>OU342663.1:2595000-5095000 GCA_910589605.1 Chrysoteuchia culmella
TAAATGCGGTCCTTTTTTCGATTTAAATTGAAATGTCTGTGATATTGTTAATAATCTGTACTTGATCATTATTATCCCTCCTTTATAACAGCTCGCAGACTTCGGTCTATCCAAGATGGTGGAAGACAAGTCGTACTACAAAGCGTCGCGCGGCAAACTACCAATCAAATGGATGGCGCCCGAGTCCATCAACTTCAGAAGGTTTACATCGGCTTCTGATGTGTGGATGTTTGGTAAGTGGGGGATGAAGGGGACAACTTGATGCCAGATGGGGACCACTTTATCCCCGATAGGGCCGACTTTATCCCAGATGGCGCTGACTTTATCCCGAATGGGAACGACCTTATCCTTGATGAGGACGTCTTTATCCTAGATGTAGACGACGTTATCTCAAATGGTAATGACCTTATCCCAACGAGGACGACCTTACTCCAGATGGGAATGACTTTATCCCAAACGCGGACGACCTTATACCAGATGAGAATGACCTTATCTCAAACGGGGACGAACTTATCCCAGATGGGGGCGACCTTTTCCCATAAGAGGAAAGCTTAGTCCCAGATATTAGCGAACTGTGTGAATACTCAAAAATTTGCCACCAATAGTGATTTTTTCTAGGATGTATTCTATTAAAATTTCGTCCAAACAACGACCAACTTAACGACATATATAACGACAGTAATTTTGCCATATATTGCTCCTAACCGGTAATATATTTGCTCATATACGTGGCCGGCAAATATATGCATCTTCCTCTATTTTTGTGATGAAAATTGACCTTACCGACGTGTTTAATAAACTAAAACAGGGAGAAATAAATAGCCCTTGACGAGTTACTTGGCGGTTCTTCTCGTTACCAGGGATCCCGCCGTAGGATTTGTGAACCGATGGCGTAGCTTCTTTGACGTTCATAACTGCTTCTAATAGCCTAGACTAAATAAATGATATTGAATTCGAATTTAAATCTACCTTATAAAGACAGCGAGAAAGTGAGGTAGCAATAGTTGCCGGCCAGAAATTGCAGGAAAATATGTTTGGAAGCACCGTTATAAAAGCTACCTTTTCTCCCCAGGCGTCTGCATGTGGGAGATCCTAATGCTTGGCGTGAAGCCGTTCAGTGGAGTGAAGAACAATGACGTCATCGGCAAGTTGGAGAATGGAGAACGACTGGCTTTACCTCCTCGCTGTCCACCTAGACTCTATTCTCTAATGTCAAGGTGTTGGGCTTATGAACCTTCGCAACGACCTGCTGCTAGCCAGCTGAAAGAGACCTTACTGTGAGTAACTTTAGGTCTGTTTTTCATAGGCAATTGTAAAGAAAAAATATTACCAGCGCTGAGCCGTCTACCTTTTTCTTACAAGCGTGAGACTATCCTTGCTATCTATCATAAAGACTATTTTCTATTGTAAATGTAAGTAGGGAGATAGGTGGCTGAGTGAAGAGTTGTCAGTATGTGATCCTGAGTAAGCCATCCTCTTTTGATCGCGAGACTTTTGTATTGTAAGTGATATAAAGACTATAATCGTATGAGCGATCCGCATTCCGACCTTATGTCCTGATTGACGTCATCGGCAAGTTGGAGAACGGACAACGACTAGCCTTACCTGTCCTCCGCGATTGTATTCTCTTATGTCAAGATGTTGGGCATATGAACCTTCGCAGAAACCTGCTGCTAGACAGCTGCAGGAAATCCTTATTGTGAGTGACTTAAGGACTATGTTCCATTGACATCCAAAAAGTGTAATTTTTTTGTTAGTTTTCTCCGAGTCGTCTACCACTTTCATATAAGCGTAAGTCTCTTTGCTATGTTAAATGACATGCCATAGCTGAAATAGACTTTTTGTCAATTTTATAAGAACCATTATCCATTGGCAACTGAAAAGTGAAAAAACTTATAAGAGGACCCTATAATTTGAGCGCGAGACTCGGCTAGGTAAGTGACGATTATCAGTGCTATAAGGACTGTTTTTCAATGGTATGTCTTTCTGTTATAAAAAATATACTTGAAAACTTGTGTGTACTTTGAAAAGTGAGAAGAAAGGTGACCGTGTTTAGAGTATTCTAACATTTAACCCTAAGTAATATTATTTATAATAAGTGCGAGTCGCACTCGCACATGAAGGGTTCCTCTTTTTCGTAATTTTCTCTGTATGTATTTGTTTTTGTATCGTGTGCAATCAAGTTTCTATTATTATTATATTAAATACACCTACCCAAAATGCCACTAATTTTTCGTCTATAACTTTGGTTTTCATAGTGTCTGTATGAATGACAAAGTTATATTTGCGGTTTTGGAAAATGTGCTATAGTTCTGAAACTGCTGAATTATATATTTTGTTCAAACTAATTTTCGTTGAAAGTTTTTATAAAGATTACAGCATATATATTTTTAAATTTTTCACTTTCTTATTTCAAAAATTAGAGGGGGGGGGACTTTCATTTTGCAATTTTGGAAGTGTACATCTTTCAAACGGACTTTCATTTTGCAATTTTGGAAGTGTACATCTTTCAAACGGTTGACTTTGAAAAAAAACGTTTTAGAAACTACAATGTAATTTTAAAAGACCTATCTATAGATACCCCACACGTATAGGTTTAACGAAAAAATTTCATTCGTGGGTTCGAGTCTCATCTAAGTAATAATTCACTTGTTGGCCGAGCTGATTTTTCCAATATTTCTCTATTTAAAATTTACTATAAAAAAATCAGTTTCAGATCCATGTTAATATATTTTATTTTTATTTTTGTGTAAAAACCGTAAAGCGGTTTACACAATACATCTACCTATAATACCAAGTTTCAACAACTTATAGTTTTGGAATAAAGTGGCTGTGACATACATCGGACATGACGAATCTATAAGGGTTCCGTTTTTTGCCATTAGGCTACGGAACCCTAACAAGATTGTGAGAGACTGGTGCCTGAACTAAGCACAAGCCCGTGTCTCTCTAAGTAGACTGCTCTCGTTCTATTTGTATCTAAAATTTAAAGTTAGATATCATTCATCACATTTACGATTGATGAAAGAAAACACCATCTTTTCATACATTTTTCATCAAAATTGAGTTCTTAGTTCTTTGCAAAGTGAGTCAAAGTTTTTTAGACGTCGAATCTGGCGGGTTGGGCGCGGTTTTGACATTTGCGAGCAGGAAAAAATCGCTGTCTTTTTTATCTATGATAGTTTTCTATACATTTGAAAGAGTAAAACAGAGGATTCAATGCTCTGAATGTAGAAAATGAAAAA
Source organism: Chrysoteuchia culmella (assembly GCA_910589605.1). Classification (NCBI taxonomy): domain Eukaryota; kingdom Metazoa; phylum Arthropoda; class Insecta; order Lepidoptera; family Crambidae; genus Chrysoteuchia; species Chrysoteuchia culmella. The sequence continues at coordinate 2,598,246 of OU342663.1, forward strand.
GTAATTTTTGGAAGCCGATCGGCTGACCCCAACAGACGACTGGATAATGTCCGAGACTCTTTTGTAAGTGGCATAGGGAATATAAAGGAACTAATATGAGTTCTCGATGCTGATGTGATAAATATACCTACCAAAAGTTTCATATTCATATTCCTTTATTGTATCTTGTTGTTACAAGGTGTTACAAGAATGTAGCTGGGTAGTGTCGGCTTAGAATAGCACTACCCCCTCTCATCGTAAAAGGCGACTAAGGGACTCAGCTTTCAGGAGACGGGCAGCAGCGTCTCGCACAAACTTGGCCATACTGCGATCGCCAACCCGCCTGCCAAGCGTGGCGATTATGGCAAACCCCCCCTTTTGGGGGAGGCCTATACCCAGCAGTGGGTGTTATGTGGCTGAGACGAGGACGAGGTTACAAGAATTGTTAGGTCACAAACATGAACCCTGTAAGGGCACGGCAAAATACTTATATCACTAACTTATAGTACATTACTGCAGCGACCAGCAAAAGAGGCATTGATGGACGAACGTGTAAATGTGGGCCGAGGCGAAGCCGAGGCACACATACGTAAGTCCATCAATGCCTAGTTGTGGCCAAGGCTTGTATAGTAATTTTCTCAAGTAATGCGTGGAAATTAAAACTACTTTTCCAAACCAGACGAACAACGAACAACAATAATTTATAATATACTTTTTATCCGCGTTAAAGTGTTCACTTGATGTTTTTTTTCTAAAACAACTTTCTATTTGCAAGCCAGTTCGAAATTTAAATAAAACCTTTGATAAGTTACCTCCTCGGTTGCCATATTACGGAGTAAATGATCGTTCCATTTTTAAGTTTACAATGTAATTTATTTGGCCGCTAAACACGACAGATATGGATTTTCATACGACTTTTGCCGGCCGCTGCTCGCATGTATGTGGCTAGTACAGCAATATCGATTTATCTTGAAGAAGGTTGTCAAAATAATGCTTAAATTTCCAAGCATGTTTGAGAAATAGTTATTTGTTATGCAAGGCTGGAAAGTTGGTTATTTAGCGGCGAGTTACCTCTATTGAAAGCTGAGCAAGTGAAGGATTCTAGAATTGAACCACGAGCGTAGCGAGGGGTTCAAAGATTGAATCCTGAGCGAAGCGAGGATTTCAAAGGGACAAGACGCTAAAAACTTTTCTGCCGAGCGCAACACACAATTTTTCACCTTACAACAGCGAGGAACATTTTATTGTTGTTTCCGCGGTCAACTTCCGGTAAAAAATTCTTTAAACATAAAGTTTAATCTAAATATACCTTATTCTCGTTGTTTTAATGATATAAAAAACTAAAATAATAAAAAAGGGAGTATTATAGTTAAGTGTAAATAAAGTAGGAATGTATTGTTACTTATAAATAACAATTAAAACGATTCCGTAAATATTGACACTGACATGAGGTCATACAAGACAAAGACAATTTAAAAATAAAGATTTATGTCACAGTCCGAATTCCAATCATAGGTTGTGAAATCTCACCCAGCCTGATATTTTTTTTTTATAACAAATAGTTTAATCTTATTGTTATTGTTTTTATGATTCAATGAACTAAAATAATATAATAAAACCAAAACGGAGTATTATAATTAATTTAAAGCTATTTAAAATAAGAATAAAATGTAACAAAAAGTCAATAGTAGTGCGATTCGGAACGCATTATGACATATTTTTAGGTATTAAATTAAAAAAGTACTTTGCCGCGCTAGGCCGCAAAAAGCGATTTTCTACGCTTAAAGGCAAAACCGCCTTTTCAGAGCGAGTGAGGTAAAAATATTATTATTACACTTAAATGACTAGAGGGAGGTGCTGACATTTATAATTATAATAATATCATATTTGTATAATAAACAACTTTTCTGCATTTATGATAAATTCTAAATAGAAAAATACTGGAAAAAATCAATTCGGCCACAAGTGAATTCTCAGCTGGGACTCGAACCCACGACCTTTGGAAATCCGGTCCAATGGTCTAACCACTGAGCTACCGAGACTTTTCTGCATATATATTTTATTTATAGGTTTAAATTCTTAAAGTGTCATCTTCATATCCCTTTACAGAATAGTAAGTCGAAGAAGAAGGAGTCGTTTTAAATTATTGTCGAATTAACTTCTTTGGAGGGCCTGTAACGAGTTAGGCAAGGCCCATTTTTAAAAAGATCAAGATATGGGGTTAATTTACATGTTTATTTGACCGGTGAGAAACGTTAAGTTATATTGTATGTTACAGTGAAATACTCCAAGAGGAACGCAACACGGCGCTGGACACGATGCGGCGCGAGAACCGGCGGGTGGCGGCCGCCTCCTGGGGCGACGAGCCCCCGCCCAAGCCCTCCCGCCCCGCGCACCTCGCCGGTAATGGTGATGTATATAGCACTAGCGGCCGCCTCCTGGGGCGACGAGCCCCCGCCCAAGCCCTCCCGCCCCGCGCACCTCGCCGGTAATGGTGATGTATATAGCACTAGCGGCCGCCTCCTGGGGCGACGAGCCCCCGCCCAAGCCCTCCCGCCCCGCGCACCTCGCCGGTAATGGTGATGTATATAGCACTAGCGGCCGCCTCCTGGGGCGACGAGCCCCCGCCCAAGCCCTCCCGCCCCGCGCACCTCGCCGGTAATGGTGATGTATATAGCACTAGCGGCCGCCTCCTGGGGCGACGAGCCCCCGCCCAAGCCCTCCCGCCCCGCGCACCTCGCCGGTAATGGTGATGTATATAGCACTAGCGGCCGCCTCCTGGGGCGACGAGCCCCCGCCCAAGCCCTCCCGCCCCGCGCACCTCGCCGGTAATGGTGATGTATATAGCACTAGCGGCCGCCTCCTGGGGCGACGAGCCCCCGCCCAAGCCCTCCCGCCCCGCGCACCTCGCCGGTAATGGTGATGTATATAGCACTAGCGGCCGCCTCCTGGGGCGACGAGCCCCCGCCCAAGCCCTCCCGCCCCGCGCACCTCGCCGGTAATGGTGATGTATATAGCACTAGCGGCCGCCTCCTGGGGCGACGAGCCCCCGCCCAAGCCCTCCCGCCCCGCGCACCTCGCCGGTAATGGTGATGTATATAGCACTAGCGGCCGCCTCCTGGGGCGACGAGCCCCCGCCCAAGCCCTCCCGCCCCGCGCACCTCGCCGGTAATGGTGATGTATATAGCACTAGCGGCCGCCTCCTGGGGCGACGAGCCCCCGCCCAAGCCCTCCCGCCCCGCGCACCTCGCCGGTAATGGTGATGTATATAGCACTAGCGGCCGCCTCCTGGGGCGACGAGCCCCCGCCCAAGCCCTCCCGCCCCGCGCACCTCGCCGGTAATGGTGATGTATATAGCACTAGCGGCCGCCTCCTGGGGCGACGAGCCCCCGCCCAAGCCCTCCCGCCCCGCGCACCTCGCCGGTAATGGTGATGTATATAGCACTAGCGGCCGCCTCCTGGGGCGACGAGCCCCCGCCCAAGCCCTCCCGCCCCGCGCACCTCGCCGGTAGAGTTTCTGATATCTCGACCTTTTTTATTTCTCGAGTTTCGAGAATTCTCGAGGCTTAATTCTCGAGTTTTCTCGGGTTTCGAGTCTTTGAATTGAAACTGTAAGAAACTGTTGTAATTGAATAAAAAACAGGATTTTTATCATCTTTGGTACTTTCATTGCACCAAGATTAATATTTAATAAAATTTGGTACCTCTTATTTAGTTAAGGAAAGGAACAAAACTTCAAATCGTCTAACATACTTACTTAATAATTAAAACGTAGTAATTAACGACTGATTTTAGGTAGTATAATTTGAATTGACATAATTATTTATTATTTTATGAAATAGGTAATTAATTAATATTTTATCCAAATGGATTCAATTAATAAAACTTTGAATGCCCAAATTGAGTGAATGTGTCCGGCATTTCAAATAAAATTATGATCCGGTTATGTTATGTACTACTTTTTTCTTAATAAAGTATTTTCTTAACAACTTTTGAGAGCATAGATGAATTACGGTTTATTTTGCGTGAATATCAAATAGATCTATTTTTAAGAAATACTTGCATCAATGATCCTCAAAAAACAATAACGGCGCGTGTACTTTAAAGATAAGTAACAATAAAAATCTGGAGCTACAAGTAAATAAAGAAACATAATTTTACGTGAATCTTGAACTCTACTGAAGAAGTAAACTCGGCTAAAGACTAATATTTTAGCTTCTAGGGACGATTTTTCAATGCTCAGATAACAAGCTTTGAATTTATGATAAATTTTAAATAGAAAAATATTGGAAAAAATTAACTCGGCCACAATTTCCCATCTGAGAATTCACTTGTGGCCGAATTTTTTCCAATATTCTATAAAAAAAATATCATAAGTATAAAAATAGCATTGAAAAATGCAAAAATTAAAAAATCATAAATCTTTGAATTATCAGAACTTGTCATCTAAGCATTATACAGACAAATTGAAATTAATTTTCATTCATATCTGTTGCAATTTGTGATTTTAATTTCTTTAAGTTGGTTATGAATTTAACTCCCTTTTAACCTTTATTTGATATATTTGACCTTTATCCGTGGATTAAAAAACCGGCCCTTAGTCAGTCAAACATATCAAAGCATACACAAAACAATAAAAGTCTGCTATCTCTCTATCTCTATATAAAAAAATTTCATATAAAAAACATTTTCGTAAAGGGTTTAAAATCAGTTAAACTAAAATGGACTATTCTAGAATGGACCAGTCTAGAAGCATAGTTGACCATTAAATGAGTAGGAAACTTACATTTGTCTTAGAAAATAGGCTTTCAAGAATATTAGAGCACTATTTGACTCATCCGATAGTTGGTTTCTTACTTTTTGTTGTTTGGCGCGATTTAAATTCGAAGCTTAAGAGTTCTCGAGTTCCGGTAATTTTTTCTCGTCTCGAATGGAGCCAAATTTCTCGAGTTTTCTCGAGTTCGAGAAAGCTCGAGCAGAAACCCTACTTGCCGGTAACGGTGATGTATATATCTCTCGGTTATGAAACCAATTTTGAATCCAGAACCAAATGTGATTAAATTTTATTCTTTCCCCAGGTGCGGTAGAATGCAACGCAGCGCCCAGCAGCGGCGGCGCGACCCAAACGTACATCGTGGCCCAAAACCCGCTAGTTCTGGCCCACCTACTGCGCGAGAATCAAACCCGGGCCCTCGAGCCGCGGGCCTACACCACCCCCGCCTCGGTATTCAACACTATGGCCGTCGACTTCGCCGGCAGTCTCCCGGAGAACGACCCAAATATCTTGGACAAAATCATCAACCCTAAACCCGATGAAAGGGTTGATATTCCCCTCCAGACCGTCCCTATTCCAGCCGCTAGTCTTCATAAACTTGACCCTATTGTTCCCGACCAAATGGAGGAAACTTTAACCGTTGTTGTAGGCGCGAGTTGCGATAATCTCTCTCAAAACCCTATAGAAGCCAAAGAACCGGTCAAAGAAGAAAGCGAGCCGTACGCGAGCAAAGTCCGTTCTTTAGAACGCAATACCAGGTCTTTGTCGACTGCTGAGCGAGCCCCTATAAGAATGGGGTCTTTGGAAAGGAATGCTAGAGGAAGTCTCTCTCATAGAGGTTCCCCCGTCCCTATTGCCCCTTTTACTCGTCAGCATTCGGTTCCCGCGTCTCCCCCTCCCCGCGTTCGTCGCGAACAAGACGTAGGACAATTCTCGGTGCAAGGAGCGATAAACGCCCAACTAGCGGCCAGCGTAGTCAACAAAATGCGTCAGCAACCCGACCCTCCCCTAATCGAAGAAATATACGATTTTGGCGGCGACAATGTAAAGAGTTGCGTCGCAATCGCCGCGCAAAAAGCTATGTCGAAACCCTTCCGACCATCCGTTTCCGGAATGTCTGCTTCTCATCCAGTTTCTTACGGTGTTCCAGTGGGGGTAGTCCAAGGGGTTCCTTACCAGAGTCCTTTGAAGCCGAAGCCTAGTCAGTTTATCCGGTCTTCTAGTCCAGTGTACCCGGGGCAGTTTTCTGGGTCGTATCTACCCCAGTACCGACAGCAGAGACCCCAGTTCGTGTCAGCATCGTCTGTGGACGCCCAGACTCTGTACGCTTCGAGGCAGGAATGTTCGCCCGTCGCTCAAGTTGTTCAGGTGATTTGGCATGTTTTCAGGTGGTGTAAAAGTGCTGGACCTCTATTTTTGAATCACTCGTCGCGTGAGTGGGGAGGCTAACGGGGAGGCGATCAGGCGCAAAGCGACCTTGCGTATGTAGACATAGGTCGCTTTTCGCTTTGCCCCTCTTGCGCTCGCTTTGGGAGGCGGTATTACAGGCGAAAAGCGAAACTATGCATATACATGCAAGGTCGCTATTACGGAAGTACGAAAAATACGGAAACTCAAACGTCCCACGAAAATCAGTAGAAACCTCGAGACGAGTGAATCAAAAATAGAGCTCCTGTTGTAGAATACTACAGGTGATTTTTGTTTTGAAAGTATTTTAAGAGTGGTGTCACTAAATAGAGAGGATTAGTACTTTAATTGCCGACAATGAAATTTCTTTTTCTATATTTGACTGTCTATAGTAACGCTGGATGATAGCAAAACACATATCACAGTAAAGTAATAGAAACATTTTGTGTGATAAATATTAAACAAGAAAATATACTAGAAAAAAGCAACTAGTCTCATGTCGCCCTGACGGGATTCGAACCCGCATCCTTGGGAATCCGGCCCAATGCACTAACCAATTATGCTACAGAGACCTATGAGGACACGTCGAATTTTTCTAGTATATTCACCTTTCTACGGTGTTGGCCACCGTCGTTTCATCAATGAGAGAAAACATCCTCGCATTCGAAAGAAACATCTTTACAGATGTTTGACTATCGATTAAGATGAAACAGCCATCTAATTATAAATTTTAATTTTGCATTTTACAATGCTATTTTTGTGTGATAAATATTAAACAAGAAAATATACTAGAAAAAAGCAACTAGTCTCATGTCGCCCTGACGGGACGCTACAGAGACCTATGAGGACACGTCGAATTTTTTTAGTATATTCACCTTTCTACGGTGTTGGCCACCGTCAAACATTTTGTTTTAGTATAAAGAACTGTTTTAAGCATGGAGAATACACTTCTGACAGTTTTTTTATCATATCCAGTCTTTTCCGCAATAAAATTTGCTACTGCAGCCATATGAGAGCGCACGATAGTTCATCGAAGCCCTATGCAATGAATGATGCAGTCGCCGTGACCGAAATCGGTCTAGAGCATCATCATCATCATCATCACTAAATAAAGTTTGTTTTCGATTATCCACAAAAGTAAGATATTCGATCTTGAGCTTTATGGACTTGATAGCTGTCAGGGTTGTTCGCGCGACCAGACTTTTAATAGAATCGAGGCCAGGTGACATGCAGGCACAATACCAAAACAAATTAATGCTTCATATATACAAAATTATAAAGAGGAAAGATTTGATTGTTTGTTTCTTTGTTTGTTTGTTTGTTTGCAACGAATAAACTCAAAAACTATTGAACGGATTTGGATGTAATTTGGTACACAGATAGTAGATAGCCTGGTTATGAACATGGGATACTTTTTATCCCGATATTTCCACTGGAACGGGAACCACGCGTGTGAAACCGCGAGCGGCCGCTAATACCTACATGTAATTGAAAAATAACGCTCTTGAAATACTTTACGAAACGACTTTTCCATGTGTTACAGCAATATTGAAGTAATATTGTAAGTGAGTTGGAGCTATACCTATACTAGTTTAAGGTCGTTTTTCAATTGATAAGTTACAGTGATAAAAACAACACGACGAGTTTCTTGTCAGTTCTTCTGCTTACAAGATCTCCCGCCGCGCCGTAGGGTTTTGTTATCCGATACAAGTGCTTGTAACATCCTAGACTGAATAAATGATATTCAGTTTGAGATGTAGTGTGCTGCTCCATCTCTCTTGACATTACGTCAATATTGTAATATCAACTACCTACTCACGCCCAAAATAATAACCTATCTTTAGATATGGATAGGATTATCTGAGATTGTTGCCTGGGATACTGGTTTTAATGCCTAGCAAACGTTACTTTGGTCATATTAACAAAAATATCCTAGGCAATTTTCTCAGATAGCCCAATCCATATCTAAAGATAGGTTATTAATTTCGGGCAATAATAGGTACATTGCCTGTAGTATTCGAATAATGCACTCTATTCGCAGTTTGTAGGCGCATGTGTTTGGTAGTCACTCAGTGTTGCAATCACGTAAAATAGATGATTTTCAAAAATCTTGTAAATACATTTTTAATTTGTTTGTTTCCTATTTTGTTTATTGGCATTTTGATTGCATATAATTGTTTTTTTTTGTATTATGGGTGTAAAGTTCTTGTGTAAAAAATCCTTTTTTCCTTTTTTTTTACAGAGTTTTTGTGTGTCCATTGGGTTCCTCCGGAAGACTTTCGGTTTTATTTTATTTTTTTATTTATTTAAGTATTTTTTATAAGCGCTGTGACTGTGACATTTTATTTATTTTCCCTTATTGATCTTGAGAATCTTAAGAGGTCGGCGACCGTCACCCCATACTAACGTATTACTTAAATGATTTGAAATTACAGCATTATTTTCTGTACTTGTGATGTTATACAGAATATGGCAATATTTATCTAGGTTTCCATTAAAATAATAATCCAAAATACTTACCTTTTTATTGTGTAGATACTTAGGATTATTTTATTAAATAGAAACCTAGATAAATACTTATGCAATGCAAATAACATCAAAAATACATCGATAGAAAATGTAACAAATAATCATTTGGAAAATAAGCGTGATTTTTTTTCAATTGTAAGTAATCGTTAGCTTAAGACGCCCGCGACACGTCAGTCTGCCATACAAACATGATACCAAAATATTTAAAAATTTGAGTATGATTGACTGTACTTTTGATGTTATTTGCATTGCATAAGTATTTATCTAGGTTTCCATTAAAATAATAATCCAAAATACTTACCTTTTTATTGTGTAGATACTTAGGATTATTTTATTAAATAGAAACCTAGATAAATACTTATGCAATGCAAATAACATCAAAAGTACAGTCAATCATACTCAAATTTTTAAATATTTTGGTATCATGTTTGTATGGCAGACTGACGTGTCGCGGGCGTCTTAAGCTAACGATTACTTACAATTGAAAAAAAATCACGCTTATTTTCCAAATGATTATTTGTTACATTTTCTATCGATGTATGTAACGTTTTGTCATAAATTGTCACAGTTACTTCCACGTAATATTATTTACTTTGGCGATTCATTTTTACGCTTGTATTATAGTTTTTACTGTAGTGACCTTTATTAGATTATTATTTTTAGTTATTCACAAATTTCACTGTATATTATGTCACCACAAGCAAACTCATTTTTCAGACCAAAAAAATACAAAATTGTAAAATTTTTTAATAATATAGCAATCAATTGAGTAGGTTTGATAATGGCACTATATAAAAAATAACAAATAAATATTTTTATTCCCCTTTTCAAATACGCCAAAGTTAATAATTTATGTACCTAACTAAAATAAAATATTAATAAAATAATGGTATTAATAATTCCCAAATCAAGAAATAACTTTCCCTGGGTGGTGTTATGTTTGTTTCAAACAGTTATTAAAAGGTACGGTGAAGAACTAACATGGTGTATAATAGGCTATTTGACAGGTTTTGAAAATCCATTTTATATTATGTAGTAGAGTTTAAGGAACCCAGTAAAGTTGTTTTTTTTTTTATTTTGGTACATATTTGCTGAAAAATATCAAATAAAAAATTCAATATTTAAATAACGCACCAAAACGCTACTTTGACAATATGGCGCTGCAATGGGGTCGGTGACGTCACTTGCCTGAATTCTGTATATCATCCACAAACGTTGCCTACGTACGAGACGAGGTTTACAATCAGGTGACGTCATCATAAACTCGACGAATCAGGAGCGTTTTGTGTCACGTCACATACATTTAAAAAATGCATTTTTATTTACGGATTTTTAAATAAATATATTATTATTTTCAACTTACGTTAGTAAAGAACCATTTTTAAACTCTTTATTTATACTGATAACAGTAATAGACACTTTATTTTTCGCATTGTCAAATAGCCTAGTCAAACTAAAAAATACAGAAATTTTCGTTAAAAATATGTACAAAACTTTAACAACTTTACTAACGGGAAAGTTAATTCTTGTCCTAACCGGGGTTCTTTAGCACTTTCACCCAGTTGCAGTAAGCCCCATTAAAGTTAATGCTTCATTAAAACTATTGCTGTCACTTTTTATTTCTTGACAACGAAATGTGACAGCAATAGATTTAATGAAGCATTAACTTTAATGGGGCTTACTGCAACTGGGTGTCTGTCATGTTGAAAACCATATTTACAATAACTTTTACCATTTTAACTTTTTAAATTTTGCATTTTACAATGCTATTTTATATAATAAATATTAAACAAGAAAACAGCAACTTGTCTCATGTCGCTCTGACGGGTGATGGTAAACTTTTACCATTAGAGGGGTTTGAACATTTTGGCCTCGTCAACGGTACGCCATTTTGAAAATTTTTCAAAATCGCACCGCACGTTAATACTGTCTTATATAAATGGATAGGGAACGTAAAGATTAACAAAAAATATTGTATATATTAGAATAGAATAGAATGCGTTTATTTGGTACAGGTAAAACATACACAAAAACATTTTTATAAAAAATTAAAAAAAGAATATTAAACTATGTACCAAATAGGCCTCTGCTCAGTATAAGCCATGATAACGTTACCGTCACCACGGCACTGGTTTTCTGCAGATACCTTTAGAGAGCAAAGAAAAATGCAAGACACTATAAAAACAAAATTTTTCGTCATTGAATATAAAATCTTTAAAACATAAAATTAGGGCAGGGCATTATATATATCATATCATATTCTGTTCCCCTGTGTGTCCCTTGTTCATTTATATAGGTATTATCGGGTGACGTCATTTTGATTTTTTTTTAAAATGGCTTCTCATACTACGGATTTGGACGAGGCCAGCCTCCATACAAACAAGTTCTAACCCCTTACAATTTATTGTTAAGGTATACCACCCTGTGACTTCCATACAAACAAACATTGCACATTAATTGGTTCATCATACATTAATAATTCATAAATACATGTGCAACTAACTCGTTTCAGTTATTTGTTTGCGCGAAATTATAAAAAAAATGTTTTTCATACATGAGCTATATAAATGCGATGGGTCACACACACATACGTAGAATTATTGAAATTATAAGATATTAGTATATTCGTGTTTTATGTATGAATGTACAATTTTTTTATTATTTCGCGCAAACAAATAACTGAAACGAGTTAGTTGCGCATGTATTTATGAATTATTAAGGTATGATGAACCAATCATTGTGTAATTTTAGTTTGTATAGAAGTCGTACCACCTTAAGGCATGAACTATCGTCATATTAATAAAAATTTAACGATAAAAATTTACTGATTTAACCCTCGGTTATACCCTTCCTCGAATTCTTTGCTAACACAATATCGCCAACCCAAATTGACCCTTATGTGTATGGCGACAGAGTCCAGAATTCGATACGGAGCAAGCCGTGGAGAGGCGACTGCTGGCCGAGCTCGCGCGACAGCAGCTGCAGAGCGAGGAGGATCGCCGATGGCTGCAGATGCAGGAGGACAACTTGGTAAATTAAATATATCATATTTTTTGTAAATTAAATATATTGGTATTTTTCCCTACTTCTACTGTGTTGTAATATGTTTGTGTTAATGTGTACCTTTAAGCTGTGTAGTGTCGGCGCAGAATAGCACTACCCCCTCTCATCCCGTGGGTGTCGTAAAAGGCGACTAAGGGACTCGGCCTTCAGGAGACGGGCAGCAGCGTCTCCTGCAAACTTGGCCATACTGCGATCGCCAACCCGCCTGCCAAGCGTGGCAATTATGGCAAATCCCCCCTTTTCGGGAAGCCTAGACCCAGCAGTGGGTGTTATGTGGCTGAGAAGACGAATGTGTACCTTTGTGTGATGTCAAAATAAATATTTTATCAAATTAAATCAATATTTAATGATTATTATCATCACTTACATTGAGGTCAGAATATTTTATGTAGAATATAAAAAACGGAATATTCGGCATCAGCCATTTTAAATGTCTGCACTGCTGGGGCACTGGTCTTTCTTATGGATGGAAAAGGAGACTGCGGCATGACCCACCACGCGGGCCCAATGCGGATTGGTGGGTTTTAACGATTGCAAATGCAACCGGGACCAACGGCTTAACGTGCCTTCCGAAGCAGGAGCTCGAGATTGTAAATTATTGGTCACCCATCCCGTGTCCGACCATTGCAAAAGTTGCTTAACCTCAACAATCGCAAGCCGAGCGCGCGAACCACTGCGCCTCGGGCTCCACAAATCAGAGTATGGATATCAGAATGATCCAGATATTTAAAAATTTTTGCGCAAGTTGAAGTCTGAAGACAACCGCTTTTCTCTCGTATGTTTTTAGGAGAAAGTTGTTTTTACTTACCAATTTTGAGTCGCTTCGTTTAGTTCTAAAAAACATTTTTATAAAACTTTCTATATGGTGACGTCGTGTTTTCAGTACGTTTTTTTTATATTATTTATATGATATCATACAATTCATATTTTTATATTAATTCTTATAGGCGATTGCCTACTTTTTCTTTCTGAAATATCCTTTCGGGCGATAACGTTTCCACTCCCCTAAATCATTGCGAAATGGGGCAATTTTGGTGTCTTTCGATTCAGTACACCTTAATCTAGGGCTGAACGGTTTTCTCTTTTAGTAATTCGGGTTAGTATAACTTAAATAAATTAAAAGGTTGTTGTAGCGCTCATGGCCGCGCTTGACAGACCGATCGTATTCGATCACGTTCGTTAAGCAACGTTCGGCCCGGTCAGGTGTCGGATGGGTGACCGTAAAGTGGCATTATTTTGACGACCTGTTTGGCGCAGGGGTACTAACCCCACCTTCTGCGCCAGAGGTCCCGGGTTCGATCCCCGGACAAGACAAATATTTGTGTGCATGAACATGTCTATTTGTCTTGGTCTGGATGTTTAATATGTATATTATGTATGTATTTACAAAAAAAAAAAAAAAAGTATATAAGTATGTTTATCCGTTATCTAGTATCCATAACACAAGTTCTTCATGATACTTAACGTGGGCTAGATAATTGTTGTGATAGTATGGAAATATTTAAAAAAAAAAAAATATAGCAGAGCGCTTCCGTGCTTCGGAGGGCACGTTAAACCGTCGGTCCCGGTGTTGTCTTCTGATAACAGTCGTTAAGCCAAGTCAGAGGCCTTAAAGGCGGCCTGATAAACTCTGACACTAGAGGTGGCCACTAATCCTCATACGATAAGAAGAAGAAGATTAAAAGGTAGTTGAGATGTTAATAACTTATGTTATTATAAGCAATATTTCTTTAAAATAAGAACGTACGTCCCTACTTATCCAATACTAGCGACCGCTCCCGGTTACATCCGCGTGTTTCCCGTTCCCGTAGGAATATCGGGATAAAAGTATCCTATGTTCATAACCAGGCTATCTACTATCTGTGTACCAAATTTCTTCCAAATCTGTTCAGTAGTTTCGAAGTCTATTCAATTCAAATAAACAAACAAACAATTAAATCTTTCTTCTTTATAATATTTATATTATTAACCAATATATCAACAACATGTAAGAAAATTATCAAATTAAAGGGGAGAAACATTATTGCTTTTAATATTAAAATTTACAGCTATACAATCCTCATAAGATGTACTGTTTTAACTGCCTGTGTGGTTTAGTGGTACAACCACCGGTATTAGACCCAGCGGTCCCGGGTTCGATTCCCAGCGGGGTACATATTGTATTCGGTTTGGTTGGTGGTACGACTTGTTGTAAGTCGGCCTGGCTAGTTACCACCATCTCATCTAAGTCTGACGCCATAATAACAATGTTTTCAGCATTGTTGTGTTCGGGCAGTTAAAGATAAGATAGCCAGTTCCTCAGTGATTGAGGATTCCGGGAGAGGCTCGCTTCCATCTTCAGCCTTATCAATACTTAACATCAGCGCCCCGACCGCCTAACGCTATAGCTTGTACTATCGCTATAGCTATCGATTTTTCGAACCCCCTACAAGGGCTCTCGCTAACGCTATCACTTTCATACTAAAAATGTAATAGTGAATCCAATAGATGAATAGAAATATGCAGGAATTAGTCAAAAAGCCCATCGTTGAAGGGTCTTATGAGAGTTTCAAAGTCAAAGTCAATATCATTTATTCAGTCTAGGCTGTTACAAGCACTTATGAACGTCAAAGAAGCTATGCCATCGGTTCACAAACCCTACGGCGGGAGACCTTGTAACGAGAAGAACCGGCAAGAAACTCGTCAAGGGTTGAAGGGTTGAAGTTTGATAGCTATAGCGTTAGCATAAGCTATACCGTTAGGCGGTCGGGCCGCAGGTATGATGAACGCTGAAAGTCTCCCCGTCGCTTATTTAAAAAAAACTTTATCCATTGTTGTGGTTCCCAGAAGCGGCTGTCAGGCGTGCCGCCAGCGGAGGGCGAGCCCGCGGACGCGCGCCCCGCCAGCCACACGCCCTCCGGTAAGGACACATTGAGATATACAGTGGTGGTCCCATTATTAACGACATTAGCCGATTTTCATACAATCGAGGTAACTTTGCAGCCTTGGTTCTCTACCAAGGATTGACCGAGCTGTGATCTGATAATGGCCATCCAAGGAGTGAATGAAGGAGATCCAGATTGCTATACATACCCAACTGATCTGGTCAACATTCGTAAATATGTAAGGATCTGAGTTTTCAGTTTAAGAAATTTAATATATTTTTATGCTATTTTCGCGTTTTTTTAAACATATCCATACATTTCTTGAATGTTCGGATCAGTGTATGGCAATCTGGATCTCCTCCATTCACTCCCTAGATGGCCATTATCAGATCGCAACTCGGTGAATCCTTGGCAGAGAACCAAGGCACCAAAGTTACCTCGTTTGTATGAAAATCGGCTAGAGTATATTCACACAGTATATACTCGTCTTTTAATGAAATTAATCATTTGGCACACTTTTCACCTGCGTGCTTCCCATTCCCGGGGGAATATCGGAATTAAATCCCTAGGAATATTTTCAAATATTGAATCGGCTATAACTATTTACCCGTGTGCCAAAGATGTCCCACGGGGCTATTACCTATCTTTGCAACAGCAGAAATTGTGCGATAATTGCGTCACGTCACGTATCAACAGTGCGGCCTCTACCGAACAGACGATGAACTACAATGTGCATTCTTTTAGTTCCTGTTATTGCTACCAAATTGTTTTTGGCGCTAGCGTCATAGTTAGGAGCGCGAGAGAATTAGACGCCGCTATACGAACCGTCAACGAGCGATTAGCCAGCAATCACATACGTAATACCATAATGCAAATAAAAGCAGTACGTGCTGTTGACCGTACTTCATATAAGAAATTTTTTTAAATATATAATTCATACATTTTGCGACATCCATTCATCATTCAAATGTGTTTAACGGTTTGTTTTTAATTATTGCAACATTTTCTTTAAAATGATATGGAGAATATTCGTGAATATTATCGACATTAAAATACACTTGGTAGTTTAACTATTAGCATTTTATTAATGTATTTTTGTTTTTTGCAGCAACGAATTCGTCAGAGACTAGTCCAGCGAACACCTTCAATACCAAAGAAAAACCGCCCAGTGAAGAAAAGGTGAGGATTTTTTGTTCTTCATCTTTCGACAATAATATACAGATTTATTAAGCCACTTATAACTTTTTAATTATGCGTTTTACAATGCTATTTTTATGTGATAAATATTAAACAAGAAAATATACTAGAAAAAAGGAACTAGTATCTTGTTGCCCTGACGGGATTCGAACCCGCAGCCTTGGGAGTCCGGCCCAATGCACTAACCAATTATGCTACAGAGACATATGAGGACACGGCGAATTTCTGTAGTATATTCACCTTTCTACGGTGTTGGCCACCGTCTTTCTTGTTTAATATTTATTAAGTACTTAATTAAGGGGATATAAACCAACTGTAATTAAATTCATCAGTATGAACCAAATAAAATTGTTCATAACATAAAAACGACTGGGCCAGACTAAACCAGTTTTTTATTGAATCAAATGGTAACTATTCCGCATCGAACAAAAAAGAGTCACGTAAATCGGATCAGAAACCTCGGCCACTGATTATTCTCTCTTATAATAATCAGTGTACATACATACAAAATATCAATTGAATTGAAAACCTCCTCCTTTTTGGAAGTCGGTTAAAAATGTCATCCATATTCAATAAATGTTAGTAGATTTTCTAGATACTTATAGTCAATAAAAAGATATAAAATTTTTCATTGCATTTTTCTGTTCTCTTCGATAATTAACGATAATGGGACCTACTATCTGACCAAGACAATTAGGCGCATGACAAAACGCGGTAATCTATCAGTTAATCACTGGAGTGCTAATTAATCACAACATAACATAAGTGCGGTGATAAAAATGGGCTGCAGGTGCAAAAAGTGCAAAACCGCATTCCTGTCATGCGCCTAATTGTCTGGTCGTGTAGTATAACAAAATATTCTTCTTTTCATTTTGCAACTGTCAGTAATTTCATATGTATCGTTCTACATTTTGAAATTCATATCCTAGTATAGAGATGTCACAAAAGATGCCGAATCTCAATATCCAAAAATTAAGAGTGCTTGTCCAACAAGTAAAGGTTGGAAGTCAGTTCACGGAATCTGTCCATAATCTTGGCGAGGCGAAACAGCTAATAGAATAAAAAAAATAAAAAAATTGCTTACAAACACACCAAATATCTAGCCCACGTTATGATTCATACAGAACTTGTGCTATGGTTTCTAAATAACGGATAAACATACTTATATACCTTTTTTTTAAATACGTACATAATATATGATTTTAGAATTTTTGCATTTTTATATGCTATTTTTATATTTATGATAAATTTTAAATAGAAAAATATTGGAAAAAATACAACCCAGTATACGCGGCGAACTTGTGCTATGGTTTCTAAATAACGGATAAACATACTTATATACCTTTTTTTAAATACGTACATAATATATGATTTTAGAATTTTTGCATTTTTATATGCTATTTTTATATTTATGATAAATTTTAAATAGAAAAATATTGGAAAAAATACAACCCAGTATACGCGGCGACGACAAGCGTGGTGCGATGCGTCATGCGACTGGCCGACTATGAGAATCACAATACCTTTGAAAGAGATTGTAATAGATTTTGAAATTAGACAATTAGGGGGAAGGACATCTTTTGACTGACAAGAAGACACATTTTCTTTTGTCTTGCCACACCATAATTCATCAAACTTTTGTCCAGTCGCGAGAACAATCCGACGACCCAGTATACGCGGCGACGACAAGCGTGGTGCGATACGTCATGCGACTGGCCGACTATGACAATCACAATACCTTTGAAAGGGATTGTAATAGATTTTGAAATTAGACAATTAGGGGGCAGGACATCTTTTGACTGACAAGAAGACACATTTTCTTTTGCCTTGCCACACCATAATTCGTCAAACTTTTGTCCAGTCGCGAGAACAATCCGACGACCCAGTATACGCGGCGACGACAAGCGTGGTGCGATGCGTCATGCGACTGGCCGACTATGACAATCACAATACCTTTGAAAGGAATTGTAATAGATTTTGAAATTAGACAATTAGGGGGCAGGACATCTTTTGACTGACAAGAAGACACATTTTCTTTTGTCTTGCCACACCATAATTCGTCAAACTTTTGTCCAGTCGCGAGAACAATCCGACGACCCAGTATACGCGGCGACGACAAGCGTGGTGCGATGCGTCATGCGACTGGCCGCGCTGTCGCAGCACGCGCCCGCGCCCGCCCGGACTCTGGCCGCCGTCAGGGACGTGGGGGCCGAGCTGCGGGCGCTGTGTGCCACTGTTGATGCGGTGGTGGTGCCCTTCCCGCCTGCTGCTCAGAGGTTAGGCGATGACTCAGTGAATAGCAACGTCGTGTAATAACATGTCATATAGTGTGGTCGTAACACGCGCCCGCCCGGACTCTGGCCGCCGTCAGGGACGTGGGGGCCGAGCTGCGGGCGCTGTGTGCCACTGTTGATGCGGTGGTGGTGCCCTTCCCGCCTGCTGCTCAGAGGTTAGGCGACGACTCAGTGAATAGCAACGTCGTGTAATAACATGTCATATAGTGTGGTCGTAACACGCGCCCGCCCGGACTCTGGCCGCCGTCAGGGACGTGGGGGCCGAGCTGCGGGCGCTGTGTGCCACTGTTGATGCGGTGGTGGTGCCCTTCCCGCCTGCTGCTCAGAGGTTAGGCGATGACTCAGTGAATAGCAACGTAGTGTAATAACATGTCATATAGTGTGGTCGTAACACTATAACCCATATACCTACATAACATAACCTTTTTATTACATTTTTAAACTTATGTTGAGGATGTTTTGACATCCATAAGGGCGGCCGATTTAAAATTTCAGGTATAAACGCTTCGGTGTTCATTCTCCGCTCCAATATCGTCTAAAATATTTTGTTCACGAAGTAACCGCTGAATACATCACTCGCTCGCCGCTGCTCGCGCCGCTCTGAGTCGTGGTATCGCACTTCATTCGCTGTACATTTGTTCCCTCCGCTTTCCGCGCCGCTGCAGCGGACCGCTCGGTAAAAAACGCTAGCGTTGTCGAGCACAGCGGCGCCTCGTGGCGTGCTCAGTGCATTTTTAAAGATTTTTTCCCACCGCTCGCCGCGCCGCTCTAAGCTGCCGCTGGTAGCGGCAAGGTCGTGGCCGGGCTGTTAGAGATGTGGCGACCTAACTGAGGTCACTGTGTGCCACTGTTGATCCGTGTCTAGCAAGGAACGGTACCGCGAATTTTAACTTCGCAGCTATAGGTTAAAGATAGCTAGCCAGGCGGGCTTGCAACATGCGGGTCGAACCCGTGACCCCTGAGTCTCATACCGGTGGTTGTTACTACTAGACCACACGGGCGGTTAAAAATATGGTAATTATAATAAATAAATAAAAAACAACGGATTTCACTCCGGGAGTGCCGGTAGAAGTGAAAACCGCTTAAACAAAACAGCAGGAGCAGGATACATTTCGCCGCGCGGTAGAAAGAGAGGGGGATATTACTTCCTCTCCTACGCGGCGCCGGCGCGGTCTACTCTCCCTCCGTCTAACGAATTTTCGATCAGGTCACGTGTCCTGAGGCGACTTTAACATTTTTTACCCATCCCAAAAATTTAAAACTGATGTGCACAACCCCGCTAAAGAAGTGTTCACTTCAAAAACTAATTTAGCCGTATCTTCGCAGGGAGGTGGAGATGGCCCATCAAGTCCTCAGCAAGGACATGAGCGCGCTCGTGGAGGCCATGCGGCTCGCGTTGCAGTACGCCGACACCACGCTGCACCATGAGTACACCAAGTGAGTCCACATTATCATTATCCTGAATAATCCATATAAAAAAAAAAAAAACGAAACTCGAAAGTAACTCGTCATCAGCAATTTTTATTCTCCCCACTGCTGGGGCACTAGCCTTCCTTATGGATGGATAAGCAGAATGGGTCACGATCACACACGGGCCTGATGCGGTTTGGTGGGTTGTAACGAATGCAGATGTAGCCGACACCGATGGCTTAAGCCTTGCTCGAAATAGTAAATTTTGGATCACCCATCCCGTGACCGACCGTTGCGAAAGTTGTTTAACCTCAACAATCGCAGGCCGAGCGCGCGAACCAATTCGCCAAGGGCTCCTCAAAAAGTAGGCAGAGATTACAGACCTCCACGTGTCATGTTCCTGACAAAGTTCTCTAGCTATCTTAACATTAATCATAGTCTTTCCATACAGGCTCGTTTTTTCTTAGTACTTTTCATCTGGTTTTTTTTCAGAAAATCCTCGATTTGATCGTGGTATGTTCGCCTAGGCTAGTGGTTCTTTATTTCGTGTACCGCCCACTTTGAAAATCAATTATTTATCAGCGCCCCCCATATTTTTTTACTTTACTACATCTTAAAAACCACAATTTTTCTGGGCCCCTCTAGACCACCATCGCCCACTTTGAGAAAGATCTAGGCCGACCGAAGGATTGGAAATCAATCCTTGAAATCGAATCAAATGTACATTTTGAACTTCCAATAAAAATACGAGTACGCTTCATCAGTGGCCTGTCTAGTATTTCTGTCGTGTTTCGATGGGTAGGCTGTCTAACAGTGAATAACGTCACTACCTCTGGTCTCATAATCTGTTGATTGGCTGAAGTCAAAACTTGACGTACTTGTTAGTTCGGAAAGTGATTAACGCCTTCCTATTGTGTACACGTTGGCAACGTCGCTTGTGAACCTAGCCATACAAAATTACAACGTTTTGCGACGTTGCCAAACCTAATAGCATGGCTTGTAACAATAGAGTACGCTATGGAATCAACAGACTTTTGGGCCAGCGGAGGTGGCACCATTAACATTGAGAATGTTTCTCCATTTTGACAGCTTCAGTGGAAAGTGCATTGTTACTTTTTATACAGGGTAGAAATTTAAAAATTAATTCACCGATTTTGAAAAAAAAAGTACAGTCAGCAGAAAAACAATAAGTTTACAAAAGTAAAATTACGATCAATCCTGTTTCTTATGAGGATCAAAACACCCTTTGACACCAACGGAGTTATGAGCACTAGGAAAGTCAGAAATCGCATTAAACTATGTATGGAAATATACATAGTTATACTGGGCCCTTATTCACTATGACCACTTAGCGATTCCTTGCCCAAACCACGCCAATGTCGTAGTTGGTTTTGACATTTTCAAAAGTCGTTTTCTCCATGATACTCCCAAATTATAAAGTTATTGTACAAGTAAATGAAAGTCACAAGTTGTATAATTATTAAACAAGTAAAATAACTTTAAAATTTGTAAGTGTCATAGAGAAAACGAATTTTGAAAATGTCGAAACCAAATACGACATTCGCGTGGTTTGAGCAAGGAATCGGTAAGTGGTCATAGTGAATACGGGCCCTGTACTTATACCAAAATTAAGACGAAGGGCACAGCGGCACGCCGGCAGACGGGCGGAGCGCAGCGTGCTGGTTTACCATGTAGAAGGTTGTTTAGTTATTTTTTTAATATCTTTGTATTAATTCTCAACCAGATCAATAAAATTGTCATCGTATTAGGCTCTTTTCATACGAAAAATTTGTTCTCAAGCATGTGTTAGGAGATGCCTGCAAATCTCATTCCGTGTTTTCTGGTTGCGCCCGGCACGCGCCCCGCGGCTCCCGGTCCCGCCACGCACTCGCGCCATCCGCTTCACCTACCTACCTTTTCTTAGAGAATGTATGGAAATAGTTTTAGCTATTTCTGACTTTTCTACCGCTCAAACCTCAGTTAGTGTCATAGAGTGTTTTGATCCTTATGAGAAACAGAATCGATTGCCATCAAAACAAATATTTTTGAAAACGCATCACTATTCTGCTGACTGTACATTTTTTTCAAAATCGGTGAATGCAGTCCAAATTTTCTCAAAAAATTAAGAATGGTTTCCTAAAAACGTTTTCATGTAGCTACATCGGTTAAGGTGCCCTTTGTACCCCGTTTTAAATTTCCACCCTGTATAAAACTACAGAAGGTATAACAGAATAGTACTATAGGATGAGAGAGCCTAGTGTGAGTTTGAAAATGTCAAAACGTTACCATCGCGTAAGAGTTAAATTTACAGATAGCCTTATTACAATGAGATTAAGGTTGAGAATTAAACTCTATTCGCGAACTCCGGCGTAAACGAGTAAGGTGAGACAACTCACACTAAGCACTCTGTTATATCAGTACCCTTAGTACGAGTTTGGAAAACTATAATCGTTTTCAAGAACTATCGCTTTGTCACTTTCATATCCATAGACTGCTTTACCGACATGACTGGTGCATCCGATAGCTGTCGAAAACGTTGACAGTAAATGTCAACTCGCACTAAGGGCTCAAATATCTTACTTTTACAAATATTATAATTTTTTTCCAGGAGCATGCTTGCAGCAGCGCACGTACTGGCAATGGACGCCAAAAACCTTCTAGACGTAGTAGACGTCATTCGCTCTCGCCATCCGACGATCGACTGGCGCGCCGCGCTCCCTCCCCCCTCCCCTCCCGAACCTTCCCCCACCATCCAAAACCAAACCCTAACATCCCAAAACCATATCTTCGCAACCCAGTCGTACACACCACAAAACCCAGTGCTCAGCAACCAGTCTTCGCTCCAAGAAGACGAGCTCAAACCAGACTTCAAGATCAACCAGCCGGTTACTACCAGCCAAGTAGCCACGGAACCGCCTAAAGAACACAGCAGTCTTCCCGTCACCTCCAATAGAGTGTCAGCGCTGATTCACAACTATAACCTTTACGGCAACGTCAAAGAACCTCAGCACATTTATGGCAACAGTGACGTCGCTTTTCAACACTCTGCCAGCGTCGACGAAACGAAAGTGGACGTTGCGCCGATGGAATCCGTTAAAAGCCGAGTCCAAGCGATCTCTGGCAAGATGGACTCTCCTCCAATATACTCTGTCAGCAAAAAAATGATCCCGCTCGATCAAAACGTCGCCCACGGCGATCAAGGATGAACATCGGTGTTGCCAGACGAAATTAGCTCGCTTGTAGTGGCAGTTTTTTTTTTCACCAAACGGCTTTAAGCTCCGAAGTTAGTTCGATTAGTGTACTTACCCGGATTCGCTCGCGATATAGCATTTATGTACGTATACTTAATTTTTTTGTCCTCAGTTTTGTCCGTAGTATCATGCAAGCTTTGAAAAGACAACTTGTAATGCTCAATCCAATGTAGCGAATAGATGTTGATTAAGTCTTGAGCCAAAATACCGTGTATGTGTTGAATCATATCCATCCATGTAACCTGTGTTTCATTTAATGGAAAATATAATTATACTCATCAATAAAAGTGATTTAATTTAGATGTTGAGATATAATAATTTCTATATCGCATTGGTCTTATAATAATTATATTATTGCAGTTTTACTGTAATATCTATCGACATATCATCAGCATTGTTGCGCTTCAAATAAATATTGTCATTGTTGCCTATTATGGAAAAATTATAACATTATATTCACTACATTTCTCCAATCGAAATCATTAAACTTGATTTACATTAATTTGTGTCATGTCACAGTAATGTTTGTGTCAATTTTCATGAAAATATGACAACATATTGAAGAAAGTTGGTGTGACATAGCCGTTTATTTTGTAATGTATTTTTTTATTTATTTGAAATTGCCACTACCAGACTTGGGTCGAAACCGGCTGATAATATTGGTTTGTGATATTATTGCCAATAAATTTACCTAATTCGTATAAATAGTAAAGCTCGCAGGTCAAAAGCACATTCCTTGGATATGCACCTAAAAGTTAGTTGTAATTATTTTCTTACAAATTTTGTATTTTTGGTGTAACACAGTTTTTATACCAGTGGCGATTTAAATGTAAGATAAATACTTCCATGAAAACAATAATTATGCGATCTAATTAAATATACTTTGAAATTTATTGAAAGTATTAATTTTTAGTCTAAATTGTATTATTAATATGTATATTTTAGTTAGGATTGATCAGTCACAAATTTTAATTTTTGCAATTTTCTTTGACTTTTAATAAACTGGATTTATGTTAATTCTTTTGTAAAAATGTATAAAACAAATCGATTGTCCATAATTATTTAATTTTTATCCAAAGTTTTATTATAAGCTTAGATCTCAAGTGGAATATCTAGCTATTTAGTGCATTATATACTCTCGTCTATGGGAAGTTCGATTTGACAGTGTTTAAATCTAGAAATATAATTAATTTTCTCATAACTGTTTTAGAAATTCTTACATTTGAGTGGATTCTTAGCCACTGTTAAATCAAACATTTCCTGAGTCTGTTTTTATTGTTTTATTAAGTAAACGATCTTTACATGTCCCACTTAATGAAAATTTATTTTTTATCTTTATATCTTGACTATTAAATACTTCAAATTATTTCAATAAAGATTACTTACTGATATGACAAATATAAAACGGACAAGACATTTTAGTTATGTAATTATGAAATCAGAATTTATTTATTGAAGTAATAACTTGATTTGTAAAGTTTTGTTTCCTATGTGTTAGTGTTAGCAGGTCATTCCAAAGTATATGATGATAAGTTACGCGTCGCCCGCGGCTCCGGTCGCGGGATCGGTTTCTGTTTAACAATCAAACTGAATAAAGAACAGGTCAAACATTCATTGTCGTTTTATTTTTCCTCGATTCCTCGACTCGTTTTTTTTCCCCTTCATCTGCAGCGCAAGTGACCTGATGGAGGCAACGGATAGTGGAATTCGAGTTGCCATATACTGGGCCAATAAAATATGATGTGGAATCATTGATACGAGAAGAAGACTCGATTCCTGAAAATACTATAAAATTTATGTGGGTATATAAAAAAATTTAAACCGACTTCAAAAAACTAAAAAGCAAAAATAAACCTTTTGGTGTCTGTGCCAGCTAAGGCATTCTACTTTGCGGTCCTACTAATTTATTTTTCTTGCCTTAGCTGGCACCGACTCCAAAAGGTATATTTTTTGTTTTTAATTTTTTTTATACAAAGTTTATTATATCACAAATTTTAAAGGTAGAAGAGGTCCCGTGCCTACTCTAATAACCTTATGTCAACTCCTCATCACCTTTTACAAAATGCTGCTTTTCCTGGTGCAGTGACGTTACTTATTGAGGAGTTCTCCCGATACTTTATCACTAGCTCCACTTCATCACATCCAATCCTGACATGATGACAATGGGACCACATGGGAAGTGTACCCTTTCAAACAAAAAAAGAATACTCAAATCGGCTCAGCCGTCCTAAAGCAATCGAGTAATGATTCCGTCGAATTGAGAACCTCCTCCTTTTTTTGAAGTCGGTTAAAATTATTATTCCAGAAAGTTGACTGTCTAGTTTTTTTTATTTGAGCTGGCACTGATTCTGCCTCTCGGCATCAGTTTGTTTAACATTAGATAATGTTTTATAGTAACTCTACAAACTTTAATTCAAGTTCATTAAAATTCAGTCGAACATCATTAACATTTTTTTCAGAGATGCCGAAGAATTAGGCTCAATTAACAAGACAAAAAGATTGTGTGTTCGTCTCATTCTGGGAGTTGATTGAAGATGACCATTAAATTTATGAATATTAGATTAATCTATATCGTACGTATCGACGATATCGTACATACTATATTGAGTTTATGTCAATTGTATTAGTTTTCAAATTAGATAGAAGCCAAAATACTCGCTTCCGTTGCAATGTAAATTGAACCTTAGCTGTGATTATCGAAATCACGCAAGTGGGCGAGCTGCCATTATGTGATATTTCCTTAACATTAGTATATTATCATAAAAATAAAAGATACTGATCGTATAAATTTGGTTTATTAACAAAAATACAAAGCGAAATTTGCGTTTGGTTAAAGTTAAGTGACACTTTAGAAATAAATTACCTAGGCAGATACAGTTCACGAAGAATGCTTACAAAAAATAACCTAGCCTATGTACCACTCTCCCGTTTCATTTGGGATCTTCGAGGACCAAATACTGGCAACACCACTAAATATAAAATATTGCTATGTCAATAAGACTTGACTACTCATAATGCTACAGCCACACTATTTGCCGTGTCAGCAATAGTCACATTTCAGAACACAGTCAGAAAGGTGACTTTTGCATAGTCACACTTGTCGCGGCAGTGGCAAATATCCGCGATAGCGAAATAGTGTGGCCGTAGCACCATAACAATTTCAATTATGTTTAATATGAATGTGTTAATTTAAAAAATAGTTGTTATGCTATCATTTTCTAAGAAATTTGATAACTGCCAGCTTTCTGAATTGAATTTTATAGATAAATATTAGTGTATAATCACAATGTTTATGAACCCTAACTTAACAAAGAGTAAAATCATTTTGTAATGAAAATATATCAAAAATCAAAGTGTTAAAAATATTGACGCGCTGGCGTATCCCGCATTGAAAGTTAATTTATCTGCTAACTAAAAATGCATAACAATATTCAAAATACTATGAATGAGATTATGTTTCTAGCCTAAAAGACATAAACAATATAAAGCGCATGTCACAATAAGAATAAATGAAACGAATTCGTAAGGTTTAGTTGAACTGAACCTAGGGTCTAAACATTGTTACTTATGTGAATTTCCTAACAATTTATTTACTTGTTATTTATTTTCTACGGAGTTTAAAACTATATCAGTGTCAGTAAAGGAGAATTAGCTTTTAATTTTTGAAGGCAAGAACACTTCCTATTTCATAGGTAATAAACAAATAAATGAATTTTCAGGAAATTCATTTAGCAATATTGCTTTAGACCCTCTGAACCTGAGTATGTTTCATATTCCTCCGCTCTCATTGTTTATCAGGAACAAATAATAAGTCTAAATAACTACCAACATCGAAAGGTATCAATAAAGAAAATTCACTAGAAACAAAACCACTGATTTCATGCGTTAAATCCTGTTCTGCATAAATTTTAAGGCCTCAGCCATATAATAAGATATTTATTACGTTATTCACCATTAATTACACCGGTGTGTCTATGCCCTAAAGACATACTAAACGCTTTTATTCGACAAACAATAGTAGTTTAACGATACATTAACAAGAACATTGCAATAGATTCCACTGTTCATATTTCGAGCCAAATATGATGTACCGTTACCACAGAGCTGTGTGTAGTATAGTCTTAGGCTCACCCGTCTTGTAAGTTATCATCAATCAGTCATCTTAGCAGTCCAGGAAGTTGGCAGCCATGAGGAGCTCCAGGGCGATCTCCGGGGCGATCGGGAACTCGGGGATCTCGGTCGAGGAGTTGGTATAGCGAACCTTGTAAGTGAAGTACATGCAGACCTTTTGGAGAACGTGTGAGCTAAAAAGAGGAATAAAGTCATTTCCTTGAAAAATAAATTGTGTTTTTTTTTTTTTTTTTAAGAACGACTGGGAGACTCTTAGCCTTTATCATATCTCATGTTAAGTATTGACAAGGCTGAAGATGAAAGTGAGCCACTCCCGGAATCCTCAATCACTGAGGAACTGGCTATCTTATCTCTAACTGCCGGAACACAACAATGCTGAAAACATTGTTATTATGCCGTCAGACTTAGATAAGATGGTGGTAGCTAGCCAGGCGGACTTACGAGTCCTTCCACCAACCAAACCGAATACAATATGAACCCCCGCTGGGAATCGAACCCGGGACGCCTGGGTCTGATACCGGTGGTTGTACCACTAGACCACAGAGGCGGTTTAAGTATGCGTATCTAACCATACGCATACTCTTTTACCCACCAGTGGGAAATTAAAGGCTCGCGCATATTAGAACCGCATCGCAACGCATAAATACAGTGCGGGCGCTGCGCTGCGATGCGGCCCGCTTGTAAAGCGCTTTTTAGACTACGCTATAATATAATAGCATATAGCTTATAGCTTATAGCACAACGATATCGCTCACCATACATTTACTTAGGTAGCGTATATTCAGCCAATCTATACTAAGATTATAAAGCTGAAGAGTTTGTTTGAACGCGCTAATCTCAGGAACTACTGGACCGATTTAGAAAATTCTTAGACCATTATAAAGCTACATTTCTCCCGAGTGACATAGGCTATATTTTATCCCGATATTCCCACGGGAACGGGCACGGGCACCACGCGGGTAAAACCACGAGGATCCGCTAGTAATATATATTATAGCTAATTGTGAACGTGTTCTAAGTACTGTACCTTATGTTGGTGACTCTTTAAATAAATAAATAAATAAGTAAATGTATGGTGAGCGATATCGTTGTGCTATGAGCTATAAGCCATATGCTATTATATTATAGCGTAGTCTGAAAAGCGCTTAATGTGCGATAGCTCGACACGAAAGTGATGTGCTCCTATCTAGCGGGGCCACTCGACCTACAGTTAGAAAACTAGTGGCAATTCTTCGCTAGTTCAATGTACCACACGTATATATGAACAAGTTTCAATGTACCTCAACCGTTTTGACAGAAATTACGATAAATAGTCTCATCCATCTAGCCAGGCTCTCGGCTGTTTTACGCTCGGGGTGCATAAAAATAACACTGATCGTAACTTGTCCCAATGTTACCTCTCGATTCATATCTTAATTGCGGTAGTTAGTGGTAGTATGCGTGTCCCTTGTATGCGTATGGTTAGATAAAAATAAACACAATTTATTTTATCAACGTTATTTTTATGCACCCCGAGCGTACAACAGCCAAGGGATGAACGAGACTATTTATCGTAATTTTTGTCAAAACGGACGTATGTTATGCGATGTGGTGCAGTGCAGACCACCCTAATATGCGCTAGTCTTTAAATCGACTAATGTCGATTTAAAGACTAGCGCATGTTAGGGTGGAGGATTACACTTGAATAATTTTAAAAAGCAATTTTTTTTTTAAACCCACGACGGTTACAACGTAAATAATAGTGATGGCAGTTCCCGACTGATAATTTATATATTTTAGTATTATTTTATATTTTTTCAAAAACGTTTAAAACCTCTGCCATTTTACAAATACAAATATCTATATTGTGAAATGTTGGTATACAAATGTAGACCCTTTTACAAGGTGGAATTGAATTTAGGGAAAGAATGTTTGTAAACAACCTCAAAAGTGCTTTTTTATTACACGTCTTAAAAATATGTGCACTTCATACATATAAGTAAGTTACCGAAAGTTATCAATACTCACACTAATGCAATTTCAAAAAGTTCACTCTATAGTATCAAAAGCAAAACAATAACTGTCTCTTTCATACTCTTTGACCGCGCGAGAGAGAGACAGCCAGACGACCATGCAGTGCAACGTCACGCCGCGCGCTTATTCACAGACACTACGTGTGAATGTGTTGAACATAATAATATCATCTTTATTTAACCGAGCTGTATCTTACTTTGTTGTCCAAGTTTCATTATATGGTGTTAGCTAACTGAAATATAACGTATTTGTGAAATAATTACGAAAAATGCTTAAATGTTAGTTTACAAACATTCTTTCCCCTGGATGGTTGGATGGAGTATACTATTATTGCTTAAGACTCCGGACGATGGTCGGTCGATGCAAAGAAAACATGGTCAGGTGGGGTATTTTGGACGGCTCCAACTTGGAGTGTAGATGCGGTGCTCTCCCCCAAACGATGGCGCACTTGATGTCGTGTCCCGCGTGTCCGCACAGCTGCACGCAGGAGGAACTCATGGAGGCTACTGATGCTGCAGTCTTAATAGCTGATTTTTGGACTGATACAGTTAAGGATTGCTATTGACTCGATAAGAAGAAAAAGTAAACTCACGGTATTTCCCTAAAGTTGACTTCATTAGCCTCGTTCTCCGCGAACTGTCCAGGGCCAGACAACATCGCCTTGATCGTCCCAGAAGTGAGCGCGTGTTCCCTCTTCACGATAAACTCATGTCCGTCCGAGGAGACCAGCTTCACGTACATAGCGTCTGGGCCCTCACAGCCACCGTATACCTTTTCCTCGGACGCAGCGGAGGGCGACCCACTCACAGCACCTGGTGGGTGATAAAGCATAGAATAGAATATGATTTTTTTACTTGTAACGTGGTATAGAAAGTTATAACCGCCTCGTGGTCTAGTCGTACAACCACCGGTATCAGACCCAGGGGCCCCGGATTCGATTCCCAACGGGAGTACATATTGTATTCGGTTTGGTTGGTGGTAGGACTTGTAAGTCCGCCTGGCTGGCTACCACCATATTATCTAAGTCTGAAGCCATAATAATAAAGTGTTCAGCATTGTTGTGTTCCGGCAGTTAGAGATAAGATAGCCAGTTCCTCAATGATTGAGGATTCCGGGAGAGGCTCGCTTCCATCTTTAGCCTTATCAATACTTTATATCAGGTATGATGAAGGGTAAGAGTCTCCCCGTTGTTATATATATATATATATATATATATATATATATATATTAAAGGCGGCTGTAGAGTTCGGGCACTTCCCAGTCAACCAGATGTTTTTTTGGGAAATATTTTATGAAAAGTAGGCTATACAAATAATGTATTACTTAAATGAAACACTAATTACTAATGTTCTATTATTTGTGATATAATTTTTTTCTACAAATCTATTATTTTTTAAAATAACGCTCCCTAAATAAACTCTTCTGGTCGACCGGGAAGTTCCGCAACTGTACATTCGCGCGAATCACGGCTGCGAATTTTGGCTGCGATTCGCGCGTGCACTTTGTACGAAAAGGGCATATGCCCTGTATATTCGCTACGTTCATGGTTCCGTTTGTAATAACGTTCGCGCCTTTGACTCGCAAGTCTGTGCGGCGATCCTATCGTAGCCAAAACTGTAGCGTTACAAGGAGAGAGTGAAGAGAGCTTGTCTGAGATAGGGATGAAAGGAGGATTCTATCTACAAAAAATAAAAGTTATAAAAATATGATACAATATGAATTTATTATCAACCTTAAACTTAGCCTACCTAACGGGGGAGAATTACCTATCTAACGAGAGAACGTGAGAGAGAGAGGTCTTCAGGGAACGTAAGGACGGTATTCTTCAGGGGATTACGGGTCTGATACGTACTACACTACTATTAAAGGATGGCGTCCATTAACGGTGGCTCGGGGCGTGTCGCATCGGATCGGGCCGCACATAATTGCGTGTTTTTGAAAAAAGCATGTTTTATTATTATTATTATTTAACAGGCAAGCAGTTGATGCAAGTGATACCGCCTGTATCCTGATAGTGGCATAATTTATTTAATCAATATATTGTAGGTATTGTGTATGTAAATCAAATCAAACAAAAGTAAATTACAGCCAACTTGATCGCACAGTAAATTACAAAAGTATAATATGATAACTTTTGTAAAATTGTGTTAAAAGAATCTACATCTTAATTTGTTAATACAAGGACTGGACAAGTGCAGCAAAAAGGTTACACTCTGGTACCCTTGGAGTGGAGTGGTCGCCAACCGATTAGATGGGTGGACGAATCTGCCAAACATTGGGACCTTTCTGGACCAGAGTTGTAGAAGATAGAGAACAGTGGAGAGTTGGAGGAGGCCTATGCCAAAAGGTACTTATAAATAAGAGTTTTAATTTAAAATATGTATCAATAAGTGTATGTAAAAAAACATAACTAATAATAAAAATGTGAAAGTGTGTTTGTTTGTTCTTCCTTGACGATAAAGAATTATGTAAACAATCGACTTGATTTTTGGCACAGAGTTAATTGAAAGAATGGAGACTAACACAGAATACTCTTTATCCCGATATTCCCATGGGAACGGGACCGCGGGTCCTACTAAAGTTATAAATGTGAAAGTTCAGATGTTTATTTATTTATTTATTTATTTAGCACCAACAAGATATACATTTGTAAATACAATAATATAACTAAAATACAAAGTTACAGATCTAAATGCTATCTCAATTACAGGTACTACACAAATGCATAATGAGAGTAGCCGCTATTTATTTAATACCTATGATAAAAGTGTAATGTATTTATGATTTTACAGTAGTACATAAATTTTATTATTGAAAATTAGAATAACAAAAATGAATGTAAGGATTAAAAAAAAAAAAATATCAAATAGTCAATGTCAAAAAAAAAAAAAATAACAATGTCAATTATGTAATAATAATATAAGTTTAATATATGTTTGTTACTCAATGACTCAAAAACGGCTGAATGGATTTTGATGAAATCTGGGATATAGATACTTGAAAGCCTGGAGAGGAACATAGGATACTTTTTATCCTTATATTAACCTTTAACTACCGACGTGTGGTCTGTCAGACACTTTGAGGGTTCGGATTGTGTAGTTAGATATGTTAGCGAAGAAGTAGCCTCTCGCGCGTTTGTGTAGTGGCGGTATCGGAACGTGCGATTCCGGTGAGTTTTGATTTATATAAGATCTCGAGTGGTCTGACAGACCACTTGTCTGTGCTTATGTAACTTTTTTTGGATACAACTTTTTCAGATTATGTTGATACTTTCGTTTATTTTTCAGTCAGTTATGAAAATGGATAAGGCAGGCACTTCGGACATGAAACGGGCAGCCACAAATGCAAATATGAGTGTTCCTGTCAGTAAAAAAAAATATCAAACAAGGCGTCAAAGTAAATACTATGAAGATTATATTATGATTTTAGTGGCATGGCTAAATGGGAGCTCAGCATCCGAATCTGATGACATTGACCCGAATTTTGTTGCCTTGGAAAGACTAAAGACTGCAAGACTGCATAATTATGTAACTTTTGTATGAAAAAGTGTGCCTACAGCAAGCCTTCAAGCAATAAATTTTTGTAAACTTTGATGTTTCCTACAACTTGGTGCCTTATGTTTTTCTAAAATACGGTTGATTATTTGTATTTTTTAACTTTTTTGTTTTACATAGTGTAAATTTATAAGAAAAAAAATTGCCAAGACAAAAATATATTTAATAATTAATTATTAAGATAAATGTAGCTTTTTCTCTTAAGAATTTGAGGGTACAGTGTTAACGTTTATAATTAGTAATAAATATAAAAACTTATTTATTTTGTTTTATTTATACAATAACTAAATATACATTTACATTAATACATAGACACATTTAAAAAATAATAATATTATATGAAAGTCTTCCTATAGCAGCCTATAGTGGTCTAGCAGACCTCACGTCGGTACTTATGTAACTAAAATGGCATGTCGGTACTTAAAGGTTAATCTGGGAACGGGAAAGACGCGGGTAAAACCGTGGACGGAAACTAGTTCTTAATAAAGACTTTATTATTATTATTAATTGAAAAAGAAAAAAAATATATACCTGAGCCGCCCAAGCTTCCAGAGCGTTGTTCTTCTGCCACACTGGTGGCTGATGCAGCAGCTGATGCTGGAGCTGACGGAACATTCTGCTCTGACATATTGACTGCAAAATAAACATTGATGTTCATTAGCTCAATATGACCTGTAAAAGTTTTGTACAGGACCAAGATCAATTGAGATAGAACATTATAAAAGTGTTCATAACTTCTTAGAAAGCTTCATCAAATACTAGAATTTGCATTATTTATCTTTTTGCATTGACAAGAAAATTCAGAATACATACAGCAGTGATTACTGAAAAATACTCCTACACCTGAGGAGGTCTTGCGGGAGTCTATACCCAGCAGTGGGTGTTATTATGTGGCTGAGACGACAACTCCTAGGGTCGATAATAACCTAGTTTAAATGCATTAATTCACACCCAATTGTAATTTCTGATATTTTCAATGTTTAACAATTAGACAAGGTTAGGTATGAAGAAGGCTATGAGTGTCCCCGATGTTCATAAAAAAATAAATAAAAAAATGCTAATTCATGAACAAAGAATAGGACGCCTTTTAGGCAAATGTGTCGAGGATATGCATTAGTACGCTCGTCATATTTACATTTTCAGTTAGACCCTAATAAAAACAGTACAGTAAACTCAAGCTAAGACAGATCCAAAGACCCTCCAAAAAATGCAAGCCATCCTTGCGAATTCGTATCGATCGACGTAAATAATATTCTTACTTAAATGCTGTCATCACCAACCTGTTAATAAAACTGCTGAGGGAGACGGTAATTTAAGTAATTTAAATCAAAGATAAATCTGTATTTGTAATCAGAGTAAAAATAAAACCAGCCAACAGAAAAGGTTTTATTTTAGGTTATTTTTATGACTTTGACAACAAAAGACGTCAAAATCGGCTGACTGAATGCATTTTTTTTCTAAATGTATTAGGTACTGGCCCAGAACGGCTGAACGAACTAAACGAGGACCAAGATTCTGCCAGCGCAAACTCTTTAATTTTTTTTTATTTTATACTGAATTTACATATTCGCACGAGTCCGGTACGTGCTCATCACAACACAGGGTTGATTTCAAATTAATTTAATTGTACCATAACTCACATGGCATGCACATCTAACGTTACTCACATATAAAATTAAAGGTGAGTTCTTAAAACATGTCCCAATACAATCAATTAAGATTGAACTAGCCGCCGTCCGCGACTTGGTCTGCGTGGATTCGAGGGAAGTTTATATAATATAGTAGGTAGGTAAGAAAAAGTTTAAGTATTCTTATCTTATGTAAATGAGGTCTAAGGTGTGCACAAAATAGACCAATTTTACCCCCGAAGGGAATAAAATTGATATTTCGGGTCTTGCCGTAGGCCTGACCTCTGAGATTACCTCTCTTGTTAAACGGTCGCGAAGTGGGTGAACGTAGCTACATCCTATCCCTATTCCTTACCTGTCACTTACCTAATCGCTGTCACTCTATATAATCTGTGTCGGCAAGTTGCGGTCTAGCTAGTCTGCGGACCGCCATTTCTCTTCAGTACCTCAGCCGGCAAGAAATTGCCTGGGTCAGGCCTACGGCAAGACCCGAAATATCAATTTTATTCCCTTCGGGGGTAAAATTGGTCTATTTCGGCTCTGTGCCTACGGCCTGACCTCTGAGATGTGTTTATAATCTGCCGGCATGTTATATACTTATAAAAAAAAATGGAACATGATGAAATATTGTACATAAAATTGATAACTGACAACAAGCAGCGTACTGTGATAGGTAATATTAACCTATTTAAATAAGTAGGTAGATATAGGATAGGCATTATATATAAATTATGGTTATTTTACTATGATAAAGTAAATACGCCTCAGGTAAAATAACAGTAAGGAAGTTTAATTAAGAATTTAAACGTAATATCAACAGATTCTCCGTCTTACAGCAAAAATTAAATGTAGGTTAAAAAAAATTTTTTTTTAAAGGAATTAAGAACATAAATAATCACTTCTAATTACTACTTCTTCGTAGTTAAACTATTACTTAATCATAACAATTTCTTAATAGGGTAATGAACTAAGTAATCAGCCTTAGATTATAATTATAACCACTTAATAAAGTTAAATTCAATCACAACCCAACAATTTAAAGAATAGGTACCTATGGTAATGTAATGTCGGTTCTTGTATAAGGCAGTATGTCTGCAGACTTCGGTCATTTTAAAATTTCCTTTCATTAAGATATATATATATAGTAGGTGAGGTGGATGGGTAGGTACGATGGGTGAGAGCTAGTAGAAAAAAAAGTAAAGGAAAAGAGATGCTTAATTCGGTGAATGTCTGTATTTAAATGTTTTGTTGTGGTGGCCGAAACGGCTCTTCGAACCTTGTTAACTTTACAGGTTTTCATTGTTCAGAGGTAGCATCAGCCTTGGCTTTTAATTTTGGCCATAGTACACCAGGAATATTATCTTCACTGATTTACGTTTTTAATTCAGTGCGAACGCACGTAACGCCCCATCTGTCAGATCGACAGTGACAGGTATGACACTGACAGGAGATGGTCAGATGGTCTGCGATTGATATGACAGAATTGCAGGTCCTTGCTTTTTAAGGTTACTTTAATTATAGAATTTTATTGATACACAATAAAATTATAAACTATATCATAATATATAAAAATTGATGAACGAATAGCTGAAGCCGCAGGTTAGTGTCAGTGCACTTCACATCAGAATTTCATAATCAGTGTCCCTACTTGATCTTACCATTATGCTTGCCTAATCCACCTAAATTATCAAGTTAAGCCTTGTAATTGATACAAAGGGACCCCCTAAGGGTGTTACTTTCTCTTTTTATTAGTAAACTTTCATAAATAAGTCACTTCAAGTATGCTTTCATGAGTGCACACCATGTGGCATGGAAGCCCTCATGTAAACATAATTTGGGCTAATCTCTGTAGCCAGAGCTTCCCTGTAATATAAACAGAAAGGCATCATACTGTGGAACATAATTTATTAACAAATTAAACATTTACTTACAAATAAGAAATATTAAAAATAAGTCACAGTATCATAATCGGTATGCAAGTGGCCACTTTAGAGGTCAAGTCTGGGGTATCAACCTTCCCCTTGCTCTGATGCTTTTTAGATGAAATAGGGCCCTTCAGGCTTCGTTGTAAAGACATTACAGTAAGGCCCCCTTTGGGAGAATTCACCGGTTACAATAATATCTGAAATCACCTCCGTTCATAATCCACTCTCGCAGGTGACGAGACGCATACGGCGCCCCTCCGAAACACCACTCCGCCCGCGAAGCAGAAAATTCAGTACGCTCGGCGTTAGAGGACAGATCAGGGAAGCCCGGGAGTCGCCTCCGGCTGTTTTACTATCCTGCTAGTATCAAGCAGTGAAAATATAATCAGAGGATCACACATAGAGCGGTGACCCCATTCCTCAATTAAATTAACCCAAAAAACTAACATTTAGTTTATCTAAATATATAAATATATCCATATCAACAACCACCATTCATTCACATCAGCAAGCTTAGGAGTTCACCCATAGTGTAGCATCATCATCAATTTCTCATCACATTCAATTAAGTTCCATTTCTGATATCCTTGGGCAGGCATTCATGAACCTTCAATTTTATTTAAGATATCACTAAAACAGTAACTTTAAATTAATTGTTTTAACAGTGTACCTATTTTTTATGTTTATGTGTTGATTACAGGACACCTTTTTAGTTTTGGTTTATATAGAGTCAGGAGAATAATAAAGATCAATTTACTTGTCACTGGATAATGTTTTGTCTCATTTCCCCGTTGTTGTCCTAGCCGAAAAAGGTAAGTCTATTAAGTAAGTTCATATTATTATTGAAAATTGGAAACGCCCGAACAGGGACTACTGGACTAATGTGGTTTTCCAATTTTCAATAATAATATGAACTTACTTAATAGACTTACCTTTTTCGGCTAGGACAACAACGGGGAAATGAGACAAAACATTATCCAGTGACAAGTAAATTGATCTTTATTATTCTCCTGACTCTATATAAACCAAAACTAAAAAGGTGTCCTGTAATCAACACATAAACATAAAAAATAGGTACACTGTTAAAACAATTAATTTAAAGTTACTGTTTTAGTGATATCTTAAATAAAATTGAAGGTTCATGAATGCCTGCCCAAGGATATCAGAAATGGAACTTAATTGAATGTGATGAGAAATTGATGATGATGCTACACTATGGGTGAACTCCTAAGCTTGCTGATGTGAATGAATGGTGGTTGTTGATATGGATATATTTATATATTTAGATAAACTAAATGTTAGTTTTTTGGGTTAATTTAATTGAGGAATGGGGTCACCGCTCTATGTGTGATCCTCTGATTATATTTTCACTGCTTGATACTAGCAGGATAGTAAAACAGCCGGAGGCGACTCCCGGGCTTCCCTGATCTGTCCTCTAACGCCGAGCGTACTGAATTTTCTGCTTCGCGGGCGGAGTGGTGTTTCGGAGGGGCGCCGTATGCGTCTCGTCACCTGCGAGAGTGGATTATGAACGGAGGTGATTTCAGATATTATTGTAACCGGTGAATTCTCCCAAAGGGGGCCTTACTGTAATGTCTTTACAACGAAGCCTGAAGGGCCCTATTTCATCTAAAAAGCATCAGAGCAAGGGGAAGGTTGATACCCCAGACTTGACCTCTAAAGTGGCCACTTGCATACCGATTATGATACTGTGACTTATTTTTAATATTTCTTATTTGTAAGTAAATGTTTAATTTGTTAATAAATTATGTTCCACAGTATGATGCCTTTCTGTTTATATTACAGGGAAGCTCTGGCTACAGAGATTAGCCCAAATTATGTTTACATGAGGGCTTCCATGCCACATGGTGTGCACTCATGAAAGCATACTTGAAGTGACTTATTTATGAAAGTTTACTAATAAAAAGAGAAAGTAACACCCTTAGGGGGTCCCTTTGTATCAATTACAAGGCTTAACTTGATAATTTAGGTGGATTAGGCAAGCATAATGGTAAGATCAAGTAGGGACACTGATTATGAAATTCTGATGTGAAGTGCACTGACACTAACCTGCGGCTTCAGCTATTCGTTCATCAATTTTTATATATTATGATATAGTTTATAATTTTATTGTGTATCAATAAAATTCTATAATTAAAGTAACCTTAAAAAGCAAGGACCTGCAATTCTGTCATATCAATCGCAGACCATCTGACCATCTCCTGTCAGTGTCATACCTGTCACTGTCGATCTGACAGATGGGGCGTTACGTGCGTTCGCACTGAATTAAAAACGTAAATCAGTGAAGATAATATTCCTGGTGTACTATGGCCAAAATTAAAAGCCAAGGCTGATGCTACCTCTGAACAATGAAAACCTGTAAAGTTAACAAGGTTCGAAGAGCCGTTTCGGCCACCACAACAAAACATTTAAATACAGACATTCACCGAATTAAGCATCTCTTTTCCTTTACTTTTTTTTCTACTAGCTCTCACCCATCGTACCTACCCATCCACCTCACCTACTATATATCTATATATATATATATATATATATATATATATATATATATATATATATATATATATATATATCTTAATGAAAGGAAATTTTAAAATGACCGAAGTCTGCAGACATACTGCCTTATACAAGAACCGACATTACAGTAATCAGTCTCAAATTAATATCACAAAAAATTGCCAATCAGTCTCAATATTATACTGGTACAAAACAATTAGTGATAGCATTGCCATTACTGTTCATACCATCATGAGATGGGAATTTATCGACTTCTCTGTAATAGTGTTTGAAAAAATTGTTTGGGCCTTGCCAATTTCCTTTCCTCAGTACTTCATCCAAAGGTAGGTTGTTATTCAGTCTGAAGGTTGCCACTGCAGACCGAGTGCTGCCTGCACTTGTTTCGATTCCTGCAGATAATAAGGCTGTTCGCACCCAACCGGCTATTACAGATCGAGAAGCCGGACCTGTCTTACCTCTGGTTGTCACGAATAAAAAAGGGATTGTTTGGCTATTTGCGTGCCTCCGTTGATTTGATATGTTAATGTATTGATTCAGCCAATAAATAATGTTCCATAGTTGCTGC
Organism: Chrysoteuchia culmella; assembly: GCA_910589605.1. NCBI lineage: Eukaryota > Metazoa > Arthropoda > Insecta > Lepidoptera > Crambidae > Chrysoteuchia > Chrysoteuchia culmella. Next base: position 2,637,368 of record OU342663.1, read on the forward strand.
TCATTCCTAAGGAACTTCCAACCCGATTGAACATATTGAGATTTGTCTGTTTTTGAACCGTATTCAGGCCAAAAGATAACTTCGTTTTCCGACATTTCTAGGAAACCTGAATCTTGTCGAAGTAGTGTCAGATCATGCACTCTTCTCCCGGATGAAAGCAGCAGAAGTAAAGACAGATGTCTGGAAACTTGGAAAAGATTATTTGGATCAGGCGGATTGTCGTTTATCCAATTTAGTAATCTTTTTATATCCCAAATTTTTGTTCTCAGTGTACGGGGATTTGCATTTGAAATTCCTTTCAAAATATGTTTTATTATTGGGCTACTGGATAATCTTTCGGCGTTTAAGGGATTTGAAAACGTTGCAATAGTTGATTTGTGCAGACATATAGTTCCATGCGATAATTTCTTTTGATAGAATAGATAGCAAAGATATCTTGCAACTTCAGAGGGGCTTGGTTCATTTAAAGAGATATTCTTCTCCTTTGCCCACTGGCACCAGTATTTCCACGCTGTCGAGTAGGTACTAAGAGATGACTTACGCCATGATGTTTCTAAGATTCGCTTCTCTTCAGTAGACCAAGATCTCACTAGATCAGCCCACCCCGTACCTTCCATGCTTCCAAGTACAAGTCCTGTGCTCTGGGAGGAGGACGATTGGTTTGGAGGTCTATAAGATGGCTGTCCAAGTTCTACAGAGTGAAGGGTCTCTCGAGAGCTCGTTTCTTGAGGATCGGTCGCCAGAACACATTTTCCCACCTGGGGACTATTAAGATATAAGTTCCTCGACACTGATTGAGGTGTTGTAGAATTCTGGGTATTAGCGGTGGGGGTGGAAAGATCCACCCTAGTTTGTAATTCCAAGTCCTTGTAAAGGCGTTTATGAACTCCGCTTCTTTGCATGGAAAGCGCGTGACGAACTTCGTGACGACAGCGGATTTTTGGGTCGCAAATAGGTCGATATATGGAGTCCCCCATTTTTTGAATATTAATTGCACCATCGGGCTGGATAGATGCCAATCCGGTAAGTTCTTGCCTCTTGACAGGTGGTCGGAAATGATGTTGTAGTTGCCTGGTATGTGTTCGATCTGTATTTCTATGTTTCTTTGACTCGTCAAATGCAAAATACTGCTTGCTAGTTTTAGTAATGTAACCGATCTTGTCCCGCCTTGGTTTCGTAAGTATGACACTGCTGTTCTGTTGTCGGATTGTATCAAGACACCTTTGTTCTGAAGTAGATTTTGGTATTTTGACAATACCTTGTATACCACAAACATTTCTTTTCTGTTTATATGCCAATTCTTTTGGATATTGGTCCACTGTCCCGATATCAGTTTGTCTTCTAGTTCTGCTCCCCAGCCTGTGTTCGAAGCGTCGGTTACAATGTAGATTTCTGGCTCTTTGACAATGATGTTTGACTTTCGACTTAGGTTTTCTACCCACCATTGCATTTCCTGAATGATTTCTGGTTTTAGTACGAAGCGTAGGTGTGGTTTGTCCTCGGGTAAGTGTTTTGTCGCCCTTTGGATCTTTCGGCAATGTAGTCGTGCTAAGGGTATCACAAACGACGCGAATTCCATCTTTCCCAGCAATGATTTTGCTTTGAGCCAACTCCATTCCTTTCTTTTTATTAATTTTTGAATGGTTTTCTCCATTGCTTGCACTTTTTCCGAGGGTAAACTTTTGAGGTTTGTTTCCGTGTTCCAGCTTATCCCCAAGAAGGTTATGTTTTGTGTAGGATTTAACACCGATTTCTCCCAGTTTATCATAAAGCCTAAATCTGCTAGTGTCTTTAGGACGACGCATACTTCTAACTTCAGCGCCTGCGGGTTTTGATTTACTATCAAGAAATCGTCTAGGTATACCACTACTCTGATATTCTGTTTTCTGAATATCTTTACTATCCAATTTGTTAATTTGGCGAAGATTTGTGGGGCAGAGCTCAGACCAAATGGGAGAGCTTTTAGAACATAAGTTGAGTTTCGGTAATGTAAGGCCAGGTAACGCCGGTGTCTCTTTCGGATTGGTACGTGGTAGTATGCCTGTGAGAGGTCTATTTTTGTCATGTAGTCTCCTTTTTGAAGGAAATACTGCAGTTTTCTGTGATTTATAAGGCGAAATTTTTGTAACCTGAGGAAGTTGTTTAGTCTTCTTAAGTTGAACACTGTTCTCCATCGACCATCTGACTTCGGGGTTAAGAACATTTTGGAGAGGAAGCCAGTTTTGCCGTTGAATTTTCGTATAGTACCTTCGTGGATCATTTTGCTTATTTCCTTGTCCATCAGTGGAGATGTGGGTGTCCGGTATCTTTGCAATAAGGTTCTTGTGAGAAAAGTTGTTGGTGGCTTTTTGAAGAAAGGAATGACATAGCCTTTTATAATATTTAAAATAGCGTCTGGAGCCTTTAAATTTTTCCAAGCAGATAGGTGATAGGCTAGTCGTCCCGCTCGGAAGCCTTTGCAGTCAAATATATCGCTTTCGCTCCCCCCCTTTCCTTTCCTTACAATTGTGACGTCTTTGGGCACCTTCTTTTTGTACATGATTTTTCTGAGTTCGCTGTTTAAAGTCGGTTTTTCTAAATTGTTTACTATTCTGTTGTGATTTTGGTTTCGGAAAGTTTTGTTCCCGGGGTTGTTTTTTGTGTTCTCTTTCAGAAAACGGTCGGCGAGAGGGAGGAGCAATTTTAGAAGCCCCGTGTATCCGAATTGCCTCTTGTAGTTTTTCGTCATCCCACAGGTGTGTTCCTGATGGGGGAATTTCGTTTATGACAGACCTGTAAAAGTTGTTTTTAGGCTCGTATAGCTTTCGGCGTAGTTCAATTATCTCAGCTCGTTTGCCGCAAGTGTATTGGAGCAGATCATCCGAAATCGTACGAAACTCACTTTCAGCTGCCAGCATTTTTTTAACCCTTAATTCGACGGATTTTTTTTTTATTAAAATTTGTAAAATTGTTATAGATTTTGATTCTTAGCTTGTAGAGAGCCCGCGAAAAAATAGCTGAAAAAATCTACCCATTTCAGGTTCCTGAAAAACATACGTCCACTATACTGGACATTATCAAGTTCATAAGAAACTAATGCACTCCAACCGCGTGCAGTATACTTCCCATTGTCAAAGAGAAAGAATAAAAGAAACAAGTGATTCCGCAGAAAAATAGTAATTATATTAAAGCAAATCAGTCTCATAGTTCCATTTCTTATGCTTAAACTCCAAAAACTTATAAGTACGAACAACTCACTTATGTTTTGAACATAATAATTAAGTACTTATAAAATCTTCATAATAATCACCATTTTTCTTTATTCAAAAATAATAAGCCTTCCCGTTTTTTTAAAATATCAATATAGCTTAAAATATATAAGCACAGAATACTTAATAGTACAAGTAATATAAGTACCAACTGTCACTTATTTTTTTATTGCCCTACCCTACTTACTTATTGTGGAAATAAGAAAAGCAATTCCTGAAAACGCTCTTTCGGATATAGATAGTGGTTCTGAACCTGAAAATTAAGGGGAAATTGCTGATAAAACTGAGGAGTTGTCGTCCTCACCTTGCCCTTCCATCGATTCATACATACAGAACATTAACATTTTAGACAGGTCTGAAAATTATACACAAGACAATATTTCTATTGACACTGATCAAGATAACGTTGGTACTGATACTTTCATCGAGACAGTAAACGAAAATCTTCAAACAGAGGACTCTTCCAGCATCAGTGGGAGCGAGAAACCTCTGTGGCTTAGTGTTAACAGGCACTGGTATCAGACCCAGAGGTCCCAGCTTCGATTCGAAGCGGGGGTACATATTATTGTATTCGATTTAGTTGGTGATCGGTCTTATATTTGTAAGTCCGTCTGGCTAGCTATCTAGCTAACACCATCTTATCTAAGTCTACCGCTATAAGTAACAACAATGTTTTCAGCATTGTTGTGTTCCAGCAGTTAGAGACAAGATAGCCAGTTCCTCAGAGGTTAAGGATTCCGGGAGAGGTCTCAGATCTTCGGTTCTTCAGCCTTATCAATACTTTACATCAGATATGATGAAGGCTAAGAGTGTTCCCGTTGTTCATAAAAAAAGACAGCAACCATACTTAAGAAGCTGAAGACATCTTGATCCATAAACCGTTGACTTCTATTATTGTTACCACACCGACTGGTGAAGTACATTATAATGCTTTACCAAGTTTGGCTTCGGAATAATAAGGCAAAACAGACTGAAAGATTGCAAGGAACTATTAACTAACAAATATCTGAAGAAATGAGCCAGAGATTCAACTAGCCAAGTCGTCGACATGTGACATTATTACGTATAATATACGAATATACGACATTATTGATTATGCAAATTCTGCAAGAAAAATAAAACGAACGTACGTACATTGTTCCAAATGCAAGCAGAGGTAGTGCTTAGTGGCCAAACTAAATCGAATACAATAATATGTACCCCCGCTTCGAATCGAAGCTGGGACCTCTGGGTCTGATACCAGTGCCTGTTAACACTAAGCCACAGAGGTTTCTCGCTCCCACTGATGCTGGAACAGTCCTCTGTTTGAAGATTTTCGTTTACTGTCTCGATGAAAGTATCAGTACCAACGTTATCTTGATCAGTGTCAATAGAAATATTGTCTTGTGTATAATTTTCAGACCTGTCTAAAATGTTAATGTTCTGTATGTATGAATCGATGGAAGGGCAAGGTGAGGACGACAACTCCTCAGTTTTATCAGCAATTTCCTCTTAATTTTCAGGTTCAGAACCACTATCTATATCCGAAAGAGCGTTTTCAGGCGGCACCAACTCTACCAAATGGTGCCCTCTCGATTTCTAGCTCTGAAAAAAGAAAAACAAAAAGATATAAACAATTTATCTACGGATCCCTAAAAATATTAATACGCGAAACAACGAAAGTTAATATACTAGTAATACGGCAACGGGAAGAATACTGGACATAGTATTTAACAGTTACTTTACTAGTGATTCGACGACGTGTAGTATACTGGACATGCAAGTTGTGGGCGTCGTAAAAACTAAATAAAACTCAGTAAGACAATCAAAACAATACGAGAAGCTCTTCGGGAATGTTATCTTTAGTTTTTAATTACATTGTTAGGAAATAAGCCATAACACAATTAATAAAATGCAATTTACCGAAAGCCCACGCAGCGTGTTATTCCTTTCCGCCATCTCGCTGGTGACTGCTCGCGCCCCGTTGATGCACACGCTTTGCTAATTTTTGACAACGTAGTTAAATAGGTTCAGATGCAATTATAGCATCTAAAACTAAGAAATAATGGTCTATTATTTATGTATATTTTTTTTAATTCAATGGGAAGTATACTGTACGGCGTCGAATTAAGGGTTAAGGCTCTCCGTGGCTTCCGGATGTTGCTCCGCCACTTTTTTTAACGCTTCTTGGAGTTTCAGGCGCTGGTTTAAGAGCCCGTGTGATATAGTGCCGAATGCAGTATCGCATTTACTCAAATGGTCCTTTAATTGGCTTGGATGAGAGCCTTGGTATAATGCTGTGTTAACACGTAGGCAGGTAAATACAGGTGCGGCCTGTAGCTTTTTTTGTGATTCGGCATAGCGGATTTTATTCCAAGTTGGTTCACCTAGTCTTTGACAGTTTATACCGTGCTGTTCGAGGACTGGATCGGCTCTAGGGATAGCCGGTTCCCTTTCTTTGGTGGTCGGTGCGAATATATCCCAATTATTTGTTGGGTTCTGCTCAGAATCAAGTGACGGTAAGTCCAGAATTGGACTAGGTGCTCGCCAAACCGGGTGTTGCGACTCCGACCTCAAGTCATTTTCTTTATTTGAGCTCATCATCTCAAATAGATTTTGGATCATCCCCTCCATTCTATTTAATCTCGAATATGTGTCATTTCTTTGCAAGCTTGAAGAGGATGATGTTGAAGAATATCGTTTACGCTTTGGTGGGCTTTTTTCGTAAGAATCGGAGCGGGCTCGATGCAAAGATGCTTCTGGTAGTGATAAATCTTCAGAAGACGATGATTTATGTCGGATACGTTTTTGCTTTCTTGGGTTAGGGTTAGATTGTTTTCCCTTGCTTGAGCCTGATCTGGAGGAGCTCCTGATTATCCGATTTTGGTGTGAATCTACGTCAGTCGTCAGAGCGTCAGAAATTTGTTCCCTCGAATAAATTGATGCTCTGATATGTTCGACTGCTCTATTAAATATTTCGGCTTGCGCTGATGAGCCACGTAGTTTTGCTGCTACATGATTTGGGTTAGTGATCAGTGCTCTGCATATATCCCATTCCAGAAGTTTTATTTTCATATTTCGGTAAGTTTTTTCCCCAAGTGACTTTGCTTCAGGGTAAAACGCCTGAGCCAGCTCTATTGAGGGTAGGGCAAATCGAATCTTATTCAAAACCCTATGGTCAATTTTATTTCCCAAAAGTTCCTCTTTAGACCAGTCAACTACCTTCCACTCCTTCCATCCCGCGGGGAGGCTGTCTTCTATAATTGTCTTGATCTTCGATAAGAGTTCCTCATCCTCTTCTTCTCCTTGTCTGGTAAAAAGCTCTCCCAGTGTTACGAACCCTTGCGAGGTTGCCATCTGTTGAGGCAAAGGAAATTTTCATAATAATGTATTTCTAACGTGTTATGCGAGAGCCTGAAAAAGGCTAAACACAACAATATTTGTCACAACAAATTGTAGATTTTTCGGTTGTAATCGGGCATAGTGATTAGTAGACTAAGACATCAATTCGGGCCAGACTCCGATCACGGTCGGGTCAGATCCCGCGACCGGTCGGTTCACATTTCGCACCCGATCGGCTCAGATTGCGCATCCGGTCGGCCCAGATTATGCATCCGGTCGGCCCAAATTCCGCATCCGGTCGGTCCAGGCTTCGCGTCCGGTCGGCCCAAATTTCACACCCGGTCGGCCCACGTTTTGTGTATGGTCGGCCCAGATTTTGCGGCTGGATGGGACGAACCTTTGCGGTTTTGACTAACCGTCTGGGTGTAAACCCGAGACCGGAGTAGTCTTATAACCGTTTTCGTCTGGGATTGAACCCGAGATCGAATCCAAAAGTTTACACTTTTAATTGTGTTATTACATCTGAAAAGAAAGTAATGATTGACAACTCACCTTTGGTATTTCTTTAACGAACGTTACACAACGTTATATCACCACTTAGACTATTTTACGCACTATCAATAGTACTAAAGATGAATTTAGTTTCAATAACTTTTTCGCGCACCCATTCGCTCGCGTAAAAACAAAAGCGTACTGAAGAGAAATGGCGGTCCGCAGACTAGCTAGACCGCAACTTGCCGACACAGATTATATAGAGTGACAGCGATTAGGTAAGTGACAGGTAAGGAATAGGGATAGGATGTAGCTACGTTCACCCACTTCGCGACCGTTTAACAAGAGAGGTAATCTCAGAGGTCAGGCCGTAGGCACAGAGCCGAAATATTGAGTTAATCTGTCAACATGAAAGGGGTAATATTTCAGTTATGTTTTGGTCCAAGCAACAAATAACGCAAGCTAAATAAAGCCGTTTAATATATTTTACTGAGCTAGTAGTGTGTAAGTGTAAATAATCGTTACCTACGAAAAATATTCGTTAGTCATAATGTTGTGAATCACACTAATAACAAACCATAATGTGTATGAGTCTTTTCTTTATATTGGTGATAGACACTAACGTAACGTTACTCACATGTACCAATAGTAGAACAAGACAATTAGGCGCATGACAGGAATTCGTTTTTGCACTTTTGGCACCTGCAGCCCACTTCTATCACCGTAATTTCTCCTATTATCTGATTATAATAGCGCCACAGTGATTGACTAATTGATTACCGCTTCTTAAAATATTGGTTTTTTAGATAGTTATTAGAGATGGGCCGACTATAACTTCGGCCGACTAGCCGACTGGCGGACTAGTCGGCAGCAAAATGGCCGACTAGTCGGCCGACTAATCGGCTAGGCCGACCATTACTTTCGGTAGAATACGGGTGACGTCGGAAATGTTCGTGAGCGCGCTTTCGGCTCGTAGCATCGGCGCCACAGGCGCGGTGCCCACGCGGACTTGTCAGGACATGTTTTTGTTTACATCGCGTCATTCATTCTGCATCATTCATTATTTGTTTACATAAAAGCCGGCGTTTCTTGGTTATGGTTAATTAAATAAAAATTATATAACATTGAATTACGAAGTTAACACAGTGCAGATAATTTAATTAATAGTGAAACTACCTCCTAATTGAGATTGTTTGCGTCATGTCGAAGAAGAAATCACGCATTTGGATTTTTTTGACGAATTGAAGGGAGAAGGAAGCAGTAAAGTGAAGTGCAATCAGTGTCAAGCAGTTATTTCTCGTGGTGGTCAGGGTAAAAAGGCAAATACTACGAGCATGACAAATCATATTAAGTACAAACATTCAGAACTGATGCCTCAACAAGGTTCTGCAATTAAAAGTAGTTCGTCAAGAGAAGATGATCCCTCGCGGGGTACGTCGCAGTCGCAATTGGAACTTCTACCACCAATTCCAATGTTGTCGACACCTTTTATTTCGGAATTGAATAATATTAGGTGATGTCAAAGGAAGAGTTCCTATTTCAATTTTCTAACCTATAAACTGAAACTGTGAGACTGATTCTTATAATAAAAAATAACAACAGTAAAGATACAATTTCATTTCTATCACATTAACATGAGTGAGAAGCGGGCCGACTAGTCGGTGGTTTTAGCCGACTAGTCACCGACCAGTCGCCGACTAGAAAAATGGCCGACTAGTCGGTACATCGCTAACAGTTATTGTAATTTTTTCTCAGCTGTCATGCACCTAATTGTTCTGGTCGGTTAGTAACTGAATATTGTGAAAGTAGATATTGGATTGGGCAGACTATTTTTTTTGTCCTAATGTACTACGGCACACCAATCATACGCCTGATATTTTTTCGCACAATTTTCATTAGACCCAAATTAGTGTAGCCTTTTTAACTTCGCCAAATTTAATTTAGCCATCAGCTTCATAAATTGATTACTTGGGTTGGCATGCATAAACATTCATTATCCCTACTGTTTCCAAGTACTAAATGACAATTCGCACAACAACGTAACGCCTAACACTTAAAACTGAACACTTAAAAAGTATTGCCATAAATATAGAGTTATTTTAAAATGAATATTTTATTTAAATTTAAAATTCTGTGATATTATTTGATCAGCAATAGTTAAAATATCAATATGAATTTTAATACTTAATATTGCATCTTGTAAATATTAATATAATTATTATCAACTTTAATTTTTTTAAATCACTGCATGAACATAATTCAGAATGCTACATTGATTAATTGCATGATTTTAAAAATAAAGTTTAAACATAAATTAATAAAGAGTACTAGAAACTTGATGTTGTTGTTTTATTTGTCTACTCTTATTATCTTATTCAAGAATGAATGTAATCATGCATTCAAGCAGGCAAGCACACATCCAAGTGAGCAAGCAACTAAGACACACGCAAGTGACTAAGCAAACAAGCAAGCATGCACGCATGCAAGCAAGCAGGCAAGTATGCACGCATGCAAGTGAGGAACCAAGCATGCATGCAAGCAAGCATTCATGCAAACACGCAAGCAAGCAAACATGCAACAGGCAAGTGTTCTGTCACGACTCCGACGCTGCGAGACTACGGCGGTTCCACGCAACCTTATCGTCGCAGATGGTTTTCACCACCTGCTCCTCAGCTCGCGGGCGTCCTTGCCCCTTCGCGCCTGCGCGGGCTTAAATTACACTCTAGGGGTAGGGCATACAAGACTGCGTTTTATCGGTTTTTAAGCGATTCGTTTCTGTCACTGACTAGTATGCAAGACAATAACAGGAGTAACAATACGTATGCGTTGTAATTGTTAGGTGAAAAGATATTTAAGCTAAAAAATATTAGGACACTGAATATAATACAATATAAAAGTAGTTTGGATCATTAGGCATTTTAACGTTAGGCCAAACTATAATAAAGCCAAATAATTTATTATGCTAAACAATAATTGTGCTTAAGTTAAGAATTTTACACCAACAAAATACGGCGAGATGAAATTACGACTAATGATGTTAGGCGTGTCGAAGATACCCTCGGCGGGGCTATTACCTATCTTTGCAACAGGCGCAACAGCAAGACAGCAACGCGACAGCAGAAATTTAGCTTTACGTCACGTATCAACAGTGCGGCCTCTACCGAACAAACGATGAACTTCAATGTGCATTCATTTAGTTCTTGTTATTGCTACCAAATTGTTTTAGGCGCTATTGTCATAGCAACACGCGGCGTCCTACTCTCGCACCTAGGTAGGAGCGCGAGTGAGTGAGACGCCGCTATACGAACCATCAGCGAGCGAGCGATTAGCCAGCAATCACAAACGTAATAATACCATTTTTAATTTGATGTTCCGCGATTGCGCGACGATATCTGCGCGATAATTGCTATAATTTTTAGGTTTGCCGGAATATAAAAATAAAATTCCAAAGGTAGTTTTAGCAATATTAAAGCCCCAGATGCCGTTACTCACAGATTGTTACTCACATGTTAAACAATCTTGGACATCTATCAAATCAATTTATAGAACAAACAATAAGCATTTCTATTTTAGCATGTCAGCACCCTTAGTCTGTTCTTTTATTATCTAAGCATAGAAGTTCATAATTTGCATGTAAAAAACCTTTAAATGTAAGAAAGAGTTGTGGACACTTTTCTAGACAAAACGGTAGCAAAAGGACATAGGCACTTATTTTGTATGGGAGGAAAAAATATGTATATGTATGGTTAACTCCTATTCTATAACTATTAAACTAAATAACAAAATTAAACCCCTCTGTAATAATGTGTAAAACATAAAACATTTCTTTTATACTTTCTCTCAAATAGCGAATAAAGGCATTGAACAAAAATTTTGAATCAAAGGTACAAGGTAAGGTACAACTATTTTAATTTCTATTTAAATCTTGTAGTGATACATGCGCGTGCTCATCAAAACACAGCTTCAATTTTGCAAAGAGCGAATACTATTTTTTAAATGGCTTTTTTGTATTTAATTTTCTGCGTAGAATATTATTGTAAGAACCTTTACTGTTAGAGACATAATATTATTAAAATTTCGATTTCCCGAAAAAATTTTTTTTTAAATGTTTGAAATAGCAGCTGTTCCGCGCCCCGTCTCTACGATTACGATGTTCGGCGGACTTTTTTGACATGGCTTTTGGCTTCATTTCATTATTTTGACATTTGAACATTTCGATGTCAAGCGCTACGTATTTCTTTGAAAAAAGTCAATTATTCATCGTATTTCATTATTTCTGCAGTTTATACATTCGAATAAAAACTCACAGAAACTAGTTCCCTTCGATAGCCAGTGCAAAAAGATCACGATCCCCAGAAATTACGCGAGAAACATGTGACACGAATACGAAACAGGGCTTCCAGACCGTCAATGTGACAGAAATGTTTTCTGCCATCGCGACGAGCCAGCGCCACAGCGAAGCCTCCACTACTACAACGCGTGCTACACGAGGAACGTTATAGGGTAAGGGCGTTAAAAATGAGCGCGAGATGGCCAGTCCGCCACCGAACCCTAGTGAAGGCGAGGAGGGCGGCTCCGAGTTCACGGAGGAGACGAGCGGGGAACGCGCGGCCGCCCCGCAGAAGACGTTCATAGCGCCGCCCGCCTCGCAGCTGCCCACCAAGCTGCAGTACGTGGCGCTCGGCGCGCCCGGTCCCAGCGGGAACATCAAGCAGTGCTTCCGCACGGTGAAGGCAGCCCGCCGCGTGCCCACCCTGCCGCGCCGGCCCAAGGAGGGCGAGCCGGCGCCCGGGCCCTCCGCCCCGCCCGAGCGCCGCACGCGCCGCGACCGCAGCAAGCGCCATGTCTGCACCACCTGTGAAAAGCGCTTCTCCAGTCCTGGCAAACTCTCTCAACACGTCCTCTCCCACACAGGTGAGCTACCGTTTTCATGCGACCTCTGCGATAAAAGATTCAATTCAAAATTTAAACTCGTCCGTCATAGTTTGATTCATAGTGAGGCTCGAGCCTTCGCTTGCAATATTTGTGGTAAAACATTCAATCGAAAAGATCACCTATCGAATCATGTAAGAGTACATAATCCAGTTAAAAAGTTTTACACATGTGATAGACAAGATTGTAGAAAATCATACACATCATTGATGAGTTATCGGAAGCACACTGCTCTGCATTCTGCTGAAGAAGGCAATCTTCAGTGTATGATATGTGATGAGGTCTTTACTACTCGTCAAGATATTATCTACCATCTGAAAGTTCATACGGGAAGTCGAACTGTGAAAAATGAGACTGATAGGAAATTCACCTGCGACTATTGTGATCGAAGGTTTTTCACTGCAAAAGATGTGCGAAGGCATTTGGTAGTACATACTGGGAGGCGTGATTTTTTATGCCCTTTCTGCCCACAGAAGTTTGGGCGTAAAGATCATTTGGTTAGGCACGTAAAGAATGCTCATCCTGACAGATCATGGAGGTCAGCTGCAGTGGGAACATCCAGTGAGCCGACTCCTGAGGTGTCATCATACGAAGAAACCTATACTGAATTCCAATTGGAGGGCTCGGAATTCACTATATGGAAGCCCGAGTCACCCAAGGAGAGCACATCAGAGGGACCAACCAGAGTACCATCCTCTGATATAATCGTAGAAATCCCTGGTATCCCACCTGACCTTAACATAAAAGTGGAACCTTTAGAGATCAAGTTGGAGGATCCTTTAGATATCAAAATTGAGGAGCCACAATCTCCTTGCGAGATCCTGCCCATAGATTACCCTGTGGTGTATGTGGTCGGGCCGCCCTTTCCCCAAACGCCGTCGGACTTGCCGTACATGACGACGCAGCCGCTCTCGCAGGCGCATCTACTCCATACGGAGAATGTGGAGTCGCTGTTGATGGATCCGGGCGAGGGGCCTTCGGGGTTGTCGAGTCAGATGTTAGGGCTGCTGGAAGAGGGCGAGCCGTCATACACGGGCGATGAGGGACGGCAGCAGCGCCTGCCCGCTTTCACGCAGGCCTTCCAGACGGCGCAGAGCCCTAAGCCCCCGCCCCCGCCACCCCCGCCTCACTAGCCCCTGGCTATTCCTGCATTTAGCTAGTGTGAATATAACCGAACTACCTCACTAGGTAAGGTTGGTGTAAGCTGTAAATAGTCTGGAGAAGTAATTCAATTGTAATTTGTTGGACTCGATGAGCTCGTAAGATGTATGGGAGCAGGGCGGTGAGTGCCCTGTTTATATTGCCAAATTGTATATTTGTTATGTCTCAGGTATACCAAAATGTTTCCGAATTCTACATGAATATGTGATCTAGTCGTGTATGTACTTTCGGAATTGTATATTTTTTATTTATAGCATACATGTATGACGTTTATGGAGTTTAAAGGGACCAACTCTGTGCTTAGTTCATGATTGTGGGAATATTAAAGTTAGACCTCAGCATGGTCTAAGGGTTCATAGAGAGCAGAATTGCCTTAGAAAGTATAGCTCTTGAAAGCGGTACGCTATTACAATATGTTTTAGGGAGGCGTGCTGCTTTTGACTGACGTTATTACACATTAGAGCATACTCTATTCTATTAGTAATGGTTCTGAATTCTGCACAATAACATCAGATTTGTAGTGCTAGATAGAAACAGCAGTTGAACAGAGTTAGACTGTAGATGAGATACTAATACTAGAGGAGTCAATGGCATTAGTTAATGTTATTGAACACCATACTCAGCAAACTAGGGCAAGCAACAAATTGCAATAAAGAATAAATCAATGCATATACCTCAGAGGCAATGCCTCCTTAGTGTAAGACAATAAATTAATTGGGTCTATATCTGATGGGCAAGCTAAGCAGATTACTTATTAATTGACATCACCTTATCAAGAAAATGTGCCAAAAAGTTTCAGAAACGGCAAGATGCTTCCAATTTTCTAAAATTGTTATTGCTCATTCATTCATTAGATTCAATTATGGAGCAGTAAGTTTTTTTTTAAACATAATGGTCACCTCAAAAAGTTGCAGGAAAATTCAGAATTTCTTATTGGTAGAACCAATTTTTCTTGGCATTCTTTATAGGATTATGAGCCAAATTATGTAATATTTTTTTGTGATGTGAGATGGGTGTAAGTGTCAGAAGGTGTAAGAATAATAGTGAGAATCTAAACAACTTGGGAATGTATTGGAATGAAATGCAGTTGGATTATTAGGTGCCTTGCATATCAGTTCCATGGGTTATCTTTACCAAAAGAATCTTATCAGAAATTTTAAAAGGAAGATATCTAGTTACTACATCTATTTTTATTTAAATTCAGGTAAAGATTGCTGTGGGAAGTTCAGAACATTAACAGGTGCTCTAAAGATTGTTGTTTTTTTATTGTATCTTTAAAAAATATATATCTGGTTAAGACATTCTTACCTACACGCGCGTAAAGCTCATGGCCACGCTTGTCAGACTGATCGTATCCGATCATGTTTGAAGCAACATGCTCGGTGCTGCCAGGTGTTGGATGGGTGACCTCCGAAGCACGAAAGTGCTCAGTTGTAATGCTACTTTACGCATTACAACTGAGCACTTTCGTGCTTCGGAGGGCACGTTAAACCGTCGATCCCGGCTGTTAACGTTAAGCCAAGTCAGAGGCCTTATAGGCGGCTTGATAAACTCTGACACCTAAGGTGGCCACTAACCCTAATACGATAAGAGACTACACTATACAGAAAATTACGAATAGTTTTCACAACAATCTTAAGTGCACTTGGCTTCCATCAGGCAAAATTATCTCATAACTGACACTTAATGCGTAAATTATAAGTTTAGGCTCAGCATTTGATACATTTATCATGGGTTATCTATCCATTTTGCGTTTATTGCGAAACATTTTTCATATGCAGATTGTTTATCTCCTATGTTGTTGAATATTGGCTAACGCGCCGCGCGAACAATACCCCATTACTTTCTAGAGATTTAAAGTTCATATGACAATAAAACTGCTATAAGTCAATTGGTAAAAGTATCATCTGTAAGGCCTTTATTGGTAATTCGATGGTCATTAAAATACATTTAATTACGGTCAATGGTTGGCGTCTAGTAACGGAAAGCGACAAGATATAGTAAGAGGTGAGATCCAATGTTGTAAACGCTTCATACATAGAATATGTAAATAATTCTAATCTTTTACTAGGTTAATAGGACTGTAAAAAATTTTATCTACCTCAAAAAAACACTTATTCATACGGCTAGAAATTTAATTACTATGTTAGGTTAGTGAGAATATTAGGTATCTTTCTATTTGAGAAAACAAGTGAGCACAGTGGGCCTAGTCTGGCTGAATTGAGCATGTGCTGAAATAGAAATCTTTATTGATATAAACACTCAAATATGTATGATTTTGCTATATATTTTATTATGTTCTGATATGCCTTTATTCTGAGTGAATTTGAAGCATTTCGTCATTTTAAAAGAAAAGATCTGGGATATAGTAATCGAAAAAAGTATAAAAATAAAAAATGTTAAAAAAATGTTCTTATACGTAATTTTAGGGACTGTCGTTATCGCACACGTTAAATAATAAGTTATCGGTTTTTTTTCATGATTATACATATTTTTATAAGCAAATATCAGAAAAGATTTCTGCGATACGTGTCTAGGGGTGCTACTTCAGAATTTAGGAGAAATACAATTAGACTGTTGTAGGCAAAGCTAGGAACGTGTCTGCTAGATCCCTGCAAGGCTGTAGACTGCATTATTTTTTTTTATCTTGTTTAAGTTCGAATTTAAGATGTTCAGTCTATATCCTTTCCGACTAGTCATACAATAGCAGCAGCACCTACATTCTCAAATAGGCAATCAGTACTGAGTGATAATAATACGTCAAACTGATGAACACAATAGTCTTATGTCAATAAATAATAATAATAATAATAATTTACATAAAGGTGCAAACCAGAAGTACAAATTCATATATTAATCTCATAATATACATATTCTTCACTTTTTATTGCTTCAGAAAGAAACAACGACCTATGCAATATATTTTTGTAATGTTTAGATTATAAATTATATCTTAATTGTTAACATATCAAAGACTAATCTTCGTTTTGGTGAGGAGGGGATGAATGACAAAATGTTTGATTAAGTTTTAAATCTGCTTCATAGTTACACTCCTTTGAACTACATAGTTATCATTAAGTGCAGGCAACACAGAGCGAAGCTAAACGATACTATGTTTTAGGTTCATAACGCGAACTCCAGTTTTTCATTTCGCGGCTTTATGAAGATTCAAAGCGAAACCAACTTCGCGGGGTTATTACCAAAAAAATTCCAATAATCGCGCAGTGATCGCGCGATCAACTCCGCGGGGTTATTACCTATCTTTGCAATAGCAACGCGACAGCCATAAGTCACGCGGTTACTATGGTGATACGTGACTTATCGCTGTTGCGTTGCCGTTGCAAAGATAGGTAATATCCCCGCAAAAAACGTTCACATTCACGGGCGCGCTGGGTCATCCCCGTCAAGTTGGCTATCGGGCCCGACATAGGTTAGTAGCTAGGCTAACATTGGCGCTTCTTGCTACGGACTTTTACAGTGCTACGGTCTTTTGCAGTGCTATGGATGCCGAGCTCGCCATCGGCGGGGCTAATACCTAAAAATTGGCAATTATCGCTGCGGAACGTCAAAATAAAAATGGTATTACATATGAGATTGCTGGCTAATCGCTCGCTGATAGTTCGTATAACGGCGTCTCACTCTCTCGCGCTCCTACCTAGAGTGCGAGAGTGAGACGCCGCATGTTGCTATGAAGCTAGCTAAAAACAATTTGGTAGACCCTGCGCCAATCTTCTAGTCCAATCTGAAGTTGCTTTGCACATGCGCAGCAGGTTTTTGACATACATTCTTTGCGAGATTTGCGCTCGCCTCGTTTTCAGATTGGACTAGAAGATTGGCGCAGTCTATAGCATTAACAGGAATTAAATGAATGCACATTGTAGTTCAACGATTAATCGGTAAAGGCCGCACTGCGTTTGCTATGGTGATACGTGACGTATAGCAATCATGGCGCAATTTTTGCTATCGCATTGCTTTTGCAAAGATAGGTAATAACCGTTTCGTTTCGCTCCGCTTCGGACTCAGAGTAACCTGCATTTTGTTTAACCATGTTTGAAATAGAAATTCACTATTCATTTGTCATTTTGTCTCTCCTAGTAAAAAAACAAGAGAAATTAATAATCGTACAGTCAGTGTAAAAAGTAGATGAGTTTTTGTTTAAAAATCACTTGCAGGTAATTTACAATTATTGACTGAAGCAGTTATGTATGATTGATTATAATAAAAAAAGGAATCAAACATGTGGAATACTCGACTTACTTTTATATCGGCTGTACTATAGTTTTTGTTATAATGTTTTGTCAGGAATATGTAATATTATATTAAAATGCGTTACATTGTATTTATTTATTAATATATTTATAGACCGTTAGTTAACACATGTCATGTGACTATAAATATGTATATGTTATTGTTTGGTGACACAAAGTGTTATTATTTCCTTTTTTATATTTTGGGGAATATTTATGCATAATGAAGATTGTTAATTAGTTTACCCCAGTTAATAGGTTTACTTTCGTCAAATAATGAGTGTGACTCGTTATAACTATTTTTTTTATTAATTACCACATGTTGTGTAATACCAAATAATTTTACTATATTTGCTTACATTGTGTAAGATTTCGAATATTGATTTTTTTCTATGTGAATATCGTAACAGCAACGAAATTCTGTATTGAAGGGAGCTAGCATATTTTGTGTATATCTGGCGTAATTAATGCTCTTATAAATTTTTATAACAATTTTATAGCTTTTGACATAGCAGTTTGATAAAAGTGCAGTCAACATCAAAGGATCAAAAATATACCTAGAATCTGATTAAATCATTTTCGCTAACGTAAAAACTGATTTTGATTGTTTTTCAGTATCGTTGAGAACAACAACACCATTGTATATAATTTTTTAATATATTTTTTATTTATGTAGCAGCAGAAATGTGAATCTTGATCAATAGATATACGTAACTTTGGTACATAACTTAGGGGCCTTAATACATTTAAAAAAAGTAGATTGTTTGCATTATAATGGAAATAAAATATTTTTAGATATCTATGACATTTTAATAGAATTGATCTATTTTTGTTACGCTTTTTTGAGTAATGGCATTTAAAATGGATGTTGACAAATTAAAAATCTATAGAAAAATGTTTGGATCGGAAAAATATTTTCATATCTTTTTGAAAATATAAGTTAGCTATCTTTTCTGATTTTAGTCTCATTTCCAAAGATACTTCAATATCTATAAGTACATACTTTGAGACAAGTACTTAATTTGAGTCTATTGCCTCAAAGTATCTACTTGCTATAAAGAATTTGATATAAGATATATGAAATGAAATTCATAAATAAATTCACAATATACAGATTAGGGATGAACATTGAAAATGTTATTTCCGGTCCAACATTAATTTATACTGAACCATTCAACTTACTGTTGTTTTAACAGTCGTAGCCGATTTAATAATAATTATAAACAATGTACCTGGTTTATAATAACATAAATGTGGTCTTCAGTAATAAATATTTTGAACATCAGTTTGTTGTATTATTTTACGATGATTACCTATCTATAATATTATAGACATTTTTTGACTGGTATCTTTAAGTTTTTTTTAAGTGATTATTAATAGTAAAATATTAACCATTGATTGTTAGCACCACTGACATTCATAAACAATGTTTGAGTTGTTGAAATTTATAATACCAAAAATAATAAGTTATTGACATCCCTAGCAAAACATCCTAAAAATTGATAAGTTTTAAATAGAATAATATAAAAAAAAAAACAACTCGGCCACAAGGAATTCTCAGATAGGGCCGAGTCATTCACATGTGGCCAGGTTGTTCTTGTCTATTTAAAATTTATCATAAGTATAAAAATAACATTGAGAAATGCAAAAATTAAAAAATCATAAATCCTAAAAAATCATTTCGAACGAACAGAATAGCGACAAATCATAGTCCATTGTTCGTAAGTGACACTGATGCACTCCTGTTGTTTTGATTAGCAAAATTTTAATGAAAACTATGCTATTTAACGTCTGTCGATTTTGCCCGTCGGCCCGTCGGCCCCTTGGACCAACTGCATTGCACAACCAGCGGGGCGATTCTCGCGCAGACATATGTCTGGTTAGACATTTTTATATCCTTAATTTCTTTATTAAAAAATGTAAGTAAAATCTCTACTACTGACAAAATCGTTTAGTTTCAATTATCTTTGATCTATATACTTAATTCAGGTTCGCAAAATTTGTGACGACTCGATAGGGACTTTGGCGCGTAGTACGCGGCCGAGTAAGGTATCAAATTAAAGGTACTCGAGTCTATTTGTTCCGAAAACTATAAAATATACAAAATGTTAAACGTGATGATCACAAACTGCAATTAAAGATTTTCGCATAATTTGGAATTTTTCGTCGATCGACGAACCCGAGTATCGGGTTGTAACCGCCCTAGTGTGATACTTAATTCAGGTTCGCAAAATTTGTGACGACTCGATAGGGACTTTGGCGCGTAGTACGCGGCCGAGTAAGGTATCAAATTAAAGGTACTCGAGTCTATTTGTTCCGAAAACTATAAAATATACAAAAACGTGATGATCACAAACTGCAATGAAAGATTTTCGCATAATTTAGAATTTTTCGTCGATCGACGAACCCGAGTATCGGGTTGTAACCGCCCTAGTAATCCCATAATGTCGAAGATTGCTTTCAGTGAGCTTTTAATACAGATTTTTGACTCCAAAAAATGTCGTATTCGAGATGTCGAAGGCGCGAGAATCGGACCAGGGTTGTTCCATGGATACAAACGTCGAACATTTTGTCCCCATGACACGTTTATGTAGTAGGTTGCTTTTTTATGTATAATTAACTCTTGGCCACGCTGCCCTGGTACTTTTAGTTCTATATTTTTCTTTTTTTTGCATTTACAATTTTGAGTATTTTTTTATGCAAGAAATCACCGATAGTCTTGTATCAACTTGCTTCCTAAAATTTGCCTTGAAACTACTGCTAATGTAGAACAGCTCTTTGTCACTTCGGCAGAAGTTGTGTCATGGGGATTAAACACGGAATAATAGGCTATTTGACAATGCGAAAAATAAAGTGTCAATTACTGTTATCAGTATAAAAATGGTTTTTTATTAACGTAAGTTGAAAATAATTATAAATTTACTTAAAAATCCGTAAATAAAAATGCATTTTTTAAACGTTTTGTCACGTGACACAAAACACTCCTGATTCGTCGAGTTTATGATGACGTCACCTGCTTGTAAACCTCTTTTGCCTACGTATGTGGATGATATGCAGAATACAGGCAAGTGACGTCACCGAACCCTTTGCAGCGCCATATTGTCAAAGTAGCGTTTTGGTGCGCTATTTAAATATTGAATTTTTTAAATTATGAGAATTAAAAAAAAAACAACTTTTACTGGGTTCCTTAAACTCCACTACATCATATAAAATGGATTTTCAAAACCTGTCAAATAGCCTATTGTTAATACAATTTGATATAACACAATGGGTTGTGTGACAAAATTTTCTAAGTATTTATCCATGGCACAACTGGTTGTGCCATGCAGTTTGTTCAAGGGACCGACGGGCGATTTTGAACTTAATGTCCAACACCTTAAGATCCAGTATCAGATATGTACTTGGTGTTAAGTCAAACTCGGGTCTTTTGTTTATAATTACAGTGTTTGTCTTTATAAAATTGTGTAGAACAATTATAACATACGCTATAAGGTTCAATTTACATTGCGATAGAATGAAAATGAAAGCGTAAGTTTTTGAACGAAATTGTACATACTATAATAAGTTTTATGTTAACTGTCATAACGCTCAAATTAGATAAAGCCAGAGTATTAGAGAATTCACGAGTATTTTGCGCCTTCTAGAGTTTTTTTAGCACAATTTCGTTTAAAATTTTGCTTCCATCCCATCTCGCCGCACTGTAAATCGAGCCTAAAAGTATTACACGTCATCAGCCATTTTTAATGTCCCCACTGCTGGGGCACTGGCCTTCCTTATGGATGGATAAGGAGAACGGGCCATGACCCACCACGCGGGCCCAATGCGGGTTGGTGGGTTTAACGACTGCAAATGCAGCCGGGACCAACGGCTTAACGTGCCTTCCGAAGCACGGAGGAGCTCGAGATAGTAAATTTTTGGTCACCCATCCCGTGACCGACCATTGCGAAAGTTGCTTAACCTCAACAATCTCAGGCCGAGCGCGCGAACCACTGCGCCACGGGCTCCTCGAAAAGTATAACACGGGGTCTTACAATATCAAACGAAAGTGTGCAGCCAATATAGGTGAAATATATTTATATTGCTGATCAATTCATTAACAAATAACACATAGACTTAGAACCAGAAATAACAAAATAAATACCTTATCCACATGGTAAAACAGAAAAGGAAAGAAATGCAGTCAGAAATATATTATAATAATATCTATTAACATGAATTTCTCTATACACAGGCAGGGATGGTTAACTTTATCATAATTTTAATTACACGATATACACGTTGTAAATATGACAATGATTATCTGTAATAACATCATTTATTCAATTCTAACAGTACTAGACTTGAATTTGAACTAAATTAAAAATTGTACTAAAAATACTAACACCCCAGAAGGGTCGCGGAGGCCGCAAAATTTTATTTAAACTCGATTTAGAAAAATAAGACAAGTCCGTTACGGCTCGTCGTTAAATGCACGCACCAGTCACCGAAGGAATGTTACACGTCGCCGCGACCCGCGACCTTCTGTCTCAGCCTGTGGACGAATGCGAAAGCGAGAAAGAATCATTTCACTGTCCTCCTTTTAGTTTTTCTCGGTTTTCCGCTTTTGACCCACTTGCTTTTTAAAGATATGCTGTCCACATTGGGAAGTTCCGTATCCGTCACAGGGTTGTCGTTTGCGTCGTGATCGGAACTATCGACGCCATTTTCGATTCGGACTACGTTCACGTAGCTTTGGGGGGGGCTGACGTCCATATCTTCGTCCGAATCGTAGTTTCCGTTCGGTTCTTGCTTCTTATATGCTCTGTAAGGGGCGTCGTCATCCGATTCTTTCTTGTACCTCCTATTTATATTTTGGAGGGATTGGTTCTTCTGTAACTCGTTGTGGAGAGAGTCTCTAATGTTGATGTCAGAGTTTGACTTCGTGCAGTAGTCTTCTCTGTCCGATTCGGAGTATCGGGGGGTCCGGCGGGCGATGGGGGCCTTCAGTGGGACCTCGGGCCCCCCGCCGTAGATGTCCGTGAAGAATCGCCATAGCTCCTCGCTCAGTTGTGCGTGATCGGAGCCCTGTTTTAGAGAGTAAATCGTTTTGCCGTCAACCTCCTGGAATGAGGAAAGGGATGTTGTGAGTATTGTTTATCTTTTAATTTAATTTTATAGTTCTGATAAATTTTAAATAGAAAAATGTTGAAAAATGTCCACAAGTGAATTTTCAGATGGGACTCGAACCCACGACCTTTGGAAATCCGGTCTAATTAAAATTTATTGCACATATACAGCAAATGGCGGACTTAATGCCTTAGGCATTAACTACCAGTCAACCGGAAAGGATGTAAAAGAGATATCCGGGCGGCAATAAAAAAGTAACTAATTTATAAATAGACGATATTGAACACATTATACAGTACCTACACTAATATTACGAAAAAAAAAGGTATGGACATTAAACTTAAAGCGTTAATATAATACAGCCCAGTCGCCCATACTGCGCAGCCTTACATCACTCAATGCTCTCCTTGCCCATAATCCCGAATGTGACCTGCTTGCCGATTCTTGGGCGACAATAATGTCAAAGTGCTTGCGGTTTTATGAAGGGGTTTTTTTTGTGAAGTACGCGAAGACTCTCAGCCTTCATCATACCTGATGTTAAGTATTGATAAGGCTGAAGATGGAAGCGAGCCTCTCCCCGAATCCCCGTTATCTTTAACTGCCGGAACACAACAATGCTGAAAACATTGTTGTTATGGCGTCAGACTTAGATAAGATGGTGGTAGCTGGCTAGCTACTTGTTGTTAGTCCGCCTAGCCAGGCGTCCTACCACCAACCAAACCGAATACAATATGTACCCCCGCTGGGAATCGAACCCGGGACCCCTAGGTCT
Source organism: Chrysoteuchia culmella (assembly GCA_910589605.1). Taxonomy (NCBI): domain Eukaryota; kingdom Metazoa; phylum Arthropoda; class Insecta; order Lepidoptera; family Crambidae; genus Chrysoteuchia; species Chrysoteuchia culmella. Next base: position 2,660,647 of record OU342663.1, read on the forward strand.
TATACCGGTGGTTGTCCCACTAGACCACAGAGGCGGTTAAAAATTATTATGTTTTACGTTTGACATAAGTATCTGAATTGTTTTAATTATATTGTTCTCAATTATTTTATTTAAATGTAATTTAAATTTAATCATTTAGTGAAATGATTAATATAAATTTTTATCTTTAATTAATGTAATTGGTGTCTTGCATAATGCCGTTTAAATGAAAGTAAATAAATAAATAAATACATAGATACGTATACTATACCTATATATATTATATTATATTATAGAGAAGGGATAGAGAATGATGAGGATTTACTGTGGATTGGAGAGAGAAACACCCGGCCCACTTATGGAGATTAACAACAGGTTCAATAAATCGTTTGAAACTTTGTAACAGGATAGCTGAAACGTATAAAAACTGTACTCTATTTTGTTTTATTCAAATACGATAAGAAGTTTCAGTTTTACCAATGTTCAAACTTCAAGATTTGCGCGCTCTTTGCGACGTCATTGTATACCGTTTCATACAAAGACGACTCTCTGACCAAATCGGTCAATCGTGAGTCGCAAGCTGCATACAAACTATTATACAGTGACGTCACAAAATAAATATCTCTAGAAATATACCACATCAAAGTCAAAGTCAAAGATTTTTATTCAAATAGACATAAGTACTTTCGAATAGTACAACATTTTTTTCCCTACCAGCCATTCAGGACATCTTTTAACTGATAAGAAGAACGGCCGCAAGAAACTTATCAGCCTTAGCAGAAACAACAACATTTACAATGGAACATGTTTCACATATGGAAGAAATAAAAACAGTGTCGTTTTATTTTTCATGGCATATAAAAAAAAAACCTACTAATATTATGAATGTGAAAGTATGTCAGTTTGTTTTTACTCTTTCACGCATAAACTATTGAACGGATTCGGATGAAATTTGGTATGTAGAGACATCAAATGGACTAACACATAGGCTACTTTTTATCCCGTTTTTACCACGGGAACGGGAAACCGCGGGAACCCGCTAGTAATTTATAGTTATAATTTATATTTTTTTAAATGAATTTTGCTAACATTACTGTTGACAATAGGCTATTTGACAATGCGAAAAATAAAGTGTCAATTACTGTTATCAGTATAAATTATGAGTTTAAAAATGGTTTTTTATTAACGTAAGTTGAAAATAATTATACACTTATTTAAAAATCCGTAAATAAAAATGCATTTTTTAAACGTTTGTCACGTGACACAAAACGCTCCTGATTCGTCGAGTTTATAATGACGTCACCTGCTTGTAAACATCGTTTGACTACGTATGTGGATGATATGCAGAATACAGGCAAGTGACGTCACCGAACCCATTGCAGCGCCATATTGTCAAAGTAGCGTTTTGGCGCGCTATTTAAATATTGAATTTTTAATTTGATATTTTTCAGCAAATATGTACCAGAATTAAAAAAAACATCTTTTACTGGGTTCCTTAAACTCCACTACATAATATAAAAATGGATTTTCAAAACCTGTCAAATAGCCTATTGTGTTATTTAACCTCCTCTGTGGTCTAGTGGTACAACTACCGGTATCAGACCCAGGGGTCCCGGGTTTTATTCCCAGCGGGGGGTACATATTGTATTCGGTTTGGTTGGTGGTAGGACTTGTTGTAAGTCCGCCTGGTTGGCTACCACCGTCTTATCTAAGTCTGACGCCATAACAACAATGTTTACAGCATTGTTGTATTCCGGGAGTTAGAGATAAGATACCCAGTTCCTCAGTGATTGAGGATTCCGGGAGAGGCTCGCTTTCATCTTCAGCCTTATCAATACTTTACATTAGGGCCCGTATTCACTATGATCACTTACCGATTCCTTGCTCTACCCACGCTAAGGTCGTGTTTGGTTTCGACATTTTTAAAATTCGTTTTCCCTAAGACACTTACAAATTATAAAGTCATTTTGCTTATTTAATAAGTATAAAACTTCTCTCTGTCATGTACTTGTAATTGTAAAATGCGAAAAATAAAGTGTCAATTACTCTTATCAGTATAAATTATGAGTTTAAAAATTGATTTTTATTAACGTAAGTTGAAAATAATTATAAATTTATTTAAAAATCCGTAAATAAAAATGCATTTTTTAAACGTTTTGTCACGTGACACAAAACGCTCCTGATTCGTCGCGTTTATAATGACGTCACCTGCTTGTAATCCTCGTTTGCCTACGTATGTGGATAATATGCAGAATACAGGCAAGTGACGCCACCGAACCCATTGCAGCGCCATATTGTCAAATGTAAATATTGAATTTTTAATTTGATATTTTTCAGCAAATATGTACCAGAATTAAAAAAAAACAACTTTTACTGGGTTCCTTAAACTCCACTACATAATATAAAATGGATTTTCAAAACATGTCAAATAGCCTATTTGTGAATATCATGGAGAAAACGAATTTTGAAAATGTCAAAACCAAGTACTACATAGGCATGATAGTGTAATTGTTTGTATGTTAATGTGATATGGATCAAGGTCCGAAATAAAATGATTATTATTATTAGTATTATTATAGGCGTGGTTTGAGTAAGGAATCGCTAAGTGCTCAGGTATGATAAAGGCTAAGAGTTTCCCCGTCGTTCATATATATATTACTTACTAAAATTCGATTTTTTTATTTGTTAACATGCCGACTTTAACTGTTTCGGATGGTGACATCTGTTAGCTTATACGACATGTTTAAATAAATAAATAAAAGACAAAATAAAGAGAAAAAATAAAATAAAATAAATAAAATTCTTAACAGAGCAAGCAGAAGCAGCTAATCGTTAAATTGTGGCAAATCGTCTATAACAGTAGCTATCGTTTGTATGTATATAATATTATATATTTATATATAGTATCTATTTATTTAAGTAAAGTATTGTATAAGTATGTATTTATGTTCATAATAGTACTTATATTTTATTTAATTACAATTAATCATTTAGTCCCTATGTTGTTTTTTTTTTACAATGGTTGTGCACCCTACTTCTTATTGTCTCCACATCACCCTAGGGTTGACTGGTAGAAAATGCCTTAGGCATTAAGTCCGCATTTGTACAATGTGCATAAAGTATTAAATAAATAAATAAAATGAAAACATTTTTTACACCCACCTGCGCAGTGACGATGCCGGTGTTGTCGACAGGCGGCGGTGGTTGAGGCGTCTTGTTCCGAACAAACGCTTGCCACTGGCGGAACCAGTACATGCTGATCGCGTATATCGCGCGGGGGCGTTCTTGTTCCTGTTTAACGAGACAGCTTTTAGTGCTAAATATTAAACAAGAAAATATACTAGAAAAAAGCAACTAGTCTCATGTCGCCCTGACGGGATTCGAACCCGCATCCTTGGGAGTCCGGGCCAATGCACTAACCAATTATGCTATGAGGACACGTCGAATTTTTCTAGTATATTCACCGTTCTACGGTGTTGGCCACCGTCGCTTCATCAATGAGAGAAATATCCTCGCATTCGAAAGAAACATCTTTACAGATGTTTGACTATCGATTAAGATGAAGCAGCCATCTAATTATAACTTTTTAATTTTGCATTTTACAATGCTATTTTTATGTGATAAATATTAAACAAGAAAATATACTAGAAAAAAGCAACTAGTCTCATGTCGCCCTGACGGGATTCGATTCGAGCTTTTAGTGCCTTTTGAAGTGCCTAAAAACTATCTATTCGCGATTTCTGTTCATATTGGCGTCTTACCCCCATATTCTAAGTCGTTCCTCCAAAACTTTTTACACTCCACTCAACCTCGTCGTGGGTAAAAATGGTAGTGTGCGCTAGGCCTAACACGGAGTGGCTACGTACTCTTTGGCTCCTCCAGGTCCTTACGGAGTTATGACTTAGAATACCGATATAATAGAATATGGGTGTTAGTGTTCGGACCTTGATCCATATCAAAATTACATACAAACAATTTCAATTACACTATCATCCATACATTAAAAATTACATTCATCTATACTGTAAATCATAAATAAAAAAAACAATAAAATTTAAGAGTTTGTAATTTTTGCATTTTTCAATGCTATTTTTATACTTATGGTAAATTTTAAATAGAAAAATATTGGAAAAAAATTAACTCGGCCACAAGTGAATTCTCAGACGGGAATCGAACCCGCGACCTTTGGAAATCCGGTCCAATGCTCTTGACGCATTGAGAGCATTGGATTCCCGTCTGAGAATTCACTTGTGGCCGAGTTAATTTTATCCATTTTTTTTTTAATTTAAAATTTACCATAAGAATAAAATTTAAATTCAATATTGATTCATACCCTAATAAAATATTTTTTTTATTAAATATTAAGTTTTGATCCTTATGAGAAAAATTATCCTCCTCTTTATGTGATTAATATTAAACAAGAAAATATACTAGAAAAAAGCAACTTGTCTCATGTCGCCCTGACGGGATTTCTAGTATATTTTCTTGTTTAATATTAATCACATAAAAATAGCATTGTAAAACGCAAAATTAAAAAGTTATAACTATCCTCCTCCAAACTATAATGTGTTAATTGTATAAACATACTCCTAAATAAGGACTTACTATTTAGTGTAAAAGTTGGTCAAAATGATTGTACCATCTTATTTAAGTATAAGAATTGTAGTGCCATAACGGGGTTCATGACCTTACCTAACCTTCTCATGAAGCAATTTCACAATTTTTAGTTACGGTTTTTATTTTTTGAATAAAAAGATTTTGCCATGGTATGCCAGTCTATTGCTGAGTACTGTATATGTAGTTTATTTATCCGTTATTTTATATTCTTTTTAAATTTATTAGTTAACTCATTTACGTTTTTGGATCCTCTTTTTAACTACCTATTTATTGATTATCTTTGCCGTAGTATATATTTATATATATATTTTTTTTATTATCGCATTGACGTCCACATGTCAATAAAACATTTTTTAAGGGATCCAGTTGAAAATCAGCGTCAGCCTTATCGCTGACTTAATGCTGAACTGGACACCCATTTGGTACTGACGTGGGACACAAAATTTCTTGTATTTTTATATCTTTAAATGTTTCTTGTTCTTGTACCGCATGTCTTTGTTATACCTAGGAGTAAAATATAATGTTAATTTGTAAATGTCCTGTGTTTGGTACCAAATAAAAAAGTTTGTATTTGTATTTATTTGTATTTGTATTTTTTTTTCATAAGCGGACTACAGGTAGGTTTGGTACCACGATGCCATCGGACTCACCCGACAATTTCACAACAATTACTAGAAAAAACTAGAAAAAAGCAACTAGTCTCATCCCGTCAGGGCGACATGAGACTAGTTGCTTTTTTCTAACATATTTTCTTGTTTAATATTTATCACATAAAAATAGCATTGTAAAATGCAAAATTAAAAAGTTATAATTTCACAACATATCACCTGGAATATGGCATGCAGGTCGCAGAAGGCGGCTAATTCCCGTGCCCTTCTGGCTCGTAACCGCTGCGCCGCTCGAGCACACACTCCACATTCGTGGACGTGCGATACCGCTGGACCACCACCGAACCTATGAACGAATAAATACATTTACGATTTATGATTTTGTAATTTTTCAATTTTTCAATGCTATTTTTATACTTATGGTAAATTTTAAATAGAAAAATATTGGAAAAAATTAACTCGGCCATAAGTGAATTCTCAGACGGGAATCGAACCCGCGACCTTTGGAAATCCGGTCCAATGATTGAAAAATGCAAAAATTACAAAATAATAAATTATTGGCAGTTGTATCTTAATCGATCGTTAAACACCTGAAAAGATGTTTCTTTCGAATGCAAGGATATTCCTAGCATTGATGTGACAACGCTGGCCTACAGCGTATTTAAATATAAAAGTATTGGAGAATTTCGACGGCGGCTCGCAAGTCTCGGTAGCAGAGCATTGGACCGGATTTCCAAAGGTGGCGGGTTCGATTCCCGTCTGAGAATTTACTTGTGGCCGAATTAATTTTTTCCTATATTTTTCTATTTAAAATTTACCATAAACATTTATGATTATGAAGTTTTTGCATTTTTAAATGCTATTTTTTAAACCCATCAAAACACCATTTGTCTTTTATATTTCTTTCTTAGCATAAATAAATTTGACTCTAAGCAATAAATCCAAATTTTTTTTTTCAAAGGAGGCTGTAGATTCACAAAAAATATCTAAATTACTATTTTGAAATAATAGATAAGCTCACTAGGGGCCGGTTTCAATAATCTACTACCTCTTGTTAGGTAGGCCTATCTTGGTTACGTTACTTAGCAACCGCTGTTATTTTGGGTTGATTAACAAAAATATCTAGGCAACAAAGCTCTAGTAAGCCTGTCTCTTACTGAGGATAAGTTATTGGTTCAGTCGTCATGCTCGTGAACGGGTGCTGCCAGTGGAAATGGGCCTACTTCAGTCTGCTTATCTTAATGTTGAGCTTAAAGCTTAAATATTTTTATCTATCTAAAATAAATAGATACTGACCTGTATGTACATCACAACTTGCAGTACAGTAATCTTGTAAAGCGCGAAATGTTGTAATGTATGACAGATAAGTCTTTCTTTGCCAGTTGAAAATTGTTTACGGTTACAATAACCATAAAATGTAATATTATAATTAGTATTTTCTTTTTGTGATGGAAATTGACCTAACTTATATGTTAAGGTCACTTTTCAATTTGACGACTCTGTATGAAATAAAACAGGGAGAAAAAACAACCCTTGACGAGTTTCTTGCCGGTTCTTCCGTACAAGGTCTCCCGCCGTAGGGTTTGTGAACCGATGGCGTAGCTTCTTTGACGTTAATAAGTGCTTGTAACAGCCTAGACTGAATAAATGATATTGAATTTTGACCGTAAGAGACAATAGTACTCACTGTGAGTACAGGAACTCCCATAAGGGCTGCGGCACACAGGCGGCCAAAGCGGGCAAATGTCGCGCGCGGTCGGGTCGCACGCCGCCGTGGCAGCACACGAAGTCGCTGTTGTCTATTGGACCCGGTTCTGCCCATGTGTTGAACCTGATAGGGCAAGTAGCAATGGCGTTTTACTAATAGACAAGTCATACGCCAACACTGTTAAAATTCCATCCATCATCAGCCTGTGGACACCACTGCTGGACAGAAGCCTCTCCTAGCTCACGCCTATTGTGGCGTTCATAGGAGGCTATTAGCCTACTGCTACCACGCTGGCCAGACGGGTTGGTAGAGGGTTTGTTTCAAGTTTTCCTTCTCTCGCACAGGTGTTTCAATGCGTCGAGCCTTTTAGTCGACTCTTACGACATCCCAGGCATGTAAGGGAGTGGTGACACTTGTATTCTTAGGCCGTCACCACACGGCATAAAAATTACATTCTAGTTATTTTAGAGAAAATTAAATCAGAGATTTATTGAAATTACTTTAATTTCTTATCATTGCTTATTGGTTTTGTATTTGAAGTAGATAAACGAAAAATATGTAATAAATATTAAACATGAAAATATATTAGACAAAAGCTCTTGTCTCCTGTCGCCACGACGGGATTCGAACCCGTATCCTTTGGAATCCGGCCCAATTAAGCTTCAGAGACCTATGAGGACACGTCGAATTTGTAATTTGAGTGCATTGGGCCGGATTCCCAAAGATGCAGGATCGAATCCCGTCAGGGCGACATGGGACAAGTTGCTTTTTTTATAGTATATTTTCTTGTTCAATACTTATCACATAAAAATAGCATTGTAAAATGCAAAATTAAAAAGTTATAAAGAGAAAAATATGTAGCTTAATTCCCGCAGCTCGGTGCTCACTCGGTGTTCTGGTTGCACGGTCTACAACTCCTGAGGATGCTCCGTGTGTGGGCGTAACACGTGTAGAGTAGTCGGTGAAGGTGCAAGGTGTGTCACTGTTTTGCATTTGCATTTATTTGCGGGCGGGCAGTGCATCTTGCATGTGTTTTTCTTGCAGAATTAAGCTACATATTTTTCGTTTTTTATTGAGATATGGATTTCCGCCAAGTAACACCTGGGGGCTAATTGTCTAAATTTAAAATCTATCGCAATTTGACATTTGAAAGGTATTGAATGAACGAAATTGAACTGTCTAAGCAAAGTGACACACGAAAATATCTTTCAAATGTATGGAGAAATGTCAAATGAAGTGTCATTTAAAACATCATTCGTTCCGAAACGGATTGCGACTATAAGTTACAAAATACCATAAATCATTATCACACTTACAATACCTTTGAAAGGGATTGTGATAGATTTTGAAATTAGACAATAAGGGGGCTGATTCTATCAAATTATTTTGAAATTGTGTCTCGTGCGAAATGTTGGGTACCCAAAAAAGTTTTATTAATCAAGGTTACATAGTCATAAATTAAGTTTCCCGCCCATGCTAATCACTCATTGGGCCCTGTTAGAATATCAGTGCTTCTGGGTTATTCTGACCATCAACGAATGACCCAGAAGTTAATTTTGCTGAGATAGGGTCTATAATCAGCACACTTATTGTTCTTTGTTTGTCTCAGTTTTGTTTTGTTGTTTAGTTACCTAATATAATTCTTGTCTATTTTTGTCTTAATTAAGTACCTACTTGTCTCATTGTATTACTGTTTTTTTGTGTGTTGTTAATAAATGATTTCTATTCTATGATGTTCCACTGACTGTAGAACATCACGTATAGTATACTATCTGACCAAGACAATTAGGCGCATAACAGCTAAGAAAAACTTAAAAATCTAACTAAAACCAACATTTCAAGAAACGGTAATCAATTCGTTAATCACTGTAGCGCTAATAAATCAGATAATAAGAGAAGTACGGCGATGAAAGTGGGCTGCAGGTTCCAAAAGTGCAAAACCGCATTCCTGTCATGCGCCTAATTGTCTTGATCGTGTAGTATGTCTATACATAGAGTACATATAGACATAGTACATATAGTACATATAGACACGCTACAAAGAAGTGGGGAAGGGTCACAATATGGACAGGATAAGGCGGACCAAAAATTTCCACACAAAAGTGTATAGCGGATCGGTGGGGTGGGATTTCTAGGTAGGAAACCGATGGGAATCGGTATGTTTTGTCAATTGGAAAATGTATAAACCCTTCAGTTTTGTCATACTCACTTGTTGATCCACTGCTTGGAAATGTAGAATTTGATGTCATTCGGTTCAACGTTCGTGGACTGTAGTATTTCAGCAGCCTTCTGTCTCAGTACCGTCATTTGGGGGTTCACTTTCCTGTGAAATATATAATTATATTGTAGAACCCTGTACAGTTTGGTTAACGAAAAATGGCGATATTGGAGCATGTAATTGTATTTTGATGCAGCCATGCAGTAAAGAGACACAATTGTTATACATATTAGTTCAATTAGCTGTTAAAAATATATAATAATTATATTATATTAAGTTACATTGTATCTAGACTTTAATTATGGGGGTGGCATATCTTCGGACAAAACCCCTTAAAAATAAAGATTAAAAAAAATCGAATAGACAAATACAAAAATTCACTATACAGTAGCAAAACTAAAAATAATAACTGTCTCCTTCATAATTATAAGTTTGATCACGCGCCAGAGAGACAGACAGACTAATCTAGATGACAATGCAGTGCAACGTCACGCCGCGCGCTTATTCAAAGATACTACGAATAAATGTGTTGAACATGCCAACTTTAGTTAACCGACCTGTAAATGGTGAGACGTTTGACAGGTGTTGGTTAGAAGCTATGTAATATATGAGGCTATATTATATACCTCATACATACAGTGGTGTGGTGGTCAGATAATTAGAAACACTAGTCGATTTTCATACAAACTTGGTAACTTTGGAGCCTTGGTTCTCTGCCAAGGATTGACCGAGCTGTGATCTGATAATGGCCAACCAAGGAGTGTATAGAGGAGATTAAGATTGCTGTACGCACCCAACTGATCTGATCTACATTCAAAAAGATGTAGGGATTAGTGTTTTCAGTTTCGGGAATTCCATACATTTTTATGCTATTTACGCCGTTTTTTAAACATAGCCATACATTTCTTAGAATGTTGATCAGATTAGTTGGGTGTGTATAGCAATCTGGATCTCCTCCGTTCACTCCCTGGATGACCATTGTCAGATCACAGCTCGGTCAATCCTTGGCAGAGAACCAAGGCTCCAAAGTTACCTCGTTTGTACGAAAATCGACTAGTGTTTCTAATTATCTGACCACCATTGTATGTATGAATAATGTGGCAAGATTCAATGAAACAAAAAAATATGAATAAACATAATATCAAGTGTAAAGTGATTATATGTTTGTGTGTTTGGTGTTTGTAATAGGCTATTTGACAATGCGAAAAATAAAGTTTCAATTACTGTTATCAGTATAAATTAAGACCTTAAAAATGGTTATTTATTAACGTACGTTGAAAATAATAATAACTTTATTTAAAAATCCGTAAAAAAAAATGCATTTTTTAAACGTTTGTCACGTGACACAAAACGCTCCTGATTCGTCGAGTTTATGATGACGTCACCTGCTTGTAAACCTCGTTTTCCTACGTATGTGGATGATTATGTCTCACAGATCAGAATACAGGCAAGTGACTTCACCGACCCCATTGCAGCGCCATATTGTCAAAGTAGCGTTTTAGCACGATTTTTAAAAATTTAATTTTTAATTTGATATTTTTCAGCAAATATGTACCAGATTAAAAAAAAAACAACTTTTACTGCAAATAGAAAGAAAAATCATAAACTTTTACTGGGTTCCTTAACCTTTAGACAGCTCCGCTCGACAGCCCGGGCTGTCAGGCGATGTACCCGTTGGATCCCGCTGACAGCCCGGGCTGTCCAATTTTGGCGCGCTTTTTTAACTCGCTATTATTTAAATGTTATGGCTTTGTTTGGCCTGAATTTTTTTCCACGGAATATACAATAAACTTTCCGTTCATGCATACCGAACACTGGATAGCGGCCCATAGAAAATTAAAGAGAAAAAAATATTTCTAAATTCGCGCTAAACTGTAGTGTCATTTAAATGTCTGCAACTGCAACGTGTATGCAGCTGCTGTTAAGTATTACGTAAAATCTGTGTTTTTGGTATTTTTCTTTATAAAAGGGAAGTAAATTGGTGTATTTTAAGTTTTTTTTGTTACAAAAACATCACTAATTGTATTTTATAATTGAAAATAATTATAACGACACATGTAAATTAGTCAGTTCTGCTTTTTTATTTTCCAAAAAAATATAAGTATTTTTTATTCAAAAATAACTATTACATAATATTTTTAAATAAGTGACGTTTATAACGAAGTAAACACGATATAGATTGATTGAATAATCTCTTCACAATATTTTTTTTAAATTACGCAGAGTGGAAATATATTAATAAAAAAAAGCGTTACCTAACTTGCGGCGCTTCGTTCTTTATTTTTTACTAAGGGCTTATATGTATATTTTACCTTTTTAACAGAGCTTATACATTGTAGATTCAGAATATGTAAAGTTTCAAGGCGTAAGTTATTTTGAATACTCAAGGCAAGCGTTTCATTTCGCACGAACAGCAGTTCAATGAAACAAAGACCGCATTCACCGCCCGATAAGAAATAACATAAACATCATAAAGCTGTCCACAACTGTTTCACTCGATACTTTGTTTCAATAGCTACTCAGAAATGTAGCTGTGGGCGTCGTAAGTGTGAACATCTGGCCTCAAGAACAAAAAGCGTTAAGTGCGAGCTCAGCGATAAAAAATGGCGGGAAAGTGTCAAGTGTCCGCTATTGACGTCATAGCGACGCGGGTGGTCCGGCTTTCCAAAGGTTAAATATTGAATTTTTAATTTGATATTTTTCAGCAAATATGTACCAGATTAAAAAAAAAACAACTTTATTGCAAATAGAAAAATATTGGTAAAAATTTACTCGGCCACAAGTGAATTCTCAGACGGGAATCGAGAAGCAGTTGCAGTTACATCTTAATCGATCGTTAAACACCTGAAAAGATGTTTCTTTCGAATGCAAGGATATTCCTAGCATTGATGTGACAACGCTGGCCTACAGCGTATTAAAAATATAAAAGTATTGGAGAATTTCGACGGTGGTTCGCAAGTCTCGGTAGCTCAGCAGTTAGAGCATTGTACCGGATTTCCAAAGGTCGCGGGTTCGATTCCCGTCTGAGAATTCATTTGTGGCCGAGTTAATTTTTTCCAATATTTTTCTATTTAAAATTTACCATAAGTATAAAAATAGCATTGAAAAATGCGAAAATTACAAAATCATAAACTTTTATTGCGTTCCTTAACCTCTATTACACAATAAAAAATGAATTTTAAAAACCTGTCAAACAGTCTATCAGTAAATACTCACTTATAGAACAGCACGTAAGCCTCGGTATGAGCCAGCTGGTGGTGCGACACCGGCGCGACGGCCTGGTCGTCGAACACGTACCAGCCGCCCCTGTTCCGAGCCACGCAGGTGTAGTGCCCGCCCCCGGCTGTGCCCGCGTGACAGATCACTGCGCACAGCTCGTAGCGGCTTATGCGGGAGCTGCATTCTGCCAACAACGATATATTAAGGTGGTACGACTTCCATACAAACAAACATTGCACATTAATTGGTTCATCATACATTAATAATTCATAAACTAGGGCTTACACGGTTACAAACCGATACTCGGGTTCGTCGATCGACGAAAAATTCCAAATTATGCGAAAATCTTTAATTGCAGTTTGTGATCATCACGTTTAACATTTTGTATATTTTATAGTTTTCGGAACAAATAGACTCGAGTACCTTTAATTTGATACCTTACTCGGCCGCGTACTACGCGCCAAAGTCCCTATCGAGTCGTCACAAATTTTGCGAACCTGAATTAAGTATATAGATACATGTGCAACTAACTCGTTTCAGTTATTTGTTTGCGCGAAATTATAAAAAACTAGAGACCGGGCGCGGTTTCACCCGCGTGGTTTCCGATCCCGTGGGAATTTTGGGATCATTTATAGCCTATGTTACTACTTGGGGTCTAAGGATTCTCTATACCAAATTTCGTCAAAATCGGTCCAGTAGTTTTTGAGTTTATTCGTTACATACAAAAATACATATCTTTCCTCTTTATAATATTAGTATAGAAATGTACTTTTTTACATGAGCTATATAAATGCGCTTGGTCACACACACATACGTAGAATTATTTAAATTATAAAACATTAGTATATTCGTGTTTTATGTATGAAAGTGAAATTTTTTAATTATTTCGCGCAAACAACTAACTGAATCGAGTTAGTTGCGCATGTATTTATGAATTATTAAGGTATGATGAACCAATAATTCTGTAATGTTTGTTTGTATAGAAGTCGTACCACCTTAAGGCGATACTCGAAAAAAATATGGTAGCGAGATACCAATGAGAAAACGACGCGCACGGGAGCGAGGCCGATTTTGCAGATTAGGCAAAAAAAAACTCAAAATCGATTCGTATTAAAAAACTACAGGGGTTTAAAAAAAATGCTTCTATACGATCCTAAATATTGTCATCATTGTCATTGTCATCAGCCATTTTTAATGTCCCCACTGCTGGGGCACTGGCCTTCCTTATGGATGACAAGGAGAATAGGCCACCACCACAGACATAGATCTAAATAGACGACGTAACTGTATCTACTTTGCGTGCCCAGCATAAGCCAAAAACACTTATGACGGCTCAGTCCGCGTCCGACCGCTATCTCAGTGACAGACAGCTGGAACGCTAATTGTGCGATTAAAAACTGTAAAAACACCACATCTGTGAGCAACCGAATAAACGGAGACGTTTTCTTCCAGCGGTAAGTAATTTTATAATAAAATTAAGCTTAATTTATATAAAAACTCTTATTTTTTTTTATTGAAACCACAAATTGTACAAACGCGTCTATGCCGCTTAATTCGTAATAGACTGCGGGTTTTACTTAGCGCGGTAAATTTAACTTACTGCGTTAATAGGCAATGAATATCGAAACAGTGTAAGTATCTTATACCGCGCTACGCGTAGCTTTTCAAATTTGTACTCGATTAGTGATGTCCACTCTTTAAAACACATTTCTCGATTATAAATTATAATCGATATTTAAAACAGAGGACTGCTTGGATTGACAATTCGTTGCACAAAAAAAACTTAAAATGCATGCACACCTTACATATCAAAGTTTTTAACCGACTTCGAAAAACGGAGGAGGTGATCAAGTCGTCTGTAACTTTTTTTATGTATGCTCCACGATAACTCCGCCAATTATGAACCGATTTTGATCATTCTTTTTTCATCTGATAGATCAAAGTTTCAATTTGGTCTCATAAAAAATTTACAGTAGACGGTTTAGAAGTTTTTAGAATCCTAAAAAAACACTTTGTTGTCCACTGATTGTTCCTACTTTACGCGTCAATATCTTCACGAACTATTGATCTACTTCAATGATTATTTTTTATTCGATATAGTTTACTCCTGAGATGATCCCATTGTAACCAAGGTTACCATGTCAGGATCTGATGGTGGGATCCGGGGGAAATGAAGAAAAACCCTCAAATTTTATAGTTAGTTTAAGTGTTTCATATATTTTCTAAAGATTTTCAAGTATTTGCATCTGGTAGTTATCATCTCATGATAATACGCTGGTGCTGGAAGGTACAACTCCTTAATGGTTAGGAGTTAGAGGATAATTTTCTAAATATCGTTGAAACGTAAAGATTTAGATTTTAATTCTTTCAGGTTGTTTTGGAGAGCTTATGATGGAAGGTAAACTCCTTAACGCTTAGGAGTAAAGCGTGTTTGTTAAGTACCACATGCACGAATAGACCTTTAGTTGTATTCTTTCAAGTAATTTAGGTAAGCTGATGGCAGGTAAAACTGCATAACAGTTGGAGGGTGGTGCTTGCCTGAGTGTTCTTATTTAGATATGGGGTACAGTTTTAGTTCTTGCACATTGCGCTACGCTTGCTCATTATATTTTTTTTTACGGTTTAATTTTCACGTGTTTTTGGGAAGTGAGTTTTTGTTTGCAGTACAATAAAATAAAAAATTGTAATAACACTAACCTTTCGTTTTTTTAGTTTTCCGAATGATCCTAATTTAAAAGAAAAATGGATTGACGCGACGGGAAATAAAGATTGGTTCCCAACCAAATATAGTACTATTGGTTCAATGCACTTTAATGAAGCCAGCTTTATTGAAGGGAAAAAGCGTAGACTATTGACCAAAACAGCACATCCAACTATTGATATATTGACGTGATTAAGTGTGAAGTGTAAGACTATAGTTTGATGAACAATGGAGAAGTCTATAATGATGTGTTTTAAAGTTGTCAAATTTGATTTTTAAATGTTTTTTTTTGGTTTTTAATTGATCCTAAATAACATGCATGGGCGTATTTGTTAATTTTAAATCATAATTAATCCAGTTCAAAATGTACAATTTACCTTCAGTATTACATTATGAAGAATACTAGTTGTGAATTAAAAGTTTGCAGTTTTTTTTTTGTAGTTTTATTTCTCCTCGCACGTTATGTTTTCCTATTACAAATTTTAATTAGTACAAAGATTTTAGGGGATGATAGTGTCCATCAATATGAACAATTTTTACTATCACTTTTACTGGTCAACCACGGAATTGCGAAAAAAATCAGCGTTCCATACATTATAGTGGAGTCGATGTTGTACTTTTCTATGGAACAGCTAATTTTTTTTCCCGATTCTGTAAAAGTTGTTCATATTAAATGGACACTAACATCCCCTAAAATCTTTGTACTAATAAAATTTTTGTGGTGTATATATTTTGTGCTGCTATCTAATAAAAATAATCTCCTTCAATAATATACAAAATATAAACTTACTGAATTTTTTTTTAAATGAAGTATTTAAAGAGCATTCGCCCGGACACTTAAAGGTCGTGGGTTCGAGTCCTATCGGAACTAGTTGTGAGACGGGTCGACTTTTTCTAAAACTTCATTTTAAATTTTTTCGGTAATACAAATTTTATTGTGAATGCAAAAAAGCAAAGATAAAAATAATTTGAATTATAACCTTGTTAAAATTTTGTGATTTGGAAAGTGTTTACCTATTCATTATTAACTAAAATGACTTGCATCTAAAATACATGAATGTTGCAACGCAGATCGACTAAAGAATACTTTAGTCGATCGACTTAACATTAGCACGGAAAGAGTACTATTTACTATTACCGTAGACGTCATTATAAGTACATAAAAAGTGGCACGCTCGGTTTTCATACAAATCGCGGTACTTGCGTCGTCTATTTAGATCTATGTCTGTGGCCACCACCCACCACGCGGGCCCAATGCGGATTGGTGAGTTTTAACGACTGCAAATGCAGCCGGGACCAACGGCTTAACGTGCCTTCCGAAGCACGGAGGAGCTCGAGATAGTAAAATTTTTGGTCACCCATCCCGTGACCGACCATTGCGAAAGTTGCTTAACCTCAACAATCGTAGGCCGAGCGCGCGAACCACTGAGCCACGGGCTTCCTAAATATTATAGGTGTCTTATTAAACCAATTTCCAATAGTGTAAGTTATTAACCCCATTTAAGAATAATCTCGAATTTTCGTATTTTTTAGAGGTCTTTTCGAAAGGAAAAAGTGTCGAGGCAAAATTATAAAATCGTATTTTTGAATCTATACTAATCTAGATAAAGGTATGGAGAAATATATATGTTATTACCAGATTTTTAACAACTGTAACCGTGCTATAGTTTTAAATCAAAAAGTCCATACCTACTTTTTCCGAGTAGCGCCTTAAGACGCTATATCGAAAAAGTACGTACATTTTGGTTAAAAACTATAGGACGGTTAGAGATTTTACAAATCTAAACAAAGAGAGCTAATTGACTAATTCTAAAATTTCGCATATAATGTATGTATATGTCGCAGGTTAATTAGATAAAGCGATTTTTTGCGAAAATCTTAAGGATATTGCGAAACTACGGATAATTGGACAATGGTGTTGTCATTTCTCAATTCTACTGAAAAAAGATTTTTGCATAAAATCGGGTTGCCTTAGTAAGATTAGGAAAAGAATCGCTGGCTATTATGAAATAAGAACACTGATTGGCTGGTCGCACCGTCCAAAACAACATCTTCTCTGATTGGTTGACGACTTGACGTTTCAAATGTCAATCTATCCTCACGTGTAGTAAACTTTCTATGAACCAATCAGAATAAGAGTTAGCAAGCAACCAAAAACTAAGCCAATCAATATAAAGAATATCCAATGTTACTAAAGCAACCAGTATGTTTGTAAAACCCTATTTTTTTTCAGTAAGATTGAGAAATTTCAACACCATTGTCTAATTATCCGTGTTTTTGCAATATTACTAGGATTTTTGCGAAAATTCTATTTATCAAATCCTCCTACGACATATATAATAATATCGCATCCCTTTCAATTCATCTAGATTATCGCGTTCAAACAAACAAACCATCTCAGGTTATATTGTTCGAAACAGACGGCATCACATTTAAACTCTGTTTAAATTAATCAGTGTTTTAAAATATTTTGTGGTATGGCCGTTATAGTCTAGATCCTAAATTAATCATATACCTTTATGCGTATAAGGCGCCATATCCAACTCCTTCAACGGGAAGGAGACCCTGGCAGCGACCTTCGCGCTGAACATGAGCTCATGCCGGAACCGCTTCAGGTGAACGCACAGCACTTCCGGAAGCCGCACCACGCCCGACGTTTTGACACCATTTCGTAGCTTGTTGCAGCGAGAACAACTATTGTAAAAAAAAATGTTTCTATCAGACAATAATCATTGGAGAGTTTATAATGGCATGATAGGCGTAGTCAAATCTGCTATAAATTACATAAAAAAATAGCTCCACTTTTCTCGACATCAAACTAAGTACCCGAATACCACCACAATAAATGATCTAGAGATATTTGAGGTTTTTTAGTTTCCCGACGTTTCCGCACCTTTTCAGTCAGTTGACGTGGTCACGGCACACACACGGATACACAAGACTAGTTGCTTTTTTCTAGTATATTTTCTTGTTAAATATTTATCACATAAAAATAGAATTGTAAAATGCAAAATTAAAAAGTTATAATAAGATAGTCACTTCCTGGTTGGTTAAGGATTTTAATAACCTACTGACCTGTACATGTTATCGCCCTTAAGCTCGTCGGCGCTGAAGAAGGCAGCGAGGCAGTCTTGCAGTGAAACCACGGGCCCGTACAACCATGACCGAAGCCAGCTTAGTAGCCACCATACCTGTTGTTAAAGGAAATCAACAAATAAAAAAATAGTTTGTGAAATACATATCTCATAAAAAAAACCGGCCAAGTGCGAGTCGGACTAGCGCACCGAGGGTTCCGTACAAGCCTGTAGGTATATAAGTAAAAGTTCACCCATCACGACAGTCGAGTCATAGTTATGGTATTTTAATCGCAAAATGAAATTAAAATTTTTCAAAAATATTTTTTATTATATGATGTAACAAAAAGTTTACGGTTTTCGCAATTTATTCTTTATCTGTACTATAAGACGTTACTTCGTACCAAATGTCAAGATTCTAAGTTCACGGGAAGTACCCTGTAGGTTTTGATTCCCGTGCGAGTTTCGAAAATTTGCGGAAATTTGTGGCATAAACGGCTGTATCTTTTGATTGCTTTTGCTTAGAAGTTTGCTATTTTCACAGCTCCAAGAGACAGTTGACCTGAGTATTAGATATAAAATTCAGTTTGATACTCCACGCGTTCCTGAGAAAAACGGTCTTGACAGACGGACGGACGGGCAACGAAATCAAATCAAAAATCAAATAAATCAAATCAAATAATTTTTATTTGCCAGAACATTATTTTATATAAACAGGTGATATGTCAAAAGAAAGTACAAATGTTCGCCTTATACACAAAAGCATGCAAAAATACAAAATGTCAGTTAATTATAATGTCATGTAATTTATGTGAAAAGTTACCAGATTTATTGAACACCTTTAAATTCTCGCAAGGAATAAAAACATTTTTCAATTAACCATTTGCGTAGCTCCGATTTGAAGCGATTAAATGGCATCTCTCGAATACCTTGGGGTATCTTATTAAAATTTTTTATTGAATTAATGTAACAGTTTCTGTCATGCATAAAACCTCGGCATGGTTGCGTTTTCAATTTAGTAGGGTCTCTCTGTGTATATTTACTATTTTCGCTAGTCTTTTTGAACAAGTGTGGGTGATTTTTTACAAAAATGCCAACCTCTAAAATGTATAGGGAAGGAACCGTTAGTATTTGCAGTTTTTTAAAAAGTTGTCTGCAGGAATGCATTTGACCAACCCTACAAACCGCACGTACACACTTTTTTTGTGCCAGGAAGGCTTTATTAACTAGGGTTGAGTTTCCCCATAGCAAAATGCCATATCTGAGAATGGAGCCTACATAGCCATGGTAAGCAGTAAGGGCCGCGTTTTGGCCGACTGTTGTGCTTAATTTTTTTAGTGCATACACAAATTTATTTATTTTACCACATGTCATATCAATATGTTGTTTCCAATTACAGTTTTTGTCAAGAGTTAAGCCTAAGAATTTTGATGAATTATTATTGTCTATTTTATGTCCATTGTATTGAATATTGAGTATTTTGTCAATAGTGTTGTAGTTAGAAAATTGAATATAGTTTGTCTTACTTAAATTAACGCATAGTGAGTTTTGCTCTAACCATTTGATTATGTTACTTAATGCTAAGTTTATTCTAGTTTCATAGTCTTCGTGTTTCTTGTCGTCTGGGATTATTAGAGTTATATCGTCAGCAAATAATATACACTTTTCGTTGGTCGCATTAGGCAAGTCATTAATAAAAAGCAGAAAAAGCAATGTTGATAAGACGCTACCTTGAGTCACGCCCTTATTACTGCTCAGAAACGAAGATCTACATGGCATGAGGACATTTTCTTTATTAATGGCTGCTACTTCTACACATTGAGTATGACCATGAATATAGCTCTTTAACCACTCCAGCGCTTTACCTCTTATACCGTATCTTTCACATTTGTCTAAAAGTAAATCGTGATTAACCATATCGAAGGCTTTGCTAATGTCTAAAAAGATAACGGTTACAGGTGTTTTTTTGTCCACTAACTCTGTTATAGCACTGACTAACGTAAAAGCCGCAAGAGTTGTTGATTTTCCCTTTTGAAAACCATTTTGTTCCTCTTTTATTATTTTAAATTTATTTACAAAATCAATAAGGCGCCAGTACATAATCTTTTCTAGTAGCTTAGAAAAAATCTGTCCAAGACTTATAGGTCTATAATTAGTTAATTCTAGTTTGTCATTTTTTTTGTGTAGGGGCTTAATAATCGATGTTTTTAGGCGGTCTGGAAATACACCCTGTTCCAGAGATTTATTAAAAAGATAAGTCAGAATACTTACAATTAAGTCAGCACAATTTTTTACTATGGCGGTGGATACATTATCATATCCAACGGAGTTTGTATTTTTAAGTGAATAAATACATTTAAGAATCTCATTGTCAGTGCAGGCCGCTAAAAATATGCTACTGCTTGTCCGTTCTATTTTACTGCTAGTTTTATTTTCCATGTCAAAGTTGTTTTCAGTTGTTTCGGTCGATTTAATGAAGAACTGGTTAAATAAATTTGCAATATCGATGGGACTACGTATTATTGTGCCATTATTGTTGATTGCACTTATTCCCCCACATGTCTTGGTGTTATCTCCCTTAATTATATCCCAGGATGCTTTGCACTTATTTTTTGACTTAAGAATATAATTGTTATTTACTTTTCTCTTAGAAG
Organism: Chrysoteuchia culmella; assembly: GCA_910589605.1. Lineage (NCBI taxonomy): Eukaryota > Metazoa > Arthropoda > Insecta > Lepidoptera > Crambidae > Chrysoteuchia > Chrysoteuchia culmella. The sequence goes on from OU342663.1 coordinate 2,681,425, forward strand.
TATTAATGCATTTTCGAAGCAGTTTACTATACCGGGTATAATTAGCTTTGTTAACATCTGAGTTATTAACGTATAGTCCATTTCTAAGTGCCCGCTTTTTTGCACAAGATATTTTGATGCCTTTGGATATCCATTTTGGTCGGGATGAGTTAGTATTTACCTTGACTTTAATTATTGGGAAACAGAGATCGTAAAGAGTAGTAAACATATCATGAAATGCATTAAATGACTTGTTTACATCCTGTTCGTTATAGACATCATTCCATGATAAACTAGATAACAGTTCCCTAAACTTGGATATGTTACCTTGACTATAGTCTCTTCTCAATACAAACCAGTATCGTTTCTTTTTTGTTTTACCACCCGGAAAACACAATAATTGGGCCGTGTTGTGGTCAGACAAATGAAAAGGCTGAATTGTACCAGTGGCCCCTTCAACATTACTGATTATGTGATCGATGCATGACTTTTTCCTTGTAGGTTTAGTTATATGAAATTCAAAATTATAATTCAGCATTAAGTCTTTAAATTCTTGCGTTATATTACTATTTTTTAAAATGTCAATATTCATGTCACCGGTCAAGATTATTCGTTTATTTTTTTTTGTCAATTTGTGTAAAAGCTGTTCAAGTTTGTCAAGAAATAATTTTACATTTGAATTTGGTGTCCGATATATACAAACAACAATGCATGCATAGTCTACTATTTCTACTCCGCAGCATTCAAACAACTTTTCCTCGGCTAAACCCTTGCAGAATTGGATAGTCTTAAATTCTACTGATGGGTGTAGCATAATACATACCCCTCCCCGCTTCTCATTTTTCCGAGAGAATGAAGCGACTTGACTTTGAAATTATTTATCTTCACATTATGTTCGTCACCAGCTTTTATAAATGTTTCTGTCACACACAGTATGTCAACGAATAATTTATTGTCACGTAATTCACATAAACACATCTCCATTTCACTACATTTGTTTATCAGGCCGGCAATATTTTGATGGAATAGCACCGTTAACTCATTATTGTTGGTCTGATTGGGCTCGAAAAAAGTGGGTAGTTTTTTCGGAACTAGCATTCCGCTTGTCACTTATGTCACTATAAACAACGCTTTTTTTGTCCGCTTTACTAAAGTAATAGGGAATTGTGTGGTGTGAAGTGATCCTATATGGGTTCCGTTTCTTCCTTTTGAGGTACGGAACCCTAAAAACAACAGGATGCACTCGGGAGTGCCGGCAGAAGTGACAACTGCTGAAACGAAACAGCAGGAGCAGGCATACATTTTCGCCGCGCAGTAGAAAGAGAGGGGGATATTACTTCCTCTAGTACGAAGCGCCGGCGCTCTACTCTCCCTCCGTCTTACGAATTTTCGATCAGGTCACGTGGCCTGACGCGACTTTAACATTTTTTACCCATCCCAAAAATTTGAAGCTGTTGTGCACAACGCCGCCTTTTCACTTCAAAAAATGTGACTTCCGGAAAAGTCATAAATCGAGACTGTTACCGTATCAATAAGCACTTAGTTACGACCTGTTATTGACCTGTTTGGCGCAGGGGTACTAAACCCGCCTTCTGCTCAGAATTCCCGGGTTCGATCCCTGGACAAGACAAATATATGTGCGCATGAACATGTCTATTTGTCTTGGTCTGGGTGTTTAATATGTATATTATGTATGTCCTCAAGACTTTGTTAAAATCAATAAATAAAACTTTACTTGCGCATCCGAAACAGGGGAAAGCATTGCATCCAATGCGACATAATAATCTAAATTAATGATTATAACGAAGACTAGGTCTCTGTAGCATAATTGGTTAGTGCTTTGGGCCGGATTCCCAAGGATGCGGGTTCGAATCCCGTCAGGGCGACATGAGACAAGTTGCTTTTTTCTAGTTTATTTACTTGTTTAAAAATCATCACATAAAAATAGCATCGTAAAATGCAAAATTAAAAAGTTATAAAAATTCTTATTTAGTTTGATATACACTACGCATATATTGCGGCTTTGGTAGGAGTTTTTAACATTCTGTATAGGTACATAATTATGGACCAATGATTATGACAACTATCTAATAAAATAATAATAAATAAATATTTGCATACACCTAGAGAGTTACATAATAATATACTCTTGACCACTATTGCTATATCTCTTGCTTAGCATCTAACCATCTTAAAGTGACTTACCCAAGATTCCTGTGAGTGTGCTGGCGCGGTTGGTGGCTGCTGGCACCTGATCACTGCGAGATGCTCCCTCGAAGGAATGGGCAGGGATAAGTCTTGGAATGTCTCCACGCGGGTCGATACCTAGACAATCAGAACTTATATGAAAGATAAATTAGGTCACCTGGCTGGACTTCATGTACAGTACAGTGGGCAGTGAAATATGCAATTACCAAAACCATAGGGGCCGTTCAAGTATTACGTAAGCACTACAGAGGGGCGGAGTGGTCTTTGCTGTGCTTATTTTTGATGACACGGGGGAGGGGGTGGGGGGGGGGGGGAGGATCTAGATAGTGATTACGTCAGCAGTAATTATTTACTTTTTTACACATATTGTCTATGCAGAAAACGAAATGCATTTTCGGGGATTACATCCTCTATTCCAAACCTATTCCTTATTTCTAGACTTATAACTGCTGCTCATAAATCAATCAATTGTACCAATGTTTACGTAAGCATGGGGGGAGGGGGAGAGGTAAGAGCTTTGCTTACTTTTGCTGACGAGGGGGAGGGGTGGGTCAATAATTGCAAAAAATCTGATAACATAATACTTGAACGGCCCCATAACAATTTTACTTTAAAAAAAATCAAGTCCTAAAATTTTGCAAGACAACAAAAGGTATTTAGACGATTTAAAAAAAAGTGAAATTTATTTAATAATCTTTTAAGTATTCAAATCAGACATTTCATAATACAACAACTGATTGATTGTTTTCGTTTTTCAATTAAAAAATATCAAGATTTCATAATCAAAAACAGCAAGTAAATAAATGCTAGGGAAAATCAGTGACACACCTTGCACCTTCACCGTTTGATGTAGGTATGTTTATTTTTCACATACAAAGCCCTCATTCAAGGGTACAAAGTTAGTGTGGGAAATGAGTCATTTTCAATTAAGGATCTTCATTTCATCGACTCGACACCGATTCTACACATTTTGTTCATTAGAGTGGAAATTTTAACATTATCGTCACTTATGGTAAATTTTAAATAGAAAAATATTGGAAAAAATTAACTCGGCCACAAGTGAATTCTCATTTTTTTCCAATATTTTTCTGTTTAAAATTTACCATAAGTATAAAAATAGCATTGAAAAATGCGAAAATTACAAAATCATAAATTATCGTCACTGTCACCGGTGAGCAACACCTTGTGTGTGAACTACACCTTGTCAAGGCGACGTACACTTTTTCAGTTTAGAAAAAGAAAAAATAGAAAAACAATTATTTTGATGTTTCATATTGAGATATCTCTTATACAGGGTGGAAATTTAAAACGGGGCACGAAGGGCCCGTTAACCGTTGTACCTACATGAAAACGTTCTTAAGAGACCGTTTTTTTTTATATTGAACTGCATTCACGGATTTTGAAAAAAAAGTAGGAGATATATATTTTTTTTTAACTTTTTGATGCTAATCGATCCTGTTTCTTATGAGGATAAAAACTGTCTAAGACACCAACTGAGGTATGAGTGCCAGAAAAGTCAGAAATCGCCCAAAAGTATTCCCACATATTCGCTAAGAAAATAAGTTCCGTCATCAAAGGTACTCGTCGGTGAAGCGGATACGGCGGCGTGTGTGGTGCGAGCGCGAGAAGTGTGCTTTTTGCGTTTTTCGCGATTTCTGACTTTTCTAGTACTCATGCCTCAGGTTGGTATCTTATGTTTTGATCCTTATGAGAAACAGGATCGATTGGCATAAAAAAATATATTTGACCATTTTTCTGCTGTCTGTACATTTTTATCAAAATCCGTGAATGCAGTTCAATATTAGGAATAAATATTTTGATCAGCAAATTATCTATTTGGTCAGCAACTCTATTCGGCTTACCTAGTACTTGCTGACCAAATAGGTTTTTTTGCTGACCAATCAATTATTGGTTAGGTTAGGTTAGAGTTTTTTTTGCTGATCGATTAAGTGATACCCTTCAATATTTCTCAAAAATTTAAGGATGGTTTACTATAAGAACGTTTTCATGTAGCAACAACTATTAAGGTACCTGCCGTTACTGCCCCGACTTAAATTTCCACCCTGTATAACGTTATCTGATGTTTACCCAAAACGTCAAAACCATTAGTAGAACCCATCATTACGTTTTTTTTTTGTTTGGAAGTAATCCTGAAATCACGAGAGAGTTTTGAGCTTTTGGGTAAACATAAAATAACGTTGTATACAACGATATTATATGTGTGTTACTTTTCTGGGAAACGTTTTTTTGGAAAGTACTAAAACTAAAGAAGTTTATTCAAATCAAATACCTGTTAATGTTTATAACCTTAACCGCCTCTGTCTAGTGGTACAACCACCGGTATCAGACTTAGGAGTCCCGGGTTCGATTCCCAGCGGGATTACATATGTACATATTGTATTCGGTTTGGTTGGTGGTAGGACTTTTGTAAGTCCGCCTGGCTAGCTACCACCATCTTATCTAAGTCAGACGCTATAACAACAATGTTTTCAGCATTGTTGTGTTCCGGCAGTTAGACGTAAGATATCTAGTTTCTCGGTGATTGAGGATTCGCTCGCTTCCATCTTCAGCCATATCAATACTTAACATCAGGTATGATGAAGGCTATGAGTCTCCCCGTCGTTCATAAAAAAAAGAGGAAAAGCGTGTCAACTATCGTTCTACATTATTGAGGCGGAGCGTAGCGGAGCCTCTCTTATGTTGACTCTTTTGAAAATCTGTCCGCCCGGTCATAGCGCCCAGACCGTTTAACCGATTCTAATGAAACTTGGCACATACTTAGACATCAACCATACGTAGGAGGTGACAAAAATTCGATGTCCTACCATCACCATAACCTTAGCTTTTGGCGCCAAAGAAGAGCCAAATTCGGTTTTTAAGGTTTTGCTCGAAAAGTATAGACTCTTGTGCATCGCGATACATTACAAATTGAATTGAAATTGACCAGAATGTAATTCTGCGTTTAATGCAACAAACCGCGTCTAAATCCGTCATTTCCTCACAGAGTAATGCCGACATAAAGTTGTAAAAGCTCGCGGCGCTCCGCCTCTCTTGGGCTCCAAAGCGCCACCGAAGGTGGTGCAGTTTGGAGCCGTTCCTAGTTATTTTAACGCCCACACCACGATTCTGATAACCGGCATGGGAACTCGCCGTTATATATGTATAAAATATAATTGGTTGTACAAGTATACATTTACCCTGTCGCATATGAGGCACTGCACTGAGGACAGCAACTTGCCGTCGAACACATCAGAAATGACGCTACGATATCTGGTTCCGCCGTTTCCGTCGCCGCCGCCAGCGCCGCCTAGCGATTTACTGTTGAACATGTAAATATTTTAAAAACCATTTAACTGAATAACGGAATATCGTTAAAAGAAACATGAATTGCCCTATACAGGGTGTTAAAAGACCCATAACGAAAACAAAAACTACGTATTCGATATCGTTACTATCATTTTCTTGTATGGGACCAACCCTGGGAAACTGATAGTAAAGAAGTTACTGAGGATCAAAATCAATGTATTTTTATGATTTTGTAATTTTTGCATTTTTCAATGCTATTTTTATACTTATGGTAAATTTTAAATAGAAAAATATTGGAAAAAATTAACTCGGCCACAAGTGAATTCTGAGACGGGAATTCTCTCGAGAGAAGTCTCGGTAGCTCAGCGGTTAGAGCATTGGACCGGATTTCCAAAGGTCGCGGGTTCGATTCCCGTCTGAGAATTCACTTGTGGCCGAGTAAATTTTTTCCAATACTTTTTTTATTTAAAATTTACCATAAAATCAATGTATTTTTTTAAATATCGTTTAACAGAACATTTACTAGAGAGTGGCACAAATCACTGGTTAGAATTTCACCGCATTTAGGTTCTTTCCACGCATCGCCATTTTTATTCACGGGTGGTTCGTGAAGCAATGGAACATCCAAACAGTTTCAATCGTGAGGATGGTTTTAAATTGTCTACAACCTGCCCCCTAATTGATGTGTGTGTCTACAGCTTCCTCATAAGACATAGAGAAATTCTTAGCATGCCATATTTTAGTGCATATTAGGAGCAATAAAAACGTGTCAGTGATATTTTAGGTGCAACCATAACTTCGTTACTAGGAGTTTTTTTTTGTGTGTTAGCTGGAGAAACGTGTCCCCAGCTGACACATGCCGTTTTAGGGCAAACCAGTGAGGTTAGGGCTTTAGACTATAGTCAGGAATTTAGTGCACAATAGGAGCAATGAGAACCAAAAAAACTAACCGTCACACTCAAATACTGTTGAAACTACGATCATTAAAGTGTGTGTTAGCTGGAGACCCGTGTCTCTGGCTTACACACACCTGTATCTTCGTAATTATTTGAGGTAGGATTATGTTTTATACCTCAAATTTTTGAGTCAAATTGGAGCAGTAAGCTCCAAATTTTTCTAATCTCTAGCTCGAATAGTTTTTAAGCTACGAACCGATAAGCATGTGTAAGCTGGAGACACGCTACACGTTTTGAATCACTGTAACCGTATAAGTTAGAGTCTCGTATTAAGAATCAAATGATACCTTATAATAGGTGCACACGGCATGCAAAACTTTCAAATCACTGGGCTTCTTAGTTTCAAAATTATAGGCAATAAACTGGTTTCCTGCCAAAAAATTCAAAATAAATGGCTCAGACGCAGCTAAAGCGCGGTTGCCGTTCCGTGCGCTACACTGTTGCAATCGACTTTGAACCTAACAGCAGGTATTAATTCGAGTCACTTTAGTTTGCGCTTTCGATCGTTTTAATTTCTGTTTTGAGAATTACAGACCAGGAGCCGTCCGATATATCACGCTGATTACAAACCATTTATGGTAGTTACATAAAATTGAACTATCTGATTCTCTTATGAAGTAGTTTTTAAATGTTAGTGTTAGAAAATTCACAACATTTGTTGATATAGGGCATGGATGATGGGCAATTTTCTATGAAACCTGGGCGTTAAACCAACAGAAATGGAACTACTATTTAGTACTTAGTACTAGAAAATATTTTCTTGTTTATTAACTATCATAAGCCCCCAGGTTTGCTAGAAAATAACCAGAGCGAAATACACTATCTGTACCTAACTATACTTTTCTCTCTCTTATTAATTCAGTGATCGGAATAGGCTGAGTATATTTACCTATAGTTCATAAAACAAAGACAAAAATCGGAGACTTCCTTAATACTATTCTTTTCCGGTAAAACTGGAAATTTAATTAGGCGAATTTTAACACCTTATTATTAATATTCAAATTATAAATGCTTTTCGTTTTGACACAACTGCTCAAAAATAATTAGAATGTTTTCATGGTTCACGTGATTTTAATTTCCTAAAATTTCATTAATATTCACCATAACCAGTGATCGAATAAAGTTAATTTTTGGCTGAAAAATTGTGGAAGCAGCATCTTAAAACATTTTGTTTTTTTATATTAATCCCAGGATTCCAAAAAATTCGGGAATGCAAAAGTAGTCGGTAACATAGTGTGGAAACAACGACTTTAGCATTATGGTACTTATTATAAAATAATCCGGGACTCGCGATCCAGGTGTTGCAAAAGGGGTTACATATTCGTATTTCAGTACTAAGATAAACAAGAAAATATTTTCTAGTACTAAGTACTAAATAGTAGTTCCATTTCTGTTGGTTTAACGCCCAGGTTTCATAGAAAATTGCCCATCATCCATGCCCTATATCAACAAATGTTATGAATTTTCTAACACTAACATTTAAAAACTACTTCATAAGAGAATCAGATAGTTCAATTATAAGTAACTACCATAGATGGTTTGTAATCAGCGTAGATATATCGGACGGCTCCTGGTCTGAAATTCTCAAAACAGAAATTAAAACGATCGAAAGCGCAAACTAAAGTGACTCGAATTAATACCAGCCGTTAGGTTCAAAGTCGATTGCAGCAGTGTAGCGCACGGAAAGGCAACCGCGCTATAGCTGCGTCCGAGCCATTTATTTTGAATTTTTTGGCGGGAAACCAGTTTTTTGCCTATAATTTTGAAACTAAGAAGCCCAGTGATTTGAAATTTTGCATGCCGTGTGCACCTATTATAAGGTATCATTTGATTCTTAATACGAGACTCTAACTTATACGGTTACAGTAATTCATAACGTGTAACGTGTCTACAGCTTACACATGCTTATCGGTTCGTAGCTTAAAAACTATTCGAGCTAGAGATTAGAAAAATTTGGAGCTTACTGCTCCAATTCGACTCAAAAATTTGAGGTATAAAACATAATCCTACCTCAAATAATTACGAAGATACAGGTGTGTGTAAGCCAGAGACACGGGTCTCCAGCTAACACACACTTTAATGATCGTAGTTTCAACAGTATTTGAGTGTGACGGTTAGTTTTTTTGGTTCTCATTGCTCCTATTGTGCACTAAATTTCTGACTATAGTCTAAAGCCCTAACCTCACTGGTTTGCCTTAAAACGGCATGTGTCAGCTGGGACACGTTTCTCCAGCTAACACACAAAAAAAAACTCCTAGTAACGAAGTTATGGTTGCACCTAAAATATCACTGACAAACCTAATATGCACAAACACTCCTAATATGCACAAAAAAATGGCATGCTTAGAATTTCTCTATGTCTTATGAGGAAGCTGTAGACACACACATCCCTAATTGTCTAATTTCAAAATCTATCACAATCACTTTCAAAGTTATTGTGATTGTGATAGTGATTTATGGAATTGTGTAACTTATAGTCGCAATCCCTTTCGGAAAGAATGATGTTTTAAATGTCATTTCATTTGACACTTCTCCATACATTTGAATGATATTTTCGTCTGCCTTTGTTATTGTTAGTTTTGTAATTTGCTTAGACAGTTCATTTAATACCTTTCAAAACGCGTCCCGATCACAATCCCTATCAAATGTCAAATATTGACGGTTTGAAGTATGTATATATCTTTCAAATGATGAATTGAAAGGGATTGCGATAGATTTTAAAATGAGACAATTAGCCCTCTGGAATCCAGTGATAAAAATCACTTTTGATACACGGTTATCTAACAATCAGAATACGGCTGCGGTACAGAATAGGGACACTATTATTATTTATTTATTTATTTAGACAACAAAGATCCATTTTTGTTAGTAACAATACTGCCTTACAAACTATGTTAGTATTTTATGACTAATTTAGAAGTGGTGGTTTGTGCCATATTCCACATTATAGGGCAAACATGTTGCCTATTCGCAATGACCCTCAGGATGGTGTTGGTGCTGCCCTTCACTCTGTTTAGCAAGGACACCATTTTCTTGCGCACAACTGTTGCGAAACTGTCCGTGTCCTATTAGTGTTGTGTGTGACGGTAAGTGGTAAGCAGACGCTCGTCTCTCCAGAGCTCTCCTTAAACTCAATAGACCGCTGTTGCGTTTGATAACAGGGGCCATCACTGGCCATGGTAACTTTAACAAGCACCTTTTCAATTTAGGTGTCACTGACAGCCCACTATGCAGAGGTTGCATGGAGGCAGAAGAGACAGCTGCTCACGTCCTGATGGATTGTGACGGAGTAGCCCCCTACCGGGCGAAGTACCTCGGCTCACCAGGCAGTCTCCGGGAAGCCGTCTCTGACGTGAAGGCGCTGGGAGCATTCCTGGTTGAGCTGGGATGGCTGGAGTGATCCGGCCTGACACCCTCCGGACGCAAAATAGGCGCAAAAGAGTCGTCGAGTTGCGGAAACCGCCCGTATTGAATGAAGAAGAAGAAGAAGAAGACGGTAAGTGGAAAAACTGGACGGTGGATGAAGACTCCACCTCGGACGACAGCGAGACGTAGCATCGCATCTCCAGTCAGCCCGTGACCACGGCCGATGTAACTTGGCCGAAACGTCGGGAAAATTAGGTAGGTGAAATACCTATCACGTTTCTACGCGTTTAATACCCGTTTCAATTTTCAATATCGTTTAAAGTAACAGAAATGCAATTAATATAAAACTGCTCAATGATACGAGGCCCCGGTCGCCCACTCGTACTCTAAAGACACAAGCAAATGTTGTTGCACACGTTCCATTGCGTGAAAAAAATAACACCCATTAATGAAAACTAAAAACAAAGTCGTTTTCCAGCAATTATTTTTACTTAGTCTTATTAAGATTGATGTACACATTACGCATATATTACGACTTCGTTATGGGTCTTTTAACACCCTGTATAAGCCGAAGACTGACCTATAACATTTCGTCGTAACCTTACATTCGCGGAGTGTGTTTTACTCACTACGATTGGCAGCTCGGTTCGCTGTACTGTGGGCCTACCATGAGTTTTTCATGACTGTAAGTACAGTAAACGGAAACATTTTGTATGAGAATATGTAGTTCTGCTACTGCCCACTAGAGGCGCTGTACAGATTCGCATACAAAATGTCTCCCGTTTACTATAGAGTAAACGGAAACGAAAACTCATGGTAGGCCCACTGACCTGAAAACATTTCGTTGTAACGTAACGCTATGTAAACGCTATGTACGACGAAATGTTAGTCAGTCGCTGGCTTAGGAAATCTTAGATCGCTGTAAGAACATAGAATATACAAGTTAGAAGCGCACGGGACGACGCTCCGTGGGAAGTCCCCGACAAGGTGGACCGACGATCTGGTGAAGGTCGCGGGAAGCCGCTGGATGCGGACTGCGCAGGACCGATCGTTGTGGAGATCCTTGGGGGAGGCCTATACCCAGCAGTAGGTGTCATGTGGCTGAGACGACGAGTTATCATTCATTTGTTAAGTCAAGTCAAAGTCAATATCATTTATTCAGTCTAGGCTGTTACAAGCACTTATAAACGTCAAAGAAGCTACGCCATCGGTTCGCAAACCCTACGGCGGGAGACCTTGTAACGAGAAGAACCGGTAAGGTCTTCATTTCATCGCCTCGACACCAACTCTACACATTTTGTTCATCAGAGTGGAAATTCTAACATTATCGTCACTGAAATAAAACAACTTTTACGGATATCAAACGCGCTATATTTCCACGAACTAAGTTGTAATTGTCCGTATTTTTAGGTTTTTTAGGGGTTTTTTTGATTTTCCCGACGTTTCGGCACCTTTACAGCTGCCGTGGTCACGGGATCATCCCGTGACCACGGCAGCTGTAAAGGTATGATCAAGGAAATATATACAAGGACGTATTATCGTCACTGTCACCGGTGAGCAACGTGTGAACTGCACCTTGTCAACGCGACGTACACTTTTTCAGTTTCATATTGACTGAGACGACGACAAAAACATTGAACAATTGGGCCACGGTCCCCGGCACCTAGCTCGGAGGAAGTACTTTTTCGCAGAATATTTATTTTTATTTTATTTGTTTGGAAAAACTTACAGCTAAGATAACAAAATAACAACTAAAAATAGATACATCATAGCCATTAACAAGTTTTCGCAGTTTAAAATTATAGAGCGAAGTAAACGCCAAAAATATGTTTTTTTTTTACGAAATAACAAAAGTGCTTAAAATATAACTTTGCTTTATTCCAGCAATAAAAAGTAAATGTATATACCTAAGTTAAGTTAAAAAGAAGAAAAGTAACAAACATAAATAGTTTATTATTAAAAAAAATAAAAAAATAAACATTAAGGAAAAAAATGCTCTTGCCGTCAATCGCCTGACAATCGTAGGCTTTAGATTAAATAAGTCAAGTGACGGATTTCTACTGATAAGATCATTTATAGTACTAGAAGCTCTACAAAAATAGGAATTCCGCCGATAATTGGTCTTGCATATAGGCACTCGCAAAGGGCGAAAGTTCCTCAGTTGTTTTGTCGGCACGTTGACGGAAATTTCACCCAATAATTCCGGTGAACCGACTTTACCATTTAGAATGTTACAAAGAAAGGTGACGTCAGCAATATCTCTCCGCATGTTTAATGGTAGAAAGTGAAATTTAATACACCTATCCTCGTAGTTAGGGAGATATTGTTTGGTTTTAAATTGTAGATATCTTAGAAACTTTTTTCTGTTTTTTTTCTATTCTGTTAGTATAAATCTTATAAAGGGGATTCCAGATTACTGAGGCATATTCAAGGATGCTACGCACAAAATATGGTGGAACTAATCTAATTATTAATTAACTGCCGTCTGTATAGTGTCTCAGTTTCAGGATTGGCCAAAAATGCTTTTGTCCGTCTGTCAGTCTGTCTTTTCTCGCCTACGGCACCATGACGTGTTCTATGCGTCTTCTAGTGACATTGTAGGTTGTGTTGTGTCTTACATTAAGGCACTTTTATCTTTCTTTTTTTGCTGTTGCCATTGTATTTTTTTTATATTTATACAGCTTAACATAAGTACCTGAAGTACGTCATGCTCACTCAAACGTTTCTTCGGCGGTGTCGTGTGAGGTGGGTCGTTACGTTCCCTAAAATATGGTTGAGCGAAGCGATGGCTGGTTCATGCGTCATGCTCGTGAACGGGTGCCGCCAGCGGAAATGGGTCTACCTCAGTCTGCTTATCTTAATGCTGTGCTTAAAGCCTAAATATTTTTATCTAAAATAAATTGATACTGACCTGTATGTACCTCACAACTTGCAGTGTAGTAGTCTTGTGGTGCGGGAAATGTTGTAATGTATGATAGACAAGTCTTTCTTTGCCAGTTAAAAATTGTTTACGTTTACAATAACCATAAAATGTAATATTTTAATTAGTATTTTCCTTTTGTGATGGAAATTGACCTTACTGATATGTTAAGGTCACTTTTCAATTTTCAATTTGACGACTCTGTACAACAAACAGCCCTTGACGAGTTTCTTGCCGGTTCTTCTCGTTACAAGGTCTCCCGCCGTAGGGTTTGTGAACCGATGGCGTAGCTTCTTTGACGTTCATAAGTGCTTGTAACAGCCTAGACTGAATAAATGATATTGACTTTGACTTTGACTTATGACCTCTTATAGCGAGAAACATAGTCACTGTTGGGGCAATGGCCTACCTTATGGATGGATAAGGAGAACGGGCCATGCCATGACCCACCACGCGGGCCCAATGCGGATTGGTGGGTTTTAACAACTGCAAACGCAGCCGGGATGTTGTTGCATGCATGTTTTTTTTTATTTATATTATAAATAAAAAAACATGTCGATCGCAATTTTAGACACACTAAGGACAAGATCCGCCCGAGGAGCCCGTGGCGCAGTGGTTCGTGGGCTCGGCCTGCGATTGTTGAGGTTAAGCAACTTTCGCAACGGTCGGCCACGGGATGGATGACCAAAAATTTACTATCTCGAGCTCCTCCGTGCTTCGGAAGGCACGTTAAGCCGTTGGTCCCGGCTGCGTTTGCAGTCGTTAAAACCCACCAATCCGCATTGGGCCCGCGTGGTGGGTCATGGCCCGTTCTCCTTATCCATCCATAAGGAAGGCCAGTGCCCCAACAGTGGCTACATTAAAATGGCTGATGACGAAGGACAAGATGTTGCGAAAAACAATCTAAAAGCAAATGGGAGGAAGTTTGTTGTACTGTTATGTTTGCTGTAGATTTGTGTTTGGCAACAACATGTTTCTTTATAAATGTTGTTATTTCTGTTAAAACTGATAATTTTCTTGCGGGTATTAAACGCGTAGAAACGTGATAGATATTTCTCCTACCTAATTTTCCCGACGTTTCGGCCAAGTTACATCGGCCGTGGTCACGGGCTGACATCCCGACACACGTCAGCCCGTGACCACGGCCGATGTAACTTGGCCGAAACGTCGGGAAAATTAGGTAGGAGAAATATCTATCACGTTTCTTCGCGTTTAATACCCGTTTCAATTTTCAATATTTATAATGCAACGCGAAAGTTTAAAAGTGTATAAGTTTCTTGCGGCCGTTTTTAAAAGATGTCTTCAATGGCGGGTAGAGAAAAAAAAGGACGATTCGAAAGCACTTATCTATAAGTCTATTTGAATAAAAATATTTCGACATTGACTTTGTACTGGGACAATTACTATAGCTATTACTACCACTATAAAAAAATGTAGTCTGTTTTTTTTACCAAACGAGTACCGAAAATATTGACTGCGTTGCTATTGGTCCCAACCACGTCCAACAAGAACAGAGGCGTTGGCCCCACCCCCAACAATGACCCATCTCACTCTGTCAATATCGGAAATATGCGAGAGACATACTCAGTACTCGTTTATAAAAAAAAAATAGATTATAGTTTATTATTTACTTACTGCGTCCTCTCCGGCGCTGTCTCCTGTATATCACTGGCACCACTGGAACAGGTTTCATATCTCTCCTCTGCCTCGCTGGAGCAGGACAGTTCCGACTCAGACCCCACGTCCCGAGGGTTGGGTTCCGGACCTACAGATTAACTATATCTGTACTAATATTAAAAACTGAAGAGTTAGTTTGGATGTGCTAATTTGGGTCTATGTGTCGAATTGCGGCGAGTCCAGAGAGGCATTTCTCGCGCTGAGACATCTCGAATCCGACATTTTTTAGAGCCCATATATTTGTATAAAAAAATCACTAATAGTACATTACTGCAGCGGCCAGCAAAAGAGGCATTGATCTATCTCAGATAGCAAAATCCATATCTACGGATAGGTTATTAATTTCGGGCGTTAAAGTGGGTGAAATAGGGATAGTGGGGGGTGAAAGTGTATATTGATACCTAGAATATTGACCACGCAGATAATCCTCAGTGATTGAGGATTCCGGGAGAGGCTCGCTTCCATCTTCAGCCTAATCAATACTTAACATCAGGTATGATGAAGGCTAAGAGTCTCCCCGTCGTTCATAATAAAAAACTTCTGTAGAATGCTAGCTTACCTGCAGTGCCGTTAACAGGATGGGTGACCGCGGTGTACGCCAGCTGTTGTGTTCCCGCGAAACTGGCCGATCTTCGGTGTTTCGACGACGTTTCGTGACCGTGAACCCTGGACGGATTCATACAAATAAATACACTTTGGATCATGTATGTATAATATACGAATATCTTTACAAATTGTTGTAGCTATTTTTAAGTTTTCTTGATTTGATTGTTTTTTCATTTTGAGTTGCTTTTCGAGTTGCGTATTTTAATTTATTTTTTGCCATTTTATGAATCTTCGATGTGCCCAAGTGAATGAAACTAATAACAACAAATGAAACACTAAGAAAGTAATGTATGGATGACGATCTCTTTTTCTTTGTAACAATACCGAAACATCACAGTGAAAGTAAAAAATCGGTAAAACTTATGATAAAATTTAAATAAAAAAACATTGGAAAAAAACAAATCGGCCACCAGTGGATTCTCAGATGGGACTCGAACTCACGACCTTTGGAAATCCGGTCCAATGCTCTAACCACTGAGCTACCGAGACTTGCGGACCACCGTCGAAATTCTCCAATACTTTTATATTTTTAATACGCTGTAGGCCAGCGTTGTCACTTTAATGCTAGGAATATCCTTGCATTCGAAAGAAATATCTTTTTAGATGTTTAACGGTCGATAAAGATGCAACAGCCAATAATGCAACAGTCGTGGGTTCCATCTGAGAATTCTCTTGTGGCCGAGTTGACTTTTTCCAATATTTTTCTATTTAAAATTTATCATAAAATATAAAAATAGCATTGCAAAATGCAAAACCAATTTAATTTGTTTAGAGAATAAACCTCATTAGTAAATCGCACCCAAGCGAAGTCGCGGCAATCAACTAGTATAGAACAACGATTACTCACCTCAGATAGCCATCGGCCCTTGATTCGCTATATGACGAGGACGCAGGCGACTTCCGCCTCATTCTGGCGTACAGCGGCGTGTCACTGGCTGCACAAAGATTCTTTATAAGAAAACTAGAGTTTCACCCGAGTTCCTTTCGTAATAACACGTGTTTTGAGGTTCCATTTTTAACTCGAATCTACAGTACAATTTCTATAAATACTACAAAATATAATATACTTGACATTGGCAAAATTCGCGAATTTTATCGAGAGCAAGCCATTAATTAAGAAAGAAAGAAAAGAAAGATAAGAAATCTAGCGGCCGCTCGCAGTTTCACTCGCGTCGTTCCCGTTCCCATGGGAATATCGGGATAAAAAGTATCCTATGTTCATAACCAGGCTATCTACAATCTGTGTACCAAATTTCATCCAAATCCATTCAGTAGTTTGGGAGCCTATTCAATGCAAATAAACAAACAATCAAATCTTTCCTGTTTAAAATATTAATTATAAAATGAAATACCTATTAGAGCTCTATTATTAGTGATATAAACGTTTTCTACAAGACTATTACTTTGAGATAATTTTCTTCAAAAAACTCTACTGATTAACCGGGAAGTTCCCCGGTTGTATATGTCGCAGGATAATTAGATAAATCGTTTTTTTTGCGAAAATCCTAGGGATATTGCAAAAACACGGATAATTAGACAATGGTGTTGTCATTTCTCGATCCTACTGAAAAAAGATAGGATTTTTGCAAAAACACTGGTTGCCTTTAGTAAGATTACGAAAAGAATCCCTGGCTTTTATGAAATAAGAACACTGATTGGCTGGTCGGACCGTCCAAAACAACATCTTTTCTTATTGGTTGACGACTTGACGTTTCAAATGTCAATCTATCCTCTCACGTGTAGTAAACTTTCTATGAACCAATCAGAATAAGAGTTAGCAAGCAACCAAAAATTAAGCCAATCAGAGTAAAGAATATCCAATGTTACTAAAGCAACCAGTATTTTTGCAAAAACCCTATAGTTTTTCAGTAAGATTGAGAAATGTCAAAACCATTGTCTAATTATCCGTGTTTTTGCAATATTTCTAGGATTTTTGCGAAAATTATATTTATCAAATCCTCCTACGACATATATAAGGCGAAATGGAATTTAATAATAAAATTTTAAGGGGTGGTCAGGTCAAGTGTTTGCAATCTAAGAAAAATAATAAAAAAATCTAAAAAAATATTTTTCACCTGATAAAAAAATAAATTACGAGTTCGTAATTTACCTACTAGTTAATATTTTAAGTGTATTTTATTCATTATCAAACTTAATTAAACCTTGAATAATGAAAAAAAAACCATTAAATAAACTATTTAAAAACAGCTGATATTAAGCTACACTGCGCTGCGCGGCGGCCGGCCGTCAACCCGGCCAGTCAGCTGAGAGCCATAAGTACCTATCTACTATGCAGCAAAGCTACCGCCTGGGCTGAGACCTAATTATTTTCTTTTCACAACTAATTTGAACGATTCGTTTCTAAGGTACAGTTAAGGCAAACAATCAATTTGCAAGATCCAGACAAGGCCACATTGTAGTGACAAACAACACATGTTATGATCGTTGAGGTGAGTATTATGCTGTGATGAGTCTTATTTAAGCTGTGACGTGACTTTATTATTCAAACTTCCCTATTAAAACAAAATCAAGTTTCAAATAAGTTTTGGTTAATAAATAGGTGTAGGTAAGTATAAGTAGGTAAGTAGTACTTACATGGCGTCGAACAGCAATCCAGTTTACTTAATAGTTACATTCACTAACTTAATAGTTGGTTCCATTCAGATGATATCATCTGCATATTCTGCATACAAAAAAGGGATACATTATCCTGTGTCGCTGTCGACCACATTCACTCATACATCACAACACTCCTTAATTAACCTTATTGCACTGATTGATGGGTTACACACTAATTTGTTGTTACACTCACTGAGACACTGTCTGGTTAGTACTTTTCTCACGTTTGCTTGTTTATTAGTACACATTTTGCCGATCGATATCGTAAACGAAAATGCAGCCCGCACGCGGCGCGCAACTGCACGTCTGCACACCACAATCATCTTCGAGTCACTAACTTTTTTGATTGACCGCCGAGCCGAGCGACGCGGACGGTGCCGAAAAGCGATAGGCAGCGTTTGGCGGCCGTGGCGGCATCGTTTGTCGGCGATGACAGTGGCGGTAGATCAATGAAACCGCATGCAATATGAATCATCATTAGAAAAGCCGCTATTTTAGAGCTGCCTCTTTGCCTATTGATTTTAATTTTTATGTAGCAAGTAAACTTCTTATCTATCTATTGTAAATTATTACGGTAGTCAATTTGGGTGTGTAAATTCTGTAATCCTAGTTTCATTATTCTGTAGAAAGATTCATAAAAAAAAATGTAATTATTTTTCCTAAAGCAGGCCATACTTGCGTGTATGGCCTGCTTATGTCTTAATTTGGAAGTAGACGATGGCTAAGATAATTAAAGGCTTGCATAAAATCACTTTGTAATTGTGAAAGAATTTGTAATAAACTTAATTACTTATACAAGTTTTAACGTATCACGCACGACGAAAGCCTCTATGTGTGATATATCATATCAATATTATCAATAAGTTAGCTATATCCCCAGTAAGAGATAAGGCCTACTAGAGCAAGATGTTGCCCAGATATTTATGTGATCAGACTAAACAAAAAGTTGCGAAGCAAAACCAAGATAATATGTGCCTGAAAAAATAATTAATGTTTTATGATTTTGCATTTTTCAATGCTATTTTTATACTTATGGTAAATTTTAAATAGAAAAATATTGGAAAATATTAACTCGGACACAAATTAATATTTTTTTCTTTTTTTCTCGTGTCCCACCCCTAATAATCACGTGAAATTTCGTGCTTTACTTTGATTTGATATTTTCTTTAGTTAGTCTGTGGTTAGTCTCCTTGTGCATTCTGTGCTATCAGGTCGCGACGCGCTTTAGTAAAAATGCCTAGGAGGTATACTAGTCGAGAGTACCTTGAAATGGTATTTTGTTACCGTGAAAGTAGCGAAGTGTTAAGCAGTGCTGCGCGGCTTTACGAGGTGAGGTTCGGAGTGCGCCTCAGTCACCGCACCATACTGAATGCCGTGTACCGTTTCCGAGAACATGGCCGTTTGGATCCACCACCGCCAGTTGATGCTGGTAGACCAAGAGTGGTGTCAGCTGAAGTGGAAGAACGGATCGTGGAATTCTTCGAAGAGCACGAAACGGCCAGTACTCGAGATGCTGCCAGAATTTTCGGAGTAAGCACTGGCTTACTACGCGTACTACGCGTGGCGAACTCTTCACGACGAGGACACTTTCCATCCCTACCACTACACGCGAGTTCAGGAATTGATGACTCCTGATTACTCGGCTCGAGTAGAGTTTTGTCGGTGGCTTCGTCAGGAGCGTTGTTGAACATAAAAGTATTCTAGTATCTAGGTCCTTTAACCAATTAACAACTGTCCGTATACATAATTATTATTACATTACTTTGTCAGTCCAAAGCCTGTTAAGTGTGATGGAAAGCTTATCGCCTTTTGCTGTACGCATATTATTATTAAGTAAACTGGATTGCTGTTCGACGCCATGTAAGTACTACTTACCTACTTATACTTACCTACACCTATTTATTAACCAAAACTTATTTGAAACTTGATTTTGTTTTAATAGGGAAGTTTGAATAATAAAGTCACGTCACAGCTTAAATAAGACTCATCACAGCATAATACTCACCTCAACGATCATAACATGTGTTGTTTGTCACTACAATGTGGCCTTGTCTGGATCTTGCAAATTGATTGTTTGCCTTAACTGTACCTTAGAAACGAATCGTTCAAATTAGTTGTGAAAAGAAAATAATTAGGTCTCAGCCCAGGCGGTAGCTTTGCTGCATAGTAGATAGGTACTTATGGCTCTCAGCTGACTGGCCGGGTTGACGGCCGGCCGCCGCGCAGCGCAGTGTAGCTTAATATCAGCTGTTTTTAAATAGTTTATTTAATGGTTTTTTTTTTCATTATTCAAGGTTTAATTAAGTTTGATAATTAATAAAATACACTTAAAATATTAACTAGTAGGTAAATTACGAACTCGTAATTTATTTTTTTATTAGGAGAAAAAGATTTTTTTAGATTTTTTTATTATTTTTCTTAGATTGCAAACACTTGACCTGACCACCCCTTAAAATTTTATTATTAAATTCCATTTCGCCTTATATAACCGGTAATTTACTTTACACAAATGCGGTATAATAGACATAGTTACCGCCTGAGGAAGCAGCTCTCCGCCTCACGTGCAGTATCCGCCCTTCTTGGTGGTCACCGTCCGCTTCCGAGGGCATCTTGTCTTCCGCCGACCCGTCCCACACCTGTCCGGAAATTATAACTTATTTAACCGGGATTCCAGACACGATAGAAAATCATTTGTGTCACGCGTGGATCTACGTTCCGACAGTGGTTTATACTTAGCCGCGGGGTTATTACTTATCTTTGCAACAGCAAAGCGACAGCAAACGTTGCGTGATAATTGCTTTTAAGCAACTCTTCACACGCGAGCGCTGATGCTATAGCGCTGCCTCGGTCACACACAGAGTCTAGTATTAACTGACTATTGAAAAGGGATCTTATTGTTAGGACGATAACGTTGAAGTTGCGACGTACTAAAACGCCGTCGGCTTTCAAAAAGAAGTCGACAGCGATGCCGACGGTACTTACGTACCAAAGTACTACACGACCAAGACAATTAGGCGCATGACAGGAATGCGGTTTTGCACTTTTGGCACATGCAGCCCACTTCTATCACCGCACTTCTGTTATTATGTGATTAATTAGCGCTACAGTAATTTAACTGATTGATTATCGTTTTTTGAAATTTTGGTTTTTACTTCGATATTTTTTAGTTTTTCTCAGATGTCATGCGCCTAATTGTCTTGGTCAGATAGTACTTACTTACGAACTGACGCGGTTGGGCAACAGAACTAAAAATCCAACAACTTACTGGTTCCTTTAGTTCCTCATGTAGTTGGTCCATAAAACATCGCAGGAACTCTTGCGTGTCGTGCTGATGGTACCCACGAAACATGGGGTGAACCTACACGACAATTTAGTACGTAACGCATTAGAAATAGAGACGGTATTACTATAGCAACCAATAGCATTTAAAAATGAGAGATGCTGAAAACACTGCTTTGTGAGCATCTAAATTTCTTCTAATGAAATTAAAGTCGAATCTCTCGTTTTACCCGCGACGGTACGGAGACGGTATATGCGTTTGGGTGAGAGGATGTTTGTTTGTTTGTGCAAACCAATGTTACCATTTGTCTCCAAAACTACTAGCCCGATTTTGATGCGGTTTACAGTACTGGGTTCGGGTTGATTGGTGCATGTTCTTAGAAAGGTGTTTCGGTGCCAACTCACCAGGGAGCGCTGCAGTAAATAGTTGTTAGAGCAAAACCAAAACTACTAGTACGATTTTGATGCGTTTTTCAGTAATGGATTTTATGTAATATAATGTACATAATACCTATGCTCTCTAAAAAAATTGAAAAAAAAAGCAAAATAAAAAATGCAAGGATATTCCTAGCATTAATGTGACAACGCTGGCCTACAGCGTATAATATATATATATATATATATATATATATATATATATATATATATATATATATATATATATATATATATATATTGTATATAAAAAAGTATTGGAGAAATTCGACTGTGGTCCGCAAGTCTCGGTAGCTCAGTGGTTAGAGCATTGGACCGGATTTCCAAAGGTCGTGGATTCGAGTCCTATCCGAGAGTTCACTTTCGGCCAAGTGATGTTTTCCAATATTTTTTTCTATTTAAAATTTATCATAGGTACAAAATTAACAATTTTGAAAAATCCCACGACGGATAATAGAATTATAACTTTTTAATTTTGCATTTTACAATGCTATTTTTATGTGATAAATATTAAACAAGAAAATATACTATATAAATATACGGACGGACACATTTTACCACTTTGGAAGTGTACATCTTTCAAACGGTTGACTTTGAGTAAAAATCGTTTTAGAAACCTCAATGCAATTTTTAAAGACCTATCTATAGATAAGTTTTAACTAAATAATTGAGTTAAAATTGTAACTAATACTTATTTTATCTTTATTTCTGCAATCAATTTTATTCTGTAATATGCTGTACCTACCTGCATTTTAACAATAATATTAATTAATATATATTTGCACACCATCAATAACTAGACATGGCACTCCCATAGTTGTAAGGCCTTATTTTGCACCCATATTTTGCAAATAAATTCATTTGCAAATTAATTTGTATTTGGTTTTCGCTGTAGTCCGAGCGTAACAGCAGCGAGCGCGCGTGTAGCGGCGCATATCTGTGCGAGTGCGTCATGTATTCCGCCATTTGTAGGCAGTGCAAAGACTTGTACTTTGTACTTGTTTGTACTTTGTCTATGGTGACCATCATACGTGTGGAGTCGCTCTGCCCATGCTAGGCTGGTAGATACAGAGCTTAATGAGACCTGCCGTATCATTACGGGCTGCCTTAACACGTTGATTGCCACGTCACGCGACGTCGCGTGAAACGGCCTATTAAACTGTGGTCGATAACGCGACGTCGCGTGGTGGTACCTTACAATCATGTATGGGCTATAGAACAGCGGCCACAGCGTATCGGTTTTTAGTATTTGTTTGGCCAGTTAGCCACTAGGGAAGGAAATGACATTTTGTATAGTGGGCGTGGCTTGCGGGTCGCCATCTTGTTATTGTTTTACTCTACTTAATTATTTTTTTTTTTAATTCTGGCCATCTATGTAAGTCCCAACATTTTGGTTTGGCGATGAACGTGTTAAGCCAACCCCGGTAAGTTTGCTGTACCCACTAGCTGGTATGGCGCCTCCAGATGTTCGCAGGGCTGTAGCTAGCTCCACTGAAAGAGCTAAGATGGACAGCAATTCACGACACCCTTTGTACGGTCACATTGCGGCGCGCCCGAGGCTGAAAAGCCGACGCAGCTTCGTAAGGTGCGTCGAACCGTTGTCCATCGAACCCAAACATGCAAGGGCAACCTATGCTCTTTACGTCCCCATTACTGAAAGCCTACCCCCTGGCCATGATCTACCATGGCCGATCTGGAAGTCTTTAAATTCAGACCGGCCGGAGCAAAGAAAACATGGTCAGGTAGGGCCTTTCCTCTGGTTCCGCGGAATGCCTTTGCGGTGCAGTCCAAACGATGGCCCATCTTGCATCGTGCCCTGCGTGTCCTGACACCTGCATGCAGGAGGATCTCATGACAGCATCCGACAAGGCTGTCAAAGTGGCTGAATTCTGGGCCTCAAAACTTTAGTGTCTGTCATCGGCATGCTAAGAAGAAGAATTAGATCAATCTGGCGCCAGTTGAAGCCGTTATGTTGGTTGGATTGATATCAGATTGATTGTGTTATAGTGTTGATTGATGCCTATTGAAATGGATCACGTATCCTAATCATTATCAATATTATAAATGAGAAAGTATGTTTGTTTGTCCTTCCGTCGCGCCCTAACTAAGCAACCAATAGATTTGATTTTTGACATAGAGTTTGTTGAAAGGACGGGGAGGAACATAGTACTTTTTATCTCGATATTTCCACGCGAACGATATATTTCCACGCGGGTGAAACCGCGGGCGGAAGCTAGTTTAGAATACATGATTTTCACAGATCGAACTGACGCCAGATTACGTCCATTGGTCACCATAGAACTACGAAATTAGTTATTTTTTATTACAATTAAATTGAAAAGTGAGATTTGATTTCGATTTCATTGGAAGGAAAATTAGACTCGGTACCTACTTGCAGTGATTTCAGAAAAGTAACTTCATTTATAATAACAATGTCATTTGAACTTTAAAATAAGAATGTTCTCATTTCATGCGCTGACGAAGTCAAAAGGTATAAAATGCACTTTAAGAACATGCCAATAATAAATATCTTAGTAGGTACTCACATTTCTTATTCCATATAATATACCATTAGGTAACACATAGCCTCTAGTTTTTCTACTCCACATTTCTTTGATTAGTTTTTGGTATGCTCTGTAACAAAAGTTGTATGTTAATATCGCTCAAATCATTCAATATGGTTATTTCTTATGAATATTTAAGAGGTAGAGAGTGTCACCAGTCACGTTACGTCACTATCACGTCACGTCAAGTCACCGTCACGTCACGTCACCTGCTAACGGACGGCTTTATGCTTACGACAACTGCGACGACTTTCTTCATTCAATAAGGGCGGATTCCGCAGTTGGACGACTTTTTGAACCTATTTTAGACAGTTACGATAAGTTAACTGCTCAAATAAGGTTTCTTGTCGGCGATCTTGTAGCAAGTATTGCCCATGTGCTTGAGGCCCTTTAAGCATGTGTCATCGCCCACCAGTCTTGACTCTTCAAGTTCCTCGTCCTGTTTTACGACTGGAGTTCCTTTCTGGAACTATCCCGACGACCAGGGATTTCTATATCAGGATTACGGTCACAACCTACGAAGGTTTCTGTCCCTTTCCGGGGATTGACCCTTTCGCTGACACTCGACTGCTAATAGCAGTAATAACAATAAAAAATTGTGTCTCGTTCAGTTCTCGTTAAGCCACTAAGGTCGTGTCAGTATGGATCGGTTTCACGACCGTCAGATAAGTTATGGATAGCATATAGGGCACGTAACTTGACAGTTATAATATGAAAAATATCTGTCGAATAAAGTATCCCGAACTTATCTGACGGTGGTGAAACCCAACCTAAGAGTCTGATATAACTGCCACAGTCGGCGGTAGACTATCCATACAGGATTTACATATTTCCCACGCCTCCAGAGGGTGCCTAATGCAAAAGGCGCAAAAAAAACCTGTGTCATCAAAGTATGTCCATGTACTTGAGGCCCTATAATCATGTGTTATCCCCCACCAGTCTCCAAGTCCCTCGACCTCTCTTACGACTAGAGTTCCTTTCTGGGACTATCCTGAAGACCAGAGATTTCTATCCCAGGGTTACAGTCGCTTCTGATGAAAACTTCTATCCCTTTCCGAGAATTAAGCCATTAAAGTAGTGTTTAGTCAGTAATGGCTTTACAACCAAACAATGTTCAAGAAGAATTTAACTTAGACACTTTAAATATGATGCTGTCACTATTATGACAATACTCTATGAAAGAGACAGGATCACATTTAAACAGTGTCTAAATTAAACAGTGTTTTAAAATCTTTTGTGGTAAGGCCAGAAGTCTGACATAACGGCCACAGCCGGCTGCGGAGTATAGGAGTCACTACCTATCTCCCCCGAATCCGCAAGGTGCCTATTGCAAAAGACGCAAAAAAAAACTGGAGAGCCGCGTTCATCTAGCAAGTATTGCACATGTTCTGGAGGATCTTGTGTCATCAGTGTCTTGAACTAACGTCGTCGTCGTCTCAGCCACATGACACCCACTGCTGGGTATAGGCCTATTGGACTAACGTATAAGTGACTTATTAACGGATGACAGACCTTACATGAAGCCACCAGCCCAAAGACTAGGCCAAGGATCGGCTTCCTAACGACTACTCGTATATACTAGATTAAGATCATTGTTCATATTGTAGACACGGTGAAAAAATAGCCTTTGACGAGTTTCCTGCCGGTTCTTCTCGTTACAAGGTAAGGTTGCGAACCGATGGCGTAGCTTCTTTGTCATTTATAAGTACTTGTAATGACCTAGACTGAATGATATTGCGTTTGAGTTATGTTACCTGCTGACAGACGGCTTCTTGTCAGCGCACAGTACATGCACCGCAGCAGCGCACTCCAGGAAGTAGGAGGTGAGCGGCGCGGTGTTGCTCAGCGCCTGGAGAGCCGCGTTCATGTAGCAAGTGTTGCCCATGTTCTTGAGGCCCACCAGCCCTGACCAGGGAGAAGATATTTCATCTTTAGTATACTTTCGAGGTAAAATATGGAATGATTTTTTTAATGAACGACGGGGAGACTTACACCCATATTCTAAGTCGTTCCTCCAAAACTTACTCGTCCTCGACTTAACGAAACCTCATTGAAAACCACTTCGAAATACTCCTCGAAATCGGTATTCTAAGTCATAACTCCGTAAGGACCTGGAGGAGCCAAAGAGTACGTAGCCACTCCGTGTTAGGCCTAGCGCACACTACCATTTTTACCCACGACGAGGTTGAGTAAAGTGTAAAAAGTTTTGGAGGAACGACTTAGAATATGGGGGTTAGCCTTCATCATACCTGATTTTAAGTATAAATAAGGCTGAAGATAGAAGCGAGCCTCTCCCGGAATCCTCAATCACTGAGGAACTGGCTATCGTATCTCTAACTGCCGGAACATGGCATACCACCAACTTATCTAAGTCTTATGGCGTCAGACTTAGATAAGTTGGTGGTAGCAAGCCAGGCGGACTTACAGCGAGTCCTTCCACCAACCACAATTCTCACTAAACTTTCTTACAAGTTGCAAGGAATCACTTTCCTTGCAACTTGTAAGAAAAACTCCATATTTATGCTCGTGAGCGTACATAATATTTATTTTTTATCCTTAACTAGCTTTCCGCCCGCGGTTTTACCCGCGTGGTGCCCGTTCCCGTGGGAATATCGGGACAAAAAGAAGCCTATGTTACTCTCCATCCGTTCAACTAATTCTATGCCAAAAATGAAGTCTTTATTTATTGCATGTCACAAAGTTTACAAGGATGTTACAAGTAAGTACAGTTCATGTGACACCCTTTTTTTTTTTTTTTCTTTCCAGGGGAAATGCCCTCGCATACCTCCCTGTCCGGGGAGACAGGTAGGTTATGTGGGACTCGAACCCACTAAAACCCCCTGGTTGTTCCCTCCACGCGTTAGCGGAGACTGTCGGGTTTGGGGTGACAGTCACCGGGCCTCCGCCCGCTTGTATCTTTTGGACTTCATGTGACACCCTGTAAGGGTGTAGCAATCGCAATGGTTGCTTAGTTAGAGCGTCAAGAAAGGACAAACAAACACACTTTCGTATTTATAATATTAGTTAGGATAGGAATAGGATAGACCCCTATTAGATAGGCAGAGATTACATCGTTGCACTAACTACGATCTCTCTTGCTTCGTCCACGCTTCATCACATTTTTATCCAACTTCCATTCCTGCGATGAAAATATCATAAAGTGATTGACGTGTGAAGTGAAGTGATATGATTGAAGTGATATTTGTATCTTTAAAAAAAAATAAGAAACGTTTTTTTTGTAAATTTTCATCATCATCAGTACAAGTATCTAGTCTAGAAGGTAGATGAGGTTCAACACTCCACCTCTATACTGAAATATACTGAAAAGATCTGGCAGAAAAGAGAACTTAACATTCAGTAAATTTTATGTGCTACTGCTGTTCACTTCCAATAACTGTTGACTGTACAGTCGGGGAACTTCCGGCCGCTTAACGGTATAGCTTGTACTGTCGCTATAGCTATTGTAGTGTTTGTATCTATGGAAAAGGGTACAATCTACCCTGTCTCACACACACAGGAGGGCAACACTAGTACCTGTCAGTGTCAACGATAGATTGACAGATGACATATAGCTAGGCGGGAGTTCTGGTGGAGTGCGGATAGGATTTCGACTCCAGGATCCCTGATGTTATGATAGTCGGGGAACTTCCGGCCGCTTAACGGTATAGCTTGTACTGTCGCTATAGCTATTGTAGTGTTTGTATCTATGGAAAAGGGTACAATCTACCCTGTCTCACACACACAGGAGGGCAACACTAGTACCTGTCAGTGTCAACGATAGATTGACAGATGACATATAGCTAGGCGGGAGTTCTGGTGGAGTGCGGATAGGATTTCGACTCCAGGATCCCTGATGTTATGATAGTCGGGGAACTTCCGGCCGCTTAACGGTATAGCTTGTACTGTCGCTATAGCTATTGTAGTGTTTGTATCTATGGAAAAGGGTACAATCTACCCTGTCTCACACACACAGGAGGGCAACACTAGTACCTGTCAGTGTCAACGATAGATTGACAGATGACATATAGCTAGGCGGGAGTTCTGGTGGAGTGCGGATAGGATTTCGACTCCAGGATCCCTGATGTTATGATAGTCGGGGAACTTCCGGCCGCTTAACGGTATAGCTTGTACTGTCGCTATAGCTATTGTAGTGTTTGTATCTATGGAACAGGGTACAATCTACCCTGTCTCACACACACAGGAGGGCAACACTAGTAGCTGTCATTGTCAACGATAGATTGACAAATGACATATAGCTAGGCAGGAGTTCTGGTGGAGTGCGGATAGGATTTCGACTCCAGTACCCCTATTACGAGTTTGCTTAACATGACATTTACAGGACTCGTGAGCGTAGACTATCGGATACACTGCTCATGTCGGTAAAACAGTCGCTAAATATGAAAGAGACAGAGCTACATTTTACATTAACGTTTACTGTAACGTCGAGTTTGCCAAACTCGTAATAAGCCTACAGGATCCTTGCTGTTATGATACGTGTGTCTGTCTTGGTGTGACGGTGAGCCAGGGAAACTTCGGTAGGATTGCAAATCCTACAGCTATCAAACTTCAAACTCTCATAAAACCCTTCAACGATAGGGTTTTTGACTAATTCCTGAATATTTCTATTTATCTATTGCTTATGGTAAATTTTAAATAGAAAAATATTGGAAAAAATTAACTCGGCCACAAGTGAATTCTCAGGCTGGAATCGAACCACCGACCTTTGGAAATCCGGTCCAATGCTCTAACCGCTGAGCTACCGAGACTTAGCTCAGCTGGTAATTTTTTCCAATATTTTTCTATTTAAAATTTACCATAAGTATAAAAATAGCATTGAAAAATGCAAAAATTACAAAATCATAAATTATCTATTGCTTTTTAGTATGAAAAAGAAAGCGTCAGTGAGATCCCTTGTAGGGGGTTTTAAAAATCGATAGCAATAGCGATAGCACTAGCTATACCGTTAGGCGGTCGGGGTGCGGGTTTACCAATGCAGTATATTAGGGAACTTTATTTAAAAAAGAAACTTAAATACAGAAAACCTTTATATCACAAATAATAGAACATTATGGCATTTCATTTGAATAACTCATTATTTCTTTAACCTTAGAACTTTCCGAGGAAACGTGTCCCAATGAAACTCTACTGGTCAACCGGGAAGTTCCCCGATTGTACATAGATACTGACCTCTCGGACGGTTCTCATCATCATAGTCCATGTCGTCTGGGTCCAGGTCATCATCGGAGTTGTGGCTGAGCGTCATAGAGCCGAACTGGGCTCCCACTGATGGGCCTTCTATTGACGTCGAGTCGGGGATGGCCTGGGAAGGACAATAACAGAATTTTTAATTATTTTATTTTTTATTAACGACGTGGAGACTCTTAGCCTTCATCATACCTGCTGTTAAGTATTAGGCTGAAGATGGAAGCGTGCCTCTCCCGGAATCCTCAATCATTGAGGAACTGGCTATCTTATCTTTAACTGCCGGAACACAACAATGCTTAAAACATTGTTGTTATGGCGTCAGACTTAGATAAGATGGTGGTAGCTAGCCAGGCGGACTTACAACAAGTCCCACCACCTACGATACCGAATACAATATGTACCCCCACTGGGAATCGAACCCGGGACCCCTGAGTCTAATACCGGTGGTTGTACCACTAGACCACAGAGGCGGTTAAAATTTCTAAAACTGGCGACTGATTTGAGCATTTTGTCGGAACGTTTTGTTTAGTTAAGCCGCTACGGCGGCAGGCAGTTTGAATCGATGTACTGAACTATCAGGTCAGTCGTTAGCTTTATAATATACTGGCTTCTAATTAAAGAGTAATTTCTTATAAATTATCTGTAGAAGTAAAAGCATTTCACAGCAATGATCTTTCTTTAGCTTTCGTTTATTATAACAACATACATCTTACTTATTCATTTATTTCCAAATTAGGTTTTGTGTTTACAACTTTAAAAGTTATTGCAATTTTAAAAGAAGTCCAGAGGGCTACTGTTACATACAGGGTTATTAACGCCCGAAATCAATAACCTATCTGTAGATATGGATAGAGCTATGTGAGATAGTTGCCTAGGATATTTTTGTTAATATGACCAAAATAACGATGTATGCTAGACAACGAACCCAGTATCCTACGCAACAATTTCAGATAACCCAATCCATATCTACAGATAGGTTATTAATTTCGGGCGTTAATCATCCCTGAAAATTGTGCTTACAGACTTAGTACGTACTTACTTTTTTACATATTTAAAAAGTATGCAAACCACACAACCACAGCGGAGGTTTACCAATCTTAGATAGACAGAAAAACTTTTTATTGCTTCTAAGGACATAGACACAATACATGTTAGATTAGATAAAATATCTGGGACATCAGAAGAAATAACAAAATCTTACCGTAGCCTGCACTAGTGCAGCCCTGATGTGAACTTCTTTTTCGCAGACGTAACACCATATCCGTTCAGTGGACACATTCATATGCACACAGTGGGTCGGGAAGTTCTGAAACAAAACAACATTACAATTAATAATGTTATCAACAAATAACATTACATCAGAGCATTTACGTTTTTTTGTATTTTCATTGCTTGAGTATGCTGAGTCTACAGCGGATAGAAAAAAGTAAAAAGTGCTTGAATATTCGTTCACAAGGTTCGGTAGCACAACTGGAAGAGAAGTGGACTATATCCACAGGTACTGGGTTCAAGACCCACCTGTGAGACGTGTGGAATTTTTTATTACATCTAAGTACTCAACAATGTCATCCACTCTACAAATGACAGTATAAACTCTGCAGTAGATATATTTACATATTGTAACCTAATAAATATACTCGTAATTGTGGTTTAACATTATTTAATGTTACTTAAACAATTCGATTGCAATTCAGACTATAATTATGTCATTCCATCTTTATCATTGTAATCTATCATCAGCTGTATCAATAAATAAATTAGTGTTTCTATATATATATATATATATATATATTTTATGAAAAACGGGGAGTCTCTTAGTCTTCATCATACCTGATGTTGAGTAATGATAATGCTGAAGATGGAAGCGAGCCTCTTCCGGAATCCTCAATCTATGAGAAACTGGCTATCTTATCTCTAACTGCCGGAACACAACAAAGCTGAAAACATTGTTGTTATTGCGTCAGACTTAGATAAGATGGTGGTAGCTAGCCAGGCGGACTTACAGCAAGTCCTTCCTACCACCAAACCCTAGCTGGGAATCGAACCCGGGGCCCCTGGGTCTCATACCGGTGGTTGTACCACCATACCACAGAGGCGGTTAAATATATATGTATGTATATATGTAGGTATATGACTTTCCAGTTCTACCATAACTTTTAAATACCTTAATTACTTAACGGATGAATAGGTTAAGGCACAGAATACTTAATAGTACAAGTAGTTAAGGTTAAAATGCTTACATTATCCCAAGTGACAAAGGGAATTCTTTAAACAAATTTTTAAAACTTTTTTTCAATTGGTTAACTTAATAGTGTTTAAACAGAAACAAATTTATCAGATTATCAGTAACTAGCGACCGACCGCGGTATGAACCGCCTGGTTCCCGTTCTCGTTCTTCACAATTTTTAAGTACAGTGCCTCTCCATTACTGGAGGTTCGCCGTCAGCTCCACAAATCTCTCTCTGTTTTTAGCCAAATGAAATATCGGGTTAAAAATGATCCTGTTTTAATCCAGGCAATCCAATATCTCTGTGCCAAATTTCATCCAAATCCTTTCAGTAGCTGGCTTTAACCGCCTCTGTGGTCTAGTGGTACAACAACCGGTATCAGACCCAGTGGTCCCGGGTTCATATTGTATTCGGTTTGGTTGGTGGTAGGACTTGTTGTAAGTCCGTCTCGCTAGCTACCAACATCTTATCTAAGTCTGACGTCATAACAACAATGTTTTCAGCATTGTTATGTTCCAGCAGTTAGAGTTAAGATAGCCAGTTCCTCAATGATTGAGGATTCCGGGAGAGGTTCGCTTCGATCTTCAGCCTCATCAATACTAAACTGAGGCCACTGAGGATCTTATCTCTAACTGTCGGAACACAACAATGCCGAAAACATTGTTGTTATGTTTTCAGCATTGTTGTGTAGCCTGTATAGCCTGTATCCTACCTGATGTTAAGTATTGATAAGGCTGAAGATGGAAGCGAGCCTCTCCCGGAATCCTCAGTCACTGAGGAACTGGCTATTTCAACAGGGTTTCCAATAAGTATAGTTACTGGTACATCAAGTTGTGTTCTTGTTTACCTTTTGAAGGTCTTTATCACGTACGTAATAAGACCTGTTATTGCAGAAAAATATGGTGTGCTACCAACTAGGTAATACAACAGCCAAATTAGCCTTGGTGGTTTATGACCTAGTCTTTAATTTAAACATGCTAATTCTATACTAAACGGCGGAGGTCAAGGCAATATTTTGCTGTTTTTTCGTCATCAAATTAAGCGATACATAATATTATTAGCTGCCGTAATACACACGTTTTTTCGTCATCAAATTAAGCGATACATAATATTATTAGCTGCCGTAATACACACGCACTTTAGTCAATTGCCAAAATAATTAAAAGTAATTAATTCAAAAAAAACACATACGATGTCCAGAGCCTACAATGAGCTAGCACTAGCAAACAGCAGCTTTATTAGTTTGTTTAACTTTTAACTATGGACGTGGTGTATCAGAGGCCTTCCTCTTAACGAATCTCAAAAATCAGTCACTTCCCCGGGGCACTGAGCTGCTCTGTACAAACTCTTCAGGTGAAAGTGGCTGTGCAACAGGCTAACTTTAAAAACCTTAGCGGGGTATTATTAACCAGAGGTGTATAGTTAGGTATAAGGTACATAAGTAAAGGTGTGTAGTACTGATGCAGTGTGTTAATAATCAGACAAGACATTAATAGTGTTTGTTACCTTCTGATGTATTGTGCTATGGTCATTTTTAACTTCAGAGCACCCGATATGGTGGCAATCTGGCTGCAGGCAAATCCACAGGTTCGGGCCGGGACAACCACAGTCGAAACATGTTAATGTCTGCAAATAAAAAAAGATTCTGAATTTCTGAACTTCAACTATGAATATAACTAAGTATTTTAGCTTTCATTTATTTAGCAGGGTAGAAAATTCTAGTAACTACTAGTCTACATCTAAAGACAAGTAAGCTTGGCCGACGAAGACTTTGTTTGCTGATTTGCGATTTTTTGGTGAAAGTTATGTTGGTATGAATGTTTTTATCAATAATTTTTCGAATAATATTTTAATATTATAATTTTCAATAGGCAAGTGCAATACGCCTATAGTTGCTTTATGTTCATTAATTTGGTATCTTTGAAATTTTTTTCGGTAGGTGTTAGATAGGGGTAACGCAAAAGGGTTTTTATTACTATATTTTGCATTCTTTGAAGCTCCTGTAGCCTTGTCTTGCCGGCAGTGCCCCAAATTTCAATAAGGTATAGTAGATGTGATTTAACAAGAGAGTTATAAATATTGTATCGTAATTTCCTAGGGATGCATTGACTTATGTTACGTAGTGAAGTGAGCGAAGAAAGTTTGCTTTTAATATAATCGATTTGCGTATTCCATGTTAAATTACTATCCATTCTTAATCCAAGGTATTTTTCACAAGTTTTCTGTTCGAGGGGTATATTGTCGATTGTTAACGGTTCATGAGAAGGAATGGTTTTATTCTTTGGTTTAAATATAATGTAGCAGGTTTTTGAGTCATTGACCGTAAGCAGATTGTATTGGAACCACTCGTACAAGATATTTAAATCCTCTTGTGCTTGTTGGATCACATCATGCACATTAGCTCCGTAATAGAAAAGACAAGTATCATCTGCATACAAAGTAATATGGCCACGGAGTCCCAGATCTTCTATGTTGTAGATTGAAAATAAGAGTGGACCGAGTAGATCTTTGGGGAACACTGTATGTAATAGGCAAAGCGCTACTTTGACAATCATCAATTTTCACTACTTGCGATCTGTTTGTAAGATAGGATTTCAGTAGTTTTAGAGCACTGCCTTTGATACCGATGCTTTCTAGCTTCTGTAAAAGAATTTTGTGGCAAACGGTATCAAAGGCTTTTTTTAAGTCTATAAATACGCCTAACACAACCTTTTTTTCTATATTATCTTTTATTTTTGTTATAAGGTCAATTGTTGCTGCTGTAGCTTTTTGATCTAAATCCAGACTGGTGTTTGGATATGTAATTGAATGATTCTAGGTTTAAACAAAGGCTGCATCTAAGGTTAAGGTAGCCAAAGTGAGTCAAGAGTCAGCATTATATCTTGGAGTCATACAATCATACCTTCAAATATAAGCGTTTCTTTTTTTTTATTTACTTAATAAAAACAAATCTCTTGTATCGGACAAAACATAGGCACAAAAAATTTTGAGTGGCAGAAACCCTTATTGAAAGAAAAAGAAGAAGCAAATGTGTATTTTTGACAGTGTGTTTACATTTATAAAATATTGTTTTTAAAAATTAAATATTAATATCAGACAACATTTGATTTCATTCTGAGATAAGTAACTTAAGTCCTTGTGTTATGGATCAAATTGGAACCAACAAATAAATTTAAGTTGGAACATCAAATTGGAACCAAAAAAATATAAAGAAAGTTAAGTTTCTTGCTATTAAAATATGGATCTATATACTTAATTCAGGTTCGCAAAATTTCTGACGACTCGATAGGGACTTTGGCGCGTAGTACGCGGCCGAGTAAGGTATCAAATTAAAGGTACTATTTGTTCCGAAAACTATAAAATATACAAAATGTTAAATGATGATCACAAACTGCAATTAAAGATTTTCGCATAATTTGGAATTTTTCGTCGATCGACGAACCCGAGTATCGGGTTGTAACCCTTTGTAGTAGCCCTAGTATATAATTGAATTTCTAAAATAAATGATTATTACTAAAATCGTCATCAAACATCTAGAAACAGCACACATACAAATGTTCAATACATAAATGTTAGTTGTAGGAGGGAATCAATCAAACACTCGCACCCATTTGCACTAAACTAAAGAATCACCTAAGATTATTCTTATCCATTTTAAGACATTCATAAAAAGAATTGCTTAAGCCTCAGGCTCTCAATATTGGGTCTGTACAAAAAAAAAAAAAAAGATGGTGGTTCGCAAGTCTCGGTAGCTCAGCGGTTAGAGCATTGGACCGGATTTCCAAAGGTCGCGGGTTCGATTCCCATCTGAGAATTCACTTGTGGCCGAGTTAATTTTTAACCGACTTCAAAAAAGGAGGAGGAGTCGACTGCATTTTTTTTTTTTTTTTTTTTTTATGTATGTTCCACCATAACTTCGCCAGTTGTTAACAGATTTTTAAAATTCTTTTTTTATCTGGAATTTATTTTTTACTTTTTGAAGTCGGTTTGATTTTTTTTATAAAATGTTTTTATTTCCAATATTTTTCTATTTAAAATTTACCATTGGGCCTGTACGTTAAGAATAGCCTTAGTGGATTTAGGAATGTCTTAAAAGGTTTGTTGTTGTTTTTTTTTTATTTTCGTCTTTTGTATCCTCCATAGTTTTAGAATACTTCTCTCCATCGCGTGTTGGCATGACATGATTTTACTTTTTTACTTTGTTTGTATATGTCCAACAAAAATTACATATGCTCCTTAGCATGCTCTCCATCTGAAATGGAAGTGGGCGCGACATGTTGCGAGGTATGAAGACAAAAGGTGGATGATTGTGGCTAAAAAATGGTTAGGACAAATAGGAACACGAAGCAAAGGTTGCCCTGGACAGAGAAAGATGGAGTAGACAATAATAATGTAATTAATAAAGAACTAACACTACTAACATTTATATAGAAATTAATTTAAATTGCAACATGATAAACTCTCTTTGAAAAAATTATGGAATAAAAAAGCATTATTATTATAAAAGGTTAATTTTTTAAAAACCTTTCAGGCCCCGGATTATGAGACAATAGTTTTTCCATTGTTCTCTGGACACCAGTGTCCAGTTCGGGTTTAATGAATAAAGTTTTTTTTTTAATCGATGGGGTGACTTTTAGCCTTCATCATACCTGCACCCCGACCGCCTAACGGTATAGCTTGTGCTATCGCTATAGCTATCGATTTTTCAAACCCCCTACAAAGGCGCTTGCTGACGCTATCACTTTCATACTAAAAATGCAATAGTGAATCCAATAGATGAATAGAAATATTTAGGAATTAGACAAAAACCCTATTGTTGAAGGGTTTTATGGGAGTTTGAAGTTTGATAACTATAGCGATAGCAAAACCTATACCGTTAGGTGGTCGGGGAGTTGATGTTAAGTATTGATAAGGCTGAAAATGGAAGGAGCCGCTCCTGGAACCCTCAACCACTGAGGGACTGCCTATCTTGTCTCTAACTGCAGGAACACAACAATGCTGAAAACATTGTTGTTATGGCGTCAGACTTAGATAAGATGGTGGTAGCTAGCCAGGCGGATTTACAACAAGTCCTACCACCAACCAAACCAAATACAATATGTACCCCCGCTAGGAATTTAACCCGGGACCCCTGGGTCTGATACCGGTGGTTATAAGGTTAAGATAGATAAGAAAAGTCTTAGGTGATTCTTAAGTTTAGTGCAAATGTGTACTAATCTTTTGCTTATGAGGCATGATCTGCAACACTGGTCATTCCAATTCAGACAGTTAACTTGGAAAATGTTATTATTGTTCATATGATCCATTTGTATCAAATTATAAAAGAAATAACTTTAAAACTATAAAGTTAATTCATAGAGTTAGTATCACAAGACCAGCATTATCAATACAATAAAATATTTATTGTCTCATTTTCCTATACCTAGCTAGTTAAAGAATAACTCCTTACACTTGTTTTGACTACAGTAATTTCTAATAATAGATAGATTTCGTAAGACTGCATTGTTTATCTTATTTGAAGTAGGTATTTAAAATATTAATTATTTCTAATGTTTTACTATTAAGCACAGAAAATTAAATATGTTTATGCACATTAATATCATGTTGATAAATCCTTTTTAAGACAGACCGACGTAAAGAATAATTATAAATGATTCAATACTTAGATAAAAACATTATGACATGCCAAAGTATTTTTATTTTAAGGAAAAGATAGCAAGTAAAGAAAAAAACACAGAGTTATTAAAACATTTCTTGCATATCGTAGAAAGGATATCATAGGGCATTCGTTGCACAATGATAAGTGGATTGAAGAATGTTAACAAGTACTATTGTAATGTAATGACACAACGTTTTAGGTTATGAGCAAGTAATTTAAAAACTTACATCTTTTGTTTGCCACAACTCCTTTCCAAGGACGTCTGCTAGTTTAGTTAAGTGTTCACACGTTATTCCTTTATCCATAGTGCTAAACAAATAACTTAGAACCGCAAACACAAACTAGAATCACAAAAGTCCACTTTGTAAATAAAAGGCTTATCTTATAAGACAGCTGACCAAATTGGGAGAATTTTAATTGACCGATAAAATTGGGAGTATGGAATAATATTAAACGGAAACATTGTGACTAAAATGCTAATAATTGAATTAGATTACAGAAATTTGAAATTTCCTTCAACACAAATTCTTTCCGTGACGAGCGAAAAGTCAACTCTGTACTCTGGAAAAAAAATCTACAGATTTTTGCTTGTTTATTGTAATTTAGATCTCTGTCTTGCTCTTTCTTTATTTGACAAAAAGAGTTAAATGACAACGTTTTTTTTTTAAATATATAGAATATGGACACGGGCTCAAGTGGTGTTGCCAATTGCCATCTTTTAGTTAAACAGTGGGACATCAAAGAGTAGAAAGCGGATTTTTGACCAACTAAATTTTTTTCACCTCACACGCTCTGAAAAGGAGGCTTTGTCAATCAGTTTAGGCGTAGAAAATCGCTTTTTGCGGCCTAGCGTTTTAATTTACCTAAAAATATGTCATAATGCGTTCCGAATCGCACTATTGACTTTTTTGTTATATTTGATTCTTATTTTAAATAGCTTTAAATTAATTTTAATACTCCGTTTTGGTTTAATTATATTATTTTAGTTCATTGAATCATAAAAACAATAACATTAAGATTAAACTGTTTGTTATAAGAATTTTATATTAGGCTGGGTGAGATTTCACAACCTATAATTGGATTTCGGACTATGACATAAATCTTCTTCTTCTTCTTTTTATGTAGTGGCGGTGCCCTTTTGGATTTCGCCAATGTCCAGTTTTTGGCTCAGTGGGTTGTTTTCACAGACTCTGCGCTTCTGCTAGGTGACGTGTGAGAGTACAGCTATGTACGAGGTACAAGTGGTAGGTACAATGAGGTGAACTCTAAAATATAATTTGAAACTATAGAACCCGCTGTTGAGCTACCTGAAATAGGGACAAACACAATACATGTATATAATAATAATGTTAGTAGACGACGAACACAATATATCACAATCTTATATTGTTAGTTGTAATATAATCAATCACATAGTACATCAATACACGGAGAATTAACAAAGGTGAGGACAGTTTTAAAATTGGTAGGTTTGGGGATACAGGGTGGGAGAAGGTCATACAAGGAAGTTGGATACTTGGGACAGTTGAAGAAGATATGGTCCGGCGTTCCTTCCTTCAAACCGCATACACAAAGGGACGAGTCCCTGACCCTAATTTTGGCTAAATGAAGGGCAGTGCACTAGTGACCCAGCCGCAGACGACACACGGTGGAAGTACAGGCTTTCGACGCTTTCTTATTCTTAAAAAACCAAGGCTTGACAGGAAGGGAGTGCTGAACATCAGCGAAATGTCTACCTACTGTTTTGCTGTTTTCACGCCACTGGTTTTCCCAAGAGGTTCTCATGATCTTAGTAGCCAAGGAGTGTAGATCGTGGGAAAACGCTTTGTCATGAACGGTGCATCTCAGCAAGGTCAGCAGTCTCATTGCCGACAATACCAGTGTGACTCGGTATCCAAGCCAGTATGATGTAAATTCCGCGCGTGGTACACCTAAATAGGGTTTCTCTAATTTTGAGGATATGAGGAAA
The DNA here is from genome assembly GCA_910589605.1 of Chrysoteuchia culmella. Classification (NCBI taxonomy): domain Eukaryota; kingdom Metazoa; phylum Arthropoda; class Insecta; order Lepidoptera; family Crambidae; genus Chrysoteuchia; species Chrysoteuchia culmella. The sequence continues at coordinate 2,720,401 of OU342663.1, forward strand.
ATTTGATTTGCTACGGAAAGGATTAGATAGGATTGACTGGAGGCAACTTTTGGAGTCTGTAAAGATCACTGTTTTGTCCAAGTTGTGCGACTCCGCATAGAGGACAGCCTCAAGGAGTGCGGTAGCCTCTCCAGTAAAAACAGTATGAGGGGAGGACATTGGAAATTCAGGATTATTTTATATCTGGGAATCCATACCGCAGCGCCAACACATCCTTCATCCGAAAGTTTTGAGGCGTCCGTGTACATCACCAGCCAGTCTTTCCAATTTTTGTCGATTACTGCTTGTAATTCAGTTTCCGTTGTTTATTCCTAGATCAAGCTGTATTTTGGGTTCGAATGTTAGTGACGGGTATGGTTTCTCAAATATGGGTTTAAGAGAACATTGGTAAACAGGGCAAGGAAGGCGGATATATTTAATAAAACTGCGGAACAGACAAGGGGTATTTTTAAATTTCCAAAACTTGTCAGAGGAGATGTATTCCGACAGTTGGTGCAATTTAGCGAGTAGAGGATGGGATGAATTTTGGATGATTTTAAAAAGAAAATGATCTGCAAGATACTGCCATCTAATAGACAGATTTCATCGCTTCAGCAACGATTCGAAGGCATTTGGATTGTATCTTGTCGAGCGAGTATAAAGCTGATTTCAGGCATGGCTCCAGAGGGAAAGATCCGTAATCCAAATGCGCTCGAATCAGTGCGTTATAAAGGAGCTTTTGACAAAAGGGATGGGCACCCCACCAGCCCCCCTATCGCGTAAAAAATATGGATATGGATATGGGCTTCATTTGACAGTTGAAGCTCATAAAATTACCTTATATGGTCAAATGAAGCCCATGTCCATATCCATATTTTTTACGCGATAGGTCCCCAGGTACCAGAAGCAGAGCGAAGGATGTGAGCGTTTTTTCGCACTTTTTGGACACATGGGACGCGTGTTGGGAACCATTCATTTTGGGGTCCAGAACCATACCAAGGAACTTCACCATATTACTTAAAGGGATCTCTTGGTTATCATACCTGACTCACATAACAGGAGTTCGCCTAGCACGACTGAAGATAACCATCTTGCTTTTGTCAACGGAAAGTGAAAGACCATGTTCTAATAACCAATCATGCAGGTATTCCAAAGCAGTGTTAAGAAGGGCAGTAGCATGTTCGGGGTCGCTGTTAGATACGTACAAGGCAAGGTCATCGGCATACTTTAGCACATTACAGAACGGGTTCAAGGACAGCTCAAGGTCGTAGGTATACAGGCTGTAAAGTAAAGGATTCAGAACTGATCCCTGGGGAAGGCCCCTCCAAACGGTTCTAGTGGGGTAAAGGGAGTTGTTAAAGCATACCTGTATGGATCGTGACGAGAAGAGATTAAAGACTATGTTCACGAGCCTCACTGGGATATTCAGATTGAGCATTTTCTGCCTGAGTACCGGAAGCAAAACATTGTCATATGCAGATGACACATCTAAAAAGATTCCCGTCACGTTCTCGCGCTTGGATAGGCCTATCCAGACATCAGTTAGGAAGACACTGAGACTATCCATGGTGCCCATTCCTTTGCGGAATCCGAACTGGCTCTTGGCAAGGAGACCCCTACTTTCCACTAACCATTCCAGACGATTTTTAACGAGATGCTCTAAAATTTTGGGCATTGTGCATGAAAGGGCAATGGGTCTATACCCATTAGGGTCGTTACTGAGCTTTCCGGGCTTAAGGATAGGGATAATAATTTGAGTTTTCCATTCCTCAGGAGGAACACCCCTCAAAAAGATTTGATTTAGGATACTCAAAAAGATGTTCTTAGTTGAGGGACTGCAGTTTGTTAAGAAAGTATAGGGAATCCCATCGATACCCGGAGAGGTATCTTTGAGGTCATTCAGTGAAGTGTTAAGTTCCTCCAGAGAGAATGGGGAATCAAATTCTGAGAGTGGGGATGGAATTGACGGTGGGATAGGTTTTGCTTCGATTTCGGTCGGGACTGATGGAGGAGCAAGTTTATTCTGGAAAGACTCCAGCCATACTGAGGAATCGTTAGCGGTAATGTTGTAACTGTCAGAGACAGAGCAACGAAACCTTCTTATGTTTATCCAGACTAAAGAAGGCTGGGATCTTGGGGACAAGGATTCACAGAACTGTCGCCAGCCCAATCGCTTTATCTCTGTGAGAACTCTAACAGCCTTTGCCGCAGCAGCTTGGTATCGGATAAAATTGGCGTCAGTCATGGATAGGGAGTAGTCCCGTTCCACTGCCTTTCGCTCCCTGCACAACGCCCCGTGCATTCTGAGTCCCACCAAGGTGAGGAGGGATTTTTACCTCTGAAAACGTTTTTGACTGGAAGGCATTTTTCAGCGGTTGTTAAAAGAATCTTTTTAAAGTCTTCGTATACCAAGAGGTAATTGTCAGGAGTGACTTCAGGGATGTGTTGGATTTCCTGTTCTAAAGCAAGTTTATACTCAGTCCAGTCAGCCTTAGCAGTGTTGAACTTAAGGCGTGGGCGAGGAGCGTTCGGGGAGGCATTGGAACGAGTTAGGCGGTTGTCAGGAGATAGGATGACAATAGGGTAGTGGTCACTACCACAGGTTGAGGGAAGGACTGTCCAGGTGAAATCGGAAGCGAGGGAAGGGGAGCATAAAGTTAGGTCTACAGCACTCTTTTTATTTTGTGATGGGTAAACGCAGAGATCGAACTTGTCACAAATGTCAAGGAAAGAAGAGGATAGGGATCGCAGTGGTAAGAGCCCCAGGATGTGTGGTGTATATTAAAATCACCTAGGATCACCAGTGGGGGTGAGAGCGAGGAGAGCAGCGCGGAAAACTCAGCTAAGCATGCATGGTTAGGGTGGGGGATATACACAGATAGGAAGGAAACATTGTGGATTTTTACAGCTACAGCATTAATCTGTTCACTGTGAGGGGGAAGGTTGATCAAGGAAAAAGTGGCTGTTCTGGAGACCAGGAGGGCAGAGCCACCGTACCCATCGCTTCTATCGTCCCGAAGGCACGAGTAGCCCGGGAATCGGACTCAATCGCCAGACTTGCGACGCATCTCCTGAACAGCAAAGATGGTTGGGGAGTATTTATTAACTAGATGTAGGATTTCATGTTCCTTATTCCTGCTGCTGTTACAGTTCCATTGAAGGAGGAAAGGAGCCATTGGGACAGATGATATTAAGGAGCTGAGACAGTTGGTTTTGAACATTGTTCGGTAGCTCGCAATCATTGAATCTGCCAAGCAGATTAATGAGAGTCGAGAGGAGCAATGATAATAAATTATCATTCGGTAAGGACGGGCTAGGGGGATCAATAGGGAAAGCACAACCATTAGGCAGTTGGGGCCGTGGGGTTTCAACAATGGCTCTATGTGCTTGGGCATTGTAACCAGGACCTGCAGCAGGAAGGTAAAAATCAAATCATGTAAAGCTATTTACGGATGATACGATATTCCATGGATCTTGTTAACTATTGGGTCATAATGGGTTTTTGGCACAGAAAACTTAATTATTTTGTAGAAATAATCAAAATGGATATCAACCCAACACGAGTAAATAATCGTTTTTCAAGAAAACGTAAAGGGGATCCCGCTGGCTGGAAAGAAATGTGTAGAACATCCGGTAGAATCTTAAGATTGAGAATGTGGTATGTTCCCCTCAAAGATATATTAAACATCAATCAATCGATTAACTTAAAAAAGAAAGATATGCCTATATCGGAAAATTATGTCAAACGTCCCCATTTAATTTATTATACTGGTTTTGATTTTTTGACATACTCACATTACAAATACGTACCTATCGTATGCTTTATTACTGTTAAGTTTCATCTTAATCCGTTCAGCAGTTTTTGCGTGTAATAGAGATAAAGTAGATCCTACCAATAACATAAAACGAACTAACTCCTTTCCGTCAGCAAATGGACACAGGCGACTTGGTTATCATTAATCCTTGACTTGTTAGGAGACTTTTACAATGATATCATTATAAATGGACCTGGTACCCGCCCCAATAGCCATAAATTATTTATGGCTATTGGGGCGGGTACCAGGTTCCATACATTTTTGCCCATTGTCTTGTACCTAAAAAGAAGCAAGCATTAACTAAGGTACTAGAACATCTCAACAAAAGTCGCTAGAGTGAAAGGAAGGTGTGAAATACCAACCTATTTGGATTTTGAATCCTTGGATATGTTTAAATAAAGTTTGTAACTTTATGTACAAAAGTGTTTTATTTAATCTTTTTGTGACAGTTACATCTGCTAGGAAAAGAGAAAATTATTTCTTTATTTAATATTTAGCATTTATTACGTTAAAAATTTCAATTGACAAGAACGGCTTAGTGGCAGACAAGATTTTCGATTAAAATTTTGAAATGATTGTGTTGGAAAATAGTAGGTTATAATATGTAGATTAGGTTAGGTTACTAGGTTCTTGTGGTTTGTTGGTTTAACAAATATAAAACAATTTAATAAAAATATTTCAAGTATCAAACTTCGTAGTATTTTGAGTGTTGCTAGTTGTATTATATTCTAGTACAAGACTAGTGGCGCACTCAATTTTATTCTATTCTTTTCTGTCGCACACAATCCAATATCCATATTGACAGAAGAATTGGTTAGTTCTTATAGCGGCAAGAAAACTACAAATTCGTTGAGCAGGGGTGCGATAGCGTGAGGTAATTCAATTGACAGTTCATATCGTATTCAATCGGCTGCGGTTTTTAAGGAATGACATTTAATATGATACAATCGTCGCAGCCACATAACACCCACTGCTGGGTATAGGCCTCCCCCTATAAAGGGGGGTTTGCCATAATTGCCACGCTTGGCAGGCGGGTTGGCGATCGCAGTATGGCCAAGTTTGTAGGAGACGCTGCTGCCCGTCTCCTAAAGGCTAAGTCTCTTAGTCGTCTTTTACGACACCCACGGGATGAGAGGGGGTAGTGCAATTCTAAGCCGACACTACACAGCTATGTGATACAATATGAACTGTAAAATGAATACGATTGACTTTACGCAATCGCCTAGCAGGGCTTGTTTATATGGTTAATTTTCAAACCGGTACAGCAGCGAGTACATAAAAAAAGTTTCGTTAAGGTTTGACTTTACCGAAACCTTTAAAAAAACTGTTTCATTAAAGAGCAAAATCGAAGGCAACGCGAGTGCGCGATTGGTAATTCGACTAGCGAGCTCATGTCTACACACGGAAGGTCGCTTTTAGCCTGATCGCCTCGCCAGTAGTAGGTACATTTCGTGGAGTTTGGATAAAACCGGTATTTAGGTTTTGGAAGCGCTATCATTCCGAATACGCCATAAGCGGTTTTTGTAAAAACATTAATCAACAACCTCAATTAACAGCTCTTATTGAAACCGGTTAGAAGCCCTGTCGGCGAGTGAGCGCGTAGACTATTATTGTATGATTCACACCGAACATTTTAATGCTTAAGAAAATTTAAACATCCGTAAAGAAGTTAAGTTCCCTATTTGAATGCAATTTACTTATCCTTGAAGCTGATCGGCAGACATTTGATGTCTTCAAAAACATCGACACATTGATGTTATTATACGAGATTTATATCGGAAAATACTTATAGCTTATAGTCTGTCAACTGAAGCGGGCTAGTATACCGCTCTCTTTGTCACTTAATTGAATATAAATGACAAGTACGAAAACTAACTGTACTCTATCCTTAAGATAGAGTACAGTTAGTTTTCTATCATCAGTCAATGAGGGTTTTTAGTACACCCCGACACGGCAGTAATTTATGATTTATAAATAGCCGCCGTGTTAGCTCAACAAGACTTAGTAGAACAATTTGGTCTTTTTTTTTTTTTATTATTCTTATAATATTATTATCTTACTTTTCTAATGCAACTGACTGGAATACCACGTCCCATTCTATATTTTTTTGTCGTTAAATTATGCAACGTCGATATACTATCAATCGATAGCTCTGAAACACACTGACTGCGACATGGAAGCACTAGCTTGCCGACGGGCCTCCGTCGGCAGTCAGTCGGCTATGTTTGTTCGATCGAGAGTGCTCGATCGAGCATCCGCTGCTCTGCGCGCCGACTCCATCCGTTTGGTGTGTATCATACATTATACCGATGATATTCTATTTATCTATATGGCTGTCAGTGTCAATGTCAAGTTTCGATCTGTCAATAGTGTCATGTCTGTCATTCCATGTCAATCCAATGCCATAATGCCAAACAAAAACGGAAGGCTACCTATGACAAAAAATACTGAAATATGACTTTTTGGATTGACCAATAATTTCTTGGATTTTCTAATAAAAACGATTGAATTTATATTTATAAAACTACACTCAAGAAAAGATACCTACTAATGACGAGGCAGTATGGTCTATGACCCTAGCCTGTTCTTAGGAACGAAAAAAAAAAAAAAAAAAAAAAAAAAACGGAAGGGAATTGTGAAGGAAATGTTTTAAATGTTTGTCTGGTTGTTTTGATTTTTTTGTGATTTTCCTGCTCCGTTCTTATTAAAAGTAAACCAGTTTTCAACAGTTTAATAACCAGCTATTCTATTAAATATCGCAATGACCTCTGCCTCTTCAAGTAGCGCGCGCTCTTTATTTGCTGAATCGAAACAAAGACTTGCCGAAAGAGTGCAAGTAAATATGAATAATATATCGTCTCTTGCTCGACAAATACAAAGGGGATCGAAATCTAATGAGGTATAGTAGTAACGTGTAGCTTCGAACTAAAAAAGATCCTTCCCTTGTGATAATAGAATAATCAGAAATAGGTCTGTGTGATTGGCCCTTTTTGACGCCCCAACGCCTTCAATATTTACCGAATTATAATAATTTAAAAGGGCATAGAATACCTTAAATGTATATTCTTTAGACAGGCATATTTTTTTTCTTTGAATTGGGTCACCTTGGTCTAATAATTACTTACTTCAAAATTATAAAAAAACTAAATAATTTCACTTTACAGCTCTTATCAAAAGCGGCAAGAGACTTCGCAGCCACCGAGAACCTTATGGAGAGTAGTGAAGAGAACTTAAAGAAGATGCAACTTATATCAGTCCACATGGGCTATCAATTTGAGAACATCCACAAGTCGGCCCAAATGTTAGCCCAGATTAGCGAGCAAGTTGGAGCTATGCAAAGATGATAAGACCTTTTGCTATTTTTATCATAGAAGTGTCTCTCAAAATTATAATAAAAACAACAAATTATGATTCAAATTCTAGTTGCACTAATGTATAATTATATTATGTTATTTTAGGTGTATGGCGTTTCGTTCCTTTAGGGGCGACTGTCACCACACCCCCCGTGACCTAATGACGGTACGAGAGCAAGTAGTGAGGGGTTTAGCTGGTAGTACCCCCCCCCCCCTCCCGGCCCCCCATTGAGCCTTTTGAGGCTGAATGGGGGGCCGGGAGGCGGCGGTCCCTCCCTTCTCCTGTCCTCTCATCGAGATTTTGAGCTTGATGGGGGGGCGGGAGCTGGTTCGATCCTACCCCGAAACCCCGCCGAGCCTACTAGGCTCGACGGGGCGTCGGGGAGCGGCGAGGGATAGGGTGCCGGACTCACGAGTCCGGTATTCTAGGTGAGCCCAGCATAACTTCAGTGTATGCGTAAAAGCATTCCCCTCACTATAAAAAAAAAAAAAAAAAAAAAAAAGGTTGGTGTGTAAAAAAAAAGTTAATTCCTATAGTAATTACATCATCAAAGGCAATTTTGTTTATGACTACTTTTACGGATATCAAATGTGCTATATTTCACAAACTAAGTTGCAATTGTTCATATTTTTAGGTTTTTAGGGGTTTCTTTATTTTCCCGATGTTACAACTTAGTTCATGAAATATAGTGCGTTTGATATCTGTAAAAGATGTTTTATTTCAATGAACAGTGCGCCCCAAAACATAAGATGTATGAATTTTGTTTATGGTTTAATCAAGTAATTGTTAGAAAATAGACTACTTGTTGCAGTCTTAACATATTTATGATAGTTCTGAATGCAGCAGTCTGAATTTCCCTCTTATTATTTAGTTTATAAACACACTACAGGGTGGCCACTTTCTGGAAAACCGGGAAAACCGGGAAAAGTCAGGGAATTTCGCTAGTCATGGAAAAGTCAGGGAATTGTCAGGGAAATTTATTGGAGGTCAGGGAATAAAAATTGTCTCTATACCTACACAATACATATGAGTAGGTACATGATAAAAAAAATTAATGTAGGTCAGGGAATAAGAAAATTCTCTGTATGCACATAATACATATTATAAGTACATAATAACAACTTAATTTGACGACCTCCGTGGCCGAGTGGTGTACGTACCGGTTTTCATGGTGCTTTGACTAAGGGAATATCTTGTTTCGATCCCGCAATCGCAGTCAATGCAGAATTCCGACGAGAGAGGCTCTATAAAGTGTTAGACATGTCGCCCTGACGGGATGGACATGAGACAAGTTGTATTTTCTAGTATATTTTCTTGTTTAATATTTATCACATAAAAATCGCATTGTAAAATGCAAAATTTGTAAATTACAATTTATAAAACGTCACCTGACGTAGGATGTGAACCCACAACCACCGTCTAACTATGCTTTCGCTCTTACTTCTTATCATTTCCGTTTTTGTATTATTTTATTGTATTTGTAAATTGTAATTTGCTAGCAGATAATTCTGCAAAAAGTCAAAAATGTATTCCAATTATATATTTTATATTTATTACATTTAAGATTATGGTCAGGGACAACTTGAAAAAACGCCTGGAAAACCGGGAAAATTCAGGGAATTTTGATTGTATATAGTAAAAAGTGGTCACCCTGACACTAGCTTCCGCCCGCGGTTTCACCTGCGGGGTCCCGAGGGCATATCGGGATAAAAAGTAACCTATGTAACTCTCCATCCTTTCAACTAACTATGCCAAAAGTCAAGTCGATTTGTTGATTAGTTAGGGTGTGAAGGAAGGACATTCGCATTTATAATATTTGTTAGGATTAGGCTAGGATTTTGTTTAGTTATAAGAACTGCTTAACATAAATAAGCTTAAAAAGTATAAGTATGAGATTTTGATGGATTCTAGAGTAACAGCCTTTAGAAGCTATAATTTGAGTGAAAATGTTTGCTTATTCATTTGATAATGATATTGTTGATCAAATTTAACATTTATAACTTTATAATTTATAACTTTATATGGTCAGTGCATTGGGCCGGATTCCCAAGGATGCGGGTTCGAGTCCCGTCAGGGCGACATGAGACAAGTTGCTTTATTCTAGTATATTTACTTGATTAAAAATTATCAAATTTAACATTTCATTTTTTATATATGTCGTAGGAGGATTTGATAAATAGAATTTTCGTAAAAACCCTAGAGATATTGCAAAAACACGGATAATTAGACAATCGTGTTGACATTTCTCAATCTTACTGAAAAAAGATAGGGTTTTTGCAAAAATACTGGTTGCTTTACTCTGATTGGCTTAATTTTTGGTTGCTTGCTAATTCTTATTCTGATTGGTTCATAGAAAGTTTACTACACGTGAGAGAATAGTTTGACATTTGAAACGTCAAGTCGTCAACCAATCACAGAAGATGTGGTTTTGGACGGTCCGACTAGCCAATCAGTGTTCTTATTTCATAATAACCAGGGATTCTTTTCGTAATCTTACTAAGGCAACCAGTTATTTCGCAAAAATCCTATCTTTTTTCAGTAGTATTGAGAAATGACAACACCATTCTCTAATTATCCGTGTTTTCGCAATATCCCTAGGATTTTCACAAAAAATCGATTTATCTTATTATCCTGCGACATATATAATGTAAAGTACAACATGCAAGTTTATTGTAAAAAAGGTAAAAATTAAGAGCGCTTTTTACATTATTTATTGCCAACAAGTTACGTTATGTTAAGTTATTTCGTAAAATAAACAAAATACTTGAATTATAAAATGTCTTATTAATTTGTTTTCATTTTCCATTTCAATGAAACTGCTGTGCATATGTTGTCTATTTGTAGGACAACAAAACGCCATCGGTCAATAAATTCGTGACAAGTGTGCGGTCGGTCAGGCGTAAAACTAAACGCCTGGATTAGCGATGGGTAGCTCGTGAGCGAGTTGTTAAAAAGAGCTAGCTCACCATATATCTAGCTCAGTCTCGTTCAATTCATGTCAGTACATCATTTAACTCAGTGTTTCATCGGAATCGAGCGACTCCATAGACAAAGAGAGGGTTCAGTTGTATTTTATTTACATCGGTTGTGCACCCTACATATCATATCTTACACATCTCCACATCACCCTAAGGTTGACTGGTAGAAAATTCCCAAGGCATTAAGTCCGCATGTGTACGATTTGTGCATGAAGTATAAATAAAATAATCAACGAATAGCGAAGTGCTTTGATTACTATACTTTCATAACTCAAAGTGTCAATCGAGCGAGTCTGCTGTAAACGACTCGAGAGCCTTCCATCTTCATGAACCACACATCTAAATGAGCTAGAAGAGCTATATATTTGACTGGGTAAAGAGCTACATAGCACTTATCTTTTCAAAGAGCTAAATTTCTCATGGCTAGCCTGGGTAAAAAAATGGCAACACTTCTCAAATGTGCGTTTGCTAACTACGCATAGGAAGGTAAATTGCAAATATTTGCGTAGAGAAACTACTAGGGAAGATAAAACTACTGGTAGTAAGATTGGTAGTACTGGTAGTAGCACGGTCGAAGGCTGATAAGAAAAAAAAACCTGACTTGGACAGCACTTTCGCATTTCCATTGATAGGTATTGTATCTAATCAGTAGAAGAAGAAATTAAATAGGTTCAGGAGGGCGATTCTCGCGCTGAGATACGTCGAATTTGACATTTTTAAAACCCTAATTTATTTATTAAAACTGTAAGTAAATTCTGTACCTATTATGTATCACTGCCTGGTACCCTGGTACCTTGGTCCGGTCATTACGGTCGCCACTGGCGGCGACTGGGATTTTTGGAACGAAGTTCCTTATCGCGCGTTGCGAAAGAGGGCTAGACGGAAAAAATTAAGACTAAAAGTTGAAACGACACTTTTGTGTCGCGAGCTGTGCGCGTGCGCGATTCTGGATGGATGGATGGATGGAGGGACGGACGGACGGACGGACGGACGGACGGACGGACGGACGGATGGCCGGACGGACGGAACTCTACGAAACTGGACGGAACTCGACATCTCGACGGATCTCGACGGAATTCGACGGAACTGGACGAACCTGGACGGAACTCGACGGCATTCGGCGATTTTGAAGGATCCTTCCCTGCAGTTCTTAGAAGACGAGTATAACTTCGGAAGGTAGGTACGTAACTTTTATTTAAGAAATAAAAATAAGGATTGAGTTCTATTCCCAGTGGAGGTATACTTATTGCATTCGGTTTGGTTTGTGTTAGGACTTGTTGTAAGTCCGGCTGGTTAGCTACCATCATCTTATCCAAGTCTGACGCCATAACAACAATGTTTGAATTGTTGTGTTGCAGTTAAAGATAAGATAGCCAGTTCCTTAGTTGTTGAGGATTCCAGGAGAGGCTCGCCACCTTAAGGCTAAGCGCGTCTCCCCGTAGTGTATAAAAAAGACAAACGGGCTGGAGTCAGAGGGTCCACGCGGACGAAGTCACAGGTGGCTGCTCATTCTATAATAATAAGCCTCTTATCCTGAACTGCTTTCTTCTTTCTTTGTATTGTGGTTGTCTCTTTAGTTATAAAATATGTCTGAGTTCAGTGTGCCTCTTGGCAAAGGCCTCCTCTAACAATTTCCATTGTACTCTGTCTCTAGCAACCCTTCTCCATTTTGCTCATTCTAAAACAAAGTAAAGTTTATAACTTGGTACGTGGGATGGCGATGAAGAAAAAAAATAAGGTTAAATAATTATTTACATAGCGTCATGGTTCAAAGTGGCAACTAGCAGGCCAGTGGCTTCTATGCTACCCTCTGATACCACATGGTTTTGGAGTTAATTAACTTGCTCTGGCCTGATATGTGCAGTAATCTGCATATCGAGATGTGCTGCCGATCGTACCGTACAGATGGATCTATGTAAACACAGTCGTGACCAAGGTACCAGGGTACCAGGAAGTGATAGGATCTCGAGCTAAATAAACTAGTGAAAGTTTGCCCGAGTGGGGATCAAGGCATTAATAGCTTTGGACACAAATTGAAGCAGTTTAATACTTTGTAGCGGTGGCGTACCTAAATCAAGGCAAGCCTAGGTTTTGTAAGTGTCCTTTTTGATAAGAGTAAAATTCGTGATTATAAGCTCTTTTCAAGGACCTATTGCTCGCTCATAGACACAACTTTCCCAACCTTTCGTAAATATGCCTACCTAATAGAAAGCATGGATATTGTAAACATGGAAAATTATTTGGTAGGTACTGTACCTATTTACCTACCGATTTATACAACATCTTTTTTAACTTGTGACTACTTGCAATAAATCTGAATCTAAATTTAAGACTAATCTAATCACAGACCTATATGGAGATAGACGGTAAAAGCTTGCGTGCCAAAAGTTTGATTCACGGTCAAAGTTTTCTGAGCTAAGTCAGAGACCATTGCCATGAAAACACGCGTCACTCAGGAACAAAAATGGTTAATTGTGCAGTGCTTTCTTGCAAGAGCTCGTCTATAACATTTCCACATCACTAAATCTCGCTCGTGATGTCATCGTACCTAGGTACGAAAAATTCGACACGCTAGGTTCTCATACAGATTGAAGCGCTCTTTTCGTCTATCTCGATATGGGTCTGTGAGACTAATTTAGCACAGATTATTATAATACTTATCAGAGAGTGTTTGTTACCCCTACATCCTTTGTTGTGGCACCTTGTTTCCCGTTGCCCTCGTAGTCTGTCTCTTAATTATTACTATTGTGCCATGGTGGCACTAGGAAGTAAAAAAAATCTCTGTGACCCTTTAAACATTTTGATAGGTAGCTGTACGTCTTCCTTTCTTGATTTGATTGATGAGCAAGTTTATCGAAAAGATTGTTAAATTTTCTTAATAAGGTAGGTACTTATTGGTAAATGCCATTTAATACCGTCATTTGTTTATAAAAAAGAATATAAGTACCTGAGTTTAAGTATAACGGCCGAGGTTTGGTGATGTCGGAACTTCTTCAAAAATTGTGTTGACTAGGGAAAAAGATAGATATATTTTAGTGCTTCTTTGAAATACTTCAATACAACAAACACTTGACTAAAAAAACTCCGTAGAGTACAATGGGCCATACATAACATTGTAGCAATTGTGTTCGGAGCCTTAAGTTTAGTTTGCGACAACATATGACTTTTTGCTTCTATTGAAGGATGCTCCGGCTATTTCTATCCGGATTTTTTTTTCCTGGTCACAATCCCATTCTTCATTTACCCAAGCACCAAGATATTTATATTGCCGCATACGCTCTAGCTGATTTTCCTTACAAAAGAAAAATCAAATTTAATCCAACAATAGAATTTCAATCAATTATAGGTATTACCATTACAAATTACTGTAATAATAAACGTTTTTGAAGTGTATCAAAGATTTCATTTTGAAGTGACGACATTTAAAATTCTACACGGTCAAAATGAATCGTGGTTATAACAAAACGTTTGGTTAATTAAGATTTCGGTATGATTGCAAATGAATAAGAAATTAGCAAACAAACCAATGACTTTGGTTGAAACAAAAGTTTGGTCAGTAAATTAAATAGACAACCTCGTCGAATTGGCAATAATCCATAATCTGTAGATAGCTGATTTTGTCATTGTATTGTATGTATAAATGCAAAGTATACCTGCCTATTTCATTTATTTACCAATAGCTGTTACTTACTTATAATTATAAAATACCGTCATTATTGAAATGACAATCGATATACTCTATATTATTTTGAAATATAATCATCTACGTACTACTTGTTGCTGTGTTTACTGCACAATACTTACCTGCCAAAGATCTAGAGACTTTGAATGTAGCAAATATGGATTCTTCTGCCTTGAACCAGGCACTTAATCTGAATCCACGTATCGACCATTATTTATGAGCTACGTTATGCCAGCCAGCATTTCTTTTTTTTACGTAAGTATTTAATCTAGTACCTAACATCATTATCATTAGCCGAAAGTCGCCTGACTACTGAACATTAATAAACTACGCCCCCAAGGTTCCCCAAGACGACGATTCTTGCGCAGCCGCATCCAATGGCTTACCGCGACCTTAACTAGGCTAGATCGATAGATAGCCAGTTCATCAGTGATTGAGGATTCCGAGAGAGACTCGCTTACATCTTCAGCCTTATCAATACTTAACATCAGGTATGATGAAGGTTAAAAGCCTTCCCGTCGTTCATAAAAAAGTCGTCGTCGGTCCACCTCATCGGGCGGGGCCTACCCACGAAGTGTCGTCCGGTCCAAGCCGCCATCGGTTCTTCGCTGTATGTGTCCCGCCCGCCCATTTCCCTAGTATCAGAAATAACACCGTATGGAATATAGGTACCAATACCCAATTTTGTGTTAGAGCAGCTAACGAGACAACTGAACAAACCACGGCATTATTTGCAGCTGGCAACTTCAAAGGGCATTAGTTTTTCAGTCGTGCCTACTCCGTCATTGTGTCAATTGCCCGCTCTAATTCTTTAAACTTTCGTTTTTTTTCTGCGACATCCAGTATTATTATATTGAGCACGAGGTTACGTAAAACATTTTGACGTTTTGATATAATTTTTAATGCTTTTGTCTCGCACTGGTAGCTTTGCAGCTGGGAAATTGGCAGTAGGTTTTAAAGTGGAAGTTTTAAGGTTGATATTTGAATTGTAACGGTTTTTTTATTGTTAAAGGTTTTGAGTTTTGCTCAAGTCGGGTCGTGACTGCAGAAGCGACCGCCGATTGCGCAAGTACTAGTTCTAATTACCAAGGTGGAAAGTGCGAAATTAGTGAACCAGCGAAATATTACGGTTTACTGTATGAAATTGCGATGTTACGGTTGTCTTGAAGCACCTCGCAGTCAGTTTTGAGAAATTTTAATGTAATATACACTTGCTTATGGATTATGAATTACGCTACCTTAATTGTTTTATTTTATACCGACTTATCAAATTCACGAATGCTTTACGCATGAAACACTGTTTACTAACATTTTTATAGATTTAGATTTGAAAATGTTGAGAAACCTGAGAGCTTACCCTACAACCCTGGAATATTTTCAAAGTGCGAGTGAATAGGCTCCTTCTAGCCAAGCTCGCTCCATCTTCGCGCCTCTTTGTAATCTATGATCTTCATAAAATCTACTGAGGACAAGATTAAGTTGTTCCCATAATTTAATTATTAAAGCTACAAAACACAACATTTAATAAAGTGAAAGATTCTGGAGCTAACTCTAGCATTTCTGTCTCCAAAAGGCTCCTGCCACAAAGGCATACTTTGATTTTAGCCTAGTAAAAAAAGCGTTTCCTATCAGGTCATCATGGTCTTAATTTGTTAACACTACTACACATCTGTAAAAGCATCGTCGTGTCTGTTCACTGTCATCATTTCTAAAGGCCGCACACAGCCTTCTTTTTGGATGGATCATTCGTCATCAGCCATTTTTAATGTCCCCACTGCTGGGGCAATGGCCTTCCTTATGGATGGATAAAGAGAACGGGCCATGACCCACCACGCGGGCCCAATGCGGATTGTTGGGTTTTAACGACTGCAAATGCAGCCGGGACCAACGGCTTAACGTGCCTTCCGAAGCACGGAGGAGCTCCAGATAGTAAATTTTTGGTCACCCATCCCGTGACCGACCATTGCGAAAGTTGCTTAACCTCAACAATCGCAGTCCGAGCGCGCGAACCACTGCGCCACGGGCTCCTCACCATCATTATGATCAGCACCACTCGAGCACAGTACACGGCTACTCTCATAGAGCAAGAGCAAGCCATTAGGTATTTGCTAATCCTAAATCCTAATATTATAAATGCGAAAGTTTGTTTGTTCGTCCGTCCCTCACGTCCTAACTAAGCTATCAATCGACTTGACTTTTGGCACGGAATTAGTTGAAAGGACGTAGAGTAACATAGGCTACTATTTATCCCGATATTCCCACGGGAACGGGAACCACGCGGGTGAAAACACAGGCGTAAACTAGTTTCTATATATTTTAACTAAAATGCTGCCTAAGCACATCTTAAGTTTCTTCGCGCACTCATAATTGAAATAAAAAAACTTTCGTTGCGTTTTATTTACCCGAATTACCTATATATTTGTTAATTTCTTTCGGTTTTGTTATGGTTTTTGGTTTCCCGACGCTCGCCCCTTTTCAGTTGCCGTGGCGTGGTCACGAACAATCATGAAAAAACTGGGCAAATACGTGGGCAAAAGTGGAAAAATGTTTGTTGTTATATTGCGACAGACCGTAATAACATGGTGGTAGTTAGGCGGACTTCAGGGGCGTGCATTGGTTTTCCAGCGTGGAAGGCACTGTAGATCTAACTAGTAACTTTGCACTTATCCTATCCTGCTACCGAATATTATAAGTTCGATAGTTTGTGAGGATATTTGGATATTTGATATTACAAAACCGAAAGAAATTATAATCCAAATATATAATTAGGGTAAATAAAACGCATTAAATAGGACTCCGCAAAAGTTGTTTTGTTTGAAAATGCTGCTGTTGATACGTGCACATTATTTGTTATCAATAACCATTTAACCTGTAAATAGTCGCGTCACATAACCAGCGGTCATAATTGATGAAGAGCGCATACCATGTCACGCTGCTCGCGCACCACAAGTGGAGCATACCCGACGTAACCAGTGATCTAATTGTAACCCAGTGCATGCATTTTACTTGCGCAACCCTTCGGTTCTTGTGACTGTTCCCTGTAAAAGACACCAAAACATGTAATGGAAGAAAGAAACATTTATTTTGCGACAGATCATCACATCACATACATACCATTGCTTGAATATGATGAAGGCTAAGCGTCTTCTCGTTATTCATAAAAAAATATCTTACTTAGCGATATAGTTATAAGGATATCAAAGAAAGAAAAAACATTCATTTTCATTGACACACACAAATACTTACATAGAATAAAAATAAAAATAACTAAAAATCTTAAAATTAAAACAAAACTTATGGGATATCATGTGGGGCCAATAAATACCCTGGCTCAGCATTTTGCTTCTGTGTCGTTCTAAAATGGGCAGAATGAACACAGAAACGCTGTTATTCAGAATCATTTATTTCTAATTTAAACGGGGTGTTTCTAACTGTCACGGGTGAGAATCGAACCCACGACCTATGACTCAGAACTCAATACCAGGGCGTCATTGGGGTAAAAGCTTACATATTTAATTTGAAAACATATCAGCGCTGACAAGAGATGCTTAGAAATGTGCTAAGCTCAGATTAAGCAGCATGTTTTCAACTACGTCTGTAGTGGTAACTTGTTGTAGTCCGCCTGGCTAGCTACCAGTGACGAAGGGAGCATACATACCGATTCCCGTCGGCTTCCCTTTTAGAAAGCCCACCCCAACGATTATCTATACAGTGGAGATAATTTTTGCATACATTTTTGGTACCGATTACATTTCGACCACTTGCCACTGCTAGCTACCATCATATCAGCGTCATATGATCGTGTGTTTAGGAGGCTGTGTGTGGCAAAATTTCATGTAAATAAGGTTAATAATTAATCTTTATTTTATAATTTATCTGTTCTGTTTCAAATTTCTGCTTTGTTATTGTAACTAGTAAATAAGAAAATAAAAAATGCTGTATTCACCTGTAAAGGCATGTCTTTTGGCCTAGTCAGGTTTTAATTTTTAAATTGTAATGTGTAAAGATATGTCGTTGGTGAATCTTTTTCAATAAATAAAATAAATAAAAATTAAATAAATCATCTTATCTAAATCTGACCCCTTAACAACAATAATTTCAGCATTGCTGTGTTCCGCCAGTTCCTCAGTGGTTGAGAATTCCGGGAGAGGCATGTTGCCACCATCAGCCTTATCATTACCTACTTATTATGTATGATGAAGTCTTTAAAAAATCTTTATTCAAATTTATGGCTAGCTTGGTAGATCTTCTGATGAACCAAGCTATATTGCACCGTGCTAACATTATTCACTAACTATAATCCTTTAGGTCAGTGTGACCAATTGTGGCAGATTTCTGCCATTTGGGCAGATTTGCACTTGAATTTATGAAGTAACTATTTTAAGTGTGGCATATTATGCCGACTATTTCGAAAAGTGGCAGAATTTGGTAGATTTGAAAGAAGTCTTTAAAATACTTTAAAATAATAAAGATTTCCTTTAAATTTGCTATATTCTTTCACTGTATGATTTAAATTTATGACTTTGTATGGCAATTAATCTGTAATAAGGTTAATGTAACTGATCATTAGTTGCTTAATAAGTAAATTGTAGTAGAACTTATTCAAATTCCTTATGAAGTAATTCTTTTTGGTCGATTGAGGTGGAAAAAAGAAAAATAGTTTGACAGATTCGCCGTTTCGGAGATGGTCACACTGCCTTAGGTAGCTATCACATATTAATTACAACGTCCTTAAACTTGTGCGCGCGCGCGGGTTAAGGGCGCGCAGCCGGTAGTGTCATCGCGGACCTTGCATAAACAACGATATTTGTTATTATTGCAATTTATACTGACGACCTGTGGGCCTACCGCGTAAGTGCCGTCGGTATCGCTGTCAACTTCACTTTGACAGCCGACGGCGTTTTTGTGCAACGTCACTTCAAGGTTATCGTCCTAATTTGTTTTAAATATCCGACTTCACTTTATGATGTTCTCCCTCCATGTATCCCCAAACCCACCAATTTTAAAATTGTCCTTAGTTATGTCAATCCCCCCTGTATTGATGTTTTATGTGACTATATAACTAACAATAATATAAGATTATAATTTATTTATCTATCCCCTACTAGCAATGTTATATATAAGTATTGTGTCTGTCTATATTTCAGATACATTAGCAGTTGGCTTTACATCAAATATATAATAAATAATATATAGCAAAAATGATCTGGGCCCGTAGACAAAGTAACATCGTTATGTAGCGAAACGATAATTCGATTCGTTATTGTCTATATTCGCCAATTAAATTGGGGTAAGTCCACCAATCCCATACATTTAATTCTTTACGAACTTCGTTATCGTTTTTGAATTGTTACTTTGGCTAGGGGCCCTGGTATAGCAGATATTTTTCGATCGATGAAACATATCGATGAAACATACGACATTAAACTTTTTTTTGAATTTGGACATAAATCTGTAATCCTGATAATTATTACAAGCATTATTGTGACATAAGTTTAAATAATATTATCAAAATGACATCAACTGTATAATATATATCTTTAGATTCTAAATACCTACCATTATCATTATTAATAATTTTAAATTCACATGTAAATTATTTGTACAATGTTTGCGTGCTATTTTTATTAGCAAAACATGTGGTTCACAACAAAACTGTAACAACTTTATACCATGTTTTAAGCAAATAAAGGAATATAAAAAAAAACAATATAGTATTTTTTGGAATAAGATTTTCTTTTCTTTTCAAATCTGAAGTTGTATGTCAATTGTCAGGTCTAATGCCTATATGTCCACAACTGGCGAATGCGCATTGTTGATTATTTTTGCATGATTTTTGTAGTTCCAAGTGTTAGGTGTAACGTGTTAGTTAACCCTAGGTGTCGAAAAGCCCGTTTTCCAAGTCAGGACATTTCGGCAAAACCCCCCAATTTTGCCTATTTTGCCCAGTCTGCGCGGCTGGGACGGACCTTCTTACGGACGTTCCCGCGAATAAGCAGAATAGGATATGGACCACCAGTTTTTTTTTCCTATGAACGACGGGGAGACTCTTATCCTGCATCATACCTGCTGTTAAGTATTGATAAGGCTGAAGATGGAAGCGAACCTCTACCGGAATCCTCGATCACTGAGGAACTGGCTATCTTATCTTTAACTGCCGGAACACAACAATGCTGAAAACGTTGTTGTTATGGCGCCAAACTTAGATAAGGTGGTGGTAGCTAGCCAGACGGACCTACAACCAGTTCCACTACCAACCAAACCGGATACAATATGTACCCCCGCTGGGAATCGAACCCGGGACCACTGGGTCTGATACCAGTGGTTGTACCATTAGACCACAGAGGCGGTTAAAACGTGGGCCCTATGCGGACTTATTTTGATGTAAGTCTAAGAAACTACACAGAAACGTTTGATTAATTTGGTTGGTTTTCGGAGTAGAGCCCTTTGTCCTTCCTTAATGAGCGATTTACACGGGTCAAGTCTTTAAGTAAGCAAAGGTTGTTAAGTACATTGAGTAAGTCGTCGTCTCATCCACTTAACACCCACTGCTGGGTATAGGTCTCCCCCAAAAAGGGGGGGGGGGGTGTCTGCCATAATCGCCACGCTTGGTAAGCGGATCGCAGTATGGCCACGTTTGTAGGAGACGCTGCTGTCCGTCTCCTGAAGGCTGAGTCCCTTAGTCGCCTATTACGACATCCACGGGATGAGTGGACCGATAGTGTTATTCTAAGCCGACACTACACAGTACATTGAGTAAGTACAGTGATGTAAACGATAGGGCAGTAGCGAGTCAACTTGTCTTGCAAGCTTCCTTGCAAGTGGATCCATATAAAATCGAACGCTGTCTGTTTCATTGTCCAGGCGATCGTACTCGCCACGTATTCGCCACTGTCCTTGCCTGGTGTAAATCGGGCATTAGCTGGTATGCAATGCAGTTCAGTGAAGATAATCTTAGAAACGATAATACAATAACATGAGCGTTGCTCGGTCGAATTTTGTCATAAATAATTCAACGGAATATTAAGAGGCCGACAATGGCGGGTTAAGGACGATGTAAAATAGTTTTGCGTGTGCGCACGTATTGTGTTATAATAGAAGAGGAAAACGTCAGGTGATAATCTTAATACCTATATGTAATACTGTACGTGTGTTTGTCAACTAACTCCTAAACGGCTGGTCCGATTTGGTTGAAATTAGGTACAGTAGGGAAACTTCCCGGTTGAGCTTTATTTAAAAATGTAATAATGACTCCAGAGTCATTGACGTTTATATATAGGTCCAATACTCGTATTCACCATTCAAACACTCGCCCCTACCGGGACTCGAACCCAGGACCTCAGAGTAGGCGACAGACACCTAGAAACCGGTGCGTGTTCACCACTCTACACGTCATTCTGTGTTAAATGCTTTCAATAAAAACACCGAGTCTTCTATTAGTAACATTAATACTGCTGTAAATCAGACGTATTCATTTTACATATAGCTGTAAATAATATTAACTTAAACACCATTGTTACATAATATGGAAATATAAGGCGCAGCGTTTAGAGCTAGCGCAGACGACGGACAACGGAGGACTTTTTGTCGGCGACACGTCTTTATTGTTAACCAAATAAGATTCAACTTAGACCGCGTATATCCATGAAAAGTACGCGATAGTCCTCGTTATTTATTCAAGTTTATGTTCTTAGTAATAAGGTCGTGTCGCGGACAAAAAGTCCTTCAATGTCCGTCGTCTGCGCAGACCATTACTGAAATGTTATCTTTATACGAAAAAACTTGAAAAAAGCATTTTTGCATCGTCAATTTTAGATGACAAGAAAAAGGAGCAAGAATCTTAGAGTGCGTTTTATCCTAAATTCCCTTTTCTGTTAAGTCGGTACCCCTATATGTCAAAAAGGCGCGAATGTGTTAGAAACATCAAATCAAAACCATTTTTCTTTCACCGCTTTCATGTTTGGAGCATGATTTTCACAGAATCCAAAACTTAAAATATCTGCATCAACTTATAATCTTAAATTAACCTAACCTTTTGACAGAAATCGACAGAAACCTACTAAAAAGGGAATATAGGATCAAACGCACTCTATCAGATTTATCAAAAGCAATATACAATTAAAAAAAAAACAAAAATATGAGACTGTCTCTGTGATAAATATTTAACAAGAAAATATACTAGAAAAAAGCAACTTCTCTCATGTCGCCCTGACGGGATGACTGACTTTTTTTCAGTATATTTTGTTTAATATTTATCACATAAAAAAAGCATTGAAAAATGCAAAATTTAAAAATCTTCGTGTGTTTTCGACCGAGAACATTTGAAACTACAGAATACATTTTCATTTATAACATCAGGTCTCATGGCTTCTCTGCCGAAACACCGAAACATCAGGAAAATAATTACATGGAATTTTAACAACAAAAATATGATCAATATTCACATTTTTATGTACTTTTTAGATTATTCCGCCAGCGGAAGTGGGTCTACTTCAGTCTGCTTGTCTTAACGTTGTGCTTAGAGCTTAAATATTTTCATCTAAAATAAATTACTATTGTAATGCGAGAAATGATATTTTGTAAGTCCTTCCTTGCGAGTTGAAAATTGTTTACGGTTACGATAATCATCAAATGTAATATTATAGTAAGTATTTTCTTTTTGTGATGGAAATTGACCTTACTGATATGTTAAGGTCACTTCAATTTGACGAATCTGTATGAAATAAAACAAGGAGAAAAAATTGCCCTTGACGAGTTTCTTGCCGGTTCTTCTCGTTACAAGGTCTCCCGCCGTAGGGTTTGTGAACCGATGGCGTAGCTTCTTTGACATTCATAAGTGCTTGTAACAGCCTAGACTGAATAATGATATTGAATTTTGAATTTATTATAAAAATAGTGTACAGTCTCATAGCCGAAAATAAAACATCTCATTTCATGATAATAATACAGGAAACGCGTTGTACTATTTCTACAGCTTTTTTATTAAGTCGCTAGGTATTTGCTTTTTTTTGTTCACGGCGGGGAGACTCTTAGCCTTCATCATACCTGATGTTAAGTATTGATAAGGCTGAAGATGGAAGCGAGCCTCTCCCGGAATCCTCAATCACTGAGGAACTGGCTATCTTATCTCTAACTGCCGGAACACAACAATGCTGAAAACATTGTTGTTATGGCGTCAGACTTAGATAAGATGGTGGTAGCTAGCCAGGCGGACTTACAACGAGTCCTTCCACCAACCAAACCGAATACAATATGTACTCCCGCTAGGAATTGAACCCGGGACCCCTGGGTCTCATACCGGTGGTTGTACCACTAGACCACAGAGGCGGTTAACATCTCCTTTCGTGATAATAATACACGAAACGCGTTGTTCTATTTCTACAGCTTTTATTATTAAGTCACTAGGTATTTGATTAAACTTATACATATTTATAGAATACACAAAAAGCCACGTTTGCGTTGAGCCTAAAACTCAGTGTCTGTGGCCTCATATTTAGGTTAAATACTTTGACAAGGATGCGGAGCGCACGTAAGAAGTATGATTTACGAGTATTTTTATTGCTACATTTGTACAATGAACATGAAAACTGTAACGTTAAGTTCCATTGAGTTAAAAATTCAAGTTTTAAAGTTTGAGGCAGTCAGTACGGATGTCCATGTCAATATAAGGGAAATACTTAAGACATACATACTTACATACATACACTCACGCCACAATTCCCTTACGAGATGGCTGAGTAACAAAGGTGCATCTTGAAAGTGAAATGTATAAAAAAAACCGTCCAAGTGCGAGTCGGACTCGCGCACCGAGGGTTCCGTAAAATATTTTTTATTATATGATGTAACTAAAAATTTACGGTTTTCGCAATTTTCCCTTTATCTGTACATTTCAAGTAAATTTCAAGATTCTAAGTTCACGGGAAGTACCCTGTAGGTTTTGATTCCCGTGCGAGTTTCGAAAATTTGCGGAAATTTGCGGCATAAACGGCTGTGTCTTTTGATTGCTTTGGCTTCTTTCACAGCTCCAAGGGACAGTAGACCTGAGTATTAGATATAAATTTCAGTTTGATACCTCCACGCGTTCCTGAAAAAAACAGTCTTTACAGACGATGGACGGACGGACGGACAACGAAGTGATCCTATAAGGGTTCCGTATTTTCCTTTTGAGGTACGTAACCCTAAAAAACAACGGGTTGCACTCTGGGAGTGCCTACAGAAGTGAAAACCGCTTAAACGAAAATAACGATCAATATCCACTATATCTTGACCACAATTTCATAAATAGTTGATGAAATCGGAGACCAACTTGATTTGGTAGGTAAATCCATTAAAACTGGCATCAATATGAAAGTTGGTAGTAATGAGAGATCTTCATATAATGGTTGTTTAATTAATATTACTTAGATGTTAGATCTTTCAAGTGTGAGACTTTATGTAATTTGAAATAGGTCAACGGTAAATGGTCTTACGAATTTTCGATCAGGGTCACGTGTCCTGACGCAACTTTAAAATGTTTTACCTACCCCAAAAATTCAAACTAATGTGCACAACGCCGCTAAAGAAGTTTTCACTTCAAAATCGTTCTCACAGCCACTGCACAAGGCACACATCCACAAGGCATTTGTAATTCATAAGAAATGTATCCGCGCCATATTCGGGCTAAGACCAATTGATTCGAGCCGACCATACTTCCGAAAATATAATTTGCTAACACTGCCTTGTCTCTATATATATTCGGCATTTGCTTAATTGTATACCACAACTGCTACTAGCTGTGTAGTGTCGGCTTAGAATAGCACTACCCCCTCTCATCCCGTGGGTGTCGTAAAAGGCGACTAAGGGACTCAGCCTTCAGGAGATGGGCAGCAGCGTCTCCTACAAACTTGGCCATACTGCGATCGACAACCCGCCTGCCAAGCGTGGCGATTATGGCAAACCCTCCCTTTGGGGGAGGCCCATACCCAGCAGTGGGTGTTATGTGGCTGAGACGACGACGACGACGACAATACCACAACAAAAAAATATTTTTTTAAAAGCATGAAATAACTATGTAATCGCAATTTGCGTTCTGCGTACAGAAACAAACGGGTTTGATCCCCGGACAAGACAAATATTTGTGTGCATGAACATGTCTATTTGTTTTGGTCTAGGTGTTTAATATGAATATTATGTATGTATTTACAATAAAAAAAGTATAGTATGTTTATCCGTTATCTAGTATCCATAACACAAGTTCTTCATGAAACTTAACGTATAAACTTAAAGTGTGATTGTATGCAATTATTTATTTATTATTGGCGAACGACAAAATTAGCCTTAATAAGCAATAACTGTTACTTAATGTGCATTACAATGTGCATTGCAACTACCAGATCATTTTCAAGAACTTTAGATACGTAAAATCAGAACTTCTGTTAGAGAGTGATTGGCAAAAAAATGTTTTTACAGCATTCAATAATATTTAGATTATAAGTAGAGTTAGTTAATAATTAGGTTGCCTTGCTATTTTTTTAAAAATTTTAATTAATATGGTGTAAATGCCTGAAAAGGTAAAAATAAGTGATCCAGTTTTGCAATTAACACTCAGACCTGTTTTTGTAACCTTGATTCTTTACACAATAAATACTTACTTACTTACTCCTCAACGACGCCACATTTGACATTGGTTGGATCTGAGAAAATGAAGATGAGAAGAAGTAACAATAGTGACAGTTTGTCACCCAACCACCTATATTATTTTACGAAATTCAAAATTCAATATCATTTATTCAGTCAAGACTGTTACAAGCACTTATGAACGTCAAAGAAGCTACGCCATCGGTTCACAAACCGTACGGCGGGAGACCTTGTAACGAGAAGAACCGGCAAGAAACTCGTCAAGGGCTATTTCTTTCTCCCAGTTTTATTTCATACAGAGTCGTCAAATTGAAAAGTGACCTCAAATACATGAGGACATAAATTTTCAGCACAAAAATAAAAATAAAATAAAACGTACATTTTATGGTTATCCTAACCGTAAACAATTTTCAACTCGCAAGGAAGGACTTACCATACATTACAACATTTCTCGCATTACAAGATTAATGTACTGCAAGTTGTGACGTACATACAGGTCAAAAGCAATTAATTTTAGATGAAAATATTTATACGAATACGAATATACCATGTCCATTGATGGTGGCTTTTCTACCTGCACTGGACAGTTAACAACAAGCACAGCATCTTCTTCTTGTGGCCCTCCACTACTGTAGGGTTTATTACCCTGTGTCTGACCACTCAGCGAATTTATTACCCTGTCTTACAACAAGCGGAAAAAATGTACAACGCTGGCAATCTTCGTCCACTCCCGGATGTTTCGAAGCCAAGACTTCTTCATAACATATTTTGGCTTCTATATAAGAAAATAAATCGTGCCAAGTGCTCACTCATCTTTTTTATCCTTCGCATGATTATTATTATTTAACACCCACTTACGTATATTCAGATCGATTCAACAAGAATAATTGGCAAACCGGTAGGTTACTTCAGAGCGTCGCGTGCGCATGTTGCAGTTATTAGTGGAATTGGGTTGTCCAGATCAGTTAAAATACTTCTACGTAACCACACGCTATATTATTATTGATACGAGTGTAATGACAATGTTTTCTTAGAAATAGTATTCAATTTATTCTAGCGGCCTGAGACTTTACTTACATGGAAAAGACTCTTCATACATTTTCTTTTATTCGTGCCACTTCGAATAACTTTTTGTAGAACATGGTTGATTTCTCCCATGCAAATTTATAATAGTGATGGCAGCGCCCGACGGATAATTGAGTCGGGGGTTTTTAAATTATTATATCCTTTTACAATTAAGTTTGAACCGTCGTGTTTTACTCAATATTTTTAATTTTGCTTTTTATTCCAACCTTTTTAAAAATCATAGATATTATGTACATTGTACTACATTAAACCCATTACTATGAAAACTGCATCAAAATCGGACTAGTAGTTTTGGTTTTGCTCAAACAACCCCAGGTGAGTTGTCGTCGTACACCTATCTAAGAGCATGCACCAAACCCGTCACTGAAAACCGCATCAAATCGGACTAGTAGTTTTGGAGATAAATGGCAACATTGGTTTGCACAAACAAACATCCTCTCACCCCAAACGCTTAAGTATATACCGTCTCCGTACCGTCGTGGGTAAAATAGCCTAATATTTATTGTACAGCGTATTTTCTAATGTGGGGCATGGGATTGAATCTCGGCCGCCTATTGTATCCGGACAACATTTAGGACCCAGTTAATGACTGTAAATCTACATTAATAAATTGGATTTAAACTCTCGATTATGAAGAAACCAAATTCCGAGAAAATAGTAGAGCTTTAATTTGATACCAAATAAATTAATAATAAACATATAAACATACTACACTACCTTATACTAACTATAACAAGAAAACGCCGTCCAACTCGCAGCCGCGTAGCATAGTACCGAGAACACTGGCGCTGTTGCCCCGCTGAATACATAGACTCAGCCGCTGGGCAAGATAGGCACCAGCTCTCGGGTCTCCCGAGGCGTCAAAGCTGGGCTTGGCTGAGAAACTGAATTCATCCTGAAATAGTTGTCGGTTTTTAGTACACACAAACGCACACACACACACACACACGCACGACACATGCACACATATTTATAGAACCTAATTTGTTAAGTTTGTTTCTTAAATAGTTTTTTCCTTATTTTAGTCAAATATCAGAATGTATGCTATATGAAGAGCGAAGTCTCCTGATACAAGTATTTTTATGCTTGATAGAACACTGGCCACTTGCTGTTGTTGTAAATGATATTTGAACGTAAATAAATATTTTGTTTTTTTTCGAATCAATGCCAAATGTGGCGTTGTTGAATTTTGACTATGAGGGCGACATTTATATTATTCAAGCTGCACCTATGATAATCGGCCAACCACGCTAGGGTTTCATAGCGTGAGCGTATATATATATATATATTTATAAATAATATATATATATATTTAAAATCACACCAATTATCTAGCCCATGTTAAGTATCATGAAGAACTTGTGTTATGGATACTAGATAACGGATAAACATACTTATATACTTTTTTTTTTTGTAAATACATACATAATATACATATTTAAACACCCAGACCAAGACAAATAGACATGTTCATTAACACAAATATTTGTCTTGTCCGGGGATCGAACCCGGGACCTCTGGCGCAGAAGGTGGGGTTAGTACCCCTGCGCCAAACAGGTCGTCAAAATATATATATCATGACATAACATGATCGGTCTCCGGACCAACAACTTGGGGATCAGGCTGAGAACTTTGAGAACTTTGATTAATTTTCTACGAGTATAGCATCCATCAAACAAACCATCGCAAGAGGATTCCTTTCTTGTTAACAAATCTTTTTTTTTTGTTCTTTTTAAATCATGCATGCTTGATTTATTGTTCTCTTGTTTGTCTTTTTATTTAAGTAATTTTTATTATTATTATTATTATTATTTATTTAATTCTCAGATATTACATCAATTTTTGTTAGTAAATGAGTATAACAGTAATGTTTAACTATTTGTGCTTGTAATTAACTTTCTATAATAGAAATAGGTTTATATATATACCATTTAGATTTTAATCCTATGTAAGCTTAACTAGTAAATAAATATGACTGATTCTATTACTAGTTTTGTCAACGATCCTCGCTAGCGTCTAACGTATAGACATTTGTATGAAAAATTGTTCGGAGCCCCAAGCGGTGTGTAGCTGAACTAAAAATGGTATTATGAGTTGACAACGTTGAAATTAGGTGGCTATCGTAGCGTTTACAAAAACTCATAATACCGATACCATAGTCGGCGATTCGAGCAATGTATTAGGTCTTTAACTATGAAATTGGCGATTTGTATGAAGATTTTCAAAGAAAGTTCGTTTTCCATACTAACAATTTTTGTTATAGTTACTACCGCAAGTGCTAATGCCACAATTTTTTTATGTACAATCATTGTTTGAAGACTAAGCAATCTAATGCTATATTTTAATTTAAAAAATTATGAATAATTTATAAATTAAATTTAATAAAGTAGTAAATTTTGCTAACAAAAAAAGGAGAACCTTTCGAGGTATTTTTTATCCTATAAGAAACGAAAATAATAACCATGAGATTACTCGATCATTATGATCTTAATTTAATATAAAATCATGCAATAGATGTACCTTTTAATCACAGAAGTAGTGAGGTTCTCTAGAAGTGTAAGAAAAAAAATCGGCAATTTCATACTTTAACCCCTATTATTTACGTTATCAGCAGCTGTCACGTCACTTACGTTTACAGGAACAACTCATAATAGAGCTACTTAGAATGTTCTTCTGGTCCGTCCGCCATTTTAATTAAGAGTGTTTTACTTTAGACTTAAGGGACTCCGTGTGCGTTGTCTTTATACATTCCCGGCGAACTCTCGACCCAACACGATTGATTGAAAGCCTTATAATTTGATTAATAATTAAAACATGTATTGGCTAAAGGCCATAAAACTTTTACAGGAAATGGTCCACCAAGAATACGGAAAAGGTTTAAAGAGATACCTTAAAAATTCGTCAAGGCATGATTTCCTATAAAGCACAGTCAAAACAATGCGAGGAAAGATGTACGGAAGTTACAAATTGTAATTTTTCCGGACTATCGGAGTTAAAGAGCCTTTTACAAGGTCTAAGGTTTTTTGGGAAACCCATTGTTTCTCCAAATGCTATAGAAGGTTTGATTATGTTATGATAACTGAAAATGTACAATCGAAGACACATCGAGAGTGTAAGAGGTCTTTCATAACGATGAAAAACTTCAAATCTAACACTCTTAAAACACTTTTGGTTCGTGGTAGGACTCGTTGTAAGTCCGCCTGGCTAGCACCACCATCTTATCTAAGTCTGACGCCATAACAATAATGTTTTCAGCATTGTTGTGTTCCGGCAGTTAGAGATAAGATAGCCATTTCCTCAGTGATTGAGGATTCCGGGAGAGGCTCGCTTCCATCTTCAGCCTTATCAATACTTAACATCAGGTATGATGAAGGCTAACAGTCCCCGTTCGTTCATAAAAAAAAAAAACTATTTTCAACCGATTTCCAAAAAAGGAAAACGTTATCAAGTTTTCCGTCACTAAGATACTTTTTTATGTATGCTTGGTACACATTGACATTGACAGTGCCCTTATGTTGCTCGTGATTGCGGCGGCTTGACGTGCTATTGACTGTACATCGATTACTCGAATTAAAAGGGTTCGACCGTTGGTACTGTAGAGGTCGCCTTGTCATAAAAATATATATAAAAATTGTGTTATAGATCAATTGGAAATTAAATATAGACAGTTATACTTTTGGGTACCGTTTTCTCGGAAAGTACTAAGGTTAAATTAATAATTTATAATTCAAATGAAATACCTAATTATGTTATATTATTTGTGATATAAACTTTTTCTATATATCTTTTATTTTTTTAATAAAGGGCCCTAAAAAACTCTACTGGTCAACCTGGAAGTTCTCCGACTGTACCAGTAGTACGCTACCAGTGAGCTACGCCGACACCACAGCAAATTTTGGAAATTTTAAAATCGGTTGAATTAAGTATACTTATCTGATTTTGATAAATATTAAACAAGAAAATATACTAGAAAAAATATTTTATAAAAAAAATCAAACCGACTTCAAAAAGTAAAAAATAAAACTTTTGGAGTCGGTGCCAGCCAGGGCATTCTACATTGCACTTCTATTAACTATATATTTTTTGGCCTTAGCTAGCTAACACCGACTCCAAAAGTTTTATTTTTTACTTTTTGAAGTCGGTTTGATTTTTTTTTATAAAATGTTTTTATTTCAGATTTTTTAGTTACATCATGTGCCGTTACTTACACTAAAAATCAGCCCATACACAACAATGTCATCTAGGTAAACGACTACTTACCAAAAGGTGATTGATATTTTTCAAGATTATGAATAAACTACTAGCCAGATCTTCGTAAAAATGATATGGAACCAAATTGACAGTGTACCCGATCGAACAAAAAAACAATTATTAAAATCGGATCACCAACACCGGAGTAATCGGTATACATACATCAGACAAAAAAAAAAGAAAAAAAAAATACGCGTTGAATTGAGTACCCCTCCTTTTTGTTGAAGTCGGTAAAAAAGCAACTAGTATCAGTTTAACTCAACTAGCGTAGTTTTCTAGTATATTTTCTTGTACCCACTTGTTACTAGCGTTTGATATACGGATCATCATAAAAATTTAAATATAATATAAAGAATATGTGTATTTTCTGATAAAATGATTTTGAAAAACATTTGCTGAATGGTCCCTTTGTCTGCAAGAAGTGTCTCGAGATCAAATATTTTTTTAATTATTTTTTCCTGTTGCATACATGCATTTATCAGCCTATCTATAAAAAATCGCAGGTATTGTACAAAAAAATGTACATCCGTAACAACTGGGTTAATATTTATCACATAAAATAGCATTGTAAAATGCAAAATTAAAAAGTTATAAATATATCTGATTTTTTTATTTTGAATTCCGTCAGCTGTTTGCGTGAGATTTATTTACAAAACCACAAACATAAACAAATCTACAATTTTCGTATAGTTTAGTTAGTATGTTCTAAAGTAGGTGTTTATTGGTTTTCTTTCACAATAAAATCTTAAAATATACGTTACTTATCTTAAATGTCCAACCATAAAAAGCAATAAAAGCTTTTTATACTTAAAACAAAACAAGTTGTTTATTAAATTAAGATAAGCTATTAAACTATTGCTATTTTGGAGTTACACGATTCTTTTTGAGTGGGTTGCTTATCATTCGTGTACAGAAGTAATATATTAATTAGCATATTTAATGTATTTCCTCTTTGTTCTGATACCTCACACATGTTGGGTTATACATAATTCTAATAAAACACATAATATTTTATGTATAAACATTGTTTTTATGCCCATGGGTCTGTCGTGCCAGCATATAATGTCTTCCTCATTTTTAAGTAATTATATGTCTTCATATTTCCTCTATGTGCAATTTGCTATTGGAAATGACGTTTTAATAACTTTGATATGTCAACGGTCATATGGTCCGTTGATGTGTGTAGGGTATTATTAGTTATTGAATTTTTTTTAATGTCTGCAATAGAGTTCTTAAATATCAAATCGGCACATATTGAACCTATTTCAAGTACGAGGATAAAATACTTGAAACTTCTTCCCTCGCTCCCTTCTCCCGTCCCCCCGCCGAGCCTACTAGACTCGACGGGGTGTCGGGGGCGGCGGGGATAGAGTCCTGCAGGGATAACATGCACGTCACGAGATAATTTTCTCACGCCATTTTCTCGTGGTGAGAGGACATATCTATACTTCTCGACTGTCGGTAACATTGCACTACATTTTGTCATGTCGTTCTGTCAAACGTAGACTTCGAGAAATTTTCTCTTTAAACTGCAACATACGCGCCATATTTTCTCATAAATAATCGAGTTTTGACATTTAGTTTCGATTTATTTGTCGTCGATCATTCTGTTCGAAGAGATAGCTGGAGAAACGTAAAAAGTGTTGCGAAAAATGGCAGTGCCGTATTACAATTATTTATTAACTATATATGAAGAGAGGTGGAATAGGCGGATCGAACGGAAGCGCATACGAGACGTCTGCGACCCTTTCGATCTTCGCGACAGCGAGTTCCAGTCGCTGTGGCGGATCACAAAGCCTATGGCCTATGTTCTGCCATATACTGGCACAGATACGTTATCTGTGCCTTGTTACTTCTGATGCTAAAACAATAGGTACATTACTTAGTATACGAATGTACTAATATTACGAATATAAATATTAAATGCGAGCAATCATACAATCACAAATACCAAACTATACTATCAAGAACTAACGAATATAATTATATACTTACGTTTTCTTTTGAAATGCCATTTCAAACTAAATACAACAACCTAAATTCAAAAATAAAATAAGCAAAACTACAGCCGGACCGGACTTCAGACAAGAATGACACATGTGAATGTGACGTTTCGGTGAAGACATCGGTTTAAAAATTGACAATAGTGCTATCTTTGTCATTATTCATAATCGCAAAAGAAAAGAAACATTTTTATTTTTAAATTTAATGAACTTGACAACAAGACTATTGGCCTTGCTTAACATTTCATTCGTTCAATTTGTTGTGTATGGGTGGTTTTAGTCACCATAGACACACATGATTATCAGTGTTTTCATTTAAAAATAAAACTTGACTTTTCGTCATGAAAGGGATATCTCACGACGTGATGATTCTCTCTCGTGGCGCGTATGTTGCGAATTGCGAGAAAATTATCGAGATTGACAATTTTTTCATCCCATACGGCTCTTTCTTCGGTCTTTCTTTTGGATGGATAAGGAGAAGATCATGACCCACCACGCGGGTCCAATGCAGATTGGTGGGTTTTAATTACTGCAAATACAAGCGCGACCAATGTCATAACGTGCCTCCCGAGAATGGAGGAGATCGAGATAATAGATCACTCATCCTGTGACCGACTATTGCTAAAGTTGCTTAACGGCTGCAATCGCAGGCCGAGCGCGCGAATTACTGCGCCACGAGTTCCTCGTGTTTGTATATACCTACTGAGTATAACACCCATATTCTAAGTCGTTCCTCCAAAACTTACTCGTCCTCGACTTAACGAAACCTCATTGAAAACCTCTTCGAAATACTCCTCGAAATCGGTATTCTAAGTCATAACTCCGTAAGGACCTGGAGGAGCCAAAGAGTTCGTAGCCACTCCGTGTTAGGCCTAGCGCACACTACCATTTTTACCCACGACGAGGTTGAGTGGAGTGTAAAAAATTTTGGAGGAACGACTTAGAATATGGGGGTTATTGTATTGAATGTTTTTTGAATATACAATAATATTTTCTAAATACATTCTTACAAAACAACAACTCGCCACCACAGATCTATATCGAGATGGACGTAAAGAGCGCTTCAAACTGTATGATAACCTAGCGTATCGAATTTTTCGTATCTACGATGACGTCAAGAGCGAGATTTAGTGATGTACAAATGTTATTGACGAGCTCTTGCAAGAAAGCACTGCACAATTAACCATTTCTGAGTGACGTGTGTTTTCATGGCAATGGGCAAGTGGACCACATATACATAGTATGACTGACTTAGGTCGTAAAACTTTGACCGTGGATCAAACTTTTGGCACGCAAGGCACGTAACCTTTTACCGTCTATCTCGATATAGGTCTGTGCTCGCCACTTACTTTAAAGTTATTCTGTGTGGCCACACTCAGACAAACTGGGAGCCTACTATAAACTGTAATATGCATTCATTTTAGGTTATTTTCAGGTAGTAAAAGTGAGACGCCCCGCTTTATGCGCCGTTTGATAGCATCCCACTCTCACAACTTAAAAATTACCTAAAAAGAATCGCAAAGAGTTGATGGTAATTAAGGCCCCTCGAAAATGCAAAAAAATTGTGAGTCGATTTATTCTAGTTATATTTTTTAAGTAAAAAAATATCTTATTGCATATTGTAATAATTTTTGAACAAGTAAATATTCTTACTAGAAAAAAGCAATTTGTCTCATGTCTCCCTGACGGGACTCGAACCCGCATCCTTGGGAATCCGGCCCAATGCACTGGCCAATTGTGCAACAGAGATGAGAACACGTTGAAATTCTCTAGTATACTCACCTTTTCTACGGTGTTGGCCACCGTCGTTTCATCAATGAGAGAAATATCCTCTCACTATCGATTAAGATGAAACAGCCTAATCTAATTGTAACTTTCTTTTAATTTTGCATTTTATTATCACATAAAAATAGCATTGTAAAATATACTATAGAAAAGGTGAATATACTACAGAACTTCAACGTGTTCTCATAAGTCTCTGTAGCATAATTGGTCACTGCTTTGGGCCGGATTCCCAAGAATGCGGGTTCGGGTTCGGGTATATTTACTTGTTTAAAAAATTTCACATAAAAATAGTTTTGTAAAATGCAAAATGAAAAAGTTATTATTAGATGGCTGTTTCATCTTAATCCATAGTCAAACATCTGTAAAGATGTTTCTTTCGAATGCGAGGATATTTCTCTCATTGATGAAACGACGTTGGCCAACACCTGAGAAAAGGTGAATTTACTTGAGAATTTCAACGTGTTCTCATAGGTCTCTGTAGCACAATTGGTCAGTGCATTGGGCCGGATTCCCAAGAATGCGGGTTCGAGTCCCGTCAGGGCGACATAAGACAACTTGCTTTTTTCTAGTATATTTACTTGTTTAAAAAAATTCACATAAAAATAGTATTGTAAAATGCAAAATTTAAAAAAGTTATAATTATTGCATATTTTCACGTTCTGCGTTTTCAATATCTCTTCAGGATTAAAGAGAGCTCACGTTGTTTACTCAATCCAAGGGCACATAAGCATTAAATTACAATATTATAGAATATATTAAAGCATGGTTGTTGTCATGTTTCCGACATGCTGAGATGCAATCTCGCTTGATCGTGAGTTTGTCATAAAAGTTAGTGTTGGAGTGAAGTGACATGTATCAGAATAGCACTTCCTACTCACGTGTTTAGTACCTTGTTTTAAGAAAAATGTGAGCGTCTGAATTTCTGGTATGCTTCTTCGAATGGCGTAGTAGTAGATTAATAGTATCCCAGAAGTACCTAAGTATAATACCTAGTAACTTATTTATGTGTACTTTCATAAAGTGAAGAAAAGAAAAAAGTATTAAACCATTTTAGTATTCAATAGTATTTTTGATTGAAGTGAAAACTTCTTTAGCGGCGTTGTGCACATCAGAGTTTAAAATTTTTGAGATGGGTAAAAAATGTTAAAGTCGCGTCAGGACACGTGACTGATCGAAAATTCGTAAGACGGAGGGAGAGTAGACCGCCCCGGTGCGGCGTAGGAGAGGAAGTAATATCCCCCTCTCTTTCTACCGCGCGGCGAAAATGTATGCCTGCTCCTGCTGTTTCGTTTAAGCGGTTTTCTGCCGGCACTTCCGGAGTGCAACCCGTTGTTTTTTTTATTTAGTTTCCATGGCAGATCTATCGAATATTCTGTGTACCTCTACGTACCTCTCCTGAAAATTTGTGTATCTCCGCCTTCGATCATAGATGAGCGAAGATTATATATATAATATTCTCGTATATATTTAATTCATACCAATTTAGTAGAAAATAAAGCCTATTATTAACCTGCCACTATTGTTCCCGGAATCCATTTAAGACCCAATAAATACCAAATGTGGCATCCGCGACGTTGCGCGTTGTGGCTATGAACTACTCTCCAGCTGCACCATTTCTGCTTTGCGAATCCCACAAGGGATGTAATAGTCATATAATATTATATATTGGATAGAGATTTATATCCCAACCTTGGCGGGACAATACATCTATGATAATATAGTATATGTAAGGAAACATCATGATTTATTTATTAAACATAGCGATGTTCATACTAGAAATAAGAATAAGCTTGCCGATCCAAGGTTTCGACTTGAAAAATGTAGACGATCTTTTTTGGGTTCACTCTGTTGTCCTTCTGTCTCGTTTATCTCGAGAACGCGTGGAAGTATCGAGTTGTAATTATAACCATATATTCAGGTCATCAGTCTGTTGAAGGGGTTAAAAAAATAAACCTGTAAATTAACGTAAAAAAAGATTCAGGACTACGAATTCAGGAAAAAATCTAAAAACTATACATTTGTAATTAAATCATAAAAATATAGTCGTTAGTTTCGGAAACTGAATTTCGGGAAAAACTCGGAAACGCGTTTAGGTATCGAGTTGAAATTAAAACCATATATTCACGTTAACAATCTCTTTAAGCTGTGAAAAAATCTATCTTCAAAATTAACGTTAAACAAGGTAAGGGCATTTATGCGGCAAAAACGTATACTTCGACACTCTCAAGGGAATCAAAATTCATAGGGTACTTTTCGTTGACCTAGAACTATGAAATTTGGCAAGTAGTGCCGTCTTTTACTACAAGTACAGGAAAAAATCAGAAAACTAGACATTTGTAAATAAATCATGAAAAATTTAGTCGTAATTTTTGAAAACTGAATTTCGGGAAACTTCGGAAAAAACTGCGAGAGTTCAATTTCTGAACTATTTATAATATTATGTACCTAGGTAGCAGTGGCCAAGGTAAGACCCAAAATTTCTCCAAAGTTTGTCTTAACTGTATGGCGGATCAGTGGGATAGGATTTTTAAAAGGGAAGCTGATGGGAATACGTATGTACCTTTCACCACTGCTAGGTGTGGCGTACCTACAAATTTGTGCGGAACCCTCGGTGGGCAATTCCGACTCGCACTTGTTTTTTAATAAAGTTTCACAACAAGTGATTGAGCTGCCTTTGCATAAATTTAAAATATATGTTGAAAAGACGCTCCTGAGCAAAGGTTATTACAAGGTAGATGATTATTTATATTATAACTCAGCGTGGAATGGAGAGAGCTATGCTCGGCGTTTCCCTGCGTGATCGAATCAGAAATGAGGAGATCCGCAGGAGAACTAAAGTTACTAACATCGCTCGAATGATTGCTCAGCTAAAGTGGCAGTGGGCGGGACGGGACACATAGCGAGAAGAACCGATGGCCGTTGGGGCGGAAAGGTTCTGGAATGGCGACCGCGTACCGGACGAAGCTCCGTGGGTACGCCCCCCACAAGGTGGACCGACGATCTGGGGAAGGTCGCGGGAAGCCGCTGGATGCGGGCAGCACAGGACCGATCGTCGTGGAGATCCTTGGGGGAGGCCTATACCCAGCAGTGGGTGTCATGTGGCTGAGACGACGACGACGAGATGATTATTTAAAAGAACAAAATGCATGGATGATATACTAACATAAAACATTACTATTGTAATGGTATAAAGGAAAATATTCTAATAACTGAGTATGAGAAAATTTTCCTCTTATATTGGATACCTATATTTCAAGATTGTAGATTTGTGTTTGGCAACGACATGTTCCATTGTAAATGTTGTTGTTTCTGTTAAAGCTGATAAGTTTCTTGCGGCCGTTCTTCTTATCAGTTAAAAGATGTCCTGAATGGCTGGTAGGAGAAAAAAATGACTATTCGAAAGCACTTATCTATGTTTATTAAAAAAAATCTTTGACTTTGAATAATTTGGCGTGAAACTTTCTGTGTTCTGTGGCCGTGAGTATATGTAGGTAGTAATTCTTATGTTATGATTCTATGAAGACTTCTTGAAAAAAATCTGGATGACGAACTCTAGATGTTCGTTTGCGAAGTTACGGGTAATTTACTTTATTTTCAACGAGTCACACCACAACTTGTCACGTGTTTCTTGTTAGAAGAACAATTTATAAAAATAATTCTCAATGAGCCACACCCCGAAAGTAGGATATTAGGCGTCAGGAAATAGTATATTTCATTACGAGTGCGGAAAGCCTGTCATTGCAAAGAGTTCCGACAAATGACTACCCGAGCTGAGGCGCAGCCGAAGGTGAGGGTTGACAGTCGCAACTCTTTGCAATGACGGTTCCGCACGTGTACTGACCAACTATTTTTGATACAGTTGCGAAAAAATGAAGCAATTTAATAAAAAATCATTTTTGGAAAATGGCGCCCACAGTAATAGTAGATTGTTTACCAAGGGCTGTATGACACCCATAACAGTCGAGCGTTTTGGCGCCCGAACGAAGTGAGGGCGCCGATAGTTCGAGACTGTTATGGGTCCATACACCCGAAGTAAACACTCTACTTTTCATTTTGAATATGAGGAAAGTAAAAACAAAGAGAATATTAAAAAAAAAAATTGTAAGGTTTCTACGATTTTAATTATTTTATAATGTAGCAAAATAAGCTGTATAGCTTCTGTGCCTTTGCCTACATACCTTTGGTAAATAAAAGTCCAAAGAGATTACAGATATCGATTTGACATGACACCCCCTATTCTTTTTTCAAATTTATTACAGCCCTAGGGCCGCCACATATCACTTTCAACCCGCATTTTAGGCAAGTTATGAGTTACTTTCAGAATATGAGACATGAAAAAGAATATAAGCAGAGAATTTTTTTTTTTTTCACCCATTCTGGGTAGGCAAAGGGAACTATGCCCATACAGCCAAGTCTTCATTAGATCTTTTTTATTGATATGAAATGAAAATGAAATTTAATGAGATGAAATGAAATAAAACCTAACCATTGAATCAAATTATTAAATCTGATATTGAAACAAATTAGTAGCTTCTTTTTAGAAATATTTTCATGAATCATAAAAACTTCTATGATTTTTTTTTTGTAAAAACTTCGTGGTAGGTTTTTTCTTTTTAATAGACATTATTTCCTCCTTATCCATCCAAAAGGAAGGCCAGTGCCCCAGCAGTGGGGACATTAAAAATGGCTGATGACGACGACGACGAATAGACATTATTTTGACAGTTGGGAAAGAGAACGCACGAGTTCGCAAAAGGTAAAGAAAAAGCTCGAGTATGTAATAGATAGCCCACATCCCGAACGCGATACTTCCCTGCAATACGCCACTTTTTGAGCAACTGTATTAAAAAATATCTTCTCAGCCTGTTACACTCTGAACAAGGACTTTTAATGACTTCTATAAACATCTAAAATAACTCCTGGTTAACTATGCGACCCTGGTACTTTCACCTTAAAATATTCCATACTTTCGGGATGTAACTCTATGGGAATTATTGTTATAAATTGTTCTCCCAATGAGTCACAAACACTGACTTGATAGGTTTTTTTTTACCAACCAGTAACAGTGTGAACAAACGGTTACATCGACGACCTGTTTGGCGCGGGGGTAGTTAACGCCAAGGCCAGAGGCCCCGGGTTCGATCCCCGGACAAGACAAATATTTGTGTGCATGAACATGTCTATTTGTACGTAGGTACATCTTAAGTTTTGGCGCGCACTGTTCATTGAAATAAAGCAACTTTTGTCTTGGTCTGGGTGTTTAATATGTATATTATGTATGTATTTACAAAAAAAGTATATAAGTATGTTTATCCGTTATCTAGTATCCAGAACACAAGTTCTTCATGAAATTTTACAGGGGCTAGATAATTGGTGTGTTTGTATGCATTATTTATTTTATTTATTTACTTACTCTTTTTAATTCTGATCTTTATGTTGCATCAGATTCAATGCCACACAGCTCCTGATGCGCAAGTAAAATTCAACTTAATTTATATGTTATGTTATTTAAATACTGCAGTTTGTCATTAACTAGTCGTTAAGAAATTATTAACTTGCTAACTATAGTTATTAGTTAGCAAAGTTCCGGTTGCATCTTCCGGCGTAAGAACCGGTCATCGTCAAAGTGATATTATGTGTAATTAGGTATTAGTGACATCTTGCGTGTGATGTCGTCAACATTTTATCGTTTTAAATCAAAATTATTGTTCTGAGAAGTCATTATGAGTATTACGTTTAAAATCATTATGGTTTTATATCGTAAATTCGCAGTAAATTCATAATAAGCTCGAAAGCCTTGAGCATAGACGAAAGGTTGCGAGTTTATCGGTTTTCTATCGGATACATTTCGGTGAGTGTGCGGCTGAATTGCACAGCCTAATTCCACATTCTCCCTTCTTCCATCGGACAACCAGACATACAAATATGCGCCACCGCTTTATGGTTGAGATCCCAAAGATTCGCACTAAATGTTTTGCGTCAAATTTTATCATCCGTACTGCCAGAGAGTGGAATGCTTTGCCTGAGTCTGTGTTTCCTGATACTTAGAATTTGGGGGTCTTCAAGTCGCGTGTGAATAGGTATCTTCTAGGCAAGCGCGTTTCATCCTAGATCTCATCATCGCTTACCATCAGGCGATATACCGGTCAAGCGCTAACCTATACATAATATATATATATATAAAGAGAAAAGATTTGATTGCAACGAATAGATTCAAAAACTACCGAACGGAATTGGATGAAATTTAGTACACAGATAGTAGATAGCCTGGTTATGAACATAGGATACTTTTTATCCCGATATTCCCACGGGACGAGAACCACGCGGGCGAAACCGCGAGCGGCCGCTAGTAATATTATAAATGCGAAAGTATATCACTTTGTTTGTATGTTTGTTTCTCTTTTACGAATAAACGGTTGAACCTAAATAAATTCAAAAAAAGTCGTCGTCGTCGTCTCAGCCACATAACACCCACTGCTGGGTATAGGCCTCCCCAAAAGAGGGGGTTTGCCATAATTGCCACGCTTGGCAGGCGGGTTGGCGATCGCAGTATGGCCAAGTTTGTAGGAGACGCTGCTGCCCGTCTCCTGAAGGCTGAGTCCCTTAGTCACCTTTTACGACACCCATGGGATGAGAGGGGGTAGTGCTATTCTAAGACACTACACAGCTCTAAAAAAGTATTACTATTTTACTACATTACATAGAGTTAAAAAACTATTTAAACCCTGTTTGCATAAATATATCTGAAGTTTA
Source organism: Chrysoteuchia culmella (assembly GCA_910589605.1). Lineage (NCBI taxonomy): Eukaryota > Metazoa > Arthropoda > Insecta > Lepidoptera > Crambidae > Chrysoteuchia > Chrysoteuchia culmella. Next base: position 2,761,703 of record OU342663.1, read on the forward strand.
TTAAATAAAGTCGATTATAATCATACTATTTTGAATACTGAAAGGTTTTGCGATCCCTTTTGGCAACGTAGTGCGTTGATGTCTTTTCATAGGAGAAAAAAATCCTGACCGATTTGACTTTATTGCAATGCGAATTTCGATATTATTCAGTTGAGTATTTTTTTGTATAAGTTTCAATCTTATTGTCAGTTATATTTATTTAAGTTATACACTAGTATAGTGTTAAGTAATATGTGGTTTTACGGATAATATTTTAGTGATAAGTACGAATCCGTGCACCTAAAAATATACCTCTTATTCTCATTTTAATTCATAAGTTAATTGAAATAGATTAGTTGGGTCCTAAATGTTATTTTTACTTTTAAGTTAAATTAACTGTGCATTTCTTTACTTAACATGTCTGGCTTATGGTTAATTTGGTTTTTAAAGTTTGCATTTTCATTGCTTCTTTATCTATTGTGACAAACTTTAATAGAAAATTACTAAAAATTATCGACTCGGTTCACAAGTTATTCTTAGGTGGGACTCGAACCCGCTACCGTTGGAAATCCCGGTCCACTGCTCTCCCAATAGAGCTATCAAGCCTTTAGAGTGAGGACCTATTATTTATCTTTTTGAAATAGATATGACCCTACTACATCCTGAAAAGAGTTTCCCTGAAACCCACCTTAAAAAAATTAAAAAGGTTTTCGAAAAACCTCCTTGGACGCCCCACTCTAAAAGCAAATGTTTAACCGTGTGGGGATGACGGCGCGTCGCCAGTCGCTCGCTCGCCGTCGCCAGCGCACCTCGCGTCGCGCGGCATAGTTTTCCGCTACGGAAAAAATCTGTCGCGAGTGACGCGGTCGCTTAAAAACTTTTCCAAAAAACCTCCTTCCTGAAACCATTTTCCAAAAAAGTGGCACAACCCCTTCCTTTTCCAAACTTCGAATTTAAAACAAAAGTAAAAAAGTTTTTTGTTTTTTTTTACAAAGTGATGGATAAAGTGCATGGCTGAAAAGTGTGCGGAAAGTGTATGCTTCTCCTGCCCCGGTCCACCCCTTCTTTGAAATCGGGTAAGTTGTGTAATACTTCTTGCATAATTGTTACTGAAAGTGTTGCGAAACGGATTTATTGGCGTATTGTCGTTTATGGTAAATGAATTCAATGTTTCCTAGAAATAATAGTAATTAGGATGTATAAAATATCACTTGTTGGAACAAATGAAAATAAGTTTTTTTTAATTTTCTCATTTAATAATAAACAAAAATATAGAGAAGTCCAAAGTATCACTTACAATACTTTCTTGCAAATTACCATAATACAGCGAAAATATATATTTAAATTCTGTACAGTCAAGTCCTATTTTGCCTATTCGTTGTTAAAATTAAAAAAAGAAAAAATAAAACTAAAAAGATGGAACTTCGATTAACAAGTATTAAAAAAACAATAAGCTATCAATTTTGTTTAACAATCTAGATTATGATCACGACTACTTTTATGTTTTTCTGTGGTCTCGAAATTGGCTTAAGAATAATCAAATCCACTTAGCTAAACTCGCCTGACTTTTGACATTTAAAGGTATTATAATTATCATACTAATATTGACTAATTTGATTCGCAAACCTATCAGATTTTTTTAATAAATTCGGAAAAATCCGCGTATACAAACTTGTATTCGCCGATTACACGACACTAAAAAACTTTAAAATACTTAAATATTATTTAAATTGCTCCTAATTTATCCATAAGAAAGGCCTTAAAACTGCTGAATACAGTAGTTAATAATTTAACTGCAATACAATAATTCTCAAAAATATCATCAACATATCTATAAAAAATAATTTTAATGCATACCTACATACACATTCACACAGTCACGAACAATTCCATAATCTGTTGTGTAAAATACTGGTTCGGTTTGTAACGATTGTATCACGACCGACTGGAAATTGCGTTCAATATTCTAAAATGAAGGGTTACGCAACGGTGTGAGCTGGGGCCAAGTTTCCACAGCTCTTGTTCATACTGTAGTATGTAACTATGTTAGTGTACTACAATGTTGGTTGATTTTAGATTCAATATGCTACTTTAATCATATTATAACTTCTAACTTAGTTTAAATAAAATTATTGTAGTAGTTAGGTATGTAAGTAATACAGTACAGGTAATCGATCAGGTTTATGTTATGGCTGAGTGAGTGTATTGAGTATATGTGTAAAAGGTTATTATTAAAATACGCTACGACTTTTGGTAAGTCAAATTGCCAAATGACGTACCGTATCCCGGTAGTGTGTCTGTGTATTGGTGATGGTGAATAAGGGTATTTATGTTCTGTATGACTGTGTGCGTTAAATTATATTATGTGTTCATAAAAATTGTGTTTATAGTTACGTAGTGTCTGAGGGTATGGGTATGGGTATAGGGTATATTATGTTAGTAAATAAGTACATAAACTGTATCCACGAGAGCTGCTGCCGACAAACTGTTACGCAGTTTGGCAGATGTGATTTTTTAATTTGTGTACCTACTCTTTATGTGGAAAAATAAAAAAAAAATGAAATATCTTACTAATTTTGTGAGGATGTTCGGATGTTTGTTACTCTTTTACGCAAAAACTGCTGAACGGATTTGGTTGAAATTTGGTACACAGATAGTAGATAGTCTGTATTAAGACATAGGATTCTTTTTATCCCGATATTCTTACGGGAACGGGGACCACGCGAGTGAAACCACGGGCGGCCGCTAGTATACGTACTCGTAAATACTACATCTCTAATGTCAAAGTATCACGAGCATAATGATTGCACCAAAATCACCCAGACCCGAGACAAAATAGTTATTGTTTTTCAAAGTGACCCAACTAGGAATGGAAAGATTGAAACGAAATTAAATGACGGCATATGATGTTACAATAACAGCGGCTTAATCGTAAAAAGAAATTTCTCCCAGGGAGCTATCTGTTATTGTATGACTAGAGGCCGCTCGCGGTTTTACCCGCGTGGTTCGCGTTCCCGTGGGAATATCGTAATAAAAAGTATCCATTGTTCATAACCAGACTATCTACTATCTGTGTACCAAATTTCATCCAAATCCGTTCAGTAGTTTCGGAGCCTATTCAATGCAAACAAACAAACATAGAATAAAATTTTACTGTGATAAATTTTAAACAAGAAAATATACTAGAAAAAAGCAACCAGTCTCATGTCGCCCTGACGGGTTCTAGTATATTTTCTTGTTTAAAATTTATCACATAAAAATAGCATTGTAAAATGCAAAATTAAAAAGTTATAAAATTTTACTCTTTATAATATTAGTATACATAAAAAAAAGAGATCGCGACACTAACACAAGATATATCACCATTTAACGAATTGGAATTAAAAATAAAGTATTGTGGCTCATTTTTTATTTTGTTAACCAAAAAAAATCTTGGTTTTTTAAGAAAAAAATTTTGATGTGGTGGCTGCCCGTGGTTTTACCCACGTGGTTTACATTCCCGTGGAAATATCGGGATAAATAGACTACTTAAGTCTTTACATACCAAATTTCATCCAAAATTCGTTCCTTAGTTTTTGCGTGAAAGAGGAACAAACAAACAAACAAACAATCTGACATACTTTCGGATGTATAATATTAGTGGGTTTTGAGGAAACGTCTTGTTACATTAAGAAGATTTATTATTGTGATAATATTATGAGCATCTGTTTAAAGTATTGTTTTTGAAGTTAACCAATGTTGTACATGACATTGAAAAGTCGGCTCAAGTTATATCTGATTAGAAACTGAACGGTCGTGATTCAGCGTATATGGTAGGTACTTACAATGGTAACTAAGACGTTTGAAGTATATACTTAATATATTATATAAAAAGTTTTTAATGAAAAACATAATAAAACAAGATAATATACTAGAAAAAAGCAACTTGTCTCATGTCGCCCTGACGGGATTCGAAACCGCATCCTTGGGAATCCGGCCCAATGCGCTGGGTGCATTTCATAGATTTTCTAGTAGGTATATATTTTCTTGTTTAACATTTATCACATAAAAAAGCATTGACAAATGCAAAATTAAAAAGTTATAATAAGGAATAACATAAATTAAATTATACTGTGATTGTAAATGACATTATGCTGGTTTTAAAAGTTTACTACTCTTTCAATTCTTAGTTTAGTCAGCGAAGATATATATAAGGAGTTTTACTATTTTTACAGTTAAAAATTTGAAAAAATATTTGTAAGCACAGATATTTTAATTTTTAGAAAGTCGAAGACCTGTAGTTATCCTGTTAGTATCGAGGAAATAAAGTAAAAAAAAAATGAGATAATGAGCAGCGTTCCTACCCGCCGTAAACGTAAATACATTTTCCTGTACATTTTTTGACATTACGTCCTCGATACTATTTCGATAGAGTTTCGTTCTCACCCTACGGCCCCTTTATTTCACAATGTTCGGTTTCGGACCAACGGTCGGTTTGTCCTTGCCTATACTAATGTTATAAAGAGGAAAGATTTGATTGTTTGTTTGTTTGCAACGAGTAAACTCAAAAACTACTTAACGGATTTGGATGAAATTTGGTACACAGAAAGTAGATAGCCTGGTTATGAACATAGAATACTTTTTATCCCGATATTCCTACGGGAACGGGAACCACGCGCGTGTAACCGCGAGCGGCCGCTAGTGTATTCTAAAGTGAGTGACAGTAACTTTCCGCTCTCGGGGAGGAACAAGAAAGAAATTCTTAAAAAATATGATTTATTTATTTTTTCATGAAAAAATCGTAAAAAATAATTATTATCTAGCTTCAGTCGTATTTAGCGCCTTAAGTCCCGTCTGTGCAACTTGAGTTAAGAGTCGTTTTTTTCTAGTAGTTTTCTAGGGAATTTTAACTACTTTGCCAAACAGTATGTAATGAAGTGTTGTCAAAATATTTGTAAAGTGAAGTATGTTTGCTCTATAGACTATAGGTCGTGTCGAAAGCATTTCAATGGCTCACCTTGTTGCCGAAGTGAATGGTAACCAATGAATAGCTGTGTGAACCGTGTAGGGCTGCCAACCCTATTATAGTCGGACGGATTTTTTATTTTAGTAAAGTAATTTGACAGCTGTCAATGTCACTTTGTAAAAATGATCCTGCTTTAAGGCGGTACCCTGACCGGAAGTGGCGCCGCGTTGAATTTTATATATCGTAATTCACTTTTTTTTTTTTTTTTTTTTTTTTTATCTTTATTTGGAAAACCAACAGCTTTAACAATGCTTATATAATAACTTATGTAAATATTTAGTAAGCCAATTACAGCTTTCCCTTAAATAAACCAATAATTTTGTGACAAACGACTTTTGGTTTGCGCAAAAAATATATTTATATTTATGAAAATGGCTGAACATGGTAGCCCGAGAGCAACATGTACAAATGTGAAAATTGTTACTGTTGTATTTATGTTTTTATGTAAGTTACAATGAACCAGCACTAACATTTACATTTTAGTCTTATTCTCGTTAAAAGGTCTCTTGTCGTAAGGTTTGTGAACTGATAGCGTAGCCTCCCTAACACACGCAAGTAGTTGTAACAGCCCAAACTAAATAAATGATATAATAAATAATAATAAAACTAAACGTGGAATTTTTAGAGCGATTACGATACAAATTACGATGTTAAATAAAATTCAGCGGCGGCGCCACTTTCGGTCAGGGTACCGCCTTAAACTGATTTTAGAAATGACTTGCTCAGATTCAGTTCCAGGAGGCGTAGCACGAATAACTTTCGAATAAGTATCGATGAAGTAAAGTAAAAAAATGTATGACATATTGAACAGCGTTCCTACCGGACGTAAACGGAACTACATTTTCCTATACATTTTTTGACATTACGTGCTCGATACTTACTCGATACTATTTCGATAGTTGTTCGTGCTTGCCCTACAGATCAGTAAGTATTGATTGCATTCACGCACACAAATTTATTATTATCATTATAGATACATTCGAAGGCAGCATAATGTTTACAAAGTGACATTGGCACCTGTCAAATTAGTATCTTACTTTATTATTTTAATAAATATATTATCAAATATATTTATATAAAAAAATATATGTATATGATAAATATTAAAAAAAATATATACCGCCTGACGGGACGGGGGGACATGAGACAAGTTGCTTTTTTCAGTATATTTCCTTGTTTAATATTTATCACATAAAAATAGCATTGTAAAATGCAAAATAAAAAACTATAAAAAAAATATATATAAGTAGTAAGTAGGCGAAACTACAATATTTTGCGTAAAGCGGAAAGCATTCTTTTTCTAAAGCCCCCACACAAAAAAAGAAGACAAACTGCTCCTATTCGATCACGTTTGTTAAGCAACGTTCGGTCCGGCCAGGTGAACGTAAAATGGCATTACAACTGAGCGCCTCCGTGTTTCGGAGGGCACGTTATACCGTCGGTCCCGGCTGTTGTCATCTCTTAAGGGCCCGCTATAGGCCAACGAATCAGATGGCTTTACATGATCGTCTGTAATATTAATATTAATGAAAGACTGAATTTCAAATTAAGATGCAGCAAACTACAGGACTAACACTAGTGACTATGTTACTCAAAAACACGATTGCATAAAATTTTCTCGATAGATAAAAATTGCGAAGTTGCCTCCAAATCACTATAATTAACACGATAAACTGCTAGTATTCAAGTAATACATTAAAATAAAGCTTGGAACTTTTTAGTATAATTACACTATAGATAAGGCAGGGCTTATGTTATATATTTTTTGTAAATAACCTTTAAATATCCTTTAAAAAAAGAATTTCCTTCATTTCTTCATTCCGGACCGGCCGAATGGGGCCGGAGAATTATATAGTAAATGCTGCCTTATTTCTCATAGAAATAAGGCAGCATTTACTTTGCAGTTCGCCGTTGCAGTTATTACTTTTGCTTTTGGCCTAGAGCGCGCCCTTAAGAGGCGTTAAACTAAATTAGAGGCCTTATAGGCGGCTTGATAAACTTTGACACCAGAGGAAGTAAAAGGACGCAAACGAAATATTGCTAGTGAATTCCCTGACAATTCATCTATTTGTTTATTTCCTATGGATTTTTTTTTAGTAAGTTTTGCTTGCCTTCAAAAAAAATCAAGCAAATTCTGCTACGATGACATCGACACTTCTAAATTCCATAGACGATAAACAGTTAAATGAATTATGGTAAATTTTAAATAGAAAAATATTGGAAAAAATTCTCAGAGTGACAACATTTCACATTCACAAGTGAATTCCCCTCTGAGAATTCACTTGTGGCCGAGTCAATTTTTTCCAATATTTTTCTATTTAAAATTTACCATAAGTATAAAAATAGCATTGAAAAATGCAAAAATTACAAAATCATAAGTTTAATGAATTGTTAGGGAATTCACTTAACAATAATACGTTTGGGCCCTTTTTAGACCCTTAGAGGTGAACCTAATCCTCATATGATAAGAGAATAAAAAAAAAAAACCATAAAATCACACCAATTATCTAGCCCACGTTAAGTATCATGAAGAACTTGTGTTATGAATACTGGATAACGGATAAACATACTTATATACTATTTTTTGTAAATACATACATAATATACATATTAAACACCCAGACCAAGACAAATAGACATGCACACAAATATTTGTCTTGTCCGGGGATCGAACCCGGGACCTCTGGCGCAGAAGGTGGGAGTAACCCTGCGCCAAACAGGTCGTCAAATAGAAAATATAAAGTAAATATTTTCACCACATACTATAAACTTTTTTTTTTTTTGCCATCTAAGTACTATATTTTTAGGCAACTTTATTTATTTTGAAAATACTACGTTCGATACTAGCAGTGGCCCGTGGTTTTACCCGCGTGATTCCCGTTCCCGTGGGAATATTAAAGAATCCTTTCTTTGTGCTCGCCTACATTCTGTAAACAAACCTTCAGTTTAATCGGCTCAGCCATTTGGGGTGTGCGTTGTCTGTCAGTCAGTCACGGTATTTATTGGTGTAGATAGATAAATGAAGTTGGCAACCCTAGAACCGTGTAATAAGTTACGTAGCACTGTTTATATCCAACAGATGAGGTTTCATACAAACTTGATTGGTTCCTACCTAAATGTGCTAAGACTTCATTAAAGTTATATCATTGAACACTAATTTTGTAACATTACTAACAAAAAGCAAAAAAGTAACAGTTTTAACAACACTGGTCAAAAGAGAAGAAAAAACTGTTGAGGAAAATATTGAAATTTAACACCCATATTCTATGAGTCAATCCTCCAAAACTTACTCGTCCTCGACTTAACCTCATTGCAAACCTCTTCGAAATACTCCTCGAAATCGGTATTCTAAGTCATAACTCCGTAAGGACCTGGAGGAGCCAAAGAGTACGTAGCCACTCCGTGTTAGGCCTAGCGCACACTACCATTTTTACCCACGACGAGGTTGAGTGGAGTGTAAAAAGTTTTGGAGGAACGACTTAGAATATGGGGGTAAGTCTAGATTTAATTAGTAAGTACTTTATTCAAAGTTTATGGTCTGGGTTCAGCCACCTAATTGTCTAATTTCAAAATCTATCACTACCCCTTTCAAAGGTATTGTGGTTGTGATAGTGATTTATGGAATTGTGTAACATATAGTCGCAATCCCTTTCGGAACGAATGATGTTTTAAATTACACTTCATTTGACACTTCTCCATACATTTGAAAGATATTTTCGTCTGTCACTTTGCTTAGACAATTCAATTAAATAGTTCAATACATTTCAAAACGCGTCCCGATCACAATCCCTTTCAAACGTCAAATAGTGACGACATGAAGTATGTAAATATCTTTCAAATTACGAATTGAAAGGGATTGCGATAGATTTTAAAATTAGACCATTAGCTATAAAAATAGAGAATTTATATGAAACTATCCGCGTAAGTTATATTTTGTCAAAGTAAATTCAAGTCAGAATGTTTTGAATTTTAGTATACAGAAGGATGGGACTTAAAAAATGTTTTGTTGGTGGTAGGACTTGGTAGTTGGTGGTCCGCCTGGGTAGCTACCCCCATCATATCTAAGTCTGTCGCCATAGCAACAATGTTTTCAGCATTGTTGTGTTCCGGCAGTTAGAGATAAGATAGGGCTTTGCAGCTCCAGTCGGAACTGTAGTCACTGCGACCTATAAGATCTATTGTAACTCGCCACCTTGTTATAGTATCTCTTTTAGTTATAGGCCCTCGTATCATGAAGGTTGTGCGTTTTCCCGGAATCTCTCAAAGTTAAGAAACATTTGAGTATATATGTGTTAGTGTGTGGCGTGCTTTACATTTTAAAACGAACTTTATGGGCGTTATGTTGACAACAATATCCGCTAATTTATTCTTATGTGCCGGTAATTTGTATTTTTAATCAGGATAATAAATTAAACTTTGATCACAACACTGAATCAGTTATTCATTTGTATCATTGAGTGGTTTGTTATTAATCACTGTTATCACAGACCTATATCGAGATAAATGTAAAGAGCGCTTCAAACCGTATGAGAACCTAGCGTGTCGAATTTTTCGTACCTACGATGACGTCACGAGCGAGATGTAGTGATGTGTAAATGTTATTGACGAGCTCTTGCAAGAAAGCACTGCACAATTAACCATTTTCGTTTCTGAGCGACGCGTGTTTTCATGGCAATGGTCTCAAACGGACTGATTTAGGTCGTAAAACTTTGAACGTGGATCAAACTTCTGACACGCAAGGTAGACTTTTACCGTCTATCTCGATATGAGTGTTATATTTGGGATAAGTTAAACCGTCTAACCGCCTCTGTGGTCTAGTTGTACAACCACCGGTATCAGACCCAGGGGTCCCGGGTCCGATTCCCAGCAGGGGTACATATTGTATTCGGTTTGGTTGGTGGTAGGACTTGTTGTAAGTCCGTCTTATCTAAGTCTGTCGCCATAACAATAATGTTTTCAGCATTGTTGTGTTCCGGCAGTTAGAGATAAGATAGCCAGCTCCTCAGTGATTGAGGATTCCGGGAGAGGCTCGCTTCCATCTTCAGCCTTATCAATACTTAACATCAGGTATGATGAAGGCTAAGAGTCTCACCGTCGTACATAAAAAAAAAAGTTACTGCTGCTTATGCATTTAGTAGGTACTTCTGTCGTTACAAGCACGTAAGCACATTTTACGTTTTTTCGCGATATATCCATTGAAATAAAATATTTTTTAATGATTTAGAAATGAGCTTTAAATTTACTCGTACTTCACCGTTTTAACACAATACTTTTAGATTTCGTAATTTTTATATATTTTTTTGGCATCCCAGCGTTTTCCTCGCGATTGCACGGTACCGACCTAGTCAATATCACAACTGCGTTACAATTGCTGGTCCACTGTCTTGTAATTTATGTCAATTAGCAGAATCGAATCGAGGCCATGTTGTTGAAAACTTATTTTGTAACAGTGCACGTCGTAATTTGTATAGTTATATTTCAATGAAATTAGAATTAGAGTAAAGTCAAAAAGTGCTTTAAATGCTGTGATATTAAGCTTTTTATGCATAAAATAATTAAAACTTTTGACCTCATCCCCTTATCAGACATTGATTACAAAAAACCCTCAGACGATGTTTCTTCTATCTAAAAAAACATTTTATAAAAAAAATTCAAAGCGACTTCAAAAAGTAAAAAATAAAACTTTTGGAGTCGGTGCCAGCCAGGGCATTCTACATTGCACTTCTATTAACTATATATTTTTTTGGCCTTAGCTAGCTAGCACCGACTCCAAAAGTTTTATTTTTTACCTTTTGAAGTCGGTTTGAATTTTTTTTATAAAATGTTTTTATTTCAGATTTTTTAGTTACATCATGTGCCGTTACTTACATTAAAAATCAGCCCATACACAACAATGTCATCTAGGTAAACGATAACTTGCCAAAAGGTGATTGATATTTTTCAAGATTATGAAAAAACTACTAGCCAAATCTTCGTAAAAATTATATGGGACCACACATAAACCATTTTCTTTCAGATAAAAAAAGAATTATAAAAATCTGTTAACAACTGGCGAAGTTATAGTAGAATATACATAATTAAAAAAAAAAAAAATACAGTCGAATTGAGAACCTCCTCCTTTTTTGAAGTCGGTTAAAATTACAGATCAATCTGCCCATTATCATCAGTTGCCTTTTTCAGTTCAAATATACAATTTGTAAAGTAGGTGTAGTGTGTGTGGATGTAGGATGAATGCTGTCAACTCCTAAGCCTATTCATAAATGTCAGAGAAGGTGACAGAACAATTGCTGTCTGTAGTCACATTTGGCGGGAAACCTAGTCTACTTTAGCACAAGTTGTAGTCTGCATCTCCAGAAAAGGAAGCAACCAAACATTACTTAACATAAACATGATAACATCTGGAGGTTATATTGTGTGTTAACAAACACAAATAAAATACCAATAAATATAATTTCGTTTCATTTAAAACTTGTCTTTCCACATACAATAACGAATCTCAGTTTCACAACTTTTTAGCAAATTTTACTCAAGCCTGCGAGTGAACGGAAAAAAAATGTCACGTCTAATATAATTGGAAATAACTTATCGTCTTTACGAGCCAGCCGAGAAACCTGTATTGTGAACTCTGAACTATACAACGTCGCCACCGGAGTTCGCTTGGCTTTTCGATCGTTTCGACATGCAATGCTAATGAATGGTATTGGTATCTTTTTGTTACTTAAGAACTTGAGAAATTTTGGCAGAAGAAGTGTAAAGAACGGTGTTAAATGTAAAAAAATGAAACATGTTTTGTTATATTGACGCCAGTTGACAAGAAACTGTGAAAAGTACGATCTGTAAATGTAGAACATAAGACTTGTTTTGGCAATTTTTGAGTCTAAATTTATTTGATAGAATCAGGCGTTACTTGGCGGAAATCCATATCTTAGTAGAAAACGAAAAATATGTCGCGTAATTCCGCAAGACTCGGTGCTGAGATTGGCACGGTCTAACAACTCCTGAGGATGCTCCGTGTGTGGGCGAAACACGTGTAGAGTAGTCGGTGAAGGTGCAAGGTGTGTCACTGGGCTGCATCTGCATTTTTTCTTGCGGAATTACGCGACATATTTTTCGTTTTCTTCTAAATTTATTGACAAATTTAAATGGCTGTTGCAATAATTGCTTGATTGCATAATCAATTAGTGTATTTGTTATGTTAAACATAAGTTGAGAACTAACTTTAATTTATGAAGTGTAATTATACGTCATGTTTTGGCCAAGTTTTGGCTATATAAATGGAGCCAAGTTGACAACTCGTCTCATAAATGGTTGTTGCAATTTGATTGGTTGTACAAAAACAATTGTTTTGCTTAAAAAAATATAAGTAAGTAGTGTAATCTTATAACGAGGGAGCGAATAAATATACTTAGCTTAATGTAACGTGTGTAGCTTTATTTTGTTTAGGTGACATTACACAATAAATTAATAAATAGTGAGGCATGTGTCATGTGATGAAGAAGGTATTGAATTTAAAAGTTGGATTGCGATTTCCTGAACGTGTATGAAAGAATGGAGTGATTGCAGAAGTGATGACTGATAGAGATGTATGAAAGAAAAAAATTACATGGTATAAGAGACAAACCGCACCGACCCTAAAATAAATGGGTTAATGACATGGATGATGCAGAAACTAGGGCGGTTACAACCCGATACTCGGGTTCGTCGATTGACGAAAAATTCCAAATTATGCGAAAATCTTTAGTTGCAGTTTGTGATCATCACGTTTAACATTTTGTATATTTTATAGTTTTCGGAACAAATAGACTCGAGTACCTTTAATTTGATACCTTACTCGGCCGCGTACTACGCGCCAAAGTCCCTATCGAGTCGTCACAAATTTTGCGAACCTGAATTAAGTATATAGATTAATTTGCATTTACGCATGCACGCACACATGCATTACAATCATAGAAAACACCGAAGGTAACACAAACAGACATGTTCATACAGACAAATATTTGGATTGTTTGGGAATCGAACCCACGACTACAAAGCAGAAAGTAGATATCCTTCTGCACGGGTGCCGTAAACACAAATGTTTGTCTCGTCACAAAATTTACTACATACTAAAGAAACTTCGTCACTAAAACAAATGTTTTGAATTAAGACTTAAAACATTATCTGCCGACAAAAACATTGACAAACCCATTTTTTTGTTTTACAAAAATTGTTCACAAAAAATTACTTTTGATTTTATTGTGGTTGTTATAAATAAAGCTGAGTGCACGCTGAGTGTGTTAATTATATAAAAGTAACAGTGTTGCAAAAAGTTGTTTATATCTAAAGGATAAAAAATAGGATTGATAAGTACTTACTTCCAATGATATTATAGTTCTTACTAATGTTTTATTTTAGGAAAGTGGGAAGATATTATGACAATGTATATATTAGAATTTCTTAAGTAACCGACTGTAGTAACCTACCAGTTTAAAGTCAATCACATCAGACAAGAGATGCGTTACTATTTTCAATTAAATAAATAAATAATTGCATACAATCACACCAATTATCTAGCCCACGTTAAGTTTCATGAAGAACTTGTGTTATGGATACTAGATAACGGATAAACATACATTATATACTTTTTTTTTTGTTAATACATACTTAATATACTTATTGAACACCCAGACCAAGACAAATAGACATGTTCATGCACACAAATATTTGTCTTGTCCGGGGATAGAACCCGGGACCTCTGGCGCAGAAGGCGGGTTTAGCACCCCTGCGCCAAACAGGTCGTCAAATTTATTACAACTATGAAATAGGAAAAGTCTCCATAGATATCTTAACTTTTATTTGTTTTCGATACTAAGGAGTTTTAAGTTAGGTAAGTATTTTCAAAATTCAAAAGACGAAGATAGTCGATTTATCTTTTTTTTCTGTGTTGTTACCGGATTGGGATCATCATATTTTGCTATAAAGTTTTTTTAATCTTTAACTGACCTAACAACCAGACAGGCATATTTTTATGTATGTAGTTGTTCGTCTTGGTTTTCTCTCAGCCGGTTTCCACCTGACTGTATAAATATTTAACTAAAATGGCGGCATTCGAGGCGATTTTAGTATATTTGTCAGTTAGTTACATCACTTAATAGGGCATTAAAATTGTCATGGTGTAGGTACCCGCGCTTTATGGCGAATTTAAATGCTACAGAGCGATTTGAATTTATAAATAAATTTGGAATTGGTTGGGTGAGATCAGATGCTTTGTTCAGTTTTTATTTTAAATCTATACTAATATTATGAAAACGAAAGTAACTTTTACGTACGAAAGTAAAATTTTAACCGCTTCTGTGGTCTCGTGGTACAACCACCGGTATCAGACCCAGGGGTCCCGGGTTCGATTTCCAGCGGTACATATTGTATTCGGTTTGGTTGGTGGTAGGACTTGTTGTTAGTCCGCCTGGCTAGCTACCACCATCTTATCTAAGTCTGACGCCATAACAACAATGTTTTCAGCATTCCGGCAGTTAGAGACAAGATAGCCCGTTCCTCAGTGATTGAGGATTCCGGGAGAGGCTCGCTTCCATCTTCAGCCTTATCGATACCTACATAAGATCAGGTATGATGAAGGCTAAGAGTCTCCCTGTCGGTCATAAAAAAATTGTCTGTTACTTTTTAAACGCGTAGCTCGTAGAACCGATTTTGAGATAACTTGAACCCGGAGATGAACCTAAGATACTTTTTATTCCGATAGATGGCACCACTAGGCGATAACCTAATTCACGCGGAAAAAGTCGGTGCGGAAGGCTAGTTTTCAATATAAAAGAAAAATCGCATCTTTGGCGTGTTAACATACAATATTAAAATGGATTGGATTACATCAGTGTCAACAGTTTATGCTTTCTAGCATGTTAATTAGCGATAACAGTGTAATTAATGAAAAAAACGCTTTTGATTAACAATTAAAACGTTTGGGAAAATAATTACTTTGGAAATATTGGCAAATATACGTGTTTCACTTTCAAAAGGAATTGGTGTAACTTGGATTACTTATTATGTAAGCCATAGTTTAATTTGAAATAATCAACTACTTAAATTAGCAAAAGTTATTGCTCATTTAATTACGTAAACCAGATTTTATTTCAAGTTACAATATTTAAATTCCTTAGTAATTTGGTAATAGGCAACTATTTATTTTTAGTTAACAAATTAGCTAACCAGTGCCTGTAGACAAAGTAATTTCGTTTCGTAGTAAAACGAAATCTAAATTCTTTCGTTTGTTAAACAACGTTCTGCCCGGCCACGTGTCAGATGGGTGACAGTAACGTGGCATTAGAACTGAGTGCTTCCGTGCTTCGAAGGGCACGTCAAACCGCCGGTCCCGGCAGTTATCATCTGATAACAGTTGTTAAGCCAAGTCAGAGGCCTTATAGGCGGCTTGAATAACTCTGACACTGCAGTTGGCGCCTAAGAAAGAAAGATCTAAATTCATCATCTATGCCAATATTACAAAGCTGAAGAGTTTGTTTGTTTGAACGGGCTAATCTCAGGAACTACTGGACCGATGTAGAAAATTCATAGATCATTAGAAATCTACATTTCTCCCGAGTGACATAGGCTATATTTCATCCCGATATATACACGGGAACGGGCACCACGTGGGCAAAACCGCGAGGATCCGCTAGTCATCTATATCCCGCCAATCAATTTGCGGTCTTGATGACAATTTGACCACATGACTTAGCGGCTTATGTCAATCCCATAAATTTTTTTTTCGAACTTCGTTTTCGTATTTAAAATGTTTTCTTTCTTTTAGAGGCCTACGTACAACCAAAGTACCACAAGCTGTATTACAGCTGTAAAGTTGACTGTTTAACCTTGAGAGCGCCCTTATGCTCGTAATAGCGGCTGTATAGTAGGGATTCACCTATGATAGGGGTTCACCTATGACGAAACGGAAAATTTACTTAAAATAGTCCAATAGATTGTTTACCTCTATGCACACGGACACCTCCCTCACCACACTGCCACAACACAATGCATCGGGACAAAGAGTAATATACTTCTTGGTTTTGTTTGTTGTTTTTATGCATAGCGCCTCTTTACTGCTTTAGAGATTGTCAATTTCAGACCTGTTATTGTTTGTAAACAAATAGTGCCAAATAAAGTGTAATGGTAAACGCTTCCACCTCCACAGGACAGGCCCAGCCTAGTGTGGAGGCTAGGTAGATGTAATATGCCTTGTATTTATTGTTTTTTGGAAAATAAATTTATTATTATTATTATTATTATTAACTTCCTGCCCCCTAATTGACTAATTTCAAAATCTATCACAATACCTTTCAAAGGTATTGTGAAAATGATAGTGATTTATGGGATTGTGAAACTTATAGTCGCAATCCCTTTCGGAACGAATGACGTTTTAAATGACACTTCATTTGAAACTTCTCCATACATTAGAAATATATTTTCGTCTGTCACTTTGCTTAGACAGTTCAATTTCGTTCATTTAATACCTTTCAAAACGCGTCCCGATCACAATCCCTTTTAAATGTCAAATAGTGACGGCCTGAAGTATGTGAATATCTTTCAAATGACGAATTGAAAGGGATTTTAAAATTAGACAATTAGCTCCCTGGTTGACCAGTAGTGATTTTTTTGAGAAACGTATTCTCGGAAAATACTAATGTTAAAAACAATGTATTATTCAAATGAAATACCCGTTGTTAATGTTCTATTATTTCTATATATCTTGCGTGCACTTGGAGCAGTGGACTGCGACAGGCTGATGAAGATGATGATGATGATATATCTTTTACTTTTTTAAACAAAGCTCCCTAAGAAAACTCTACTGTTTAACCGCGTGATTCCCCGATTGTATCTCTAGCATGAATAAGGTGCGTCTTCGTATCCAGCGCGTACAGTCGGGAACTTCCCGGTTGACCAGTAAGTACAGTTTTTTTTATAGAAATAGAAATAGAAAAATATTTATCTTGACATCACCCAAAGGTACACATTAACACAAACATATTACATAGAAGTATGAAAAAGTACAAATTAAACAAAAAAGAAAGAAAACAAACAAAATAACAATCAAAGAGAAACGCGTACAGTCGTGTGATGACAAAACTGTGCTCAGCTTAGCTCAGTATTAGCAGCAAGCTTGCTGCACTGGTATTCTGCTGAGCACAGAAGTGACATCAGAAACGAACAGAGCGAACAAAGAAAATAAGAAATAAAAATAAAAACGTAATTAAAACATTAAAACACGTAAAATTCAATGTGTGTAAGGGCCCCAATACATGCCATGTTAACCGCTCCGTGTGTTGTGCTGTGTGACATTTTAGGAAGCTTTATTTAAAAAAGTAAAATATATATTACTAGCTGTGCCCCGGGGCTTCGCTCCCGTGGAATTTCGGGATAAAAAATAGATAGTAGCCGATTCTCAGACCTACTCATTACGCTCACAAAATTTCATGAGAATCGGTCATGCCGTTTCGGAGGAGTATGGGAACGAAAACTGTGACACGAGAATTTTATATATTATAGATATAGAAAAGGTTTACTACACAAATAATAAAACATTAACAGGTATTTCATTTGAAGAATAAATTAATTCTTTAGCCTTAGTACTTTCCGAGAAAACGTGTCCCAAAAAAACTCTACTGATCAACCAGCAATCGCAATCCCTTTCAATTCGTAATTTGAAAGATATTCAGGCCGTCACTATTTGACATTTGAAAGGGATAGTGATCGGGACGTGTTTTAAAAGGTATGGAATAAACGAAATTGAACTGTCTAAGCAATATGACGGACGAAAATACCACAATCACAATACCTCTGAAAGGGATTGTGATAGATTTTAAATTAGACAATTAGGAGGCTGGTTCCCCGACTGTACCTACTGTCAAAGAATGTATTAGGAAAACATACTTAGTTTCGTTTGCGTCCGGTAGAAACGCTGCTCAATATGTCATACATACATTTTTTGACAACGCCCTCGATAATTTTTCGTCCTAGGGTACTGTTATCGCAGTGTCAGTGTAGAAACCTAACATGCTGCTAACTGTACAATAAGTTCGTTTTTTTATTAATCGTACAGCTGACCTGAATTTAATTCAATTAAAAGTGCAACGTCGCAAATGGTCTGATGATGTGTGAAATTCGTTCGCTTATAATCGATTGTCAAAAGAATTTCAATAGTTTTTTTCGGTTTTGTATACCTAATCAGGTTTCAATAAACTAATTTCGACATTCTTAAAAGTTATTACAAGAGCTAACAATGGTCTCTATTTATTAAAAGTTTTTTTTTCTATTTGATTTGAATTGAAAAGTAAAGTCTTTGATTTGATGATTTTTTTAGTAACCGGTTATGGAAGCGTTTATCAACGATTCAAACAGTACTACTTTTTAGTAATATAAAAGTAAGTTATTTATTTTATCAGCGATTTAGACTATGTTTAGATTTTCATCATCAACATCATCGTTCTCTGCTGGAAATAGGACTTTCTAAGAGTATGCCACCGAGCAAGATTACCTATCTATTTCTTATATTTTTAGGTGTTTTGGGCCGTTTCGTGTTGACCGTTATCCACTCTTCCTCACCAGGTGCAGAAGTAGGTGGAGGTTGTCGAGAGATGTTCTGCTAAGCGGGCTGAGTCGTCGCCTTTTCTCTCTCCTCTTCTTGGTTTTACCCTGAATTGGTCCCCCAGATGAGTATGTGTTGAGGATGCGGGTGTCGCCTTTTTTTATTTCTTTTTTCCAGGGGGAAATGCCCTCGTATACCTCCCTGGGTTATGTGGCAATCGAACCCACTAAAACCCCCTGGTTGTTCCCTCCACGCGTTGGCGGAGACTGTCGGGTTTGGGGTGACAGTCACCGGCCTTTCACTGTCCAACATCCGACTCACGACGCTGAGCAGGTGCGGGTGTCGCCTTGTCGATGGTGGAGTTGCAGGCTGTTGAGTCCCATTGTCCTGACTCGTTGAAGAGTGGAGAGCGCTGGTGTGGCTCCGACAATCTCCGTTCGAGGGCCGCGAATCTGGCGTCTTTTAAAAATGCTACTGAATTTTAAAGTATGAAGGTTTATGATTTATTCACCCACAGAATTGCAGATTTGAAAAGCCTATCAAATACTTATTGCACGTCTATCTTCACCTAGAAATAATAAATCTATTCTATTCGTCAATCATAAAATGCTTAGTTCGAAACTAAAATAACTACAACATCATGCAGTAATACTAAAACAACATATCCTCAGGTTGTTGTTGTTAATTTATTCATGCGCAGTTTATGAATAGGCAAGCAGAAAAATTTGTTGAATATAATAATATATAATTAAAATACGACTCCGTATTGTAACTGTATACCGGTTATGAGTTTATTAATAATAATAATTGTAATATCATCTTAGACGAAATTTTGTACATAACATTTATTTTAAGGACATTTAAAGAAAATCAATCAGGCTAGTTTTTTTACAAATTACATTTACATCAAAACACATCTTGTGTACGTAGTAAGGTAACAAAACATACTTTCATTTTACAATTTTCGTAAAAAAACTCTAAGAGATAAATCGGGATCTGAAAAACACTGCTAAAATTATTTCATAATAATAACTCACTAGGGCGGTTACAACCCGATATTTGGGTTCGTCGATCGACGAAAAATTCCAAATTATGCGAAAATCTTTAATTGCAGTTTGTGATCATCACGTTTAACATTTTGTATATTTTATAGTTTTCGGAACAAATAGACTCGAGTACCTTTAATTTGATACCTTACTCGGCCGCGTACTACGCGCCAAAGTCCCTATCGAGTCGTCTCAAATTTTACGAACCTGAATTAAGTATATAGATCGCCAAACAAAACCTAAAAAATACAGTTATGAGCAATTATGCAGCTGTGTAGTGTCGGCTTAGAATAGCACTACCCCCTCTCATCCCGTGAGTGTCGTAAAAGGTGACTAAGCCTTCAGGAGACGGGCAGCAGCGTCTTCTACAAACTTGGCCATACTGCGATCGCCAACCCGCCTGCCATTATGTCAAACCCCCCCTTTTGGGGGAGGCCTATACCCAGCAGTGGGTGTTATGTGGCTGAGACGAGGACGACCAATTATATTATATACGTGTACTTGAAGCAGCGCGCATTTGTGAAAACTCCTAGAGCTAAATAAATAATTTATTATTCAAATTAAATACCTGTTAATATAATATAACCTTAACCTTAACCTCTTCTGTGGTCTAGTGATACAACCAACGGTATCAGACCCAGGGGTCCCGGGTTCGATTCCCAGCGGGGGTACATATTGTATTCGGTTTGGTTGGTGGTATAACTTTTGTAAGTCCGCCTGGTTATGAGCCATGAAGATATAATGCAGTCGCAAATTTAGCTCCTATCAGAGGCAAAAGATTTACTACATTGAGTAAGCACAATTCCGGATTTGATTCAAGGTGACAGCCCTATAGTAATTGCGAATATGCACCTTAAGTCTTAAGACATTAGGAGGCAGTTCCCTCGCCTCTTACGTCTAGAAATTATTTACATAAATTGTATGTATTTTAGCGGCTTTTGTGTTCCGAAGTTTTGCTTGCGTTCCGGGTTCGATTACCGAATCGGACCAAGTATTATAACTGTGTTGGTCAGTTTTAAGATGGGTGACCAAACAGTTGTGTTACTAAAATACTCAAAAGTTACGTATTGTGTTTCGGATAAGTTTCGTTACGAGTTATGAGTAAGAAAAGAAAATAAAGTTAAAGATATAAGCGGATGCCTACGTTTTCATTTTTAAAATTGAAGACAAGAAATATCAAAGTCTTTAGTTATTTAAATAACTTTTAAATAAGTACTTTTGAGCGTAATGTATGTAGAACTAATAAACCGTGTAGATAAATAGGATTAATTTTGATTCTTAAGTTTAATCCGGAAATTTCGAGCAAGCGGTGACTGTGTGGTTTTTCCAAAATATTTATAACGTAAAAAACATTAACTTCTTAACGATTTACTCACAAAGAAGTACCTAATTAGTGAAGTTGCTAAGTAAAATAGATATATATCTACTGGTACTTATAATTATTGTAGTATATTAGGATTAGGACTCTATTCTGTTACCTTAGATTGAAATGAACTAATAAAACATGTCATCACAATCAATAAAATTTAAAACTTATGTTTAGAGTTTTCAATTATTTTTTATTCCTGGAAATCTGCGTAGATATTAGTATAGCATATAGCTTTTGGTTTTGAGTTGTTTCATTCATTACATACATCTTATGTTTTGGCGCGCACTGTTCATTGAAATGAAACAACTTTTAAGGATATCAAACGCGCAGTCATCCCGTGACCACGGTGCCGAAACGTCGGGAAAATCAAAAAACACCTAAAAAACAAAAAAATACGGACAATTACAAATTAGTTTGTGAAATATAGCGCGTTTGATATGCGAAAAATTGTTTTGTTTCATTAGTTTTTTGTCTATTTTTTAATACATTTGGGCCTTTGCTTAAAATTAGATTGAAGAAGGTATATAATGTAATATTTAAAGTAAGTATGCGTCAAAAGGAGATTGTCCATATAATATCGATAAAACTTGCCGTTTTAATACGAAGGGATCAGTCTCATCTACTAATAAGTACTAATATTTTCAAGAGGCGAAGTTCGTAGGTTTGTTTGTAGGAAGCAATCTCTGGAACTACCTACTGAACCGATTTTGATATAAATTTATAGATTTCGTAAGTCTGAATATTTAATTGTGTATAATTTTTTAATTTTGCAGTTTACAATACTATTTTTATGTGATAAATATTAAACAAGAAAATATACTAGAAAAAAGCAACTTGTCTCATGTCGCCCTGACGGGATTCGAACCCGCATCCTTGGGAATCCGGCCCAATGCACGATTCGAATCCCGTCAGGGCGACATGAGACATGTTGCTTTTTTCTAGTATATTTTCTTGTTTAATCTTTAATTGTTTCTCTATTGAATCGATGTCTAGACTATGACATAATTTGTTGTTATTGAATAAAAAAAACTTAAATATAATAACGAATAGGAATTTAAAAGGTCGCAACTCCCAAATAGGAAAATGCACTTTTATATAAAGACTTTGTATTATGTCTGTTATTATAATATTTTTATTGTTGCTTTGTCATGATTTCTATTGTGCAATACTTTCAATAGCTTTTTGAATGAGGCACCTTTCAGATCGGAAGTTACTTGTAATAATTGATTTATTTTTCAATTCATATCATAATTATAAAGGTGCATATCGACTAAAAATGTTTGTAACTTTAGATAGATAGATAAAACACTTTATTGCACACACAAAAATACAGATAGAAACACAAGAAAGAGTTGACATAAATGTGGGCAAAGGGCTAAAAGCGATCTCTTCCAGACAACCTTTGAGGCATAGGAAAAGTAGAGAGAGAGCGAGAGGTAGTGCACCAGCAACAAGCCAGATAACAAAATTTACTAAACAATATTACAGAAGATATAAATCTACCTACGTAAACTACGAAATAAATAATCATAAATAAATATAACATATTTAAATAAATAACAACTTAGTGACAGTTTTGAAAACACAAAAGTTAACACTTAAGGTTCTGTGGATACTCGGCTTGATAAGCAGAGCTTGCACTGTAGGCACTATTTGACAACTGACATCATTTTTTTAAATATGTACTGGCATTACACAATGAACAGGCTAACACAGATATTAAAAATTTCCCAACCGATTCGTAGTCACACCAATTTGCCACACCAGTGTGACAATTGTTAATTTTATTTATCCGTAGTCTCACTGCTGGTGTGACTAAGGATAATTTAACCCGATCCGTTGTCACACCAACTTGTTCTCCTGATTTTTTTTAAATTGAGCTACTGAATAGAGAATAACATTTTTATTAAATGACTGTTGAGTAATGCACAATAAGAACTTCCAACAATACATCTTAATACTAAGTTCAAAGCCGCTATGAAAATTAAAAATAAAATATCAATAACAAATCATAAGAACGTGAAGTGATTGAAAGGCAATATTATTCAACCTTTAGCAGAACAATCTGATTTGTATCGACAAGATTGTTACTATGAATCATAATCTTTAAAAAGAAACGAAAGTCACTTTTGACGGCAGATGTACTTTCAATTGTTGCGTCACATCTGGTTATATCCGGTCACGAATTATCGAGAGGACAACACTTTAGTGTTGTACCTACTCCTTTTAAAAAACACACAGACAACCCTCCGTGGGTAGGCTGCCGACACTGACCGACCGGACCACCGACGATCTGGTGCGCGGTCGCGGGAAGCCGCTGGACGCGGGCAGCGCAGGACCGATCGTCGTGGAGATCCTTGGGGGAGGCCTATACCCATCAGTGGGTGTCATGTGGCTGAGAGGGTGATGATGATGACCCGCATCGCCGTTTTGTGTGGGAGCACTTACGGCCGGTTACCTTACTTAGCAACCGCTTTTATTTTGGGCTGATTAACAAAAATATTTAGGAAACAACGCTCTAGTAAGCCTATCTCTTACTGTACTATTTTTTTGGGGAAAGGCATAGCCTTTTTTAATAAAGTTCCACAACAAGTTATTGAGCTGCCTTTGCATAAATTTAAAATATATGTTAAAAAAACGCTCTTAAGCAAAGGTTATTACAAGGTAGATGACTATCTAAAAGACCAAAATGCATGGATGTGATACCAACATTAAACATACTATTGTAAATAGTGTAAGAGGAAAATATTCTAATATGAGTATGAGAAAATTTTCTTCTTTTATTAAATATATTTCAAGATTGTAGATTTGTGTTTGGCAACAACATGTTCCATTGTAAATGTTGTTGTTTCTGCTAAGGCTGATAAGTTTCTTGCGGCCGTTCTTCTTATCAGTTAAAAGATGTCCTGAATGGCTGGTAGGGAAAAAAAATGTTGGACTATTCGAAAGTACTTATCTATAAGTCTATTTGAATAAAAATCTTTGACTTTGACTTTGACTTTGACTTTGACTTTGTAGATAGGTTATTGAAACTGACCGTTAATATCTGTGTATCACGAAAAACTACCGAGAACGTATCGTCAAAAAATGTATGACATATCGAGCAGCATTGCTACCGGATCTAAACGGAACTACATTTTCCTATACATTTTTAGGGTTCCGTACACGAAGGGTAAAACGTGACCCTATAACTATGACTTCGCTGTCCATCCGTATGTCACCAGGCTGTATCTCATGCACCGTGATAGTTAGCACATTTTATGTTTTTATGTCACTCCCGGTCCATCATGGAAGATTTTTTGTTTTTTTTAAACAGTTTTTTTCAGTTTAGTTGTTGAGTTTATAGTGCAGGCAGACATTTCGTCGATCATATTCGACATTATGAACAGTATCTAATTACAATAAATTACGAAAAAAATCAGAGCGAAAACGGTTTAACTAAGTGGCAGCAATAATACTGACACGGTCTATTTTATGCAGTTTCGTTTTTTTTAACTGAATCCAATTAGTGACCTCGTTTCATGTTTAAATTTTGAAGCATTTGAATAGTTATATTACTTTTGAGTTTTTTTTTGTACCTAATAATTTATGTATTCACCTACCTAGTTTAGTCAAAAGATCGCATTTTATTAACCATACAGTGATAATCTCATCTGTGAAAAATTTCACAGCTTTTAATGGAAGATAATATCATGTCATCCAAGTAACAGATATGAAATGAAATATATAAAAATGCTCAATGAAAAACATAAAAAGTACTGGGTCAAACTAAACCAAACTTTTATGGGACAAATTGGCAACTATTCTGCATCGAACAAAAAAATTATCACGGAAATCGGTTAAAAATCTCGGCGTAATCGGTGTACATACATTAAAAAAAAAACAACCGAATTGAGAACCTCCTCCTTTTTTGAATTCGGTTAAAAACTTGTATTTCCCTGTCAGTATTTATTATAAAAATTATGTATTATACATATAGCGGTAAGTTTGCCAAAAATTGTAAAAAATAAAATAAAAATGCTGCTGCAGCTGCGGTTTAAAATTTTACATGTGCAAAATACGTATCGAGGTTAAAAGTAATTATATTTTTTTTTTAAGTTTTTTAGGCTACGTTGTCTGTGCAGGCCTAAACCTACTCATTGGTAGTTAGCTGAAGTATAGAACAGGACAGCGTACTGATTTTTTTGAATCTGTGACAATCAGGAATAGTATATATTGCACACTGTAAGCAGGAGCAATGTGAACCCCTCAGTAATTAAGTATTTGTGGTACCTTTGTTAGACTAAACGTAACACACGTACTGAGCTACTTGGTTATCACGATTATTACAGAATAAGGTCATTATATTAAGATTGATGTGTGTGTAATGCAGTCTGAATTTATTTCTGACTCATAATTAAAATTACAATATATCATAAAATGAGGATCATTCATAATTAAATTGACAAATAAGATGTTATCTTATTTTTGTTATCATTGAAAAAACTGACTATCATCTTGTTTAAGAGTACAAAATCACGTACGAGTTGATATCTGATATCTGTACTATCATTCATTAATCATCCTTTTGATATAATGATTAATGTGAGAATTTAAATTGACCAGAAAACAATAAGAATGAAAAAATGGCTATATTTTTTTACATTAACATTTTGCACAATAAAATAGTACAGTCCTTATTGGCGCAGTCTATTTAACTTATGAATTGGGGTGAATCTGTGAAAAATAAAAGAAATGTCTATGTTTCATTGAGTACACTTTTATTCTAATAATTATAGACAAATGCTCGCCTGTAAAAGGACAATGCCAGAAATGTATGGAGGGTCGGCGCCTTTTCGAAAATCCCTGCACACCATACACACCTACCCACCACAGTCGTCCTCTTAGGTCCAAGGCTGATAATCTGCTTAAATGTCCTTTCACGCGCTCTGGATACTACAAGGACTCCTTTACGGCAAAGTCAATCAGCCTCTGGAATAACCTCCCGTATGAGATCCGTCATTCATAGTCACTTGCCATTTTCAAAAACAAACTGCATCCACATCTTCTCTCTAAGTCCTAGTTTGCAACTACCTTCTTCTTTTTTATTTGTTTATTATCAAGTATATATTATTATAATATATATAGATATATTTAATATATATTTAGTTGTTATTTATTTAAATATTTTATTTTTATTTATGACTATTTATTTAGTAGTTTATGTAGGTAGATTTATTTATATATTCAGTAATATTGTTAAGTAAAGTTTGTCATTCTTGCTTGTTGCCTGTGCACTACCTCTCGCTCTCTCTCCATTTTTCCTATGCCTCAAAGGTTGCCTGGAAGAGATCGCTCTTAGCGATAAGGCCGCCTTTGCCCACATGTATGTCAACTCATTTCTTGTGTTTCTGTCTGTATTTTTGTGTGTGCAATAAAGTGTTTTATCTATCTATCTATCTTGTTCTGAAATTATGCAGTTTTTATCTGAAAAAGCGATTGCTTATCTAATGCGAGCCAACCCTGTTGTATCAATGTTAATATTAATATCTTTGTTTTCAGGTAAGTTGGAGTTTTTTTTAAGAAAAATGACGCGTAATTCGGCAGATTGTAAAAGTTGATAAGTAAGGCTGAAGTAAGTACCTAAGTATCCATAGTAACAGAGATTATATAATAATAATAATAAAATAATAATAATAATCATCACTCTTATAAAACACTCAAAGGGCCGGTTTTGCCACCGACGGATGGCTTCTGGATGGCTTATCTGGTGTGATCACTTGACAGTTGTAATTTGAGTTTTTCTGTCTCGGTGGTGAAACCGCTCCTAACCCTAACTCTGTTGTATCTCCTTGAGTATCAATGTTTCCATTTTGAGTGGGTATTGTTAGATCACTTTTTCTTTACTTATAATTTTTTTTTCTTTCCGAAACCATAGTGTGTAAATTGAAATCTCCAAAAATATTTACTTGCCTAGTACAAATAAGCAAATTGTTGTTTATATGTGAAAACAAGTAACTGTGTATATTGTGTTATGTTTGTTATGCTTTTTAGTCATTTAAATACTGTATGTTTTCCGAATAAAATAAAATAAAATAAAATAAATAAAATAATCATGCCACACTACATAGCTAATACCTAAAAATAAAATGTATGAAAATGTGTTGCATTGCATGTTGTTGTATGTTGCACTAATCCACGGGGCTATTAGGTACCTATCTTTGCAACAACAACGCGAGAGCAACGCGACAGCGATAAGTGGTTATACGTGCGGTTGCTATGTCGCCGCCCGCCGTGTGGTGACGGCCTAAAAATACAAGTGTCACTACTCCCTTACATGCCTAGGATGTCGTAAGAGTCGACTAAGAGGCTCGACGCATTGAACACCTGTGCGAGAGAAGGAAAACTTGGAACAAACCCTCTACCAACCCGTCTGGCCAGCGTGGTAGCAGTAGGTTAATAACCTATGAACGCCACAATAGGCGTGAGCTAGGAGAGGCTTATGTTCAGCAGTGGACGTCCACAGGCTCATGATGTATGTATGTATGTAAGTATGTTGCTGTTGCAAAAATATCCCTATGGCTTGGGAAATAATAATAATAATTAGAGCTAGCGCAGACGACGGATAACGGAGGACTTTTTGTCCGCGACACGTCTTTATTGTTAACCAAATAAGATTCAACTTAGACCGCGTATATCCGCGAAAAGTACGCGATAGTCCTCGTTATTTATTCAACTTTATGTTCTTAGTAATAAGGTCGTGTCGCGGACAAAAAGTCCTTCAATGTCCGTCGTCTGCGCAGGCCATTATTAGTTCCCATTATAAGAACGTCATCGTTCTTACAAATTTTCTATCATAATAAATCACTACAAAAACTTTGTTTGCCTCTTGTCACTGTCTTGTTTCGCACATTTTTTGCGACTTGTCATAACGTTACGCCGACCAATTATCGACTCTATCCTAACGTAATACAGTTTCATAACGGTTGCCAGGTTACTTGTTAAATTATATGTCTGTTACGTATTGTGTTTACGTTGAAGAAATTTACTGTTTCGTTGTTACTACCTACTTTAGTGAAAAATGCTTAGTTTGTTTTTATAATTATTTGCAAGTCAAATTATCTGTCTGTCTGCTTTCTGCTACCTTTTCACGGCTAAATAACTAAATTATTTTTGAAGAATTTTGACATGGAGATAGATTATATCTTGGATAAGGACACTGGCTACTTTTTGCCGCACCTGTGGCCACTGACCCTTTTGTAGCCACTTTAAACTAGGGAACCAGTCAGGGAACTTCCCGGTAGTCCAGTAGAGCTTTTTATTTCAAAAAAGTAATAGATTTATTGAAAATGTTTATAACACAAATAATAGAACATTTATAGGTTTTAATTTGAATTAAATATTATTTCATTAACCTTATTACTTTTCGAATAAACGTTTCCAGAAAAATGTCTACTGGACTACCGGGAAGTTCCCCGATTATACCTCAATAAGTTTAATGAATGTGGCTACAACTGGGGCATAGAGTGGCCAAAAGTAGTATACCCTGTAGATACGTAAAATGCCCTAGAATAAAAAAGAATTCTTTGAAAAGCATTTGGTACAAAGTTCGCAATGCTAATACACAAATAGTAGCGACGTCATGAGTGTGACAGAACTGTGAATAATAAAGATATTTAAAAAAACTGAAGTGGGTACCTCTCTTATTTAACTGGAATTAAGATCTATTTTTGAATAACTTTGCCTTACTTAATGTGTAGTCAGATGTAACTTTAAAGACACTGGCCTTAGCACCTTTTTATAACATTTTTTCTGAAGCTAAAAATATTATTATGTTTAATTTAACAGTATAATATGAGAAAATAAATATTTTCTTACGCCTTAAGCACAACTTATATCCCTTGTTTTAAATATTTACAATAGCTGAGCTTGTCGCTCCTACTTTTTAGGAATCCCCAAACATTTAGTCGATTTTCCACTTAATTAAAAGTAAAAACTCTTTTAATTTCCAAGTCACTTATTTCCTCAATAATGCACGAACAAAAAACGTTGACAAACAAAACGTTAAATCAAACCGATTAACATAGTTACAAAATAGCGAAACGGCTTGTCAGATTTAAATAAAACTTTAAAGTCTGTGTCAAATCGCGGTCTAGATAAACAACGACCTCTAACGGCCATCTTTGGAACCTTGACCAAAGAAGAGTGAAAATGCAAAAAGATTTGTATTTAGAATAGCCCTAATCTTGCATAATAAACAAAGCAGGTTTTACATTATTTCTAACTCAAAAACGGCTCGACCGATTTGGTTGAAATTTTGCACACAGATAGTTTAAGCCCTGGATTGAAAGATAGAATACATTTTATCCCAAAACTCCTACGGGCATAGGAGCCACGTGGGTGAAACCGCGGGCGGGCCATTAGTCTTGCATAAAACTGAGTGCAGTAGAGCGTTCAGTGGTGCTTGCGCTAAATATTGGCCAACTTCTTAAGAAACTGTGTACGGCGAGCGAGCGGCAACCTTCACGAAAATTATGGAGGGTTTTCGGGAAATATAAATTAGTAATTTAAAAATAAGTGACCGAAAGAGTTATTGAATTTGCAATAGTCAAGATTTGCTTAAAAGATTAGTCTTATTTATTTTATTGACAATCTTTTTTGCATTTAAAAACTTTCCAGTTTAAAAATTCAAAATTAATCAATAATCATCCCTAGCAACCGAGTCAGTTGTTGCAGAAAATCATTTTTTTAAATCGTTGTTTGTATGAAAGCGGAGATCAATGATAATGAGAAATATAAGATCAGCAGGATGCTATTAGCTTCAATCTAAAAGCATTCATATAAAATTTGAAAATCATACCTACCTTGACCCTTAAAAAAAATTGCTTGTTTATTAATACTTTTAAGCATTAAGCAACATGTTCCTCTTTATTTTAAATAACAAATATTTTAATAAAAACGGTTATTATTATGGACATTGAGCAAAATTTGCATATTTC
Source organism: Chrysoteuchia culmella (assembly GCA_910589605.1). Lineage (NCBI taxonomy): Eukaryota > Metazoa > Arthropoda > Insecta > Lepidoptera > Crambidae > Chrysoteuchia > Chrysoteuchia culmella. Next base: position 2,791,650 of record OU342663.1, read on the forward strand.
TCGCCAATATTTTAATTTTGATAGTGGATTATGATGTTTTGGATATCAAATATCATGTAATTAAGTTGAACATATTGTTAATGGTATTCCAAAAGACAAGAAAGATTTCTTTTTATTTGACATTCCACATCAAAATATATTTTATTTTTAAAATACATGACAAAGATAAGTAAAGTTGGTTTATAATATGATAAAAGCGTTAATAATCATAATAAAGGTTTGATGCTTGGTAAAATCAATTATCACCATAAGGTAAAAGGCAATGAAAAATACCGAGCTAAACAAGTATACCGAAAACATGACAATAATGAAAAACAAAAAGATAATAAAAAGGCGTGCCTTTTTATTATCTTTGCCCGTGCGTAGAGAAGTAAATTAACTTTTATTGAAGATCTATAGGAACTGAACTAATAGAACTAAAGCAACTGACATCGCTCGAAGGATTGCTCAGCTGAAGTGGCAGTGGGTGGGACACATAGCGAGAAGAACCGATGGCCGTTGGGGCGGAAAGGTTCTGAATAGCGAACGCGCACAGGACGACGCTCCGTGGGCAGGCCCACGACAAGGTGAACCGACGATCTGGTGAAGGTCACGGGAAGCCGCCGGATGCGGACTGTGCAGGACCGATCGTTGTGGAGATCCTTGGGGGAGACCTATACCCAGCAGTGGGTGTCATGTGGCTGAGACGACGACGACGACGAAGATCTATCCTTCAGTATTAAGTTATACATCAGGATTCATAAAGTTATAACAAGAAATTTAATTAGTCCTAGGTACATCTAACGCGCGTAGTGTTTAATGAATAACATAACTTTTACGGATTAAAAGACATTTAGATCCAAATTGGGTACTTTCCGGTATTTGCAATCCCTCACCGCGGTTCCTGACAAGGTATGGACACGTCTCGGTTGGAAAGTCCAAAAAGTACCTTCTTGTTCTGTGATTTAGGCCTTCGGTACCACTGCCATCTATGCCGTAGAATATCTAACCGTCTCTGTGGTCTAGTGGTAACAACCACCGGTATCAGACTCAGCGGTCCCGGGTTCGGTTCCCAGTGGGGGTACATATTGTATTCGGTTTGGTTGGTGGTAGGACTTGTTGTGAGTCCGTCTGGCTAGCTACCACCGTCTATCTAAGTCTGACACCATTACAACAATGTTTTGAGCATTTATTGATATGTTCCGGCAGTTAGAAGATAAGATAGCCAATTTCTCAGTGGTTGAGGATTCCGGGAGAGGCTCGCTTCCATCTTCAGCCTTATCATTACTTAACATCAGGTATGATGAAAGCTAAGAGTCTCCCCGGCGAGAATAACAAAACATAGAATAAAATACAGTTACGAAAGAAAGCTAGTTAGATTAAAAAGCTTTATTTACGTTAGTTTTGCAGATTTTCCGGGTAAATTCAACTCTGGCGCGTAGTGAATGGATTCTGATTTAGTTTTCAACCTTCCGGGCGCCGGCCACTATCGGCTAACAGTGAAAGTCACATTGGTTTCGGTGCGCCATTGCGTAACTTGTCTCCTAGTTTACTAGCAAATGTTAACGATTAAGTCCTGAGGTGACTAGGTAAGAATAACTTAAGAAAGTAATAACTAGATAAGAAACTTAAGATGTGTATTATAAGTGACTTGAAAAGATTTCTCATTTGAAGGGTTATATAAAATGAAGTAGGTATTTGTCCGGTTATTGAGAACTAAATAATACTGAATTATACTGAAACGTTCGTGGCCGCGTTTGACAGATTGATTGTAATCTATCACGTTTGTTAAGCAACGTTCGGTCCGGTCAGGTGTCGGATGGGTGACCTTAAAGTGGCATTACAACTGAGCGCTTCCGTGCTTCGGAGGGCATGTTAAACCGTCAGTCAAGGCTGTTGTCATCTGATAAGTGTCGTTGAGCCAAGGCAGAGGCCTTTAGGCGGCTTGATAAACTCTGACACACCAGAGGTGGCCACTAATCCTCATATGATAAGAAGAAGAAAGCGGGGTCTATAGTACAAGTTTTTACGCGTTAAAGAAGATCTAAATGCACTACTGTTTTAGAAAAACTGCTGATGAATAAACAATTTTTAATCTATGGATAGACAAAATCTACAGATTAAACCCACAACAAATTGCGTAATGCATGCTTCGTCATGACCTTTCATTGCACTAGTAATTTTAGTCCAATTACCTAAAAGTAATGGTAATGACTTATTAACATTATGTAATAAAGTCTTGTAAAAAGATTTTATGTTGTCTGTAAAAGATTTTATACTAATATTTTGAATTTGCAAAATATTTGTTTTAGTGAAAAATTATTTTTTCTTAGTGTTTCAAACTATTACTTGATCATTTGTAAAGTAAAAAAATATTCTGATGAACTGAAAACCTCCTCCTGTTTTGTAAACAACAAAAAAATGGATTTGCGAAATGCTGTTTTGGGAAAAAGGAAACATGTTTTTTTTCTATATCCAGAAAGGGATCGACACCATGCATCTGTCAAACCAGACTTTATCTTATATTCAAAAAACCTGATCTCACAATTTTCTGTTAAGAACAACACTTTAACACTCCCCAAAGATCAGCGGAAAATTGTTAATATCGACCTATAAATGAAACAATTTACCGTAACCATATTTTCAAATAAATAAACAAATGAAAAATGAAAAAAATGAAATGAAAAATGTTTTATTCATAAACAAAGTACGTTGCTCTTACATAAGTGGCTGGAACCAACCTATTAAGTGTCCAGAGACACTTGTGTCAGGAGGCCCTGCTCTTCCATAGCTTAATGACATCTAAATAATACACGCAATTTATTTAAATAAACAAGTTAATACTTGTACAAAACCACAAAATACTTCCGGTCCCCATCTCAAAACCAAACCATTACCTTTCACAATTGCAGACCGTTAGCCGCAACCTTTTTTTTATTGCATTAAGACTTTAAATTGTGTAACTATACCACCTTTACGCCACGAAAGTGCAACACATCTATTTGACCTTTCTACATGCCCAGTCTACATCCAGTTGCAAAGAGTAACTGGTTATGCAACAGAAGCGGCAGGTCATTGAACATGATGCACCGAGACGCTCAGAGATTATGGCCTACGCAGATGAACAACTTGTATTAACATACTAACTAGTAGGCGTTGACTCTATAATAAAACTTTTATTTTAACATCGGGGTTACGCTTAGCCTGCGACATATCTAAAGATAAGGGGTGATGAGACTGAAGATCCCGCTTCTCTTGGAATCCTCAACCACTGAGGAACTGGCTATCTTATCTCTGACTGGCTTGTACACAACAATACTGAAAACATTGTTGTTATGGTGTCAGACTTAGATAAGATGGTGCTAGCCTGGCGGACTTACAACAAGTTCTACCAATAACCATAACGTAACGAATAAAACTTTAAATTTAAGAAAATAGAACTTATAGCGGCGCTGTAGCCATTGTCCTTGAATATATATTCTTAGTTACGAAGGCTGATTGATAAGTTTCCGAAACGACAAAGAAAATCTTTAATAATCTAAAATTCTCAACCTAGTATCCTTCTACCTCAATGCATATAGTCAAGCACTTCTCCAATGCCGTTACACCAGATAAAATGATTGATAAAATGTTTTCTCCAACCCCTCAACATACTCATTTACGGCAACAATGACTTCATCATTTGTTGCAAATCTCTGGCCACCTTACCCTTTCTTCAAGTTTGGGAATAAGTGGAAGTCGCATGGGGCGATCTGGGGAATAGGGTGGATGCAGTAGCAATTTGAACCGCAATGCATTCAGGAGTTTGGCGACTGCAACCATAGACGAGTGTAGAGGCGCGTTCTTTCCATTGTTAAGAAAATTCACGACACAGAAACTTCAAGGTTCTGTCATACAAATTCCAATAAGTTCGATCAAATCCAAATTTGGAGTTTTATTTTCGAAAATATGCCAGAATATAATGTAATATTTTTTGTGTATCTTTTTTTTTACTTTGTCGTTTCGGATACTTATCAATCAGCCCTCGTACGAGTACCTATATTATCAGTTATGACTTATGGTTGGTTTCTGAATTGAGAAGTAGATGGAATTTCATGATTTTGTATGAACACCTTGTTTTGAGTTGAGTTCGAGAAATATATCGTTAGTTTTCGTGTATTTTTGCGCAAAAGAAACTATCAAAACACCATTAATAAATCCTAGCAATCCTATTATCATTGTTATTTTTTACAAATGATTTCGTACGATGTACACATTGGATATAGTAGAGTCCAAAGAAGTTCCCCATATATATCAATTTGTTTACTCTTTGAGGGGTCAGCACTGTGTCATCAGGTCACCACAGAGCGAAAGCATTACAAGATTAGTGGTTACAAAATAATCGTTAAAGGTCACCGGTTGCGTAATATTTGCATGTGCATTCGATTTATGTAATACGAAGATTAGCCTTTGTGATGGGTCATAATTTTTAAAGTATATGCTACATTTGGTTTGTGATGTAAACCTAGTGATCTAGTGCATGAGAAAAAAAAGACTGATGCTGTCACTTTTATTCGCTAATAGGAAGTGAAACAGACAGACATACAGACATTAGGTCAAGACGCTATAAGGAAAAAGTATGATACTGCTTACTATAATACTACGTATTAATACATTACTGCAGCGGCCAGCAAAAGAGGCATTGATGGACGAACGTGTAAACACATATGTAAGCCCATCAATGCCTAGTTGTGGCCAAGGCTTGTAGAGCATTTTTTTTAAATAATGCGCGGAAATTAAAACCTTCTCAAATCAGACGAACAACGATATTTTTTTCCCGCGTTAAAGTGTTCATTTGTTGTTTTTTTCTAAAACAGCTTGAACAGTTTAATTGTTTAGATTAAACCTTTATCTAGATTTGTAAAGTTAAAGAAACACTATTTTACGATTTTGCCTCGACGCTTATTCTTTTCGATAAGACCCCTAAAAATACGAAATTTCAAGATTATTTTCAAATGGGGTTACAAATACTATTGGAAATTGGTTTAATTATTGGTGACCAATAATATTTGGGATCGTATATTTTCATTTCTCTTTTAATAGCTATAGTTATTAACTACGAAGTGATTTTGTGGTTTTATCTGCAAAAGCTCTCTCCATATATCATCCCGCGCGCGTCCTTTTCTCATTATTCCTTCACTGTAGTCGTATAGCGTCTTAATGGGTGGGTGAATCAGTGAACACGGTCCTTAGAAATAAAGTGCTTGAGGTTAACGACGTCTGTAGTCTAGTCGCTAGAAGAAACACTAGAGTTTAGTGTTTAGTCTATTTGACTGGACTCTAGTAGTGAGGGGCTGACTATGCGTTTGATTTTTACTATACGAAACTTTTAAGAATTGGATTTCGTGCGTGTAGTCATTTATGCAGATCTAAAATTAACTTATATCTCCATATTCACCTATTCAATTTTTGTTTGAAAGAAAAAACAAAGAAAGAAAAATATTTTTTTGGTATCCACACGACGATACAACAGGTACAGATTTAAAAAGTAAAAATAAACTACAGACATAAAATGAAAAACGCACACTGCGCATCGTTGAATGATGCCAAACTGTGCCAAGCTCAGTATAAGCAGCAAGCTGGGCCTTTTTTTTTACTACTTGCCCTCTCGCCGCCTTACGCCCTGGGGGAGCAAGCTGGGCCTGCTGCATTGATATTCTGCTTGACACAGCGGTGACAACCAAGGGGCTAATTGTCTAAGTTTAAAATCTATCGCGATCCCTTCCAATTCGTCATTTATACATATATATATATTTCTGTATTTTATACATATACTACATACTACATACTAATACAATACCGTTGAAGTTTTTTTTTTTTAATATTATTATAGTCAAAATACCAATTGGATAACGATGTTTTTTGTCTTAAGAAAGATTGAAGGAACTGAGTATTTTATCACAGATCACAGAAATATATAAAGAAATATAATATAATATTTCTGTGATCTGTGATAAAAATACTCAGTTCCTAGATTAGTATTACTTATATGCCTTGGTATAGTTTGCTAAAGCATTTTGGATATTCCTTTGGCTATCTCCAAGGCTAAAGCGCTTATCCTAAGCCGCTGTTTGTCTAACATCTGACTGTCTCAAGAAAAAACAAAGTAAACGACAAAATGTTCCTTATACGTGGTTTTACACAACGAGCGTTACTCTCAAAGGTTACATAAAAGTGAGTTTATCACAGTTTCACACAAAAAGTAACTGGTTGAAATCGACACAATCTCGTAAAATCGCTTGATTATGATCTCAGTCCCGGGTATTCATAATAATAAAAGGCTTTTTTTTCTTTTTTCTTATTTCGGTAAGGCACAGTAATATTTATGGCTGCTCAGAAGACCAAAAAAGTATTATGATATTTTAAAAGATATTGATAATCAAAATATACACCTGCCAACTTAAGCCGATCACACAATCGTTTGTGATTTGTAACGACCAGGTTTTGAACCAGCGACCTTTAACCCCTTGACTCAGTCGCCAGAATGGTCGATGATTGCTCTAAGTTTAAAAGTTTAAGCCTTGGACCAGGCGGTCAGTCGGATATATAGCCAATTTTGCCAACTATAGCACATATCTTCCGCTTCCGCAAAATATAGATAAGTATAGTAATATAGCTATAAGTATATATATAACCAGCTGTGTAGTGTCGGCTAGCTGTGTATTGTCGGCTTAGAATCCCCTCTCATCCCGTGGGTGTCGTAAAAGGCGACTAAGGGACTCAGCCTTCAGGAGACGGGCAGCAGCATTTCCTACATACTTGGCCATACTGCGATCGCCAACCCGCCTGCCAAGCGTTGCGATTATGGCAAACCCCCCCTCTTGGGGGAGGCCTATACCCAGCAGTGGGTGTTATGTGGCTGAGACGACGATAGTAATATATACTGTACTGCAATGAAAAATTCAAACATTGAACATCTAAAAATAAAGTTGAATAATTTGTGTCCATTATTCATTAGGTACTTCAATTATGTGTAAATGGAAAGAACGTGTATTCGAGAAATATTATGTTTCGATCACGACGGTGCAGTTCAATGACTTCTTGCTTTGGGTCAAATAAATACAGCTCACAATGAGAGAGCAATGATCTTTCTAACTCGAAAGGAAAACTTACCTTGATATAATGTATTCCTCATTAGAGGATGAGTGAGCGGTGAACAGACGGGTCTTATACAGCCAGCAGGGGCTAAGCTGTACCTACAGACCGTTCACCGAAAGATGTCTCCGGCCGTTTACAACCTTCCTAGTCTTATCTTCGTCTTCTTGAATTGCCTCTCCAACTAGTGAAGGTTGGTCACCAGTTCCTTCAGTCGATCCTTGTCTTCGGCGAGTCGGAACAGCAGGGCCGCGCTCGCGATGCTAGTCCACTCCCTGATGTTGCGGAGCCACGATTTTCCCAAACCCGTAATAAGCCTACTGAGCCATTGGGAAGCAGTTGACATGTAACCCTTATGAGACTATCGGGCTGAGCTATAGGAAATTCCTCCATTTCTCAACTATACAAATTTAACCGAAACTGAGGATATTGTTTGGTAATTGTAGAGTTTTTCAAACTCAAACTCAATACTTTTAATTCAGTTTAGGCTGTTACAAGCACTTATGAACGTCAAAGAAGTTACGCCATCGGTTCACAAACCCTACCGTTTTTTCTCTCCTGTTTTATTTGAGACAGAGTCGTCTAATTAAAAAGTGACCTCAACAAATCAGTAAGGTCACTTTCCATCAGAAAGAAAATACAAAAATAAAAGTACATTTTATAGTAATCCTAACCGAAAACAATTTTTAACTTGCAAAGAAATTCAGTATTCTTTAGTTAGGACATACATAATTTTTAACATTTGGTCCCATGCTAGGAGCAGCTTCCTAATAGTGAAACTTTTTAGGAAAATTTCCGTTCATCAGTGTACACTCCAGTACATACTCGGATGCACTGTATGTTCCGTACTGCGACAGATGATTATGACGACGACCTTTTTATTTTATTGTATCTTCAGCAGCCATTTTATGTCGCTACAGATGGGACTCTGGCCTTTCTCATGTTTCGACAAGTAGCATGAGCTTTGACCCACCGCAGCACATCTAATGTGGATTGGTGAGGGTTTACCAACAAACTAATGCTCCGTGGCAAGATACCCCTATATCTTAAAGTCAGTCCTTGAGTAGTATGTCATGCCCGTGCTTATTCACGGTACAGAAACCATAACGCTAACACAGAAGTCAGCCGAAAAATTCCGAGTCGCACGATTGGATCCGAGCTAAGACTAAAAAGAAGGACGTCATGGCTGCAAAGCGAAGAAGAAGTGGGCATGGGCAGTGCCATTGCAAGAATGGATAAAAGACGACAAGACGAGTCCTGGTATGGAGACCCAGAACCTATGGAGGACGGGACTGAATGAGTCGAGATCGCCAGGAGTGGAAGAAGAGGCAAGAGGCCTCCGCCAAAGATTGGATATAAAAGGCCACTATGATAATGAAGGACTAGATGCAGTCGGGATTGCCTTCTGAAGTACCGAAGCGCTCGTGATAACAAATTGCTCACCCATTTTGTGACCGACCACTGGTAAAGTTGTTTAACGGCAACAATCGTAGGCCGAGCGTGCGAATTGTTGAGCAAACGAGCTCCGTTTAGCAAACGAGCTGAGTTTTTAAATAAATTTTTCTGTTTTTTTATTTGTAGGTAGCTGCTTATTTTTGTTTTTATCCTAAAACTAGCTACTACATGTTTCCGCTTTGTACCTTCTGTTTACTAACTATTGTGTCCTCTACATCTATTGTTAGTAATATCCTGCATGTTTTGAGGTTTCGGTCATTGACAAGTCAAGACAAGAATTCCACAGACGTCCGTTAGGCGATCGGTTTTAGTTTTCATACATTTTGATGCCATCAATCATCATTATTTATTCTTCATAGTAGGTCAGTTAGTACTATGAAAAGAACATCAACCTGCCAAAAAAGTAAAAATCGATATTAAACTGTACGTGTTTGGAATAAGATAGAAAATATGTTGATAATGTTAAGCATTTCTTTTTTTTAGTTAGTTCATGATGTACCGATATGTAATGTGTTCGGTCGGTTGTTGGTTTTCACACTTATGAAATGTCTACAAAGCTTGTAAGATGAATAGCTAATTTGATTCGTAATGTATAACTGTTTTTGGATGATTCGGGATTGCAACGGGATCGGGGTTTGTTTGTGGAGGACGATGACCTTGACCTCCTTATTATTATTATTTTATTTTGACATTAGTATTAATTTGTCTTATAACCTTTTTATCCTTCAACTATTTAAATATGAGTGAATATTTGAAATGTTTTGTTTTTTTGTTGGTGCATTGCGGTTACGATTTCAGATTTATTTTAAAAAAGAATGTCGATATTTGAACCTTTGAGTCGAAAACAAAAACAAATGTTTTGGCATGCCTCTTCGATGTTATTGAATAAAAACGGCAATTTCGGTACATTTTTATCGTTGGCTACCAACTGTATTGGCTTGGCTACGCATAGTACATAAAATAAAATTGGTACAGCGTGAAACCCGGTTGAACAGTAGAGTTTTTTTATGAGGCTTTATTTAATGAAGTAAAAGTTATATAGAAAATGTTTATATCACAAATAATAGAAGAAATACAGGTATTTCATTTGAATAATAAATTATTTCTATAACCTTAGTACTTTCCGAGGAAACGTTTCCCAAAAGACTCTACTGATCAACCGGGGAAGTTTCTCGACTGTACCTACCATATTTTTAATATCCCCACTTGGGCATGGGTTCCTTAAAGATAGATTATAACGCACACCAGCGTGTTAAGGCATTAATGACCACAAGGAGATTTTTGGTCACCCATCCCAAGCCTGACCGAAGCTCACATTGCTTAACTTTTGCAATCGCAAGCCGAACTACCACTACTTACCTCATAGTTAATTTACTATATTTCTATTATTATTCTTAGCCTTGAGCTAGTTCTCAAATCGTTAAAGTAACGACACAGAAAATTATAATACATATTCAAGCATTTCTACTATTTGTACCGAAGTGAAAGTATCTAGTTCTAGACATAATAATTATGTGAAATTGAATTATTTTTAAACAGTAACACGCGTTTGTCTGTCGGTGTTTTAATATTGCTTTTTACTCAACGTAACTAACGGTCAAAATTAATGACATACCTTTGGATATAGATAGGGCTATCTGAGATAGGTGCCTAAGATACCGCGCAATTGTCGTCGGCATCGACATCGACTTCATTTGACAGATGGATGTGACATATTGCTCTTAGTCTTTGATAAGTTATCATTTGTGTCAAAAAGAAGCAGCAATGTGTCACATCCATCTGTCAAATGAAGCCGATTTCACTTGCGCTGTACGGCCCCTGGTTTCGTTACTTAGCAACCGTCGTTTTTCTGGCCATATTCACTGAAATATCTTTGGCAACTATCTCAGATGGCCCTATCTATCTCTTAAGATCTCTCTTAATTTCGGACGTAAGTAACTATTACCTTTAGTAACCTTGACATAAGTAATAGTTATAAAATCTCGCCTTTAATATTTTTTTCGAGAAGTTCCCCGATTGTATCTATTGTTTTATAAATTCACCATATCCTACTAACATTATAAATGTGAAAGTATGTCAGTTTGTTAGTTTGTTACTCTTTCACCTGACACTATATCTGACACCCGCCCTTATGTTATGGATATCATAAACAATTTATTATTTTAGTGGCATGGTGCGATTAATGATTTAATCAAGCGTGCCCTCGGCACTGCTTCGATCCCATCATCTCTGGAACGTCGTGGTTTATTCAGGGATGATGGTAAAAGATCAGATGGTGCGTCGTTAGTGCCCTGGTGCTTGGGGTGTACCCTTATATGGGATGCAACCTGTGTAGACACATTAGGTCCTTTCCATAAACGTGGTACATCCTCAAGAGCTGGAGACGCAGCGGAGCAAGCTCAGTTCCTCAATCGCCGCAAATATTCGTCGCTCTCAGTAAGCCACGAATTTGCGGCGCTTGCCGTAGAGACAAGGGCGCTTGGTTCTTCTTGGGCAAGGAGACCTGAGAGCTGGTGCCTATCTCTACTGTATAAGATTATATATATATATATATATATATATATATATATATATATATATATATATATATATATATATAACGGTTTCTTGTTTTTCTACTTAAAATAAATATCGATTGTATTTGTTTCTTATAATTTTGTCTTATAAGGTAATCTTGTAGCTAACTAGAAGACTGTGAAATAAGTACAAATGCTCTTGAGTATATATACGCTAGTGAAGTGTTACTATAATGTACTAAATGTAAAAGTATCCTGTAACTGTTCAGTTCGTTAGTCTTGTAGCAAACTATAAGACTGGAATATGAAAAGTAATGCTCTTAAGTATGTTACCGCTAGTACAAAGCTATTATAAGTAAGACAGTCTACAACAATGCCTTTATAAGACCGTTATTTGTAGAGGTATGCTTATAATCTTTTTTTTTTATAGGATTATTTTGCTTGTTGGGAAGAGATAGATCTAATAAATAGGTAGAGATCTAATACATTTATTATAATATCACTGAAACAGGAGACAAACACAAATGTTTATCACTAAACATGTTATGTACATGAGCGGTTTTTATCGACACTCGTAGCTCGATAGCGTGTTACCTCTCTATTTAGTGGTGTCACTGCCCCGCTCACATCTTAGGTCCCGCGGCGCTATTACCTATCCTTGTAACAGCAACGCGACAACAGAAATTGCGCGATAATTGCTTTACGTCACGTATCAACAGTGCGACCTCTACCGAACAAACGATGAACTACAATGATCATTAATTTAGTTCCTGTTATTGCTACCAAATTGTTTTTGGCGCTAGCGTCATAGCAACACGCGGCGTCTTACTCTCGTACCTACGTAGGAGCGCGAGAGAGTGAGACGCCGCTGTACGAACCATCAGCGAGTGATTAGCCAGCAATCACATACGAAATACCATTTTTACTTTGACGTTCCGCAGCGATCGCGCGATTTCTGCGCGATAATTGCAAATTTTTAGGTAATAGCGCCGTCGGTAATCAAATCATACTAGGGTATGCCAATAGTTTCTTACGTCCGAAATCAAGTGGTAGTACCTTTGGGCCAAAATAACATACATAGCTATATCACAAAGATATAGATACAATATGAACAAAAATTATACATTACATACACTGTTGTGTAATCTTTAATGACATATTTGTCATTATACCTAAATCACCCTAACCCTACCTACCCTAATCACCTAATTATAAAAAAAACTAATACTAAAACATGCAAGAGGACAATAATATCATTATTGTATAACAAAGTAACTGTCACCAATTTGGGTCTACATTCCTTGTTTCGTACGATTAAAGTATAATTTTCTCTGGCACTTTATTTCGTTTGAAATTGTGTAACAATAGTCAAAATGTAATAATTGTGATTTCTTACATTCCAACAGTCCAATGAAAGTCATAAATCTACTAGGTAGGTACACCTAGTAGATTTATGACTTTCATTGGACTGTTCCTAATATAGTTTTGATAAATTGTTTAATTGTTATAAATCATAATGGTTTAACTTACACAATATAATCTGCCAAGTAAAATTATAAGTGGAGTAGGGTAATGTTCCCGTGCAAATATTGAGATAAAAAGTTCTTTTTGACCTATTTCTGGCCATGGTCTAAAGCAACTGTGGACATTTCATCCAATTCTTTTCAGTTGTTTATGCGAAATTTGGTGAATTTCATAATTTTTCTTAATTACTCAATTTCAAACTGCAATATTAAATAAGAGCTATGACGGTTATTTAAACGTTATTCATAATATTTTCATATGAAATAGCTAGTTATCCCGAGACCGCCCTTAAGGGCCCGCTATAGGCCAACGAAAATCAGATTGCTTTACATGATCGTCTGTAATATCAATATTAATGAAAAACTGAATTTCAAATTAAGATGCAGCAAACTACAGGACTAACACTAGTGACTATGTTACTCAAAAACACGATTGCATAAAATTTTCCCGATAGAAAAAAATTGCGAAGCTGCCTCCAAATCACTATAATTAACACGATAAACTGCTAGTATTCAAGTAATACATTAAAATAAAGCTTGGAACTTTTTAGTATAATTACACTACAGATAAGGCAGGGCTTATGTTATATATTTTTTGTAATTACCTTTAAATATCCTTTAAAAAAAGAATTTCCTTCATTTCTTCATTCCGGACCGACCGAATGGGGCCGGAGAATTATATAGTAAATGCTGCCTTATTTCTCATAGAAATAAGGCAGCATTTACTTTGCAGTACGCCGTTGCAGTTTTTACTTTTGCATTTGGCCTAGAGCGCGCCCTTAAAATGATGCAAAAATGTAGGGAAATCCATAAACCATAAAGTCACACGCAGTAAGGAACCGAGTGTGTGAATAAAAAGCGCGTTAATTTTAATCCGTATTTAAGTTGTTTAAATTCAGTTAACAGTACTTACGCGCATAAAAGTGGATAAGATTATAAAAATGTTTATACATTATATTAGTAACTAGCTTCCCGTTCCCGTGGGAATATCGGGATATGTCACTCTCCGTCCTTTTAACTAACTCTATGCCAAATATCAAGTCGATTGGTTGTTAGTTAGGGCGTCAAGGAAGGACAAACAAACATACTTTCGTATTTATAATAATAGTAATGATTTGGATGTAAAGGTTGTCTATCAAAAATCTAACACCGTTAAATAATTCAACAGTTATATCTAACCTTGAAAATATAAGGTCGCCGGTTCGATGTCCGTGTGACAAGATAGAATTGTGTGTATTGTGGTTAATGACGTCAGCGTATTTATAATACTTATAATGGTTTTTATAAGAATCGTTTTGCTTGAATAATTTTCATATAGAAATCTGGTAAAACCCGTAATTATTAGGCTACGATATCGTTTAGAATGGTTGGCAGACTTTATTTTTAAATAACGTCTAAAGCTTACAAATAAATTAATAAAAAATCAACATTAAAAGCGTATAGCGAGAACAAAATGGAGAATGGAAGGAATTAATGGGAGAAATATATAAAAAAAATGCAGAAGGATTTTACTGTTTGGAAAAGTTTTATTTCTACTATTTAGAATTATGTATCTGCATGGAGCAACGCCGTTTTCTAGCTCAGAAGCCGTGTTACTCTATGTGTTTCTGTATTCATTTTTGCTTTTTTCTTTTTAATAAAAGGTCCGTAAAATAAAGTTGTCCCAATTCAGTTGGTAATTAGACAGACTAGATTACTAGAGTAGATAAGAACTGTCTTATCTACTGAGATATCATTAAATCTTTTTGAAATGTTATCAATCCGATCAGTCGTGCCCGTGTCACGTATGGTTTAAAGTACCTATATAATGTTTTAGTAATGCAATCTCTACATAAAATTTTGTGCTTGTCACATAAGGACAAATCTTTGAGATGGATATTCTGTGATTTTCCAGTGCTGAATTATTAAATACTTTTGCAAAAAAAAGGTTTGATTTATACCTGCTAAATATTGACGTTTCTTGGAAATTCATCATTAGTCATTTAATGCAAGTTTTATTTTTATTAATTGATATAGTAATGGCCAGCATTTCGACAAGCGATAATTCTTTTAAAGTTCGATTCTATCTACAAAGTTAAATAATATCTACACAATCTCAAAAGATAATCTCTCTCTACTGAACGAATCATAGATTCGGAACCGAATAGTGAAATGAAAAAAAAACAGCTCTCTATTGGTTTACTCTATGCTCCTGGCAGCATTCGAATTTGGAATGACTGTTATTTTTTTCAATTACGCAAACGCGGTCATGCCGTGGGCATGACAAATGTAGTTTGTATTTCGCAACAGCTTTACAATTAAAAAAATATCGGCTCGAGTTATATAACACGTAGTATATTGCAGATTATATTGTGAGCTTCGGAAAAAATGTTATTTGATATTGCAACACTGTTCAACTCTTATTGTCACGTACGAAATGATTTTATTACCAGGGTGGATAAAGAATGGGATTTAAAATGGCGGCACGTCTATTTACATCTCGCTCGCACACTATCGCTGTCTATACTCGCACATGCACGTACTGTTAGCAAAAAAAACATACATGAAGTGAGATCACGGAATGAGTGATTTTCCTAATAAAAAAAATCTTAGAACTCGATGCGTCCTTACGGTCGTTTCCAATTTTTTTTCCACATGTGACATTCTAAAATTATTTCAATAAGCTTAATTTTATTAAAACATCTGGGCTCTTTAATAATTATTGCTTAACTATGATTAAAACAATTCTGAAATTTTGAAAGTAAAGAAACAATAATGGCCTTTTAAATATTTATTTTCTTAGAACTAATCGCTCCCAACAACCTGTCATTACGTTCCATTACAGGAAATTAAATTTTCCAATATTTCCATATTTCCAATCAAATTAAGTTATTACTTGTATTAAAATCTGTGTTTGATTATCACGTTGTGTATTATTAATTTTTATTAAGTTGCTATAAAATTACCAAATATTTCATAATAAGCAAAATCATAAAACTTTTGTTGTTGACGGTACAGACTTTGAGAGCCGCCATTTTCAATCCCTTTCTTTATCCATGTGGGTTGTACGTGATTGTAGTGTTTCTGTGAAAAACGCTTAATATTTCTAAGACAGAAACGAGATAAGAAATCCAACGTAATTTTGTGCGGGAGAGATTTTAATATTGATATAATAGGTTGGGGAAAAAGTTTCTTCGCATTTTTTAAGAAAATTCTAAACATTTTTAATATAGTTTATTTACATTTAACTAAAGTATGTAGATGCCATTTTGTTCGATATCTATCTGCCATCTTGTAGGTCTCCCTACCTACAAGATGGCAAAAAGTTATCGAATACATACATACTTTAGTTGAATGTGAATGATCCCATTGCTATAGAAATTTTGGTTCTTCTGATCAAAATACCGCGACAAGTGGTTTTTTCAGTCTTCTCGTGATGTTAACCTGACACTGTTTGAAGAATTCTGAAGAGACCGGAAAAGTGCTGTTGTTGTCCCATCTAGTTAGTGCCGATCCGTGTAAACGAACGCAAAATTAACTGTTATGTTCGGAGTAATAGCAAAGTAAAGGTCTGATTTTAAACCACCCACTTTTTATTAATTTTGCTATCTTTCTTTCAAACATAATATTTGATCTAGTAACACAATAATATCTTTTGGAATAATTTAGTATTGTTTCGTGCAACAACTTGTTACTAATTTTAATAGTGATAGATAACTTATGATACATTTTAAATAGAAAACTATTGGAAAAACAACTCGGCCACAAGTGAATTCTCAGATGGGACTCGAACCCAAGACCTTTGGAAATCCGGTCCAATGCTCTAACCACTGAGCTACCGAGACTTAAGTCTCGGTAGCTCAGTTTAAAAAATCGAATTGAAAAATGCAAAAAAAAATAATCATAAAATAGTGATAGATAATATTACTTTTAATTTTCTCTTTTAAGTGAATGTGTAATTCTTTTTGAGAAATAATTATATATTCTTAAACCTCAACTTTATCTGACTATGTGAAGCAGGCCCTTAGAAAAATCATCAAGATGAAAACTATACGGTCTCAGATTAGGTTGAAACAAATAGAGTAAATATTAAACAAGAAAATATACCAGATAAAAGCAACTAGTCCCATGTCGCCCTGACGGGATGCGAACCCGCATCCTTGGGAGTCCGGCCCAATGCACTAACCAATTATGCTACAGAGACCTATGAGGACACGTCAAATCTTTCTAGTATGTTCACCGTTCTACGGTGTTGGCCACCGTCGCTTCATCAATGAGAGAAATATCCTCACATTCGAAAGAAACATCTTTACAGATGTTTGACTATCGATTAAGATGAAACAGCCATCTAATTATAACTTTTTACTGACGGGATCCCGTCAGGGCGACATGAGACTAAATGCAAAACTAAAAAAGTTATAAATAAACAAATAGAGTAATTAGTTCCAATCAGAATGAATTAAATGTAATGACAAATGTGAAATATAGTTATTTCTGTTACTTATTGCGTCTAATCGATTAAGCTGTTGTTCTTGGTTGCAGAATTAATTGATCACAAATTAAGTCCATGGTCAGTTTCGACATTCAATTAGATTTCTCATGACGTTCCATTAAAAAAACTATGGGTAGTTTCCTTTCCCTACATTTATAAATATAATTTTATGTCAGTCGTCGTCGTCGTCTCAGCCACATGACACCCACTGCTGGGTATCGGCCTCTCCCAAGGATCTCCACAACGATCGGTGCTGCGCATCCAGCGGCTTCCCGCGACCTTCACCAGATCGTCGGTCCACGTTGACGGGGGCCTACCCATTATGTTATGTCATATTAATGTCAGTATTCTATTAATAATAATAATAAACTTTAATGCACATAGTTACAAAGAAATACAATACAAAGGAGACACAAAACAAGACAGTAAACACACAATAGGCGGCCTTATTGCTACATAGCAATCCCTTCCAGGCAACCTTGGGTGACAGAGTATAGATAAAGGATAGTAGGGGAATGGGTGCAAAAAGAACTATTATAAAGTGCTATTACGTTTTTTTTATTAAAATATATGATGGCAGTGGTTAGTAGTCCTGTCTTCTGCGTCAGGGGTAGTGGGTTTCATGACCCTGAGATTTTGGTGAATGTCTGTGTTTGTCATGTGTGTCTGGCTGGGTGTTATTTCATATTTCTTCCATTATCACTACACCCACATACATAAACTCACATACTACCACCACTCACCCCACGTACTCACTCACACTCTCGTATTCACATACATACATAACAAATCAACTCCTTACCATTCCCGTCATACACGCGCGCATATTTACAGTATACACCATACCACTACTACATAGAAAACCTGCAATCCCCACTTTATTTAGTTTTGTTTTAATCTTTAATGTTTGCCAAGTTGGCAATCTTTAATTTTAGCTTCGTCATGTTACGTAGCCTAGAAAATAAAATAAGTAATCATAATCATATCATTTATTTGCGTAAAACTTGGTATAAAATGATGTTACAATAGTTTGATGTTCACAAGTTTGCCATTCCATAATTAGCATGCAAATCAAAACAAAATAATAGTAGAATTTAAATTAGATTAAAATTCAAGAAACAATCAGAAGTCAACTTAATTCTTAAGTTCCAATAGCTGCTTCAAGTCATAAAAGTTATTTTGATTTAGCCACATGTACAATCTTTTTTTAAATAATATTAAACGGCAGTTTCTTTATTTCTGTCGGAATCTTATTATATATTCGTACACACATTGCGGGACAATTTTTATTATACTTATCTGAGCTTGGATAATCTTTTAAGTTTTAGTTAAGTTTCTACCCTTAACAATTAATAAACATTGTCATCCCATAAAGCTAGGGTTATCTGCGGGTGGGACCCAGTAATCTGTAGCTCAGGTTCCTCTGGAACCTATTTCAGGGACTAGTCTCTTCCAAATAATGTAAAATCTTAGTTCTAAGCCATTCATTTATTGTGAAGAGAGAAATAAATGCTTTATTATATTTGAAAAACTTTCTTTGCTCTGATGAACGTCCCACAAGTACATTGGTTACTTATTCATGTTTGTTATGATTGAGATCTGATAATTATATATTTGATTTATTAAACATGATCACACTATTGTCAAAATTTTATCTTTAGCGAAGAAGCTATCTTTGTTAGAAAGCAAGCCATTCAAATTTAAGCACATCTTAAGTTTCTTCGCGCACTAATACATAATTGAAATAAAACAACTTATGCGAAATATATATTTGGTACTATAATTTTTCGGTTTATTTGAGGTTTTTTGGTTTCTCGACGTTTCGGCACCTTTTCATTCAACCCGTGACCACGGCAACTGAAATTATAGTATAGAAAAAATTATAGTACCAAATATATATTTCGGGTAAATAAACCGCACTAAATATTCCGCAAAAGTTGTTTTATTCAAATTTAGTTAGCTTGTAATTAATGACGGTTACTCGTAAATTATTATACAAAATAGTATTTAAGTATTTACTAACAGAAGTAGGCACGTGGTGATCCGTTAATGACGCAACGAGATGATCCAAGCGTAACAAACGCTTTCGATAGCGCGGTAACCATTACTCAATAACGCATTATATTTTTGTTCTAATAACGTTGGAAAATAATAACGTTACCTCACCTCTTTATATTTTTCGTAATGTAACATACGGCATGATTAATTTAACGTTTAGCGTTAAAAAAGTCAATAGTGCAATTCGGAACGCATTATGACATATTTTTAGGTATTAAATTAAAAAAGTACTTTACCACGCTAGGCCGCAAAATGCAGAAACTGAATGACAAAACCTCCTTTTACGAGCGTGTTAGATGAAAACTCTTTTAAATATTAAACAAGAAAATATACTAGAAAAAAGCAACTAGTCTCATGTCGCCCTGACGGGATTCGAACCCGCATCCTTAACCGAACCACTAACCAATTATGCTACAGAGGCCTATGAGGACACGTCAAATTTTTCTAGTACATTCACCGTTCTACGGTGTTGGTCACCGTCGCTTCATCAATGAGAGAAATATCCTCGCATTCGAAAGAAACATCTTTACAGATGTTTGACTATCGATTAAGATGAAACAGCCATCTAATTATAACTTTTTAATGTTGTATTTTACAATGCTATTTTTATGTGATAAATAGGTATTAAACAGCATTGTAAAATGCAAATTAAAAAGTTATAAAAACTCTTTTAGTTAGATAATCAATCCTCGAGTTGCCCCGGGTGTCCAGAGAACAATGGAATATCAATTGTGTCTCATAACCAGGGATATGAGAGGTTATTATGTCTGTTACATTGTAGATAAGTATGGTTTTTTATTTATACGTCAGATAGACTCTTAGCCTTCATCATACCTGATGTCAAGTATTGATAAGGCTGAAGATGGGTGCGAGGCTCTCCCGGAATCCTCAATCACTGAGGAACTGGCTATCTTATCTCTAACTGCCGGAATACAACAATGCTGAAAACATTGTTGTTATGGCGTCAGACTTAGATAAGACGGTGGTAGCTAGCCAGGCGGACTTACCACAAGTCCTACCACTATTAATGAAAGCCTACATTTAAGCTTAACAGTTGTACTGAAGCTTCCCTAAAAATAAGAATTACCAATTTCCGATTTCCATCCGACAGAATCGATTGTAAATCTCCGAAACCAATCGATAGCAGATTTTCTCTGCGGTCGTATTGCCGTGATTTATTTAACTACATAGTAATGTGACTGGAAGTTACTACAACTAGAAATGACAAGTAATTTATGATAACAAAGATCTTTAAATTAATTTGGTCGCTGTTTTTTTATAATAGCTCGCCTGTGTTGCCATGAGATGACGGGAAGGAGTTCAAAATCGTTCAAAGCTAAATGTAAACATTCCTTCTGTGTTTCACTCAAAAGAATGGCGACACGTGACAGCCTACCAACTATAACTTTTTTGTAATAGTTAGTATTCTTTGATAACGTCTAGCCTCTTTTGTTATCTGGTTGAACCACTATAACAAGGTCGTCGTCACATCCAAATTACATTCATACATCATAACCACACGCTATAAATACTTTGCAGGTTTGGCAGAGCATCAAAAGGGACAAAATTTGACAGTTAAATGTATTAAACATTACTCTCATAGTAACACCTCAACGACTCGACTCCACGTTTGGCATTATTTGGGTCAAATTAAAGAAAACCTTTGACATCTTTCAGAGGTGAAGGGATGAGTCCAGTATTGATAAGCTCTTTTTTTCTTCTTCCTTCTCTAAAGAAGCACGACCAGACAAGCATTGTATGAAATAAAATGTATCTCTTTGTATCCTCGAGATTACTTACGTCAAGACGGAGTTAAGATTTAGAATACCGTTTTCAAGGAAATTTTCGAGGCGGATTTCGAGGAGCCTCCGTTGAGTCAAGTTTAAGGGGAATGTCTTAGAATGTGAGTGTAAGTTGTTGTTCACATTACTTGGATTTAATAATAAACATTTATTTTATAGTGAGGCATAATATTTACATCTCTATCGCTAAGAAGCAGACGACGTATTTTAGAGTTATTCGAAATTCTGATGCGAATTCGATCCGCATGCAAATTGAAACTTATCGACTTCCATTTTGTTACATTTTTGAATCTCTCGGATACGGTGTTGCCGTTTTCATAATTCATAACTCCTTTGACATAATTTCATTTTACGCAGAATATTGAAAAACCGGAAACTAAGTCTCCATAGAAAAAAACACCGATTCTGAATTGGACTTGAATGACACGTTTAACGAAACGTTTTTAAGTTTTAAAAATATCCGTTATGTCAATGTAAATTTGAAAATGACATTAAGTGCTAAACGTCAAACTTTCTATCGCTCGAATCCTCAGCCGAAAAACTGGATACTGGCGAAATCCAAAAGGGCACCGCCATTATATAAAAAGAAGAAGAAGAAGTAACGCTCGAATAAAAAAAGAGACGTCGGGACCACTCGTTCCAGATTCGAATGTGAATCGGAATTTCAAAAATACGGTTATTAGTATTCGCATGCGAATCTTGCGATTCCGTATGCGAATAGTAATACGAATAATTCAAAATACGTCTCCAGATAAGGTTTTTCTTCAATCTTTCACTTCCAGCAGCGCTCGGATAGTATCTTTCTTACTTCCTATCTGCGCGTGCGTACGCCCGTATACGGTATGTGTGCGATTTGTCCGTCTGTCTGAGTGCACGTTCACTTTCGATCATTGACTCGTGAGGTTCGAGGGTAGGGTTAGTAAGTTTGTTTTTTTAGTTTTATTTTAGGTGGATTTAAATTGTTTTTGTTGGTGTCAGGTTTGATTTTGTGGTTGTTTAAATTATGGAAACAAATTTGTAAGTACACTTAACGCCATTAATGATTCTTGTACCCAAATAAGGATGTTGATAACAAAAAGTATTGATAATTAGTGTTGAGTTTGCAATTGTATTAATTAATAAATATTTTTAATATAAATGCAATATTAGGAAAGATTTCAAAATATGTATGTTACCTATGTCACACCATACTTTTTACAAAAATACAATAATACCTATAAGTTTTGGTAAATTCTGAATATGGTATCATAATAATTACATCAAATAAAATCTGATTAGTTTTTTCAAATTTCGTTTTATTTTTGATTGCTCTCATGTCCTGTGGTAAAAAAAAAAATCTCGACATTTCGGCACCTACGGCTAGCCTTAATGTCGGGAAAACAAAAAACAGACTAAAAACATGATATCTTAAAATCCATTTTTTTTATATTTGACGAAACTGTAAATACCTAGTTTATATCTATTATTAAATTTTGTGACAACCCTAAAATATTACGAAGCGCATACATTAAACACAGGATGAGTTAGAAACGATCGATTAATTGCAATAACCTATCGATATTGTTCCGGAAGTAGCATGTTCCGCCGACCAAGGTCGAATATTTTCTAATTATTGAATGGTTTAACGATAAATCAAATTAATTGATAACTTTGCAGTTATTTAGATCGTTTGCTTAAAAACGATTTTGCAATTATTGTAATAGAGTATCTTCTGCAACTAAATTACGTTAATTCATAAAATGATTCAAATTTTCGTTTTTTGAACTTTGTTTCTCTGTACAGTCAACGGCACGTCACTTGCGCTACGAACTACACTACTGTCACTCTCAAGGAAAACCGCCAAGGTTACCGCGCTATCAAATTATAGTCAAGTATGATTATTTATAATGTTCAATATTTAATTGCACCCACTCCCCCCTTTTCCCCCCCTTTTATTCTATTCCTCATTTCTTAACTACTCAAGGTTGCCTGGAAGAAATTGCTACCTAGCAATAAGGCCGCCTTTTGTGTATTTGCTTTTACTGTCTGTTTTTGATTTCATAGTATTCTTATTATGTGCAATAAAGTGTTTTATTATTATTATTATTATTATAGTCACAATTCTAAACGTACAGTTTAGTACCCTATTTTTTAGATAAGACCATGCAATGAAGGACATAGCTATCCTTTTTTGTGGAATAAGGACATAAAAGGTCGAATTACCAGTCTAATTGGGAGAAAAAATGTATAACGAAAGGCTTGACTGTGATAAAGAACATATACTACTTTTTGTACCGAATTAGAAAATTACGAGAGGGAAAACTGGAGGAAATTATACAGCGGACCAGATCAGTAATAATGACATTATTACTGATAAGTAATAATGACATTATTAATAATAGTGTCTGGCCCTACTTTAAATACAATTATCTGGAAAAATATCTACCCATATGTAGTCGCGTGCTCTAATATAATATACACGGCGATATTACGGCAATTCCAATGCCATTTTAGGCGTCCATATCCGTTGCAATTGCAATATAATTCCGTCCTGCTCTTTCTCAAGGTGTTAGATAGAGAAAACAACACGAGAGTAATGAACATAGTTGAAATTGTCTATGGTATCACTTTCTTAAGAGACCTTGCTATACCTGTAGGCGGGGTTGGACTACGTGTTACTCCATATCACTGTTTTATTAGATATTAGACTTTATATGTATTATGTGTAAGGTTGCTTTGAAATCGAAGTTGATTTACGTTCATTGAAATGAAGGCAAAGACCTTTAAGTTAATGTTGTTAAAGAAAATGTAAAGAATAAGGTTATTTAGTTGAAATAAAACAACTTTTACGGATATCAAATGGGCTATATTTCACGAACTAAGTTGTAGGGTTTTAGGGTTTTTAGGGGTTTTTTGATTTTCCCGACGTTTCGGCACCTTTTCAGCTGCCGTGGTCCCGGGATGACTGGGTTATTGAGTTGATAAGAAATATGATTTAGTACTATTTATTTTACAAAGAGTAAGTAGGTAGTATGAAAATTAAGTAATTCTGATTTGTAAAGACAATTACAATTATAGACAATGAATTTTAAATAGATAGCTAAGCTAGTACTATGAAAGCTAATAATAATGAATACCAAAGATAATGCAGCTTCGTATAGGAAAAATCACACCTTTATTGGACAGTCATGTAAAAAGCATGGAATACATTTGACAGAATAATTTATTTAAAGTTGTGTTATTCTTACAGCTGTATATTATGGTGCTTATCTGCCATCAGCCATCAACATTGCCCAACCGAGGAGTTTCCTTCGTGCCGTATAAACATTAAATAATCATTTTGAAACATCCTGTACAGTCCATCTGTATATTTTTTAAAATTGCTTTATCCATTTACAACATCAAAGAAAATTATAACAGTAGATACTTGGCCTAAATATTCGATTTGCCAAGTTTCTAGTTGCAAACGATACATAATTTTATTATCTACCAACATCTATAAACCATCATGTCATATAAGAACGTTTTATTTATTTATTTATTAAACTTTATTGTACAAAATACACAAAGTAAAATACAATAGGCGGACGGCAAAGACGCGATATAAAAGCTAGTCCTTTTAAGAAATCTATAGCGATTTACATAATTATCATAATAAGTGGATGATATAAAATCGCAACCTAATCGGCTAATGCGTAAGATCATATCGATCGTTGCCCAACAGTGATCGATGGATGTACAACCCGAGAAATTCAAGAACATTATTTTTATTTGTTGCAACATCATACATGTAATGTGTGCAACATTAGTTACACTTTCAGATTCATCGATACTGCTTTAACTTGGAATATTAGAAATTGAGCAATAAGTAAATACTAATACATACATCACACGCCATAAATCCGTTGCGGGGTTGGTATCAACGGTCCACCTTGAGACATTACAACTGAGCACTTCCGTGCTTCGAAGACCGTCGGTCTCGGCTGCTGTCATCTGATAACAGTCGTTAAGCCAAGTTAGAGGGCTTATAGGCGGCCTGCTAAACTCTGACACCAGCGGTGTCCACTAATCCTCATAAGATCAGCAAAAGATAGAGAGATAAATGTATACAGATACCTAATGCTCTCCTTCCCTCAAAGACAGCATATTTGTTGCATGTTTGGTCCAATCTTAAATTCATTACCGATATTCAACGAGATATATATTTTGCTTTTTAGCATGGTACTTTGACCGTGTCTTCAAAAATTTTAACATATTACAAAATATACCTCGAGCAATTGTACGCACGATTTTGACAGAGGAAGCTACGACATATATTATAGCGATATAAATTATATGTCACAGTTGCAATGCAGGATTCTTGCAATTTTGTCACTGACGCAACGCACGTGACGCACTATAAGCACTGAGCCCATTAAGGTGTTATTGTACCAAATAGTATAGAAAGTCTTGCGACTCGAGTTGATATGTATATAGCTTTGGATCCTATTGTTAAGTTTCAAACGTCTGTGATAAATATAAGGTTTTAATTTATCATGTGCCGATCGAGCAGGGGCTACTCAGGTCAAAGGTATAGAACACAATATAAAATTTTTTTAATAGTATTTTTTTAAGTTTCATATTTTATCCATCCATCCATCATCAGCCTGTGGACTTCCACTGCTGGACATAGGCCTCTCCTAGCTCACGCCTATTGTGGCGTTCATAGGAGGCTGTTAGCCTACTGCTACCACGCTGGCCAGACGGGTTGGTAGAGGGTTTGTTTCAAGTTTTCCTTCTCTCGCACAGGTGTTCAATGCGTCGAGCCTCTTAGTCGACTCTTACGACATCGCAGGCATGTAAGGGAGTGGTGACACTTGTATTCTTAGGCCGTCACCACACGGCACAATTTCATATTTTATGCCTATTGAATATTCAGCATAAGCAAAACCAAACGTAAAACAAAATTTGTTGTAAGTGATTTAAGGAAATGGGTGATTTAGTTATTTGAGGCGGTCGGAATCAGAAAATTGAATAATAAAAAATAAAAAAATGCCGAAATTGTGTTCTCTATCGTTGACCCGAGCAGCCTCTGCTTAATCGGCACTTGATAAATTAACACCTTATTTATAGTCTTTTGGACTACGAATAAAATATAACACCCAAAATAAATATTTGTTAGTTCTTAACATATATGCATCAAAAGTGTCTAGGGATCAAGTACTTTTATAACTTTAAAAAATATCCAATGAATATTGTCAAATGTAGACTTTCAGATTGGCTTTTTCTTTTATCCGTTCTTTATTCAAGTAGTGAAAATACAATCAAGAACGATTAACGATCTTCAAAAGTTAAAATAATAATGCTCTATAGCGGCGATAATCTAAACGTACTTGATCTCTGATCTCTGGACACTATATTTGTGTACTTGGACCTAACATTTCAAACAGTAACTTTACAAACAAATAAATCGAATAACTCAGTGAACGTATCTAAACTAATTTATAAAGAGGAAAAATTTAATTGTTTGTTTGTTTGCATTGAATAGGCTCCGAAACTACTGAACGGATTTGGATGAAATTTGGTACATAGATAGTAGAATTCCTGGTTATGAACATAGAATACTTTTTATCCCGATATTCCCACGGTAACGAGAACCACGCTGTTGAAACCGCGAGCGGCCGCTAGTAATAAATAAAACACAATTACCTAACCTTTAATATTACAAAATTGAAAAAATAACATAACTATTGATGCATTAAAGATTTCATCATTAATTTTGATTCAATGTATTGTTTTATTAGGTACTTAAAATTTAAAGACATTTACGCAAAACCAATCAAAAAAGTTTTATACCACATTAAACCAATTGATTGATGCCTATTATAAAACTTGTTTGTTTGATTTTCTAAGAAACTCTAAATCCTGTTATTTTATTTGCAAAAGTGTGTTATTGAAAACTTTTTCTATAAATAATAAGGCTTATAGTAGCTAAATAAAATATCAGACACATCGAACACATTGATTTGGTTACTAAATAAGTAGCTTAAAGGCACTGTGTTACGGACGGATATCAGAGCAAACGGAGGTATTAGACTTATATTTTCTTTTTAATTGTGCAAAAGCAGTGGGTGTCATGTGGCTGAGACGACGACGACGAATGTCTCGTCTATCACGGGCCCACCGGCGCGGTCTCACAACAATGAAATAATTTGTCTCATTTTCCTATTTAAACTTGTTACATGTTGATTGATTCTGATATCCGCGAAATAGATCAATGTATGTACTCGTACATCTAATAAAATTTAACTTTATCAAACCGAACACTATCTTTATTAACAATATAATAGGACGACCTGTTTGGCGCAGGGGTACTAACGCCGCATCCTGCGACAGAGGTCCCAGGTTCGATCCCCAGACAAGACAAACATTTGTGTGCATGAACTTGTCTATTTGTCTTGGTCTGGGTGTTTAATATGTATATTATGAATGTGTTTACACAAAAAAGTATATAAGTATGTTTATCCGTTATCTAGTATCCATAACACAAGTTCTTCATGATAGTTAATGTGGGTTAGATAATTGGTGTGATTGTATGGAAATATTTATTTATTATTATTATTATTATTATATGAAACATGATAATTCCCTTGTAGTTCTAAGGCTATGTTAACTTTTTCTATGTACAGTCAACCGCAGCTACTTTATATTTTGACCCTGAGAGTGCTCTTACGTCGCTCGTAATAGCTGCGGCTTTGGTAGTGCAAATGTAAAGCCGTAGCTGTTGTTGCCTGTACTTACATAGTTCACTATTATTGTAGAATGTATTTCGAAAGGGCATGCGGCTATATGTATTTTTATCTATATATCATATGTATACCCAAAGGTTTTGAATATTCAATGAAAAATGGCCTGTAACAGACGGCGCGGTGACAAAGTTACATTTGCTCCGGCACAATAGACGCGACAGTACATAACTTGCTTTAACACTATAATAAGTGTATAGATTTGTTCCAATTAAAACCGGTGACTTGCACCAAAATAAAAATTAACTGAAGGGGCGCAACTTAGAGAGGAAGAGCAATGTGTTAAGTGAATATGGTTGACAGAGCTTAAAATTATTGCTTTCTATAACAGATAAGTAATTGGGCAAACAGAATGAGGTGTGGTATGGATATAATATCTAGCGATATGGAGACTTTTGTTGTAGGTAACCTAAGAATCAAAAATAATAATTGGGATTGAAACAAAATAACTGCCATGTGTTAAATAACTACGTGTAAAAGTCAAAGGTCCCAAGTGGAACCCACCAAGCCAGCTGCACTGTCTGACAATGGGACGTTCCGTCGGCACTTTCTCGAGCACAATGGTGGTGCCGAGGAAAAAATGCCGACTGTGACTCCTACGTAACCAGATTAGTGGGTATGTGTCGGCACTTAGGTCACCGCCACTTCGTCTCTTGGAGGTACTTACCGCGAAAGTGTTAAGTTAAATAATAATAAGTACCAGAATAGATATATTACATCACAACATACATCACCCATGCAGAACTGGGATGAAAGAAAAAGATAGAATGTACTGGCTGCTAACTGTCCAGTGCAGACAGGAAAATCCTCACACATACAAATTGCATTATAAAATGCAAAATTAAAAAGTTATAATTATATGGCTGTTTCATTTTAATCGATAGTCAAACATTTGTAAAAATGAAACGATGGTGGCCAATACCGTAGAAGGGTGAATATACTAGAAAAATTCGACGTGACCGCATAGGCCTCTGTAGCATAATTGGTTAGTGCATTGGGCCGGATTCCCAAGGATGCGAAGGATGCGGATTCGAAAACTATTAATGGGCGGATCTGTCACTATTATTTCCGACCAACTTAGATAGATTCAAAATATACCAAATGTGGCGTGTTTGAGTTGTGGCCATGAGAGTGATGGTAAACATTTCAATCTCAATCTGCACTTTAAATACTCTGCCATTTATCAAGGGATTTGTGTTTTTTACAACAGGGACTGACAGGAGGTTTAAAAATTCAAAGTGTGGCTCTAGGGCATGTGGGGTATCATATGAAAGAGCGCTGCTTGCACATTCTCATTTTTTTTTCTTTTGTGATTCTTTTTTTTAAATTCCTGACATCTAGGTTTACCCGGAAATACCCAATGTTATTCCGCGATTTTTTTTAGCTATCGGTCTATAATTATTTTCGTAAAAATTTGACTTTACCGACTTAATTTTTTTTCCGGATGTTACGCTTCTTTTTTTTTAGTTTTTTCTTTTATACCATTTGACCTGTAGTAGTCAGTCTACTACTACTATGATACATGGGGTATATCCGGGTACACCTAGATGTCAGAAATAAAAAAAAAAGTGTCACCGTTCGGGCCACCTGTATTTCTATGTATCGTCATCAGCCATTTTTAATGTCCCCACTATTGGGGCACTGGCCTTCCTTATGGATCGATAAAGAGAACGGGCCATGACCCACCACGCGGGTCCAATGCGGGATTTAACGACTGCAAACGCAGCCGGGACCAACGGCTCAACGTGTCTTCCGAAGCACGGAGTAGATCGAGATAGTAAATTTTTGGTCACCCATCCCGTGACCGACCATTGCGAAAGTTGCTTAACCTCAACAATCGCAGGCCGAGCGCGCGATCCACTGCGCCACGGGCTCCTTTCTATGTCAATCTGTTTGCTCGTTACTTATTCACGCAAACCTGTATAATCCAGGCTATCTACTAATGTCTTACCTACGTTTTAATAAACGTAGGATACTGTTTATCCCGATATTTCCACGGGAACGGAAACCATACTAGGCATCTACTTATATACTAAATTAAACAGAAGACTTTCAAATTCGCAACTAAAATGCACAAAATGTAAATAATCTTAATCTAATTACCTGCTTCTGTTTCAACAATGAAGATTAATGTACTGAATAATATAGTTTCAAAATAATTCAGTAGGCCACAGGTGTACGTAATTGCTATAGCCTGGTTATACTGATATGAATACTTAAAGTAAGATATTACACAGTTTTTGTTTCCATATAATTATTCGCCTGCGACTTTCGGAAAATTCCTAGAAAAGATTTAAAAGTGATAAAAACTATCCTATATATAAATAAATAAATAAATAATAAATAATTTATTCAATAATCAAAAAACATTACAGTGTTAAAAATTTATAGCCTAGAATTTTACCAAAAACTATAATGATATAATTATCCTGAACTAGGAATACCCTGTGTTTAAAAGGACTTACATTATACTTAAATTAAACACGATATGAATCCTTCCACCCGCAAATTTTCGGAGAGTATGCTAAGGAGTTTCGTGAGCTCATACCACCATCATCTTCTTCATTCATTGATATTTCTAAATATTGCACAAAGCGCTACTCATCATATTTTATAATTCGCGAAGGAGTGGAACTCCCTCCCTGCGTCTCTATTTCCGAGTACTTATAACCCGTCCATCTTCAAAGCAAGGGTGAATTGGCACCTTCTGGGTTAGCTCGTTCCATCAGGGTTCCTGTCTTAGCCTTCTTAGGCTTGATTGGGATTAAGAGCAAACCATATAAAACTATCATCAATTATGAATCAAGAATATACTACCTGTCTGTGTCCCAAACATTCAAATTCGTTCAGCCATATGCATAACAACAATGTTTTCAGCATTGTTGTGGTCCGGCAGTTAGAGTTATGATAGCCAGTTCTTCAGTGATTGAGGATTCCGGGAGAGGTTCGCTTCCATCTTCAGCCTTATCACTACTTAACATCAGGTGTGATGAAGGCTAAGAGTCTCCCCGTCGTCTATACAAAAGGCAGTTTTGCGTGATTGAATAACAAGAATTTAAAATCAGTAATTTTGGGAAAAGGTGATTTTAAGATTTTGTCGTTGTAAGATTAGTACAGTACAAAAATCTGTCCTAATCCTAACAGACCGAAATGCAAACATCGAATCTTTCACGTTTATAACTAGCAGTTTTACCCGTTAGCTCTTGGTCAAATACATTGGCAATAAATGATATAAACATACATTGAAGGATTGTAGTGTGGAGGCACTGAGTCTAGATTTTCTTTGTCAGTCTTTTTATGAAACAAAATGTAAAAGTGAATTGTCAAGTCTGTTTGTCAACCTATGTTTTTGTATTTTATAAAAAGTTTATTGTAAAATGAAATATGTGAATAATATCAATGAATATAATAAAGTAGTAACTGCTTGCAGTATGGGAAAATGGTTTTGCCTAGTCAAGGTAATTTTTTAATTGATAAATTAAGTAGGTAGATAAGTTTATTCGTAAAACACATCGTACTTATCTATAATTTACTAGCTGTACCAGGCGTTGCAATGCCATGTAAATATAAAGAAATACAAAGATTTTTTGGGCTAGGAACCCTCGCCCCCAGAACACGCTATCAAAGTTTTATCACAATTTGATCAATGGTTTCAGAACGCATAGAGGACAAACAAGCAAATATTGATTTTTATTTATTTAAATTTATTTATAATAAAAAAAAACTAATGCTAGGAACTTACTGTGCCAGGAATCAGGATCAGTTTCGGATTTACGATTTTTAGGAGAATTATTATTATCTTCTTCTTCTTAACGAGTGAGGATTAGTGGCCACCACTGGTGTCAGAGTTTATCAAGCCGCCTATAAGGCCTCTGAATTGGCTTAACGGCTGTAATCAAATGACAACAGCCGGGACCGACGGTTTAACGTGCCCTCCGAAGCAAGGAAGCGCTCAGTTGTAATGCCACTTTACCGTCACCCATCCGACATCTGACCGGGCCGAACTTTGCGTAACAAACGTGATCGAAAACAATCAGTCTGTTAAGCGGGGCCATGAGCGCTTCTATTGTTATTATTATTATTATTATTATTAATATATTTATTTCGAAAAACAAAGACTCATAATAGTTAGTAACATTGGAACTTAATGCTAAGTTAGTTCATTATTATAATTATAATAACGTAGTGATAATTTATGTATGCCTGTGTTTGAATATTACATACCTGCGTTGGTTCTGATATCTTTAACTCAGTATTGAACTATTATTTATGCATCAGATCAATGGATGTTGTCCAATAGGTAAAATCTCATTCCCATTCAATCAATAATGTGAAAAATCCTGTACAATAAATTCCCACTATGACTCACCTCTCAGGCCCCGCGTTTTGTATGAGGCACAATTGAGTTTCCATTGTTCTCTGGACATCATCGGTGTCCTGTAAGCAAATGGCGAATTAAACAAAGTCCCGAGCGCCTTCAAGTAAATAAGTAAAATATTTATTTTACTTCCGAGCTTATAAAGTGAACAAAAATCATATCAGGAAAAGACCAAAATCTGAAGTGCCACATCTCAAGATCGTGTGAAGTAGCATTGCAAAACAATAGTGTGTCCTGTGATTACCGGTTGAGAAATACGCGACTACCGTGGGTTGAAGGTTATGCAACCGATGTGTCGGCCATATGGTTATTTGACATAGAAATTGTATGTCTGTGGTCGCTTTGGAATACATACCTACATACCGTCTGCGTACAAAGCGCTTTTCCTCATCTTTTATTATGCGCACAGCCAGGGAGTGGATTGGTGGATTGGTGGAAAGTGGTGGCTCCCGGGAATACAGACGCAGGCAGGGCTGCGTCTGTATTCCCGGGAGCCTTTAACTCTGGTATATTTCGTCGTCTCAGCCACATAACACCCACTGCTGGGTATAGGCCTCCCCCCAAGGATCTCCACGACGATCGGCCCTGCGCTGCCCGCATCCAGCGGCTTCCCGCTACTTTCACCTACGGAGCGCGCGTCGTCCTGTGCGCGGTCGCTATTCCAGAATGTTTCCGTCCCAACGGCCATCGGTTCTTCTCGCTATGTGTCCCGCCCACTGCCACTTCAGCTGAGCAATCCTTCGAGCGATGTCAGTTACTTTAGTTCTTCTACGGATCTCCTCATTTCTTTCTCTTCTCTGGTATATTTAACCATGCATATTTTTAGGAAAGCTAGCTCACTCTTCAGAATGAGGCCAAGAATAAGTTTATTTATGACCTGTTTGGCGCAGGGGTACTAACCCCGCCTTCTGCGCCAGAGTTCCCGGGTTCGATCCCTGGACAAGACAAATACTTATTTATGTGCATGAACATGTTTATTTGTCTTGGTCTGGGTGTTTAATATGTATATTATGTAGGTAAAAAAAAGTGTATACACAACACAAGTTTTTCATGAAACTTAACCTAAGCTAGATAATTGGTGTGATTGTATGCAAATATTTATTATTAAAAGGAAGTTTACATTATTTTATTATTATATTTTAAAAATAGCGCTAAGCTTGCAGTTAAGCACAGTGATTTTATTTTTTAATTATCTTTAATAATGAAGAAGTTATGATACTTTTCCCTTCCTAACGCGTGGTCGGATGACGGATGACGGATGGCGGCCGAGCTGACCCGGGGCGGCCGGCGCTGGATGGCGGTGCACCGAGATTTGTGACGTCACAGAGTGTATTATTTCGGGCGTCTGTAAAAGCTGATTAATTTTTTAAGAAAATGAAATAATTGTATTGCCTTACAAGTTTTGTAAGAATTTTCGTGAAAATGGAAACCTTCTTATTGGTGTGGTTGTATGCAATTATTTATTAATGAATAATTTATTTATTTATTTT
Source organism: Chrysoteuchia culmella (assembly GCA_910589605.1). Lineage (NCBI taxonomy): Eukaryota > Metazoa > Arthropoda > Insecta > Lepidoptera > Crambidae > Chrysoteuchia > Chrysoteuchia culmella. The sequence continues at coordinate 2,825,220 of OU342663.1, forward strand.
ATGTAAAAAAACCATGTCCAATGTTGAGGAACTCGGTGGCGCAGGGTTCTCGAGCTTAGTCTGCAATTTTAGCCGTTAACTAAGCAACTTTCGCTATGGTCGGTTACGGGATGGGTGATCAAAAACTTTATATCTCGAGCTCCTTCATGCTTCGGAAGGCACCCGTTGGTCCCGGGTTGCAGTCGTTAAAACCACAAAACCACAAAGCTATGAGAGTGATTGTCATTCGTTATCAGCCATTTTTAATGTCCCCACTGCTGGGGCACTGGCCTTCCTTATGGATGGATAAGAAGAACGGGCCATGACCCACCACGCGGGCCCAATGCGGATTGGTGCGTTTTAACGACTGCAAATGCTGCCGGGACCAACGGCTTAACGAGAAAGTATATTTTTGGTTACCCATCCCGTGACCGACCATTGCGATAATTGCTTAACCTCAACAATCGCAGGCCGAGCGCGCGAACCACTGCGTCACGGGCTTCTCATGAGAGTGATGTTTATATGTAAATTTTTTTCTCAAGCTGCATCTTTGGTTCTTAGCGTTCTTTGTAAATGCATGGAGAATTACCAAAGTTAATAAACTAAATGTTCAAATTTCATTTATTTCCAATTTCGCATTCATATTCGTGTATTTGTAACAAGCGAGGCTGCATCGCAATTAGTATCCACTTTCTAACTGCGAACGGAAGATGACCTGGTTTTGGCGGATACAAGCCGTTTTGAAACAATACTGAGCATTGATATTACTTGTTTGCTAAATTAATCTAGTCATAAGAAGGATTAAAGTTTCATTATTTTTCAAGTACCAGTCAGTTAAGAAAACAAATTTTTGCAATTGACAGACTTATTTCTTGACTGGCTGCTTGCGGTTTCTCCCGCGTGGTTTCCTTTTCCGTGGGAATATCGGGATAAATGTAAACTATGTTTTGATCCAGGCTATCTGCTATGGTGTGCTATCGTGTGTCAAATTTCATCCAAATCGGTTCAGTAGTTTTTGCGTGAAAGAGTAACAAACAAACAAAGAAACTGACATACTTTCGCATTTATAATAGAAAGATTGTAGGATTAGTAGGAAAGTAGGATTAGTAGGAAAGTAGGATTAGTAGGAAAGTAGGATTGGTAGGAAAGTAGGATTAGTAGGATTAGTAGGATTAGTAGGATTAGTAGGATTAGTAGGATTAGTAGGATTAGTAGGATTAGTAGGATTAGTTGGATTAGTAGGATATAGGATAGGATAGGTAAGATTTGTGAGACATTTTTGTTCACCAAGTATTGCGTTGATGTCTTTTCCAGAGAGATAGTTTTCGAAAAGAAATAATCAAAAAATAAATTTACACACTTTTCCATTTAATTAGTTACCTTTGACTTGAAATAAAAAAAAATATAAAATATTTACAAATAAATGTAGTCTGTGCTGTAACGCCAAAAATAAGTTTGTAATATTGTTCTAGTATTTCGTTGATGTCTTTTCCAAAGAGATTGATTACGAACAACATATCAAAAAGTTAACTTTATTCCCTGTCTACTTTTAATATTAACTTTTAAATTAGATATTGCTGATTTATAATAAAAAAATAAGATACCAAAACATTAACCTAAAAAAATTTGAAACAAATTATATGGTGTGCCAGAAATATAAGAAAAAAAAAATGAAACAAAAATCATGTCAAGGCAACACACAGTGGTTACTGTGTGTGGTCACACAACAGAACAGCGTCTACAATTTGTAGGATTATTGTGAATACATTGACACAGTGTATGATAAACCAGTAGCTAAAGTGCATAAAAACATGATACTAATTCCGACAAAATCAGACTAAAATGCCATCTATAAATTTAAATATTCTGACTGAGGAGTTGACTTTATAACAATGAGGGTTGAAAAGTACCTTTCAACCCTTATTACTTAACTTACCCCCTTACTTACAAAACCTGGTGTAAGCTTAGAATAAGATCGAGCAAAAATGACAACAATTATTGAATAATCAGTCCAAGCATAGGTATATCACGCTAATAAGCATCTTCATGAGACTTACATCCATATTCTAAGTCGTTCCTCCAAAACTTACTCGTCCGCGACTTAACGAAACCTCATTGAAAACCTCTTCGAAATACTGCTCGAAATCGGTATTCTAAGTCATAACTCCGTAAGGACCTGGAGGAGCCAAAGAGTACGTAGCCACTTCGTGTAAGGCCTAGCGCACACTACCATTTTTACCCACGACGAGGTTGGGTGGAGTGTAAAAAGTTTTGGAGGAACGACTTAGAATATGGGGGTTAGTCTGAAGTCTTTTTGTCGAATCAAAATTTGCCTAACCACTGGTTTTATGTCTGTTCTGTCTTTCTATTTAAGAGCTTAGCTCTTGTCGGCGAAGTCTTCTCCACTCCTCTCTACACATTGCCATCTCCTTGAGTTCCTGATTCGACTTGTCACTTATCGTCTCCTTTATCTGATCCATATAGGTTCTTCGAGGCCTCACCCTCTACGTCTTGCCTTCCACTTTTCCTTCTATAATGGATCTGATAAAATTGTCGTGTCATATCAGATGTCCGAACATTTTTCCTCGTCTGATTTCAAGTGTCTTAAGCTACGTTCTCCTCTCTCCTATCATTTCCAATACTTCCTCATTGCTCTTTTCTCCGACCAGCTAATCCAGGCTTCCAGTCTTTAACGATCACGTTGCGTCATTGTCCACGTTTCACTGCCATACAATGTGATGCTCTAAAATTATACGCTTTAATCAGCCGTCTACGAATTTTGCGGTTTTTTCGAAACTTAAAAAACTTTTTGCTATTGAAGGCTTTCTTGGCTTTTATGTGCAGCTATAAAATGAAAGTTTGAAATTTTGAAGGCCACTTTTTAAATTCAGTATTTGTAGCTTACAATAGGATATCCATTGCTTCACTTTTTATGAACGACGGGGAGACTCTTAGGGGAGACGGAGACGGGGAAACACATACCTGATGTTAAGTATTGATAAGGCTGAAGATGGAAGCGAGCCTCTCCCGGAACTTACACTAAAATTCTGCATCGGTGAACCACATACTATCCTCACGGTTGTAGCCGTGACGTAGGTGCTGAATTTTTGGTGTCGATATTTTTAAAATATTACCAAAGGCAATATGAAACCAAATATAAAACTTGACCCCGCAAGAAAACATGCAAGATGCGGCGCTATGCAATACCGGTGCAGGTATTCGGTGCAAGATCTAATAACTCCTGAGGATTTTTAAACTTATAATAATATTTTATAGAAAAATATTGGAAAAGATCAATTCGGCCAACAAGTGAATACTCAGATGGGACCCGAACCCACGACCTTTGGAAATCCGGTCCAATGTTCTAACCACTGAGCTACCGAGACTTAAGTTTCGTTTGACTTAAGTGTTTGACTTAAGGTTAAGGGTTCGAGTCCTATCTGAGAATTCACTTGTGGCCGAGTTGATTTTTTCCAATATTTTTCTACCAAAAAAAGCATTGCCAACCAAAAATGCAAAAATTCAAAAATCATAAAAAACTCCTGAGGATGCTCCGTGTGGGGGCGAAACACGTGAAGTCGATGAACGTGCAAGGTATGTCACTGTTTTGCATTCGCATTTATTTGCAAAGGGAATTAAGCTAGAGATTTTTGGTTTCATAGTTAATATGGATTCCGCCAAGTAAGTTAATTCCTGATTATATAAAATAATAACAAAGTTCTCATCAAAGTCACGCTGCTGTTCAATCACCAACTATGTCACGATGTTGACATATACATTTGTACATTGTTTGCGATGCATGGCATTGCATGGCGTTTTTAAGTCATTGTGGTCAAAGACCGTGACCAAAGGCAGTTGAAGGCTCTCGTGACTGTATTGTGTACGCTGAAAAAAAAAGCTTTTCTATTGGATGTAATACTCTATTTTTTTAAGAGCAGCCAATTCTACAGCGCCCTTATTAATAACCGTGGAGTAAAGTTACACCTAGGTTTAAATCTAAATTTGTTTGTCACTTCCTTATAGCAAACAAAAGTTGTAGCATCAGTTTTTTTTCTAGATGTGACTTTACTCCACGTTGATTAATAAGACCGCTAATGCTTAGTCAAAATCTTATTTCAATTGTGTGTCAATTGTAGATTGTGTTTAAACTTAAAGGACTAAAGTTTACCAGAATTGACCCCCTGATCTTTAGTTATATGCTTTGTCTATCTGACTACTGTCTTTTTAAATTAGTGAGAGATTCGATTCCTGTCTGAGAATTCACTTGTGGCAGAGTGAATTTTTTCCAATATTTTTCTATTTAAAATTTACCATTAGTGAGAGATGTTTAATAAACAGCTCATGAAGTCATAATGAAAATGATTAATAGAATAATAAGCTATTAACAATTAGTGCAAAATAATGTTTAAAAAGATTCGTTTCAAAATAAACAAGATGATAAACGGTTTTGGTTCGCTCTCAAAAAACCTGTGTTTTTCCTTGTGGTCACTTCTTTTCATTTTTCCTTTTTAACACAATTTATTTGTGTGTTTATGTTTATCACATACTTGTAGGTACTCATTAGACTAGTAAATACATTTAATGAGACACACAAAGTCAAAAAACATAGGTATAATTCAAAAGAAATATCATCCATGTGATATTTCTCAGCACTGTCCTTAGTATGACGTCAGATTATATGTAAGAGTATGACGCAAAATAAAGTCAAATAAACAAGTTTTGGAAAAATAAGGTTTAGTTAGCGACTGACTTTTAATCGATTACACGGTAGACATTTTGAATATTGTGTGTTGAATAGAAGCAAAATCATTTATATTGAAGTACTTTTTTTTAAGTACTATCTTCGGCCCGCGGTTTCACCCGCCTGGTTCCCGTTCCCGTGGGAATATCGGGATAAAAAGTAGCCTATGTTACTCTCCGCCCTTTCAACTAACTCTAAGTCAAAAACCGAGTCCATTGGTTGCTTAGTTATGGCGCCAAGAAAGGACAAACAAACACACTTTCGCATTTATAATATTAGTTAAGATTAGGATTAGGATAAAAAAATATATTTATTCTCTCCAAAGGCTCGAAATTTCGGCGTTAGGAAAACTTGAACCAGAAAACCAACTAACTCAAAACTCTTATTTTATAAATAAGAGATTATAATGATTAATTTAGTCATAAAAGGCGGCTGCTTGCGGTTATACACGCGTGGTTCCCGTTCCCGTGGGAATAACAAGAAATCATTTCTTAGAGCTCGCCTACGCCGTTAGAGGATCTATACAAAATTTCAGCTTAATCGGTGCAGCCGTTTGGGCTGTGCGTTGTCTGTCAGTCAGTCATGGTATTGTTTTATTAGTATAGAAAGTGTTAAAAGTGAGATTAAATGAAGTAGGTCAAAGAATCGTGATATAAATAGGCTACAAATAGAATTGAGTTTATGTATTTTTTTGAGGTATGGTAGCTACATTATGTCAAACTATAGTTGACTTCAACTATAGAACCGACTTTGCCGGTTACAAGATATGATTATGTAATTCTAAATTTATGTTAATGTATGTTTCGAGGTCATTGACATTGATAAGGTTTTTAACGTTTTTTTTCTTTATTTACAGGTACGTACTGATCGTGTGCGCCAGGCAAAACGTCAGGTTTTATATGAAATTCTCATCTGTTTTTGTGATAATAACGATAGGGTTTTTCAGTCGTCTTTTCAATAAAATGAGGGTATTATTATTTTAATTGCGTTCCAAAAATAAGGCAAATAAGTATCAAAATCACTTATTTAAGTTTAGGTACTTAGAATGTTAGAATAGTGAGGGATTGATTTGTTTCCCATTCGACCCACTGAGTTACGCCCCAAATAAAATAATCTATATTCGCCCTAAAAAGTATGCCCTTTTCGCCCCAAAACAGAAATTAATTAAAATATTAATATTTTATTCCTGGTTTGTCCCATTTTATATTACCGATTCGCCCCACGTGTTATTATACTGCCAACTTACTTTTTTTACTATCAGCAAACAAGGCTTCATATTATTTTAAATTAATGTATTTTAAGATCAATCAATCAATTACTTACCTAGAGAATACTTAATAAATTAATATATATTTTAAGTTGAAAGTACCAGGGTCGCATAGCTAACCAAGAGGTTATTTTAAATGTATTGAGAAGTTCTGATTTTTTTGTTTGTTTAGTCTAAGTTTTTTTTAAATGTATTAGTCGCAGCAGATTTTTAAGTATTAATAACTCCTGGTTGGTTATGCTGGCCTGGTACTTTTAGTTAATTATTTTTTTCTTTACATTGTTGTAGGGAAAATCGGGACAACTTTGGATGTGGGACGAATCGGGAAAACTTTGGAATGTGGGGCGAACGGGGAATAAATCGAGGAACTTTCTTTAGCAATTTATGTAAACATTTTTACGCAGTTAGTTTTAGCAAGAATGTTACTGAAAGTCATATATAATTGTTGTCTTCGCGGCCTTAATATGTATAAAAAGTAATGTGCAAAACGGTCGTGACAAATTTGTTTTGAAGAAGAAAGCCCAAGCACAGTTGCAACACACGAATTTCGCTATAAGGAATGCATTAAAACGAAAAGGAAAAAACACTTTCACAATTTACGTCACTATTCTAAACAGATATTAAGAGTGGATGAAAGCAGAACATGTTTTGGCCGATCGGACCAAATTCACTATTGGGGATTCAAAACACGACCAGTTTTCACATGTTACCCCTTCGAATATAATAAATTCTGCTGCCTTACCGACATTGCGCATAGAATTTTAAATTGCTAACACTTTCTTTACCATCTTACGAAAGTAGACTACTCGATTTATTAAAAGCGCAACATTGCATCGGTGGCTGTATGATTAAAATTCTGTTGCATTAAAAAATACACTGTCATACTTTGAAAATTATCACGAATGTTGCGGCGCGCACCTTTGGATGTCACAACGCAAAAAACACGTAGGATCTTAAGATAAGTAAAAATTATAAATTGTGTCCATATCTGCATAAAAATTTTAATTAAGCTGTAGCAGATTCTAACGAAGCTTTAAAATTTTAATCTGTATGCTTTTGTATTACTTCGCCGCCTTTCGATTTAAGAAAAAAAAAATAACTGCGCGCCAAAAAGTGAAGTAAGTGAATTTAATGAATTTCAAGTGATCATTATTGCCTAACGGGAAGGCATTGCTTAAGCAAACTCGGATTGGGGGGTCAAAAAACGTATAATGGACCTCTGGTGACCCGCGGGGGGTATAAAGTGTTGATTCGATTCGGTTTTTTGACAGTAAAAAATGCGAAGAGCAACTTGGGGTCACGGTAGCATCTTTCTTTAGATTCACCATTATTCAAATGCAGACACCTGGACGGAGCGAAGCCATATTTATAGCTGGCTACAATAACCTTTCTGCGATCTATTTTATTGCTTTAACTGTTGTTACCATAAGTATATTGAGAATTAATGGACGTTATAAATCTATTCGCGTGTTCTCTTTGTTAAAGTCGTCTTAATTAACATTTATCAAGTTTTAAGATTTGCATTTCAAAATTGCTATAAATTTTATGATATACCGATGTTTTATTGTGATATTTTAGTTTATAACCGAGTTGATATTTAGTAAAGCATTTAGTAATTTGAGAAAATTATAATCGCTGGACGCTGTTTCTCTAAAACTTTTAGATTCGACTTTACTTTTAAGAAAGAAAATAATTATCTAGAGAAATCTCCAGGACCTAATATAATTTATATTAAAAAAATGACTTTCACGCGTTAAATTAGATGAAATTAATAATAAAGTTAGAGGCATTCTTATTTAAAAGCGGACTATCCCTGTAGTTAGTATAAAGAAACATCGTAAAGTGTATGGACTAGCTTATCTGTATGTAAAACTTCATCAAAATTCGTTTAGCTGTTAACGTGTGAATATTTATCACATAAAAATAGCATTGTAAAAAGCAAAATTAAGAATTTATAATTAGATGGCTGTTTCATCTTAATCGATAGTCAAACATTTGTAAAAATGTTTCTATCGAATGCGAGGATATTTCTCTCATTGATGAAACGACGGTGGCCAACACCGTAGTAAGACGAATATACTAGAAAAATTCGACGTGTCCTCATAGGTCTCTGGAGTTAGTTAGTGCATTGGGCCGGATTCCCAAGGATGCGGGTTCGAATCCCGTCAGAGCGGTCCCGTCACGCATAACGGACCAAATGAGAGTCTAAATGCGGAGAAAAGAGCCCATCACCAATACCAATACCATACCCGTCAGAGCGAAATGAGACAAGTTGCTTTTTTCTAGTATATTTTCTTGTTTAATATTTATCACATAAAAATAGCATTGTAAAATGCAAATTTAAAAAGTTATAATTAGATGCCTGTTTCATAGTCATAGTCAAACATTTGTAAAAATGTTTCTTTCGAATGCGAGGATATTTCTCTCATTGATGAAACGACGGTGGCCAACACCGTAGAAAGGCGAATATACTAGTGATAGCCAATCTAACTAGTATAAGTGTTTTTTTTTTATGTAGTTAAGGACACAATTTATAGTTTTAGCTATCTTCAGATCCGACGTGTTTTTTGCGCGTAGTTACATCCAAAGGTGCGAGCCGCAACATTCTAAATTATTTTCATAGTATTGCAGTTTTTTTAAAGTAAACGAAATTACAAACTTTCGCAAAGTCATAGAAGCCAGTAAGTTTTACGAGTAGTATGGATAAACTACCAACGTATAATAAGTCTACGAAACTGCTTGTTAGAACAAGGCTAGCATTTGATGATTATTTTATTTATACCTGTCTGTATAATTTTTGACACAGCCAGTCTCTGGAATATTTTCTTAGTTACGTCATTAATAATTAATAATCGAATGTATTAATATTTTGTATCGGAATCTTTCAATATGCGTTTGACGCAGCGCCGTCACCGAAACTTGTTTTGTTTTTGTTATAGGAAGTGACGGTAGCTTATTCAATGGTCATTGTTGTTTTTTTTTTACTAAAAGCATTAGTAATGTTCGACAACTGATCAGTTTCCGCGATCATCGATATTATGGTGATTGGTTGTTGATTAGTAAATTGAATTAACTATGTAATTAATTATGGTTTGATTTATTATATTGTATTATTTAATTCCAGACAAAATATACGATTAGTTGTTTAAAAAAAAATTAATTCGTTATCTAATAAGACGTTAGCGATCGCTCCAAATTTTCCTGAAAAATGTAACTTCATTATCCTTTTTCCAAGGTCAGTATATGCCAAATTTTATCAAAATCGGTGAAGTGGTTTAACCAGCAAAAGGTAGCTAGGTAACCGATAGACAGAGTTACTTTATAAAAAGTTTTATATTTCACAATTTTAAAGTCGAGAACAGAGCCTTCTAGTTTACTGCAAAACAAAATGAACTTGTCGTCACACTATTATTTTCGAGTCGTCGTCGTCATCAGCCTGTGGACGTCCACTATTGGACATAAGCCTCTCCTAGCTCAGGCCTATTGTGGCGTTCATAGGAGGTTATTAGCCTACTGCTACCACGCTGGCCAGACGGGTTTGTAGAGGGTTTATTTCAAGTTTACCTTCTCCCGCACCGGTGTTCAATGCGGCGAGCCTCTTAGTCGATTCTTACGACATCCCAGGCATGTAAGGGAGTGGTGACACTTGTATTCTTAGGCCGTCACCGCACGGCAATATTGTCAAGTAGTTTAAGGTTATTAGAAGTCCACTTCTAGGTGCTTGCGAGAGCAAAAAAGTTATTTCAAATTATATTAAGTGATGGATTTGCTGCTCGTCTAAACTAGCCTAATTATTATTTTTTACTTAATATTTATTTTTACCACACACAGAAATACACTTAATATATTAAAAATAAAAAAAAGGCTTTCGTTTATATTAAATACGAGTGTCTAATATTAGTTACAACCGCCTCTGTGATCTAGTGGTAACAAAACAACCACCGGTATCAGACTGAGGTCCCGATCCCGAGTTCAACTCCTAGTGGCACATATTGTATTCAGTTTGGTTGGTGGTAGGACTTGTTGTGAGTCCGGCTAGCTACCACCATCTTAAGTCTAACGCCATAACAACAATGTTTTCAGCGTTGTTGTGTTCCGGTAGTTACGCCGATTTACACGGCTTGTTGTTTTTAGCCAAGTTGGTAAACAGTGGCGTAAATTATCGGGCATTATTTGATAGAATCAGGCGTTACTTGGCGGAAATCCATATCTTAGTAGAAAACGAAAAATATGTCGCGTAATTCCGCAAGAAAAAATGCAGATGCAGCCCAGTGACACACCTTGCACCTTCACTGACTACTCTACACGTGTTTCGCCCACACACGGAGCATCCTCAGGAGTTGTTAGACCGTGCCAATCTCAGCACCGAGTGCTGCTGGTGCTCTCGGTGGTCTCGGTGCTGAGATTGGCACGGTCTAACAACTCCTGAGGATGCTCCGTGTGTGGGCGAAACACGTGTTTCGTTTTCTACTATTATCGGGCATTGGCGAGTCAACTTGGCTTGCGAGCTGCTTTGCAAGTGGATCCATATAAAATCGGGCGCTCGGGTCTGTTTCACTATACAGGCGCGCTCGCCACTCGCCACTATACTCACCCTGTCCTTATATATAAATCGGGCATTAAAGATGACATAATTAGTCCCTGAGGAGCCTGTGGTGCAGTGGTTCGCGCGCTCGGACTGCGATTGTTGAGGTTAAGCAACTTTCGCAATTGTCGGCCACGGGATGGGTGACCATAAATTTATTATCTCGAGCTCCACCGTGCTTCGGAAGACACGTTAAGCCGTTTGTCCCAGCTGCATTTGCAGTCGTTAAAACCCACCGATCCGCATTGGGCCCCCGTGGTGGGTCATGGCCCGTTCTCCTTATCCATCCATAAGGAAGGCCAGTGCCCCAGCAATGGGGACATTAAAAAATGGTTGATGACGAACCAGTCCCTCATTGGTTGAGGATTCCCTATTCTGCTAATGCTTAGTCACAATCGTATTCCAATCGTGTTTCAATGGCATGGCAGTGCTGTTTTACACACCATTGAGAGACGATTATGACAAAGAATTTGCAGAATTTACCCCCAGGAGAGGTGCGCTTCCATCTTCAGCCTTATCAATACTTAATATCACGTATGATGAAGGCTAAACGTCTCCCCGTTAGTCTTTAAAAAGGTCAATGACCGCAGTTATCTCGATATGTCGAAACGCGAAAAGTGCATTGCAGTAAATGCACCTACAGGCTTCGGTAACCGCCAAAGGCATGTCTGGCCAATTAGCTTCCATTCACAAAAAACAACAATATTTTTTTTAACTTACAAAGTCGTGCATGTTGTTTTTTTTTTCGCTCATAAAGTCGAGCACCGACTTGATACAGTTTGGAGATAACCGATTCAATTAAAGATTGGCACTTTTTAACAAATGACTAGCGTTTTGCACACGGTTTTGACCATTAATCACTTTAAATGTTCGGTACAAAAAGAGCATATGTCCTACTCCAAAGTTTTTTGCAAAAATTTATAATGTTGGAGCTAATTGTCTAATTTTAAAATCTATCGCAATCCCTTTCAAATTGTCATTTGAAAAGTAATTACGAGCTTCGCGCTACGACTATTTGACTTGATAGGTATTGCGATCGGTTCGGGATGCGTTTTGAAAAGTATTTAATGAACGACATAGAACTATCTAAGCAAAGTGACACATGAAAATGTCTTTCAAATATATGGAGAGGTGTAAAAATAAGTGTCAATTTAAAAACATCATTTGTTCTAAAAGCAATTACCACTCCGAGTTACACAATTCCATAATTTATACGTGTATGAATCTAATAGGTACTATTCACAAACCTAAGTGGTTTACATAGTCCTTTTTTGTAAAATATTTATTGTATTTCTGTGTGTGGTAAAAATAATAATAATAATAAAAAAAAAAATAAGTCGCTATCTCAATCACTTAACCTTTAAAAGGGATCGCGATAGATTTTAAAATTAGACAATTAGGGGACAGGTCAGTGGTTTAGGTGTAAAAAGTTAACAAATAGACAAAGTTACTTTCTCTTTTATTTAAGTTTACAGATTGTACCCTCGTGGTCCTCGTTCCCGTAGGAATATTGGGATAAAAAGTATCCTTTATTTTAATCCAGACTATAAACTATCTTCATGCCTCATCCAAATTCGAACAGCGGTTTTCGCGTCATTGAGAAACTATTACATCAATAATATGAGTAGGATTTAAAATGAGCGCATTAAAAAAAAACAAATTCATCAGCTCTAAAATAATAATATATGTAAGAAATACGAAATCTCAACATTTCATAAAACAAGACCATCCTGTTATTACAAAACAAAGAAACTCATCTTCAAGCGTGCGAACAAAAGTTATGAAATTGAAAAGAGCAAGTTTGCGAAACACACTGTTTTAGAGTTACGACGTTTTACAGCGCGCGGTGCAACACAACGTCATTAGGTACTTGGTTTTAAAGATACAATTGTCAAGAAAAGAAGATTTAGATTCAGTATTCAAACTTCAGTAGGCCCAGCACGAATAACGTTTGAATAAGTATCGAGGAAGTAAAGTAAAAAAAAAGTTGAGATATTGGATATAATATAAAGGTTGAGTTTAAGCATATTTTATAACCCCCACTTTTTTTGCCATTCTCTTTATAGAGGCAAGCTATAAGTCTATTTTGCTAATATGGTAAACAACTCTTGTAAGGCAACCTTATTATTATTTATAAATCCAATTTATATAATTACTATAAAGCCACTAGCCATATAGGAGCACAATGAAATACATTTCGCCATATAATTATTAAGCTATATAGAGGCTTTTGCCACATACATCTTTTAAAATTTATAAGACTTTGTTATGGCAGGAACCTTTCCATGTATCAATATATTTAAAAAGGACCCAAACATTTTATTTTTAATGAAAAAAGACAGATAATTAAAGTATAGAGCACAAAACTTATGCCCTTATAGCAGTTATATAAAATGCCATTTAGTAATAGCTTTATTATAACATTAAGATGTACAACTATAAAGGTATTAGTGTGTGCTCTTTGCATATAATATAATTTCATAACTGTACGAATTAGGGTGCTCAGCCTCCATACAAAAATGGAATATCTCCTTTCGGTCAAATTCTTAGGGCCGTTTCACCTGTAGTATGATGGCATTGTATGTTACATACGAATATTGCATGCAGATATTCTAACAACGTCTTCACTAATCATCTAGAGGCATCTCTGCACGTCACGTCCTCACCTTGTGTTAATTTAAAAATATTATGTTTAACCAACATTGAAGGATTTGGACTTCCACCATGACTACACTTCCACCATGATGTACATACATGGCTTTCCAGCAAATAAATTATTTCTTACTTTCTTTCTTACTTACAAGTTTCATTTAACGTCCCTTCACCAACGCCCTTATGCCGACAACCATACATTATACACCAACTACTGATAAGTTCTGGATAACTTAGTTGGCAGACGATGTGACAGTTGTAATATGAAAAATATATAAATTTTGAACCGCCTCTGTGGTCTAGTGGTAACAACAACCGCTATCAGACCCAGAGGTCCCGGGTTCGATTCCCAGCGGAGGAAACATATTGTACTCGGTTTGGTTGGTGGTAGGACTTGTTGTGAGTCCACCTGGCTAGCTACCACCATCTTACCTAAGTCTGACGCCATAACAACAATGTTTTCAGCATTGTTATCGGATAGTTAGAGATAAGATAGCCAGTTCCTCAGTGGTTGAGGATTTCCGGGAGAGGCTCGCTTCCATCTTCAGCCTTATCAATACTTAACATCAGGTATGATGAAGGCTAAGAGTCTCCTGGCTTAAATAATAAATATATATATATATATATGTCAAATTATCTGCTCATTAAGCTATCCAGAACTTGTCAGAAATTGGTGACACCGGCCCTTGGATAATAGTTATTATTCTAAGGTCAAATTATTAAGCCTGAACGACTGACGACTGAAATGCAATTGCCGTTTAAATGGCGTTCAGCCTTAATAGGTTATTTTTATTTTATTTTATTGGTTAAATCGAGTCTTACAATTTATATGGTTAAACTCAATTAAATACTCTATAACACCGAGTAAAATAAAGGTTATTTATTTAATAATATCGCCTTTGAGGCTTAGACAGGACTTTTAAATTCGCGCCAAAATCTCGATTGACACTAACATTTTTAAAGACCATAGACATTCCCGCCTTTTTAAACGTTCCGCTCTCAACTTGATTAATCACATAATTACTATTATCAGTTATAGCCTTTATCACACACGTAGTAAAAGACAAATTGCCGTGAAACGTCTCTATTCTTACTTTATTCAAGGCGACTTTGCTAATTAATAAACAAAACAAATATTGCCGGCTTCCTATGTTTCCTAGTGAGTTTTTTGTCTGTGAAGAGCGATGATAAATACTTAAGACGTTTGAATGAAATGATTAGGGCTTAATTTTTATTCTACGCTATACTTTGTAAATATTTAAATGTGAGAAAAAGAGGCACATTTTTTGTGAAATAATGTTACTAACGTAAATTCATCATCATCATCATCAGCCTGTGGACGTCCACTGCTGGGCTAGACATAGGCCTCCCCTAGCTCACGCTTATTGTGGCGTTCATAGGAGGTTGTTAGCCTACTACTACCGCGCTGGCCAGACGGGTTGGTAGAGGGTTTGTTTCAAGTTTTCCTTCTCTCGCACAGGTGTTCAATGCGTCGCGTCGAGCCTCTTAGTCGACTCTTACGACATCCCAGGCATGTAAGGGAGTGACACTTGTATTCTCAGGCCGTCACCACACGGCACTAACGTAAATTAACCTATATATATCATTTATGATAAATTTTTAAATAGAGAAATATTGGAAAAAATTAACTCGGCCACAAGTGAATTCTCAGATGGGAATCGAACCCATGACCTTTGGAAATCCGGTCCAATGCTCTAACCGCTGAGCTACATATATCAGTCTAAGATGAGTGTAATGGTATCCATAGACTAAAATGTGATAGGAAGTATTATAAGTATACTTTACTGATGGTTTAATTATCTAAATTAGCACTATCGTCAACTTTAATCCGTTGTAGTACCGGCGTATTGGTAACATGTCGTAATAAAGGCACCTTTTTTTATAAAGACAGGCAGACTTAAAGTCATACTGCCAATTCATACTTGGTTTTACCGGCCCTGACTTCTTCTTCAGCCGGGTCGATTCATTGAAATGAAATACTTTCACAGATGAAACTCGTAAACTTTTAATAAAGTTTTTTAATAAAAAAAAAAGTTTATCACAGCTCCGTATCGTCGGTTTTACAATGTTCGTTTATTTTATTACTTAAAAGCGTATTAAAACATGTGACACCTAAGGTGTCCTTATCGGACTTTTTAAAGCAAAAATTGTCCACACCTTTTATTTATGAGAATTTAAATTTAACAACATTTTAAATTCGCTCGTTCTTATCGCACGATACATTTTCTTAAGTT
The DNA here is from genome assembly GCA_910589605.1 of Chrysoteuchia culmella. Lineage (NCBI taxonomy): Eukaryota > Metazoa > Arthropoda > Insecta > Lepidoptera > Crambidae > Chrysoteuchia > Chrysoteuchia culmella. Next base: position 2,840,699 of record OU342663.1, read on the forward strand.
GTTAATGAGTTAAAACCTGTGTTGCCTGATTTTAAGTTGATATAGGTAAGTTTATATGCAAGTGATAATACAAAAGAAACTAAAACCACTACTAAAAACTTGTCAATAAATATATATCAGTTATTGGGATCAATGCGTGAGATCGGCTCCTTACTCAAAAGTCAGTAATTATGTCTTAAATAGGTACTTAAGTAAATAATACTTGAAATTAGTAAATAAAGTAATTTTGTATTCTAGAAATCAATTGTAGCATCAATCAAAATGGAATCAACGTCGAAAATCATCTCAACGCGATTCAATCTAGAGTAATCCCCCTGATTATGTATTAAGTTAGTAACGCCCGTTTCCTTAATTCAGAAACGATTCCTAAAACGATTTAGAAAGTTCCTCAGTGGCTGAGGATTCTGGGAGAGGCTCGCTTCTATCTCCAGCCTTATCAATACTTAACATCAGGTATGATGAAGGCTAAGAGTGTCCCCGTTGTTCATAAAAAAAAAACATTTTCGTTACGGACAGATATTTTTGACATATTTTTCATAGAATAAATGTCAAAATTTAACTGTCCGTAGCAGATCGATCCGTTCGAAAGTTGAAGCCGGGAGTTAGTCAATACTTTAATATATACTTGCAAAAAACATCCATACACAAAAACGTCTCCATTGTTTTTGAACCCAAACTTGACATATCTTTAGTATCATTATCGTTATCCCAAAACCACTTAATATCCACCATTCGATTACGGGAATCGGTATCGATACAGTCATCAATCGATTCATTTGACGACCTGTTTGGCGCAGGGGTACTAACCCCGCCTCCTGTGCCAGAGGTCCCGGGTTCGATCCCCGGACAAGACAAATATTTGTGTGCATGAACATGTCTATTTGTCTTGGTCTGGGTGTTTACTATGTATATTAAGTATGTATTTACAAAAAAAAGTATATTAGTATGTTTATCCGTTATCTAGTATCCATAACACAAGTTCTTCATGAAACTTAACGTGGGCTAGATAATTGGTGTGATTGTATGCAAATTTATTATTTATTTTTATTATTTGTTCTAAGTGTGTGTCGCTATAGTTATAATTGCTATAGTTAAGTGATTTCGTGGTTATTTCGCCTAATCTGAAAATCAGTCTTGCTCCCGCGCGCGTTGTTTTCTCATCATCTTGCTTCAGTCGTATCCTAGATACCATGATCTTATCTATCGCAATAACAACAATGATTTCAGCATTGTTGTGTTTTGGTGGTTAAGGCATTATAACATAGACAGTTTTCCTCATTTCCCGATTGTAGAAAAAAAATGAGATGACGTTTTATTTGTCTTGAGGACCTCAAACCTTTTAAAGCAAAGATTCTAGAAAAATAATGAATTTTAGACTAAAAGGACAGAAAAATGTTTTGAACCACGGTTATCTAATAGACAGTTTGTGAACCAGTGTAAAGGAGGGGAGAGGAAATAACGTGGACTGTAGTTATTAAGTGCAGAGTAAAGCGTGTATTGATAAAATATAATAAAAACAGGAAAAAATAAGATAATTAAACATACCAACCAAGACGAAAAACAGTGCGACAGCTCTTCTGTCATGAACAGAAAAAGATCTTTCACATTGAAAAAGGGTATAAAACGACAAAAAAGTATTTGCTCCACAACAGCCAGTTTAAAAGAGCTGAGTCACTTTATCCTGATATACTTTCGAGAGTACATTGATCGATATCTCGGGGCACACCTGTTTTCAGACCGGTCGAACGCGGAAACGTACCTTTAATGTTTTCGTCCCAACACTTCTGGGAAATGACATTGTCCTGCGCGCGCGACGGGTCGTCGACCTCTGGGGCCTTACCATCAACTCTTCGCGATTCATTTTAGATTATTTTCTAGTTTGTGAGAGTGCGATGAAAGTTGATGGTTGGTCTCCTGAGTGCCGGTTTTACTACTACCAGCGCCGTAGGGCGAGATTCTACCCCTCCCCCCCCCCCATTTGAAAAAACTATATAGAGTTCGTCAGACGAAGACGTCCCCTAAGAGTAGAGTTATCTGGAGATAAGCAAACCACATTATATCCGTGAGACGACCAACTTATAAAAGGTACCTATCAAGGGGGACCCTTTTTTTTTTTTTAATGCCCTCTCACCGCCGTACGTCTTGGGGGACCATCAAGGGGGACCCTGGACGCCCTTTAAATAAATAAATAAAAATATTTATTTGCCTTAAAAACATAGAAATTTTGATATATTACTTAATTGAAATTTTTAAATGCATGTAAGTACCTACTTAAAAAGACGAAATCGTATATGACTCAGTGACCGCGGGAAATTCACGGTCCCTGCTATTTTGTCACAACTTCACTACATAAAATATTTATCATGTGTCCTCATAGAGTGTGACACTACATACATAGCATTAAATTTTGGACATTTTTATTTCGATATTTTTATGTGCAGCGCTCTAGGGCCGTTGCATGTGCTCGACTAAAAATGTGAGTGAGACTAATGACAGCGTGAAACTGCCGCGTAAGTGCCGTCGGCATCGCTGTCAACTTCACTCTGACAGCCGACGGCGATTTCGTACAACGCTATTTCAACGTTATCGTCGTAGTAATAAATTATTTTTCCATAGTCATTTTTTTTATTAAACAACGGGTCTTAGCGTTCATCATACCTGATGTTAAGTATTGATAAGGCTGAAGATGCTTCTCCCGGAATCCTCATCACTGAGAAACTGGCTATCTTATCTCTAACTGCCGGAACACAACAATGCTGAAAACATTGTTTTATGGCGTTAGACTTAGATAAGTTGGTGGTAGCTAGCCAGACGGACTTACAACAAGTCCTACCACCAACCAAACCGAATACAATATGTACCCCCGCTGGGAATCGAACCCGGGACCCCTGGGTCTGATACCAGTGTGGTTGTACCACTAGAACACGGAGGCAACAATATTTTATTGAGGATTCCGGGAGAGGCTCGCTTCCATCTTCAGCTTTATCTTTACTTAACATCAGGTATGATGAAGGCTAAGAGTCTCCCCGTAGTTCATAAAAAAAGATAATCAGCAGCCTTCTGGAACTTCCTCGACTGTAGCTCTTAACTTTCACACGATGAAAATAAAAGGGATCGAAAAATATAATTTCCAAGAATTAAACAGCCAATGATACAACAACAGCAAGTAACATCTCTTTCGGCAGTCAACTGAACTTTATGGACATTTTGTTTCAGGATCCAAAATGGATTCGCCCCCGCTCGCGTCGGCCCAATGGCTGGCCACCATTGTCTTCCTCTGCTCCTTCATATCGACTCACACGCTCAACACTAAGGTAAGAATCTGAGAAATAATATATAAGCAGCTTTAGCTGCAGTCAGAACTAATATCTCTTAAAGCTAGAAAGATTTAACACTTCCTGGAAGCATCCAGGCAAAAAGAGATACTATAGCTAGAAGGCGAGTTGCAATAGATCTTTTAGGTCGCTGTGACTATAGTTTCCACTGCACAGTTTTCTACAGTTTTCCCTATACTCCACAAATAATGATATAATAATTAAAAGCTGCAGTCAAACAAACGTAACTTTTTGAGTTGTGAATCAATTGTGATCTGTGCACGTAACTTACAACTCAAAAATGTTGCGGTCGCTAGGCTAAACCTAGCACTTACCGGACATCAGAGATGGTAAATTCCATATCCTTCGTCGTAAAGTCTGGAGAATTGTTTTAATTAAACAACTCGATAATAAAAAAAGATTGTTTTGTGACTGTCGTAAATGTCGACTTACTGCCACTTTTGATCTACGCTTAAGTGATAGGTTTATCCTGGGGGCCTACCGCTATCTCTTAGCACAATATTGTTTCAATCTTACCATGCATTTCGTACTACGAATATCTTTAAGTAAGCTTGTTTTTTGACGGAAACTTTGTGACGTCTTCGCTCAATCATCGCCTCCAAAGTGTGAAGTGTCACAACTTCAATAAAAACAAAACGCAAACAACACGTTCATAATTATGACATGATGGTTTCTATTAGATGATGATAAGCCCGCTGATCGGTCAGCGGTTAAAGCATCCGCTGTTTTTTTGAATTGATTTACATAAATATAGTAAAAGTAGGTACTATAGCCCATGTATCTTATGACAGTACCCGCGGTAACAGCCTACGGGCTTTGTGTTACTCCCATTCGAAAAAGAAATACGCTGTACGCAAAATTATAATTTAATCTGAAGTACATAGTACTGATTACTAATTTGTGATTCATACGGAAAAATCCATGGACTCTTCTTTATCATATTATTATTATATCGGTGATTATTTTAAAATTCGTTCGTCTTGGATACGAAATTTCTTGGGAAACCGGTATTCTTTCACCGGGCCCTGATTATGTATTTAAATTCGATGTAAATTATGAGAAGTCAGATGGGTCCAAATCCAAAGTCGTTTGGTACCTCGTCTCTGGTACAGTCAAAAGCAGCTAAGGGCTTACATATCTGACAATAATCGACTTTGAACAGACGAAAGCCGTTGAGTATTATCTGAAGAAATTCGACATTTTGTTTATGAATGAGTTACCTTTGACTGTACTATCAACCGCACGTCATACTTTACTTAGTTTACTATATTCAGCGACTTGGAACTTTAACAATTAACTTTTTTTAATCGCCTCTGTGGTCTAGTGGTAAAAACCACCGGTATCAGACCCAGGGGTCCCGGGTTCGATTCCCAGCGGGAGTACATATTGTATTCGGTTTGTTTGGTGGTAGGACTTGTTGAAGTCCGCCTGGCTAGCTACCACCATCTTATCTAAGTCTGACGCCATAACAACAACGTTTCCAGCATTGTTGTGTTCCGACAGTTAGAGATAAGATAGCCAGTTCCTCAGTGTTTGAGGATTCCGGGAGAGGCTCGCTTCCGTCTTCAGCCTTATCAATACTTAACATCAGGTATGATGAAGGCTAAGAGTCTCCCCGTTGATCATAAAAAAAAACAATAAAGCGTAAGGCTTAAAACTAATTTGTGGATATTTTGACAGTTTTGTAAACTCTGATGTGATGTTGCTTGTACAATCTAAAAATCTTACGCTTTTTGAACAAACTGCCTGATAAAGATCTGGACATGTTGATCGATAAATATTTTCCGACAATTTAAATGATATCTCACTTTTTGTGAGTTTTAAGTTTAACATCTGGTATACCAGTTTGGTAGTGATGTACCTGTGATGTACTGTTTTAGATTACGTCAGTGTTGCTATCGTAAAAATATGCTTATATTATGGTAGGTCGTGCAATGATTTAAGTACTTTCAAAGTTTTTGTGACTAATTATTTGATTTCAATCGATCGATAGCCTTTTTATTTTTATTTTTTTTATAATTTTTACCTCTTTTGAGAATACTGGACTGAGGTCGTAGAGTTTATACCCAACATACAGTGGTGGTCCCATAATTAAAGACCCTAGTTGATTTTCATACAATCGGGGTAACTTTGGAGCCTTGGTTCTCTGCCAAGGATTGACCGAGCTGTAATCTGATAATGGCCATCCAGGGAGTGAATGAAGGAGATCCAGATTGCTTTACACACCCAACTGATCTGATCAACATTCTAAGATATATATAGATATGTTAAAAAAACGCGAAAATAACATAAAAAATTGATGATCATTACATCTTTGAGAATGTTGACCAGATCAGTTGGGTATGTAAAGCAATTTGGATCTTCTCCATTTACTCCTTGGATGGCCATTAATTAGATCAGAGCTCGGTCAATCCTTGGCAGAGAAACAAAGCTGCAGCTGTTACCTCGATTGTATGAAAATCGGCTAGTGTCGTTAATTATGTGACCGTCTCTTTATAACTTACATAAGGAATAAGACTAATGAACAATAATCATTGTTTTGAATTCCATAGAATAATTGACCAAGCGAACGAAGCGTCTCGGCCAAAAAATCTATAATATTGAAATAAAACAACTTTTACGGATACCAAACGCGCTATATTTCCACGAACTAAGTTGTAATTGTCCGTATTTTTAGGTTCTTAGGGGTTTTTTGATTTTCCCGACGTTTCGGCACCTTTATAGCTGCCGTGGTCACGGGATGACTGGCTACTTATAAGTCTACCCTCGAAAAGTTAATTTATTTTCGTTCGGATACGGTTAGACATTTACTATGGCACAAATTATTATTGATTTGATATTTTGATTTAATTGTTATTTTAATTCTTGATTATTAAGAAAAGAGAAAACTAAAGACTCTACTGGCAGTAAACAAATTGGGAGGACCTTCGAAGAAAGAAGCTGCCAAGAAAACTTCGAAAGCGGGCCGACCTCCATCTTTATAAAAAAATTAGGATATGTTGTCTCCACCTTTACTTTTTTATATTTATTTATCTACAAAAAGAGCTAACCGTATCTTTGGGTCTTGCAGTGCGTGATTTCGGTTGAGACTTTAATTTATGGATAATAGGGTCCCAAGCTGGTGGAATCTTCCACCCATCATCTCTATTGAAGTTTGGGTATTTGGTGATTTCAATAGCCTCACGCAGCATTCTGGGGACAATTTTTTGTTGAACGTCAACCTGCCATTTTACCATTTGTGAAAGGTGTCACAGACAAGATTGGGAGAATTCTAAAGCGTGCTTCTATTAATACTTACTTCAAGCCGCCCAAGAAGATCAACTAATTCCTACCACCAGTCAAGTGCAACATACCCTTTCAAGTCGCAGGTGTCTACAAACTGGATTGTGACTGTGGGCTCTCCTACATCAGGCAGACAAAGAGAAGCATAGGGACCCGCGTTAGAGAACATGTAGCTGACGTGAAAAATATGCGCGATAACAAGTCTGCAGTGTGTGAACATGCTTTTGAGGGACCCACCCACTACATCAGGTTTGATAAGCCACAGATCCTCGCCAGGGAACAAAAATTTGTCCCCAGAATGCTGCCATCCGGCCCAATTCACTAACCAATTATGCTACAGAGACCTATGAAGACACGTGTTGGCCACCGTCGCTTCATCATTCCGTCGTTATTTTGGCCAATTTGACAAAAATATCATAGGCTTATCTCAGATAGCCCTATATAGAGAAGGAGTATTAATTTCGGGCGTAAATTAGAGCGCAAACTACATCGATTTGTCAAAAAGTAGCCATTTTGTATTTGATTCGAACAATTGTTCATAATGTAGTTTTTTCGGAAGTAACATGATGTACGCACGTCAACACATACATAATTCATGTAGTTGCCACATTACTTTCACTATGAATCTGTTCAACGAGAGATTATGAGGGAAACATAAAAATCATAAAATTATGGCTATTAGAATTATACAATATGATTGATTATGGTAGAAAGCTCTAATTTGATAAGGAGGCTTAACTTGTAGGATTCCTGGTAGTAATCCTAACTAATATTATAAATACAAAAGTGTGTTTGTTTGTCCAATCGACTTGATTTCTGGGCATAGAGTTAGTTGAAAGGGCGGAGAGAAACATAGGCTACGTTTATCCCGATAGTCCCACGGGAACGGGAACCAGGCTGGTGAAACCACGGGCGGAAGCTAGTGCCTACATGGAACTTCGGCAAAAAAAAAACCTCTTTTGGTATTTATTTTATAAGTACATAACTATATTATTCACTAACCGCTTTACGCACCCATTGCCCTATATCCTATTATTGATATATATATCAAGCTCTCACCCAAGGTTGCCTGGAAGAGATTGCTTTGTAGCAATAAGGCCGCCTATTGTGTGTTGTTCTTTTTCGTCATTCTCTCTGTCGGTTTTTGTATCGTGTGCAATAAAGTTTATTTTATTATTTTAGAATTATAAAAATACTACGATAGTTCCTCCAAAATAACCTTAAGAAACAATGATTCACAGAATATATTGATTGACTAATTAATCACCGAAAACCATTTTGTTATTTTCATGCAAAAAATTAAAAGTTCGTATTTTTTCGTTATTATTTTTTGAGGAAAATTTACACTGCATTCGTAAACAACTATTGCAGGTGTGATGAATAAAATTGTTTGACTAATCTATTTACAAAACGTTTTATATGATTTTAATTTATCAAGATTCATTTGGTTAAAGGTATGTTTGTTTATTTTATTGCAAGCAACGCAATATGTTTTGGGGTTTGGTACAATATGTTATTCGAGTGACAACCTGTTTTACCAGTTCCTATCAAACTTACCAAACTGATAATTTTATTCGAAAAATTTGCCAAAAAGTATTTGTATTCGTCATGTCAATTAATGTAGGGGATATTAAGGCACTAAACTGGTGCCGTGTGGTAACGGCCTAAGAATACAAGTGTCATGTAGCTACCTCTGGTGTCAGAGTTTAAGCCGCCTATAAGGCCTCTGACTTGGCTTAACGACTGTGAAATGAAATGAAATGAAATTACAACAGCCGGGACCGACGGTTTAACGTGCCGTCCGAAGCACGAAAGCGCTCAGTTATAAATTATAACTGAGCGCTTTCGTGCTTATAATGCCACTTTATGGTCACCCATCCGACACCTGACCGGGCAGAACTTTGCTTAACAAACGTGATCGAATACGATCAGTCCGTCAAGCGCGGCCATGAGCGCTGAGTAGACACCAATAATATTTAGCATCGTGTAATCTTTAATCGTTATAGTTGCTTTTCTTTCGTAGTTTTTTTGCCTAATCTGCAAAATCGGTTTTGCTCCCGCGCGCGTTCTTTCTCATTACATCTTGCTTCAGTATTCATCATCAGCCTGTAGGCGTCCACTGCTGGCCATAGGCCTCTCCTAGCTCACGTCTATTGTGACGTTCATAGGAGGCTATTAGCCTACTGCTACCACGCTGGCCAGGCGGGTTGGTAGAGGGTTTGTTTCAAGTTTTCCTTCTCTCGCACAGGTTTTCAATGCGTCGAGACGCTTAGTCGACTCTTACGACATCCCAGGCATGTAAGGGAGTATTGACACTTGTATTCTTAGGCCGTCACCAGACGGCAAAGGCATATAATGATTAATGACATATTATAAATAAATTAACTAACAATAATCTATACATTATTAATTAATTATCTGTCATAAATAGTCATAATACAAACAGTTGCGTTGCCTATTATATAAAGATAACAGTGGCCGTCAAAGTTTGGAATCCAAACCGCAGACCGCGCCTTCGGCAGTCCATAGAAACCGGTCTATTATTACTATGTCACCACTGTCTGTTATAAAGGGCTTTACAATAGTCCATTACCATTTTTTATAGACAATCTTTTGCTTTTAACCGCCTCTGTCTAGTGGTACAACCACCGGTATCAGACCCAGGGGTCCCGGGTTCGATTCCCAGCGGGGGTACATATTGTATTCGGTTTGGCTGGTGGTAGGACTTGTTGTGAGCCCGCCTGGCTAGCTACCACCATCTTATCTAAGCCTGACGCCATAACAACAATGTTTTCAGCATAGTTGTGTTCCGGCAGTTCGAGATAAGATAGCCAGTTCCTCAGTGGTTGAGGATTCCGGGAGAGGCTCGCTTACATCTTCAGCCTTATCAGTACTTAACATCATGTATGATAAAGGCTAAGAATCTTCCCGTAATTCATAAAAAAAAAACTTTTCTTAATTTTGGCATCTTTTTTCATAAAAGTAGGTACGTAGTAGGGGTATTTTTTAATAACTCAAGAATTTACGTAAATAGCCCTTTCCAAATACGTTTGACCACCATTCTTCTATAACAGATGCTCATCCTGTGACTACGACCCTGTAAAAGTGATAAAATAATCCAAAAAATAACTACACTTCCGTGCTTCGGAGGGCACGTTAAACCGTCGGTCCCGGCTTTTGTCATCTGATAACAGTCGTTAAGCCAAGTCAGAGGCCTTAAAGGGGGCCTGATATACTCTGACACTAGAGGTGGCCACTAATCCTCATACGATAAGAAGAAAAAGACTACACTGAAACATAAAATCTTAATTTTAAAATAAGCAATGCAAAAATAAACAACAAAATGGTTTTATTTCAATATAAACTGTTTTTTTTGGCATTGCTTATTTTAAAAATAAGATTCCATTGTCCACTTTTTATGAATAAAATTACGAATTGATTTTAACCGACGAACACAAAAAACTCAAATAAAATACATTTATCTCAAGTTTGTATGATAGTTGATAATGATAACACGGTCAGTCAAAACCGATTAATAATAGTCGCATCATGATAATTAATGACCCTAAGTTTCGTAATAAAAAGTACATGTATTAACTTTATCTTTTGACCTTTTGTGAATTTTACAACTAAAGCGGATAATGACAGCGAGTTGGTTCTCAAACTTATGAAAGTAACACTTGTATTAAAATAAATTTTAAGGCCTGTATTCCAGAACTTAACTCAAGCAGTTGAGCACAGTTAGAAAGGGACGTTGCTACATGCGATGAATAAGCGCGTCCCTTTTTACCTGTTCTTAAGTATAGATCACTGCTTGAGTCACATTCTGAAATACGGGCCTAACACAAAAAAAGTCGGAACATTTTCTAGCCTCAAACTAAGTACAGATTGTAAGAAGTAATAAGAGAATGGATACAATTCGTATATATTTTTTGTAAATACGTACCTACTATGTGCCTATTAAATAAGTAAGAAACACCCACAGCTCAATACAAATATTTATATTCATGATACTAAATGTAAGTGTCTTCTGGGACTCGAACCATGTCTTCTGGGAATCGAACCAACGACGACAATGATCGTTTCAGTCCAATCTCTATTGGTTGAACCAAATACACCAACGCCGTCGAGTAAAACTATGTCAGACAAGACCTAAAAACATCTGTTTATCACAGTGTTACAATAAGCGTAAAATAACTTGGCGGCTCTGAACTTCGCGCGGAACGTTGCGCAGTAGACGAATACAGATGTGCACGGGGAACAGTGCGAAAAGGGGAAGCACCACAGACCTACATCGAGATAGACGGTAGAAGTGTACCTACCTTGCGTGTCAAAAGTTTGATCTACGGTCAAAGATTTCCGACTACGTCATTCCGCTTGAGACCATTGCTATGATAACACGCGTCACTCAGAAATGAAAATAGTTAATTGTGCAGTGCTTTCTTGCAAGAGCTCGTCAATAACATTTCCACATCACTAAATCTTCCTCGTGACGTCATCGTAGGTACGAAAAATTTAGGTTCTCCAGTTTGAAGCTCTCTTTTCGTCCTCGATAAAGGTCTGTGGGAAGCACTCGGAACTACAGTGCGACAAGGATCTTACTGAACGTGACAAAAAGAAACTAACATGAAACGCCATTTTTGACAGCTTTGCAGAGCCTCTGCCTGCTTTAATTATGAACCTTGTTGCATGTGCGAGAAGGCTTTTTATATTTAACTTTACAAAAAAGGAACTAACACCGCCATCTTGCGTAACGTCTTTTTTGACAGTTGAACAGCGCCCGTCCACGGTCATTATAAGCCTTGTTGTATGGACGGTGCGCGAAATGCCACTTGCAGTTAACTTCCGAGCCGCCAAGTAATTTTGCTCATACTGTATTTATTGGGTTTATTCTAAGTCACACTAGTTACTAGTTACACCCATATTCTAAGTCGTTCCTCCAAAACTTACTCGTCCTCGACTTAACGAAACCTCATTAAAACCTCTTCGAAATACTCCTTGAAATCGGTATTCTAAGTCATAACTTCGTAAGGACCTGGAGGAGCCATAGAGTACGTAGCCACTCCGTGTTAGGCCTAGCGCACACTACCATTTTTACCCATGACGAGGTTGAGTCGAGTGTAAAAAGTTTTGGAGGAACGACTTAGAATATGGGGGTTAGAATGTGCCTTTCCCGTTTTTCGTAAGAGGTTTGAACCTTTTGGCCTCTCGTCACCGGTCGGTTCTTTTTTTTTTTTAAATCGCGCCGCCCGATGATACCTACATAAATGGATAAAGAACGTAAAGATGAACAAACAATATTATGCTATATAATGCCCTAAATTGTCAGGTTAGTGAGATGATTGGAGTTAAAGATACAAAGGTGATACTTTGGGTCGGCATTATTAATTTTTAACTGTAATTATCTGGCTGACGTGACACTAGGGCATTATATATCATAACATTTTTTGTTTCTCTGTGTGTCCCCTGTTCATTTATATAGATATTATCGTGCGACGTCATTTTGAAAAAAAAAAAAACAAAATGGCGTCTTTTTTTTTACGAACGACAGGGAGTCTCTTAGCCTTCATCGTACCTGATGTTAAGTATAGATAAAGCTGAAGATGGAAGCGAGAAATTCTCCCGGAATCCTCAATCACTGAGGAACTGGCACAACAATGCTGAAAACATTGTTGTTATGGCGTCAGACTTAGATAAGATGGTGGTAGCTAGCCAGGCGGACTTACAACAAGTCCTACCACCAACCAAACCGAATACAATATGTACCCCCGCTGGTAATCGAACCCGGGACCCCTGGATCTGATACCGGTGGTTGTACCACTAGACCACAGAGGCGGTTAATACTACGGATCTCAATACTACGGATTTCGACGAGGCCAGCCTCCATCGAAAAAACCTCAGACCCCTTTGAGAATCTCTGTCTGGGCCAAGAGACCAGATAGGCCGGTAGCCACACCTGTCATTTCGTAATACCATCGCGTGGCCACGATGTAAGCTTCAAGTAAATTTATTGGCAGCGTGGACACCGGCTTAGCTCACGACATTCTTGTCGTGTGGGTGGGATGTGTTCGTTTGAATGACAAAAATAAAGAGATTATCCGATGGCAAATCTTGTTAGGCACCAAAAATGTGAAGTTTAATTTTACACAATTTAATTTTAACCGCCTCTGTGGTCTAGTGGTACTACCACCGGTATCAGACCCAGGGGTCCCGGGTTCGATTCCCAGCGGGGGTACATATTGTATTCGGTTTGGTTGGTGGTAGGACTTATAGTAAGTCCGCCTGTCTAGCTACCATCATCATATCTAAGTCTGACGCCATAACAACAATTGTTGTGTTCCGGCAGTAAGAGATAAGATAGCCAGTTCCTCAGTGATTGAGGATTCCGGGAGAGGCTCTCTTCTATCTTTAGCCTTATCAATACTTAACATCAGGGGCTGTACCGCGCAAGTGGCGTTGGTATCGAAATCGGCTTCATTTGACAGATGGATGTGACACATTGCTGCTTCTTTTTGACACGAATGAAAATTTCCATATCACATCCATTGTCAAATGAAGTCGATGTCGATGCAGACGTCACTGGCGCAGTAGGGCCTCAGGTATGCTGAAGGCTAAGAGTCTCACCGTCGTACATAAAAAAATTTATTAAGTATTGTTATTATTTTAAACTAGTGACCCAGTCAGTAAATTTTTAAGCTGGAAAAAAGGGCGCTTGTCAAAATTAACATTGATTTCTAAAGTATACCTAGCTGTATGAAAGTTTGGATAATACGTGTCTATCCTACTAAAGTACCTACCTTGCGTGACAAAAGTTTGATCCACGGTCAAAGTTTTCGGACCTAATTCAGTTCGCTTGAGACCATTGCCCTGAAAACACGCGTCACTCAGAAACGAAAATGGTTAATTGTTCAGTGCTTTCTTGCAAGAGCTCGTCAATAACATTATTTACACATCACTAAATCTTGCACGTGACGTCATCGTAGGTACGAAAAATCCGATACAGTAGGTTCTTATACAGTTTGAAGCGCTCTTTTCGTCTGTCTCGATATAGGTCTGTGGCATCAAAGATATTTCTTATACATATATAAATGTTACCTTCACAATATGTTGAAATCTGTGATTAAGAAACTATTCCAATTTCAAATCTTTTCATTGTGCATATAGGACACCGGACGCCCTAGGGTCTTCCCAATTTTCACAATGCGAACTCGTATAACATATCTTCAAGTACACACATAATATCATTGGAAGGCATAGTACAATGATACGGTGCCCAGAAATAAATGCATATTATTATGGTTCTGATATTCGTTACCTAAATAATACTTAAAACTTAGTATCAGAACACAGATCGGCCGGTGTAAGGAGAACTTGTGCTGGTGAGGCTACAGTGTCTCAGCCACATAACACCCACTGCTGGATATAGGCCTCACCCAAAATGGGGGGGTTTGCCATAATCGCCACGCTTGGCAGGCGGGTTGGCGACACCTTTTCTTTTTCTTCTTCTTCTTATGGTTATTACAAGGTAGATGATTATTTGAAAGACCAAAATGCATGGAAGTGATACTAACATAAAACATGACTATTGTAATTGTATAAAAGGAAAATATTCTAATAACTGAGTATAAGAAAATTTTCCTCTTATATTAAATATGTTTCAAGATTGTAGATTTGTGTTTGGCAACGACATGTTCCTTTGTAAATGTTGTTGCTTCTGTTAAAGCTGTTAAGTTTCTTGCGGCCGTTCTTCTTATCAGTTAAAATATGTCCTGAATGGCTGGTAGGAAATAAATTTGGCGATTCGAAAGCACTTAGCTATAAGTCTATTTGAATAAAAAGCCTTTGACTTTGACTTTATGTAGTGGCGGTCCTTTTGGATTTCGACAATGTCAAATGAATATATTTTTATAATTAAATAGAAATTGTACGGTAGATTGAGTTAAAATGGAGTCTCACAACACGTGTTGTTTTGAAAAGAACTCGGGTGAAACTCCAAACATCTATGTTCTTTGACACAATTTATTTCTCGTAAGTGTACTGAATACTGTACTTAACTGCAACCGTACTCACCTGATGCAATTTGTTTTATACGAAGTTTTGCAAAGCCGCGGAATTGTAATGTTTGTAAAAGTTTCCTTCAGCCATTTTGTTTTTTTCTTTATGTCACGTTTTTTTTACCCCGGCTCTGGCCTCAAGCTCACACAGGTGCTTTCACACTCACACCTCGGTGTCAATCAGTTTGTTTCTTTCTTCTCGTTATTTGTTTTTTATCTTTGTTTTTATTGTTCCTTTTTTGTTACTTTGTTTGTTTATCTGTGTGTCTACGTGTCGTAAAGTCAACATACCGGTTCCGGCGGAAGATCAGCGCTGGTCGTTGACCATGCATTATGCTGAGCCGGGAACGTTTTGAGACAATGTATTTGTGTTAATTGTTTATAATTAGTGTAATTGTCCTTGTATTTATGTTGTCTCAAATAAATTATTTTCTTTCTTTCTTCTTTCAATGTGAGTGCGGTGCCTCCCCATAGACCATGACACCTTCTATGTTGCACCGCGTGTCCTTACAGCTGTGAACCTGAGGAGCTGTGGACCGCTACTGAGTCTGCGATCCGTGTAGCCGAGTTATACCACGATTCACGATTTACCATCGACTAGAAAGAAGAAGAAGCGTCAGACAAATGCTTTTAAGAGTCACCTAATTTTAGTCATTAATATGATAATATTGAGAATTTGTCTCCATATGTCACATTAGATAACCATAGAAACAAGTAACATAAGATTTGACCCCACTTTGTCAAAGCCAATGTCAATATCAAAATTAATAATTTGTTTACAAAGTTGACGTAATTTTAAGAATATCAAGCGAGTTTTTAAATAAATAACAGTGCTCGGTAACAATCAAAGATTATTTACGACTAGCAAACGCCTGCGATATGGTTCTTGTAAACCAGTAAGCGGGACACAGCGAGAAGAACCGATGGCCGTTGGGGCGGAAAGGTTCTGGAATGGCGACCGCGCACAGGACGACGCTCGTGGGTAGGCCCCCGACAAGGTGGACCGACGATCTGGTGGCGGGAAGCCGCTGGATGCGGACTGCGCAGGATCGATCGTAGTGGAGATCCTTGGGGGAGGCCTATACCCAACAGTAGGGGTCATGTGGCTGAGACGTCGAAATCATAGATATCACTTTGTCCATGATATGACCAAAACCTAAGGAGAATACCGTCGGTCATGTCATGTGAAAAAAGTCATGAAATTTTGTGTTTTATAAGTTACACTTTGGAGAGTGTGCGAAAGAAGAGCACGACCTTATCCCTCCAGCCCCTTTCCACAATCGGGGTAACAGACGCAGGTTAGCTTATCACCCGTACGTCGTTGATATTCCAACGGTCCGTACCAAGCGCTTTGTTGAAACATTTCTTATGCAAACCGTTAAAGAATGAAATGCGCTGCCTGCTCATGTGTTCCCCGATTCCTACAAACTTGGTCACTTTAAGGCGAGAGTGAATTTGCATTTCCTGGGCAAGCATGCCTTAAACCACATCCTGTTTATTAAGCTAGATGGTAGTCGTGCTTAATAAACAGGATGGTAGTCAAACAAATGCTTGCCGAGTTGTTATTATTATCGTTAATTCATAGTCGTACATCTTAAACACCTTCAAACAGAACTAGATCTATGTTCATTCATACATAGAAATATTTGCTTGTGCGGCAATGGAACTAACCACCTCTGTGCAGAAAGCCTACCCCTGCATCTAACAGTGGTCGTCTTAATACTTATTTTGTTTAATATCAATATGCATTAGTTTTGAACTAGTTTTCGGACCTCCGCATTCCTCTTGTCAACGCCATACGGAACTTATTCTTGTTTCGTAAAGCTCAGTGCCTTTACGACACCGATTGCTCAATGGTAAGGCCGGGGCTATTGAAATAGAGGTGCGGCTTCGAGTTCTGGTCGACCCTTTAGTTGGTAGTATTGACAGATTGTTAGAGGCAATCAGAATAAATAATCTTATTTTGCCCAATATCAAACTAGTCCCTATATATATTAAAACAACTGGACTGAAACGCGACATTTGTTATGTAGTACAACTATGTACTTACATCTTGACGTTTCGGCTATGTTGCAATAGCAAGCAGCATGGTCACACTGACGGTCAGAATGACCGTCTGTTTGTGACCACGGCTATTGCAACATAGCCGAAACTTCAAGCTGTAAGTACATAGTTGTACTACATTACAAATATTGGAACGCGAAAGTTTAAAATCTTATAGTCCCAATATACTTGAGGTACAAAGACCATCTTCAACACACTTGGATTGAGATGGCTCAGAAGAATAATTGTCTACTATAAAAAATCCCCTTTTTTTTAGCAAAAAATACTATTTATTTATTTATTTTATTTCGGAAGACCAACAGCTTAAAATATTACAATAGATTTTAACATAAAAATTGAGAGCCAATTACAGGTCTTCACCAATAGAGACAGTTTTAAAGTTAATGATAAATTTATAATAACTAAGACAGAGTATAAACAAACCAAATCAAAAAACAAGCAAAAAATTGATAAAGCTCACAGAGAATTATCATATAAGCTTTACAAATCAAATGAAAAACCGCTATCCATCAAAAAACTCATTACTCATTAATCCCCTCACCGATGCAACGCTAGTGTTACTATATTTAATAGAAGTGGGCTGCAGATGCCAAAAGTGCAAAACCGCATTCCTGTCATGCGCCTAATTGTCTTAGTCGGATAGTAACCACGATTTAATATTAGGTCGATCTTTAACGTCAAATTAAAAAAATTAAGTACTACATGAAAGTCCACGCGTACGAAGTCGCGGGCACCAGCAAGTATTTAATAAATACGGTTGGCAATCTTACTACGCGAATAAAATTGTACTTTTGCTTGACTCGTCAAACTTTTTATAAAAACGTAGATTAGATATTTTACTGAGTTCGCTTGCTTTATCGCACCTTGTCGCTCACGCCATTAATCCATTGGTAAGTACTTGCCTTTTAAATCACTAACTAGCCCCAGACCTTCCGCTAGCGCCGATAACATTAATGTACCTTTTGCAATATCCTGAGCATACGATTCCCCCCCACCCTTCCTAAACGTGTGTAGCTGTGAGTGCGACCACAGCTAATATTTATCTTCAGCAGTAACTCACTTTGATTGTAGTAAAAATAGAACAGGAACTAATAAACCTGTTTGGCGCAGGGGTACTAACCCCACCTTCTGCGCCAGAGGTCCCGGGTTCGATCCCCGGACAAGACAAATATTTCTGTGCATGAACATGTCTATTTGTCTTGGTCTTGATGTTTAATATGTATATTATGTATGTATTTACAAAAAAAAATATATAAGTATGTTTATCCGTTATCTAGTATCCATAACACAAGTTCTTCATGATACTTAACGTGGGCTAGATAATTGGTGTGATTGTATGGAAATATTTATTTATTTATTTAATAAAGCGCAACAAAACAAATACATAAAAATAGTATTAAAACAAAATAGACGCAAACACAACAGAAATACGAAACAGAATAAAAATATAGGAGTACGCGATTCTGCCCCCTTGTTCACAAACCATCGGAAACGTTCCCGAAAATTTAATGTATGCACTGTCGTGTAACTGTCACTCACTTCAGTACAGCTAGCAAGAAAAACAATAGATAATAGAAAATAATTTATTTGCATTAAACATGATACAAACAATGGTGAACAGTAAAATAATAAGATCTCACATTTAGTCTTTTCAGACATGCAACGTAATAAAAAGAAGAATTAGGGACTATAATCAGGTTACATTAATAAATTGATTAAATTATAATTAATTTCCACACATAAAAATAACGATAAAATATAATAAAATTCCAAAATAATAAGTAGGTAATTATAGTAACGAATGTCAGTTTCATTTGTAATGTCAATCCAATAAAAATAATAATAAATTCTTAACAATAATCACATGTCACTCATTCCAATTTGTCATTTAAATACTCATTTACGCTGTTATAAAAAAAAAAACAAGAGAAGACGGTACAATCTACTCTTAAATAAGTTAAGCGGTAAAGATTTTATATGCTTGAAGTGTACGCTATCGAAATAATATCAAGAACGTACCGAGGACCTAATGTAATAAAAATATAGTTCCGTTTACGTCCGGTAGGGACTCTGCTCAATATGTCATACATTATTTTACTTACTACCTCGATACTTACTTGAAAGTTTTTCATGGTAGGCCTACTGAATAGACCAAGACAACTCAGAGAAGTCGAATCCGATTGCGTTGTTGAATAGTTGTGAATCAGGGGACTGTTTCCAAAATAATTTTATGATATTATGACAATGTTGTTGTTTGATATAATAAACTGTTTGAAGTTGATATAATTTAACAATTAAATGACACGCAATTTTAAAACGAAAGTTTACGAAATTGCTCTTTAAAATCCAGAAAAGTATATTATTCAGTGAAGCCTTCAGGCTAAGAAAGATTTCTAGGGTACGTGCACCTATGAATGAAAACTTAAGGCAATCTTGAACTTAAAAAATTATCAGCATCTATAGCAGATTAGCTTTCCTAACATTGTCACTATTTGTGTTCAAAATTTATTCAAGATTAAAATAACATGAGCAATTTGGCACTTGTTGACATAATTATTAGGATAATATTGGCTCATACAAACACAGAACACAACAGAACGCGTACACTTCAAACAGTCGTCATATTGTAACTACGGGTCACTGACATAAGTTTTATTGACCATTTTTACATAATAAAATGTTACCATTAAAAAAATACTTATCGGTAGCAAACTTTACTTTTCTTATTTTATAAAATAAAACTCACCTCTGTTCATTCACTGGAGGGTGTTCATTCACTGGTGCACCTACCCTACTCTAACTAGGAGACGTAACTACAGTTCCCGCTGGAGCTGCTTAGCTCCTTCAGTCCACAAATAATTAAAATTTATTCAATTAACAGTGCCAAAATTAAATCTGAATCTTGACTTGCTCTTGACTGTACTTACCTTTATTTCAATATTTATCTTCAATCTACATAAACAGACTCGTCCCAACAACTCATCTTGCTCACAGCCACTCGACCCAAATATCGGCAACTTTTTTCGCCCGATTCTCGCAACATTCGATCGCTAATTGCCGTTCTCGGGTCGTCGGAACGGCGGCGTTTTCACAAAAGGTCACAAAAGTTTTTAAAGTTTGCCCATCTGGTAATTGGGATGTGGTCAGGGTCGCGTGATTGGTGGTTTCGACAGATCAATTGAGGGATGACTGAAATGTCATCCGGTTTATTATATGATGACTACAAACGGATATTTTAAGGATGGTTTCCAAGTATGTCAGCCATTCTTGTATAGGGGTACGAAGTTGTCATTACTTTCTACTCGCTTCTTTTTCTTTCAAGTCGGTTTTAAATCGTGCATCGTGGTTTATATTTATGTCGCCCAGAACTCGGTTACACGGGTCGCAGACTCAGTAGCGGTCCACAGCTCCTCAGGTCCACAGCTGCAAGGACACGCGGGCAACATAGAAGGTAATACATTCTACTTACTTGCTTAGGATCTTAAAATATTTTTATTCTCTGTTCTTATCACAGTCCTTAAGCGCCCCGAGTCGGTCTGTTTCATCTTAATCGATAGTCAAACATCTGTAAAGATGTTTCTTTCGAATGCGAGGATATTTCTCTCATTGATGAAACGACGGTGGCCAACACCGTAGAACGGTGAATATACTAGAAAGATTCGACGTGTCCTCATAGGTCTCTTTAGCATAATTGGTTAGTGCATTGGGCCGGATTCCCAAGGATGCGGGTTCGATTCCCGTCAAGGCGACATGAGACTAGTTGCTTTTTCTGGTATATTTTCTTGTTTAATATTTATCACATAAAAATAGCATTGTAAAATGCAAAATTAAAAACTTATAAAAACTTAAATACTACACATACAGCAAATAACCGCGTTTTACACATATGTTGACTAAATAAAATTATAGGTAAGAGGAGACGCACACATGTAAAGAGAGTAGAAATTTTTAATCATTTATTTTAATAGGCTAAGGTAAACATACATACATAATTCATAGTTACATGCCGACTGATTTCGGATACTGATAGTTAATAAATACACCAGAGAACATCTCATACACTGATCTAATTCCAAAATAAGTAACTAAAGCAAACACAACAAAAATAAATATTGTAGAATCTTTTAAAGCTGAAGGTGAGCACTTGCGATTTGAACGATTAGTTTCTGAGACCAAAACTTACGTCGTGCATAATTGACGTACTACGCGACCAAACCAATTATGCGCATGACAGGAATGCGGTTTTGCACTTTTGGCGCCTACAGCCCACTTTTATTACCGTACTTCTTCTATTATCCGATTAATTAACTAATTACCGCTTCTTGAAACTTTGGTTTTCAGTTAGTATTTTTAAGTTTTCTCAGCTGTCGTGCGCCTAATTGTGTTGGTCAAGTAGTACTGTCCAACCCTGAACTTGATTTACAAAATGTCATACTAAACAGCAAGTTTCATGATGCGTAACTACTGTAGAATTGTTCTGAAACGTCATCCAATAACAATATTAGGTATTGTTGTTAGATGACGTTTCGGGACAAATAGGCAAAATAATACCTACTCTTTTCTTAAACTGGTGATATTGTTAATTCAAAGTCTAGGATACGCTGTGACTAAACCTAAATGACAGTTTTATAGACGTTATTCACTAGATAATTACCAAAATATATTTATTTTATTGGTAAAACTTAATGAAGTAAGCAGTCACAATTTACCTATATTTTCTTTTTAATAATAAAACCAACAACTCAATTTAAAACTGAACATCAATTGCTAAGGCTAGGCTAGACCTAACCAGCAAAAACAACTGAACATTAGGGCGAGATTTGATATGACCGATAATTATGTCGGCCAACTCCAAAAGGGTTAAACTCAAGCACAATACACACCAAAGCCGCCGACCCGCCGACATATGTCGGCAACATTTTCTCGGCGGGTTAGTCGGCGACTATAATCATTGCAAGTCGGACATCTTTGTCGGTGCTCGATATGAGAAACTTATTTAGCAGTGATTGCCGCGTGTCGCCGGGCGCTTGCACGCAAACGCAAGTAGCCGACATCGACATGTCGGCCGAAAAGACGCGCGGGTGATGTTACCGACATGATTCTTCAAATCTATGCCGCCGGGTTGTGTCGGCCGACACAGTCGGCGGGTCGGCTGCATTGGTATGTATTGCGCTTTACCAAATGAACAGGCTCGATGGAGGTTTTAATACTTGTCATAAAACCTCCGTGTCTTCTTACGTGACTCCTTACAAGCAATAATTTGACAGTACGCCGCGGGTTCCCATTGTAATGGTAATGATGCGCCTGATCATTTAAATCAGGCACGTAAAGGGAACCGTGCGTGTGTACTTGAATAATTAAAAGGTTCACTAACCTTTTTGATGACTGTCGTTGAGGCTGGCACGTTTTAGTGGGTTCAAACCCCGGTCGTGATGAAAACTATAATTTTTTCAGCGAAATAATACCCGGAAATATAAGTTGTAACTATTTTACAAGTAACCAATTTTGACAATCGCCGCAAATTTATTGTATTGTATTTTAATAAGGTACAATTTATTTTAAACCTAAGTGGTGAGCTAATATTTTAGTCCTATTAATGACCACACTACATTAGACACGCACACGCAGCCGTGAAGTAGAATCTCTTTGGGCCGCGCCGCTCTAAACAGACTAAGTCCATTTCCTAATTATATTTCCTACAATGTGAATAGTTTAATAAGTCCTTTCGATACAGTGTAACTGACCTCTGAACAGTACTTTCTTCAGTCCATTATGCTAATAAAGGTCTTTCACCCGCGAATAAAATGAATCGGCCATCCGAACTTTTCTGAGAAGATATTAATTTATGGACATCATTACAGTCCAGTTTAGTTTTAAAAGCGTGACAGCATTTTAAATCTCACGTATTAATGGACGATCGGTGTAATACATCACTTGATGTGGTAAAATCCGATGTTAATTTTGTATTGGGATGTTGTTTCCTTGTAATATGTTTTGGCGGGAGACTGCTTGGCGGGCGGCTTTTGTTTATTAATGGTGCGGTTAAAACTGTCGTGGACGTTTTAGGGTTGATGTATTGGTCGTTTGCTTACGAATATTAGTGAGTTTTGGGTATCTGTCTATATTTCTGTGGGACTAGCACGCAAACTTGCAAAAAGTATTCGGAGAAAAATCGTATCGTCACGTCAAAATGTTTGGGGTATCGAACAGCGCCCTACCCTCAATTTCAATTTATTTGCGTTCCAAAATGTTTTTCCTCAGTGATTGAGGATTCCGGGAGAGGCTCGCTTCCATCTTCAGCCTTATCAATACTTAACATCAGGTATGATGAAGGCTAAGAGTCTCCCCGTCCTTCATAAAAAAAAAATGTGACAAAGATGGTATATAAGTAAAGGACACAATTTTGGACCCTGTTGGGAGGACGTTAGAAGAGAGACCCTACCAGAAGTAAACGTATTTCCCTACACATTTTTGACATGACGATTCGACAAATATGAAACAACTATGGCGGTTACAACCCGATACTCGGGTTCGTCGATCGACGAAAAATTCCAAATTATGCGAAAATAATGACACTTTTTAATTGCAGTTTGTGATCATCACGTTTAACATTTTGTATATTTTATAGTTTTCGGAACAAATAGACTCGAGTACCTTTAATTTGATACCTTACTCGGCCGCGTACTACGCGCCAAAGTCCCTATCGAGTCGTCACAAATTTTGCGAACCTGAATTAAGTATATAGATGATAGATGATTAAAGAAAACACAATTCAGTTGTATTTTTTTTTCTTTTTGCTTTTGTTTACGTTGTCCTACATCATTTACTACGGGATTTCTAATAATATTTTTTTCTTTTCAGGTATGCATTGATTGAATTAAAAACTTCACTAGCAGTTTGGTAAGTAATTATTTAGATTCTGAGTGATATGGATCCAATACGAATTAAGTACCGCCGCAAACTGCTGATCAATAGACAAGATAAAATTACTATTAATTTATTATGAAACATATGTTCAAAGAAGGCATGCGGGGTCAAACGCTTAAAATAAAAAGCTTAAATACCGTCTTGTACATTGCAAAATACACATTGCATGTTATGTTACCTAAATGTCATTCTCATAATTTTGATGCACACTCAATCTTAACACAAAGTATGTGAGTGCTCAAGCAGAGAGACCACTTAGAGCTGTACCTAGTCTTTTACAGCTAGAATGATGCCGGTGACACTTCAAAATTTTCCGAATCGCGTATATTAAGTCAGCAAAATGTTTTTGAACAATAATTTATTTACTGTAACAATTTAGTTAATAAAATGTAAAAAACTACACTACTGGAAAGATAAAGTTAAATCTGTGTCTATTAATAACATTTTAATTGAATACGATAGCAAAATATTTCATTTTTTTTTAAGTGCAATGTGCGATTCGGAACAGGGTAGAGATGAGACACAACAGAATCGACAACTGCCACTTGTTTTTCTTCAAATTTTAAATAAATCAAAACTCAGCGGGTTTTTGGATGTTACAAATTAAATGTTTCTGCTGACATTAACATTGAGAGTAAAATGTTTTATTTTACCACATAAATAAGCACATACTTACAATTCTGTTTATTTCTTTTTTTTACTATGGGACATCTCTAGAACTGTCAAACTTGAAACGTCACAGGAATCATCTTAGTTGGAAAAGACTATAAGCTTCATTTGTCCTACACATTGACGTTACCTTTACTCACGCAATTTCCACCCAAATTCAGTAAAAAAAAAAAAAAATTAAACACCCAAACCAAGACAAATAGACAGATTATGTTTATGAACACATTTATTTGTGTTGTCCGGGAATCAAACCCGGGATCTCTACTCTGCTACCCCTATGCGGACAGCCCCCTTAAGGCGTAACTTTGACGGCTACGGTGGGCAACCGAGTTTGGCTAATGGCAAAAGTACATCGCTGCTTTTCTACAGAGAAACGTGACATTGATTTTTACTGTATCAGCCAACGTATTGACACCATAAGTCAAACTCGATTGCCCATCGAAGCTGTCGAAGTTACGTAATAAAGGGGCAGGTCGTCAGACAGTGGCGGGAGCGGATCGGTTAATCGCCCCTGTGGTCTAGTGGTACAATCACCGGTATCAGACCCATTCAGACCCAGGGGTCCCGGGTTCGATTCCCAGCGGGGGTACATATTGTATTCGGTTTGGTTGGTTGTAGGACAGGACTTGTTGTAAGTCCGCCTGGCTAGCTACCACCATCTTATCTAAGACTGACGTCATAATGTTTTCAGCATTGTTGTGTTTCGGCAGTTAGAGATAAGATAGCCAGTTCCTCAGTGGCTGAGGATTCCGGGAGGGGCTAGCTACCATCTTCAGCTTTATCGATACTTAACATCAGGTATGATAAAGGCTAAGAGCCTTCCCGTAGTTCATAAAAAAGCGGATTTTCTGGGAACTATTCTATTTTGCGATCATAGTGATCATACCCAGTTTGATGACCTCGATGCACCGTTAAAACATATTTGAGAAAGAATCAATCATCATGAAATATGTAATGTTATTCAAATAGATGCATCTAGGTTGAGAGTTATGACACTTTGCATAATAACCACGAATGTGAACGAACTCCGAACTGATGACATTGGACATTATGATGGAAAATGGTGTATACTTTAATTTGTAAATAGGTTTGTTTAACTCTAACTATATTGGGGCGATGAACCTAAATAGCTAAAAAAAAACGCGACAAAAGCTATTATTATACAGGGTGTCTGGCTGGACCAGCTAGCCGATTGCGTAAAATCAATCTTGTCCATTTGACCGTTCATATTGTATCTTAATAGATGTCATTCCATACAAATTGCAGCCGATTGAATACGATATGAACTATATGATTTTGTAATTTTTGCATTTTTCAATGCTATTTTTATACTTATGGTAAATTTTAAATAGAAAAATATTGGAAAAAATTAACTCGGCCACAAGTGAATTCTCAGACGGGAATCGAACCCGCGACCTTTGGAAATCCGGTCCAATGCTCTAACCGCTGAGCTACCGAGACTTGCGAACCACCTTCGAAATTCTTTAATACTTTTATATTTTTAATACGCTGTAGGCCAGCGTTGTTACATCAATGCTAGGAATATCCTTGCATTCGAAAGAAACATCTTTTCAGGTGTTTAACAATCGATTAAGATGCAACTGCCAATAATTTATGGTTTTGTAATTTTTGCATTTTTCAATGCTATTTTTATACTTATGGCAAATTTTAAATAGAAAAATATTAGAAAAAATTAACTCGGCCACAAGTGAATTCGCAGACGAGAATCGAACCCGCGACCATTGGAAATCCGAGAATTCACTTGTGGCCGAGTTAATTTTTTCTAATATTTTTCTACTTAAAATCTACCATAAATGAACTGTCAAATGAATACTATTACCTTACGTAATCGCAGCCCAGATGGTTTTTTTATGTTGAAGTTAAGGCCAATTAGGATCCGCTGGGAAAAAACTAAAAAAGGATCATATTTTTTGGGTTTTTTAAAAATTACTTCACTCGAGAAAAACCTGTGGTTACAAAAAAAAAACTTTTTTTTTCCGCTGTCAAGTATCTATACAGCAAGTTCTTTGTGAAATTAACTTTGGGCTACATAAATTGCTGTGTTGAATTTATTCATTGTTTCATTTGTTTGCTATAGTCAAACTTCATTTACAGAGGAGGTGTAGAAAGATCTCCGTATATTCGATCACTTGGCGACCACCAGTCATAATTTAATTGTGAGGTTAATTTAAAGACCCTGACCCACAAATTATGTGGATGTGATGACTTCCATCTTACACAAACTAGGTGTCAACGAACTAATAAAACCTGAAGACCTGTTTGGGTACTGGGGGGTACTAACCCCACCTTCTGCGCCAGAGGTCCCGGGTTCGATCCCCGGACAAGACAAATATTTGTGTGCATGAACATGTCTATTTGTCTTGGTCTGGATGTTTTATGTATATTATGTATGTATTTTAAAAAAAAAGTATATAAGTATGTTTATCCGTTATCTAGTATCCATAACACAAGTTCTTCATGATACTTAACGTGGGCTAGATAATTGGTGTGATTGTATGGAAATATTTATTATTTATTATTATTATTTAATAAAAGGCAGTTAAATATTTCAAAATACTAGCCGGCTTTCCGCGGCTTCGTTTGCGTGGTAATTAATATAAATCGTTTGTGGGTTCATCATATCAGCCGCACGATATATCACTGAGTATAAGCCGCCCCCAAAACCCTGGGAGTTACTTGCGTAGGTTTTCAGATTTGTCTCTTATGGAGTGAATAGCGGATCCTCGCGATTTTACCCGCGTGGTGCCCGTCCCGTGGGAATATCGGGATAAAATATAGCCTATGTCACTCGGGAGAAATATACCTTTCTAATGGTCTAAGAATTTTCTAAATCGGTCCAGTAGTTTCTGTGATTAGCGCGTTCAAACAAACCATCTCTTCAGCTTTATAATATTAGTAAAGATTTAAATTACAGCACGTCATGATATAACGAGACCGAGCTTAATTATACTATCAAACGGTATAAATAATAAAACTTAATGCAAAAAATATAATAATTTCTGGCTTTTCGCGTATTTGGCATTCTGCGTTTCATGCGTTTTGCAAATCTGGCATTCTGCGTTTCTGCCATTCTGCGTTTTCTGGCAATATACAAGTTTGACATTTTGCGTATTTGACATTATGCGTGTAAATCGGAATATCGGGATAAAAAGTATCCTGTGTTCATAAACAGGCTATCTACTGTCTGTGTACCAAATTTCATCTAAATCCGTGTAGATGTTTTTGAGTCTATTCGTTACAAACAAACAAACAATCAAATCTTTCCTCTCAATAATATTAGTATAGAAAAACAACCTCTGCGTAGAGGTGCTAGTGCTAAGAAAAATATTAGGTATGTAATTTTATGTCTTTTGACGACCTGTGTGGCGTAGAGGTACGTAGCTTGCCTTCTACGCATAGGGTTTCTATCTCCGGACAAGACAAATATTTGTGTGCATGAACATGTCTATTTGTCTCGGTCTGGTGTTTAATATGTATATTATGTATGTACTTACAAAAAATAGTATGTAAGTATGATTATCCGTTATTTAATATCCATAACACAAGTTCCTAGGAAACTTACCTTGGACTATATAATTCGTGTGGTTGTATGAAAGTTATTTATTTATTTGTAATATCTCAAATGCAAAAATAGACAAATCTAATATTTCAACAAACATGATTCTGTGGGAAAATACACGTATTTGGTTAACAAATTGACCAATATAGTGAATGATGAAACTTTTCGCTGAACGACCATTTATGGCTCATATCCACTAGACATGTATAACCAAATTTTGCGGTTTTATTAGTGGTAGTCATTTATTACGACACAAGGAAATGATTTTTGAAGAATCTCGACTTACATCATTATTCCTGTTAATGTGTTTTTATTTTATGTTATTAGCGTCGCTTTATCCTTGACAGTGGTATAAAAGTTTGCTATCAATTAGAGTGTGGTTCCACTGAAACGGAGAAATACCTAATCTTAACTATTATTTTAAATACAAAAGTGTGTTTGTTTGTCCTTCCTTTGACGACCTGTTTGGCGCAGGGGTACTAAGCCCGCCTTCTGCGCCAGAGGTCCCGGGTTCGATCCCCGGACAAGACAAATATTTGTGTGCATGAACATGTCTATTTGTCTTTGTCTGGGTGTTTAATATGTATAATAAGTATGTATTTACAAAAAAAAAGTATATAATTATGTTTATCCGTTATCTAGTATCCATGACACAAGTTCTTCATGAAACTTAACGTGAGCTTGATAATTGGTGTGTTGTATGCAATTATTTATTTATTTATTATTGCAAAACGATATTATCGCTAACGTTGCGAACTTATCGTGGTACAGGGGACGATAAAAAAAAAATTTCCGCAAAACATCATATAATAATAATAATAATAATAATAATAATAAATATTTGCATATAATCACACCAATTATCTAGCCCACGTTAAGTATCATGAAGAACTTGTGTTATGGATACTGGATAACGGATAAACATACTTATATCACTATCCATTAGAAAATTTACCTTTAACTCCTTGAATAGCAACAGCCCCCGCTACTTACCACAGTATAAAATCTCTGTTTAAAAAAATTAATTAAAATCTGAGGTTTATTATTAAATATCGCAATGGCAATTCTTTTTCTTCTTCCTTCACGCCTTTACTAAGAAACCAATCGACTTGATTTTTGGCATAGAGATAGTTGAAATGACGGTGAATAACTTGGGCTACTACCACTTTTTATCCCAATATTCGAACGGGGACGGGAACCACGCGGGTGGACCGCGGGCGGAAGCTGCGGAAGCTAGTTAATGATAAATTATTGCTTTAACCTACGTTTCGGAACAAAACTCTTCAGTGGAGTTAGCACGAAAAACTATCGAAATAGTATCGAGTAAGTATCGAGCACGTAATGTCAAAAAATGTAGTTCCGTTTACGTCCGGTAGGAACGCTGCTAAATATCTCATACATTTTTTTACTTGCCTCGATACGTAGGTACTCGATAGTTATTTGTGCTACCCCTACCGGTCGACCGGGAACTTTTTCGATTGTACATTTGTGTTTCACAAACATTTTCTTTTAAAATATCTTTATTCAATTATGCGTAATTACGCGCTTGAATCGTACAAAAATCCTACCACCCGTTCAAGACTAAAATGTTTAAACAGCACAAGGAAGATTAATAAAAACAATGACATTTCCAATATAAAAAAAAGGTTACTTGCAAAATTTATTGTTATTTACTTCTTTCCTTGCGTGGAGTCTAACCTTTAGAACTAACTGCTAATTTGTTTACTACTGAATCACTGAATCAAGTGTTTATAGTGATGATCTAAAAATATAATGTTTATTAAAGCGTCATCATAGTTCTGAGAATTAAAACTTGTAATATAATACCTATTAATACTTTTCTGTACCTACTAGTAGCGGCTTCTGATTCATTCACTTTTGGGAAATTATGATTTCTTCATTTAGGTCCCGAACCGTAAATACCTACGACTGGACAGCACTTTGACGACTGTCGTTAATACGACACCTGCAAGGAAAAGCATGGTAACTCAGTTTTTGGCATTTTACAGGAGAGCACGACAGAGATTTAAAAAATCTTAGCAATTTCGGATAAGTCCTAATGCCAATCGATCTTGACCATATAAGTAAACGTGGTAAGACCTAAATTCTTGTATCATCTTGATGCCATATATGTATAATATGTTTAATTATTTATTGTTAAAATTCGTCCTCATATACTTTGTAAAATTACATTGTAATTCCGACATACAATCAATATTGAATGAAACTGATATGTTCGTTAAATTTGAAATTGTTGAATAAAATAATTATTAACAATGTTTCTAAGTCGTTTTACACGCTGCAGATTTTAAATTATAACGAATTATACGATGATAAGTGTAAAAAATCCGCATTTTTTTCTTAGTATGAATATCATTTTAACACAATACTGCTTAAAACTGAGTTACAATATTTTTGCTTGCAGGTGTCGAATAATTTTTATTAGAATTTTTATAAAATTACTAGTTTCCACCAGCGCGGTTCCCGTTCCCGCGGGATTGTCGGGATAACAAGTATGTATACAATGTTACTCTCCGTACATTTAATTTAATTCTATGCCAAAAATTAAGTTGATTGGTAGCTTAGTTAGGGCGTGACGAAAGGGCAAACCTACACACTTTTTTTTGTTTTTTTTTTGCATTTTTTTTTGCAACACAACAATGGTGAAAACATTGTTGTTATGGCGTCAAACTTAGATAAGATGGTGGTAGCTAGCCAGGCGGACTTACAACAAGTCTTACCACCAACCAAACCGAATACAATATGTACCCCCGCTGGGAATCGAATCCGGGACCTCTGAGAATACCTGCGGTTGTTGTTCGTAATCAGCTCAAATTAACGTGTGTGTGATGATGTCTATATGTATTTAGTTCTTGATTATGATTATTCTTAAATATTGGAATTTGAAACGGGTATTAAACGCGTAGAGTCAGCCCGTGACCACGGCCGATGTAACTTAGCCGAAACGTCGGGAAAATTAGATAGGTGAAATACCTATCACGTTCTACGCGTTTAATACCCGTTTCAATTTTCAATATTTATAATGCAACGCGGGAGTTTAAAAGTGTATATGATTATTCTTATTTAAATCTATCATAAAGTTTGTTTCAGTATTTAGACACAAAAGCATTTACTTGAAATTTTTTAGATTGTTACCCGTACAAAATATTATCAAACCCATACCAATGAAGTTAAAATTATTAGTTTTCTGAATTCATTTACCTACAATATTTATGCAAAAGAACGAATAAAATCGTCGTTAAAGTTGCCGTGACATGTAAATGGCGACGTTCTATTAACAAAACGTTTCTTTCTGCAATTAATCAAATTCGGTCGATAAATAGTTTTAGGCCGCTCGCACATGTTCAAAAAAGAATCTGGATTTGTCATTTATTTTCAGCAATCGCAATATTGATTAGTTCTTATATTTTAATTAATTTTATAAGTACTCTTCTTTATTTTTTTATTTATTTAGCAGACCTTAGCTTATAATTTACTGAATCTATTGAAGTAAAATTTACGAAGATATAAAAAAAATATTGCGTAAAATATAGGCCCGATGGTACAGTCAGATTTATTGTCTTGGCCTACCAAGAGTTTCGCACTGGGCCTACCTACCTATCAACTGTAATGCGATTTATTTTCGGTTATTTTCAGGGCCCTTATTCACTATGACCACTCAGCGATTCCTTGCTGAAACCCCGCCATTGCCGTACTTGGTTTTGACATTTTCAAAATTCGTTTTCTCCATGATACTTACAAATTATAGAGTTATTGTACACGTAGATGACAGTCACAGATTGTGTAGTTATTAAACAAGTCAAAATAACTTTAAAGTTTGTAAGTGTAATAGAGTAAACGAATTTTGAAAATGACGAAACCAAATACGACATTGGCGTGGTTTGAACAAGGACCAATCGATAAGTGGTCATAGTGAATACGGGCCCTGGTAGCACAGAATATATATTAGTACCTTACGGTACAGAAATTTCACTCCCGAGCTTAGGTATGATAAACGCAAGCGTCCGGTCACCGGACTAGTCTCAATAGGCTGGCACTCGCTCGACTAGTCGCACGGCAGACAGTTATTGTACTATGAACGCTATACGCAATGCAAAAGGTTGAAATTAGGTTGTTTTCCAGAATAGTAGGTAAATATCTCGGGGATTTTGCGCCGCTTGTATGGAAGTGAGACAGGCCTGCTGGTAGTAAAAAACCACCACTGCTGCTGGTGGTAATCCCACTCTCACAACCTAAAAGAATAGCAAAAAGTTGATGTTCATCACATATTGGTCTTGCCTGCAGCAGAACCGGTGGATTGTCATAACGTGTAGAACCGGCCTAAAGTCAAAACTGTATTTTTTTATGAACGACAGGGATACTCTTAGCCTTCAATTTTTTGCGTGCGACAAATCAGTAAAGACTGCCGCTTTAAAAACTTATCAGATTTCATAGTGCATGAAAATGTAAATTACATTACTGTATTAGGCTAATGAGCGTGGTACTGGCATGTCTGCAATACTTTTTCCACCGCCTCTGTGGTCTAGTGGTAACACCACCGACCGGTGTCCGATCCAGTTTCGATTCCCAGTGGGGGTACTAACAAATTAGATTTGGTTTCGTTGCTGGTAGGATTTGTTTTAAGTCGGGTCTGTAACAACAATGTGTTCAGCATTGTTGTGTTCCGTGACGCGGACGCCTAAAAGATTTTTCCTTCATGAATATGCTTAGTGCTATTTCGATCTAGATATGCAAAAGTTCTAGACTCCTAATCCAGTTCAGTTTCTACAATGTATTTATACATTGCCTGATTTGATCCTTCTTTATTTATATTCATTTTATTACATACACATGAGGGTCACATGGGGGTTGCCAGACGTACGAGAAATCTCGTACATGTACGAGATTTACAGTGTTGGTACGAGAAACGAGAATAACAAAAATCTCGTAAACTTTTGTACGAGATTTTACCAATATTAACTACGTATGGCTACTGATAAAAAAATATTATGATAAACTATTAGTATTTTTTTATCTTTTTTACTTCACGCCACAAACCGATCGCCATAAACTCAGCACATCACTGAATGCATTGTCGCATTACAAAATGCACCCTTTGCTCAATTTCGGGAAACCCCCGCTTACTATATGTATTTGTTGCTGTTCTTATTTCACTAATCGTCGTCGTCGTCTCGTCTCGGCCAAAACATGACACCCACTGCTGGGTATAAGCCTCCGCCAAGAATCTCCACGACGATCGGTCCTGCGTTGCCCGCATCCATGTCACATATTTCACTTAAATTTACTACTAATTATGTCTGTTTTCTCTGACTAAAACTGAAATGTGTAGATTACCAGTACGTATTTAGTTATTGCATTATCTCAAGTTTTTTATTTTTTTATTTAAAATAAGCGTAAATCAAAGCTGAAACACGAGCAATACCCCAAACTTACTAGTTCAGTAAACAGCGAAATTTTTTTTAATTTATTTTTGTACGAGATTTTGTACTGAAAGTACGATATTTTTAGCACCTCTCGTGCGAGATAAGGAATCTGGTGTCTAGCAAC
The DNA here is from genome assembly GCA_910589605.1 of Chrysoteuchia culmella. NCBI lineage: Eukaryota > Metazoa > Arthropoda > Insecta > Lepidoptera > Crambidae > Chrysoteuchia > Chrysoteuchia culmella. Next base: position 2,874,178 of record OU342663.1, read on the forward strand.
GTGTACTTATATTTAATTTGATTGATGATTTTTGCTCGCTTTGTAGTGACATATAGCTAAGCGCGCCAAAAATGGATGCTTCCAAATTAAGGAAGTGATTCCGTTAGATAGAGTCATAAATAAAATTAAATCACGTCCTTATAATAGCGATGAAATCCTGTAACGATATTTCACACGCCCACTATTTTATAACTAAATGGAAGCGGTCGGAGAATGCTATCTTTCGTATTAACATAATTGTAATTTATGTCTGTCAGTCCGTGTATGGTAATTTGCGGTTGGACCTTTTTAACTAGATCTGGAGTGAAACTGGCTAATCGTGAGATAGTGTTAACTGAGTTATGGTTAAGTTACTTAAATCTCGTTTCTTCACTTATAATGTGTTTTTAGATCTGGGCTTAGCACGAAAAACGAAATAGTATCGAGTAAGTATCGAGTACGTATGTCAAAAAAATATAGGAAAATGTAGTTCCGTTTACGTCTGGTAGAAACGCTGCTCAAAATGCCATAATTTTTTTTTAACTTTACTTCCTCGATACTTACTCGAAAGTTATTTGTGCTAGGTCTACAGATCAAACAATTTAGTGTTTTCCCTAGATTTGGATAAATATTTTTATTTTTGAGCGTTTTCTTTTCGGTTTATATGTTAATCAGGCATGACATTATGCTCTTCGAAAAGGGGAGTACTTTCGCAGAGCAAGGTGTCAATGACCTGTAAAACTTCTACAGCGCTACGCATCTCAAACTTCCATTACATACAATGTTGTCTTAACGTATATGTGACATCATATCAGGCTGACGCTGCGTGTGATTTCATTCGTATAAGTGTTCGCATTCTGCATTTCTTTGATATTATTATTATCCGCCTCTGTGGTCTAGTGGTACAACCACCGATATCAGACCCAGGGGTCACGGGTTCGATTCTCCCAGCGGGGGCACATATTGTATTCGGTTTGGTTGGTCGTAGGACTTGTTGTAAGTCCGCCTGGTTAGCTACTACCATCTTATCTAAGTTTGACGCCATAACAACAATGTTTTCAGCATTGTTGTGTTCCGACAGTTCGAGATAAGATAGCCAGTTTCTCAGTGATTGGGGATTCTGGGAGAGGCTCGCTTCCATCTTCAGTTTTATCAATACTTAACATCAGGTATGATGAAAGCTAAGAGTTTCTCCGTCGCTCATAAAAAAAAAACGTCTTTTTTGCTTAGAATCACAACTTAGGTACAACTTTACTAATATATTGTGAGCAGGATTAGAATACCAATTTAATAACTAATTGCTGTTTTTTTTTTCTGTTTTTCTTCTGAAATATTTTAAGAGGATTGTGTGGTGATGATGCGCGTCGCGAGTCCTAGGAGGCGATTGCCTAATTTTATCTTCAGAAATATTGTTTTAGGCGGCAAAGTTTCCACCCCCTAAACCTTTACGAAATGGGGCAATTTTATTTTTTTAATTTTTTTAATTTTATTTAAAATAAAAACGTACAGCCCATATGCGAGTTGAAAATTGTTTACGGTTAGGATAACCGTTAAATATAATATTATAATTAGTATTTTCTTTTTGTGATGGAAATTGACCTTACTTATATGTTAAGGTCACTTTTCAATTTGATGACTCTGTATGAAATAAAACAGGGAGGAAAAAATTGCCCTTGATGAGTTTCTTGCCGGTTCTTCTCGTTACAAGGTCTCCCGCTTTAGGGTTTGTGAACCGATGGCGTAGCTTCTTTGACGTTCATAAGTGCTTGTAACAGCCTAGACTGAATAAATTATATTGTTATTTTTTTCGATTTTCCATTCTGTAAACAACATGTAAAAAAATATCAAAATTTGATTTTGTATGAATATATTTACAGCTACACAATCCTCTTAACAATTACTACGGTTAGTGATAATTTAATGTTAAGTTTAGCCAATACAAATATGTTTACAATGCTAGTACGATATCATTGGATCCTTGGTCGATATACCTACTGGTGTAGCGTGACCGAGAGATCTAGGTTCGTAGGTCAAGATGCGATTTTTTTTATTGATCTGGTTTTGTGTGACCTCTGTTGACGGCAAGTTATAGAACAATTATTATTATTGTGATTTTTTATCGAATTGTATTTATAGTGTTCAGTACTAACGTAACTCGGACTCGGATTAGAAAAAAATGTATATGTCGCAGAAAGTAAGATTACGAAAATATTTGCTGGCTATTATGAAATAAGAACACTGATTGGCTGGTCGGACCGTCTAAAACAACATCTTCTCTGATTGGTTGACGACTTGACGTTTCAAATGTCAATCCATTCTCTTACGTAGTAAACTTTCTGTGAACCAATCAGAATAAGAGTTAGCAAGCAAGCAAAAATTAAGCCAATCAGAGTAAAGTATATCCTATGTTACTAAAGCAACCCGTATTTTTGCAAAATCCCTGTATTTTTTCAGTAACATTGAGAAATGTCAACACCAGTGTCTACATTGTCTAATTATCCGTGTTTTTACGAAATTTCTATTTATCAAATCCTCCTACGACATATGCATTTGATAGTCTAATGCCCATTTGCACTTAAGAATCGCCTAAGGCTATTATTATCTATCTTAAAACATTCTTAATAAGAACAGCTTAAACCTTAGGCGCTCGGTATTCGGTCCGTAAGATTAGATTAGCCTACCACTAGATTAAAAAATGTCTTAAAGGTGCAAAGCTATTTTTAGATAGATAAGAATAACCTTAGGCGATTCTTAAGGTTAGTGCAAACGGGTGTAATTTTCCGGGCATTTTACTTATGGCGGATCGACACGATCAGTTTTATCTGACAGATTATGAGAGTAATCCAATAGAAAAATTGGATGATGGAATCCGTATCCAATGCATTAATTACAATTAAAATATATATGAATAAGTAAGTAGTTATTTTTTTATTGAGGAGCCCGTGGCGCATTAGTTCGCGCGCTCGGCCTGCGATAGTTGAGGTTAAGCAACTTTCGCAATGGTCGGTCACGGGATGGGTGACCAAAAAATTACTATCTCGAGCTCCTCCCTGCTTTGGAAGGCACGATAAGCCGTTGGTCCCGACTACGTTTGCAGTCGTTAAAACCCACCAATCCGCATTGGGCCCGCTAGGTGGGTCATGGCCCGTTCTCCTTATCCATCCATAAAGAAGGCCAGTGCCCCAGCAGTAGGGACATTAAAAATGGCTGATGACAACGAAGTAGTTAATTCACTACTACAGAATGAATTTTCACGGATTCGGATCGGACCACTGCGTCCGGAATAGCTCTTAACTCTTTGTGTGTTTGTGAATCACCCATTTTGTTATTGATATCTAAAAAAATATAAAGACTTTAAAAGGCGTTATAATTAACAAAAACATTTTATCTTAATCTAATGACTCATGACCCTTGCTTAACAAAAATAAAAAATAAATAAGGAAGGTATGAACCCAAAGAAACCTGTCTAAACAAGAACCTTTAACTCCAAACGGATTTGAAACAGTAATCTAATAAAAAAACACATTTATTTTGAATAAATATTACGTCATCTTAAAATTAATAGTCCATTGTATTTCATATTGTCTAAATTAAATAAAAACATATTTGACATTTCGGAACAATGATAGTTTTTTCGGTAAACAATGATTATTCGTTTGTGATAAAACTATAAACGAATCCGGCCTAAACATTTATTTGCATGAAATCTTGTAAGTCTGTAACGCTAATAAACCGTAAATTCTATAACATATTTTATGCAATACGAATTAAGTTGGTGTATTTATTAATTATGTACACTTTTATTGCCCAAGTTACAAGCATTATCATAAATTGTGTCGCGCACTGTTCATTGAATGAAACAACTTTTTCGGATTTATAATGATTGTTACGGTACGGAAAAGTTGTTTCAATAAATATGAGATACACATTCATCTGATTCCGAAATAGGAAGAATCGAACTTGTGTTACGAATATCAGAACCAATGGAGGCAGTGATCCGGGAGCCCAGCGGCCAAAGACATAGTCGATCGAACATACTCCATACTCCAGAATGCATTTTTTGAAGTGAAAACTTCTTTAGCGGCGTTGAGCACTTTTTCTGTAATGGGTATAAAATCTTAAACTCGCGTCAGGACACGTGACCTGATCGAAAAAGCGTAGGACGGATTGGACCATTTACCGTTGACCTATTTCAAATTACATAAAGCTCACATTTGAAAGTTCTTCGTATATTAGTTAATAACAACCATTATATAAAGATCTCTCATTACTACCAACTTTCATATTGACGCCAGGTCAGTTTTAATGGATTTAGTGGATTTTGATCGTTATTTTCGTTCAAGCTGTTTTCACTTCTGCCGGCACTCCCAGAGTGCAACTCGTTGTTTTTTTTTTACGTAAACCAGGTCGTAGATGGGGCTATATGTGACTGACTTCGCAGATCGGAGGCCAACATTTAGTAGCAACTAAATATTGGCCCCGGATACCAGCCATGGCCAGAATACCAGCGTTGCCGTGACACATCTAGTATCATGACAACACATGCTGAGCCCCCTGGCTTTAGGGCTTTAGGGTCAATAGGGTCCCTACCCTATTGACCCTAAGGCCAAACTTATAATTATTTGTTATTATATTAGCATAAATGTCTTTTATGTCTTGTTGTCGTTAGATGTGTTGAATACAATTTTTTATTTCTACAAAAGACCACTTGTGTGGGTATTTTGTAGAAATATTTTTTTTCTCTATCTCTCTCTCATTACCTCTCTCTAACTACTTTTTTGATCATAAAAAACCGTTGTACACATCTCTTCACAAAAACTTCAAATATATATGGCATAGCGTTCTGCATATTAAAAGAAGCGGGTTTAGATAGAATGACTTCACATCTCTGGGTCTGTGATGAAACTGACCGGGTTCAATAGGTGTTCTTTTCGTTGCACCTAATCTATCGAACATGCTGAAACTTTAATTTCATGTAAGTGTAGTATTTAAGCATTCATAAAAGCGGTGGCTGACTTTCCAGAAGCAGGGCCTTACACGAGACTGAGTGACCACCCGCGGTTAAAAAAAATGCATTCTAGAAGTATGTTCGATCGATTAGGTCCCTGGGCCTAGCTCCCGTAATATAGGTATTTTGTAGTAGATATGTACCACTAAGCCATCGGGTGTTAAAACATATTTTTCAAAAATAAATCTTGTATTTTAGTTTTGAAGTAACAACACAACAGCGCATTACTAAAATTAGTCTATGAATCGGTTGGCTAAAGATGCGCACGTAATCCGCCATTTTTTTCGGGGTTACCGCCAAAACAGCGCAGCGTTTTGATACGCCACCGTTGCGTGCGTTGCCTATGTTGCGTTTCGTTATTGCTATGAAAATGTTTCAGCATTCATGCTTTTTGTGATTTATTGCAATTACTTTAAAGTGCAGATTTGTTATGATTTATCTTTGAATTAATATTCGAATTGATGCATTGAATAAATTTAAATACAAAATTTTAACACAATTAGTGGTCCTAAAAGAGAAATAAAATATCGTGTGGAATTTTGTTGAATTGAACTCAACTTTCCGAGCTTATGTTTTTTTTCTTAGTTTATAGCCGGAGGTTATAATTCGTCATTTAAAAAAGTGTCTATTTGAGTTTTAATAGTTCTAGTGTCAATACATTTCATACTTGTATCGCGTCAAACTAGTTTTTGATCAATTTCGATGTTGACCCTATTATGACCGAATTTGCTATTACATCTTACATAACCTGACGTTATGTTGAATGATTAAAAGCCAAATCTGCGTGGGTCCACGTTCAAGCAATTAAACGTATACTCGATTGTACGTACAAGCGATTTCCAACCCTATTGTATATCAGTAGGTTTTATAATGGGTATGTTGCGTAAACAGCTGATTCGTGCGACACGGAATGACAAGTGTCTAATTCGGCCCAAGAGCGAGAATGAAGGTTTTTCTGGTGTTTTAAATGGCTATTTTGCGCAATTGTGCCATTGTTGTATTCGCCTTGCGAATATAGTGGTGTTTTGAACAATTTCGTTAGATGCTTTATGCCTGATTTACACGGGTCAAGTCTTTAGCGAAGTTGATAAGTACAGTGGCCTAAACGATAGTGGCAAGTGGCAAGTCAACTTAGCTTGCAAGCTACCTTGCAGTGGATCCATTTATAATCGGGCGCTGTCTGTTTCACTGTTCAGTCCAGGCGCTCGCCACACTCGTCATTGTCCTGGTGTAAATCGGGTAAAAGAACTACTAACTGGATAATGGCTTGGTATTGAGGAGTTTGATGATAATGATGTCATGATACGATTATAGTTTGGTAAACTCGTACTAAGGGTAATGATATTGCTGATAATGATATGAAAGCATGTTCCAGTTAAATGCATAATCCAGCCTCTTAGCAGAGGTTACCTTGCGTGATGCTATCCATTTACGGCCGAAATTAATGACCTATCTCTAGAGATAGATAGGGCTATCTGAGATAGTTGCCTAGGATACTGGTTTCGTTACCTAGCAATCGTCATTATTTTGGTCATATTAAAAAAAATATCTTAGGTAAATATCTCAGATAGCCCTAGCTATCTCTAGAGGATAGGTTATTACTTTCGGGCGTTAGACGGCAGTAGATGTAATCCAAATCTGAAACACAGTGCGCGGATGAAAACCAAGCAAAATAAACATCAGTTATGATGAAGGCTAAGAGTCTCCCCGTTGATCATAAAAAAAGCGGGATAACATCCATCTCGAACATGCTTTAAACAGGAGGGATTGAATGGGGATATGCCGGGTGACGGAGAAGCCCGTGGCGCAGTGGTTCGCGCGCTCGGCCTGCGATTGTTGAGGTTAAGCAACTTTCGCAATGGTCGGTCACGGGATGGGTGACCAAAAATTTACAATCTCGAGCTCCTCCGTGCTTCGAAAGGCACGTTAAGCCGTTGGTGTCGAATGCATTTGCAGTCGTTAAAACGCACCAATCCGCATTAGGCTCGTGCGGTGGGTCTACGTAAATGTTTACGTCGTAAAAACTGTTTTAACTATTAAATAATCGTTTTGTTATCTGATGGAGATAAAGCGGCTATAAAAAATAACAAGGTAGACCATTGACCTATATTTAGTCGATGTTAAATAGTTGTGAACTTATTACGGTCGCTTTATGTTGATTTAAATGATGTTTTAATCAACATAAAGCGAAACAACGCTATACAAACACAAGCGAAACAAGCAAATATAATACGAAATAATTAATTTCTATTAATTTTCAGCCCAGACATTCTACTTTAAGCTCCTATTCTTTTATTTCTCTTGCTTAGCTGGCACCGACTCCAAAAGGCTTATTTTTTGCTTTTTAGTTTTTGAAGTCGGTTTTGTTTAACGCAGTTTTTTTTTTTTTACTTTTTAGTGTCTGTAATAGGCTGTTTTGTAAACTACAGCCGGGTTTTTTCTAGATTAGATAAGGTTTCATGTACATTATAAACTAAATTATCGTAAATACTACATCGTCCAAGTCAACAATGAAATGAAATACATAAAAATGCTCATAACATAAAAAGTACTGGGTCAAACGAAACCAAATTTTTATGGGACCAATTGGCAACTATTCTGCATCGAACAAAAAAAGAATCATGGAAATCGGTTCAGAAATCTCGGCGTAATCGGTGTACATACATAAAAAAAAATAAAAAAAATAAAAATTATACCAACCGAATTGAGAACCTCCTCCTTTTTTGAAGTCGGTTAAAAAGTAAGTTGCCGTGTGGTGACGGCAGAAGAAGACAAGTGTCACCACTCCCTTATATGCCTGGGATGTCGTAAGAGTCGACTAAGAGGCTCGACGCATTGAACACCTTTGCGAGAGAAGTAAAACTTGAAACAAACCCCCGTCTGGCCGGCGTGGTAGCAGTAGGCTAATAGACTTATGAACGCCACAACAGGCTGATGATGGAATACTATAAAAAAATTGAATGTGAAGATTACATGTTTGTTACACGCAAAAACGACTTTACGAATTTGTATCAAACTTGGCTTACAGGATAGTTTATATTCTGGATTTATACAAAGAATACTTTTACCCTGGAATTTGTTTAAATCCATTAAAATGAAATTATTATTTAACCAAATGAGCTTGATACAAGCTTGTGAATTGTCAGTTTTAGCTGACAAAAAATAGTACAAATTGTAATCCAATTTAAGAAAGTAATTTAAATCATAGAAAGGGATTATGTATGGACTGGACAGCATCAGTATGGTTAGCAAGAACAACTATCGAAATAGTATCGAGTAAGTATCGAGCACGTAATGTCAAAAATGTATAGGAAAATCTAGTTGCGTTTACGTCTGGTAGGAACGCTGCTCAATATCTCATACATTTTTTTATTTTACTTCCTCGATACTTACTCGAAAGTTATTCGTGCTAGGCCTACTGGATATTGGTTTCAAAGTCAAAGTCAAAGTCACACAAAAAGTGGCGACGGATGACAGCCAATTTACTTACTTCAAGCAGTTCTAACCTCTTTCTAGTAGGCACGGACCTATGGTATGGACATTCACCAGTTTGAACAGGGTCTTGGTCAGGTTATACAAACGCATTCTTACACAGATGTATGAGCTACAAAATGCCATATTATGTATGTAGGTTTGTGAATAATTAAAATAACAGTTTAAGTTTTGCAATCGCCATCTTTAAGTGAGGCAGTAGGTAGGTAATTGTGTTATAGTTAATTAAAAACATATTACAAATTCGAGGATTGTCGAGTAGCCCGTGGCGCAGTAGTACGCGCGCTCAGCCTTCGATTGTTGAGGTTAAGCAACTTTCGCAAAGGTCGGTCACGGGATGGGTGACCAAAAATTAACTATCTCGAGCTCCTCCGTGCTTCGGAAGGCACGTGAAGCCGTTGGTCCCGGCTGCATTTGCAGTCGTTAAAACCCACCGATCCGCATTGGGCCCGCGTGGTGGGTGATGACCCGTTCTTCTTATCCATCCATAAGGAAGGCCAGTGCACCAGCAGTGGGCATTAAAAATGGCTGATGACGATATTACAAATACATAGAAATCTTCAAGATATGAAATAAAACAACTTTTACGAATATCAATCGCTCTATATTTCACGAACTAAGTTGTATTAGATTTTTAGGGGTTTTTTGATTTTCCCAACGCTTTGGCGCCTTTTCAGCTGCCATGGTCACGGGATGACTATCAAGATATATCAAAAGCACTTCAAGGTGGTGGTATGGTTCATGGTAGGGCTTGTTATTAGTCCGCTTGCCTATACGTCAGCTTTTTTAGGGAAAAAATGTTTGTAAACAAACCGCCTTAACATCAAAAGTCCTTTTTATTACATGTTTTAGAAATATGTGCACTTCATTAATAGCTTACTTATATTGTTCAAGTTTGATGTATTAGATATCTGAAATGTAGCGTGATTGTGGAATAATAACGAAAAGTGTTGTCCTTTGCTTGGTACTAAATAAAAAAGTTTGTATTTGTAAATGTCTGTTTACAAACATTCTTTCTGTAAGATGGCTGGAGTATAGCTACCACCATCTTAGCTAAATGTGGCGTCAAAAATAACAATGTTTTCGGAATTGTTGGCAGTTAGATTAGAGATAAGTTCCAACCAGTTCCTCAATGGCTGAGGATTCAGGGAGAGGCGCACCCACCTTCAGCTTTATCATTACTTATCATCACGGGGTCAATTCCGCTAATTTTTTGTCATAATCGTCTCTCAATGGTGTCTCAATAGTAATGTTTATTTACACTGTTTTAATAGGAACTGTGTAAAACAGCACTACCATTGAAACACCACTGGAATACGATTGTGACTAAGCATTAGCAGAATTGGGCCCCAGATATGATGACAGCTAAGCGTCTCCTTGTTTATTCATAACTAGCGGCGGCTCGCGGTTTTACCCGCGCGGATCCCGTTCCCGTGGGAATATCCGGATAAAAAGTATCCTATATACATAACCAGGCTATCTACTATCTGTGTACCAAATTTTCATCCAAATCCGTTCAGTAGTTTTGGAGCTTATTCAATGCAAACAAACTAACAAACGATCAAATCTTTCCTCTGTATAATATTAGTATAGAAAACATCTCTTTTATATAGTGCCCGTGTTATCCATTCTATGTTCCCTCCAGCGCCATGAGTATAACACCTACCTACAGCCTTCACTAATAGCTTCAAAAATCACAAAAAAAATGTAGACGGTTGGAAAAATATAATTATTTTTTAAATTGACTTTATATAGGAAAACTTTCGTAGCACGCGCTTAAGTCTAGTATATTTTAAAGATATAAAAATATAGTTAGATAATATATAATATTTTATGCTTACCTACCCAAATCCTCAAAACCATTTGTAGAACTTATCAATACGAACAACTTTTTGTATGGAAGCAACCTTGAAATCGGGAAAAAATACAGCTGCTTCATACATTTTAGTAAAGTTCAAATTTTTTTCTCTATGAAACAGCTGATTTTTTTTCGTGATTCATACAAAAAGATGTTCCATACAAAAAGTTGGATAAAATATAATATAAAATAACGTTGTATATATCGCGTGCATCAGCAAGTTTATCATACAACTTACTAGCAACCGCCCGCGATTTCACCCACGTGGTTCCCGTTCCCGTGGGAATATTGGGATAAAAAGTAGCCTGTTTTAATCCAGGGTATCTTCTATTTGTGTGCCAAATTTCATCCAAATCGGTTAAGCAGTTTTTGTGTAAAAGGGTAACAAACAAATAAACAAACAAACTGACATACTTTCGCATTGTAAGTACTCGTAGGATTATTTTTTGTCCAAACCGGGCCAGTTTTATGAAATAATTAAGTCGCGCTCTAATTGAGCGAATGAAGTATACGCAACAAAACTTGCGTCTGTGCAGTATTATTCAACAATACTTGCTTGTTTACAAATAAATACCTTGTTTTGTTTTCGTTATGGTTCAATTTTGAATTTTACGGTTTCTAATAACTTTTTAATTTTGCATTTTAAATTGCTTTTTTTTTAAGTGATAAATCTTAAACAAGAAAATATACTAGAAAAAACCATTTTTTTTTGTTTGTTTTATGAATGACGGGGAGACTCTTAGCCTTCATCATACGTGATGTTAAGTATTGATAAGGCTGACGATGGAAGCGAGCCTTTATCGGAATCCTCAACCACTGAGGAACTGGCTATCTTATCTCGAACTGCCGGAACACAACAATTCTGAAAACATTGTTGTTATGGCGTCAGGCTTAGATAAGATGGTGGTAGCTAGCCAGGCGGGTTTACAACAAGTCCTACCACCAACCAAACCGAATACAATATGTACCCCGCTGGGAATCTAACTTGTCTCATGTCCCTCAATTGTGCTCATCCCGTCAGAGCGACATGAGACATGTTGCTTTTTTCTAGTATATTTTCTTGTTTAAGATTTACGGTTTCTCTTGGAGGAATGTCACTAAATATTGTTTACGCACAATTTTTTCTTTAGTAGTAATAATTTTGAAAGATTTGTGTAATTTTAACTAATCTCTAATTATTACTAAAGGTGTTACATTCATTTCATTCATGTATTTTCATTAAAATTAAATCTCTGTTTCAATGATCATTATACCATCAAACGTATCTGTTACGTCCAAAAATGGCCAAAAACATAATTAAAATATCAATCTACTTCATAAATTACTTCCCACGTCGAACATAATTTATTGAAATGACTCAATTATAACAAATAAAGCACAGAAATTATCTCAAAAGAATTTTAATGCAATAGAAAATTAAATTAATAAACACAATGACCACGTCCGTCTTGAAAATTAAAAACAAAATAATTAGTCGATACATTTTATAGAGTCCTTGTCGACGTCGATTCGTATCGGAATCGGAAACTGAGACGACCGTGTCTGTGGTACACTTCCGCTGCTTCCGGCCACAGATAACGTCAGCATTGTTTATGGTTTGGACCATGGACGAAATTAATGCTTGATGAGTCACGGAGTTATTAAATCTCAATGTAAACAGCGTCTTAATTGACTTTCTACCGTTTGAATGGAATGATACAATGCAAGCTACTTATATTTGAGTAATAAATTAAGAAACTGATAATAGATACTAAACAATCGTCTTCTCAGCCATATAACACACCCGCTGCTGGGTTTAGGCCTCCCCCTAAAGGGGAGTTTGCCATAATCGCCACGCTTGGCAGGCGGGTTGGCGATCGTAGTATGGCCAAGTTTGTAGGAGACGCTGCTGCCCGTCTCCTGAAGGCTGAGTCACTTAGTCGCCTTTTACGACACCCACGGGATGAGAGGGGGTAGTGCTATTCTAAGCCGACACTACACAGCTACTACTAAACAATCATAATCTTATTAATGTTGTGTACCTAAGCTTGTAAAAGGCCCGTACGTAAATGTACATTATCTTCCATTTATTTAGTGTTTTACCCATAATGTTTTCAATGTACCAACTTATCGTTTTCACTGTAAGTTTACCGAAAATAAGAATTAAATTGGTATTACATTACAAGCGACATAGGACGTACAAAAATTGGTAAACTTTAAAGCTTGCCTATCCCATGATTACTTTCTTTAGGATTTTTTTAAATCTTGCATTTACAGCGCTATTTTTCAATGATATAAAAACTGAAAGTATATCTATAACAACCCCGTACATCCATTAGGTTGCCGGATTAAGTCCCATCTGTGCGAAATGGAGGCAAGTATTTTTTTTTGCATTTTGTCTAGCATCTCCTTCCAATACCGGTTTCCGCAACTCAACGGCTTTTTTCGCCTATTTTACGTCCGGAGGGTGTCAGGCTGGATTACTTCAGCCATCACAGCTTCACCAGGAATGCTCCCAGCGCCTTCACGTCAGAGATGGCTTCCCCGAGACTGCCTATTGGGCCGAGGTATTTTGCCCAGTAAGGGGCTACTCCATCACAATTCAACAGGACGTGAGCAGCTGCCTCTTTTACCTCCATGCAGCATCTGCATAGTGGGCTGTCAGTGGATTAAAAAGGCGCTTGTTAAAGTGTTTGTTTTGTCTAGTATAAAAATATATATTACTTTCTTTCTCTATGACGGCAAATCTTGCGCATGCCACGTGTCGCGTAGATCGAAAGCCGTCCGAGAGGTTTTGCAGGATGGCCGCTAGCTACTGGTTTAGCAAGAGAAAACACAATGTCCCGCGGAAGGGCGCGCTGCGATTTATATTCTACTAGTACCCGCCCCTGGTTTTACTCGCGTGGTTACCGTTCCCGTGGAAATATCAGGATAAAAAGCTACTTTTTATCTATGTGTTAGTTTCTTAAAGTCTGTACATACCAAATTTCATCCAATTTGGGGAAGGGGTGTGAAACTTTCTTGCTTAATTAAAATTTACAAAAAGCGAGGCCGCTACTAACTCAATAAGTCAAAATTGTTAAAGTATTTTTGTTTCTGAGATCAAGAACGCCAAAGTTGGCCATTTTACGCGAAAATCCCAGTCGAGATGTAATATGGTTCTTAAGTTTATAATCTTCGGTCAACCTGCCTGTTCTTTTTTACACATATTCTACACTTTTCCTTAAGCTCATGTTAAAAATAGAATCTTTGTTCTCTCTTTTAGTGATAATTGGTGTTTGACGACGCACATATGTCCAGAAATATAACTTGAAGAGGTAAAAGACATCCTGGAAACACTGACCAGTGTATTTTGAGCTGGTCCTTTGCGTAAACGGTTTTAATAAAACCAGTGCCTCAGGTGTATAAATAGTGTGGAAAAATTTATTATGTTAGTAATTGTTATATTTATGATAAATTTAAATAGAAAATATTGCAAAACATTTACTCGGCCACAAGTGTCTTGGTAGCTCAGTGGTTAGAGCATTGGACTGGATTTCCAAAGGTCGTGGGTTCGAATCCCATCTGAGAATTCACTTGTGGCCGAGTTAATTTTTTCCAATATTTTTCTATTTAAAATTTATCATAAATATAAAAATAGCATCGAAAAATGCAAAAATCAAAAAATAGTAATTGTTTCTATAATTTGACATATAACATTTTTTTTAAGATCTCAGTAGCGTAGTCGTTTATTGATTGTGGCGATTAAGCAAACTTCGAAATGGTCTCCCACGGGATGGGTGACCAAACATTTTATAGCTGTGCTGCTGTGTAGAAGACACGTTAATAAAAACCGGGATCAATGACTATTGATCCCGGTTTCATAATATGCTGTCGTTAGCATCCACCAAATTCGGTACGCTTGATCATGGCATATTCTCCTTATCAATTCACGAAGAAGTCCTGTGTCCCATAAGTGGATATATTTTAATTCAAATACATATACAAATAGCTTGTTGTACATAAAAGCATGAAAATACAAGTTATATACCTTAAAACTTATTAAAAAAAAAACAGTAAGTAATATAATAATGTGAAACAGAGGATTATTTGACCATTACAATTTTAACCGATACAATAGGCTATTTGACAATGCGAAAAATAAAGTGTCAATTACTGTTATCAGTATAAATTATGAGTTTAAAAATAGTTTTTTATTAACGTAAGTTGAAAATAATTATAAATTTATTTTAAAATCCGTAAATAAAAATGCATTTTATAAACGGTTTGTCACGTGACACAAAACGCTCCTGATTCGTCGAGTTTATAATGACGTCACCTGCTTGTAAACCTCGTTTGCCTACGTATGTGGATGATATGCAGAATACAGGCAAGTGACGTCACCGACCCCATTGCAGCGCCATATTGTCAAAGTAGCGTTTTGGCGCGCTGTTTAAATATTGAATTTTTAATTTGATATTTTTCAGCAAATATGTACCAGAATTAAAAAAAACAACTTTTACTGGGTTCCTTAAACTCCACTACATAATATAAAATGGATTTTCAAAACCTGTCAAATAGCCTGTACACTACACACTACACTATTACGCAATTTACAAACATTGATACTCACAGTTTGTTGATATTCTCATCCTAACCAAAAACGCAGTTGCTGTACTCCCGCGTTACACCTGGGTAAGGCTGAAAACTGGTGTTTTGCCGATAGAAATTTCACACACCGAGTTATTATCTAACTCTGTTACTAACACATTTTGATTGTAATTGATTGAAAGTGAAGTTACATTGCTCCTTTAGTAAGATAGTTGTCTTTTGTTGTTGATTTTTACTAAAGCAGCAATGTGCCTGCACTGTCAATCAAACTTTTTTTTTTTTTTTATGAACGACGGGGATACTCTTAGCCTTCATCATACCTGCTGTTAAGTATTGATAAGGCTGAAGATGGAAGCGAGCCTTTCCCGGAATCCTCAATCATGGAGGAGCTGGCTATCTTATCTTTGACTGCCGGAACACAACAATGCTGAAAACATTGTTGTTATGGCGTCAGACTTAGATAAGATGGTGGTAGCTAGCCAGGCGGACTTAGAACAAGTCCTACCACCAACCAAACCGAATACAATATGTACCCCCGCTGGGAATCGAATTTGGGACCCCTGGGTCTGATACGTTGATAGAAACAAGATACATAATCAGGGGTCTTGAGCTTTTTGCTGCTGCACACACGTGCATTATTTTCATTCTTCTTTCTTTTGTAAATTTTCCTGTCAATCTAATTATTTTGTCTTTTTTTTATTTAGAAATGTAAAGTGATATGTATGTGAGTGTTGTTAGCAAATAAAATAGATCTATCTACCATTTGAGTGTACAAACGTATCGCATCGGACACTGCCGCAAACTATATTAAAATATCTGACGATGAATTATATGACATTTTAAATTAATACAATTAGTTGTATTAATTTTTTCCATATTTGCGCTTAGTTTTGTATTAGAAATTGGACCATTAGGAAAAACAGAATCTAACTACGTGTTGTAGAATCTTTGATAAAACACATGTTAGTTTTTATTTTTTCCATATTTGCGCCTAGTTTTGTATTAGAAATTGGACCATTGGGAAAAACAGAATCTAACTACGTGTTGTAGAATCTTTGATAAAATACATGTTAGTTTTTATTTTTTCCATATTTGCGCCTAGTTTTGTATTAGAAATTGGACCATTAGGAAAAACAGAATCTAACTACGTGTTGTAGAATCTTTGATAAAACACATGTTAGTTTTTATTTTTTCCATATTTGCGCCTAGTTTTGTATTAGAAATTGGACCATTGGGAAAAACAGAATCTAACTACGTGTTGTAGAATCTTTCATAAAATACATGTTAGTTTTTATTTTTTCCATATTTGCGCCTAGTTTTGTATTAGAAATTGGACCATTGGGAAAAACAGAATCTAACTACGTGTTGTAGAATCTTTGATAAAATACATGTTAGTTTTTATTTTTTCCATATTTGCGCCTAGTTTTGTATTAGAAATTGGACCATTGGGAAAAACAGAATCTAACTACGTGTTGTAGAATGTTTGATAAAATACATGTTAGTTTTTATTTTTTCCATATTTGCGCCTAGTTTTGTATTAGAAATTGGACCATTGGGAAAAACATAATCTAACTACGTGTTGTAGAATCTTTAATTAAACACATGTTAAATTATATTTTAGAGCTCGATAATAACTGAATAACGTAGGCAAAGCGCAAATTATCCGGTATCATTAAAAGAGTAAATTGTTATAAAGTTGTTAATAATCAATAATGTTTTAAGACTTTTAAGACTTTTTTTGAATGAATGCCATAAAAAACTTCGAAATAAAGATAACCAAAGTTACGACTTGAAGCTCAGCCTAATATGGCTGTAACTTTTGCCAATATTTGTGAAAAGGTCATAAGTAGCAAAGCCCTCTCCAAGGTCGGTTTTTGTCCTCACTTTTTTTAACGAACTTTAAGTTTAAATAAAACCTATATAAGTATTTACCTCTTTTAATTTATGTAAATGTTCATATGAACATTTCTGTTTGTCTTGGTCAGAGTGTTTTTAGGGTTCCGTACCTCAAAAGGAAAAAACGGAACCCTTATAGGATCACTTCGTTGTCCGTCCGTCCGTCCGTCCGTCTGTCAAGACCGTTTTTCTCAGGAACGCGTGGATGTATCAAACTGAAATTTATATCTAATACTCAGGTCTACTGTCCCTTGGAGCTGTGAAAAAAATCAATCTTCTAACCCAAAGTAATCAAAAGATACAGCCGTTTATGCCGCAAATTTTCGAAACTCGCACGGGAATCAAAACCTACAGGGTACTTCCCGTGAACTTAGAATCTTGAAATTTGGTACGAAGTAACGTCTTATAGTACAGACAAAGGAAAAATTGCGAAAAGCGTAAATTTTTAGTTACATCATATTTTCAAAAATATTTTTGAAAATTTTAAATGGAACCCTCGATGCGCGCGTCCGACTCGCACTTGGCCGGTTTTTTTTTACGATTAATTATGTTTAAAAATAGTCATTTTAAGTGTTTATCTAGTTTATCAGTTGTCGCCATCATTATCTGAACCGTGATTATCTAGACTCTATATCATCCTCTTGCGTAGCAAGGGAAATAAAAGAAAATTAGCCTTTAAAAATACAGTCATTTAAATCCTAATTTTAGCAGAGCGAATATTTATACGCCCGATATTTTAGTTGGTATCATACGACTACTGGGAACCGATTGATTTTAAATCGTCAAGTACGCGCACTGCCGTAAAAGTCTATACTTATTTCCATTAAGGCTATCTAAATAGTATCGAGGACGTATCGAAGACCTAATCCCAAAAAATGTATAGGAAAACGTAGTTCCATTTACGACCGGTGGGAACGCTGCTCAATATGTCATAAATTTTTTACTTTACTTTCTCGATACTTTGTCGAAAGTTTTTCGTGCGAGGCCTACTGAACGATAAAACTACCGGTCTACTAAATAATCGCAAAAATTCTTGTAAATAAAAGACATCAACGAGATTGCAATGATTAATATTTTGTGTTTCCATTATTGTGACAGTTCGGAGTGAAATTTCAATAATAATATAGCCTAGCTAGGGCAAAGTCACGGTCCCCCAGGACCCTACGGTGGTTAGAGAGCAAGGAGTGATGGGTTTAGCTGGTAGTACCCACTCCCGGCCTTCCATTGAGCCTTTTGAGGCCGTATGAGGGGCCGAGAGGTGTCAGGTGAGCCCAGCATAACCTTATGGTATGCGAAATTACGCATACCCCTCACTCAAAAAAAAGGACAAAGTCAGTACAGTCAGCAGCTTATGAATCTTGCACTACGTAAACTTCGCGATATAAAGGCTCTCTCTAGGCCAAAAGTATAACCGCAATTACTGCCGTATGCACAATTTATTATTGATAATTTAGCATAGGTTGAAAATGAAAATAAGTAACAGTAGGAAGGAATTAATTATTTATTTGGTTTTACTGCCTATAATAAACAATTTTGAGTAATCTTACTTAGCTGCTATTTCAATGTTTACAAAATCCTCAGATACCTACTCTAATTATATAAAATATATACCGTCGGTGGTGTTAACTTTGCTTATGCGTTTACACACACAAGGACAGATTCTCTCCATATAAAGTTCTTTATTTATTTCTAGAAACAGCAACAAACAATAATAAATAAATATGAATAAACCGGTGGGGATATTACCTATCTGTGCAACAGCAACGCGAAAGCGATAAGTCACGTCACTTATTGCTGTCGCGTTGCTGTTGCAAAAAAAGGTAATAATTCCGCCGACCTTTTGACAAGCTGTTTGGCGTAGGGGTACTAAACCCGCCTTCTGCGCCAGAGGCCCAGGTTCGATCCCCGGACGGGACAAATATTTGTGTGTATGCACATGTCTATTTGTCGTGGTCTGGGTGTTTAATATGTATTTATACAAAAAAATATAAGTTTACCCGTTATCTGGTATCATAACACAAGTTCTTCATGAAACTTGACGTGGGCTATATAATTGGTCTGATTGTGTGCAATCATTTATTTATATATTTAATAAAAATAAATGTCCAATTTTCACTTTTACTCCATAAAGGCACGTGAATTTAACGTTATTTAGTTAACTTTAATGCGTTCCTTTAAAGCGCAAAAGCTATAGCCATAAACTGTGAAATGCGTTACACGATATTAATAATAAAATTACGTAAAATTAATTCGAATGGAACTTACAGAAAACGATTATTAGTCCAATAAAATGTTCGCAACTCCCCGTAAAGCTTTACGTAATTAGTTCAGTGGTTAAGAAAGCCGATCGCTTCATGTAGGTCGCGGATTCGATTTCCACTCAGGAAATTATTGTGGCTTAGATAATTAGTCCAGCTGTGCACTTTCGTCGCTCTTAGGTTTTCTATATTTTTATAATTATACTAAGAGGAAACGCTTAGGCTGCATCACAAATTTCTCCTGAAATCCTCAACCACGGAGGAACTGACTTTTGACTTTTGACGCAAACAAAAAATCTGAAACATTGTTGCCATGGTGATAGACTTAGATACGAGTAAGATAGTGATAGCTATAGCTATTAGTTGTTCGCTTAAATACGATTTATATGATAATAACGAGTTGTTTTTTTTACAGTTAGGATAACCAAAAAATGAACATTAATTTTAGTATTTTTTTTGCGATGAAATTTGATCTTACCCATGTGTTTAAGGTCACTTTTCAATTTGACGATTCTGTATGAAATTAAACGGAGAAAAAAATAGCCCTTGACGAGTTTCTTGCCGGTTCTTCTCGTTACAAGGTCTCCCGCCGTAGGGTTTGTGAACCGATGGCGTAGCTTCTTTGACGTTCATAAGTGCTTGTAACAACCTAGACTAAATAAATGATATTGAATTTGAATTTGAAAATTGTTAATACGTACGTAAGATTCCTTTTACATCATACAAGGTTTTTCGTTCTTTTTTTTCTCAAAAAAAGGGCCAATTTTTCCTCGTTCAAGTAAAAGATATTCCTCTGATATCGTGATTTAAATTTCGTGATGAAGTATCAGCCCTTTGCAGACGAGGAGGACAGACAATAGAGATTGATACATTCATAAATGTCAAAACACAGATTAGCAAACAATGGGAGCGCAGTTAACATATTGTGTAAAAAAATCTCTTTTTATGGCATTAACACCTTGTAAAATTATCCAATAAAGATTATTCAGGGTCAGCCTTATTTGTTCTACAGTATTCAATCATATTATGTGCAGTTGTTTTAACAATTTAATCATTATTAATATCCCTTACTTTGTTACAGGTATGCATCTTCATAAATCTCACCCAAGGCATACAGGAAAGTATAAATACGTCGATGCGCCGGCGCACTTTGTAAGTGCGATATCAATATTGACTTCTACGGACTTGCTATGGGCAGTATATAGATCTGTGTTATTGAATGAACTGTGACTCACTATAGGAAAAGGTTGAATAACAAATATTTTGACTTTGCATTGTGATTTTTTTTATGAACAAAGGGTAAACGCATCTTAAGTTTCTTAGCGCACTCGTTATTGAAATAAAACAACTTTTGCGGATTTTAAGACAAATCTTTGCAAGTGGTTCAATGAATTAAAAAATACAAATGTAATTGTTTGTGAGATTGCTTTTAACTATTCACTTCATGTTAAAAAACTAAACGAGGAACTTAAATTTACCTGTGAAAAATTTGATCACACCAGCTTTATTGATATGGGGCTAGATAGATATATACCGAAGGGAAGAAAATTCAAACGGCATATAGGCGGTCACATACTTAGAGAAATTTTACATTTAGACTACAGTAGCCAAATGAGTAAATACAATGACGCAAAATCAAAAGCATTCTACATCAACTATGTAACTATGATTGACCAAAGTACACAGACTGAACAACATAACTCTGACATTAACAAAATCGACGACATATCAATATCAACTCCAACTAAAAATACTACCACTGACATCCCTAAAAATAATTTTTTTCTATTATAATTTTATCAAAATATTTCACCAAAACATAAATGGATTGGCCACTAAAGCAGATGAACTTGTTATATGTCTTGACGAACTGAAAAAAGAAAACAATTTCATTGACATTGTCTGTATAACGGAGCATAATATGATCAAAAGTGATACGGTCTGTATTCCAGGTTACACGTTAGCGACAAGCTCTTATAGGTCGTCTAGAGACGGCGGATCGTGCATTTTGGTATACAGTCAACACAATTACAGGGTCATAAACGAAATAAATTCACTTAGTGTTGCAAACATCTGTGAATGCTGTGCAATAGAATTAACGGATCATAATCTTATATTGATATGCCTGTATCGATCGCCAAAAACCAAAACATCAATAGTGGAAATGTTTTTTCAAAAACTTGAACAAATTTTAAGAATAGCATCAAAGAAAAATAAAAAAATTATCATATGTGGTGATTTCAACATTGACCGATTAAAAAACACTCCTACATCTCAACAATTTGAATACATATTATTAGGTTGCAATCTAAAGTTATGTATTAATGAACCTACCAGGCTCAGTAGCAAGACCTGTCTAGACAATTTTGCTCATAACATAAAAGGATGCCAAGCGAAAGTCAAGGAACTAGCATTATCAGATCATACATCTCAAATTCTAAATTGCCCTGTAAAAAAAAGTTACTATTTTAAACACTACTTCAAATTTAAACGAGACTATTCCACAGAAAACATTGAAAAGTTTAAAAGTGTGCTTCAAACATTAACATTTCACGATGTATATGCAAACGATAACCCTGAGGACGCTTTCAATCTATTTTACGAAACATTTAAAATGTTCTATGATCTGTGTTTTCCTATCAAAATTAAAATATCAGTATACAAACGTCCAAAATGGCTAAGCAAAGGCATTAAGCTCTGTGCTAGCAAAAAACGAAAACATCTGTGGAAATTCAGGCACTCGCCAAACGAGCAAAATAGAAAGGCTTTAAAAGAATACAGCAGGAGGTTGAAATCTGTAATTAAACAAACTCAAAAGTCTCAAAATAACTATAGCATTGTAAACTCATCAAACAAGTCAAAAACTGTGTGGGGGATTATAAATAAAGACAAATTTGCCAAAATGAAACCAGAAATCAATCAAATTGAACACAACAATCAATTAATCACCGATCCCAAAGAAATTGCACAGGTTTTCAATGAGTATTTTGTTAACGAAAACAGTCAAGAAACTAAATGTGATATAAAGAAATCTGTAACCTATATACAACATGCGCAGTCTAATTCATGTTACATGGCACCCACTGACCAATTCGCAATCGAAAAAATCATTCGGAATCTTAAATCCACCGCTAGCACTGGTTACGATGACATCAGTACAAAAGTCATAAAAAATGTAGCAAAGTATATAGCGCCAATATTAAGTCACATAATTAATTTAAGTATTGAGAAAGGCATTTTTCCCAGTAAGTTAAAAATATTAACTGTTATTCCACTTTTCAAAAAAGATAACAAAGGAAATATCTGCAATTATAGACCAATCGCTTTACCTTCCGTCTTCGCCAAAATTTTCGAGAAAGTAATCTATGAAATCATAGAAGCTTTCTTAAATAAAAACAATATTATCGCTGCAGAACAATCAGGATTTAGAAAAAACAAATCCACGGAATCAGCAATGTTCAATTTCTTAAAAGAAGTGTTAGATGGTTTGGACAGTAAAAAAAGAGTGACAGCCTTATATATGGACATGACTAAAGCATTCGATCGCGTTAATCATTCCATACTCTTGCGTAAGCTCGAACTATATGGAATTAGAGGAACAGCATTAAATTTAATCAAATCTTACTTAACAGAAAGAAAACAACAAACTGAAATAAGTAGATTAGATTTAAACACGGGTGAAGAACATAAATACTCGTCATCACTCAGAACGGTGCATTACGGAGTACCGCAGGGTAGTATATTGGGACCGCTACTATTTCTAATATATATCAATGATCTCCCAAAAGCTATTGACTTTCCTATGGTACTCTTCGCGGATGATAGTACGGCAATTTTTACAGACAACAATAATGGCAACCATGAAAGTGACATAAATGACTCATTTAAATGTATAGTAGACTGGTTAGAATGTAACAATTTGAAAATTAATATTGACAAAACTTACAGAATGACATTTCAAAATAAAAATAGTAGCTTTGACCCTCTTAATATAAATTATCACAACTACCAAATTAAACAGGCACAATGCACCAAGTTCCTAGGCATTTATATCGATGCCAGCCTGTCTTGGAAAAATCATATAGAACACATATGTCTTAAGCTGGGTAGGTTTTCCTATGCTCTGTACTTGCTACGAAAAGTTGCAAATATAGACGCGCTCTTAAGTGCATATCATGCATATGTTGGCTCCACGATCAGATACGGAATCATATTTTGGGGGAATTCCGTAGATAAGGAGAAAGCATTTAAAGCGCAAAAAAAGTGTATACGCTCTATGTGCCACTTGAAACAAACTGATTCATGCAAACCTTACTTTAAAGAACTTAAGATTCTAACACTCCCTTCGATATATATCTCTGAGTTAGCTTTACTTGTTAAAAAAAACATTGATAACTTCAAAGTAATGCATAGTAAAAGGCATAAAAATAGGTTAAAACTTACTAGATGTAACACTAGTATGTTCCAAAAGAGTGCTTTCAGAATGGGTATTAAAATCTATAACAAGTTGCCGCAATATATCAAAGAAATTCTTCTTCCTCTTAGTTTTAAGAAACAGCTTAATAATTTCCTGATTGAAAAAGCATATTATTCAATTGAAGAATATATTAATGATAAATTTTAATACCTTGATTTGTAGGAAAAAATTTTTGTTACTTTGCAATTTTTATTATAATTGCATTTTGACATTATTAAAAATTGTATTTTGACATTTTTAATAATTGCTTTTTTGACATTTTTAATAATTGTATTTTGACATTTTTAATAATTGTATTTTATTTAGTTCTTATATAATGTTGTTTCTATTGTATGATTCTGGAGTTGTCCGGTCAATTAATTTATGACATATTAATTTACCATATCTTAATTTCATTTTAATGTTAATCTATGACAAAAAATAATTTTGATTTTTAAATTTTGATGTCTAATGTTGATGTAACTTCTATCTACTCATATTTTGATTTTGCACACCCGTGAGGGTAGGACATGGCGCTCATTGTATTCCATTATATAAACTGTATATTCTTTCTATACCCATGTTTAAGCAAATAAATGTTTTGATTGATTGATTGATTGATTGATTAAGTGCACTATACAGGGTGTTAAAAGACACATAACGAAAACGAAACCACGTATTCTCTCCGTAGTTGTTATCATTTTCTTGTATGGGGTCAAATCCGGGAACCTGATAGTTTAGGAGTTATTGAGGATCAAAGTCAATATTTATTTTTAAAATTTTCGTCTACAGTTTCAAAACCGCAATGAATATCAAAACCAATCAAAGAAACTAGATCCCGGCCGTCTACACGTACTCTCTAGACACACGCACACGTTGTTGCACTCGTTTTTTCGCGTGTATAAATAACACCCATTTTTTAAAACGATTCCGTTCGTTTCCCAGCAATTATTTTCCCATATTCTTATAAAGTTTGATGTACACTACGCATATATTACGGCTTCGGTATGGTTCTTTTAACACCCTGTATTTACCCGCAACATATATTTGGTACTGAGTTTTTCGGTTCCCCAACGTTTCGACCTAGTCAACCCGTGACCAGGGCAACTGAAAAGGTGCCGAACATTGTTATTTTTTTATGAACAAGGGGTTAACGCTTAGCTTATCGTTTAGCTAGGCTGAAGGAGGAAGCGCTCTTCTCCCGGAATCCTCAACCACTGGAACTGGCTATCTAATCTCTAACTGCCGGAATACAACCATGTTGAAAACGGCGTTGTTGTTGTTATGACGACAGACTTTAGTTAAAGATGATGGTAGGTAACCAGGCGTACTTACAACAAGTCCTACCACCAATACAATATGTACCCTCAGTGGGAATCGAACCCTTGACCTCTGGGTCGAACATCACTAAACCACAGAGGCGGTTAAAATAAATTTTAATATAAATCTGTGTTATTGTATGAACTGTGACTCACTATAGGAAAAGGTTGAAAACAAAGATTTGACTTTGACATTGTATTTTTTTTATTAACAACATGGAGACGCTTAGCTTAACGAAGGTGGAGTTTCTTCCAGAATCCTGAAGCCTCAACCACTGAGGAACTGGCTATCTTATCTCTAACTGCCGAAACACAACAATGTTGAAACCGGCGTTGTTGTTATGGCGACAGATTTAGATAAGATGTTGTCATCTGAACAGGCGGACATTGAATGGAACATTAAATATACTGTAATACCAAAGTATCTAATAACTTTAAAACTTAAATGGAACGAGTGTGGTTAGCTTATTACATTCTATTTTTATTAGCATCCTCATTTCACTACACGGAACTGTATTTCAGTGTAAGAAGTTACTAACTATTACGAAATCACTCAAATGACACCTGTCTAGTCTGAAGAAGACTCTGTTCCACATTTCCTCAGACAAGGCACCATTGTTTATCACTTTAGTGTCACAATGTCACGGTTTGTTGGCTGCTGACATGTTCTGATTATGCGACCTTCACCTCTATAATCGAGACCGGAAATTATGTGAGCAGTACCTTCCTACTTCCTTTGTCATGTCAATAACTTTCTCCCTATCTTATCGGAATGACCTTACAACCCGGAATCGCGACCACAGACAATATAAACCAACCTTGCCATAGACAAATTCAAAAAGTATCCACAGATAATCGTGTAATCAAGTATGTACTTGCGTAAATTTGAAATTCGATTCACGCATTGTCTCAAACGCTCGTGTCCAATGCCATGTTTCTAAACGTACTTGTCGCATAAGCGAAGCACGCTCAACGTGATTTGTATCATAAATCGGTTGTAAAAAGGTTTATTATCAAATAGATAGGTGTGCGGCGCTTGACATAAAACCGTTTTTGCAAGCCATTATTTGTGTTACTAGGTAAAGGGCAGACGTGTAGCCTAATCGTTTCATTACACGCAGTAAAAAGGTTTGTCTCGCGGTTTTTCTTCAATTTAGGCGGTGTGCGGTAAACCGACCATAGATAATTTTCCTTTTAATTTGTAAATTTATTTTAATGGCGTCGGTGCAACGTCTTTTGCCTTTACTAATTAAAGCAAAACTAACACCAGAAGTGTTGAAACTTAATCTGATCGTAAATCGATTATTAATTCGATACTCTACACTACAAAATCGGGACGATTTGTATCGAAAGTGAATCTCTGTCACAATTTTGGTACAGTCGACGCTACGTCAGGTTTAACACGTTTACTACAAAATGAACTCTTATTGCATTCATTATAAGAACGAGGTCAAGCTTAACATGATTTTTTTACTGGTTTTCTTCTGTACTATTCGTAATTTATAATTTGTAGTGAGTATTTGTCAATTGAATAAGATTGAATGGTTCAAAATTCAAATGATAATGCATAATCGACGACCTCCGTGCTAGAGTGGTACGTACACCGGTTTCAAAGTGTCGCTTTCTCTGAGGTCCCGGGTTCGAATCCCGGTAGGGGCAAATGTTTGTATGATGAATACGAGCACTTGTACCTGAGTCATGGACGTTTATATTTATTTCTACACATAAATACTTATATATGTATAATTATATGTATTTATATCCGTTATCCTAGTATCCCATAACACAAGCCTTACAGTGCTTACTTTGGGGCTAGGTTAATTCGTGTGAGTGTAAGAAATATTTATTATTATTATTATGTATTTCTTTAATGTTTAAAATCGAATTGTGCACTTGGATTGCTATCATAAGTTCTGTTTGATCTTTTGAACAGATTTTACTGGAAATATAATTATTCATAGCTAAGTTTAGTGAAAAATACATCTCGCTTATAAATACAGAGATCATTGATATGTTAACTTTTGTGTAAGCACATGTATACCTATCTTTTTGAAGTCTTTCTAAGTAGCGTGTAACTTTTTGGTCAATCAGTATAACACAAAACATAACAAAATACATATCAAATACAGGGTAATCATCCCGTCATCCCGTGACCACGGCAGCTGAAAAGGTGTCGAGACGTCGGGAAAATAAAAAACCCCTAAAAATACGGACAATTATTACAACTTAGTTCGTGAAATATAGCGCGTTTGATATCCGTTAAAGTTGTTTTATTTCTAATACAGGGTAATTTTAAAAACAGTATCAGACTCAGAATCTGTAAGTGAACAACTTTCTCCTAGAAACAAGTGTCGATATATGACAAAAAAAAAATCACTGTTCATACAAATCAGACTGATTATGTGATCGATTTAAGAAAGAAAGAAATAAATAAATCATTTATTCACATAAAATAGCGTAAATAGGGTGGTGGTATAAATACACTGCTCTATTTACCTAACATAAGGCATGTGAAATGTGAATATCAATATCACAATAAACAATCTAAGAATATTTATCTAATTACAAACATGTATTTTTTCAAATTTGGATTATAAATAAATATCATTAAATTTCGCTGGTCAAAAAACTCTTTAAGGCTATAGAAATACAAAAAATGTTTAGTTAGTAAATGTAAGTAGTGTAATGTTTAGTATGAGAAGACCAAAAATTTTTCTCGTATTTCGACCCATGTTTCTAGAAGAGAGTTGTTCACTTACCGATTCTGAGTCTAACTTAAAAAGAAGATCATTCAGACTCCATAAAATTTTGGGCCATTTTCTAAAAGTGCCGTCCAACAAAAAAAAATGCTACGTATGGTTAGAACTAGTCGTTTGAAATAATAGTTGATATGGCACAAAAGTTGTAAGATTGCTCAAAGTCAAGATATAAAAGTTCAAAGATTCGTAATTTTATTTTACATACATTTATGGATTTTTGAAAGTGTAAAGAAACTTGATCTGAAGTATTTTTATTATGCAATGGGGTAAATATATGTTCTACACGTCTAACAATACCCCTGCAAAGAATATAAAAATTACGTGTCTAAAAAAAATGTTTTTTTGCTGATCAGTATCACTGTAGGTATAAAAATTATGGGCTACTAAATCTTTTTGTCTCGAAATGACTTCGGATCATTAGTTTTAGCAATATGTATAAATAATTTCATTTTAAGCATTGTTAGAAATAAAGCATTGTATGAGAATGGCTAATCTTTGAACCTTGACTTAGAGTAATTCTACAACATTTGTGCAATATCAACTATTGCTCCAAATGACCAGTTCAAACCATACGTACCAGTTTGTTAGCTGGCACTTTTAAAAAACGACCCAAAAATAATGATCTCCTTTGAATCATTACCCTGTATACAAAAGTCTACGCTTTCCATATCCGATTAAATATAAAACTTTTCCGATGAGTTTCTTTTGTTTTTCTCAAATCAAAATAACAAAAAAGTTTGCTTTTCTTTTCATAACCAGTGGTTTGAAAGTGGCTATAGCCACAGCATTTAAGTAGTACCGAAAAAAGTGCCGCCTCAAAAACAGGCATGTTGTCGTGACAACGCAAGGAAATTGAATATTATGTAAATGGAAATGTATGAGCTGCTTTTGTGCTTCGCGTGGCGACCCGTGACAGCCATCGTACTGAACAAGAAAGAGGTTAGACACCTCTTTCTTGTTTGTTTTGTTCGTTCCATGAGGCTAAGGTCAGGGACCATTAGTTAAGTTTGCATCATAAGCCATCATCATCATCACCATATCTGCTACACGACACCCGCTGCTGGGTAATGGCTTCCCCCAATCATCTCCACGACGATCGGTCATTGGCTGCCGCGACCTACACCTGATCGTCGGTCCCGCTTGTCGGGGGTCTACCCACGGACCGTCGTCCGATGCGCGGTCGCTATTCCAGGAGCTGTATTTTTTATTCACTCGTCTCGAGGTATCTACTGATTTCCGACTTACATAGCTTCGCTTTTGCCTGTACGACCGCCTCCCATCCCAACGCAAGCGCGCGAGGGGCAAAGCGAAAAGCGAGCTATGTCTACACTTGCAAGGTCGCTTTTCGCCTGATCGCCTTCCCGTTTGTCTCGCCATTCGCGAACAGTGAATCAAAAATAGAGTTCCGTTTTCTATACTATATAATATATAATAATATTATAAAGAGGAAAGATTTGTATTTTTGTATGTAACGAATAAACTCAAAAACTACTAAACTGATTTTGACGAAATTTGGTATAGAGAATCCTTAGACCCCAAGTAGTAACATAGGCTATAAATGATCCCAAAATTCCCACGGGAACGGGAACCACGCGGGTGAAACCGCGCCCGGCCTCTAGTCCTAAATAAAGGCATGATTTAGAACGCCAGGAATGGTTGGGTGCTGCGGGCTCTCTGCCCTCTATCTCAAAAACGGTGAAAAAATTGTTAAACAAATTGTTTAGAAATTCTGTGCTTTACAATTGTCAACATCAAAAACTGATTTTTATGACATTGAATAACTGACGGCGCAGAGGACATTTGTGAGAAGTTGGAGACAACTTTTAGAACACCAAAATGAAGGTGTATACGAGTTTACAGCTTTTCCTCTCTCATTCCGAGATTGACCCCTTTTTTTGGCTTATATGACTGGACTACACTGCCACTTCAGCACTTTGTTCCGTAATGCTTTTCTATCGCCAAGATTCGGGATGATCTATCGACTTTGCAGTGTTTGGTTGGAGTCACGCAACGTGTGATGCAATCGTTCCTTCCCGCTTCCGACAGACAAGACGTGACAGTAACTGGTAGTAAGTTATGTCATGGTGGTGCAAGTTATGTGCTTTTGTGGTTTGTTCTGATTCTGAGCAGCCTTATAAATGTATTTGACTGGGATTAATGACGTTTACAATATATGTAAAAATAAGATTTGAATCATCATAGTAATAATAATAATAAGTATAATTTATTTACTCAAACATAAAACATTTTTTTGCATTGCAGTTCGCACGTCAGCGCAGCCGTTAGATAGTTATGAGCTAGGTCGTTATTTAACGTCATTTAATAAAGGCCATGTCCCAGTTTGGGCCACGTCTATGTACACCATCTCCAAAAATAGAGAAAAAAATACTGATTCTGAGAAAAATATAACTAATTTTATATAATGCATGGTTAAGTGGTTATTAATATAAA
Source organism: Chrysoteuchia culmella (assembly GCA_910589605.1). NCBI lineage: Eukaryota > Metazoa > Arthropoda > Insecta > Lepidoptera > Crambidae > Chrysoteuchia > Chrysoteuchia culmella. Next base: position 2,904,223 of record OU342663.1, read on the forward strand.
CAAATCAATATATTTTACTCGAAATAAGGAGTCAAATATGACAACTCGACGTTAAAAACAACTGCCAGTGTCACTGGTATTGAGTTCTTCTCTGTGTTCAGAAAATGACATCTTCCGCCGTGATGTATTTTTATCTGTGTTTGCATTATATTCATTGTTCCTTCCAGAAAACAAAGCGGTTTTAAAGAAATTGAGTAATTAGAAACTGTTTACCGTGATTTTACTTTCTTTTGGTATACTGTACACAGACGTGGCCCAGACTTCATACATTTTTGGACATCACCTTTCGCCGCATAACAAAGTCCACTTGGTTCTTCTACATTGGTTCGTTTATGGTTTGTTACGATGAGCGATCGTAGGTGTACAGTCGATAAGTCGATTTTTTTTTATATACATACACAACAACAATGTTTTCAGCATTGTTGTGTTCCGGCAGTTTGAGATAAGATAGCCAGTTCCTCAGTGGCTGAGGATTCCGGGAGAGGCTCGCATCCATCTTCAGCCTTATCAATACTGAACATTAGGTATGATAAAGGCTAAGAGTCCCACCGTCGTTCATAAAAAAAAAAAAACATAAAGTGCGCCAACTGAGAGCATGCCTTACTGGCAGGTTCTTGTTAGTTCGTTAAGACTGTACCGACCAAAAAGCGAAAAAAAAATTGATACGGTTAGCATGATATTAAAGAAAATAGTTTAAGCACATCTTAAGTTTCTTCACGCACTCATAATTGAAATAAAACAACTTTACGGAATATTTAGTGCGATTTATTTACTCGAAATATATATTTGGTACTATAATTTTTCGGTTTATTTGAGGTTTTTTGGTTTCCCGACGTTTCGGAACCTTTTCGGTTTAATTTGAAAATAGTTTATTTGCACAGTTAACGTTTTTCTAGTTATTACCACGGATAATGTGTCTACACTGCTTGCAAGGCGATGTTTTGAAATAGGGCAGTGTTTTTTTATTGAACTCATCTAAAGTTGCACAAAATCTTCAAAATGGTGTGTTGGCGTTTACAAGATTAAGGGCATCTGAAATAAAACAACTTTTACGGATATCAAACGCGCTATATTTCACGAACTAAGTTAAAATTGTCCGTATTTTTTGGTTTTTAGGGGTTTGTTGATTTTCCCGACATTTCGGCACTTTTTCAGCTGCCGTGGTCACAGGATAACTGGGCCTCCTTCACAATCTAAAAGTAACTTCTAAGTAGTTTACTTGACAGAAGATTTCACTTATTTTTCATATCACAACTGTCAAATTATCTATTAAATAAGCTACTCAGAACTAACTTTTAGTATGTGAAACTATTTTTCCTTATAAAAACAAATTTTACTTAATGACAATTAAATAATCTACAAGATCTGCGTCTTAAATTTTCAATTTATAAAAGATTCCATATAATTTTATAAGAAATACGCTCCATACAAATTTACTATGGACGCAATGTGCCGTATTTTACATGTTTATTTTTTATTTATTTATCAAGTGGTATGTTACAATTATCACTTAAATAATTTCCCGCCAAACTATGAACATAGTTTGTTGGCGAGATATGCCATGATATACCAAACATGCAATTTAGTAATAAACGTATGTGAAACGTTTTGACGCTGTCATCTCATACAATAATTATAAATTTTTAATTTTGCATTTTACAATGCTATTTTTGTGTGATAAATATTAAACAAGAAAATATACTAGAAAAAAGACCAGTTGCTCTTTTTCTAGTATATTTTCTTGTTTAATATTTATCACACAAAAATAGCATTGTAAATGCAAAATTAAAAATTTATAATTAAATGGCTGTTTCATCTTAATCGATAGTCAAACATCTGTAAAGATGTTTCTTTCGAATGCGAGGATATTTCTCTCATTGATGAAACGACGGTGGCCGACACCGTAGAAAGGTGAATATACTAGAAAAATTCGACGTGTAGCATAATTTGTTAGTGCATTGGGCCGGATTCCCAACGATGCGGGTTCGTATCCCGTCAGGGCGACATGAGACTAGTTGCTTTTTTCTAGTTTATTTTCTTGTTTAATATTTATCATACAATAATGTCATTAGGTTCGGTGCAGTCTTTAAGTTTCCTTAATCAAATTTATTTTAGATTAATCGGAAAAGGATGTGAACTGAAACGACCTGTCGGGAACTCATTATCTTAGTGGTCGGATTTTAACCGCTTTAAGCTTATGAATTGAGTACCAAACAATAATGAAGTGAGAACACTATGCACATACCAGCACTTTTCGCTCTGCTATGCCAATTACTGGGTGATTGTTTTAAAACTGGTTTTGGCTGACTTAGGTATAATTAAACAAGATTACATTCGGTAATATAAGTAATAGATGTACTCGTAATATTATTAACTAGCTTTGTTATCGGTTGTGAAAGTTAAGTTACAGTAGAGGTCGGGCTTTGGATGGGGCCGATATTTCTCTACTTATGAGTTTATTTTAGTTATAGCTTTTAATTTGGATGTACGGGATCCATCCCGTGCCCGCGATCCTTAAAAAGAAGCTGGTACGTGTCAGGAAAAAAAAAGTTATTAAATTCTCAGGAAAAAAAGGGTTATGTCGAATTGAAATAATACATATTAATTTTGATTTTCCACGACTCGAAGTAATATTTATTTTGACACAAATTTCCTAGGCGTAGTAAAAAAGAAGAAAGAAAGAAAAAGGAAAACTTTTATTTGAGACAATCATTAGGGCGAAACAAACAAAATAAAAACTAGCAACAGAGAAGTTTATCCCAAAACGGCCCCAAGTCAGCATGATGCTTGGCCTGACCAGCGCTGGTCTTACGTCGGTACCGTTTTAGTGGGGCTGTGAGTTACATTAATTAGTAGTAAGAATCATTAAAAAAAAAACAAAACTGTAATACGCAATTTTAAATAATGCTTTGACTTACATATTTTGACGCGGCGACCACAGATGAAACACGTGCCACGCGTTTCTTTAGAAGGTACTTCCATAAAAATATATTTATGTCAAAGCCCAATAAAACAGGTGTTCAACAAGTTTGACGTGTCTGAGTAACTCTTTAAGTATGGTTTTTGATCTATGCCGGCCCAATATTGTTTAAAATCTCTCTCTAATAATTGATTAGGTAATAAAGATGTTCAGTTTCTTTGAATGTACTGTTCCAGAAGTACCGATCGGAATTGAAAAAATATATGACAAATTAGGGTAGATGATCCGGTTATACCCACTTTAATAAAATCCTTATTTACATCGCTATGGTTCAAAGTGGCCACAGCTGGGTGAGTGGCCACAACAGGGGCCTCTACTTTTTGATATTTGATAGGACAATTATTGCGACTATAGGTTGTTAGGAAGACCCTAAGATACATTTTCACTGATTAATCGATCGATTAAGGACGTAAATAGCACATCATTAATTTAAATTAACACTGCATTTCAGTCGTTTGTTCGAAGTTTATTTGGACAAAACGATGCTTTAAACCACGATTTAATAATCGATTATTCATAAAATTTGCTTTTAGTCTTTCCACTAGTGTCATAATATAAACGCAACGCAGTTAAGAATATGATTTACTTTAATGAACTGCGTATAGACAATATCAGTAGGTATGGTTTTTTTTATAGTGACTCAATTTTATAGTTCTGCTAAAAAACTGCTATAAACATTTACGATGTTTTGTCTAACATACACAAAAGATCTTCTTCCTTATTCTGATCATTATAATATAATGATTAACAAAACGGTTATGATTCTTTATCATCTTGCAAATTTACGTAATATGTGATCACATGTATGTACACAGGACAGCACGTCAGACTTTACTATCTTAATATATATAAATCTCCTGTCACGATGTTTGTCCGCGATGGACTCCTAAACTACTTAACCGATTTTAAATAAAATTGGCACACCGTGAGCAGTCTGGTCCAACTTAAGAGATAGGATAGCTTTGATCCCAAAATTCCCACGGGAACGGGAACCATGCGGGTGAAACCGCGCCCGGCCTCTAGTTGATTTATAATATTTTAACCGCCTCTGTGGTCTAATGGTACAACCACTGGAATCACGGGTTCGATCCCCAGCGGGGGTACATATTGTATTAGGTTTGGTTGGTGGTAGGACTTGTTAATTACCACCATCTTATCTAAGTCTGACGCCATAACAACAATGTTTTCAGCATTGTTGTATTCCGGCAGTTAGAGATAAGAAAGCCAGTTCCACAGTGATTGGGGATTCCGGGAGAGGCTCGCTTCCATCTTCAGCCTTATCAATACTTAACATCAGGTATGATGAAGGCTAAGAGTCTCCCCGTAATTCATAAAAAAATAAAAAACGTATGATAACATGAAATAGGCAAAGTAGTAATTAATATATATAATGAAAATTGCTTAATACTAAATCTCATAAAAATCTAACACTTAATGATAGGTCAATGTCCAGGGGGTCAATTCTGCAATTTTTTTGTCAAAATCGTCTCTCAATAGTGTTTCAATAGTAGTGTTTATTTACACTGCTGTAAAAAGAACTGTGTAAAACAGGACTACCATTGAAACACCATTGGAATACGATTGTGACTAATCATTAGCAGAATTGGGCCCCTGGTCTCGAAATAAAAAAAAAAGTTAAAAGCCTTAAAAAAAACAAATGTCAAAAATTTATGAATTAAATGCGGCGCTTCCTGTCGCATATTTCACTGAAGGCCGTTGCACCGGTACTGCACAGTTAAATAATTACTCGTACAGTTAAATAATTAACTCGTTTTGTTCCGTCCTGTGTCGTTGCGGAAACGCGCGAACAATAACTTACACAGATAAAACCTAATCAAAATACCGACGCCAATAACTTATTGTTCAAATCCTATCCTACTAATATTATAAACTAGCTGTTGCCCGCGACTTCGTCCGCGTCAATTTCTGTTATTATTATACGGACATTTTTTTAGATCATTTAAAGAGTAATAATTCTTTCATACATAATTTTTGGGTAACTTTACTCGTTTACGCAGCGCACGCAACGGAAGCCCTCAAATATGGATAATTTTCCCCGTTTTTGCAACATTTTTCACTGATGCTTCGCTCCTATTGGTCGCAGCGCGATGTGATATCCTAAAGCCTTCATCGATAAATGGACTCGTCGTCTCAGCCACATAACACCCACTGCTGGGTATAGGCCTCCCCCAAAAAGGGGGGGTTTGCCATAATCGCCACGCTTGGCAGGCGGGTTGGCGATCGCAGTATGGCCAAGTTTGTAGGAGACGCTGCTGCCCGTCTCCTAAAGGCAGAGTCCCTTAGTCGCCTTTTACGACACCCACGGGATGAGAGGGGGTAGCGCTATTCTAAGCCGACACTACACAGCTGGATACAGCAGTTACACAGATAAATGGACTATCCAACACAATAAGAATTATTCAATTCGAACCAGTAGTTCCTGAGATTAGGGCGTTCAAACAAACAAACTCTTCAGCTTTATAATATTAGTATAGATTTGAAAGTAGGTCAGTTTGTTTGTTCCTCTTTCACGCCTGAACGGTTGAACGGATTTGTATAGAATTTGGTATATACAGACTTCAAGTTGGACTAACACATAGGTTTCTTTTTATCCCGATATTCCCACGGGAATGGGAACCACGCGAGTGAAACCGCGGGCGGCCGCTTATTTAAAAATATACGACTTGGTTAAGCAACTTTTGGAATGGTCGGTCACGGGATAGGTGACCAATAATATACAATCGAGCCCCATGCAATACAATGAAATGAAATAAAATAAAATGAAATAAAAATTTATTTACCCATTCACAATCACAATGCTACAGTACAATTATTACCATAAAACAATTTATGTATAGGAATGGCGGTAGCAGATAATGACAGCTACCCTCCGCGCTAGTTAAAAAACTGTGTTGCGGCAGAGTAGTATCGTCGTCTTCTATAACCAAACATGAGTTTACAGTACAGTATATGCAAGGTGAACAGATCAAATTAACTTAACTAAACTTTTCTTTCTACAAGTAATATTAATGTGTCAACTTTAACCAATTATAATATATATTATTTAATGGTTATTATATTAGTTATATGTTTGTTTTATATGACATTTATATATTTATATGTAAATAAATTATTCATTAATATTATAGTACGTATGTATACATAAATGTGAAATATTATAAACGAAATGTGTATTGTACTAGTAAAGTTATATATTATTGCAGATTTTGTATGAAAGTATAATTGTGTAAATATATGAAAATCAAAATTAAATATTAGTATATGTATAAATATATGTCTTTTTATATTTGACTCTTTATAATATAAAAGTGTATCATGCACGTGTCTTATATATTTATCAACTCCTCTGTAGCTTTATAATCCATTGTCGATAGAAACGCTGATAGAAATGTAATATAACTGATTGTATGATCTTATGATTATAACAAAATTTTCCTGATTGCCATGTAAATTAGTAATATCTGTAAGTAACTATTTCATTGTTATGATAGATTTTAAATAGAAAAGTATTAGAAAATAAACAACTCGGCCACAAGTAAATTCTCGGATGGAACTCGAACCCACGATCTTTGGAAATCTGGTCCAATGCTCTAACCACTGAGCTACAAAGACTAACCCCCATATTCTAAGTCGTTCCTCCAAAACTTTTTACACTCCACTCAACCTCGTCGTGGGTAAAAATGGAAATGTGCGCTAGGCATAACACGGAGTGACTATGTACGCTTTTGCTCCTCCAGGTCCTTACGGAGTTATGACTTAGAATACCGATTTCGAGGAGTATTTTGAAGAGGATTTCAATGAGGTTTCGTTAAGTCGAGGACGAGTAAGTTTTGGAGCAACGACTTAGAATATGGGTGTAAGTATCAGTAGCTTAGTAATAGCATAAAAAAATTAAAAAATACTAAAATCATAACTATTTTATCCTAATTCTTATTATTACTTATTAATATCATAAATTCGAAAGTGTGTTTCTTTGTTCTTTCTTCACGCCCTGACTAACCAATCAATCGACTTGATTTGTTGGCATAGAGTTAGTTGAAAGGGCGGAGAGTATCGTAGGCTATTTTTTATCCTGATGATCCCACGGGAACGGAAAACCGCGGGTGGAAGCTAGTTTGTTCAAGAAATTATTGTTTGCCGTTATAACTTTTCGAAAAAACGTTTTCTAAATAACGCCGACCGGGAAGTTCGATTGTAATCTGTGTAGAGACCAATAATTAAAATACCAAAGACAATACTTATTTTAAAAAGTTAATCGCTATCAATAGTTTTAAATGTCGTACCGTGCGCTGGCCACGTGCGCTGTAAAAAAGAATTGCCGGCAAATTAGGTTCTATTTTTAAATAGGATAGAGACAAGGATAGACATTTTTTCTAACGGCTTTGAGATTAGTATCTTGAAACGATAAGTACCGGATAGCGGATTTGACATTTATTTTTTTAATCACTAAACTTATCACTACACAGACATAATAAACAATGCAGTTACGGATGTGTCATACATAATCATATTAATGTCTTTCATTCATACTAATAGGTATTATAAATTAAAGAAACTCAATCTGTCTGTTTGTAATCTTTTCACGGGTAAATAGCTGAACCGATTTTACCAAAATTTGGTATGGAGATAACTTGAGCCCTGGATTCTATTGACATAGGATACTTTTTATTCCGATGGTTAGATGGCGTCACCACGCGATAACCTCTTCTTCTTCAACGTTTCGCTTTTAGCAGAGCATCGTGGTCGCGTTGAGTGAGGCATCCATGTCTAGGTGGTAGAGGCGGACACAGCTTTCCGCACGATCTCCCGCCATCTCTCCCGGTTGGCAGACTGTCTGGCGCCGTCAGATACGCAGTTTCCTGCCACGTGATCTGGTTACCTCCAATTTGCCCCGTACGACCAATTGCTCGATGTAGTCGTTATCCCCGCCTAGAGACATGGCCAAAGTACTGCAGTATGCCGTATGCGCGACTGTACTACGGTCGACTAACGCTGCGTGATGCCGAGCTCATGGAGTATGACATGTTGGTGCGGAACTCTATCCACGATATCGCTATCCTAAGATAGGCTAATTTTCCACGCGGACGAAAACGCGAACGGAAGGCAAGTATTTCATTAAATGAACTTTCTGAGGAAAACACATTAAAATGAAAAAATATATGGAAATTAAAATGACATAAGTAATCGTAATTACTTTTCATGGTTTGTACGAGTAATACTTTAATAACATTACTTTGAGTTACATCTACAAAGCTTGCAAATAACCCGGTTAACGTAACCTAGCGTAGGGTGACCAATTTTAAATTTTCTCTTAGGAAAAATTGAGATTCAAATTATAATTTGACAAATGGTCGTATTTGCGAAGTGATAAAATATTATTTAATAGTTTCAACGCTTTAGACTTTTTTTTATTAAATTAAAAAGGTCACAGCTGTTAAAACAGACAAATTGATTTTTTTCTTTGTTTGTAGTGTATTCAATTTTTAATTGAACAGGTTTTACTGGCACAAATAACAAACTAATGATGCGTTTTATTATTTGATGGAGCAACTATTTGAGGTTACAAACTTTTTGGTAGTTTTATCCACTTATATTAGAAATTTGCATACTTTTTTGTATGTATATTTTGCATATGTATTAAGTAACTGCTTGGTATCTAAAGCAAAAACCATTAATTTTAGCTATATTTCCGTCAAAATCTTTTTTATCCCTAACATTTCCGTTGGCATTTGATGCGGTTGACATTCTAGATTTCCAATGTCAAAGTTTTGACAATATTTCCAAAAAAACGATTTAGCATTGCTGTTCTCGTTCTGATGTAGGGTTGTTTTAGGCGATTAGGTTCTAGGGCTTATAACGTAAAACCTCTTCATCTATTTTAAGGGCCGGTTTCACCACCCGCTGATTGGCTCTTTACCCACTTACGAATAACTTGTTATTTCCAACACTAAAAAGAATTAAAAAAAAAACTTTTTTTTATTTTTAAAAAGTGCGTTTGTCCTGCCGCTTCGGAACGTACGGAAACCCCATTGTGTGAGTCCGGGCTCGCCGCGGGCGTTGGGTTGTTCGATCGGTTCACTTCCCTTCCACTTTCGATCTCTACCCTACTTTCGATTTCGCGCGGCACGAACGTAACCGCGTGACGTCACACTATCGGCAATTGAGAGCAAAACCAATGGTATTTCATCGGTTTTTTTGTTGAATATTGGCCATCCGTGGTTTGTATTTAAGATTCTATAGTAGGTTAAATAAAAAAAAACCTGCCAAGTGCGAGTCGAACTCGCACACGAAAGGTCCCGTACCATTATGCGACCCCACTTAAATATTATTTTATTCTGTTTTTAGTATTTGTGGTTATATATACTCTTAACAGAAATACATCATCTCTGAAAATTTCAACTGTCTACCTATCACGGTTCATGAGATACAGCCTAGTCGAAGACAAGAGGACAATGGAGTCTTAGTAATAAGGTCCCGTTTTTACCTTTTGAGCACGAAACCCTAAAAAAGACGCTCAGGCGTGAAAAGTAACATCCAAATGGACGGAGTTATTAAAATATTCATACAGATGCAAAGTACTGCCCTTTTCCTTTAGTCACCATTGTCAGACTTACATTGTCTTACAGTACATACTATAAAGACCCTTGATATAGATAGGGTTGTCAATCACTAGTTTTCTACAGCACTTTTCTGAATTTATAGGTTCGTGACATTTGATATGCAGTACATATATGTACTTACAGCTTGACGTTTCGGCTGTGTTGCTACAGCCGTGGTCACAAGCAGACTGGCGGATATGTAACAGATATGTACTGCACGGGTGCACTGTACTGCCTATCAGAAGCGCTCATGGCCGCGCTTGACAGACTGATCGTATTCGATCACGTTTGTTAATTAACGTTCGGTCCGGTCAGGTGTCGGTCCCGGCTGTTGTCATTTGATTACAGTCGTTAAGGCAAGTCATTGGCCTTATAGGCGGCTTGATAAACTCTGACACCAGGGGTGGCCACTAATCCTCACTCGATAAGAAGTAGATCAAATGTCGTTTGAGTCCCGTTGTTGTTTTTTTAATTATACCTAATGGAATGAGAATGTTTAAAACTTTAAAATCTCATTATAGATCCATGTTCAGTTTTCTTAACTTTTTATTAAGAAGATTTACAGTCATCAGAGTCAGAGCCCTTGAAGGCGGCTTGATAAATCTGACACCAGAGGTGCACACTAATCCCCATACGATATGAGATATATAAAGATGGTAGGCCTTTTTCATTCAAGAATTCCTATGTAGAGAGTGTTATTAAAGGGATATTCATTGATGGTGTCGGAATCGGAACAGGTCCCGTAGACAAAGTAACATCGTTATGTAGCGAAACGATAATTTGATTAGTTTTTATCTATATTCGCCAATTAACTTGCGGTAAGACCACGTGATTAAGAAGTGCGGCTTATACCAATCCGCCAATCCCATACATTTAATTCATTTCGAACTTCGTAATTGTTTTGAATTGTAAGTTTGGCTAGGGGCCTTGTTGAGTTTATATAGCACTAGCGGATCCTCGCGGTTTTACCCGCGTGGTGCCCGTCCCCGTAGGAATATCGGAATAAAATATAGCCTATGTCACTCGGGAGAAATGTAGCTTTCTGATGGTCTAAGAGTTTTCTAAATCGGTCCAGTAGTTTCTGAGATTAGCGCGTTCAAACAAACAAACTCTTCAGATTTATAATATTAGTATAGATAGTGATAGATTAGTAATAGATATTATGCGTTCGTTGCAATTGATAGTTAGTAACATGCAATAACTTTCATGATAAAATTAGAATTTACCAACTATTGCTAAGATTATTTAGCTAATCCTTATAAATTGGAAAGTTTGTAAGCATGGTTTCTAAATGGTGGAACAGATTTGGCTGATATTTTACGAGCAGAGATGCACCATGGCCTGGAATAGGATTTAGGATACTTTTTAAACGCGAGTAAAACCGAGGTGTATTTTTTCATATTGGGAGTAAACGACCGGTCCATCGGTTGTTTGTGGCCACTGTACTAGTTGTGACCACTTTGAATATTATTGCTTTGTAAATAAAAGTTAAATGAAAGTGGCCACAAACAGGGCTTACAGTTGCTATTTTCACTTTTAAGGTAGTGGACCCAGTTGTGGCCACCATCCTGATTACGGCTACTTTGAACCAAATCGCTTTGTGAATAAGGATAAAATGAAAATAGCCATAACTAGGGTTTAGAGTGGCTACAACCGGGTCATCATTAGGTTACTTACTAAGTGTTTTATTAAGTTGACCCGCAGCATTTCTGTCACTCGATCTAGCAGCCCTTGACGTGGAGTCTACATTGTAGATAGTAGACAATATCTTCATCCTCCTGATGGCCGATAAGGCGCCATTGTTTGGACCTCGTTGTGCGCAAGCGACGGTTTTTGTGCGAAGCTATTTACATACAGTCAGTATTTATGGCTGTAGTGACAAGGTGATGGTTGAGTGAGATATGGAACGTCATTTCAGATTGTCTATGTTTATGAATTTTCTTAATGAATAATTTAAAAACAATTAACTGTTTGAGAACCATTTTTAGAGTTTGGTACCCAAAGGGTAAAAACGTGGCCCTAATACTAAAACTCCACTGTCCGTCTGTCTGTCTGTCACCAGGCTGTATCTAATGAACCGTGATAGCTAGATAGTTGGAATTTTCACAGATGATGTATTAATGCCCCTACTGCTGAGGCACTGGCATTCTTTCTGGATGGATTAAGAGAATGGGCTATGAAAGACCACGCGGGCCCATTCCGGATTAGTGGTTTTTACCGACTGTACCCTGGGACCAACGGCTTAACGTGCCTTCAAAATGTCGTAGAAGCTTGAGATAATAAATGTTTGGTCACCCATCCCTGTGACTTAGCCGCTACAATCCCAGACAAAGCGCGCAAACCACTGCGCCACCAAACTCTTCTTGCTAACTTCATGTATTACTCGTTTATACAAAAAATAATAATTTAGTGTCACCCTAAAGAAGTACGAGTTAAGCTCTGGAAGGAGAAATATCCCATAGACTCATTTACTGAGTAGGCTGAGCGACGCCCCCCTGGTCATGATCTAACCTGGGCAACTTGAAAGTCCCTAAATAGGTTGCAGAGCCAAGTTGACCAACGGCTTAATGTGCCTTCAAAATGTCGTATATAGAAGCTCGAGATAATACATTTTTGTTCACCCATCCCTGTGACTTAGCCGCTACAATCCCAGACCGAGCGCGCAAACCACTGCGCCACCAAACTCTTCTTGCTAACTTTATGTATTACTCGTTTAAACAAAAATCAAATAATTTAGTGTCACCCTAAAGTACGAGTTAAGCTCTGGAAGGAGAAAATCCCATAGACTCATTTCCTGGTCATGATCTACCCTGGGCAACTTGAAAGTCCTTAAATAGGTTGCAGCCCCAAGTTGGCCGAAGTAGGGAAAATATGCGCAGGTGGGGTTACAGCTCGGAGAGCGCGAGTCTATGTGGTATTTCTCCCCAGACCATGGCACATCTTTTGTCCTGCCCTACGTATCCTTACACCTGTACACGCCAGGACCTTTACAAGGCCAGAGACAGTGCCGTTTCGGTGGCTAAATTTTGGTCCTTACAAATCTAGCCAGAGTCGACATGATAAGATGAAGATGAAGTGTCATTTATTTTTTACCCTTTGTTGTTTTTAATTTACACTGCCACACAGAAAGGTTTTTAACCCGAAAAACAACAGAAACTACAAAAATCCAGTTTACCTCTTCATCAAATAAATTACCTCCCAAATCGCAACAAATAAACATGCTCACAGGTATCGGAAGATAAAGTCATAAATCCACCAAAATCGTGAATTCTGGTCACCACACTTGTTAGGTGTTAAGTTATGCTGGCCATTAGCGGGCTGTATCGCAGACATTTTATCAATCCGTGGAGTTATGGCACAGAGTAATTAAATACTTAGGCAGAGACAAAATAGTTAAGTGCTCGTGCTAAAATCTTCGCGCGGTTCGTACTTCTATTTTTGACGACCTCCGTGGTAAGGTGGTACTTACACCGGTTTCAAGGTGTCGCCAACTCTGTGGTGCTGGGTTCGAATCCCGGTAGGGGCAAATGTTTGTATGATGAATACGAGCATTTGTACCTGAGTCATGGACGTTTATATATTTTTTATACATCAATACTTAGATATGTATAATTGTATGTATTTATATCCGTTATTCTAGTATCCCAACACAAGCCTTACAGTACAGTGCTTACTTTGGGGCTAGGTTAATTGTTGTGAGTGTAAGTAATATTTATATTATTTCTATTCTCAAATAGCCCATTTCTCATTTTGACTGCTTCTCTATCTGCCCACTTGGCAAACCGCCTATTTCGCATTCTGTCTATTTCTCGAACTACCTACTTCGCAAACCATCTACTTTTTTCTGTAACGTCATTGGTCAGACTGTTTTATTAATAATTTAGAATATAGGTACTAAGGTATGCCTTAACCATAGGTTTAGTTGGATTAGATACTTAGTGAATTTCTGCGTACATATTTACAAACTAGAATAATTATTATGAAAAACCTTTTTGATATTATCAAGTAGAAGGAGTTGATGAGTTGATTGTTCGTATGCCACTTGTCCTACCAGTGGTATTAGTTGGATGCTTGTTACTCAATCACGCAAAATCGACTGAATGGATTTGGATAAAATTTGATACACTGATAGTTTATCTTCTTCTTTGTCGTTTCGCTCTTGGCAGAGCGGTCGTGGTCACGTTGAGGCGTCCACGTCGGTGGTAGAGGCGGGCACAGCTTGCCGCACAATCTCCCGCCATCTCTCCCGGTTGGTAGACTGTCTGACGCAGTCAGACACGCGGTTTCCCACAGCGGATTTCACTTGGTCAGTCCAGCGCATCGGTGACCTGCCACGTGATAGTTTATAGCCCGGAATAAATCGTAGGGTACACTTTATCACGATATACTCACGGGAACAGGAATCAAGCGGATCAACATGTGTCCACTAGTCATCATTATTTTCTTAATAATCTTTATGTCATTTTATTAATTAGCAAAGTCTTGACTCTGTTCGATCTACAATTCCCTGCGCTCTGTGCTCGTACTATATTCGGGACAATGGGCAGGCCGTTGACACGTAGTTCGTAATGGGACCACTGATGAGGTTCTAATGGTTGTAGCTAATTAGCCTATGTTAATATAATATAGGGCTATGGTTAGAAGTACAGCTTATAGATTCATTATAGAACAAAGGTATGAATGCAAATTGTAATAGAGTTAAATATTCCTTTGCTAAAAGAAAGAAAAGGTAGCTATCAGTTGCAAAGCCAAAATAACGGGAGACCACATGGAGATGAACTTTTTCTTCTTCTACTACTTGGGGCGTGTCGACTTTGGCTTATATTTGTGAGGACATAACTTCAGCCACCAAGTAAAGAACTTAAATTCAATTTTGTAGGCATGCTCGTCGCGTATCCCTCCATTTTTCAATGATATAATAACTTAGATATAGAAACTTCTACCTCTCTCTCTCTTACCGTATGAAGATTAGAGGCCACCTCTGGTGTCAAGAGTTTATTTAGCCACCTATAGGGCCTCTGACTTGGCTAAACGACTGTATCAGATAACAACAGCCGGGACCGACGGCTTAACGTGCCATCCGAAGCACAGAAGCGCTCAGTTGTAATGCTACTTTACGGTCACCCATCTGACACCTGTACGGGCCGAGCGAACAGTACTACACTAATTTAAAGTCATATTACCTTCTATACAATTTTAAGAATTGTCATAATCAACTTGCTAATACCGCACCAAAAACCTATAAATATCCATTGTAGTACTAATATTTCACTTAAATTGATCCAATAGGTAGGTGCTTATCCATATTTACATAACAGATTAATAGCGTTTCAGCATTACGAGAGTAGCCGATCATTTTGAACAATAAACAATAGAAAGTGGTTATGCAAATCATACTTACGCCTTAGATGCAAGTTGTTTCCGGGTAGCGAAATGTCACTTGTCTAATTGTTACAAATTATAAGTATATTTGGTACGGTCATTCACCTTGAGGTTGTATTAGAGGTTGCATACCTTTCTTAACCGACTACAGTGTAGTTAAAGGTTGTATATTTATTTCACATGTCTATGGTTTCACTGTGGTATTTGATCTCAGAATGCCAGATCTTATGTCCAGCGGGCCTACCATCATCTATAGAAACCATCATGTTATAAGAACGTTTTTTTTTTATTGAAGCTGTCACATTTTGACTGAAATTTTGAAAGCGACTGACAGTGCTGTTTCGGTGGCTAAATTTTGATACTCACAAATATAAGCCAGAGCCAACATGATGAGAAGAAGAATAAGAAGCACTCTAGCGTTTCTTCGGATCGATTTGTCTATTGATTCATTTTTTTGAAGTGAAAACTTCTTTAGCGGCCTTGTGCACATCAGTTTTGAATTTTTGGGATGGATAAAAATGTTAAAGTCGCGTCAGGACACGTGACCCTAATCGAAAATTCGTAAGACGGAGGGAGAGTAGATCGCCAGCGCGGCGTAGGAGAGCTCCTGCTTCTGCTGTTTCGTTTAAGCGGTTTTCACTTCTGCCGGAACTGCCGGAGTGCAAACCGTTGTTTTTTTTAACATTAAGGGCCCGCTATAGGCCAACGAAAATCAAATTGCTTTACATGATCGTCTGTAATATCAATATTAATGAAAAACTGAATTTCAAATTAAGATGCAGCAAACTACAGGACTAACACTAGTGACTATGTTACTCAAAAACAAGATTGCATACAATTTTCTCGATAGAAAAAAATTGCGAAGTTGCCTCCAAATCACTATAATTAACACAATAAACTGCTAGTATTCAAGTAATACATTAAAATAAAGCTTGGAACTTTTTAGTATAATTACACTATAGATAAGGCAGGGCTTATGTTATATATTTTTTGTAAATAACCATTAAATATCCTTTAAAAAGAATTTCCTTCATTTCTTCATTCCGGACCGGCCGAATGGGGCCGAGAAATAAGGCAGCATTTACTTTGCAGTTCGCCGTTGCAGTTATTACTTTGCTTTTGGCCTAGAGCGCGCCCTTAAATAGGCTTGCTCCTGGCCTCATTCTGAATCGTTAGATTTAAGAATAGGCCGAAGCTGGAGCGAGCTTGCCTAGAGGTAGCCTAAAAACTACCTATCCTATTTATAACTTTTTAATTTTTAATTTTACTATGCTATTTTTATGTGATAAATATTAAACAAGAAAATATACTAGAAAAAAACAAACGGGATTCCGTCAGGGCGAAATGAGACTAATTGTTTTTTATTTAATTATAGTAGTATATTTTCTTGTTTTATATTTATTACCTATCCTATGTTTTAATCTAGGCTATAATCTAATCTGTACCCGGTAACGAACTATATAGTGTCTGCCTATTTTCAACCGAATGAATCCGTACAGTCGTATTTCATACAAACATACAAACAAACCTACCCTTAAAACGCAGGCAACATGCATGTGTAAGGAAATGCTGTAAATGCAATTATATAAAAAAACGAATTATTATTTTATCTATCATAATAGCGAATATTTCTAATTAACACCTACATAAATGATAACTTCAGCATAATAAATTTCATAGCAACAACGTATTGTTCGTATGCAAATACAGAAATCGGATGCAAGAATGTGTTTATGTATAAAACAATGACCTAAAGAACAATGCTTGGTTTATTACTGAAATGAAAGGAACTGACCAGATCAAGGACTCCATTGAAAAAACCGACTTAATATTGAATTGTTGGCCGTAAGTTTAAGATTTTTTTAAGGACATTTTTCATTTTTCTATGCCATTTTTATACTGATAAATTTTGAATAGAAAAATATTGGAAAAAATCAACTCGGCCAGAAATGAATTCTCAGATGGGAATCGAACCCACGGCCTTTGGAAATCCGGTCCACTGCTCTAACCACTGAGATACCGATACTAAATTTATTTTATTATACGGATCTGGAATTGATTGATATTGTGTATCAGATGTTTATCAGGTATCCGGTTGCGTATTGAGCGTTTATATTGATCTTAATTCTCAATAAAAAAATAAGTGTACATTACATAAATATTTCCCGATTGTTACTTCAATACCATTATGATATGATGAAAACTGATCCAGAATAGTCTTCTACTGAGTATTTATTTGTCTGATGACCGCTTCTCTTCTCTACTCTGCTTTCTAGGCCGAGGTCCCTACTAGCTCTATTCCTAGTAGGAGAAAATTTATATGTGGTTGATTCATTGTCTTTTTCTTATGAGTATACATTAGATATTTGCGATGAATCGCAATGCAAATCGATAGAAGCACGAATTTTCCCACCGGCTCGCGTTGCGAAACAAACCGGTGCGTTTCTGGAGCAAGGTCGTCGCAAGATGGCCGTCAAACAAGATGGAGGCACTACGAATGTCATACTTTCGCGCCAAATCCGTTCTCATCGCTTTTCGTGCACTTTGTATTTCCTCTTTATCGGTCTGTATAGTTTTTATTGCTAATAATCTGCATGAAATTAGCTGTATTTTTCTTGTCTTGTTGTGTTGTAACCGCCAAGGTTGTGTGATAGTCGGTGGTAACGATAGACGCACAAATTATAGAGTTCGTGTGAAAAACCTCTGGACGTTGGTAATTTTGCTTCGGACGGATGCATTAGATGTTATGAAATATGTTATCGTTAACAACGTCCATCACACGGAAAGTTCATAGTCATTTCTAATGAGGGCAAGTAATTAGGAGATGGTATTTCAAGATATAAAGGTTAAATGCATTTTTGAACTCTTTTGGCTCTATGTGGTTTTGAATGCTTTTGCAATCGTGTAATTAAAGATCTGCTAATTAGTATGCATGGCTTATACAAGTTCCTTCCTTCATGTAAATTTTTTTCTAGTAAAAAAATGTCATCTGAACTCAAAACTCAAACTCAATTTTCATTCAGTCTAGGCTGTTACAAGTACTTATGAATGTCAAAAGAAGCTACGCCATCGGTTCACAAACCCTACAGCGGAAAACCTTGTATTGTAACAGTGAATTCTGTCATTTTTAAGTAAAAAAGGTACCTCAAGTCTCGTTCATCTTTTTTATAAGTTTCACCTTTCGCTGGCATGAACGAGACACAATAGATTTTTTATTGTTATCAGTTATAATATGTCTGTTTGCCCGTACAGGGGTTATGTTTGTTATGTTTGATTAGAACAACTGACCCCATATTTTCTAATGCCACGACCTAGTGTTTGTCGTTACACAGACCTTTAAGAGTTCATGATCATCACATCGTCCATCTTGTCAACATGTTTCCGTAAAAACTTGTTTTCGTTACTTCCTTCCTTCACTGGATTTCCACAGCTAATAACATTCATAGGAAAGCAAGCATATTAAACAGATTTATTATTGTTTTAAGAAGAAAAAAAAGAGCTATAGAAATAGCATTGTACTTGTAAATGCTAAAAATCATAAGCCCTTCCTTCAGGATTTAATTTTTTTATGGCCTGTTAATGGTTATTTTGATGCTACTGTCGCGAAAGTGTTAAACAAATTTTAACTACAGTTCAAACGCTATAGTGGGCGAAAAACAGCAAGAAAATCCCATGGCCATTGGGGCGGAAAGGTTCTGGAATGGCATCGACGTTGACAATGATTTTATGTTGATAGAGACACTCCTACTAGACACCTAAAGGTCGCATGAAACCGCTAAATGAGGGTCAACTGTCACATATAGGTCGTAGGAAATGCCTTTACCCAGCTTTAAGCGTGGAACGGCTTATATAACATAATACCAAGAAAGATTGTGTTCAATTATATAAAATATCTAACACCCATTTGCACTAAACTTAAGAATCGCCTAAGGCTCCTCTTATCTTGCTTAATCTTAATAATCTTAATAACCATATAATGGTCCTATATTGTACAACAAAATTATATTATTATTTTTTATAATTTCGTTGTACAATATATGGCCAATATTGTACAACAAAATTATGAAAATTAATAATATTCTTGGCCAATCTAAACACATGTGTAAGAATACTTTAAAAACGTGGCTGTTAATCCTTGTTTATCAGTAAACGGAAGCACTACTCGAAATACAAAAATAATATTTTGTGATGCAATGCAGATTATAATTGTAAAAATTATCATTGTTCATAGAAAGTACCTTTTATTGTATATAGACACACACTCATACACACACACACATGCATACATACATAAACACACACACACATAACGCCCACAAATAATTGTTTATAACAAAGAGCATAAGTGCCTATAAGAACAGGTTCGACCTAGTTAAGGTACTTAAGTGTCATGTCTGGCTATGTTCTATTTATTTTATGTCAATAAAGATTTTTATTATTTATTATTATTAATTGACGTTCTTAAAATCCATTCATGCTATTCTTAATTTACGGGCCCAATATCGAGCGCCTAAAGATTAAGCTTTTCTTAATATTCATGTTTTAAAAAAGATAAGAACTTTTCCGATTCTTAAGTTTCGTACAAAAATGTGTGACATTTTCTAAATGGCTTTTACTATTTGAAGCACTCATCAAGAAATTAAGAAGTGATAAAATAGGTAGCCTCCGAAGAACAGCGTCGGACTGACTGTCTCATGCTGAGTGAATTCTACCTTTTTTAAGTAATAATTTCCTGGGCAGGCAGGCAACACCTTAGACCACATCCTGTTTATTAAGCACGATGGTGGTCAAATGCCTGCACAGTTATTATAAAAAAAGGTACCACAAGTCTCTTTAATCTCTTTTATAAGTTTCATATATTTGTGTTTAGTCTGTCTATGACTAGAACAACTGACCCCATATTTGCTCCTGTTTATTAAGCACGATGGTGGTCAAATGCCTGCACAGTTATTGTAAAAAAAAGGTACCACAAGTCTCTTTAATCTCTTTTAGAAGTTTCATATATTTGTGTTTAGTCTGTCTATGACTAGAACAACTGACCCCATATTTGCTACTGTTTATTAAGCACGATGGTGGTCAAATGCCTGCACAGTTATTGTAAAAAAAAGGTACCACAAGTCTCTTTAATCTCTTTTAGAAGTTTCATATATTTGTGTTTAGTCTGTCTATGACTAGAACAACTGACCCCATATTTGCTCCTGTTTATTAAGCACGATGGTGGTCAAATGCCTGCACAGTTATTGTAAAAAAAAGGTACCACAAGTCTCTTTCATCTCTTTTATAAGTTTCATATATTTGTGTTTAGTATGTCTATGACTAGAACAACTGACCCCATATTTTCTAATGCCACGACCTAGTGTTTGTCGTTACACAGACCTTTAAGAGTTCATGATCATCACATCGTCCATCTTGTTAACATGTTTCCGTAAAAACTTGTTTTCTTTACTTCCTTCCTTCACTGGATTTACACAGCTAATAACATTCATAGGAAAGCAAGCATATTAAACAGATTTATTATTGTTTTTCTTTCATATTCAAGGTTCTTATATTTTTTTTTATGATTTTGTAATTTTTGCATTTTGCAATGCTATTTTTAGACTTATGGTTAATTTTAAATGGATTTAGATTAGAATTCACTTGTGGCCGAGTTAATTTTTTCCAATATTTTTCTTATAAAATGTTTTATTTTTGTTTAATATGCTTAGACAAGTCTTAAGAGGCCCGCGACGCGTTAGTCTCCCATACGTAATCTCAAAATCGTTTAAAATTTGCGCATGATTTTCTGTCTGACTTATGATGTTATTTGAATTAAGACAGTATTTATCTAGGTTTCTTTAATCCAAAATAATAAAAAAAAATAAAAAAGACGGGTTGCACTCCGGGAGTGCCGGCAGAAGTGAAAACTTGATTCCGTCCTACGCTTTTTCGATCAGGTCACGTGTCCTGACGCGAGTTTAAGATTTTATACCCATTACAGAAAAAGTGCTCAACGCCGCTAAAGAAGTTTTCACTTCAATATCTACGCAATGAAAAAAATATGCCAATTATTTTTTTTATACAAAACTACAATTCGCATTTATTTTTTAAATGGGTAAGGATTCCGGGTTTTTTTTTTAATAGAAGCCTAAATAATTACTGTCATATTCCGAATAACATCACAAGTACAAATAATGATGCTCTAATTTCGTATCATTTTGGTATTACGTTAATATGGGGGGAAAAAAAATGGGAAGTGGACCGGTCACCGGCCTCATATGACCTACTTTCAGAATATCTGAAAAGATGTTTCCAAAAAGTATACTTAAGATGGGATAGTCTTTTTTGTCAAAGTATAGGTAAATTCTTACGTAAGTATTGCACAAATTTACATTTTGAGCAAATCAATAACATTACTTGCGATCCATTTCTCTACTAAGATTGTATAGCTAATTAAACGACAACAATCAAGACATCTGATTTAGTTCCAATAAAATACTTTGCCTTTACTTGGGTATTTTTAGTACCAGACGCATTAGCGTCTGATATAATATATTTAAATAAAATATATGGTACTTTTATCTATGCTGGGATACTTTTACAAGTCTCATAAATAAATATAAAAGTAAAGAAGAAAAAAGTAAATGAAAAAAAAGGATCTCTCCGGCGGGGAATCGAACCCCGGTCTCCCGCGTGACAGGCGGGGATACTGACCACTATACTACCGAAGACTTGATGTGAACGACGAAATAACCGGTTATAAGAAACTTCAATAGCGCGCACCGAGAGGCGATGACGTCATCCGCTGGTATGAATAAAGTGCCGTTTTACTGCTAAATTTTTAGCACTACCGATTTGTAGCAAGTCTGTTTAAAAATAAATGTAGGTAATTTTTTTAATACTTAGTAATATTTTTCTTTAACCGAAGATACCAACTGTGGTTCTTCGAAATAACATAAAAGAAAACTTAAAAAAATGTAACCCCTTATCTATTATTGTGCAAATTTCTCGATATTTATCCAAAGTTTTTGGATTTGCTAAATATCCTAAATATCCCAATATTCTTAATTCAGAATAAGATTTTATTTGTTAAAAACTACGTTAACTAAACTAAGTCAAACTTCGGGATAAATTATGTACCTATAATATAAATTATCTAATGACAACTCAAAAAGGCTTTCTTAAAACGGACTCTTTAATAATGAAGTGCATGCGAAATCAGCCAATCAGATGTCGTAATTTCTCGTACTCGTCTCTGATTGGTCATTAATAGAGGTTTGTTTCGATGATTTTGCAATTAAATCGTCTATTGGCAACTAATTGCAGGAACGAATCCTAGACCAAAGGATTTTGCGGTTACAAAATGGACTTAGAAATCGATGCCTTGTGACATGACCATTTTTTTTTGTTGAAAAGCACGATGGATGTGGTTACGAACGTTAAGCAACTTTTGTAAAGGTTGTATTTGGGATGGGTTATAAAATTTTTGGGTTGAGCTTCCTCAAAAGTAGAATTTAGCTGATGCGGAGGTGGATTTTAGCTGAGCAGCTAGGAGAGAAAATAAAACAATCTAACAACTAACACGTTATACATACCTATATACTTAGGAAGTTTAAAAAAAATAGCAGTCGACAAAAAAGTACTTACCCGTATTTTTGTTAGAAAAAATAATTAAAAAGTAAAACTTTTACAATATAAATATTTAGGAGCTTTCTTTAGTCGGTTATGCAACAAAATTTTCATTGCATCATTTCCCGTAATGTAAAGTTTGGTTTGTTATTGCCGTTGTGTCAAGGTAGTATATGATTATTAATCTGTGGTAGTATGTATGGTTTGGTATGATTTCCCACATAGCGCAAGTACAGTTAACAGCATGTCAGACTTTACTTGCACTACGATAAGCTATCTCAGTTAAGCTGTAGCATTAGTAGGGATGAGATCGTTTCAGCAAATATTGAAATTTTGTTATTAATAATTTTTACCTTTTTGATATTTTTTTTATTTTGCTAAACAAAAGACAATGTTTTAACAGTCGCTACAACGAGCAACGGGCGATCTCAGATCTTTTGTCATCAACAATTTCTGACAATGCAGAAACTACTTAGAAACTTCTTTCATCCTTGCATGTTACAAAAAAGTTTTAATAACAGATGAAAGATTAAAAAAACATACAATTAAATTACACCTCTGCGTAGAAGACTTTAAAATATCATTTTGTTTGGCCTGGGAACTATAGACAAATGTAGAACCATTGTCTATGAGGACTTTCTAATGAACTGACAGTTGATTCTATTCAAATGCTGTAGATTAATGCGTCAGATGTGTTCAACAGTTTTGTAACGATATGTAATTTGATTATTTAATTTTGGTGAATGAAAATGAAGAGTGTGTTGTATAATGTTTTGATTGATGGCTGTGTGTTTTTCGCTGGTTGATTAGAACTGCTTGATTCGTTGTTGGATCCGCCCGCTGTCATTGTTTTCTTTACTTATCAACGTAACATTTTCAAACTTCTGTTTGTTTTCAAACGTTTTTATTTTTTGCAAACTTTTACAATTGTTTTAAACTTTTGCTATTTTTGTGGCATTATCAAATGAAGTTGCTAAAGTTTAATTTATAAAAAAAAAATAGTTTTTTTTAAACCTTTTATTTTAAAGTTGTGTTTTCTTAACAATTTTTTTTTTTTTTGTATTTTTTTAATATTTTTCACTGTGTATTTGCAATGTGCTTATTTTCTAAGCACATCTTTTAGACTTGTGATACATTGTAAATAGTAAAATATTGGAAAATATAAATTTGGCTATACTATAAGTGAGTTTTTTTTTTATAAACGCCGGCGAGACTTTTAACCTTCATCATTACCTGATGTTACGTATTGATAAGGCTGAAGATGGAAGCGAACCGCTCCCGGAATCCCTAGTCACTGAGGAACTGGCTATCCTTATCTTAAACTGCCGGAACACAACAATGCTGAAAACATTGCTGTTACGCCAGACTTAGGTGGCAGCTAGTCAGGCGGATTTACAATTACAACAAGTCCTACCACCAACCAAACCGAATACAAAATGTACCCCCGCTGGGAATCGAACCCAGGACCCCTGGGTCTGATACCGCTGGTTGTACCAGTAGACCACAGAGGCGGTTCTCAGATGGGAAGTGAATTCACTTCTTTTAGTACAAAATGTTTGTACTAGCGGCAGCTCGCGGTTTCACCCGCGTGGTTCCCGCTCCCGTGGGAATATCGGGATAAAAAGTCCTATATTCATCCAATCCTATGTTCATAACCAAGCTATCTACTATCTGTGTACCAAATTTCATCCAAATCCGTTCAGTAGTTTCGGAGCCTATTCAATGCAAACAAACAAACAATCAAATCTTTCCTCTTTATAATATTTGTATAGATCGTCAGAAACAAGTGTAATCAATACTCAAGAACTAAACTTAACACCACAACAAAAAAAAAAAAAGCATTTAGCGCATTTCTTCCTTCCGTACGTAATGTAAACAATGGGTAGGGTAACACATTACTCAACCGATTACGCAGAGGTTACGTTCTACTGCTCTCGTTACAGACACGAGGAACTGAACTTGTGTAATGTATATGAATACCTGGTTAAGTATATTTATTTATTTTTTGTTAAATGTCGCCTGTGACTTCCATTTGATCCATCGGTCGCTGGTTCATATCCGGCTCGAAGGACCATTATGAAGGATCCTTTATTTAAAAATGATAGAAGCGGTCTTTAATTTTTTTTTTATATATATATTAAATAAAAAAAATATAAATAAATGAATCTAATTCCAATAATTTTATTATTTTGAATTTGTATTAATTAAATTATTTTGATTTAAAAAAATTGACATTGCTTTAAATGACAAATCTATTTAAATGTTTAGCTATTCATTTTTTTTATATGTAATAAATCTAATTTCTATTGCCTCGAATCTTAATCTTATAAATATTATCGTCATTGTTTGTCTTGTTCATGTTAAAACAATATTTTTAATTTTTATATTGCTTATGTGTAACATCTATAATTTGATTTAGTTTAAGTTTAAGCTAATATTTAATGACGCATGATATAATGTTAATCTTGTTGATGTTAATAAATAAATAAAAATAAATAAATTAATGTATTTATGTTCACAATAATTTGTATGGAAGGTCGTAATTTTTTCGCCCGCTCGCGTACCGTGTGTATGGCCAAGTAGGGGCCGCCTGCCGTCCGGTCCCAGGTTCGAGCCCGGTAGCCGACCGCCTCCGATGAATAACGAGCGCGCAGCTCGCGCTCCAACACTTATTTTTGTAAAAAAAGGATTTTTCCGTACCTACTTACAAACTTTCACTTCCATTTCACTTCTTCAAGGATCGAATTTCGTTAAACCCTGGGGGCTTACTCTTTTAGATGGAAGCGAGTTGCGATCGATCGAAAAGAATGACTGTCAAAAAAACAGTGTGCGTTTTGTCGCGAACTTTCGGGTGCTCTTACGTCATAATGTCATACCTTAACAGCATTTAAGTTGTAACTTTTTAATTTTGCATTTCATATTGCTATTTTTATATGAGAAAATCTTAAACCAGAAAATATACTAGAAAAAAGCAACTTGTCACATGTCGCAACTTGATCCCGTCAGAGCGACATGAGACAAGTTGCTTTTTTCTAGTATATTTTCTTGTTTAAGATTTATCAGCATTCAAATGGACTAAAGTAACAACTTGGATCCTATATAATAGGACCTCGTATTATATTGTCTGTGCCACATATTTTCCTTGTTCTGTGATCAGTGCTTTTATCTATACTAATATTATAAAGCTGACGAGTTTGTTTGTTTGATCGCGCTAATCTCAGGAACTACTGGACCGATTTAGAAAAATCTTAGACCATTAGAAAGCCACATTTCTCTCGAGTGACATAGGCTATATTTTATCCCGATATTGCCACGGGAACGGGCACCACGCGGGTAAAACCGCGAGGATCCGCTAGTTTATAATATAAAGTCAAATCAAAGTTAGTTAGTCTTAAGATAATAAAACCTTAGGTATTTCTTAGCTTTCCCCCACGACCTTCCAACTAAGACCGTTATCACTCCTCGTGAATGACACATTATTATCCTGAAATCAAATGGAGAGATTTCATAACACTACATTGACAAGCAATAATCAACTCTATTCCATACATAAAAGGTCGAAAATCCAACCGCCTTCATTTATTTGAGCATTATTCCGATCTATATCGAAACAATCGAGTTTTGACCTTGTTATTATATTGAATTAAGTTCAATATCTGTTTCAAAGATAACGTTGGATTAACTGCAGTCTAAAATGTATTCTATTTTATGAGGGAAAAAGTGCATTTTCTCGTGTCAAAAGATAGTGTTTTAAGTGAATGGTGTCAGAATGAGATTGAGAACAATATACGGAAATGTTGTTTCGATTACGTAATATCGCGAATATGATAATATTATTTAGTTATTGGCTGATGTGATATCGATAGGTTAAGATTTTATTTCATAACTGATAGAGAAGTCATTGAGATGCAATTTTAACTTACTACGCACTTCAATAATATTCTGAAATATTTTACAAATGACCCACTTGCGCCAAGCTAGGTTAACATTTTAACGCAGTTAGAGTATACAAAAGTAGCACTAACACTGGGTTAAATGTGTTAACCCAGTTTGGCGCAAGTGGGCCTAAGTGCGTTAGTCAATGAACTACTTGACGTACAAACCTAAACAAACAATATTTATATAATTTAAGTACTTATACAAATAGTGTGCCTAATCATGTGCACAAATCCACAAACAAATCTTAAAAATAAAAAAAGGTTTTATTCTAATCTGTCAACCAAACGTCAAGTCGTTTTCCCGCCAAACGGATAACCTTTCCGCGCGGTTGGCGCCTCGTGAGTCACGTGACACAGATAGTGATTGCTGGCCGACTAATCGATTGTTGCATAATCTGTGCCCCAGTGAGCAGTGAGCACAGCTGGCGTCTGTCTTTTGTTTTTGTGGTTTCATTTTTAGCTTAACCCTTTTTAGCAGCCAAATAGCAGTTCGTAGCTAATTCCTGCTATGTTTTGTTATTCATAAAGTTTTTTAGACCTAGATGTAAAACTCAGAAGGCATTTATTACTAGGATACTAAAATTACGAACAATAGGAACTAGTTACCTTTGTGCAGTCATTGGCAAATAATTTGCACTGTGACAATCGCATTAATTATAT
The DNA here is from genome assembly GCA_910589605.1 of Chrysoteuchia culmella. NCBI lineage: Eukaryota > Metazoa > Arthropoda > Insecta > Lepidoptera > Crambidae > Chrysoteuchia > Chrysoteuchia culmella. The sequence goes on from OU342663.1 coordinate 2,931,408, forward strand.
ATTATTATATTGACCTTTAATTTACGAAATGTTACTAGTTATCTGTGTCAAAATATAAAATCTAGTTTTCTTCTGCTACTTTACCTGCAATAAGAATTGACAGGAAATAGCCCATTTTGTCGCAATATGAGTAATAATGATCTGGTTTTGTTACACAATGGTCTTAGTTAAAATAACATAGTTAATAGATCTTTGACATTATTTACTTAAATAAGTAGTTTTATTTACTTCAGTTGTAATCTAAACCAGTTTTTGGTCATTCTGATTGAATAAATTGTTTGCGAAACTGCCTAGATATTATTTATCTCGTTTTTTTTAATTAAAGGACGTTTCGCGATTTATGTTGACCCAAAATTAAATGTTTAGTTTGATTTTGCGATTTGAATGAATAACGTAGATAATGGCATTGACGCAAATTATATAGTTCAAGAACATAGGGTCTACTTTTTTTGCGAAAATATGACATTATAGCTATACTAGCGGCCGCTCGCGGTTTCACCCGCATGTTTCCCGTTCCCGTGGGAATATCGGGATAAAAAGGGTAAGGGTATTCTGTTTTCATAACCAGGCTGTCTACTATCGGTGTACCAAATTTCATCCAAATCCGTAAAGTAGTTTCGGAGCCTATTCAATGCAAACAAACAAACAAGCAATCTGGGGATCGATTTTTGATTCGCTCGTCTCGAGGATTCTACTGATTTTCGTGCAACGTTTGAGTTGCAGTATTCCGTAAAAGCGACCTTGCAGGTATTTACATAGCTTCGCTTTTCGCCTGTAGTACCGTCTCCCAACGTGAGCGCGTGTAGGGCAAAGCGAAAAGCGTGCTATGTCTACGCTGCAAGGTCGCTAATCGCCTGATCGCCTCCTCGTTTGCCTCGCCACTCGCGCGACGAGTGATTCAAAAATAGAGGTCCAAATCTTTCCTCTTTATAATATTAGTATAGACAAGCAAATTTATGCAGCCGAAGTCGCGGACGGAATACTACTACTAGTACAAAAAACAGCACGTCAAGCTTATCTTACACATAGTCTTTAAAGCAGGGATGCACATATTTATCGAGACCATGGGTCACTTGGGCAAGTGATGAAGCAATGGCAAAGCAAGCCACTAGCACAAATTAAAAACATAAAAGTAACCAGAAATGTAATTAAAAAAATGGCACTGGACTGTGCTTGTGTGTGCAATCTTTTTAAGATTTGGGTCAAATTCTTTCGGCGGGACCACTGGCTTAATGCCGATGGGCCGCGGTCTGTGCATCCATGCTAAAGTCTTTAGCCCGATCCAGTGAAGCGATTTAGCTTTATGTTTATTTAACAGTTAGTTTCCATTTCGTTTCATCGTAAAACCAGATCATTGCATTGCAACAAAACTACTTCCTGTCGACCCACAAATATTGGTGCAATAACTTCATAATTGGTTTAATATTAAACCTGTCTTTAATTACCATTAAACCGAGTCATGACAAATCGGAGAACAATTTCGGAAACTATAATGAGAAAGGCAGTGTGACCTCAAACAAGGACTTTTCACTGACCCTCAAATGAAGAAATACTTGTCTTAAGTTTTAAGTACAAGTTATAGGCGACTGCTGACTGATTTTTATGAACAACGGTAAGACTCTTAGCTTTTATCACACCTGACTGAAGATCCTCAGTCACTGAGAAACTATCTCATCTCTAACTGCCGGAACACAACAAAGCTGACTGTCTTATATTTGTGACGTCAAACTTTTGTAAAATTAACCTGTTTGACTATTTCTCAAATTAAGAAAATTATGGCCGGTCCCTGCAATATATTTAAGATATTGCAGGGACCGGCCTTTTTGTTATAAGACTATAGAGCAGTCAGAGATGTTACAAATCTGGTAATAAGATACACATTTCTTCATACCTTTATTTATCTAGATTTGTAATGTTTCAGAAACACGACTTTATGAAACTTTTTCTTTCGGAAAGATAAAAAACGAAAAATACCAAAATTTAAAATTATTCTCGAATAGGGGGACATAATAACTAGGTATACTATTAAAAATTGATGATTTTGTATTTTTTGCATTTTTCAATGCTATTTTTATACTTATAGTAAATTTTGAATAGAAAAATATTGGAAAAAATTAACTCGGCCACAAGTGAATTCTCAGACGGGAATCGAACCCGCGACCTTTGGAAATCCGGTCCAATGCTCTAACCGCTGAGCTACCGAGACTTGCGAACCACCGTCGAAATTCTCCAATACTTTTATATTTTTAATACGCTGTAGGCCAGCATTGTCACATCAATGCTAGGAATATCCTTGCATTCGAAAGAAACATCTTTTCAGGTGTTTAACGATCGATTAAGATGCAACTGCCAATAATTTATGATTTTGTATTTTTTGCATTTTTCAATGCTATTTTTATACTTATAGTAAATTTTTAATAGAAAAATATTGGAAAAAATTAACTCGGCCACAAGTGAATTCTCAGACGGGAATCGAACCCGCGACCTTTGGAAATCCGGCCCAATGCTCTAACCGCAAACGTTGAATTCACTTTGTGGCCGAGTTAATTTTTTCCAATATTTTTCTATTCAAAATTTACTATTAGAAATTGGTTTAATTAGTGGACATTAATAATATTCAGCATCGTGTAGTTGACCTTAAAAACACATTTTTGATGTATGTATTGTATAGAATCACAAATGTTAACCCTACGTTCTTGCTCCAGTTAAAAATAGACCTGTTGTTAATATTTAATTAATCTTAACCATATGCGGATGTGAAACTGGTATACCTAGTTACAGTACAGTTCAGCTGTTATTATTTTAATGTTTAAATTTACTTTACCACTGAAATGTCAAGAATCGGTTTTGTTATGTAGCAAGATCTTTTTTTCCCTTTTTTTGCGCAGTCGAACGCGGAATCGATTATTTCGAGCCAAAGACAAGACTGCGACAAAGAAGAATAAAACTTAGGCTTACAAAATACGTGATAATATGTAATATACCAATATAATCGTATAATGGATATCGAGTTTGTATCATTCTGACTTTAAAAATACAGTCATGCACATTGCCTTTGCGGGCCCCATTCGGTTTTTATAGTACAAACTGTTACTCATTACTTGGCGAGTCAAAAACATACTGGTTAAATCAACCAGGATTAGTACACGCCAAATCCCATATCGAAGGCTATTCGCAAAAGCAAACGGTTGAACTCCTAGAACTCAGCAGAGCATACATAAGTGCGATAGCAAGAGCCTTAACTGGACACTGCAAACTAAAAAGGGACCAATTTCACATGAAATTAAGTGACACTGACGTTTGCCGTTACTGCGGATTAGAGAGAGAAACACCCAAACATCTCCTATGTGACTGCAGACCCCTAATTCACAAACGCAGTATCCACCTGGGCCGGCATATAATTCGGCCAGAGGAACTAAAATCTCTCAAAGTTAGGAAGATTTTAGACTTCTTGGAGGCCGCCAGGCTAAAAGAGATACTATAACAAGGTGGCGAGTTACAATAGATCTTATAGGTCGCAGTGACTACAGTTCCAACTGGAGCTGCATAGCCCCTATATCCTGCAATTAATTAATTATTTATTTATTTATTCTTTATTGCAATATAAAAAAAAAATACAGCAAATGGCGGACTTAATGCCATCAGGCATTCTCTACCAGTCAACCAGTAAAAGGTGTTAGACCTACCGTATCGGCAATAAAGTAGCACTATAAAACATAATTCAGAATATTGTAACAAAAGTGGGAATAGCTATTTACGGCTATTTAATTAACAAATAATACATAAACATACTACATAATATAAATATTTAACATACATACATAAATACATACATATAAAATTATAAAGTCTCATTATGTCAGAGATGAAGGGATAGGATAGTCAGCGTAGGGATTTAAGATAGTGTTCACGGACCAGTGGGGGCTATCGCGTAAAAAATATGGATATGGACATGGGCTTTATTTGACAGTTAAATGACCATATATGGTAATTTTATGAACTTCAACTGTCAAATGAAGCCCATATCCATACCCAGATTTTTTACGCGATAGACCCCCAGTTTCTACTTTAATTACTCATTACGTGCTGTTGACTGTAGGTGCCTACTTTCTAAATTGTCGTTACTAAATTCCCAAAAAAACCTCATTAATTTTATTCTCTCTTTCATTCCAGGTTCACGAGCATATGACGACAGATGAACTCAGAAACGTATTTCACGTAGAGCACCACAGCTTAGTGCCAGACTACCACCTGGTGAGCCTCACCCACCGCCTGGCCAGGCGGAACATCCCCTCAACCCACCACACTAACTCCCATTCCCCAAACCCCTCTAAAACCCCCCACGAAAAGATCGGAAGACCATGGAAGTCGGAGACTAGTCCACCTTCTTTACTGAACGACGAAATGTTTGTTAAAGCTAAGGAAAACATCAAAGACGTTGACATAATTGGTGATCTTAATAATACTGTGAGTTTGGAGTTTGGTGTGTCGAATTCTAGTGAAGTTAAAGATGTTAGTGATAGTGGTGATGAGGAGCAAGTGGGTGATGATGTTGAGGAGGATGTGCACAAGATCGATCTGGAGGCTTTTGGGAAGCAGTTGAAGCTGGTGCTGAAGAAACAGGAGGGGTTGTTCAAGAAGGATAAGCTGAAGGTGTGGAAGGCGATGACGAACGAGTCGCAGCCCCATGGGGTAGACTATGAGGAGTTGACTACGGTGAGTGGTATTTTTAAGCAACTTTTTTTTATATATTTTTAGTGAGAGACTAATAGCGAAATTAATAGGTAATAAATAGGCAGCATAGGCGTACTCTACAAATATAGGCATAAACTGACGAAGCAAAAATAGTACGGCTTACCGTACTTATACTACTGAAAGGATTTTAGTAAGTATTTAAAATTTAAATGCATATAAATACATGTGTCGTACTGCTTTTAATATTTTATCTCCTCGATGACTCAAATTAGGTATTACCAGCTTGCACCCGCGGTTTCACCGCGTGGTTCCCGTGGAAATTTCGCTATCTTTATGCCAAAAATCAAATCGATTGATTCCTTGAAGGAAGGACAAATCAACACACTTTCGCATTTATAATAATAGTTAGGATATGATTAGAATTAGGATTGTATTCCTCCTGCATTCAAAGGGAAATTTTTATTTCAATGTATTTACCCAAACATCAGATAATCTTGTGATCCCCGCTCAGCACAAATATTCGATCGTGTGCCATGGATTTTAACTTAATGTCATAGGTAATTATGATGTACGTTATTTTGGAGCGGACTCACGAACTTTAACTATTAAATATTCTTTATAGAAAACGAAAAATATTTAGCATAATTCAGCAAGAAAAACTTACATGCAAGATGCACCGCAAATAATTGCAGATGCACCACAGTGACACACCTTGCACCTTCACCGACTCTACACGTGGTTCGCCCACACACGGAGCATCCTCAGAAGTTGTTAGACCGTGCAATACCAGCACCGGTGATGGTATTTTCGTGCGTTTTCGTTTTTCTTGCGGAATTATGCTACATATTCTTCGTTTTCTATTAAGATATGGAGTTCCGCCAAGTAACGCCTGATTCTATCAAATAAATTTTCTTAAAGTTGTAAGTAGTTGAAACCAATCTAATAAAAAACATTTTATAAAAAAAAATCAAACCGACTTCAAAAAGTAAAAAATAAAACTTTTGGAGTCGGTGCCAGCCAGGGCATTCTACATTGCACTTCTATTAACTATATTTTTTTTGGCCTTAGCTAGCTAGCACCGACTCCAAAAGTTTTATTTTTTACTTTTTGAAGTCGGTTTGATTTTTTTTTATAAAATGTTTTTATTTCAGGTTTTTTAGTTACATCATGTGCCGTTACTTACACTAAAAATCAGCCCATACACAACAATGTCATCTAGGTAAACGACTACTTGCCAAAAGGTATTGATATTTTTCAAGATTATGAAAAAACTACTAGCCAGATCTTCGTAAAAATTATATGGGACCAAATTGACAGTGTACCCGATCGAACAAAAAAACAATTATTAAAATCGGATCACCAACATCGGAGTAATCGGTATACATACATCAGACAAAAAAAAAATAAAAAAAAAAAAAATACGCGTTGAATTGAGTACCTCCCTCCTTTTTGTTGAAGTCGGTAAAAAGGATGTAAAAGTTTAAATCTAAATATAAGTGACGAGAACTGTCTCCCTAGCTTCGTAAGATTTCGTAATTGATACAACGTGATTCGTATATTTACTCAGATGCGCGTGGCCTATCACTTTCCATGTTATTCTTAGAATCTGTGTATCATTGATTCTGTATTTTATCAGTGCAATGATGAAATATTACAAAAGTGTAAGATAAACTGTTTCAAAATTTAAGATGTTCTCTTCATCCATTCATCTGAATCTGACGGGTATTTTTGTTGTATAGGGCTGAAGAAGGAAGCACTCTTTTCCCGGAATCCTCTACCACTGAGGAACTTTAACTGCCAGAACACAACTATACTGAAAACATTGTTACATTTTTCTTGCTTGTCATTATCAGCCATTTTTGACGGCTTGGACACTGGTCTTCCTTATGGATGGATAAGGACAACGGGTCATGACCCACCACGCGGGCCCAATGCGGATTGGTTTTAATGACTGCAAATGCAGCAGGGACCAACGGCTTAACGTGCCTTCCGAAACACAGAGGAGCTCGAGATAGTAAATGTTTGGTCATCCATCCCGTGACCGACCGTTGCGAAAGTTGCTTAACCTCAACAATCGCAGAGTGAGCGCGCGAATTCCGCCACGGGCTCTCTTGCTTGTCACTAGCATAGAATTATTAATATTCTATAGCACTAGTAACTGATTGAAAAAAGATCGAGATCATACTATTGACACCATTTTTTTTCTTGACCTTTGACCATGATATAACAAAATCTTTTTAGAGCGTGCGATTACAATCGTAATGCAATTGCGTGGCGAATTTCATTTTTATACTCATTTAAAAATTTGGAAGGCCTCGATAAAAAATAATTGGCATCAGAATCTATCAAAATGACATTAGCTAATCGTTGAAAAGGCATTCGTTTATTCCTATTTCAACAAAAACTCTTTAACCTTGACCTACTTTGCCTAAAAGCTTTTTTTTTAATAAAAGTTGCCCAATAAATTGTTACAAATTACTTCAAATGTCTTGATTTCTAAATTACGTTTCCATGACAAGCATAAAAACTGCCCACATCTTAATTGTTGTATAATTTCCAATACAATATGTCAATTACGAATGATCCATAGATCCATAACTCGATTACTATAATTACATAACTAAATGTGTGTTGGAACCGGTTTGGGTTTCATTCATACGAATTTGGTAATGGCTACGTGCTCGTATCTTAACGCGTATTTAATGATTGTACTATTTGTTTTGACGACCTGTTTCGAATGTCTACTACTTACTTACTGGATTAATAAAGATAGCACATTAAATTAATAGGCTATTTGACAACGCGAAAAATAAAGTGTCAATTACTGTTATCAGGATAAATTAAGAGTTCAAAAATGGTTATTTATTAACGTAAGTTGAAAATAATAATAAATTTATTTAAAAATCCGAAAATAAAAATGCATTTTTTAAACGTTTGTCACGTGACACAAAACGCTCCTGATTTGTCGAGTTTATGATGAGGTCACCTGCTTGTAAACCTCGTTTGCCTACGTATGTGGATTTTATGTCCCACAGGGGGGCTATCGCGTAAAAAATATGGATATGGACATGGGCTTCATTGGCAGTTAAATGACCATATATGGTAATTTTACGAGCTTCAACTGTCAAATGAAGCCCATATCCATACCCAGATTTTTTACGCGATAGCCCCCCAGATCAGAATACAGGCAAGTGACGTCACCGACCCCATTGCAGCGCCATATTGCCAAAGTAGCGTTTTGGCACGCTATTTAAATATTGAATTTTTAAGTTGATATTTTTCAGCATATATGTACCAGAATTAAAAAAAAAACATTTACTTGGTTTTTAAACTCTACTGCACAATATAAAATGGATTTTAAAAACCGATCATCATCAGTCCAGTGGTATTTGCCCACTTCCGGGCATTGTATAAAGGCAGCTTTAGGCGTTATAAAATATAACCGTCAAAAGGGGTTACTATTAAAATACTTTTCTTTTTTTCTTTTTTTTTTAATAAAAATAATCTAGATAAAAGCTTGCTTCTCAGCACCCCGTTTTTATTTCTAATTTGTAAAAGAACACGATTGAGTCTTCGGTTGTGTAGTGATTACTATACTCTTTGGTGCCTCCTTTTTTATGGCCACAACTGAGGGTTCTTTCTTACTCCATAACTGGGCGTTGTATTAGCCCAACAGTGTGGGTTTCAACTGTCAGACTAATGCTATTTGTGACATGACAAGGCAAAAGTTATTTATGAATGAAATTATACATCTTAGACGAAAATTTTCTCACATCTCAGCAATGTTTTCATTCCATAACTATTGTTTTATTTTTCACAAAATCGTGACCTAGATAGTAAGAAACGCAGGTAATGGCAGACTAATTATTAACTCGATAAAGAAATTGAAAAGTTTCTGAAGACTCGGTGATGATTAGCAATTTATGTTGAAGACAATGGGTCCGAATAACTTTGAAAGAAAGAAAAGAAAATTTATTTAAAAACCACTTACATTAAAACTAAATTTGCTAAAAAAGACATAGTGGCTTACTTAAATTAAGTAGCCCTAAATAGGCACCCATTCAGCATCTGTCGAGAAGCTAATATGACTCCTCGACGCTGGTCTTCCCTGCACATCCAAGGGAGAAACGTACTACTATGAGCACCGGTGATACATAATAAAAATATTAATAGTTATATAGCTTTAGTTACAAGCGTAATAAATGATTTACATAAAAAATATATATAATATATAGATTATATATAATCTATATATATATATATAGTAATAATAATATTAGTATTAGTATTATTAGTATTCATCACTACTAATACTAATATTCCGCGGATATCACTAACTAGGATAGACGCGGATACACAACGAGATTAACTCTAATCGCCTCTGTGGTCTATTGGTATAACCACCGGTATCAGACCCAGCGGTCACGGGTTCGATTCCCAGCGGGGGTACATATTGTACCGTAGTGTATTGTACGGTTTGGTTGGTGGTAAATCCTGGCTAGCTACCATTACCTTATCTAAGTTTGGCGGCATAACAACAATGTTTTCAGCATTGTTGTGCTCCGGCAGTTAGAGATAAAATACCCAGTTCCTCAGTGATTGAAGATTACGGGAGAGGCTCGCTTCCGTCTTCGGCCTTATGAATACTTTACATCAGGTATGATGAAGGCTAAGAATCACCCGTCGTTAAAAAAAATTACCACTCAATAATTTTGGATGACTAGCTGCTGCCCCGAGTTTGTTTACTTAAGTCTTCTCGTCTTATTTTAGATACCTAATCTAATCTTCGATTTTTCTTTTACCGACATTATCAAAATGCCAATTAATCAAATTCTTCTACCTTATTGAATCCCTTTCGAGTTTTATTTTTGCGACCATATCAAATGCGAATTAATTAAAACTCGTTCAGTGGTTCGTGAAAATTAGACAGCATTTCACGTCCACTGCTGGACATAGGCCTCTCCTAGCTCACGCTTATTGTGGCGTTCATAGGAGGCTATTAGCCTACTGCTACCACGCTGGCCAGACGGGTTGGTAGAGGGTTTGTTTCAAGTTTCCCATCTCTCGCAATGCGTCAAGCCTCTTAGTCGACTCTTACGACATCCCAGGCATGTAAGGGAGTGGTGACACTTGTATTCTTAGGCCGTCAACACGGCACAGACAGCACTTACTTTTGCATTAATATTTAATGTGATGGTTTACATCTTAAGCAAATGAAAATACGAAATCTTTGCCGAAAATTAGTTGGTATTAAAATAAAACAAAAAAAAAACTAAAATAAAAAAATATTATTAAACAATTTACAATTTGCTTGCCAGAATTAATGATTTTGAAATAAATTGATTAAGTAATTAAGTAGGTACTTTATGAGAAGTGAAATTTTTTTTTTTACATTTAGCGGAAACTTTTGAATACTCAATGACCCCATTTTATCTTATTTATGGTATGTTTACGTCAATTTGATCGTAAATTTAATACCAGATTATCTCAACAGGTGTGCTCCGAAGTAATAATTATATTGGTTAAATTTTTAAATTGTTATCGCGAATGAGATCGGTCATCTTTCTTAAAATAAATAGGTTTATTTTGATAATTTAAATGCTGGCTACTTTGGGCAAAACCAAACGTTGTTTTGCGTTTAAAATTTTATTTATTTATTTATTTATTACACGTATACAATTACCATTACAGGATATTTTCCCTACGGTAAAGTAGCATCACAACCACAGCATCACAAATTATTATATATAGCGGATCCTCGCGGTTTTACCCGCGTGGTGCCCTTTCCCGTGGGAATATCGGGATAAAATTAGCCATTAGGTAACATATAAAAAAGTTTCCATGTGTAAAATAAACACGCTTCTCATTTATTTACTTTCCATATAATGAAGCTATCTCAACATTTTGATCCTCGTATCAAGGTAAGAGGAGGAACGAGGATGTGGGAGCCTGATGTCCTGTAAAACAGGTATATACCTAGCTCAGGCATCAGTCTCACACGAACTGTTATTTTAACATCATGTTCCTATATAAATAGATTTTGTAAGTTTGTGATGAGAAAATAAAAACTTTATTTATTTATTTTACAAAATACTGTCGTATTATTATATACTATCACGACTAGTTATTTTGCTCGTCTGTTTGTTTTCAAATTGTTTAAATTTTATTTAGCTTTAAATCATTTGCCTTAAACTTATCCAACAGCATTGATAATGAAATCAAGTTCGCATACCAAATCTTAAAAGAGATACTGATTTGAAATTCTAAGCATTAAAGTACTTCATTGCCCTAGAAAACAGGATTCAGTTATAAATACTACAATCGATTATATAATAAGATATAAATATTTATGCTAGGCGATGAATATTTTATGCGATTGGTGAATATTCGGTCAAGCTAGTTTTTGAAAATATGCATCTTATTCCGATCCTTGTCACCGTAAAAACATTAAAGCCGAGGTATTTTACGGATAAATAGGTACCTATCTACAATACTATATTATATAATCTGGGATATTATAAAAGGTTTGACATAGAAAAGTTAGTCGATATTGCAAAAGCGCCTTGTGTATATTTTAGGGTAATGGATTATTTACTATGTTCGATTATTTATAAGATAATAATGCCTCTACGTATGCTTTCAAATTTTATTTATAATTTTTATTTACAATGACTTAGTTAAGAATGCCTCTGTACGCTTTCAAATTTTATTTATGATTTTTATTAACAATGCGATTTCATAATATTTTTTTTACTAGAACTCCCAATGTATGATGCGGGTTCGAATCCCGTCAGGGCGACATGAGACTAGTTGCTTTTTTCTAGTATATTTTCTTGGTTAATATTTATGACATAAAAATAGCATTGTAAACAGCAAAATTAAAAACTTATAACATGTAATATTTACTAAATAGATTTAAACACAGATTACTAACACTATACTGACTGACGAATACGTGAGTCAGTAGGTACTGTGAAGCCGATACCAAACTTAAAGGCGAAACTCCTTTGATTAATTTTAGAAATAATAACTTTAAAAAAATGGAAAAATAACGTGACTTGACCTGTCGGTTGGATTATGAAGAGGTAAATGTATGAAAAAATCGTAGTGTAATATTACACAAATCATCAATCGATAGTGAAAATAATTGTAAGTAATAACACGCATCGAATGGTAATAAAACGGGTATTGTTCACTGTATGGGAACGGAAAGCTTTCTATGAAAGTGTGAAACACTACACTTGCACACTTTTCGATGGAAAATGAGATTTTCTCGATCACACAATTATGGAGATGAGAACCGATATCTCATGATTTTTTTACTATTTTCGTGCACACTTATGAACTATTGGCATATTTAAAACTTACAAATGCAATTTTTTTATCGTCTTTTTTTTGTTCTAAAGCAGAAGATAATATTTCAAGAACTTACTCAACTCATCAAATTCTTTTATCCCATTTCTGTATAACGTAATTTTCTCTACTAAAGTAGTTATTATAAATAGTTCTTTGATTTGTTATACTTTGCCAAACTTAAATTAAACGTTATATCGTCATCGTGGTTCCATCTATCGGAATAAAAAGTATTCTATTATCATCTCCAGGGTTCAAGTTATATCCATACCAAATTTTATTAAAATCGGTTCAGACGTTCACGCATGAATATTAAGTATGAGTAAGTATGATTTTTGATTTTCGTAGTTTTTGTGTTCAGCTGTGTAGTGTAGTGTCTCGTGGGTGACGTAAAAGGCGACTCAGGGACTCAGCCTTCTCCTAGCGTCTCCTACAAACTTAGACATACTGCGATCGCCAACCCGTTTGCCAAGCGTGGCGATTATGGCACCCCCCCCCCCTTTTTGGGGGAGGCCTATACCCAGCAGTGGCTGTTATGTGGCTGAGACGATGACGACGACGAAGTATGATTTTAAGGAGACAGGAACCCAATAAAGTGCGTCTAAAGTGATTCTAATTCTAACGAATTTTATCGTCAAGTCTCATTTTATTAGGTATTCAATGACAGATAGTAATTGGCCAGGCCAGGACTCAACGTCATCGACCTTCGCACTGGCATGTACTGGCACGGCTTCGGTATGGGCCTTTTACCACCCTGTATACAGATACAGGGTGGTAAAAGACCCATACCGAAGCCGTGCCAGGCCAGGACTCAACGTCATCGACCTTCGCCAAAGGCCGCCAGCATTGTTTGGTGGCCTCTGAGGGTTCTGAGTCCCCATGTCATCTCATTCTAGTCATACCATAAGTCATATATATGTATACAGGGTGGAAAGTTAAGACGGGGCATGTAGGGCAGGCACCTTAACCATTATAGCTACATGAAAACGATCTTCGGAAAACCTACTTAATTTTTAATTTTTTTTTTACTTTCCACCCTGTATACAGGGTGGTAAAAGACCCATACCGAAGCCGTAATATATGTATAGTGTACATCAAACTAAATAAGAATATGTCGAAATAATTGCTGGGAAATGACTTTTATTTATAGTAAAAATAAAATGGGTGTTATTTTTACACGCAATGAAACGCGTGCACCAACGTGTGCGTCTAGAGAGTAAGAGTAGGTGACCGGGACCTAAATTTATAGATTGGTTTTGATTTTCATTGCGGTTTTGTAACTTTAAACGATAATTTTTAAAAAAAACTGATTGCCTTTGATTCCCAATAACTCTTCAACTATCAGGTTCCCAGATTTGGCCCCATACAAGAAAACGATAGTGACAATGGGGAGAATACTTGGTTTTCGTTTTCGTTATGGGTCTTTTAACACCCTGTATATTGGACTAGGCAATTGTTGGCAATTAATAAATAATATAAACGTATAGATAGCCAGTAATTTTCACGCCTCCTTTTTTTATGGGGTAGTAATTAACCGAACGACTAAAAATATTTTTGAGCGACATAAATACTAAGTGGGCGGCTTAGTTTCGTCCAAGACGCCAAGGTAACCTAACCTAAACCTATTTTTTCCGCAACCCAACCTATATTTTCAGTCGATCAATTTAGTAATTTTTAGTCAATCGGTTTATAATATGCCATATAAATGTAAGAAATATGGCGTCGCCTGTTTTCTGCAACGGTCACGTACTAGTTAGTACTTACTTATTATCTAAAAGAAAAACCTAAATACTGGCGACTAGCGATGCGTACACTGCTAGTGATTATAGGTAAAATCAGGAAAACTTCCCAGTCGAACAGTACCTACAGTTTTTTTAGTAAACCTTTTTTCGAAAGGTAATAAGGTAAAAAATAAATGTATATGGTTAAAATGAAATATCTATTAATGTTCAATTTTTTGTGATATATACGTTGTCTATAAAACTATTACTTTTTTAAATATAGCTCTCTAAAAACTCTACTGGTCGACCGAGAAGTTCCCCGACTCTACCTAATAAGCCAGGGATCAATTTGCAATACTTACTATCGTTAATTATAATAAACGTAAAACAATCGTTTAAACTCGGTATCGGCAATTAATATGTCAAAAAACAATAACCAACTAATAGGTAGACACTCGTACCATTCATACATGAATTGAATTGGTACAAGCTTGGTACTGTGGAGATCGTATATGTCTCCGCACTACAAGGAGGCCGCTACACCGCCGTTGCTGGCTGGTTTTGTTTATAAACGTGCGTCCATATATGTCGTCCATACGTCCTTCCATATATACGCGCGTAGATATAGACGGTCGCCTTGTCAGATAAAATAAATTATAAAATTGTAAAATTACTTATTGGATTGAATATACAAACAGTATCGAGATACAGTCGTTTGTATTATAAACGTAGCGCAAACGCGTTACAGTACCTACAATGGTACCACGTCATCACAAACCTTTTAGCTAAGTGATACAGATTAAATAATAATAGCACATAATAGTTAATAGTAGCAAATAATAGCGGTGATTTTAGCCCAAGCATGCAGTTCCGCTGCCGATGTGATGTGGCTGAAGTGTCGAAGTTATACAACGAATGTAACTTAAGCTAGGGTTGTCACTCGCTTTTCGTTTTATTAATAGTCAAAGTTGAAATTATCTTTCTAAAATAAGATTTAAAGTTTAAAGTAGTATGCTTTTGAATCGTAGTATATTTTCCAAACATCCCGAAAACTAAACCATGGACTCAGACCATCATTCTGAACAACTTTCCCGAAGCAACCATACATCGGAAATGAAAAAAAAATTAGACTCCATACAAAATGATTCAATTGCAATGTATGGTTTCTTTGAGAAAGTTGCTCAGAATAATAGTCTGAGTCTGTGGTTTCAGTTTTCGGGACACCGTTCCTTACACCCTGTATTATAGAAATATCTTACTATACCCAATTTAATTATAAATTATAACAACGGGGCTCAAACGCGACATTTGATATGTAGTATATAATGATATGTATGTACTTGCAGCTTAACGTTTCGGCTGTGTTGCTGCAGTCGTGGTCACAAGCACACTGGTTTTAAAATTATAATGGAACGCTAAAGTTTAACATCTTATATACTTACCCAATTTACTTTACCTAAAGCATGTTACAGAAAAAGATCTCTTTTAAGATTTAAAAAATAAGACCTATGACCCTTGCCATAGTTAATCGTCGGGAAAACAGAAAATCGATCGAAACGACAAGATCTTGAAACCTAAATGCGCGAATAATATACCAAACACTTTGTGATCCTGATTTTTTTTACTCCAATAATACTTCATAAACAAAACAACAATAAAATTATCTTTTATTTATGTTGTGCATCATCATCTAGTCACTATTTAAATATTCGTGAAATTGCTCGTTTGGAATGTTATTTGTAATTTAATCTGTAATTGGTATAAGACTAAGACCTGTATATATTTTAAAATAGTATTTTTTGTATATCTGTTAATTGACCTATTAATAAATAAATAGATAAATTATCAAGAAAATTACTGGTGATAATATTACACAGATTATTTTTCACGAGCCTCGCCAACCCTAGTGACGATGCTCAATTGTTCCCATCAGCAACAAAAAGCAGAGTAGCACCAGTGAAAGCAGTTCCCACAAGCTTATCTAACGCCCGCGAGAATGCGTACGAGCACGCCGCCGGCATGAGACACATCATCACGACAGATCCACATTGTTTTTGTCAGTTGTCAGTTTTTGCCACCTATTAAGGCTATTAATGTAAGTGCTCCTATGAACATCCCCTAAAAGGAACTGGGCCCAAAAAAAATAGTTTTGCAGACTTGGGACATAGGATGTAGATCTACAATACAATAACTTTTTGTTATAACATAAGTAAATACGTGACCCATATCGCTTATTTTAATTCTATGGAGATATATAGCAATTTGACACATGACAGTCCAGAGTTAATAATCTTTATTTATTTCTTCACAAACAAACAAAAAGTATATGGAAAGTAACTACACCATAGCTTACTTAATGACACAAACATGTAGTATAATTTACTTACAGTTCACATTTCTGCCACATGTAGTTACTTCACCACTACCACTGTAGTTATTTCACATTTCTGCCACATCGCGCGCTGCGATCGATTTGACGGTCCCCACTTTGCATATACAGTAATTTTTTACGCATTTTAGTGTCACGTGAGAAAGCAGTATTTTTTTTATTCTTTTTAGTGTCTGTGATAGGTATACAAAATACGCCGTGCTATCCTATATCCGTGGAATTATAATTCCATACAAAATATCAGACAAAAATGAATCCTCCATCTGGCTGCATATCAGACGTATCCGGCTGAATGCCAGAAAAGTCGGAGCCGGTACAAAGCTAAGAAAAAATAAAATAAAAAACTAATTTCCGCCTATGGATTCATCCACGTGATTCCTGTTCCCCTGGGAATATCGGGATAAAAAGTAGCCTGTGTTACTCTCCGTCCCTCCAACTAATTCTATGCTAAAAATCAAGTCGATTGGTTGCATAGTAAGGGCGTGAAGAAAGGACAAACAAACATACTTTCGCATTCATAATTTTAGTTAGGATTAGGATTGATTAGTGGTTTAACGTGCCGTGTGGTGACGGCCTAAGAATACAAGTGTCACCACTCCCTTACATGCCGGGGATGTCGTAAGAGTCGACTAAGAGGCTCGACGCATTGAACACCTGTGCGAGAGAAGGAAAACTTGAAACAAACCCTCTACCAACCCGTCTGGCCAGCGTGGTAGCAGTAGGCTAATAGCCTCCTATGAACACCACAATAGGCGTGAGCTAGGAGAGGCCTATGTCCAGCAGTGGACGTCCACAGGCTGATGAGTGAGTGGTTTAACAAAACAAGACCATAATAAAGTGGCTGTGACATATATCGGATTGGCCGAATATAAGGGTTTCGTTTTTTGCCTTTATGCTACGAAACCCTAAAAATGAATGTTTCTAAACTACACATTCATTCCTACCCTATGCTTGATCAAACCACGTAACCTTAACTTAGTCATTCCACGTATTTTTCAAATCCATTACTAAATGCAACTGCAATCAATCACGATTAAAAATCAACTCTATTCGTCTCGTTATAAAGTCAATTGTCCCTAGCTTCCTTCACACTAAGGATTGCATTGAGTCTCCGCACTTAGTACCGTGCCCTTTGCGGTATGAAACAGCACGATCAACCTGGTGACCTGTTTACTGGTAGTTGCGAAGTCAGGGTGCCATTGCTAGGTTGGTGTAGTCACGGTCATTAGATTAAAGAAAGAAACATTGAAAGACAGTATTTTGAAACAAAAGACACAAAAAAACAAACAAAATATTAAAAGCAAAAAAGTAAAAAAAAGGCTTAATAACGTCCTGTCTGAGCGATGTTCCCATTTCTTATACATGCCATATTCCAAGATCCTCTTAAGCCGTTCCTGTAAATTAGGTAAAATGTAGTATTTTGTTTGATAGAGCTTTTCGATTCATAATCATCATCCATTTTTAACTGACTTCCAAAAAGGAGGAAGTTCTCAAATCGGTTAGTATGTTTTTTTATGTATGTACACCGATTACGCCGAGATTTCAGATCCGATTTACGTGATTCTTTTTTTTGTTAGTTGCCATTTTGTCCCATAAAACTTTGGTTCAGTTCGGCCCGGTAGTTTTTATTTTATGACCATTTTTGTTAACTTGGACGATGTCATTTTCACGATACATTGTTTATAATGAAATTATAGACCCATATCTTTACTCCCTGTTCTGTCCAAAATATTGGAGCGCATCATGAATAAACGTTTAATGAGCTTTCTTGAAACTAATAGCCTGCTGTCTTGTTCGCAATTTGGATTTCGCTCTGGGAGGTCGACAGATGACTGTGTGCATGAATTGACAGATTTTATTTCCACCAATATGGACGGTAAAAGGAAGGTTTTGGCGGTGTTTCTCGACCTCGCTAAGGCCTTCGACACAGTGTCCATCCCTATCCTTGTCCGCAGGCTAGAAGCTATAGGTGTCAGAGGCCTGGCTCTCAAACTTTTTTCCAGCTACCTCGCTAATCGTTACCAACTTGTTAAAATTGACGGCTGTATGAGTGAGGAACTACCCTTAAACTTTGGAGTACCACAAGGCAGTGTACTCGGACCGACCCTATTTCTTATTTATATTAATGAGTTATGTAATTTAAAACTTTATAGTGGAAAAATTTTAACCTTCGCAGATGACACTGCTCTTTTATTTCATGCAAACTCATGGACTGAGGTCTATGATGCGGCACAGCGAGGGTTGAACGCGGTTACCAAATGGTTGGACGAGAACCTATTATCCTTGAATGTAGATAAAACTCAGTATATGACCTTTTCTCCAAAACGGCAGGTCATTACTGACATGCTATCACTAACAGTCCATTCATGTCCATCTTCATCTTCATACAACTGCGCTTGTCCTAAACTTTCAAATACGGACTCTATTAAATACCTAGGTGTAATATTCGATTCTACACTCAGCTTCCATCCTCATATTGTACTCCTTGCTAGTAGACTTAGAAAACTCATCTTCATCTTTAGAACTCTTCGACATGTTGCTAACTTTAATGTTATTAGGTCTGTATATCTAGCCTTATGCCAGTCGGTCTTGAGTTACTGTATCTCGTCCTGGGGTGGAGCTGCTAAGACTCATCTAATTACTCTAGAGAGAGCTCAGAGGGTGGTCTTGAAAGTGGGGGCCTCTCTCCCGTTCCTTTGCCCAACAACTGAAGTTTACAAATTGTGGCAGGTGCTTACTGCTCGCCAACTTTTTATTCTATTTACCGTACTTCGCCAACATTCACAGCTCAAATACGAGCCTTTGCTTTATAGAGGTAAGCGACGTAAGGGTTCTGTGTGTCCCTTACGACAATTTAAGTCCAAGCTCTCCGGAAGATTCTTCTGTTTTATTGGAGGATACTTGTATAATAAAATAAATAAAGCTTTGTCCCTCTATTCTCTTACAAGAAAGGCTTGCAAAAAGAAACTTACCAGGTGGCTCTTGAACTTGACCTACGACGAAACAGAAAACCTCTTACAAATTACCTGCTAAGTGAGGTACATGCACTAACTACAACTGCACCACACACTTGCACAAAATAACAGCTGTAAGTCACTGTAGGTCTCACTATATTCGAACATATACATACACACACGTACGCACACACACACTCACACAACACACACACACACACACACACACAACACACACACACACACACACACACACACACACACACACACGCACAAACACGTATTTAGATGCACTCTTGCATCATCTACATTGTTAATTTTTCTTATTATTTTTATTTTTCTTTATATTTTTTTTAATGTTTAGCCATTAATCTTCTCATGTTCTCTCAGCGACATCTATTAGATATCGTTTTTATCAGTGATAATGTGGTTCGAGGTGGTGGGAGCCTGGTGACCTGTAACACAGGTATTTTGTACCTAGCTCAGGCATCAGCCTCTCACAAACTTAGATTCCTTATTCCTGTTTTGTAAATAACTTTATTTCAATGCTAAGTTTGTGATGAGAAAATAAAATTTATTTTTATTATTATTATTATTTATTAAATGAAACCTTATCTAATCTAGAAAAATTCCTTGTGTATTTTTTTTATATTTTTTTAATTTTTTTGCATTTTTCAATGATGTTTTTATACCTTTGATAAATTTTAAATAGAAAATATTGGAAAAAATGAACTCGGCCACAAGTGAATTCTCAGATGCGACTCAAAACCACGACCTTTGGAAATCCGGTCCAATGCTCTTAACCACTGAGGTACCGTGACTTGCGGACCGCGATCGAAATTCTCCAATACTTTTACATTTTTAATACGCTGTTGGCCAGCGTTGTCACATCAATGCTAGGAATATCCTTGCATTCGAAAGAAACATCTTTTCAGGTGTTTAACGATCGATTGAGATGCACCTTATTCCTTCTGTAGTTTACATTAAAAACAACCTATCACAGACATTAAAAAGAATTAAAAAAATACTGCTTTAAAGCAATTTCAGCTCCTATTCTTTTATTTTTCTTGCCTTGGCTGGCACTGAAGCCTGAGCTTATTCTTTGCTTTTTAATTTTTGAAGTTGATTTTTTTAATGTAATTTTTTAATGTCCCCACTGCTGGGGCACTGGCCTTCCTTATGTATGAATAAGGATCCTTATGAAGGAGGAGCTTTTGGATTAACATTCTACAGAAGTTTTAAATTGCTGTCTCAAAAGGTCGAAGTATTAAAGTTCTGTGTAATAATAACACGACGTTGGTATACAATACACTTATTTTGCAATCAAGATTTCCATTTCTATTAGCATGTATGATGATGAGCCCACCAGCTTCCCGGCCATCCATCTCGCGTGACGTCACTCACGTGCGCAGTGCCAGTTCATTGCGTGATTGGACGATGCGCATGTTTGTGTCGAACGATGATTTAGCACTGACGTGACGACATACAGTGCATGGGATGGCAGTAGGTTAAGTAGGATCGGATATTGAATTTTTTTTAAATAAAAAATATAAATTCTAATTTTTTTTTCCTTTTTAATCTGCTAGTAGCCGTGCAGATTGTTTTTTCTCTCCATAATATCCTACGCAAAATATTGTTATTAATACAAAATAAACCCAAGACGATTTCTATCTACAGCTGATCAGGATATGTGCATACGCAACGATACCAACGTTTCTTTCTTGAATTTTCATATTGTTTTAATTTTATCTGCTTTATACATTTAAATAACCAATAAACAATTATTCTTTTAATTTTTATTCAAATACACCGTGATTTTTTGAGGATTCGTCATCGTCATTATCATACCCATACTGAGTAAACGTAAACATATTCATAAATAAATAAAAAATGAGTAGGATTGGGTACAATACGAACAATTCTACGCCAGATGAAGGCAAACAACAATTAAAAAAACGCTGATACATCAGTTTTCGTCCTTCATTAAAGTTTATTGTACTGCGAGCAATTTTATCCCCGGTAGCCAAGAACTACCGGGGATAAACTATAAAAATTACCAGTTTATAATACTCGTATTATTAATAATATAGATAAAATTCTGTGCTGCTGGCTACCACGTGCACTGTGCCTCGTTGCAGCAAACAGTACAATCATTCCGCTCGATCGAGTCGCATGATTGTTCATATTTCCCTGACGTTTTTGCGACACCAAATGTGGGTAATCGGCCAACTGTGACAGACCGACTGGTTCAAATATTTAGACGTTATTAGTCGTACGCGACTTGCTGAAAATCCGGACGTGATAATTATAAAATTCATACTTAAAATAAGTTAAGAAAGGCGATGGAAATAACATTTCATTTACTGACGAATTTTTCTTCAGTCTCTTATGTCTTTTACTATCATTGCAATGTACAGTGGGGTTAGCACGAAAAACTATCGAATTAATATCAAAGCACCTTCTGTGTGACTGCGGACCATTTATGCACAAACCCAGTAGTCACCTGGGTGGGCACATCATCGAGCCAGAGGAACTAAAATCTCTAAAAGCTAGGAAGGTTCTTGACTTTCTGGAAGCAACCGGGCTAAAAGAGGTACTATAAATAGGTGGCGAGTTACAATAGAACTCTTAGACCGCAGTGACAACAGCCCTCAACAGTTGCAAAGCCCCTAAATCCTCAAATAATAAATCGAGCAAGAAATGACAAAAAAAATAAAGTATAAGAAAATGTACTTCTCTTCTTCTAACCGCCTCTGTGGTCTAGTGTTACAACCACCGGTATCAGACCCAGGGGTCCCGGTTTCGATTCCCAGCGGGGGTACTTATTGTATTCGGTTTGGTTGTTGCTAGGACTTGTTGTATGTCCGCCTGGCTAGCTACCACCATCTTATCTAAGTCTGACGCGCTATTACAACTACGCTATTTTCAGTAACAAAGCCATTATGGATCGCAAGGGAAGAGCTCACTTAAAAAAAAAATTTTCACCTCACACGCTCTGAAAAGGAGGTCTTGTCAATCAGTTTAGGCGGTTTTGCGGCCTAGCGTGGCAAAGTACTTTTTTAATTTAATACCTAAAAATATGTCATAATGCGTTCCGAATCGCACTATAAACTTTTTTGTTTTATTTTATTCTTATTTTAAATAGCTTTAAATTAATTATAATACTCCGTTTTGGTTTTATTATATTATTTTAGTTCATCGAATCATAAAAACAATAACAATAAGATTAAACTATTTGTTATAAAAAAATATATATTAGGCTGGGTGAGATTTCACAACCTATGATTGGATTTCGGAACGTGTCATAAATCTTTATTTTTAAATTGTCTTTGTCTTATACCGCATGTCAGTGTCAACATTTACGGAATCGTTTTTATTGTTATTTTTAAGTAACAATATATTCCTACTTTAAATAACTTTGAATTAACTATAAAACTACCTTTTTTATTATTTTAGATTTTTATATCATTAAAACAACGAGAATAAGGTATATTTAGATTAAACTTTATGTTTAAAGAATTTTTTACCGGAAGTTGACCGCGGAAACAATCATAAAATGTTCTTCGCTGTTGTGAGGTGAAAAATTGTGTGTTGCGCTCGGCGGAAAAGTTTTAAGCGTCTTGTACCTTTGAAATCCTCGCTTCGCTCAGGATTCAATCCTAGAATCCTTCGCTTGCTCAGCTTTCAATAGAGGTAACTCGCCGCTAAATAACCAACTTTCAGACTTTTTAACAAGAACGGGTGCAAAACACTTGTCAGATTTATCAGAAGTAAAATTTCCCATTTTAAAATAGTTTAAATACAGCCAGTATATTAACCTTTTTTGCATAATATATATGCAAAAAACTGTTAAAATGCATAACTAGCTTACGCCCACGGGTACTCCCGCGTGGTTCCCATTCCCGTGGGAATATCCAGAAAAAAAGAATGCCTATGTTACTCACTGTTCTGTTCAACTTACTTTGTGCCAAAAATCGAATCAGTTGGCTGATTAGTAAGGGCGCGAAGGAAGGACAAACAAGCATACTTTCGCGTTTATAATATTATATAGTTAGGATGTTCTAAGTTTCCGTCTGAGTAACTTGGAGACTAAGTTATTATTTCTTTTTATATAAGTTGTGCCGTGTGGTGACGGCCTAAGAATACAAGTGTCACCACTCCCTTACATGCCCGGGATGTCGTAAGAGTCGACTAAGGGCCTGTTTCAATAATTTATCCCTAACAAGAGGTAGGCCTATCTTGGTTACGTTACTTAGCAATCGCTGTTATTTTTGGTTATTTTAGGCTGATTAACAAAAATATCTAGGCAACAAAGCTCTAGTAAGCCTATCTCTTACTGAGGATAGGTTATTGAAACTGACCGTAAGAGGCTCGATGCATTGAACACCTGTGCGAGAGAAGGAAAACTTGAACAAACCCTCTACCAACCCGTCTGGCCAGCGTGGTAGCAGTAGGCTAATAGCCTCCTATGAACGCCACATTAGGCTCGAGCTAGGAGAGGCCTATGTCCAGCAGTGGACGTCCACAGACTGATGATGTGATATAAGTTTTATCAATTTTTTTTCTAATACCTAGCTCGTAGTCATGGCATTAAGTTATCATCTTCTATAAGACAAAGAAAATTCTTAGAAAATATGAAGTGAGTAAGTAAGGTCATCTAACACAATTTGCAGAAACGCCTAACATAATTTGTTAAACATTGAACATAAAACAACAAACAATCTTTATTAGGTATTTAAACAAGCTAGTTTTACTGTTTGGTTCTTGTTTCTTAGTAACCGTGGTATCGAGTTAAAAAGCCTGTACAAACAACAGCTAAACGGTCAATAGTATGATTGTTGAATGACTCAATCGTCATTGACAGTTAAATAAGTAGGTAATGTGCGATACAAAGAAGAGAAGCTCTATTTTTGATTCACACGTCGTGCGTCGAGCGCTTTGTTTCTACTGATTATAGTTCGACGTATGAGTTTCCATATTTATTAATTGCTCGACCGCACCGAGAGCCCCCACCCACTCGTCGCAATCGACCGAAATAAAGCTAGCGACGCGCGATTTAAGTTGCATGCGTCAACGCTATGTCATACGAGCGATTCAAAAATAGAGCTTCAGTAGCTCTATTTTTGATTCACTCGTTGCGCGTCGACCTCTTTGTTTCTACAGATTTTCGTTCGACATATGAATTTCCATATTTTGAATCGCTCGAACGCAACGAGTGCCCCCACCCACTCATTGCAGTCGAAACAAGCGATCGGTGACTTATCCCTTCGGTGATCGGTCCTTCTGTTGCTCCTGGTCTCCAAGAAGGCGCGAGCACGTTAGACACTTAGCCTTCATCATACCTGATGTTAAGTATTGATAAGGCTGAAGATAGAAGCGATAGCCTCTCCCGGAATCCTCAATCACTGAGGAACTGGCTATCCTTATCTTTAACTGCCGGAACACAACAATGCTGAAAACGTTGTTGTTACGGCGTCAGGCTTAGTTAAGATGGTGGTAGCTAGCTAGCTTCGGTTTGGTTGGTGGTAGGACTTACGACAAGTCTTACCACCAACCAAACCGAATATATTATTAAACCCGGCTGGGAATCGAAATCCGTCTGGCTCTGAAACCGGTGGTTGTATCATTAAACCACCGAGGCGGTTAAAAAAGTACGATTACGACAGTGAATTTCTTTCTTGTTTTTGGACTCTTTTCACTACTAATTGATTAACATTTCCTGATTCGGAATTTTTCTTTTTTTACAATAGATAGGTCATCGCCAATGATATTCGTCATCAGCCATTTTCAATGTTCCCACTGCTGGGGCACTGGCCTTCCTTATGGATGGATAAGACGAACGGGTCATAACCCACCACGCGGGCCCAAAGCGGATTAGTGGGTTTACGACTGCAAATGCAGCCGGGACCAACCACTTAACTAGCCCTTCCGAAGCAAGAAGGAGCTCAAGATAGTACATTTTTGGTCACCCATCCCGTGACCGACCATTCGAAAGTTGCTTAACCTCAATAATTGCAGGCCGTACGCGCGAACCACTGCGCCACGAGCTCCTCGGTCGGTTAATTACTACCCTTAAATTATGGCTCCTTTTTGAAATCACGTTTCCCGAATAAAACCCTATGACCGGTCGACCGGGAATTCCCTAGATTGCACACAAACCAGCAGGTAAAGCCGTTTTTTTAAGCCACTTAAGTTTATTTATTTTATATTTTTACATTTTTTTAAGTTTATTTTCTTATTTTAACTTTTATTAAGACCCAGATTAAAATTCATTTCATCATCAGCCTGTGGTCGCCCTCTGCTGGACATAAGCCTCTCCTAACTCACGCCTATTGTGGCGTAAATAGGAGGCTATTAGCCTACTGCTACCACGCTGACACATTCCGATAAACAAATATGTGGCATAGGTGTTCCACAGGGATCTATTTTAGGGCCTTTGTTATTTCTAATTTATGTAAATGACCTCGAGAATTGTTTGCCGGATGGAAGTCACGCTACTTTATTTGCCGATGATACACATATATGTGTAAAAGACGCGACCGAAAACGATGTGAACGAAAAGAAGCTTAAAGTATTAGATAATCTAAAAAAGTGGTTTGAAAATAATGGAATAGTGTTGAATACGGATAAAACAGTAATGATTAATTATAAATTAAGAAAAGAAAAACATTTTAACGACACAAAAAGCAACACTTTTCTAGGATACGACGTCGATTACACGATCAGTCATGAGAATCACATTGACAGAATATGTAAAAAATTAGCAAGTGCGAATTATGTCTTATTTAAACTAAGATCTCTTGTAAGTAAAAATACTTTAGTATCCGTTTACTATGCTTATTTTCATTCAATTATTAGCTACGCTGTTACAGTTTGGGGTAATGCCTCAAATATTGAACGAGTGTTGATCTGCCAAAAGAGATCTTTAAGAATCATTAACGGCCTCAGAAAGTATCATTCGGTGAGGGAGTTCTTTAGATCAACCAGGATAATGACTGTGGTGTCTTTGTTCATTTATAAATCGCTATTGGAAGTACACAGGCAAAAAGACGACTTACCCAAAAAATCTGATTTTCACAGGTACAATACACGTAACAAAGATAAGTTACAGATACAAGCGGTGCGATTACATAAAACGCACAAACAAGGTTTTAGCCTTAAAATTGACATGTATAATAAACTACCACTTTTCGTTACCAAGTTGCCACCGATCAAATTTAAGACTGTTATAAAGTCATTATTTGAATTAAACCCTTTTTATAAAATTAATGAATTCATGACAAAGAATTGGAAGCAAAATGATTTTGATTTGTAATTTATATATTTTTATTAGAGTGTCATTTTTATTATTTTTTATTTTAATGACTGTTTTAATTGTCTAGTTGATTATGCATTGATTTATATAATTACATTGAATCGTATAAAATTAAGGAATTTATGACATTTATGATATTTATGAAATAATGATTTTGATTTGTAACTTATATATTTTTATTAGACTGACATTAATTAATTAATTAACTTATTAGCTCTTTTAATTTATTTGCTTATCAAATAAACAGCTGTATGTGCCTACTGTGATAGCTTCTTAATACATAGATCGTAAGTTATGTTATGACTAGTTGACTAAGCACTTGAACATGGAATGACCTATCCAATATAATTATGACTGAATCCTAGTTTGTCCTACTTAAGATTAAAATTTAATTCTTCTATTGTAACGCTATGACATGCCAAATGTAACGTTTTATGTTATAATATGGTCAAATAAATAAATAAATAAATAAATAAATAAATAAGATGGTGGTAGCTAGCCAGGCGGACTTACAACAAGTCCTACCACCAACCAAACCGAATACAATATGTACCCACGCTAGGAATCGAACCCGGGACCCCTGGGTCTGGGTCTGGTCTGGTTGTACCACTAGACCACAGAGGCGGTTAAATACAAAACACATGCTACTAAATACAACCAACCTATCGCCTATTTAATTGAATTTAAAAAAAAACGATTGAAAAAATATGTTCTGTTTTACCGTAAACATACAAATGAAAACCAATAGGAAAATATAATACATTCCTAAACATATAAAGTTACTAGACTAAGCGCGTGCTACGCAGGTGTGCAATCCGTCGAAAAAGTTTTTCTAACCTTTGACCTTGATAAGGTCAATTAAAAAAATAATTATATTTTTCCGGCCGTCTAATTTTTTTTTGGTATTTTTGAAACTATTAGTGAAGGCGTTATAGGTGTTATACTCATGGCGCTGGAGGGATCATTAAAGTCAAAGTCAAAGATTTTTATTCAAATAGACTTTCGAATAGTCCAACATTTTTTTTCCCTACCAGCCATTCAGGACATCTTTTAACTGATAAGAAGAACGGCCGCAAGATTAGAATGGATAACACGGGCCTTATATATAGAAGATAAATGAAAACCGCGGAAGTCATGGAAATGTTCGCATAATCTAACTATGAATTATTCTTACGTCTAATGTTAAACACATTAAGTTATTATATATAATTACCTACAGTTAAACTATGACTAAGCTGAGTTTGAATTAATTTAACATAACGTTTATCTGCCGATATTGAAGTCTGATTGAAAATACGCAACAAGTTATTAACAAACATCGATCATTTGTTTTAAATTCAACCTTTTATCAGCTTAAATTAAAGATAACGTTTGCAATAATTACTTAAAGTAACGAATTTTTCATATTTAATTACAAATAAGTTACATTTTGTAAGAAATAAGAAACGTAATATTGTTAACTGAATTCCCTAACGATTCATTTAATTGTTTATCTTTTATAGAGTTTAGAACTGGGTCAGTGCCGATGTAGAAGAATTTGCTTTTGATTTTTTGAAGGTAAGAAATCTTACTAAAGGCAAATTCCGTAGGAAATAAACAAAAAAATTAAATGTCAATGAATTCACTAGCAATATTGCGTTAACGTCCTTTTTAACCCCAAGAGGTTAATTTATGATTTTTGAATTTTTGCATTTTTAATGCTATTTTTATCTAGATAATTTATTTATTTATTAACACAAACACAATATCATGACAGGACATATCCCAATTCGATAAAGCGGTCCCTATTGCTTATAACATATAATGATACTTTGGAAAATTCACTCAGAGAACACGAAAATATATCAGTCTATTGGGAAATTTGGTTGAGTGTGATCGGGGCTTTACTAAGCAAATTAGTCCTGCCTCGTGGTACCACCAGCAGCCGTGGCTGTCGCCTACTCCCCACATAATTGTCAGCTGCCTGCAACATCACCTCCTCTAGCAATTCCGGATTTGAAATTTTACCTCGCAATCATTTAAATAAATATACTACAAGTGCCAAGTCTCTTCTAGCCGCCAATTTATTATACCCAACCATACCTAGAACAAATAGGGTTGGGTACATTAACGGATAGTAGGGATACACACCATAAAGTTTTAGGTACAAATAACGCACACATTTGTTTTGTATTTTCTCCAACATGTTACTATATTTAGTTTCATGTGGCGACCATATGCGTGCTGCTGCGTTGCATTCCAATTGACTCCTAATGAGTGCATTATATAATGCCGTAATGGCCTTTATGTTTGTGAAATTTTGTGCTCTTCTCAATATAAATCCTAAACTTCTATAGGCTTTTTTACAAACAGTAACTATATGATTAAGGAATGTCAACTCGGTGTCCATAAGCACGCCCAAGTCTCGAACTGTTTCAGTTCGCTCCATCACTTCTCCAGCCAGTTGGTAAATTTTAAATAGAAAAATATTTGAAAAAATCAACTTGGTCACAAGTCCAAAATCGTCGTCGCAAAACTAATCCATCATTAATATGGATTGGTCGTGATTAATCAGCAATTAATATTTAGCATACTAATCACATTTGAGCCATAAATTATCGGATGATTATTAGCGGCCATTGATATACGTACCGCGTAATAATTTGGCTACAGATTTACGCAAATATATCAAACGTGTTTATGGTTTTACCAACGAATATTTTTCGTAGGTATTGAAAGACATTGTTTAAATTTAATATTCCATAGAATCAGGAGGGTGATTCTCGCGCTGCGAAATCTGGACATCGACATTTTCTGGAGACACAAAATCTGTATTAAAAATTCACTGAACACAATCTTCGACAATAGGATTTTCCAAGAACGTTCAAACTAAAACATTTTGATTAGTAGAGATGGCACTAACATTTTTAATCAGGAAATATGGCTAGAAAAATTTCAATTCAGAGAAATGGCGTCACTTGCCGGATTTGCACATCTAAAAATGAAATTAAAAATATCTAAGTACAGCTTATTTCCGCAAGAAAAAATGCAAGAAGCCTGCCTTCCCTAAATGCAAATGCAAAATAGTGCCTAACACATGATGAGATGGAGGATGAGAGCGAACAGTCTACAAACCCAACTTGTTTGTTTTGCTCGATTGTGTTGCGTGTATATCTATGCATATTTGATAATAACTTTTTTAGACGATGAGTTGCGGTGTTCAGAAAAATCTAAAAGGTTTATGAAACACCGGAAATATTGTTTATTGATTTGTAAATGTTATGTTATAATAAATAATAAAAAAATAAAAAACATGTCTTACACCTTTACCGGCTACTATAGACGGGTTTCATTTCAGAAGTTCTTCAGGTGTTGAAGGAGATGCTTAGGTATACAGCATTGCCTAGAACCGGGGATAATATTAAAAACGGAGGCTCTATAGATCACTAGTAATTAAAAAATTATGGTCCCAACAAATTAAAATCAAATCTTTTATTTTTTATTTTTTCTAACAATCCTTAATTGTAAATTCAGCAACAGTATCGTTCAACTCTTTCGGAGCTACTCGGAACGTCTTTTTGACAATTTATGTGTCGGCGGATAGAAAAAAATTACTGTCGTACTGTCGCACTTTATGAATATATGTATTGTTTTTTTTTCTGAAATTTTTATTTTGCGCTTAAACCCATTTTCACATTAATTAGTGTAATTATAAATCCAATTCAAATATTAAATTAGAATTAATTTAAACTGAAACCAAAGAAATTTACATGACAATATTCTGACTTTACTAATCAAAATTATTCTTTTAAATTTGCACTCTTTATACATTATGATCTTCTTTTAAAAAATATCATAATGTAAAAAGCGGTGAATCAATCACTGTACATATTTACTGTGCAAAAAGGTGGTCAAATGCCTGCCCAGTTACTAGTAAAAATAATAGAGGTTGTCCCATGCGTTTCGTTTATTATTTACTGAGTGACCTAAAGATATTTATCGGAATCGTGAGTAGTTTTCCTCATGAACCTTGTAATTACATTTTTTATTTATTTATTTACCGTATAAAAAAAACCGGCGATTTGACAACCTCCTCCTTTTTTGAAGTCAGTTAAAAAGTTATAGCAATGTTCATTACTTAATCACATTTTTTAAACCACTAAGGTTTATTATGATGCGATTTCATTTACTATAAAAGTTATAAAAATTATCATCTTATAATGATACAATACAATTTTAAATTAAATAGGAGTTGGATAAATAATTACTTTACAGTCACTGAACAATGTTTCTTAATTTCGTTGAATAATATCCTTTAAGTTTGGTTGTTATATTAGATCGTGTAAAAGTACCACATAGTTCAAGCGGCAGCTTGTTTATTAGCCGAGGAACAAAACTTAATTAAATTATATTTTTAAATAATTATTAGCACATTTTATCAGAATATATTTCAGCGACAAAATAACAAAATCATCTCCCATCAAAAAACTGTCGTAATTCGGATTAAACCGCCTATGTGGTCTAGTGGTAACAACCACCGGTATCAGTTCCCGCGCTCGTTTACCTGCGGGGGTTACATTATTGTATTCGGTTTGGTTGGTGGTAGGACTTGTCGTGAGTCCGCCTGGCTAGCTACCACCATCTTATCTAAGTCTGACGCTGAAACAACAATGTTTTCAGCATTGTTGTGTTCCGGCAGTTAGAGATAAGATAGCCAGTTCCTCAGTGGTTGACGATTCCGGGAGAGGCTCGCTTCCATCTTCAGCCTTATCAGTACTTAACATCAGGTAAGGTGAAGGCTAAGAGATCCACGCATTGAAAAAAAAAACATTTTCCACGCGCACAGAGCATTTATTTTCGCCAATTTCCACTAGACAAAACGTTAAGGAGGTTTAAGAAGGGCCGTTATCACGTTAATCTGTGAATGCAAATTCACGTCACGTTTGGGAAGCTCCCACGGTTAACAATGTACTTCGTATGATATAGGTATGGCTATGTACCACGTAATGTAATTAGTTACCTAACTTTAATTGCGGCCAGTGAAAAAGGTACTAAGAAGTATTATTAAAACACGCAAGAGATGGTGTACGACTATTATTTACCCTACCTAACGAAAAAAGGTTTGTTCGTCGTCGTCGTTTTATTTTTTATGTTTTGAGACGAACGACGACGCTCTGTTTTTTTTTCTAGGATAATCGAAAAGGGGTTCGTTTGTTTTTGCATGAAAAGCGAAGTTTTCTTGTAAAAAACTACTGAAGAAAAGTTACAAAGAATAATTACCTATCACATATCGATGATATAACATTTTTGTTTTGTTTTTGTAAAACGGGAAAACTAAGTCCTATTTTTTTTTTATTTGCATTCACGTCTGTGTCGTCGCAGGCAGCCACGCATTTTTTCTGGGCAAAAACTAATAATTCAGTGCTTTGTTTTTTTCTGTTTAAGCTAAGTGATCACTGAGTTTTTACCTTTTTCCATCGATGCGGCACACAATTCAGATTTAATATTTTAGTAGTTTCAATTATTATTTTGTTCATTGTTTAAATCTGTGTTCGACTGAGTGATGGAAATAAAGTAATTTCTTATCTAAATCTACCCGCATATCTAAACCTAGTCGTGGCGTAGTTAGATACATAGATACAAACACTTACACCACACCATAAATCCCTTGAAGGGTTTATAGAGTATCAAACTGCACCTATGATGTTTCAATAGAGGTAACTCGCCGTTAAATCCAACTTTTCAGCCTTGCATAACAAATAAGTATTTATAAATAGATCAAAGAAAATAAACAATTTCTTTGTTAACAGGAAGGCGAGGAGGACTTGGGGGACCTTTACCAGGACGAGAAGAACGGCGCTGCTCTGCTCATCCGGCGGCATCCGAAACATGGAAAACTTGTGGTGGTCAGTACTTTGCTTATGAAGGCTTATTTCCGGTCGCGACGGGGCTATTACCAAAAAATTTGCAATTATCGCGCGATCGCTGCGGAACGTCAAAATAAAAGTGGTATTACTTATGCGATTGCTGGCTAATCGCTCGCTGATGGTTCGTATAGCGGCGTCTCACTCTGTGTGTTGCTATGACGCTAGCGCCAAAAACAATTTGGTAGCAATAACAGGAACTAAATGAATGCACATTGTAGTTCATCGTTTGTTCGGTAGAGGCCGCACTGTTGATACGTAACGTAAAGCAATTATCGCGCAATTCCTGCTGTTGCATTGCTGTTGGAAAGATAGTTAACAGCCCCGCGGTTTCACCCGCATGGTTCCTGTTCCCGTGGGAAGATTAGGACAAAAATAATTATCCTAATATGTTCCAGTCTGTGACTAATTTTGGATTTTTAATTTAGATATATTTAATTCTCATTGCGAAAACCGACTGAACAGATTTGGATGAAAAGAGATCAGTCAAATTGGACCAAAAAGCAATCCAGTTACATACAGAGCAAATACAACAAATTTCAAATGTTAGTAAATTGTTAGAAAAAAAATATATACATATATAAGTAGGTATATGTTTTTTAAAGTATTATAACTTAATAAGAAACAAATTTTTCTAGTTAGAAAAGAAATTTTGATTAAAAGATTATTTTTTAAGAACTAAAAATTATAGTTACAATCGTGATTTGATTTTGTACAATAAAACATTCATTATAATATGACTTGCTACTTGACTAAATACGACCACAAAAAGGATTGATCACGTAATAATGTAATCGTTTAACAGACTATCGTTTATTACATTAAGACGGTTTTGGTAACGCTATAGCCATCGATTTTTCAAACCCCCTACAAGGGCTCTTACTGACGCTATCACTTTCATACTAAAAATGCAATAGTGAATCCAATAGTTGAAGGGTTTTATGAGAGTTTGAAGTTTGATAGCTATAGCGATAACACAAGCTATACCGTTAGGCGGTTGGGGTGCAGTTCCTCGTCAGCATCATAAGCGACCCACGAACGTCCCACTGCTGGGTTTCATTTTGTGATCGTATTTATACTTAACAAAAATAATGTCATTTTCAAACTTGAATAACTGTTTGGCCACTAAGCGTACACTGTTGACGTCATAAAAAATAAATCGTAACACTCTGTTACTAATAATAATGAGCAATTTAGTTTTCATTGGCCGACACTTTTACTGATTTGGTCTAATAATATATGAAACGTGACTTATCTCCTTTGGAGCACAGATTTTTTAGACCCTAGAATGTTCCTAGGGATTTTTCGAATGTCCGCGCGGACAAAGTCGCGCGTGAATACTATGTATTACCAAATATATTCACTCTTTAAGATACATTTTAAATTGAAAAATATTGATAAAAGTCAACTCGGCCACAAGTGAGTTCTCAGATGGCACTCGAACCCACGACCTTTGGAAATCCGGTGCAATGCTGTCTTCCAATATTTTTGTATTTAATCATAAGTATAAAAGTAGCATTGAAAGTACTTATAGTAGTATTGCTTTTTTGGGCAGCCGAGTAATAAACTCGACTCTTTAGTATTTTACGATAGAGGTGGTTAGTATTTATCATGCGACTCACGCCAACTAACGTACTATGTTATTCGTCAATCACACTATCCTAATTTAGAGTTTCCTATGAGAACATTATCTACGCTGGTTTACGAACCTGAATTAAGTATATAGATTCCTCTGTAATATCGGTTGCCGGTGTCGGTGTTGTCGGGATGAATGTGTGTTATTCAAACCTATTTATTTAAGACCATGCCTGTATTGTGCCATATTTTAGCAAAATAAGTGATTCTTGATTCTATCGTATTTTGCGGATAAATTGAATACTTTATGATTTTTTTATTTTTGCATTTTTCAATGCTATTTTTATACTTATGATAAATTTTATATAGAAAAATATTGGAATTAAACTCGACCACAAGTGAATTTTCCCAGAGTTTCACTTGTGGCCGAGTTGTTTTTTTCCAATATTTTTCTATTTAAAATTTAGCATAAGTATAAATTGAATACTAATTGTCATTCATACCATACACAGGTCATGAATTAATCTGAGTAATCACTTTTATTTTCTAAGGATTGAATAATCTGCCTTATGACTTTAAATTACTTATTGTCTTAGTTTCCCTTTCCGGTGGGAATACCGGGATATAATGTATCCTATCTTTAAGGCTAGATAGATAAGGATAGACTATCTAGTTAAGTGCTAAATTTCATCTAAATCCGTAGAACAATTTTTGCATGTTTGAATGACAAACGTCTAAACATACAAATCCGAACTTTCACATTTAAAATGTAGGTATTTTATTTTATTAGTACGAAATTAAATTTTATTTGTCCGCGTATATATTATGTCAACTTTAAACTGATGAAAGAAACTAACAAGTTATACATTTTGACCTAAAACCAATTACATATAACTTAATTTGGAACTAAATAAAAGATCTAACCTTTCCAGTTTTTTGTCACTCATTAATTCAAAACTGCATTCACATAACTATAACTTTTTAACTGTGTGATTGAAGAATATAAAAATGTATAGTTAACATAATCCCACAAACAGTACATCGAACTACGAGTATTACCAACAACGATCTTTATAATCTATTTAGATCTATATAACTTAAAACTATGGGTTAAAAAACCGTCTGCTCAACGCATTCCTCGCTAAAGTGACACTGGTGTTGAATAAATCAAAGTTGTGTATTATTACTTAAGTGGTTAAAGTTATCGCTAGCACGCCAAATATATTCATTTTGCTATAGAGACATATACGAACACGTTAAATTGAACTTAGTTACTATAATTTCGACGCCACGTATAGATAACTCGAAGTAACTCTGTACCGCGCTAATGAGTAACCATAGACTATAGACCGACAGTCAAGTCAGAAACGAACAAATAACAATAGGCCCCAAGTAGACTAAGGTCGGTTGCACAAGGTACAACCTCTTTTGTGACTTTATGAATGAGCTACATATCTAAAAACTATTTTAAACATCACGGCTGGTTTGGTTTAGTTAATTAGTTTCTTCAAAAAAATAATAAATATTTTGAGTTTGGAACTTTATAGTTTTTTTTAAAGATGACAAAATATTCGGCAATCTCATAAATTAATAGGTACCTCTTTTGGTAACTTTATGAATAAGCCACACGATCTATACAAAAATTTTAACAGCATAGTCAAGGTTTTCATTATTACTATTAAATTTAAAAAAAAATTACTTTGAAGCTCAAAAGTTGAAATATGTAACAAATAACGTAGGCACCTACACACTGTACATAGTAAGTACACAATTTTGATGAATTTTTGCGTCGAAAGAAGAACACTTACATAGTCTTACACACTGTACATAGTAGTTACACAATTTTGATGAATTTTTGCGTCGAAAGAAGAACACTTACAATAGTTTTCATATTGTCGTTGAATAGATTTCTTTAGAGTACAATATAACTTATTTCCTTCGGCGAAATCATTGGTGGAACGCTTATTTAATATTTACGAAAATTCAGTCTTTATTGTGCATTTTATATCACTTTAACAAATTATGGTGTTTGTTTAACTTAAGGGCAAGAGATGCGTTATTTTACAGGAAAACGTAACGTGAATAACATGTTGACGCAATAAAAATCGTTTGATTGCCCCATAACAACAATTTACTACTCGATTTTACGATCTCGCCTCTTGTTTCTTTCTACAAAATAACGCGAGTCGCGTGAGAATTTATGCTTTTTTACAAAAAAAAGTATATCAATAAAACCTTTTGTAACGTTTTTAAATTTTATACCTACGTGAATCGTATCATAACGTTTTATCACAATCTTTAAGGGCTTGAGAAGTTGAGAGTATTTTGTTTCTGATTGTTTTTAAAGTGGAGTAGGTATACACCTATACAGGCGTCCGAAAGTTTCGAGATTGGAAGAAAAACCGACGACTTTTTTTATTTTTTATTAAAAGAAACATACAGCTCTTATAATACAGATATAATTATTATAACTATAAGTAATTCAATAGCCAAAACAGTTTCCAACGATGACAATTACATAGCGAAGACTATAATGAATAAAAAATTTAAAAGATAACAATAAAAGTAAAAAGAAAACCTAAACAATAGATGTCATTCCAACAACCAAAGTTAAGGAAATATGTAAGTAAGGCGGCACAATAGTATATAGAATTCGACTGAAGCAGATAACACTGTATTATTTATTACACACTATTAACTTTTTTCACGGCTGATATATAAGCACTTAGTTTGCAGTTAAATAAATCAATATTACAGTATCTTTTATTATGCATATTGCAAGCTCGGATCAAAAATCGATTTTTAGAATAATTAGTTTTGCATAAGGGAACTGAGAAAACAGCATTGGAGCGGGCTTTTGGAACAAAACCACTGCGACGGTTACACGATTCAGTTTTTTGCGCCAGTCTGCCCCAAACACACATGAGAAACGAAAGGAACGGAAGGAACATACATCGTCTACTTTATGATGTCCTTTGCCCATGAGCGATGTTTAATCTTCTAATTTCCCTCCTTGTTCCCCAGGAAGGTTCGATCGGTCACGAGCTGGTGATTCGTCCAATCCCGGATTCTATGACGGCGGCCGCGCTGGACGACGAGATGTTCATGGACCCAGCCAGCATGGCGGACATGGTGTCCATCGACACGGGGCGACCGCTCAGTAAGTTCATCATCATCTACATGACACCTGCTGGGTATAGGCTTTCCCCAAGGATCTCCACGACACGATCGGTCCTACGCTGTCCGCATCCAGCGGCTTTCCGCGACCAGATCGTCGGTCCACCTTACCCCCTGCTCTACTCAGCACGAACATAATTATTTTCTATCAACTTTTAAATAATCAATGAATAAACCTTTTCTATAAAAGTAAGTCACTAAACCTAAGTTCAAGTGAGAAGAAATAGGCATTAAGAGCTTTAAGCTGTCTTGTAAAAAGTCTCTTTTTTACTGGTAGAATACGTTTACGCATCCCTCGTCTTGAACCAAATCTTTCTGATGATATTTAAACAGTGTGTATGGACGTTATCTTTTTCCATTTTCAGTGAAAAGAAAAAAAGAAGATCAAGAACAGCTGCGTCAGGCCCTGAACGGCGCTCGTCACGTCATCATCAAGAGAGACCCGGCTACTGGTGACCACTTAAGTGATTATGGTAAGTGCTCAACCCACTGAATACAAGAATTTGGTTAGAAGTACCTAAGTTTACTGTTGCCAGTCTTTTGCGTGAAATGCATAAGAAGTCCATGCATTTTTCATCTTCACTCTCAGACCAAATTAACAGTCTAGTATTTAACTGATCAACCAACCTACAAAAAATACTGATTGCCCATAAAAAATACTTACTTATCTACTGTAATACACATCAAAACCATAATGATTTGTTATGCAAGTTTTATGATAGATAGGTAGATAAGATCATTTATTTGCATCACAAACATACATGCACATAAATAAAAGAAAAGAAATATAAATAAACTACTAACTGACAAACAAAAAATAAGTAAGCTAATTAAGAAAGGTCAACCAAACCCATAGAGTCCTACCTTTGAAATTAAATTCTTAGTTTAATTTCATAAATAGAATGTGTGCATGTCTGTCACAGCGACGAAAAAAAGAACAACAAAACATTGGTTTTCAGCTTTCATTCACCCTTTCAGCTTTTATGTAACTGCAATTTTTTTACTTATGATGAATTTTAAATCGAATATTATTAGAAAAAAAACAATTTAAAATTTATCATAAATCAAATTCAAAAATCATAATTTATTGGCTGTTGCATATTTATCGATCGTGAAACATCTCAAAAGATGTTTCTTTCGAATGCAAGACATATCCTTGCATTGATAGCATTGATGTGACAACGCTGGCCTACAGCGTATTAAAAATATAAAACTATTGGAGAATTTCGACGACGATTAGGCAAGTCTCGGTAGCTCGGTGGTTAGAGCAGAGGGCCGGATTCCCTAAGTTCGTGGGTTCGATTCCCATCTGAGAATTCACTTGAGTGTGGCCGAGTTTATATTTTCCAATATATTTCTTTTTAAAATTTATCGTAAGTAAAAAATAGCATTGAAAAATGCAAAATTCATGCTATTTTTATGCTGGTCTATTTTAATATTTTCCACGATAAAACTTGAACAAACAGCTTCGAAACCTCGACAACCACGTGCAAACGTGTTGCACAAACAATGCATTCCGACAAACGCTCAATGCATACGATAAATAACTGTATCTACATCTATCATTTATCGATAAACGATAGCGATATCCATTGCGGCGCACAATGTACAGACGCTGAAGTCCCGGTCGACCACTTTTAGCCGATATTCACGTGCGTTTCTATAGCTTGTGTTATCGCTAAAGCTATCAAACTTTATACGATCATAAAACCCTTGCAAAATTAAAAAGTAATAGTTATATGGCTGTTTCATCTTAATCGATAGTCAAACATTTGTAAAGATGTTCCTTTCGAATGCGAGGATATTTTCTCTCACTTATGAAACGACGGTGGCCAACACCGTAGAAAGGTGAATATACTAGAAAAATTCGACGGGTCCTTGTAGGTCTCTGTAGCATAATTGGTTAGTGCATTGGGCCGGATTCCCAAGGATACGGGTTCGAATCCCATCAGGGCGACATAAGACTAGTTGTTTTTTTTTTCTAGTATATTTTCTTGTTTAATATTTTTCACCTCAATGGACGTAATCATACATTTTCATACATTGCAAGCTAACGTATAGCTTCTTCGTGCATATCAGAAAGACGATCAAGATAGTTCACGTGCGACCAAGACACGTGTCACTGCGCATCCGAATAATTTCATCATCGATCCAACATCGAGATGTTGGTAATCGATTATGGTAATCGCACCGGTTTGAGCGCGATAAAGAGGCGCGTGTTTATATGTTTGTTCAAACTATTTGCTTATATCTGGTTCCAGGTGTGAACGATATTTTACACTTTTTTGGCTTTTAAATTTGGCCAGTATTGTCTTTAAGATGAAACTACCTATAATAATGTGTGTAGATTCTATGTAGTCTGTAATAGATATCTACTGGTACGTTATCTTAGACACTATAACCGCTAGGATTTTAGTATTCGGTCTTTACCTATGTAAAAGTACCTAACCTAACTAAACCTTAGTATTATAATAAATAATAATAAATAAATATTTCCATACAAACACACCAATAACCTAGCCCACGTTAAGTTTCATTAAGAACTTGTGATATGGATACTAGATAACGGATAAACATACTTTCATGTTTTTTTTGGAAATACATACATAATATGTACATAATAAACACCCAGACCAAGACAAATAGACATGTTCATGCACACAAATATTTGTCTTGTCCGGGGATCGAACCCGGGACCTCTGGCGCAGAAGGCGGGTAAAGTACCCCTGCACCAAACAGGTCGTTATAAAGTGACCACCTTAAATTGCCCATATTATTTTTTATGAATTCTGCGCAGACGTAGATATACAATTACTGTTATTTGACAACAATTCGCTTCAATGCGATTATAAATACTAAAAATAATAAAGCTTTTGAAATTATCTCACTACACAAGCAACTCCTAAATTCAATTCAATTTAAAATAATCATTATACGTTCCGAACTTAATAATAATTCTTAACAAAGATAAAAGAAACTTATAATACTTTAAGAACAATCACTTCATTATCCCTTCACACGCAGAAACGAACCCGGCAGTCATAAAAAAAAACTAAAATAATGGACATTAAAATTTATTGTAATGGCAACACAAAACGCAACGTTTAAACTTAACGGTTTTATAACCTAACTTCGTGATATGCAAAAAGGTCACAAGTTTATTTTTAATTAGATACATTTGTTAAAATTTCAATCCGAACGTTATCGGTCGAATCATCTGGAAACTCATTATTTATCGACATAATTGATTTGCAACTCGCGAACTATAAAATATCTAATTAATTTCACAGGAAACGAGATACGAATAACATTTGAATGAATAAACTGTGTTTGATGTTTGTGCCGGTTTCGTTCATTCATAGTACACTCGCGGACAAATAAAGCGTGTCACTGCGTTATTTAACCGCCTCTGTGGTCTAGTATGAGACCCAGGGGTCCCGGGTTCGATTCCCAGCGGGGTACATATTGTATTCGGTTTGGTTGGTGGAAGGACTCGTTGTAAGTCCGCCTGGCTAGCTACCGCCATCTTATCTAAGTCTGACGCCATAATAACAATGTTTTCAGCATTGTTGTGTTCCGGCAGTTAGCTTAGTTCCTCAGTGATTGAGGATTCCGGGAGAGGCTCGCTTCCATCTTCAGCCTTATCAATACTTAACATCAGGTATGATGAAGGCTAAGAGTCTCCCCGTCGTTCATAAAAAATATATATATATTCATAGATACATGCTCACTTTAGAGTCAATAAATAAAAAAGTAGAGAAAGAATTTTGTGAAATAAAACAACTTTTACGGATATCAAACGCGCTATATTTCACGAATTAAGTTGTAATAGTCCGTATTTTTAGGTTTTCTAGGGGTTTCGGCACCTTTACAGCTGCCGTGGTCATCCCGTGACCACGAAATATAGCGCGTTTGATATCCGTAAAAGTTGTTTTATTTCAATGAACAGTGCGCCCCAAAACATAAGATGTAAGTAGGTACGTAAAATAATTTTGTGTCGATAGCTAGGTAATATGCTCAACTAATTGCATGTAACATTTCTTGATTTCCTAAACTTTCAGTAAAACGAGTGTTTAATTATGCTTTCATATAAAGTTGCATGAAAGCGGATTAGTGAGTTTGTTTTTCTTATTTTGCAAAAAACTGTAGGTTTTCTTGATTTTTTGGGACTTTTATTCGTAAATCGAGCATTCGACTCATAAATAATAAATAAATAAATATTTGCATACAATCACACGAATTATCTAGCCCACGTTAAGTTTCATGAAGAACTTGTGTTATAGATACTAAGATAACGGATAAACATACTTATATACCTTTTTTGTAAATACATATTTAATATACATATTAAACACACAGACCAAGACAAGTAGATATGTTCATGCACACAAATATTTGTCTTGTCCGGGGATCGAACCCGGGACCTCTGGCTCAGAAGGCGGGGTTAGTACCCCTGCGCC
Organism: Chrysoteuchia culmella; assembly: GCA_910589605.1. Classification (NCBI taxonomy): domain Eukaryota; kingdom Metazoa; phylum Arthropoda; class Insecta; order Lepidoptera; family Crambidae; genus Chrysoteuchia; species Chrysoteuchia culmella. Next base: position 2,972,950 of record OU342663.1, read on the forward strand.
AGACAGGTCGTCAAACTGTCAAACTCATGAATCGATATATACATTTTTACATAAACTGTTGATAGTTTTTGAATAATTAGACTGCAACGTATGAAAATAACGCAGTGACCCGTTTTATTAACGTGTAACTATACTAAGGTATTGCTACCAAAGTATAATATTTTATTTATTGGTATAATCACCTCCTAATTGTCTAATTTCATATTTCACAATCCCTTTCAAAGGTATTGTGATGGTGATTTATGAAATTATGTAACTTATAGTCGCAATCCCGTTAAGAACGAATGATGTTTTAAATGACATTTCATTTGACACTTCTCCATACATTTGAAAGACATTTTCGTCTGTCATTTTGCTTAGACAGTTTAATTTCGTGCATTCGATACCTTTTAAAACGCGTCTGATCACAATCTTTTTCATATGTCAAGTAGTGACGGCCTGAAGTATGTAAATATCTTTCAAGTGACGAATTGAAAGGAATTGCGATAGATTTTAAAATTAGACAATTAGCCCACAGTTCAACATTAAACTATCGCCAGTCCGCGACTTCTTCTAAATAAGGGTCGTACGTAAAGTGTTTCATTTTCTGATATTATGCTCTTTCTCTTGTGTATGAGAATATTAACCCAGGTAATAAATAAGTTACGTCTTCACAACATTGTCGTAGATAACTAGATACCTATCCTTTCAGCATTTTTTTTATATATGTATATAGATGAAACGTTTAATCTAAGTGTGGTTCTGCTTGCTTTAAGAAAATAGTTCTGGTACTTTCATAAAGTTTTGTCTTCGTTATTATGATTGTAATATTTACGAAAAAACTTTTAACTTTTTTCAGTAAGCTAATTTCTGATCGATACGGAAATCAAATTTTGATACGTATCTACGTAAAATCTGTAAACAAATTAGTCAATATAAATGCTGGCAGATGTGGTTTCAGCCTTATATTTGCAGACACTCTAGAAGCCCGTCATACTTACCCACTTCTTCAATACTAGATCAAACTAATATTTATTCAAAATTTTACGTAACGTCTCATGCTTTAATAAAGACTGAGCTAATATTTGAGCTACAAATTTTAAGTGCGATCTATGATTTTCTTCAACTGATGGTCAAGGACATTCATTTCTTCTCAATTTAAAATTAAATCGTTATGAATAGCTCTTGTCGAACGATCCTTAAGAGCAGCAGCACTTAATGAACTCTAATAGACATTAAGTAAGCTTCTAATATTAATGTCCGTGAAAAATCATTTAACTAAACTTATTGTAATTTATACTTTTTATCTAGCATATTAGCCTCACAGAGGAATAGGAGATTTGGTTAATAACTACTTACCTAAAAAGTAAGAGTTCTTAAAGAAGCAATAATGTATGTGTAACTCGCTTAGGAGCCCGTGGCGCAGTGATTCGCGCGCTGGGCCTGCAATTGTTGAGGTTAAGCAACTTTCGCAATGGTCGGTCACGGGATGGGTGACCAAAAATGTACTATCTCGAGCTCCTCCGTGCTTCGGAAGGCACGTTAAGCCGTTGGTCCCGGCTGAATTTGCAGTCGTTAAAACCCACCAATCCGCATTGGGCCCGCGTGGTGGGCCAGGGCCCGTTCTCCTCATCCATCCATAATGACGGCCAGTGCCCCAGCAGTGGGGACATTAAAAATGGCTGATGACGATGACGAACTCGCTTAGCAACCTCTTTAACTAATGTAATTATCAGAAATTTACCTTGTTATTATTTAAAAATTGCCAAAACATATTCACCTACTATTGGCTGACCACGGTTTTACATTTGGGAATAAAAAGGTATCCGATTATAGGTCCTTATCCAGACTTTATACTATCTCTGTGCCAAAGGATTGAGTAACTGAATCGAATTCATAATAATTATAAAAAAAAACAACTTTATTGTTCTAATTGTGGTTACTTACATAATTGTCTTAAAACATAAAATTATTTTAGTAAGTCTCTCACAATGAACCTATTTAAAGGCGTACAATGTGTCATCATAAATAGTGAAGCTAAAACATTTATTATTTATTTAGATCAATCTTTAGGTCTAACAATTCCCGTACGTCATAAAAGTTATATTCATTTAACCATTTATACAATTAGTAAGATTGATCGCCGTAATAAATTAAGTAGCAACCCACCTACTTAACTATCACAAGACGAGACATGATATAGTTTTTCTTTACTTCTTTTTCAAAATAAACACGTTCGAACTTGAACTTGAATAAAACACGTGAGTGGAAAGGAACGTGTGTGATCTCATGGCGGGAAAAGTGTTGACAATGTATTCAAGATGGCGGCGCATCGTTATAAAATGTCGCCTAGCCGACGCAATATACGATTATTAGTAACCTAACATGCTAATAGGCGATAATTATGACCCCATACGGTTTGTCGCTCTCTAAGGTACATACCTACAGAACTTAGCGTAGTAATAATACTTTGACACTGAAAATATAAAATTTATAATAAAGTTAATTTTCATTAGTTTTTTGAAATAGAAAGGGTAAGAAAGTTTAAGTCGGAATAAAAATTAAAAATATTTTATTTAAAAAAAATACAACTTACCAGTTTAGGGTCAATTAGACCACGATTATTTCCGCTATTGTAGTTCCTTAGCAGCAACGCAACATGTCTATGACTGTATGTTTGCTAGTTACGCGAGTGTTTTCTATTTTAGCACTTTACTAGGTGTTTTGGTGTGAAAATTATATAATGTGTTAAGAGATAATAAAGCTGAAAGTGGAACCACACCACTCTTATCTCAGAATCCTTAATTATGACTGACGAAAAGGCTATCTTCACATAAACGCTGAAAACACTGTTGAGATGCGGCAAATAGGGTTGCCAGATGCCAGATAATATTTTACGGGTTACCCCGTTTGTCAGGCTTTGATAATACAGAACCCGTAATCGCGAAAATAAAATACCTACGGAGTAAATAAAGCTTCCGTTTTCTTTACTATATATAAAGCTATATATAATATATTTACTATATATAATAGCTGGCTGGCGAAACCAAACGCTGACGTTTTGTCAGGCATGCTCATGCCCAATACGGAAAAGCCCTTTCTATTGATACCCCACAATGGATAGGGATGAAAATGTTCCTTTATTTCTAAAACTGCCAACTATTTTTCGTTCAAATCAATTTTCGTTGACAGTTTTTATTAAGACCTACTATTAAAATAAGAAAGTGAAACAAAAAAAAAAAATATGATTATAAAAACTTTCAACGAATATTGGTTTGAACGAAATATATTTAGCAGTTTCAGAGCCATAGCACATTTTCCAATATAATGCAAATATAACTTTGTCATTCATACAAACACTAAGAAAAATGTTATTTAAATAAGAAAAATTACGTAGGCGTCTTACTCACTCGCGCTCTTACCTAGGTGCGAGATTGAGTCGCAGCATGTTGCTATGACGCTAGCGCCAAAAACAATTTGGTAGCAATAACAGGAACTAAATGAATGCACATTGTAGTTCATCGTTTGTTTGGTAGAGGCCGCACTGTATGACGTAAAGCAATTATCGCGCAATTTCTGCTGTTGCGTTGCTGTTGCAAAGATTGGTAATAGCCCCGCCGGTTTTAAAGATTTTTGTACATTTGCTTTTTAAAATGAAAAGCGTCTAAAAAGCTGTTTCTTTTATAAAATAAGTTTAAAGAAAAAATTTAACTTCTTAAAACACTACTGTTTTAATTTTCTACAGTAATAAACAAAATTCCGTATTTTTGGTAACCCTTAAGTCAGGTGGAGGCAGGTGGCAACTCTTCTCTCTGTTCAGTGCTGAATACGATAATAATTATATCCTCACTGGGCATTAAATTCGGGATGTCTGGATCTGATATAAACTACACAGCAGATTCAGCCAAAATGTAGTTAAGTAAGAGCAAATGTATGAACAAACAATAATACACCAAATAATATGTCAAAATGTTTATAACGGCGCGGCGCCGCAAGACATTGTAAATATGTAATTTTAATTTCATTTGTCTGTCCATCTATTATTATAAACTCAGAAACAGGACTAAACAACAAAAACAAGAATGACTTCAAAATAATATTATGCAGATGTGCGTTTTAATGGTTATAAATTAAAGTATTGGAAATCTATAGATAAAATAAAGTTTAAAGTTTATTTGTTTACTGACACTATAAATTGGATTGCAATGAATTATAGTTTACTTAGAGAAAAGTTTGACAATGATTATGTGGCTACTAATCCTCATACGATAAGAGAGCTGAGAAAAATTTGTTATCTCACCATTTGTTACAAAAAATATATTTAAAAGTTAATGAAGTACGTATCAAACAGCTGAAAGATTTGGGATTTCATGATTTTCAATGCCTTAAATGTCAATTTTTATACATTTTTTCTATAGTAATAGAAAAAAAGATCGACACATCTCACTAAATTCCGCTAAATTAGGTACCTCCCAAGTTTCACGAGTCTGGTTTCACCGCCAAATTTTCCCAGACGGAACTGGGAATGACGGAATTACAAGTCCCGTCTAGGAAACTATTGGCGTATCTCGATTTTTTCCAGTAAAAAATATCAGATCAAAAGTTTTCTTTCAAGTAACTGTAGTCAAAGTTGTCGTCTACTCTATTATACATTGTGAAAACTAATAGTGTTTCAAGATAACTCAAAACTACTGAACCTATTTCAACATTTCTAAATCATAGGATCATCAACTTGGAAACAAACCTGATGAACAAACGTTTGGACCATAAGGCAAAGCCATCTTAAAGTAATCGATGAAAATACAAAGAAAAACATATAGAGACAAACATAGATCCTCTTCATGATTAATTTTAAATAGAAAAATGGGACTCGAATCAATGATCTTTGGAAATCCTTTGGAGAGCATTGAACCGGATTTCCAAAGGTCGTGGGTTAGAGTTGAGAATTCACTTGTAGGCAAGTTGTCTTTTTCCAATATTTTTCTACTTAAAATTTATTATAATTATAAAAATAGCATTGAAAAATGCAAAAATTCAAAAATCATAAAAATAGATCATAAAAATTGATCATCCTGCTTTTTGAAGTCGTTTAAAAGATAAGCTACTATTGCGGACATAATCCAAATACCTACCTTTGTAAATTTTTGTGCAAAATTTACTTTGAAACGAAGTTGCAGGCATTGACTAGTTCATACAAACATCTGACCGCTGCGTCGATATTAATAAAAATTTGATAATAACGTATACTTTATTGTGGCTGAGAGGTCATAAGGTTCACTATCGCTTACGTCATTTGCCATTTCGTATTCTTGTTGTGGTTAGAGCTAATAATAAATTCGCGAACGGGGCGGGCGTGTCCGAAAATCGTTCTTAATTTATTAAAATCAGACTCATTATAATTTATTCAGTCGAGGCAGTTACAAGCTCTTGTGAATTGTCAAAGCTACGCCATGATTCACAAACCCTACAGCGGGAGACCTTGTAACGAGAATCAATTATTCTATTTTTGCTTATTAAACAAACTTAATATTATAAATGACATACTTTCAGTATGTCAGTTTGTTTATTTTTTTGTACTAAAACTACTGAACATAGGCTACTTTTTATCCCGATATTCCCACGGGAACAGGAACCACGCGGGTGAAACCGCGGGCGGCCGGTAGTCTCTCAAGAAAGGTGTAGGTATCAAACAGTTTTTAATACCTTTTATTGTGTACCTACCAGTGACGGAGGGTCCATACAAACCGATTCCTATCAGCCTCCCTTTTAGAAATCCCACCATATAATTAATAGATTTTTTGGAGAAATTTTTGGGCCAGTTTACCTTTGCCATATTTCAACCGCCTCTGTGGTCTAGTGGAACAACCACTGATATCAGACCCAGGGGTACCGGGTTTGATTCCCAGAGGGGGTACATATTGTATTCGGTTTGTTTGGTGGTAGGACTCGTAAGTTCACCTGGCTAGCTACCACCATTTTATCTAAGCCTGACGCCATAACAATAATGTTTTCAGCATTGTTGTGTTCCGGCAGTTAGAGATAAGATAGCCAGTTCCTCAGTGATTAAGGATTTCAGGCTCGCTTCCATCTTCAGCCTTATCAATACTTTATATCAGGTATGATGAAGGCTAAGAGTCTACCCGTCGTTCATAAAAAAAATACCCCTCGCCACTGGACCTACCTACTATCATAGTTTTATAATGGCGTCATCAATCAAGTGTCTGGGGAAGTGGGGAAGTACCTCCAACATGAAGATTGCAATAAAAAACCACCGTAAGATAAACCGATAGAAAAGAATAGAATTTATTCATTTGTAGAAACATGTGCGGTACAGTTCCTAAAAATCTAATTATGGTATCTTTTTTTTAATTTTATTGAAAAATTACAAAGAAACTTAGCATTGTGATTCGTTTACAGAAGTGTGACAAAAACCAGTATTGGTTTGTCCGCACACTGGGACTCATCTTCCGACGCTCAACATTAAGGGCCCGCTATAGGCCAACGAAAATCAGATTGCTTTACATGATCGTCTGTAATATCAATATTAATGAAAAACTGAATTTCAAATTAAGATGCAGCAAACTACAGGACTAACACTAGTGACTATGTTACTCAAAAACACGATTGCATAAAATTTTCTCGATAGAAAAAAATTGCGAAGTTGCCTCCAAACCACTATAATTAACACGATAAACTGCTAGTATTCAAGTAATACATTAAAATAAAGCTTGGAACTTTTTAGTATAATTGCACTATAGATAAGGCAGGGCTTATGTTATATATTTTTTGTAAATAACCTTTAAATATCCTTTAAAAAAAGAATTTCCTTCATTTCTTCATTCCGGACCGGCCGAATGGGGCCGGAGAAATATATAGTTTCATATACTTTGCAGTTCGCCGTTGCAGTTATTACTTTTGCTTTTGGCCTAGAGCGCGCCCTTAACAAATAGATAAACACAAAACATACAAACCAATATAAATGTAACAAATCACAACTATAATACGGTAATATCGTGAATATCGTAATATCGTGGTGCCCGTTCCCGTGGGAATATCGGGATAAAATATAGCCTATGACACTCGGGAGAAATGTAGCTTTCCAATGGTCTAACAAATTTCTAAATCGGTCTAGTAATTCCTGAGATTAGCGCGTTCAAACAAACTCTTCAGCTTTATAATATTAATATAGATTAGAAATGCATGCAACACAAAAATCTATATATAAATAAGTAGTCAAATAATTCACCGAATCACTAATATAAAATACCTTGTTGTTAATAGTAAGACTAAGTACTACTCTTGTTTTGCATCGATATACAGGCTGTGAAAAGACCCATTTCGAAGCCGTAGTATATGCGTAGTGTACATCAAACTTAATAAGAATATGTAAAAATAATTGCTAAGAAACGACTTTATTTTTAGTTTAAAAAAGTGGGTGTTGTTTATACATGCAATAAAATGCGTGTAACAACGTGTGCGTGTGTCTAGAGGTAGGGTACTCGTAGTAGGCGACCGACCAGTTTCATTGATTGATTTTGATATTCATTGCGGTTTTCTAGCTTTGAACTATAAATATTTAAAAATAAATATTGACTTTGATCCTCAATAACTCCTCAACTATCTGGTTGCCAGGTTTGGCCCCATACAAGAAAATGATAGTAACTATGGGGAGAATAGGTAGTTTTCATTTTTGTTATGGGTCTTTTAACAGCCTGTATTTAATTTATAACGATTTGATTATTATCTACTAGAAAAATCGGTCTGGATTTGAATTAACGAGAATTTGGAAGAGGTGTCGAAAATCTCAATTAACAGGAAAACATCTGTTGATTGAGATTAAATACTAATATCATAATTACTTAAGTTTTTTTACTTACTTGCCTACATCTAAATACATGCTATTTTCCAAAGAGTTCTAAGTATAGTTTTTGATTTATATATATCTTTTTTTCTTGTTTCTAGCGTTTATGGAGCCAGATCACCTCAGCAAGCGGTATAGGCGGAAACGTTCAACAGATTCGCACTCTAGGACCAAACGGGACGCTCCTTACGTCATATACCCTGAGATACTGGTCATCGTGGACTACGATGGATACCGGTAAGGAAACAACGTTACAAAGCGTTTTTATTTTTTTTGTGACATTTTCTTGAGCCATTTTGTAATAAAAATCCACTGAAAACAATCTTCAACATTATTACACGTCCACCACAATTAGGCGCATGACAGTTATGAAAACAATAAAATAACTTACTGAAAACCAAATCTTCAAGAAGCGCTAATTAACCAGTCAATCCCTGTAGTGCTAATAAATCAGTTAGTTAGGTAAATGCAATGAAAAAGGCGGGATACGGCTTTGAAAATACGAAATCGTATTCCTGTAATGCGCCTAATTGTTTTGGCCGTGTAGTAGGTATGAGACTAAGACCTGCGCAGACGACGGACATTGAAGGACTTTTTGTCCGCGACACGACCTTATTACTAAGAACATAAAGTTGAATAAATAACGAGGACTATTGCGTACTTTTCATGGATAAGTATACGCGATCTAAGTTGAATCTTATTTGGTTAACAATAAAGACGTGTCGCGGACAAAAAGTCCTCCGTTATCCGTCGTCTGCGCTCGCTCTAAAAGGTAAGTCACGCGTGCAATGACATAGAAACACTTAGCAACCTTGTCACAATTACATTTGCGGACAGAGAGAGCTTTGTTTCCATGTGTATTAATGCGATAAGGTAGTAAGATGTATGTATATGTCGCAGGATTAGATAAATCGATTTTTTGCGAAAATCCTAGGGATATTGCATAAACACGGATAATTAGACAATGGTGTTGTCATTTGTCAATCCTACTAAAAAAAGATAGGGTTTTTGCGAAAAACAGGTTGCCTTAGTAAGATTGCGAAATTAATAGCTGGCTATTATGAAATAAGAACACTGATTGGCTGGTCGGGCCGTCCGAAACAACTTCTCTGATTGGTTGACGACTTGACGTTTCAAATGTTAATCCATTCTCTAATGTGTAGTAACTTTCTGTGAACCAATCAGAATAAGAGTTAGCAAGCAAACAAAAATTAAGCCAATCAGAGTTAAGAATAGCCAATGTTACTAAAGCAACCCGTATTTTTGCAAAAACCCTATCTTTTTTCAGTAAGATTGAGAAAATATGACAACACCATTGTCTAATTATCCGTGTTTTTGCAATATCCCTAGGAAAATGTCAAACTGCAGAAAAATGTCAAACGGCACCATCAGACTTGCATTCTGGTCTAGGAACAAACGCGAAATTCCCTACTTCTTAGCCTTCATTATACCTGATGTTAAGTATTGATAAGGCTGAAGATGAAAGCGAGGCTCTCCCGGAATCCTCAATCACTGAGGAACTGGCTACCTTATCTCTAACTGCCGGAACACAACAATGCGGAAAACATTGTTGTTATGGCGTCAGACTTGATAAGATGGTGGTAGCTAGCCAGGCTTACAACCAAACCGATTACAATATGGGGATCGAACCCGGGACTCCTGGGCGTTACCACTAGACCACAGAGGCGCTAAAGAGTCTACGCTAACGTGTCCCGTAAATGACATGTTTGGCAAACTCGTAATATGGGTACTGAACCCTTAGTACGCGTTGACATTTGCTGTCAACATATATTGTTCAAATGTAACAAGTGTTCAAATGTTTGTTTACAAACATTCTTTCCGTAAGATGGCTGAAGTATAGTCATTAGAGATTTATCACATGTTCTAAGCAACGTGTAGTTCTTTCGGTTGTCTTGTAAAGGTCAACTTATAAATACCTACCTACTTTCGAATCGTTAAATTTTTTTGGTAGTTTAAGTATTGGTCTTACACTGAGCCAGCGGTCGTAGCGAAGGTTAATTAATTTTATTGTATCAACGTTTTTCCGACAACTTGTAATAATAATTTTCGGCAAATTAATTGTTAAAAGTGATGACTAGGCACGCCTAGGACTTGGCAAAATATTCGAACCCGATACCTACCCCTGACTCAACAAGGTAATAATAATAATAATATATATAATTTTATTTCACCAAGGAAAAATAAAATTTTTGGTAAGTTACAATAACTTACAACTATAAACATAACTTAGTTCTTAATTGTCCATCATCCATCATCAGCCTGTGGACGTCAACCGCTTGACATAGACCTCTCCTAGCTCACGCCTATTGTGGCGTTCATAAGAGTCTATTAGCCTACTGCTACCACGCTGGCCAGACGGGTTGGTAGAGGGTTTGTTTCAAGTTTTCCTTCTCTCGCACAGGTGTTCAATGCGTCGAGCCTCTTAGTCGACTCTTACGACATCCCAGTCATGTAAGGGAGTGGTGACACGTGTATTCTTAGGCCGTCACCACACGGTATTAATTGTATTAAACCTTAATAGGAACAAGATAATAGTAAACATCTGCACCCGAACTAGGAAACCTGTATCTCCAGGTGCAGTGCTCTTTCTCTCACTATGAACAATAGAAGGTTTAACCAGAGAGGCAAAATAATTTAAACTAAAACAAATTTTTTGATTGTACTTAAAATGTTTATGTTTAAGAACACATACTTTTAAAATATTTAAATTGCCATACCCTTGCAGGGTCATGTTTATGGGTCATTTTTTATGTATTTACCATCTGTAATAACCAACATGTTGCAATAAATGTTATGACTATGACTATGACTAACAAAATATGCCATAATCAGAAATTAAATTTAATGTAGTGATATAGTAGGTTACTTGCTATTAAGAAAATAACTCGAACTCGAACGAACCTTTTATTATAAATGCGATAGTGTGTATGTCAGTTTGTTTGTTTATCTGTTTGTTACTCTTTCACGGTAAAACTACTGAACGGATTTGGATGAAATTTGGCACTGAGATAGTAAGTAGATAGCCTGAATAAGAACAGGGGTACTTTTTATCTCTATACGGGAACCAGGCGGATGAAACGGCGAAGGCCGCTAGTATGTACCTAATTGTAGCTCCAAATTTAGATAGGAAGTCTTTGTAAGAATTCAACGATTGATTAAAAAAAAAGGCTTTGTAAGTTGTTTTCGGTCATCGTCATAAGCCATTTTTAATGTCCCCACTGCTGGGGCACTGGCCTTCCTTATGGATGGATAAGGAGAACAGGCCATCACCCACCACGCGGGCCCAATGCGGGTTGGTGGGTTTCAACGACTGCAAATGCAACCGGTACCAACGGCTTAACGTGCCTTCCGAAGCACGGAGGAGCTCGAAATAGTAAATTTTTGGTCACCCATCCCGTGACCGACCATAGCGAAAGTTGCTTAGTCTCAACAATCTCAGACCGAGCGCGCGAGCCTCTGTGCCACGGGCTCCTGTGTTGTTTTCGGTACAAATTTTGCATTTCCTCGGCAGGTTACACGGCGGAGACAACGTTCAGATCAAAAGGTACTTCGTGTCGTTCTGGAACGGCGTCGACCTGCGCTACAAGCTGCTCAAGGGGCCCAGGATCAGGATATCCATCGCCGGGATCATTATATCGAGGGTACGTTATACAGTGGTTACATATTTAACGACACTACACGATTTTCATACAATCGAGTTAGTTTTTGTGCCTTGGTTCTCTGCCAAGGATTGACCGAGCTGTGATCTGATAATGGCCTTCAATGGCGGAGATCCAAATTGTTGTAAGCATCCAACTGATCCGATCAAAATTATAAGAGATGTATGGATATGTTTAAAAAAACGCGAAATTAGCATAAAAATGTATGAATGAATTTCTAACATTTTTTAGAATGTTGATCAGGTAGCCCCCTGATCAACATTCTAATTGTCTAATTTTAAGATCTATCGCAATCCCTTTCAATTCGTAATTTGAAAGATATTTACATACTTCAGGCCGTCACTATTTGACATTTGAAAGAGATCGTGATCGGGACGCGTTTTGGAAGGTATTGCATAACGAAATTAAACCTACAAACGAAAATATCTTTCAAATGTATGGAGAAGTGTCAAATGAAGTGTCATTTATAACATCATTCGTTCTGAATGGGATTGCGACTATAAGTTACACAATTCCATAAATCATTATCACAATCACAATACCTTTGGAAGGGATTGTGATAGATTTTGAAATTAGACAATTAGGGGGAGATCAGTTGGGTATGTATAGCAATCTGGATCTCCTTCATTCACTCCCTGGATGGCCATTATCAGATCACAGCTCGGTCAATCCTTGGCAGCTCGATTGTATGAAAATCGGCTAGTGTCGTTATTTATATGACCACCACAAATAAATTATTATACTAATGTACTAGTATAATAATTTATTTGACAAAACATAACACTCAAAGCAAAATAGACAGTCATGACATGAATAATAATAAAAAATCCTGCAGTGTAGTTATTGTGACGTCAAACTGGCCACAACTCAGTTTCAGTATGAAGAAAACATTTTTCACGGATAGACGCGCTTTTTATTAACTGATTTTCCTAGTCTTGTATTTCGTGTTATTTTTTTTTTGTCTTTCCGTAGTTCTGATATCTTTTTTTGGAGCAGAAATAAAAAAAAACCTGTAAATGTAACAAAAAAAACAAAGTAAGGGTCCATACGATTACGATACGAAAAAAAAAAACAAATTCGTATGTTTATTGAAAATTCAAGTAAAATTATAAATAAGATAAATAATAATACACTTTTGTTCACTGCTCTATCATTAAATGGAAAACATCGAAATGTTGCATTTGCATTCATGCAAACTAATTGTCTAATTTTAAAAACTATGGCAACCGTCTTTCTTTCAATTCGTCATTTCATTCGATATTTATATACTTCAGGCTACTTTTAAATTCCTATCAAATGTCCAATAGTGACGACTATTGGACATTTGATAGGAATTTAAAAGGTATTGAATGAACGAAATTGAACGGTCTAAGCAAAGTCACGCACGAAAATATCATTCAAATGTATGGAGAATTGTCAAATGAAGTGTCATTTTAAGCATCATTCGTTCCGAAAGGGATTGCGACTATGAGTTACACAATTCCATAAATCACTATCACAATACCTTTGAAATGGACTGTGCTAGATTTTGAAATTAGACAATTTGGGGCAGATTTGAAATAAATTTTCTATATATAATTATGTAGGTACAGTCGGTGAATTCCCGTCTCATCAGTAGTTTTTTTTAAGAAACGATATTTCGGAAAGTATTAGGGTTAAGAAATAATTTATATATAAAACTAGCGGATCCTCGCGGTTTTACCCGCGTGGTGCCCGTTCCCGTGGGAATATCGGGATAAAATATAGCCTATGTCACTCGGGAGAAATGTAGCTTTCTATTGGTCTGAGAATTTTCTAAATCGGTCCAATAGTTCCTGAGATTAGCGCGTTCAAACAAACAAACTCTTCAGCTTTATAATATTAGTATAGATGAAATACCTATTAAAGTTCTATTATTTGTGATATAAACGTTTTCTAGAAGTTTATTACTTTTTGAGATAATTTTCTTCAAAAAAACTCTACCGATCAACCGGGATTCCCGGTTGTACCTAAACCATAAGAATTGTATGATTATTACCCCGGTTTCCATGGTAACGAGATCTATCCCGTGTGACTCCTGTGGCTCCTGGCCGCATGTTTAAAACAGCTGGCATAGCTTATAGTACCTAAATACTAATTATTTAGTCCTGTAAGTAATTTATTCAAGAAAAAATAAAGAATAAATACACGTTTTTCTTTTTTTTTACTTATTTAATCTATGTAAATGAAACAATAAGTATTTTAAGTTAATTACGTGTTAGTCATAAGTTTGAATTCTGCCATTTCATCTGTTTCTATGCACAGCTCTTCCAATAAAGCTTTCTTTGACTTGTTATATCCTTCCAGAACAGCCTCCAACATGTCTGAAGATATTCTTTTACGTTTTCTGAAAAAGCAATGCATTCATATTAATTATTTTATGCGACAATAGGCTATTTGACAGGTTTTGAAAATCCATTTTATATTATGTAGTGGAGTTTAGGGAACCCAGTAAAAGTTGTTTTTTTAAATTCTGGTATATATATGCTGAAAAATATCAAAAATTCAATATTTAAATAGCGCGCCAAAACGCTAAAATGGGTTCGCGGACGTCACTTGCCCGTATTCTGCATATCATCCACATACGTAGTCAAACGATGTTTACAAGCAGGTGACGTCATTATAAACTCGACGAATCAGGAGCGTCTTGTGTCACGTAACAAAACGTTTAAAAAATGCATTTTTATTTACGGATTTTTAAATAAGTGTATATTTATTTTCAACTTACGTTAATAAAAAACCATTTTTAAACTCATAATTTATACCGTTAACAGTAATTGACACTTTATTTTTCGCATTGTCAAATAGCCTATTATACATATAAAAACCTTTTATATTAAAATAAAAACCGAATTCAAAAAGTAAAAATATGTCTTTGCCAGCCAATCCACGACATTCTACATTGCACGAAACCAAAAGGAAGACAAAATAACAGTACTTTCAAGATATCCTGTTCGAGTTATTTATCAATATTCTATCCCTAACAAGAGATAGGCCTATCTTATTATAACTTTTTAATTTTGCATTTTACAATGCTATTTTTATGTGATAAATATTAAACAAGAAAATATACAAAAAAAAAACCCCCGTTCGAATCCCGTCAGGGCGACATGAGACTAGTTGCTTTTTTCTAGTATATTTTCTTGTTTAATATTTATCATAGGCCTATCTTAGTTACGTTACTTAGCAACCGCTGTTAATTTGGATCGTTTTGGGCTGATTAACAATAATATCTAGGCAACAAAGGTCTAGTAAGCCTAAATTTTACTGTGGATAGGTTATTGAAACCGACGCTTAGTCAACATAACTACTACCTACATAAAAAAATGTACGCGACAAATTAATAATCTCCTTTTTTGAAGTCGGGGAGAATGCAAAGCAAGTGTCACGAGATTTCGAAACAAATTGGAAGTATCATATTATTGTATAACCTTTGGATTTTCGATCACCCACCCCAAACCCGGCCTCTGTGAAACTTTTGTTTTATGAACGAAGGGAGACTCTTAGCCTTCATCATACTTGATCTTAAGTATTGATAAGGCTGAAGATGGAAATGAGCCTCCCGGCATCCTCATTCACCGAGAAACTGGACGGAACACAACAATGCTGAAAACATTGTTTTTATGGCGTCAGACTTAGATAAGATGGTGGAAGCTACCCAGGCGGGCTCACAACAAGTCCTACCACCAACCAAACTGAATACAGTATGTGGGTACCCCCGCTAGGAATCGAACCCAGGACCTCTGGGTCTGATACGGTGGACCACCAGACCACAAAAGCGGTAAAACTAAATCAGTTATCGTTTCTTAAATTTTTATGGATTTAAGTACCAGTATTAGTACCGGAATAGCCTCTTACCGGGCGAAGTACCTCGGCTCACCAGGCAGTTTCCGGGAAGCCGTCTCTGACGTGATGGCGCTGGGAGCATTCCTGGTTGAGCTGGGATCGCTAAAGTGAACCGGCCTGACACCCTCCGGACGCAAAATAGGCGCAGAAAGTCGTCGAGTTGGCCCGTATTGTATGAAGAAGACGTACCTGTATTCCCGTAGCAACTTCTCGTGCTCGTCCAAAATAAGTTTCTTCTCATCAGCACTTATGACTGCGGTGGAGTTTCTCAATAAGTTTAACTTAGTTTCCAAATTATTAACTCTTTGTTTTATCTCTTCGATTTGTGATAAGGCTGAAGGCGTGGTCGGGGTCGAAGTTAGAGTTTTCAAATTTATTTCGGCTGTTCTCAATTTAGTGGTGTTCTCTTCTAGCGTTTGCGTCAACGCTTTCAATTGGCTGTCGTAGTCTGAAATAAAATAAAACCTTTTAATCCTCCTCATCTCTGGTGTCAAGAGTTTAACAAGCCACTAAGGCCTCAGACTTGGCTTAACGACTGTTATTGTGGAGATCGTATATGTTTCCGCCTTGGACGAATTTATGCGTCCAAGGTTTCAGCACTACAAGTAGGCCGGTACACCGCCGTTGCTGGCCTGCCTAGCTGGCTTTGCTTTTATGAAAATTAAGAAAAAGGAGAGACCCGTGTGCGTATATATATGGACGGTCACCATGTCAAATCAAAATATTGTAAATTGAATTTATTACCCACATAATATAGTTTTTTTTATGAACGACGGGGAGACTCTTAGCCTTCATCATACCTGATTTTAAGTATTGATAAGGCTGAAGATGGAAGCGAGCCTCTCCCGAAATCTTCAATCACTGAGGAACTGGCTATCTTATCTCTAACTGCCGGAACACAACAATGCTGAAAACATTATTGTTATGGCGTCAGACTTAGATAAGATGGAGGTAGCTAGTCAAGCGGACTCACAACGAGTCCTACCACCAACCAAATGATCGAAATATAAGAGCAGTATCAACTTAAAGATTACTTTATTAATGTAGCGCGGGGGCGCTACATTATCAGATGACAACAGCCGGGACCAACGGTTTAACGTGCCTTGCAACGCACGGAAGCGCTTAGTTGTAATGCCACTTTATGGTCACCCATCCGACAACTGACCGTACCGATCGTTGCTTAACAAACATGATCGAATAAAATCAGTCTAAGTGCCGTCATGAGTGCTTCAACCTTTTAAGTAATTCCTCTCAAGCCCCGAGTTATGAGACAATAGATCGGTACCTAATATTGTTCTCTGGACACCAATGTCCTGCTAGAAAGTGACGAATTAAATTGCTTTATGTTTGGTATTATTTGATTCATAGAGCCTTCAAATAACGCATTTTGACACTTTACTAGACTTTACTTTTGATACTTTTCAGATAACTTGACAGTTGAAAAATATGTCAATTCATCTTCGAAATAAGCTAATAACTTACTTTTAGATTGTGATACAGGCCCTTTACTTACAACATCTAAAAAAGACATCAACGCGTTACTGACTTAATGTATGTAAACTTTTTTGTAAAGTCGACACTCGAAATAAAATTATAACATCATTTTTTTTGTTGGTTTTGTGTGTTTTGTTGTTTAAGATTTTCGGGACAAAAAGTACCATATGTCTTCTCCAAGATCTAATCTATCCATGTTTATAACAATGGTTCAGTCGTTGATGCTTATTTTGTTTTCTTCATTGACTTTTGAACAGCGCATCATGGTTCACTATACCGAACATTATTATTCTATAAACTTAAGAAAGAACAGTTTACCTTCTACATCATTATCATTTTCCTTGCTATCTCCTTGTAAAGCAGCGTACACTTTCTGTTTCCCGTACAATTTGCACCTTATTTTACCAGCTTCCACTAATGCATCTAAAGTTTTCTGAACAATTGTCTTCGAGTAAGCACCACGCAAGTTTACAGTCACATCCGCACACGAATACGGACGATTAGTATCCACTAAGTATTTTAAAATAGCTTCACTGGCCATTATTACTAATTAAAATGTATTTGTAAAGAAAATAAAACTTCGGTCAAAAACTAAAATGCCGCCATAAAATAAAAATACAACCATAGAGTCAAGTAAAATGTTTTTAGCAGCAAAGGGATAATTGTTAATGTGCCTTTTGTCTCGATTATGAGTTAATACAATCGAATCTACAGATCTATGTCTATTTAATATTTTAATAACTTAAATTAGTTGAAAAAAAGGATAAATTAATAAACTAGGTATTGTATTGATAATGAAGGAAAATCTAGAAGTATTAAAAATTATTGAAAGGAACTACATTAATAAATAATTTGTGAATATGTATGACTAAGAGGCCACCTGCACTATTTAAAAGATTAACAGCCCCATCTCATCGGTCGATTAATTAGTTTAGTTTACTTGAGGAAAAGAAAATAATATTTTAGTAAAACTGGTTTAGTTGCTAACTTATATGAATTTAATGGGTGACCGATAAAATGTTGTTCGTTCAAGGTTAGGAAAGTTATTTCAACAGTCGCGTCTGATTCACAAATCTCGTTTTTCACACGTGAGCAGCTAAAAATCGATCTTATCTTAGAAGTAAAAAAATAAAAAAATGAGTAAAAAAATAAAAAGATGTTTAAATGAGACATTTTTTTATGAAAGGAAACTTAATATTTTATTCATATTATCGAGACTTCGTGTAGTTTCTTGTTGCTTTAAATGTGCTTATATATTTTCCAGGGTCGTGATGCGACACCGTACTTGGAGAGAAATCGTGTGGGTCGCGACGCCATCGACTCGGCTGCAGCTCTTACAGACATGGGCAAGTATCTGTTCAGGGAGCGAAGATTGCCCGTCTACGACATCGCTGTTGCCATCACGAAGTGAGTTTTTTTATATTGTATTTTGAGAAGTTAATTACTTACCTACTTAAATAAAGTCGTGATTTTTGATAGAATTACATTTGATTCGTTTGGATTATTTATTTTGTTACAATTTTCTCAAATGAAATGAAAGTATTGGCAATCTACTTATCTATAGAAATAATAGAATATAGAAAATTTTAATGCGAGTTATAAAATCTTGTCAATATTTATAATTTGTAACTGATAGAAAATTTTAACATTAATAAATGCATTATTTATTTTTAATCACAATTTACTAATATAAACTTAAAGTAATATTTTTGTTTACAACTTTTTCCTTGGATTAGTCAGGTAAGTGGGTGAGTATTTGGTTATAATTAATTGATTTAAGCTACATCTAAATGCTTTAAAGTTGATTTGGCGCCATTATAGCATTATGCCTTAATATACCACGAAGCGAATGAAGTGAAATTGATTTCACCAACAGGTATGACATGTGCCGCCGACGCAAGGGTGGTCGCTGTACCAAAGGCACCGCTGGTAAATTGACTTTAAGACAAAACATTACCTAGGTTGGATTGCGAGTGGTTATCAGCTCTGCATTAACCGAAGCTTACCAGTGACATTAATTCGGCTTCATAATTTTAAGGTTAAGGATTATGGTAATGGCGCTGAATATTTTGTAAGCAACCCGTAAGATCCCAGGTCAATGCAGACGTTTGTTTCATTTCTGTAAATGTTATGAACGTTTGTGCAGTCACACTAGGCTCGGAGTGACCTAACAATCATATTGTTGACGATTTGTAAAGATTTATGAATTTCCCTGAACTTTCAGACTAGACATGTGCAGAAGACAATACGCGAACGATGCTTGCAATAGAGGGACGGCAGGTAGGCGTGTTTCAATCTAAGTTTATCCCAAAAGCACGCCTTTATCTCATCAAAGTCCCACACTCCTCTGTACACTGTTTTCCTCGGTGTGATCATTATCCACCTAACGTGTACATTTACCATATCCATGGTACTTACCATATTCGCACCTTGTGAATAATAACTATTTTTCCGCAGTTTGACTTCTCTACCACACTGTATATTCTGTCAACATCTTTCATGTAGATATGTGTACTATTTTCAGATGTATATCTGTCTGTAGCTTAGTCACTCATCGATTTAATATCAGAATCGTCAAAATCATATCAATCATCAGTAACTACTTCGTAGCATTCTTTAGTTGTGTAAAAATTTTCTGGAACTAAGTGGGACAACTTCTAGCAAAATTATTATTTTGTACCTACTTATAATGTAGAAGCATGTTTTTCTTTTTGTAATATGAATGAAGACTAGCTATTTTTTCCACGACTAACTCCAAAATTCAAAGCATATTTCAATATTATAAATTTAATTGTCGAATATTATTAACCATAAACAGAAAGACCTATAAAATTAAATTTGATTACGTAAATATTTTGGGAACAAAGTTTTATACTAATATTGATTATTAGTTAATTTAGTTTTGCCACATTATTTGAATATTGATAGTGATTCAAATAAACATTAGTTACATGACAGTATTTAGGTGGGAGTAACAAATCACGGTGAGAATCATTTCGCAATGAGACGTGTAAATATAACTCGATTTAGTTACCACCATAGTCGATGTTAAATAAGACTTTAACCTCCATCAGCACATTTCTTTAGTCTGTGTTGTAAAAAAAAGTGAACTCGGTTGCTCTATGCTAATGTAAAAACGCGGGAATATTAAAATAACCTCTATTCGCTCGCTGCTTTTATATTTTAGCATTTAGCTTTCATGCGGTATTAAATATTAATGCTTCTTTTACTAAAAATGCATGTCATAGAATGATAATATTGGAAAAGTACCTACATAACATAGTTACCTGTTTAATTTTTCATAACTACCTACTTACCTAAAAATACAATTGTACAAGTAATATATTCTGGGTGGTTTTTTATTTTATTTTATGATAGTTCTTTCTTTTTAAGCGCTTTTACACTAACATATTACCTATAGGTACATAAGTTATTATTTAGACATAATACCTAAGTACTTATAACATTTAAATAACTGCTTCCCAACGTTTCTGCATGTTTGCACATACAACTTTTACCTATATAAGTACCTAATACCTGTCTATGTCATCATTACTGCATCATACATCCATACATTGTAAGTACCTACAACCTACCTACCAAAGACCATCATAAGCTTCAACTTCCATCAGTACAAACATGTGAGTAGTGTCCTCAACTTATCCTATACTTACCTTCAAACTACCTACACCTACCCTCAAAATTATTTACTTACTAACTGTAGGTTACAGTGGCGAAGGGGCCATCCATACATACTGATTCCGATCGGCTTCCCTTTTAAAAGTCAAGCACAGGGATCCACCATGCAGATGATAACAATTATGTCATGAATTATTGTCACCAATTAGCTTCGATCATCAAATCGTTTTGATGACCGAAGCCAATTAGTTGATTAGAAGTGGATGCCTAATATTAATATGTGTAGTATTTAACCGATCGACTAAAAATCTTTTTGAGCGACAAAAATACTAGGTGAGCGACTTAGTCGCCAAACTAACCTAACCTAAACCTATTTTACCCAGATTATTAGTCGTTCAATTTTGTAATTTTTAGTCGACCGGTTTATTATATTATTCCTATTAATATCTTATAAGTTACTTAACTTTATAGTAAAGTAACTTTTAAAAGTAAATAAATAAAATATTAGGTAAGTACTCTAAATTAAAAAAAATGTCTGTAAACCGTATTCGTGACAGGAACACAACCTGAATTTAAGTAATTTTTGTGATTTTTACGTTATTCTTTATAAAGATAAACATTTTTTACTACTCTTTGATTACCTTTCCATTTAATTTTCATACTTATTTTATACAACCACAGGTGTAGCACCAATTTCCATTAGACTTTTTATGTGGACGATATAATACTTTTTCACACTATTAAATTGCATAGGATTTGCGTACGTGGGTGGCGCGTGCGTGGTGAACAAGCGGCTGGAGAAGGTCAACTCTGTGGCCATCATCGAGGATACCGGTGGCTTCTCCGGCATTATTGTGGCTGCTCACGAAGTGGGGCATTTGTAAGTAACCTATTTGAGAATTACCTACTTATTTTGATTTTTAAGTTAATAAAAGACTAGTTATTTAAATTTGTGAGTTATTAGTTGACTACTGATTTATCAGGCTTGTATTTAGAGGCAAGCTTACCAGAGCAGACCTTTTTTGACCAGGGGGAAATGCCATCGCATACCCCCCCGTCCGGGAAGACAGGGAGGATATGTGGGGCTTGAACCCACTAAAACCCCCTGGGTGTTCCTGCCACGCGTGTGGGCGGAGACTTCGGGATAACCCTTTACACTTGTCAGGTTGTTTACTTAAGATTGTAATCCTGTAGTCTAGTCCATCAAAGAACGATAAACTCGGCTGCTATTTTCAAAACAGCCCTTGGAGCAATACCAGTTGGTGTAGGTAGATAATGTAATCCGATAGGCGATTTTGTAAAATGTTCGTATGCATTAGACAGTTCATCATACATCACACCAACTTATCACATTGAAACACAAAAACAAAGCACTCTGTGTCCACAAATGACATAAAATATTGTAATGTGACTAGGTTATATAATGTTATCATATATTTATTACTTGTGATAGCTGCCGGTAGTCCACTAACCGTGAAAAAATGTCTATCAGTGAATGACGTTGCAAGCCATAAGACGAATGTCAAAATCAAGCGCATGCGAATGTCCTCAAAAGTGGTCGCCCGGGAACTTCTTCGGAAATACCTTTACCTTGTCAAATTCCATAAAAAATGGAACCGATCACGTACGATAGGAATCACAGACCTATATCAAGATAGACGGTAAAAGTGTACCTACCTTGCGTGCCAAAAGTTTGACCCACGGTCAAAGTTTTACGACCTAAGTCAGTCCGTTTGAGACCAATGCCATGAAAACATGCGTCACTCAGAAACGGAAAATGGATAGGTATTGTGCAGTGCTTTCTTGCAAGAGCTCGTCAATAACATTTACACATCACTAAATCTCGCTCGTGACGTCAGCGTAGGAACGAAAAAGTCGACACGCTAGGTTCTCATACAGTTTGAAGCGCTCTTTTCGTCTATCTCGAGGAATGAACTTCTTCTTCTTATCTTCTTCTTCTTCTTATCGAGTGAGGATTAGTGGCCACCTCTGGTGTCAAAGTTTATCAAGCCGGCAGCAAGGCCTCTGATTTAACGACTGTCATCGAATGACAACAGCCGGGACCGACGGTTTAACGTGCCCTCTGAAGCACGGAAGCGCTCAGTTATATTGCCACTTTACGATCACCCGTCCGACACCTGACCGGGCCGAACTTTGCTTAACAAACGTGATCGAATACGACCAGTCTGTCAAGCGCGGCCATGAGCGCTTCTACTTATGAACTATCAAATGAATACAAAAAGATTACACAATCGCGCCTCTGATTCCTCAATTTATCTGCATACAGACTAGGAGCAGTCCACGACGGCAGCCCGCCACCGTCGTACCTGGGCGGGCCGGGCGCGGAGAAGTGCCGCTGGGAGGACGGCTTCATCATGTCGGACCTGAGGCACACGGAAAAGGGCTTCCGGTGGTCGCCTTGCAGTGTGCAGAGCTTCCACCACTTCCTCAAGTAAGTCTCAGTAGTACCCACTAGCGTAGACAAAGTTAGGTAACAATGCCTTGTTACAACACTAGGAATTGTTTAGAAAACAATATTATTAAATATATATACAATTATGATCGGCGGTGAGACTCTTAGCCTTCATCTTACCTGATGTTAAGTATTAATAAGGCTGAAGGTGGAATAGCGGGCCTCTCCCGGAATCCTCAGCCACTGAGAAACTGGCTAAGGTTCAGGTTCTGGGGCCCTACCGCGAAAAAAAAATGGATATGGGCTTCATTTGATAATTAAATGACCTTACCTTATAAGGTAATTTTATGAGCTTCAACTGTCAAATGAAGCCCGTATCCATACCTATATTTATTTCGCGGTAGCCCCCCCTGATCGGTAATTGGTCGAAGAACTCTGTTGTTAGGTTTTGCAGTAAAATCCAACTATGGAGGATTTTGGCCAATACCAGTAGCGAAGGGTCCATAACTCCATACATACAGACTCCCATCTGCTTCACTTTTAGAAATCCTATCCCATCGATCCACCATATTCACAGTTATTTTTGAATTATCCAATTTTTTGGTCCGGCTTACGCTCGCTATATTTCCAGCCACTGGCCAAAACCCAGCGCAGACCAACGATGCACAGTAACTACAAATTCCATTCCTTGCTTACTTTTGTCTTTCTCGCCGCCAAGTAACATGCCGCAACCTATAATACTTGTACTACTTAGTACTCTGTGCCTATCCACTCATCTGTTTGACGTTTCAAAAAAAAATGTCCCCCGTATGCTTAAGAGCTAGCGCAGACGACGGATAGCGGAGGACTTTTTGTCCGCGACACGTCTTTATTATTAACCAAACAAGATTCAACTTAGACCGCGTATATCCGCGAAAAGTACGCGATAGTCCTCGTTATTTATTCAACTTTATGTTCTTAGTAATAAGGTCGTGTCGCGGACAAAAAGTCCTTCAATTTCCGTCGTCTGCGCAGGCCATTAGTGTACACTTGAAGTGCCCGGCCGTAAATAACTGTTAATTACGGTCGATTCTTGAGCCTTAGATATAAAACAAAGACTGTTCTCTGTAGGGAAAAACATGGAGATCAAAACAGTTCATGTTATTTTAACAAATGTAGCAGATAGAATTCTATGTTTAGGTTCAAAGTTGAATATGGTACATTTAACCGGTTTTGTTCGAAAGTCATGACTTAAATAATAAATAAAGCAGTAAAAGTACCTGTTTTTGTAGTAATTGTGAAAGTAGAATAGTTATTCCGTCTTTTCTACAAAAAAAACATTAATATCGAAGTAGAAAAAAGTAGTAAAAAATACAAAAGTACTAACATGCACTTTCGTCAATTACCAAATAACACAATGGCGTTTATCAGTACGACAACTTTCAAAATTAATTTTTCTATAAAATTTGTTCCGCAATGTTGGCCAGACAGCATTCTCACATTAAAGAAATATATACTATATGGTCTAAAACCATTTAAAATAAACCTTATGCCCTTGTACACACAGTTTTTTATCGTTTTGTGCAAACAAGACCCTCGCAACAACAGTTGCTTGAAGCAGTTTGACGTTTTTGAAATACGCAATCATAGTGGCTGCAAACAAGTCAGTGGCTATAATAACAAACCAATGCATTTCCCCAGCGGTGACACAGCGACGTGCCTGTACAACTCCCCTCACGAGGACGACTCCCTCCCGCGCGTGCTGCCGGGCCGCCTGCTCACGCTCGACGCGCAGTGCCGCAAGGATAGAGGCACCAGGTATGTGGTCGCCATAGCAACCGACACATCGTGACACGACTGCTCAAGCCACTCAACTCGGAGTCAGATCAACTCTGTGACTTCGAGTTGAGTGAGGGAGCAGTCGGTAATAGGACTGCTCAAGCTTTACTGGATTCTAATAAGCATGTAAAACTCCATTATCCTACGAATTAAAATCATTTGATGTTCGAGAAGCCCGTGGCGCAGTGGTTCGCGCGCTCGGCCTGCGATTGTTGAGGTTAAGCAACTTTCGCAATGGTCGGTCACGGGATGGGTGACCAAAAATTTACAATCTCGAGCTCCTCCGTGCTGCATTTGCAGTCGCCAAGTTATTTTAGTTTTTTTTTGTAATGCAAGTTGATCTTACCTGGGTTTAAGGTCACTTTTCAATTTGACGACTCTCTATATTAACAAGGAAAAAAAATAGCCGTTGACGAGTTACAAGGTCTCCCGCGCCGTAGGGTTTGTGAACCGATGGCGTAGCTTGTTTGTCGTTCATAAGTGCTTGTAACAGCCTAGACTGAATAAATTATATCGAATTCTCAAATTTAGAAGATATACCACTCTGCCTTTTAGTTGAAGGTTAATTCTGAAAGTACAGTCGTTCTCAACAGTGTCTGGAAGAAAACTTTAGCCGAATTCTCGTTTGTTTTCCAGTGCGTGCTTTAAAGACGAGCGAGTATGTGCACAGCTGTTCTGCTTCGACTCGGCCAGCGGCTACTGCGTGGCCTACCGCCCCGCTGCGGAAGGATCGCCCTGTGGGGACGGACAGGTGACAAACATACACAGGGTCTTCCAATAATGAGAGACCCTTTACTAACACACACGCTCAACGGCCTACAACCTAAACACGTACAATCTTATATACATGCTTACCTACTTCGTCATCAGCCATATGCTACAAAAGAAGCCTAATTTATGGTGATACACATTGATTGCAACATCATATTAACTAAATTTGGCGCTGTCAGAAAAAAAAGCATTTTCTATGTTAAACAAAATTAATGCGTAAATATTCTGGATATGGGGTTCATTTGACAGTTGAAGCTCATAATATTACCATATATGGTCATTTACCGAGGTCCCGGGTTCGATCCCCGGACAAGACAAATATTTGTGTGCATGAACATGTCTATTTGTATTGGTCTGGTTGTTTGATATGTATATTATGTATGTATTTACAAAAACAGTATATAAGTATGTTTATCCGTTATCTAGTATCCATAACACAAGTTCTTCGTGCAACTTCCCCGGACAAGACAAATATTTGTGTACATGAACATGTCTATTTGTATTGGTCTGGTTGTTTGATATGTATATTATATATGTATTTACAAAAAAGTATATAAGTATGTTTATCCGTTATCTAGTATCCATAACACAAGTTCTTCGTGCAACTTAACGTGGGCTAGACAATTAGTGATTGTATGCAATTATTTATTTAACTGTCAAATGAAGCCCATATCCATATTTTTTACGCGATAGCCCTCCTGACTGTTAACACTGACATGACGGTTTACTACACTGACATTATCAGTACACTTGCACATAAAAGTGTTCAAAAGTAATTTTCTTGACACGAATATTTTTACTTGTTTTTTGTTTATTCCATATACTTAAATTAATAAATATGACCAACAGTATTGCATCAACGGGCGTTGCATAACGGAGCACGAGAACATAATCCCGGACTACTCGCAGCACACGCCGAGCTACGTGCGCCCCGAGACGAGCCCCTTCTATGGGAATATCACCAGGTAACAGAGCTTTAATATTATTGTATCATTATTTCGCATACAAATAGGCAAAACGCATGAATTACAAAAATTCTGGAACGTTAATATATAATTACGTTCATAGATATAACAACTTTTTACTAAGTAATAACGTTAAGTTATTGTTTCTTACAAAATTATGATTTGAAATACGTACCTACCTACTTCACGTAGATATTTTATTATTTAAAATACCGCCATCAAGTGTAATTATATTTATGAAGGGTTATAATTTATTTAAGTAGTATATTAATTAGAATAAGAACCGACTATTTAATTAAATGTTATTCTAATACCATGTAATACATATAATAAGTATTTATGTAATCACAATACTGACGCCCAAATGAGAATACCCACATACTCTCATTGAAGTCAGTTTGTGAACAGAAAAGAAAATTAAACATAAACATTATACTAATAAATATTTTACCAACGCAGTTACGAAGAAACCACACCTTACGTACCAAGTACACATACAGAAAGGAATTACTACCAAAACACAACAGTATCTAGAACAACAGAGACCACCACAAGGAAACCATTCTACTTCACTGAAAAAACTACCACACTCACTCCAAGCACATACCCACCTTCAATCAACAAGTACTCCATATCTACAACAAGAAGTCCGTACGATTTCAAAGATTTCTTCTCGAGAACGACAAAAACTACGACTACACCGAAAACGGAGGCAAAAAGAGGTTTCTACAGCAAAGACGATTTTGACAACTACTTCAAGCCAACTACAAAGAGTCCGTATTCGGACAAAGGGGTCAAATCCGTTTTCAAATTTGGAACGTATTATTCACAAAAATCGAGTGACAACTCTATAAGGCCAGACGCCAACTCTCAACAAGTACAAATTGAACCAGCGAGATTGGTATACTCGTACCAGAGGAATTTGACGACGGGCGAAGTGATACACCAGTAGAAATTAGCACTTATCGGTAAGAGACAAGGTTTGGAATGCATTGGAGTCATCTATCGTCATGGATCTTCCTGCATCGATACTCATACATCACTTCTTATTATTCGGGAACATTCGAGACTTTGTGGCTACTCTATATTATTTCAGTAAGCAACCTATTGCGGGCAATGAAAAAGCTGATGAACTTGCAAGGTCTGGAGCTCAGGGCCAACAGCTAGGTCCAGAGCCTTTCTGTGGTATCTCAAAGGAACAGGCCATGCAACTTCTCAAGGGCAACCTACTTGGCGAGTCAAAAAAAATACTGGTTAAATCAACCAGGATTAGTACACGCCAAATCCCTCATCGAAGGCTATTCGCTAAAGCAAACTGCTGAACTCCTAGAACTCAGCAGAGCAAACATAGATGCGATAGCAAGAGTCTTAACTGGACACTGCAAACTAAAAAGGCACCAATTTCACATGAAATTAAGTGACACTGACGTTTGCTGTTACTGCGGATTAGAGAGAGATACACCCAAACATCTCCTATGTGACTGCGGACCCCTAATTCACAAACGTAATATCCACCTGGGCCGGCATATAATTCGGCCAGAGGAACTAAAATCTCTCAGAGCTAGGAAAATTTTAGACTTCGGGGAGGCCGCCAGGCTACAAGAGATTCTATAACAAGGTGGCGAGTTACAATAGATCTTATAGGTCGCAGTGACTACAGTTCCAACTGGAGCTGCATAGCCCCTATATCCTGCAATTAATTAATTAACCTATTGCAATACTTCGACTGGAATAATATTAGTCACGCTATGGAAACCCAACCATACCAGTACAGAACTGGAATGATGCTACTAGTCTCAGAATGTTTTCTTGGTAAATTTGTTTCAGATTTTATTACTGCTGTAAATAATTATTTCTAACGACAAAAATCACTATCATTAAAGGAACTTTGAAGTCATTTTCTTAAAAGAATGTACATTACCTATCTCACATTACTCTCACTCTTATTACAAAGTACCTACAGTCAACTTCAAATAGCAGATCATAATCATATCTTAAATAGAATTTTAAAATGCATAATAGCTCTTTTTTTTTAAGTGGGATCAGCTTTGTTGATCTTGACTGCACTGTACTTTACTGACATAATAAGTTATCACAAACGAAAAATGAAACTGTTTTTCAAACTGTACAATACTGTAGCATTGTATTATATACTTTTTCATAAAGCATGTCTTGATATCACCCATATCTACAATATACATAAAACTGAAGCATGCATCCACTTGAATGTTATCATATTTATAACACAAACATTACATAAATACTCAATTTTTTCTAATTTATAGCGATTGATTTTCTAAATATATCTGTAGGTAGATAATATATATATCTTAATTATATCACACAGATTATTTAAATGTTAAGACCTTGTACAAGATATTTTTTTAAATTAACAAGACTTAGTTTTGGCCTACAATATCCTCTGCTTTTCTGCCCAGTACATGCTATTTGATACGTATATTTCTGTCTAATTTACACACGTCAAGTGTCTAGGGATCAAGTACTTTTTTAACTACAAAAAATATCCAACAAATTTTAGCAAGTGCAGCCTTTCAGACTTTCTTTTTACTTAATTTTTTTCTTATTCAAATAGTGAAATTTACAAAATAATAATCATTACCCATACAAAGAAGTTACCTTAATAATCCTCTGTAGCGGATGTAATTGTGCCCTAGACTGTTTTGATCTGTGTAGTTATTTTATTATTTAGTCACCGGGGGCTGACTTTTCAAAATTCTATTATTATAAAGCGACATATTGGAAATCTAATTTTATTTTTAATCTTTCTTGTTTTGTTAGCGAGATGTTTGTTTAGTTCGCTTTAATTTAAATTGATATTTTTTTTACAAGGTTTGAGAAGTAGAAAACAATCAAAATGCGATCACAATTAACATAATTTATTGTTTCCAGCCGCCACTAATGCTAGGAGCGTTGGGAGCACAGAAAGACTGCCGCCGAGCGGGCTTCCCGCCGGCAACTAAATACTTCGTCACCGCACATCCCGCGAATATGACGTCATCAAACATGGCCGACGCCTAAGTCCGTTGTATATATTCTACGGGATTACAGTCCGTAGCTACATAAAGTGAACATTTTTTATATATTTTCTATTGATGTTAAATAAATATTGAAAAAATGTTAACGCTTTTCAAGTTGACTGTACATGTGTTCGACATCACAGAAAAGTTTGTATTACGTGTATGATTTTTTACATCACAACTTTTTAAATTGTATATTTTAGTAAGAATATTTTTCAATTCTATCTTGTATAATGATTTTTTTTTTACAAAATGACCGGTATGTCAGTTTCCGGTACATATTAGTATTATTAATTAAATTTTTGTATATTATCTTTATATTTTCCTTGTATTATAATTCTATCAAGAATATTATCAGTCTTTATATCGACTAAAAACGTTTATGTACTTACAACGAATTTTACAAAAAGATATAATTATACAATGAAATACTTAGTATATTTACAAATTCAGCTATGTAATGGCAACGAATTATAATAAATAATTAAAAATAATATGTGATATTTAGAACAAATATGGTAATAAAATAAGATCAAGCAGATGTTGTGTTTTGCTTGTTTTTATTTCAGTAATATTACAAATTATTGTAAATTTTATAGCTGACAGCGGGTAATATGGGATGTGCGAATAATTTGTGTGTTATTGTGTCTGAAGACGTGACTTTAAGTGTCAGATGCATCTTGTGAGTGATTTTATGTGATGTGTTATTATAAACTTTAAGTTCAGTTAGTATAGTTTAGAACCTGACAATTTTAATGTGAGTGATCCGTATTCTGGTTTTGGACCTTTAGAAATACTCCTAGCCTTACCGTTCTTGACGTAGAATAGCGTACGCTATCAGGAAACTGCCACAATGTGCCTTTTATACATAATTGTTAGGAAAAGTTACATATTTTTTATGCAAAAGTTTCACAATTATTGAGAATAAGTTACATTTTTTGTTTTTTTTTTAATAAATCGTTTTAAGTGCGACTGGTTCGCAGCGAATGGCGAAATTTTATTTTTCACTTATTTTATATTCATAAAATTTTACAATGTTTTGTGGAATAATTGGATTTAGTTCATCATGGAATTGAGCCACTTATTGTAATCTAATTATTTATGTGACATAGATTTATAATTTTAAAGTTACCAATAGAATAAAAATATAAAAAAAAATACTTTGGTGTGTTTCACAAAATTCTCAGCATGGAGAATATTATTTTATTTTTATTTTATCGAATGAATCATCACTTGCCGTTAACTATTTATTATGTTCAAACTATTTATGTATAAATAAATTCTTGTAGCATCACGAATGTCTAAATTTTAAGAAAAAAATATAAAATAACAAATATGCACGATTCGTTTTATTATCCTTAGTTTAACCATATTTTTTGCGAAAGAACTGAACAGGAAATTCTACTAAAAATATAGGTAGTCATGGGGAAGATGAACAAAGAAAAAATATCTTACCCAACACCCTTTTTATTAAACAACTTCATAAAAAACTGTCACATCTCTTCATTTTGCCCTAGAAGCAACATACAACATAAATATTTGAACCAATAAAAATGAAATTATTACGCTTTTTAAAATGCAATCAAGAAGATGAAATACAAGAAACTATTGAATTAATAAATTAAACTACTAGTATGTGTATCTACAAAGTATATATATACAAATTATTACTTATACATTATAATATAAATTGTACAACATTACTTTTTGTTAATTTTAGACAACTGTCAATAGCAAGTAATAAACCTATTAGAAAATGATTTTATAATAAAATATTTTATCCAATATCCAATAATGTCATGGCATAATTTTTTTCCCCCATTTGATTAGTTTAGTTAGTCGAAGTAGTCTAAAAAATAATGTTGTATAATTCAATAGGTTCAACCTACGTTTCATTACATGCGATTCACAAGTCAGAGCCTAAACCATTTGTGCAAGTAAGTATAAACCACCCCATTATAACTCATGAAAAATTATGCGAAGCTTAGAAAATATAATAGTAACCTGTACAGTCAAGTACAAAAGTCTAAACATTATTACATCCTAACAAATATTATAAATGCGGAAGTGTGTTTGTCCTAACTTCACGCCAATCGACTTGATTTTTGGCATAGAGTTAGTTGACAGGACGGAGAGTAATACAGGTGTTATATTCCAATATTCCCACGGGAACGGGAACAACGCGGATTAACCGCGGGTGGAAGCTAATTATATATATGAAACAATCAGTGAGTGTACTACGATCCTTCAATTAACTCATTCAGGACCGACAACTTCAGTTTTAACATTAAAAAATTTTCTGTATGGACTTTTGCATTTGACAGTACCTCATGTTACCTTGTTAATCGCATGTATTGAAAATAAACGGAAATTTAAAGTTTTTAACCAGTTTTTACAGGTAGCTGATTTGATCCGACATTTTTCAGGACCAGTTTAGCAAGCATACCGACAGAGAGACAGAACACTAAACCGGCTGGCATAAACTTTCTGCTGTTGTAGTATCTGAAAACAAAAATTTTTTTTTAAGAAAACTATTATATAGTTATATTTTTATGGGTTTTTTAACACCTGGCACTCTTGACGTTTATAATGGTTGTGAAAAGTCAATTAACTGTCGCTGGAAAAATATTATTTTGTTAAGCTAGATCAATACTCAATACATTTATTGCATTCATAATGTTTTAAAGATGTTACATTATAAAAAAAAGTACAAACTATGGACCCTGTCGGGTATCGCAATTTGAAAAAGAAGAGAGGAGGGCGACTTTTCCAATCATAAATATTTAGGTTTAATTTTCTTCTAATTTATCGTAAAAGTATTCTTGTATAATCATGTCATCAACACATAAACAACAAATTCAGTTGTCAACTATAATAAGTAGCTTTTTTCTATACATTACAAATAATATAGGACCCAAATGTGAACCTTGAGGTACAAAAGGCTCTGACAAATTACCCCAAATTGCAACTTAACTGACTCATATTTTTGATATAACATCCAAAAGAACCCAACAAAACAAATGCACCTGTTTTACAAAAGTATGGCAAATAAAATATTTTTATTTTCTAATAGGTTGTTAGTGGTTGAAGTGTTTTTGAGAAATTCCATTAGTTGAAATTATAAATATGTAGATGAAGATGAATAGAATCTCATAACTTCTCATCTGGACCTATGTATACTTAAGATCCCAGAAATTCACCTGGAATTTTAGAAAATTGGTTTGTTAACATTGTGGCCATATCATATCGCGTATATCAGTGTTCATGCTAAGAGGGCGGGACAGTGTATCT
This sequence comes from Chrysoteuchia culmella, assembly GCA_910589605.1. NCBI lineage: Eukaryota > Metazoa > Arthropoda > Insecta > Lepidoptera > Crambidae > Chrysoteuchia > Chrysoteuchia culmella. The sequence goes on from OU342663.1 coordinate 3,005,763, forward strand.
CATTCGTTTTATTTTAAAGTCATTAGCAGAGGTCGGAATTAGGTAGAGTTATTTTTGTACTTGCATCGAAATGTTGATATTAATATGGATCTTCCCGGGATTTCTAATGGGCAATCGCGTTTGGCCAACAATATTAAAAATAAATAATAATAAAAACCTCAGATATAGATAAAACATATAAAACAAAGATAATTAACTTACAATTTTTATTAGTATTTACATTAATTCACAATACAAATTATTAATACAGTCAAGCAAATTCTCATACTTATATTTCGCCTTTTTTATAAATACGAGCAAATACTTTTGCTTCTAGCCTAGACTCGTGAGGTTTTGCTTATTCAAACGGCCCATCAGAATAATTTTCCTTATTAATCACGGGATTTGAGGCATATCCACTTTATTCTTTCGCTGCATGAAATCAGTGGTACATAAATAACTCTACCTAATTCCGACTTCTGGTCATTTGTCACAGACCTATATCGAGATGGACGAAAAGAGCGCTTCAAACTGTATGAGAACCTAGCGTGTCGAATTTTTCGTACCTACGATGACGTCACGAGCGAGATTTAGTGACGTGGATATGTCACTGACGAGCTCTTGCAAGAAAGCACTGCACAATTACCCATTTTCGCTCCTGAGTGACGCGTTTTTTCATGGCAATGGTCTCAAGCGGACTGACTTAGGTCGGAAAACTGACCTTTGATCAAACTTTTGACACGCAAGGTAGGTACACTTTTACCGTCTATCTCGATATAGGTCTGTGTTATTAGTCGTACAATAAAATAACAATACCTATAACCCATAAGACCTCCAAGGGTGGTTGTGGTACCGAGCATTAAGCAATAGTTTGAGGGATCCTGGCTGAGTTGATAGGCGCCAACACCTGAAATTACAATTCACTATTAGTAGGTATTCGAAAAAATCATGCGGTACTTGGCGGAAATCCATATCTATGAAGACTATGAACCAACAATATCTAGTTTTATTCCGCAAGAAAAACATGCAACATACCTACTGCAAATAATTAAGCTCGATATTTTTGGTTCGTAGCACAGACGAAATTTTTCAAATTTTTCGTACCTACGATGACGTCACGAGCGAGATTAAATGATGTGGAATGGAAATATTACTGACGAGTTCTTGCAGGAAAGAACTGCACAATTAACCATTTTCGTTTCTGGAGTGACACGTGTTTTCATGACAATGGTCTCAAGCAGACTGATTTAGGTCGGAAAACTTTGACCATGAATCAAACAAACACGCAAGGTAGGTACCTATACTTTTACCGTCTATCTCGATATTGGTTTGTAAGTCATAGTAAATTCACTAGGTACTATTGTTTTGGAATCCTCATTTAATTTTGGTGTAGTGGAAGAAATGTATCATGCATGCAAAAACACTTGAGTTTTAGTATAGTATAGATTTAACAGTTTCTTACCAAGAATTGATCCAAAAATTATACCAGCTCCTAAGGATGGTATAGATCCTGAAAACAAAGAAATAAGCATGTTTAATTTTAATCATCATCAATCATATGCTAGCTAGACTGTAGTAATCCTACTTTCCTACTAATATTATAAATGTGAAAGGTTTTCAGTTTGTTTGTTTATTTGTTTGTTACTCTTTCACGCAAAAACTACTGAACGGATTTTGATGAAATTTGGTATGTAGGGACTTCAAGTAGTGGACTAACACATAGGCTACTTTTTATCCCGATATAGCCACGGGACCGGGAATTAAGCGAGTGAAACCGTGGGAGGCCGCTAGTAGTAATATTAGACCGTATTATTGCCGCAGTTTTGTCTGTGGCGCAGGATAATTAGATAATTCGTTTTTTTTTTGCGAAAATCTTAGGAAAAAACGGATAATTAGACAACGGTGTTGACATTTCTCAATCCTACTGAAAAAATAGGATTTTTGCGAAAAAACTGGTTGCCTTAGTAAGTTTACAAAAAGAATCGCTGGCTATTATGAAATAAGAACACTGATTGGTTGATCGGACAGTCTAAAACAACATCTTCTCTGATTGGTTGATGACTTGACGTTCCAAATGTCAATCCATTCTCTCACGTGCAGTAAACTTTATGTAAACCAATCACAATAAGAGTTAGCAAGCAAGCAAAAATTAAGCCAATCAGAGTAAAGAATATCCAATGATACTACAGAAACCCGTATTTTTGCAAAAACCCTGTATTTTTTCAGTAAGATTGAGAAATGTGAACACCATAGTCTAATGATCCGTGTTTTTGCAATATCTCTAGCATTTTTGCGAAAATGCTATTTATCAAATCCTCCTACGACATCCGTATAAACACAAAAACCTTACTCAGTAGTTGAACTGCCAAAAAAGTTTGCGTTCCATAGCATTACTAGCTAGTTTATGTATTTATGGTGGATGTACGCCATACTGCCTATCGTTCAATCGGCATGACGCTGCAGGCTTGATCCAACCTGCAGTTCGTCCATACAATATACACCACACACGATCAATATAAACTGTCCAATTGGCAGCAAAGTTTTGCATGAAATAGTCTCATTCAATAATTTAAATAAATAAATAATTGCATACAATCACACCAATTATCTAGCCCACACGTTAAGTTTCACGAAGAACTTATACATAAACATACTTATATACTTTTTTTTGTAAATACATACATAATATACATATTAAACACCCAGACCAAGACAGGTAGACATGGTTCATGCACACAAGTATTTGTCTTGTCCGGGGATCGAAACCGGGAACTCTGGCGCAGAGGGCGGGTTTAGTACCCCTCTGCCAAACAGGTCGTCACAATTTAATGAAACGAACCGATTATTAACTTGACTGTACCCAGTTTTGCAAATAAAACTCTGTGTCTCCAGTTGTTGGCGAAAACATAAAATTGATTTAATTTTTGATTTTGTTTCACTCTCTAGACACGCGACAAAACCTTGGCGTGTCCTCCAGATGAAGAAAAAATCGTCATCATTTTTTATGTCCCTACTGCTGGGTCACTGGCCTTCCTTAAGGATGGATAAGGAGAACGAGCCATGACCATAATAAGAGATACTCATTTTGAGTTTCACCAACTGGACCCACGTTGTCCAGGACCTCTATTTTTGAATCACTCGTCGCGCGAGTGGCGATGCGAAGGAGGAGTCGATCATACGATTAGCGACCTTGCATGCGTTGATATAGCACGCTTTTCGCTTTACCCCTCGCGCGCTCGCATTGGGAGGCGGTACTGCAGGCGAAAAGCGAAGCTATGTATATACGGGTAACGTCGCTTTTACATAATACGGAAACTCAAACGTCGCATGAAAATCAGTAGAATCCTCGGGACGAGTGAATAAAAATAGAGCTCCAGTCTATCGTGTCGAAAAACCCAGTTCTACTTGATGACGCTGCCGATTGGACGATAGGCAGCAAGGTCATGGCCATGGCCACCAATAAGTGCAGTTAACAGCATATCAAGCTTCTATAAAAAAAAACCACTCTTACTACGTACGCGATAAGGGCGCTTTTGCGTTTGACGCTTAAAGTTCTATCGATTGTATCAATAAACAAGTACAAGTACTACTTGAAGCAGAAACATCATAGATTGAAATTGTAAATGTAAAAAAAAAGTTAGTTTTGTAATTTTATTATTATTGTATCGCATAAGTTTAAAATGATTGTGCATGCTGTGTACGCTATTATTGGATTAAAGTATTGTCTCATATATTTATAATACTTAGATTATAATACTTTAATCTATAAGTGTACCTACAACAAATAAATAAATAAAAAAACAGTACAGTCAACAGCACGTCAAACTTCAGTAGGCCTAGCATGAGCGGCTTTTATCGACTCGATAACTTGATAACGTGCCGCTGTCCCGCTCACATCTTAGCGGAGTAAGCAAGACAGCATGATGCGCTATATCATATCGCGTGATATAGCGGTGTTCATGCTAGGGGGGCAGGCTTGCACTACGAAAACCGTCGATATTACGAGCGTCATAAGGGTGCTCTTGAGGTCAAACTGTAAAGCCTTAAGTGGTGTTGACTGTACATAATTATATCAATATTAATAAAGCTTCTTTTGAAACATACCAGTTTTTCCAACTGGTTGAACAACTTATGTAAAACATAGTAGGTACTGCAGCTGCTAATATTTCTATAAACATTACTTACTACTTACTATTATTATTAAAGAGAACAATGATGTTTAACTAACCAAAGTAAAACAAGTTGGTCCAATGAAAACATTTAATTATAATTGAAATAATGAAATATTTTGATTTTACGATGAAACAGATCTCCGAGCATTGGATAATGAAAGTAACTTAATTCGTCATTTGATAGCAGAACAGGACTGCAGGACACCGGTGTCCAGAGATCAATAAAATATTGATTGTGTCTCATAACTCAGGGACTGAGATATTAATACATCAATCCCACATTATTGTGGTCTTGAAAATCATTCACACCTTTGATTAGGCAAGACTATAGACATTGTATAAGTGCTGAACTTCTAGAGCTCAGCAGGGCTAACATATGTGCAATAGCCAGAGCCTTAACTGGACACTGCAAACTATACAGGCAACAATTTCCCTTTGTTGCCTGTGTTACTATTACTACCTGTAGTAATACCGGTAATTTGGTTACCTTTCTTACTACTTACATTGAAATTAATAACACGACAAATAAAATATTGCTTGTGTTACTACTTTCAACTTCAATAGTAAGGGTAACCAAATTACTGTTATTACTACTGGTAGTAGAATTGGTAGTAACATGAGCAACACACGCCAATTTCACATGAGGTTGAGTGACACTGATGTTTGCCATCACTGCGGATTGGAGAGAGAAACACCCAAACATCTCCTATGTGACTGCGGACCCCTAATTCACAAAAGCAGTATCCACCTGGGCCGGCATATAATTCGGCTAGAGGCACAAAATTTTCTCAGAGCTAGGAAGATTTCAGACTTCCTGGAGGGCGCCAGGCTACAAAAGATACTATAACTAGGTGGCAAGTTACGATAGATCTTTTAGGTTGCAATGACTACAGTACCGACAGGAGCTGCATAGCCCCTATAGCATACAAATAATAAATATCCTACTAGTGAAACCGAAGGCGGCCGCTAGTTAAATCATAAGTTTTTGAGAACCAGATAATAATATAACAACCCCAGAAAACCGCTGAGCTGAAGTAGCTTGTGCACCCACATCACCCACTGGTGCAATACATTTTAAGCTTAAATCTTAATAAATATAAATATCTGATTCCCCTTTTCACTATTTGATTTAAGTATAATAATCAGTTAACACTTCCATGGACACTGAGACAACCCTGTTAGACACAAATTTTTTGTAAGGAGACTTTGCATTGACACAAATCATCCTGCTGTGATACAATACACATCAAATATCATCACCAAAAGTTCATCTGTTCTAACAGAGAATGGTGCAAAATGGCATGCTAAAGCATCAGTGTCTACGAACGTGTAAAAGACATCTTTTAAAATAAATCAAGTGGAACACAGATACAGAGCGAGCATGAAAATTTGCATTACATAAGTGACAGAAGCTGAGGTCAGAGTTAATTTTGGCTAATTACCTCTGTGGTTTTTTTTTGTTGTTAATTAATTATTGTTTTTTAACCTTTCAGACCCCGATTATGAGACACAATTGATTTTCCATTGTTCTCTGGACATCGGTGTTCGATGAATTAAGTCACTGTATTAGCTGAAGGAATTGTTTTTCTTTCCTCTTTCTTTCATACAGAAAAATGAGAAACAACGAAAATAAATAAAGTAATTAAATCAAAGTAGTCATATTGGAAACTATACCTACAGCGCAATTAGGTACAACAAAAGATAAGTAAAAATGATAAATCAAAATAAAGTACCTTATCATAATTATTTAACAAATTTTGCCTTATCATACACAACTGAATTACTAAACTTAATGCATGGAAATGAAATTGGTTTATTTCTATCCTTCGATTCACTTATTTTCTACTTTAACCCATTTACCACTGAGAGGTAACCGGCTATGTCGCTAGACCTTTCAGGCTAAACTCTATTTCTATGCAACTTAGAGTTGATTTTAGTTAAGCTAAGAAAAATATAAAAGAAGTATTTGACGAGTTAATAGACTTTCTGTTTAACAGAGTCAAATCTTTAAATCAAATTCTTTATCTTTAAATTATTTATCAAGAGAACTTTGAATAATATGTATATTTGTGGGTTAAAAAGTTTTGGCTGGGTTACAGCACTTTGGGAACAAAGTCAGGTTATACTTGACCTTAGTAGTTTTACCTAAAATGCCATACATTTTAGGTTTACATTTGTTTTGATGTAGGTTGTTGCAACTTATCAAGTGATAATCTTATCTTGATAAAAAATATTTTTATGTTTTATACCTAATATAAATTTAACCCAAAAGTCTTTTCTGTTCATTACAACATTTAATTAATAAAAAGTGTTAAATAAAATCCGAAAACTTACCTGCCTTTGCGTAACCCATGATACCACCGGCCGCTACAGTGGCGGCGTAAGCGAAACCAAGAAAATCGACACCCATATTTATATTATCTTGTGTATCCTGAGAAATATATCAAGATTTTAATAAAACTACTGACTGTCCCGCAAAAAGGAAACAAAAAGTATCCAACAGTACCGAAAACCGAACCGAGATGAACAATATAATTAATTAGTTAGCCGACCCGAACCAACCAACAACCAAGTAATTTTTTTTTTTACAAATAATGACAGTGTCATTGTCACACAACACTTTTTTTTTTTTTTTTTTTTTTTTTTTTAGTTTTGGCTTCTTCCGTTTTCCACAGAAATTCCGCCAACGTCCCGTAGTGAAAGAGACACGGTTTATAGAGAATTTGCCCGGTGAAAAAAGCACGTTTTCAAAGTTTATACCTTGATTTTCTTTGTGGAACCTACGGACAAACACAAAACGATACTCACAACACAATAATAGAACATATTATGTACAATAATAACACAAAGAGGATTACACAAATATCTACATTATATTTTTAAATACATATCTTCATTTTTATTTTTATAAATTAATATTATATTTTTTTAAAAATTTACAGAGGAGGATGAAGCCATGCCTATCTGACAGTGACAGGAGGTAATTACTGTTGACAGGACGGGGAATAGGGGATGGGAAAATGTCGTACAATGACGGATATTTCGCGCAATTAAACAAAATATGGTCAGCAGAACCTTCATCAAGACCACATTCACATAGTGAACTATCTCGGATATGGATTTTGTTGAGAAATACGGGAGTGGTAACATGTCCGAGACGTAATCGAGTTATGGTTGACACCACATGCCTTGGTAAGTCGCGGAATTTCCAAAACCACGGTTTCTTGGGAATGGTAATCTGAAGAGATCTGTAATGACGCCCTACAACTCTGGAATTACGCGTCCATCTCTCGTCCCAGTCTACGTCCAGGTTAGTTTTTGCCAGCTGTTGAACATCTTGCGAGTAGTTTTGTAATCGGCAAGAGCTGCCGGAAACTGTAGCCTCTTTAGCCCAACCATCCACGATTTCATTGCCACAGATGCCACTATGACCCGGAATCCAGGCTAGGGCTACTGAGATGTTGTGGGATTGACATTGTATCAGGAGGCTCCTAATTTGCAAGATGATTGGGGACGGTGATTTTGTCCTGAACTGGTTAGATAAGAGAGCCTCTAAGGAGCTTTTGGAGTCACTGAAAATAATCGAATTATTTAACTGGTGAGATAGTATGAAGGAGACTGCCTCCAAAATAGCAACGGCTTCCCCAGTAAAAACAGATGCCTCTGTTGGACATCTGAAATTAAGAACTACACTAAATTTAGGTATCCAAACGGCTGCACCAATGTTCCCTTGTGGAGTGGTTTTAGAGGCATCTGTGTATATTGGTAGCCAATCGTGCCACCTCTCACTGAATTGCTCCATGAACTTATTGTTGGCAGCAGTGTCATTCTTATCTATGCCAAAGTTTAAAATAATATTTGGGATAAAAGTGAGTGCATCAAAATTTGTTTGGAATAGAGGATGGGTGTCAAACTGAATCATGGGATAGGACAGAGCAGACATTTTTCTCAGACTAGTTACCGGTCTAGGAGGATGTTTGTTTGTCCAGTATGGGGAATCTGCCATACGATCGGACAATTTCTGGAGCAGTGGGAGCAGTGGGTGCGACTTTAATTGAAAAACTTTGGATATAAACCTGTCCGATAGGTATTGCCTTCTGAGGTCTAATGGAGCATCTGCACACTCTACTTGGACTGCAATACCTGGTGACGATCTCATGGCCCCAAGTACTATGCGTAAGCATTTAAGTTGCATTTTGTCTAGCTTATTTAAACCGTCTTTATTGCAGGGTTCCAAAAGCAATGTCCCGTAATCCAGGAGGCTACGGACAAGGGCATTATATAAAAGTTTTAAAGTGTATTGGTGGGAGCCCCACCACACTCCAGAGAGAGATTTAAGGATGTTAGCCCCTTGCTCACACCGCTGTACTAAATAATCACAGTGAGCCGTTCCCGCCAATTTGGAATCCAAAATAACTCCTAAGAATTTAACTCTGTTCACACAACACATACACACACACACTGTGTGACACTGACATTGACAATACTAGCCACAGACATGACAACAAGATTTTTCAATAATGTTTTACTGGCCCTGGCTTCCAGAGCCTTCAGCCGAAGATAACGAGATTGTCTCAAAACCCAGCTAGCAGGCCGTTTTTAAACGAAGGCTTGACTCAACATGGATTCCGCCCCCCCTAAAAAATATGGATATGGGCTTCATTTGACTGTTGAAGCTCATAAAATTACCTTTGGGCAATGAATTAACGTCTAATGAAGCCCATGTCCATATCCATATTTTTTACTCTCTATTTTTATCTTTAAACTCTCTATTACTGCCTGCCATAGTATGATGATAATATTCTAAAAGAATAATCATAATTTTCAAATACTAACTTGTAAAATCTATTTTAGCTTACGCGTTCTGCTGCAGTTGAACTTCTAGCAGGTTTTTGAACGAAGAAATTCATCCAGCTGCTTTGCGCTGTCACTTTGACATTTCAATCATTCAAAATTCTCAATTCTTCAAAATTCCCAATTCCGATAAATTTATAGTTACATAAATCTGAAAAATATATAATTTCAAGGCGCAATTACTCATTCACTGTGATAGAGATAATGACGAGGCTGTTTTTGCGTGTTTCGTCATAATTTTGAAGCTCACGTCACGCCCGCCCCGCACATTCAAAGCAGGTTACTTTAAAATGTGTTTCAATGAAGATTCTTATTCAGTAATAGATCGTCGCCGGTAGTCGGAGTGCTCAGTGTTCGTTCACGTAAAGTTTTTGCTTGTGACTGGCCGCTAACCTTGTACTATTGATACCTACGGCCGTGAAGTATCAGTGAAGTAAAAACTAAAATTAAGTTGGTCGCGATGTTGAAAAGTGCTTCTAAAGTGACAATAAACACTGGAAACGTGTTGAATTTAATCGACATTAAGAAAAAGGCAGGCCAGAATGTTACTGAAGAGGTTAGTAATAAACTTAATGCATAATGTATCTAAGATCAGTTTCATAAACTGTATTTATGATCAGTTTCATAAACTGTAGCTATTGTATGTATTAATTATATTGTATGTATTATATTGTATATATATCATGGATAGATGCCAAGTTAAAGGCCTCATATTTCCAGAAAGATTTTCCTCATTTCTAACACTACTTTTAGCTTGAAACCTTGTCAGTAAGTTTTCGTTTTTAAGAAACCTAACCTACTGAAATATATTGCTCAGAGGAAGTATTCAAAGTTTGGTGCATGAATTAATATAAATGACAATTATTTTGTTTCATTAATATATTTTCTGTACGGTGGATGCTGCTAGGTTAAGCATAATATAAAATTTATATCAATAGAATAATAGTTGAATCATTTTGTTTAGACAGGTGTTTCCTGAGAAATAATTGACTGATAGGCTAGTAAGTAGTATTTTCTTTTCTGGAAAGTGAACAAACTTCACAAACTTTTTAATGACAATTTAACGACCTCTGTGGTAGAGTAGTACATACACCGGTTAGAAGATGTCACCTACTCTGAGGTCCCAGTTTTGAATCCCGGTAGGAGGTAAGCATTTGTACCTGAGTCATGGATGTTTATATTTATATATATTTCTACACATAAATCCTTATATATGTATTTATATCCATTACCCTAGTATCCCATAAGACAAGCCTTATAGTGCTACAATACAATGGGGCTATGTTAATTGGTGTGAGTGTAAGAAATATTTATTTAATTTTTTATTTTATCTACTGTAAAAGCAATAAAAAACTCACAATTCCAACAACTCCTAACAACATAGCAAAAATAAACTATTAACTTCTCAGGCCCCGGCTTATGAGACACAATAGATATTCCATTCCATTGTTTTCTGGACACTGGTGTCCGGTTCGCGTTTGATGAATTAAACAACTTGCCTGCAATAACTAAATTTTTTATTTGTTATTTACTTATTTTATACCTTTGCCTACATATTCACATAATGTGAAGTGTTGTGTTAACAACCGAAAGTGTGATGAATGAGTGAAAAATTCATTACTTCAGTGTAAAAAAAAATACAGGCAAACAAGTTTTGATAGCACAGTGGTCAGCCATTGCCACACCAAAACTTTCAGTCAGAATGACTAGCATTTATATCGATATTCACCATGCATGAGTGAATGAGTCATTAGTAAGTCATTTTGCGTAATCATTAGAACAGGCAAATAATGTAAAAAAGATAAATATAGTGGGTAGAGTGTATTAGTTTGTTTGTAGGGAGTACTTCTGGAACTACTGAAATGATTTTGAAAGTTATTTCAGAAGTACTAACTAAGCTACAGTGACGTAGGGTATTTGATATGCTAACTTTCTATTCTTTTTACTTGGTTGCAGGGTGTAAAGATGATCATAGTCTATTAATCATTTAAGCAGAAATAAAAATAAACAAAGTAAACATTGAAATGATTTATTGATGTCATTAAATTAACTGTCAGTTGGTCAGTATTATTGTGGAAGAGATCATAAATGACTATAAGAAATTTGTTTACATTGTTGTGATTTCATAAGCATTATTTATTTGTGTATTGTTATTCATAAAATATTATATCTTTAACACTTAAAAAAACTGACTTCAAAAATCATAAAGTAAAAAATTAACCTTTTGGTGTTGGTCCAGCCACGGTAAGAAAAATAAAAGTAATAGAAGTTCAATGTAGAATTCATTGGCTAGCATCGACTCCAAAGGTTTTCCTTTTTTATTTTTGAAGTTGTTTTTTTTTTATGAAAAGTTTTTAATTTCACAATTTTTAAGGTTAGGATAAGTCCCGCACTTCGGTTTGACTCAAACTAGTAGTGTAGGCAACTACTAGTTTGAGCCAAACTGCTTGACCGAAAAAACGACAGTTTCTTCAAGACTTCTTCAAAACTACTAAAACAATTTAAAAATTTCAAAAACTGGGACCATCTTGGGAACATCCCTGATATTATAACGTTTGAATCATTTCAATCGGTTCAGGCGTGCTAGAGTAATCGGTGAACATACATAAAAAAAAAATACGCAACGAATTGATAACCGCCTTTTTTTTTTAGTCAGTTAAAATTTTTAAAAAATTGGAGAAAAAAAATATTTATTATCATTTGTTGTAAAGTTGCCAATTCTGAGTCGAAATGAAAAATTTTGTATACTGTTTAATTTATACTCTGTATACTGTTTAAAAATAGCCGTGTATATGTTCTACGTGGTGGTGGAACTAAGTGGAGACTAAGATGCTAACTTATCCTTTCACCAAAAGTGTCAGAAAAAAGAAAACAAAATTAATTAGAAAGAGGAAATTCTCTAGAGAGTGAGACAACGCTACGCTACATAAAATTTAGCTTCAAGTAGGTGTTCGGAATGTTAGCTCTAGTTATACCTTCATGGTAGGCCCTACCGCGTAACTGTCGTCGGCATCGAATTCGGCTTTATTTGACAGATGGATGTGACACATTGCTGTTTCTTTTTGGACACAAATGAAAACTTACCAAAGACTAAGAGCAATATGTCACATCCATCTGTCAAATGAAGTCGATGTCGATGCCTACGACACTTACGCGGTAGGGCCTCAGGTGGCCCTAAAGCGTAAATGTCGTCGACGCGTCGAATATGGGTGCAACTCTTCACACTCGAGCGCTGTTGCTATAGCGCTGTCTCGGTCAGACACAGAGTCGAGTATCAACTGACTATTGAAAAGGAATCGTTTGTTGGGTCAATAAAGTTGAAGTTGCGTTGCACGAAAACGACGTCGGCTATTAAAATGAAGTCGACAGAGATTCCGACGGCACTTACGCTGTAAGGCCACTGCTGTCGTGTGTACTTCTAGAATACACAACGATATTAGCACCTTACTATCTACACCAGGGGTGTCCAATATAATTTTGTAGATGGCCAGGTTTAGTATTTTTGTAACCGTAGCGGGCCAAATGAAATGCCCAATAGCGAAGGATTAAGTGAGCACTCTCCTAGCTATTAATGTCGTCGCGGGCCGGATGAAAGACTTATGCGGGCCACATCGTGGCCCGAGGGCCGCATGTTGGACGGGCCTGATCTACACCATCCTAATCACAGCATAAGAAAGAGATTACAAATAGTTGGCTGTCTTACGTTGCCATCCTTTGTGTGGAACACAGAAGCAGTCCAATCTAACCTACTCTATGGTCTAGTGGAAACACCACCGGTATCAGATCCAGTGGACTGGACCCTGGTTCGATTCCTAGTGACGGTACATATTGTAATCATTGTAGTTGGTGGCAGGACTTGTTGTAAGCCTGCCTGGCTAGTTGCCACATTGCGGCAGAAGCCCGCTTCCATTCCTTCAGCCTTCCGGTTTCCACGTCGTTCGAAAAAATATACAAATACCTACCACTGGCGAGAGGTCGATCGAAATATAGCAAAGGTATGGCCGGACAACGATTACTCCAAAAAATCTCTTAAAGGAAAGCCGATTATTGGAATCGACAAGATATGGACCTTTCGCCATTGATAGCCAGTCGCCACCTCAGTGGTTAAGGATTCCGGGAGAGACGCGCTTCCTTTCCTTCAGCCTTCAGGTATGAAGACTAAGGGTTTCTCCATCATTCTTAAAAAAAGTACACCCTCCGTATTCTTAACAACTTCCCAACAATTTGATATTGCAAGGTTTTGTTATCTGCAGTCACCAATTGTAGGTAGCAACGCACTATCGCGCCACCCACGATAGGATTACTCACCAATTGCTTCAGATTACGACAAATCTAAATTATTAAATCTTATTGCCTTATGATAAATTTTAAATAGAAAAATATTGGAAAAAAAAATTAACTCGACCACAACACAAGTGAATTCTCAGATGGGAATCGAACAACCAATGATGAGAACAGATGGGAATCCAATATTTTTCTATTTAAAATTTATCATAAGTATAAAAATAGCATTGAATAATGCAAAAATTAAAAAATCAAATCTTATTGCCTTTTTAGTCATTATATTGATACGATTACATATGTATGCGATTACATGTATAAAAGGTATGTATGGTATCGTATTAATTTAATTACCCCCCCGTTTCCACTGGCAAAACATTTACAAGAAAACATCTTGTCTATACTAAAATTATAAAGAGGAAAGATTTGATTGTTTGTTTGTTTGACACGAATAAAAAACTCAAAAACAACTGAATGTTTTGGATGAAATTTGGTACAAGTAGTTAGCTTGGTCATCTATACTAATATTATGAACAGGAAAGATTTGATTGTTTGTTTGTTTGACACGAATAAACTCAAAAACTACTGAACGGACTTCGACTAAATTTGGTACACAGATTATTATTATTATTATTATTTGGAAGGAGGGACGCCGGCAAAGCCGGACGGGCGATCAGTCACCATAATCGGAACCACTTCGCCCAGTTCCCCAAAGTCCCCTGACAAAAAGACAGGGGGGAGGGCGGGTTATCATTTACCCCACCGGCGTCGGGACCTCGAACCTACCTGTGCGCTTACAATACCTATTTAGTTGGCTTATTGTAAGCTGCTTTAAATCCTCTTCTTTCAGCTTGTCTACTTCAAAGAGTTCCCAGCGCAGCGATGCGTACATCGGGCATTCTGCCATGAAGTGATAGCTTGTTTCTTCTTTTTCTCTACATTGTGGACAGATAGGGTCCTCTGCTCTATTGATCACTGACAGGTGTCTGTTTAGGGGACAGTGTCCTGTCAATACTCCTACAATGTTTCTTATGTCTCTCCTACCCAGTCTAAGTAGCTCTCTGGTTTTCTTTTTGTCCATTGATTTGATGAAGATCTTGGACTGTCTGCAGTCCTTTCTGTTCATCCATCGTTGGTTAGTTTCTTTGATTGTCCTTATCTCAATGATGTTTTTGGTAATTCTGTGTGAGATTGGCAGTCTCGGTTCCGGCCCGATGTATGGTTCATCAGCCCCCTTTCTAGCCAATGCGTCGGCTTCCTCATTGCCAATGTTACCTTTGTGTCCTGGTACCCAGGCAATTTCTACCTCAACCCGGTTTGCAAGTTCCTGAATGGTTTGTTTACACTCCTTTACCAGGGCTGAGGTAGTCTCCGTTTTGTCAAGGGCTTTGATAGCGGCCTGACTGTCACTGTATATTACTACTCTTTCTACGTTGTGGTCGCTTAACACATTTCTGATCATTAGCGCGCATTGCATTATCGCAAATACTTCCGCTTGAAATACACTTGTGTATTTTCCCAGATTGAAAGTGGCTCTTCTTGCGTCGGGTTTGGCTATGTACACTCCAGCTCCCGATAGCATAGTTGACTCTTTTCTGGACCCATCTGTGTAACATATTGCAGTGCAATCCAGATCGTCTTGTTCTGTTTTCCAGTCTTCTCTGGATCTTATGCTTACCCTGTACTTTTTGTCGAAGATCCTTTCCTTATTTATTAGGTCGTTGTTAGCTAATATCATAGAAAGGTTTTCTTCGTAGTTTTTGCCTATTTCTGCATGACCTTTGTCATTGTTTCTTCCTTTCCATAGATTTGTGCTTTTCAGCTTGAACCATTGTTCTGTAGCTCTCTTTTTTATTTCCAATTCTATTGGACTGAGGCCTAGTATCATTTCTAGGGCGGCCGTGGGAGTAGTTCTCATAGCTCCTGATATCATGATACTGGCTAGTCTCTGTACCTTAGTGAGTTCTTTCCTGTTGTATTCTAGTTGCGCCTTGTGCCACCATACCAGGGCACCGTGCAAGATTCTTGGTAATATGATTGATCTATAGATCCATTGGATTACTTCGGGTTTCATACCCCAGTTTCTGCCAACGGCTCTTCTGCATTGCATGAGGGCTGTCATCGCCTTCTTGCTTGTTTCTTTTATGTGGTTTCTAAAACTGAGGGTGCTGTCAAGGATCACCCCTAGGTATTTAAATTCCTTTACAATTTCAAGCTCCTCGTCCTCTATGATTATTGGTATCATTGTGTCAACCTTTCTCTTGTTCGTGAACAGCATCAGTTTGGTTTTTGTAGGGTTCAGGTTTAGTCCCTTGTTCCTACACCATCTCAATGTTGTCATAATTCCTCTTTTCATTATGTCTCTGATCACGCTTAGTACTTTCCCTCTCACAAGTAAGAGGCCATCGTCCGAGTACGCTTGGATGTATATGTTCATAGCGGTAATCTTTCTTACTAACTCATCTATTAGAATGCACCATAACAGTGGAGATAGACATCCCCCTTGGGGAAAACCCCTCTTGGCTCTGATGGTGTATTTATTTCCTGCTAAATCTGCTTGTATGGATCTGTGTTGTAGCATATTGGTGATCCAGCCTGATATTTGCTCTGTTACACCTTCTCTATTTAAGGCCTCCACGATGGCATGTGCAGACGCTTTGTCGAAAGCGCCCTCTACATCGAAGAAGCATGCTAGAGCATATTCTTTATCTTTGGTTGATCTCTCTACTCTGACTGCCATGTTGTGGAGGGCTGTTTCAATGGATTTCCCTTCCATGTAAGCATGTTGATTGTCATGTAGTGGGCTTACACTTGTGCTTATGTTTTCTCTTATGTGTCTGTCTATTATTTTTTCCAGTGTCTTCAGTAGGAACGACGAAAGGCTGATGCACCTGAAGGATTTCGCCTCCTGATATGTCGCCTTCCCTGGTTTCGGTATGAAGACAGCCCTGACTTTTCTCCATCCGCTTGGAATGTAGTTTGTTGCTAGACTGCTCCTGTATAGAGCTAGCAGATCTTCCATTATGAACCTGAGAGCAGTTTGTAGCATTTTTGGAAAGATGCCGTCTGGTCCCGCTGCTTTGTATGGTTGAAATGAGGTGATGCTCCACCTTAGCCTTTCTTCCGTGATAACTAGTTCGGCCTCTGCTTCACCGACTGATAGGTGTTCTGTGGATAGAGTATTCATTTCCTCCTCTGTGTGCTCTATACAGTCCGGGAAGTGAGTTGCCATCATTTCGGTCAATATTTCTTTGGGATCCACTATTAAATTGTCATCTTTTTTCAGACTGCCTAGTTTGCAGGTGTTGTCTTTTGCTAACATTCTCATTAGCCTGGCTGACTCAGGTTGTCCAGAGACGTTTTCGCAAAAGGCTCCCCACCCAATCCTTCTTTCTTTTCGGCTTTTGTACTTGAAATGATTTCGTTCTTCTCTGTACTTGTTCCAGCTCTCGTCATCGTCCTTTTCTTGGGCAATTCTGAGTGCCTTTCTGGTTCTCTTTCTAAGTTTATTGAGTTCCTTGTTCCACCAGGGTTGTCCCTTCCCTGACTTTACTTTTTTCAACGGACAGGCCGATAGATAGGATTCCACGAGGGCCCTTTCTAGCCTGACCGCTTCTCTTTCCATATCCATTGTGTTGTTTATTAACCTAGCATTACCGGGTTTCCATTCTTTCATGTGTTTTTCAAATATGTCCCAGTTAGTACTCCTATTGTTCCTATAGCTTATGGTTTCAAGTTGATAGTGCAAGCTATAGGTGATTCTGCGATGGTCTGAGAAAGAATCGGAGGTGTCAACTCTCCATTCTTTCATCCTATGGCTCTCTTCCTTTGACATAAGTGTTATGTCTAGTACTTCTTTCCTCGTTCTTGTAACGAATGTCGGTGTGTTACCTATATTCATTATTTCTAGGTTAGTACTTAGGATATACTCAAGTAAAAGGTTACCCTTATTGTTGCAGTCTGTGCTGCCCCACACGGTGTGGTGAGAGTTTGCGTCACAGCCTGCCACAATGGGAATATTCATACCTGTATATCTCGATATTGTTTCTTCTAGGCGTGTCCCTGGAGGTTCGTAGTCCGTCTCACTCGGTACGTAGACAGACATGAACACCATCCTTTTCCTGCGCCCATCTTCATCGCCTAATGTAACTATCGCTGCTGTGAGATCTCTGTAACATTCAACTTCTATTAGTCCTAGTGCCCGTGCCTTGTTGCTGACGTATATGCATGTCCTCGGAGTGGACTTACCATCACGACAATAGATGGTCGTCCCTCCCAGGCATCCAATGCCAGCCACTCGGCCCTCAGTGTTAACATACGGCTCTTGTAGCAGGGCAATATCTATGTCATTTGAAACCACGAATCTGCAGAGCTCGGTCATGGCTTCGCGGCAGTGGTGCAAATTTAACTGAAGTATCTTTATTTTTTTTTGTTTTGGTGTTTGTGTTTTGTGTGTGTTGTTATGCGTGTTGAATGTTACTGTTAGTGTGTGTGTGTGTGGCTGTGTGTGTCTAAGCCTGAGCCCTGTTGCTTCGCCCTCGGGGTGATAAATCACAGGTCTGGTGGTGACCAGCCTGTGGGTTTCCACCCTTTGGTGCTCGGCTTGGGGTCCAGGCGCGTGCTTGTCGCATGTGGGTTTATTCCACCTTCGGCTCGGTGTTTTGTCCGCGGGGGTTGCACACTGCGTTTCGGCAGTGCACAGTTGTCCCTGCGATTTCCCACCTGGCTTTCTGGTGGCCCACATGTTTGTGCTGTTGCGTGTGTATTAGCGCTTGTGCTTGGGTGCTCCGTCCGTGTAGCTGTGTTTGAGACAGAGCACCCCGTCTGTGGAGTGTTCTTTCTGGCCGTTTTAATGTGCCTCGCCTGTACCCTGGTTAGTTGGTAATGTAACCAGGCATGGTCTCTCTCTTCGTTGAAGACTCCGCTCGGCACGCCCAGAACCAGCCGAACGCCCGCTGCCAGCTCCTCCTTGTAAATGAGGGACCACTCCATTACCCTCAAATCCTTCTGGATTCTGTTGCCGAGTTGGAGGTACTTGAGGGCATCAGTGTGATCCTCCTCTCTACCTGGCAACCACACCGATACTCGGCTACGATCCAGGGGCTTTACTTCGAGCGTAGTGCCCTTGTACTCACCCAGGTTACGAGAGAGAATCCACTCTCTAGCCTCAGTCGTGAATGGTGTCACAAGGAAGAATCCTTCCGACACCAGACCAGACGTAGCAAAGGCAGTGAACTGTCCCTCGTCCCCTTCGACTTTGGCGTCCAGCTGCTCCCTGATGAGACCTACCAGCTTCGTTCTAATGTGAGCCGCCGCAGCATCGTCCAACCTGGTGCCGTCCCCTCGGTGCACGTAGACGGCGAGATCGCTCTGCTCCTTTGCGGAGCCTCGCGGTCCCTCCACCTCGTTGCCGCGGTTTTGTCGCTTGGGCGGACGCTGCTGCGACGGTTCCTCCTCAGGGTCTGTCCCCTGCCTTTTAATTTTGGGTGGCCTCTTCTGCTGTTTGTGCTCCTCGGTCCCAGAGCCCGACGGGTTTGTTGTCAGGACCTGGGATCCAGGAGCCTTTTGGGCCTCCTGCAGCTTCTTGAAGAGCTTACGCTTCTCCCTCTTCCACTTACTCTTTGTCATAGCCACGTTCCACTCTCTGCCTTCCTTGCCGGTGCCATTTCCCTCATCCTTGTTAAGGGATGTGGTTTGCGACTCCAGCATGCCGGAACCATTGACCTCGTCCTTTTTAGGGGACGTGGCTTGCGGTTCCGATTTGCTGGTGTCAATTTTTTCGTCCTTTTTAGGGGACGAGGTTGGTGATTCCAGCAGAACCTCCTCGTCTATCCTGTCCTCATTACTGAGCCTTAAAGACGCGTCGAAAGCTGTAGGGAGTGACTCCTCACTTTCGGCGCGTCTGGGTTTGTTAATATTTAAATTTGTACCTGATTCCATATTGGTCCCACGATTAGCGAGGGAAATACACGGTCCACCCGAGCAGAGCCCCGCTTGCCCGGGTAAGGCTGCTTCCTTCTCCAGGGTTGCCCTCCCGCTGGAGAGACACCGTTTGCGACCAGGCTTACCCCCTGGCCACGCATCCGTCGGCACGGTACGTTTAACGCCTTAGATTGGGTAGAGGAAGTGTGGAATTGGAGGGGATGGGTTTGGGTAAGGTGGGTAGGGATAGGATGGGTTGGGATGGAGGGGGGGGGTGGGGGAGGGAGGGGGAGTCTCCCGCCCGTGTTGGAGTTCACGTGCGGGATAGCGTTGCTACTTCTTAGCTACTCGGATCCCAGGGCAGATGGTAGTGTGTGATGCCTGTATGAATCCGAGTATTACCAGGGTGCGCGACGAGGACGCGGAAGCAACACTTGGCGGTAGATGTGTCTTGCTCAACATCACACACTTGAGCACACATCAGCCGCCCTGCACCCCCAAACAGATACACAGATAGTAGGTAGCCTGGTCATGAACATAGGATACTTTTATCCCGTTTTTCCACGGGAACTGGAACCACGCGTTTGAAATTGCGGTTGCTAGTAAAAAATATAATGCGGCAGCTGAGAGGATGTCCAATGGCTCTCTATATGGGCTGTCAAATAATGCATTCTCTCAGTGGCCGCATTACGTTTACAACATGTTTTGTTGTAAATGTTTCGCCAGTGGAAACTCTTACACTCTTGCCATTGATCCCTTTAAGGGTTGAATAGCATCGTAGGTGCAACTTAAGATTGAAATGTTCTTAAAGTCACACCTCAACGAAGCACATTTGTCATTGGTTAGGTCTTAGATGATGACTTAGACGGGATCCCGCCAGAGCGACATGAGACAGTTGCTTTTTTCTAGTATATTTTCTTGTTTAATATTTATCACATAAAATAGCATTGTAAAATGCAAAATTAAAAAGTTGTAATGAGTCTTAGATGTTGCTGGGAAACAAAAGTAACAATTTGCCAGCATATCGCCTGACTACCTGCTCGGCGCAGGGGTACTAAGCCCGCCTTCTGCGCCAGAGGTTCCGGGTTCGATTCCCGGACAAGACAAAAATTCGTGTGCATGAACATGTCTATTTGTCTTGGTCTGGGTGTTTAATATGTATAATATGTATGTATTTACAAAAAAAATATGTTCATCCGTTATCTAGTATCCATAACACAAGTTCTTCATGAAACTTAACGTGGGCTAGATAATTAGTGTTTTTGAATACAATTATTTATTTATTTATTTATCGCCTACATTCGTTTTCGAATATACCCCCAGACCTATATCGAGGTAGACGAATAAAGCGTAGCAAACTGTATGAGAACTTAGCGTGTCGAATTGTTCGTACCTACGATGACGTCACGAACGAGATTTAGTGATAGTCTAAAATATACAGACTGATACACACACACACATGCACACACACACACACACACAAATACATACACCCACCCACACACACACACACACACACACACACACACACACACACAGAGAGAGAGATACATGCTCAAATTTCGTCCAATCAAAGTTTATACATAGTATATCTCGTTTGTTTTGTTAAGTGCTAATGAATACAAAGTGGGAAGGATCTGTCTCCTAGAATACAGGTTGACCTAAACTAGGAGGCAGAGTATAATTGTTTAGATTAGCATGGAGGTATTGTAAATTATTATTACGAATTTTTTGTTATGTTTATGCTAGTATTGGACAATAAACAAATTATTATTATTATTATTATTACAATAAGTAAGTGATGTGTAAATATTTTTGACGAGTTCTTGCGAGAACCAAACTTGCAAACTCTTCAAAAATATTCACACACACACATACACAGAGATCTTGTGTTTTTAAATTTTCTTGTTTAATATTTATCAACATCTAAGAGCTAACCAATGCCAAATATGTATGATATTTCGAATATCCGAATATACGCCATATAAAATATCCGAAATTGCATTACTATTCGGATAATTCGAATAAAACGGATATTTTTTTGGTTTGATATTTTAACCTATTTGAACAGTAATTTTACATATTTTATGTGCAAAAACGTAAAAATAATTATTGTCGGGGTACGTTTCGCAAAGGCAACATTCATCCGCTTTGTTGTGGACGCTCTCTCCATCATTAGCTGTGTATGGTGTATGGTCATGTCGTATTTGTAGTCGGCAATTTTGCTGGATGAAAAAGACATGGTTAGTTATCATAAAAGTATCACGGTTAAAGCTTTAAATACTTTTTGCAGTGGTACGCAGTCCATAACTGAATATTATGTGCTATGTTCGGAAGTATCGTTTTAAAATTAATAAGTGGTTATTTGCTAATCATAACTCCAGGAAATTTAATTATATTTGAATTAATAAGCCACACTGCGTTAGGTTGTATAGGTTGAAAGCACTTTGCGCGGTTTTACATAAATACTCTTAAAAAGCAAGAGCTCCTTGTGCCACCTGCTTTCAGGAGCTCAAGAATAAGGAGTAGGCTAAGCCCCTGAAAGCAGACTGTACTGCAAACCTGAACTAAAGGAGCTCTGAACCAGTTTTAACACCGTCTATACGATGGCAGAACTCCAAAAGCGTGAAATAGGCGTGTCGTCCTGCTGTTCTTCAAAAAAGAGATAAGTCCTTATTGAAAAACGCCACCTATTTAGCTCCTAAAACACGTCTACAAGCGGTTTTCCAGAGTCATCACAAACCGCCTTGCGCGAAGACTCACTGATTTCCAACCCCGGAGCTGGCCGGATTTCATGGAGGATACGGGAACATGGACACATCTTCACACAGATACAGTAAACTGAAGAGTACAATCAGCCCCTGTTCATTTGTGATCTATGAAAAGCCATCTTGGGGCAGGCCGTCTACGAGTTCCACGACTGCAAATGCAACCGGGATTAACGGCTTAACGTGTCTTGGGAAGCAAGGAGGAACTCTACATGCTTGGTAAACATTTGGTTACCCTGTTACTGACCATTGCAAAAATTGCTTAACCGTCTTAATCGCAGGCTGAACAAAGTAGGTACCACAATATCGTGTCCAACAAGATCAAATTTCATACACATGTTTAACTTCCTGTAATTACGGTGTTGTCATAACATTCCTATCAACAACTGCGTACTAATAGCCTACTTCATAATGACACAGCAACAGAATTATTCATTGAGTACTACACGACCAAGACAATTAGGCGCATGACAGGAATGCGGTTTTGCACTTTGGGCACCTACAGCCCACTTCTATCACCGCACTTCTCTTAATATCTGATTTTTTTGCGTTACAGTGATTAACTGATTGATTACCGTTTCTTGAAATCTTAGTTTTTAGTTAGATTTTTGATGTTTTTCTCAGCTGTCATGCGCCTTATTGTCTTAGTCAGATAGTATTGTCAAGGAACCAATTAATTTTGAGTTTAAACTACACTCCCGAGAAAAATAACTAGTCACCTTCTTTACGAAATGGTATGGTATTCGTATAGTATTTTATACATATTTATCAACAAATTGAAGTCGTTCATTTATTGTCATTTATTTTAGTTTAGAATTTAAGCTGTCTGATGACTTTTATCAGTCTCTTCACATAATGTATATGATGTACTATGTATGTATGGTGTATGGAGGTTTACACTGCACGGTAGCCGTTAAAAAATTATCGCTATTTTAGACATCAGGACCCTTAGCCAAAGTAACAATTCCATAACGATAACGAAGTTTGAAAAGAATTAAATGTATGGTATTGGCGGATTGGCATAGGCCGCGCTGAATCACGTGGTCTTACCGCAAGTTTTTTTTTTCTTTTTTTTATGAAGTACGGGTATCCTCTTAGCCTTCATCATACCCGATGTTAAGTATTGATACGGCTTAAGATGGAAGCGAGCCTCTCCCGGAATCCCCAATCACTGAGGAACTGGCTATCTTATCTTTAACTGTCGGAACACAACAATGCTGAAAACATTGTTGTTATGGCGTCAGACTTAGGCTAGCCAGACGGACTAGACTTGGCGAATATAGACAATAACGAATCGAATTATCGTTTCGCTACAAAACGATGTTTCTTTGTCTACGGGCCCAGGCCCCAGGGGCCTTACCATCAACTCTTTGCGATTAATTTTAGGTTATTTTTAACCGACTTCAAAAAAAGAAGGAGCTTATCTATTCGTCGCGTCTATATTTTTTATGTTTACTCTTTACTCGAAGATGGCTGGACCGATTGTAATGATTCAAACGTTATTAGATCAGGTGTGTTCCCAAGTGGGTTCCATTTTCTAAAATTTCGAAATCAGTTCAGTATTTTTCAGGAAATCTCAAAAATCTGTTGTAAAAAACCGCAAGATGGCAATAAAGTTTACTAGATGGCGCTGCTTATCGGTCAGGCGGTTTGACCCAAACGGTTTGACTCAAACTGGTAGTTACAACACTACTAGTTTGAGTCAAAACGAAGTGCGGGACTTATCCTTACTTTAAAAATTGTGTAATAAAATACTTTTTTTAATAAAATAAAAACCGATCTTAAAAATTAAAAGCTAAAAAAGAGTCTTTTGTTGGAGTCGGTCCAGCCAAGGTAAGAAAAAATCAAAGTAATTAGGTTGTGAGAATGGGATGCTGCTATACAGCGCGTATACCGGTGTCTAACCGTTTGACGACCTGTTTGGCGCAGGGGTACTAAACCCGCCTTCTACGCCAGAGGTCCCGGGTTCGATCCCCGGACAAGACAAATGTTTGTGTGCATGAACATGTCTATTTGTCTTGGTCTGGATGTTTAATATGTATATTATGTATGTATTTACAAAAAAAAATAAGTATATAAGTATGTTTATCCGTTATCTAGTATCCATAACACAAGTTCTTCATGATACTTAACGTGGGCTAGATAATTGGTGTGATTGTATGGAAATATTTATTTATTTAACTCTTACTTGATGGTAGGCCCCTGGTTCTTCAAAAAACTTCACATGATAATTATTACTTATTGTAATAAAATAGTATAATTAAATTGACAATTTGATTCATTTCCTTTCCAGCTCTCAGAGAGCATCAAGCTAACGCTCTCAGAGTGGGGATCACGAAATGGCCTCGCTGTAGTCCCTGTACAAAATGGCGTCGCTTCCCACAACTCACATCCGGAGACCTCCCAACAGCATTCTGATTACAAAGTGGTGTCGACGTCCAAAGCACCGGAAGAAGCCGTCGTAAACATAACCAGGCCTCATGATGACGTGTTAAATAAAATGGCGGAGGAGGAACGAAAGAACTTGAAGATCGGCGTGAAGATCTTCATAAATGAGGACAGTACCGCTTCGCTGACTGAATGCTTGGAAAATGGTATGTTTGTTTACTACACGAACAAGACAATTATGCGCATGACAGTTTTGGCACTTTTGGCACCTACAGCCCACTTCTATTACCATAATTCTCTTAATATCTCTAAAATTCTCTTGAAATTTTGGTGTTTTAGTTACCCTTTTTTCGTTTTTACAGCTGTTATGCGCCTAAATTGTCTTGGTCGTGTAGTCATTATCAGTTACTAGCGGCCGCCCGCGGTTTCACCTGCGTGGTTCCCGTTCCCGTGGGAATATCGGGATAAAAAGTACCCTTTGTTAAATCCAGGCTATCCACTACCCGTGTTCCAAATTTCATCCGAATCCGTTCAGTAGTTTTAGCGTGAAAGAGTAACAAACAAACAAACTGACATACTTTCGCTATAAAATTAATTTGGATTGTACAATCGCGGAAGTTCTCTGTCAACCACTTTTAGGTGATATTGACTTTTAGGTGAGCGTCGAGTCCGCGAAATCATACATTTAAGTATATCTTAGTTGTGATTGTTTTTCCAATTTCATGTTGATATTCACAATCATATATTCCTGTTTAAAATGAATAAAAGAGATCAACAATCTCAATTTAATCGGGCAGTAAGTCGCGACCTGTGTAATCCAGGTATATTCTCTGATTACCAAGTTATAGACACATAATATAAATACTTTATAAAAGCACACACGTAATAATGATCTAGATTTTAGCCCCAATTACGTTTACTTTTTCGTGTGTACTATAGCTCCTAGTACGAGTTTAGCAAACTAATTAATTGTTATCCGAAACTATCGCTTTGTCTTAATATACCATGGTTTCCCAAACTATAGGTGGGTCGCGACTCGCGAGCGAATATTGTGTGGGCTCTGTAGAAACGCCAACCGAAAGAGCGAGTGTTTCCGTTTATTTTACATTCCAATACCAAACATGACTACATTACGTAGTCTCGTAACTCGTCACCAAGCCCTAGTGACGAGCCCGTGCTATCGCTATAGCTATCGATTTTTCAAACTCCCTACAAGGGCTCTCGCTGACGCTATCACTTTCATACTAAAAATGCAATAGTTAATCCTTATGAATAGAAATATGTAGGAATTAGACAAAACCCTATCATTGAAGGGTTTAGACAAAACCCTATCATGAGAGTTTGAAGTTTGATAGCTATAGCGATAGCACAAGCTATACCGTTAGGCGGTCGGGGTGCTGGTGACGCTAGCATCTGAGAATTACCATTTATTTTTATGTTTTTATTATTTTTTTTATTCACGACGGGGAGTCTCTTTGCCTTCAACATACCTGATGTTAAGTATTGATAAGGCTGAAGATGGAAGCGAAGCTCTCCCGGAATCCTCAACCACTGAGGAACTGGCTATCTTATCTCTAACGCCGGAACACAACAATGCTGAAAACATTGTTGTTATGGCGTTAGACTTAGATAAGATGGTGGTAGCTAGCTAGGCGGACTCACCACAAGTCCTACCACCAACCAAACCGAATACAATATGTACCCTCCTCTGGGAATCGAAACCGGGACCCCTGGGTCTGATACCGGTGGTTGTTACCACTAGACCACAGAGGCGGTTAATGCCACTTTTTCTCTAATACAGCTTAGATGTGGGTCCCGAGTTTGGAAGCTTGTATTAGATGGGTCGTACGTAGCCCAGACAACTTTTGGAACCACTGCCATAAACTGTTTTAACGACAGGATCGATAGTTTTCGACGTCGATAGATATTGTCAACTGAGTACTTAGTAGTTACCTCGTAACTTGGAGCTGTTGCCTCTTAATTTCTTATTCATGATGACTCGCGGTTTGCGATGGCGCTAGCAGTTACGCAATATCAAATAAGAACATAGCACAGTATGAGTCTGTTCGTGATAGTATGTGTGCAGCGACAATTATTTAACACACGTCATGGCATCAGTCTGTTTAGCTAGCATAAATAGCATTTTGTTCGACACGAGTTCCAGGACCTCTATTTTTGAATCACTCGTCGCGCGAGTGGCGAAGCAAACGTTTCCACGTTTGCTTCGCCACTCGCGCGATCAGGCGCGATCAGGCGATTAGCGACTTTGCTTGCGTGGACATAGCACGCTTTTCGGTTTGCCCCTCGCGCGCTCGCGTTGGGACGCGGTACTACGGGCGAAAAGCGAAGCTATTTTATACGGGCAAGGTCGCTTTTACGGAATACAGAAACTCACAAACGTCGCACGAAAATCAGTAGAATCGTCGATACGAGTGAATCAAAAATAGAGCTCCAGTCCCATTATTTGAATCCATTTTTCTCGCCCTTTTGCCAGTGTTAAAGTGTGTTAGATTAAGTTGATACAGCGGTGAGGGATCAAAATGGCAAAGTAAGCCACACCAAACTTTTATGATGGTTTGGTGGTGGTGGTCCTATCGACTTTCCTTATAGAAAACCCACATCAGTAATCCTCCATTCAGTTAAGAGAATTTTTGGAGAAATTTTCCACCCCTCGCCACTGGTACCTACGATAAAGAACCCGGTAGAGGCCACTCCTTATTGATTTAATCCGTAATTAGTAGAAAACGAAAAATATGTCGCGTATCAACTAGTTAGGATGCTCCGTGTGTGGGCGAAACACGTGTAGAGTAGTCGGTGAAGGTGCAAGGTGTGTCACTGGGCTGCATCTGCATTTTTTCTTGCGGAATTACGCGACATATTTTTCGTTTTCTACTAAGATATGGATTTCCGCCAAGTAACGCCTGATTCTATCAAATATTAATCCGTAATTAAAAACACAACTGGGGACATTAATTTTACGAGAAGGTATAGTTGTGTTAGTTTTTGTATGACCGCTCTGTCCTGCATGCCGCCTATTCATCCAATACGACCTCGGCGTTCCACAGTACTAAAGTTATGAGACGATGATGTAATATCTGTCACATGATAATTGTGTTCACCGTTATGTACTAAGTAGTCTTTATGACTTTTTATGTCATTCATAAACATTAATCTATGGTTTTTATTACAAAATATATGCGCCACTTTCCGGAAATAGTAATATTCAACAAAATGATAACGATAATTCTTAAGAGGTGTTATCATTGTTTTCAAATAGTACAGTGTTGTCGATGATTAAATCAGTATTATCTGTCAGTGATAACTTGATAAGAAAGATAATAATTACTTTAGATAAGAGGAGACCAACATCAAATGTATCTTTTGTATTATTATTAACTTAACAAAATTTACTTATTTTAACCCGCCTCTGTGGTCCAGTGGTAATAACCAGCGGTATCAGACCCAGAGGTTCCGGGTTCGATTCCCAGCGGGGATACATATTGTATTCGGTTGGTTGGTGATAGGACTTCTTGTAAGGTCGCCTGGCTAGCTACCACCATCTTATCTACGTCTGACGCCGTTACAACAATATTTTCAGCATTGTCGTGTTCCGGCTCCGGCAGTCAGAGATAAGATAGCCAGTTCCTCAGTGATGGATTCCGGGAGAGGCACGCTTCTATCTTCAGCCTTATCAATACTTAACATCAGGTTTGATGAAGGCTAAGAGTCTCCACGTTGATCAACTAAAAATACTTTAATTACTTATACCTTATTTCACAGTTATATTGTTGACGACCTGTTTGGCGCAGGGGTACTAACCCCCGGTTCGAACCCCGGACAAGACAAATATTTATGTGCATGAACATGTCTATCTGTCTTGGTCTGGGTGTTAAATATGTATTCTAAGTATGTATTTACAAAAAAAAAGTATATAAGTATATTTATCCGTTATCTAGTATCCATAACACAAGTTCTTCATGAAACTTAACGTGGGCTAGATAATTGGTGTGATTGTATGCAAATATTTATTTATTTATTAGCGTAGCGGCGGCCGTCTTTACGGTTTCACCCGTGAGGTCCCTGCGGGGCTATTGAAATTTGCAATCTTCGCGTAGATATCGCGCGATCGCTGTGGAACGTCAAAATTTAATAGTACATTATGATATAAGTGCGGTAAGTTGAAAATTACAGCCGGGGCGACATTGCTAGCCCGAGCCGTAGGCGAGGGCTACAAGAAAGCATAGGCTGTAATTATCAATGCGCACGTATGTCATACGTTTTATAACATTATTGCGAAGATATATATAAATAAAACTCGGACTTTCTTAAACAATTTTTTTATTGTTTTTTGTTACAGATAAATGGTTGTAATTTATTGGCAAATTAATTTAATTAAATAATTCAATGTTTATTTATTATATTTTATCAAAGTTAATTTTATTCATAAAATGTTGACCTCTTTTCTGCCATAAAAACTCTGTGTTAAAAAGTACCGTTCGTTTTAGACGGAGCATCATGATAAACCGTGCGTTTTACATTACAATAACGCACAAGTACGTATTGAGATACAATATGATATTGAAATTGGTGTAATAAGAGACCCTTTAAGCAAATATGTTATAAATAGTATTACGTATGTGATTGCTGGCTAATCGCTCGCTGATGGTTCGTATAACGGCGTCTCAGTCTCTCACGCTTCTACTTAGGTGCGAGAGTGAGACGCTGCGTGTTGCTATGACGCTAGCGCCAAAAACAATTTGTTAGCAATAACAGGAACTAAATGAATGCACATTGTAGTTCATCGTTTATTCGGTAGAGGCCGCATTGTTGATACGTGCGTAAAGTAATTATCGCGCAATCTCTGCTGTAGCGTTGCTGTTGCAAAGATAGTAGTAATAGCCCCGCCGTCGTTTCCATGGAAGTATCGGAATAAAATGTAGCAGTGTAAAGTAGATCTTTGTTACTTAATGACGCAAAAACGGCTTAACGAATTTGAAAGAAATTTAGCATACAGGTAATTTATAGCCTGGATTAAAACATAGTATACATTTTATCCCGATATTCCCAAGGGAACGGGAACCACGCGGGTGAAACCGCGGGCGACCACTAGTGCTAATTTAACAGTAAAACTTTAATATTATTACGTAATAAAATAGCATTTATTAGACATTTTGAAGTCTAGATTTATGATCAATAGCTATAAAGAGAACAAATAATGCTTCTTTAGTTTAATTTTGCATCTATGTATTACGTACTCTCAATAAAGATACAATAATTATTATAATTCCTAGTTGCGTACAAAAGATCTTACAATATCTAAACACTAGCTCTTTGTCTACAAATCATAAGGCGTAGGTCACACTGAGAACTAAGACTGTTATGCGCACAGCGAAGGAGTGGAATTTCCTGCGTGCATCTGTATTATTGGTCATACATGGTCATACATGGTCAGCACGGCAGACCAACTGCCTAACCGTATAGCTTGTGATATCGCTATAGCTATCAAACTTCAAACTCTCATAAAACCCTTCAACGATAGGGTTTTTTTCTAATTCCTACATATTGGATTATCTATTGGATTAACTATTGCATTTTTAGTATGAAAGTGATTTGAGTGGAGATTGCGTATCGGCAAACGCAGTGTAGGACGCCCTCAGACTAGGTGGAGCGACGATCTTCGCAAGGTGCGTGGAAAGAGCTGGATGACAATAGCCGCGGATCGTGCTTGATGGCGTCACTTGGAGAGCCCTATGTCCAGCAGTGGACGATAATGGACTGATGATGGTGATGATGATCTGTATTCTCATGAGCCTATAGCGCCAAAAGTTTATAATCTTGAGTTCCGTGCTAAGCTGTTGGTCCTGGCTCTACTTGCAATCGATGCAATGTGGGTAGTGGGTAGGTAATGGCTCATTTTCCTAACTATCCTCCTTACCGCCCCTGTGGTCCACTGGTACAACTACCGGTATCTGACCCAGGGGTTCCGGGTTCGATTTCAAGCGGGGGTACATATTGTATTCGGTTTGGTTGTCGGAAGACTTGTTATAAGTCCGCCTGGCTGCTACCACCATCTTATCTAAGTCTGACGCCATAACAAAAATGTTATTTCAGCATTGTTGTGTTCTGGCAGTTAGAGATAAGATAGCCAGTTCCACAGTGATTGAGGATTCCGGGAGAGGGTCGTTTCCATCTTCAGCCTTATCAATACTTAACATCAGTTATGATGAAGGCTAAGAGTTTCCCCCTCGTTCAAAAAAAAAATGTGTCCTGTGCCACAGCAGGAGGGAAATTGAAAATAGATCTTGTTTCCTAAATGTCGCACCAAGCGCTACTGAACAGCTTTTAAATTACGCACAGCAAAGGAGTGGAACTCCCTCCCTCCGTCTGTACTTATAACCTGTCCGTTTTCAAAGCAAGGGTGTAGGCACCTTCTGGGTTAGCTTGCTCCACCGTGGATCCTGTCCTAATCCCCGGGCTAGACTAGGATCAAGAACGAGCCCATTTATATTTAAAAAAAGCTGATGATAATAAGTTTTGATATTTACTTTGATGTTTTTTTTCAGTGTTCGCAGCGCTACACACAGACTACATCGACAACGTGATACTGTCGTACAACCCCGACATACTACACAAGGAAGAGGCCACAGACGACAGCAATTTGAAGAACAATTACGCGAAAGCATCGCCTATATCGCTCGGCAGCAATATTGTTGGTGAGTTATTAGTCTATACTAATATTATAAAGAGGAAAGACTTGATTGTTTGTTTGAAACGAATAAACTCAAAAACTACTAAACGGATTTGGATGAAATTTTCTACACAGATAGAAGATAGCCTGGTTATGAACATAGGATACTTTTTATCTCTATTTTCCCACGGGAACGGGAACCACGCGGGTGAAACCACGAGCGGCCGCTAGAAGTAGAAGTATGATAAATCACTCATATTAATTTCCCCTTCCTGATCCCGTTTTAGGGTTCCGTACCAAAATGGTAAAAAATAACCTTTATAGTGCGACTCGGTCTGTCTGTCACAGCTGGAAATATCAAGAACTACTAACGCTATCAAATTGAAACTTAGAAAAGTTTTAGATGGCGTTTGCCCAACTATTTTTCAAAAATAAGAGAGAAATAAAAAAAATGCAACAGGTACTGAAAAGGGGTCTTAAATTTTCAGTGGGGCTACTAGAGCATGTGGGATATCATATAAAAGAGCGCTACTTGAACATTCTCTATATTTTTTTTCTTTAATAAAATAATAAAAAAAAAATATCTGAAATTATTCTATGTGATAGATTTATGTAAAGATTACAGGAAATATAAAGCGATGTCTGTAAATAGCTTGCTTTTTCAGAAATCCTAAAAAAGTGATTTTATACTTTTTTAGCCAAAGTAACAATTCAAAAACGATAACGAAGTTCGAAAATAATTAAATGTATGGGATTGGCGGATTAGCATAAGCCACGCTAAATCACGTGGTCTTACCGCAAGTTAATTGGCGAATATAGACAATAACGAATCGAATTATCGTTTCGCTACATAACGATGTTACTTTGTCTACGGGCCCAGTTGTCCCGTTTTTTTGCGGCTTCTCGCCATTCGCTAGCTTAAAGCTCGCGAAGATCCGCTTCTCCCTCATCTTTCCCGTTGTAAACCGATAAAATTGTAATCAGTCATCTATGAATGAGAAGCCCGTGGCGCAGTGGTTCGCGCGCTCGGCCTGCGATTGTTGAGGTTAAGCAATTTTCGCAATGGTCGGTCACGGGATGAGTGACCAATAATTTACTATCTCGAGCTCCTCCGTGCTTCGGAAGGCACGTTAAGCCGTTGATCCCGACTGCATTTACAGTCGTTAAAACCCACCAATTCGCATTGGGCCCGCGTGGTGGGTCATGGCCTGTTCTCCTTATCCATCCATAAGGAAGGCAAGTGCCCCAGCAGTGGGGACATTAAATATGGCTGATGACGATCTATAAATGAAACCTCTTTGTTGGCAGGGCGATTGCCTAGCACAGAACTGGAGGCTGACAACGAGGCAGACGCGCGAAAGTGCGAGGCCATCCTGCCCGGCATCAAGGTTTTGTGGGGCGTCCTCGAAGACTACGTCAAGCAAGGTGAGTCACGATGACGAATGAGTGAACGAATAAGAAACAGCTATCCAGCCTTATAATAAGTTGTATCATGGGCCGTACCGCGCAAGTGGCGTCGGCATCAAAATCCGCTTCATTTGACAGATAGATGTGACACATTGCTGCTTCTTTTTGACACAAATGAAAACTTACCAAAGACTAAGAGCAATATGTCACATCCATCTGTCAAATGAAGTCGATGTCTATGCCGACGACACATGCGCGGTAGGGGGACAGTTCTCTATCGCCTTTTATTAATTACCTATTCTTATGCCTATCTGACATCGATGGCCTAAATATTTGTATTAATTTGACCAAAATAACAAACGGTTGCTAGGTAACGAAACCAAGCTAGTCTATCTGTATAGGGATAGGTTATTAAAGGCCGTAAATCTATCATCTTAATTTCTTACTTTTTGGAAAATCCTACATCACCAATCAATACAAAACTGCACCTTCCAAAATCAGCAATTCTTTGTTACTTCATGTAGGGCGGTGGGTACAGCAGAGTTGCGGAAGCAACCACCGCCCTAGTAGCGGGCATGGGCGGCGGTTGCCTCTGCAAGCTGCACGCTTGAGCGCGCACGCGGCCCGCTATCGCACAGATCAACCTGGCTTCCTATCCCAACTATTATTGTTACTGTGATGTAAGAGTATTACTACTAGGGCGGTATCTGTCACCTAGGAGTAGCAAACATTGTCAGCATGGGTCTAGAAGACTTTTACCACCTTAAGGGCAGGTACAACAACTAGGGGTAGCGGACCTGCCCCCCAACCGCGCAAGTGTCGTCGTCATCGAAATCGGCTTCATTTGACAAATGGATGTGACACATTGCTTCTTCTCTTTGACACAAATGAAAACTTACCAAAGACTAAGAGCAATATGTCACATCCATCTGTCAAATGAAGTCGATATCGATAGCGACGACACTTGCGCGGTACGGCTGGGCGGTGGTTGCCTATGCGCGGCCCGCCATCCCGCAGATGAACCTGTCGTCGTATCCCAACTGTATGATTGTTAAACTGTGATAATAAGTGTATTCTACTAGGGAGGGAACGGCTCATCTAGTAGTAGCAGACATGTTCAGCACGGTAGACCCACCGCCTAACCGTATAGCTTGTGCTATCGCTATAGCTATCAAACTTCAAACTCTCAGAAAACCCTTGTACGATAGGGTTTTTGTCTAATTTCTACATATTTCTATTCATCTATTGTATTAACTATTGCATTTTTAGTATGAAAGTGATAGCGTCAGCGAGAGTCCTACACCAGTAGGGCAGGGATGGCGAACCTTTATGTATCAACGTGCCATTTTTCTAAAGAAATGATTAATGAGGTCATAGACGTGCCATCAAATAATTTTGCCTTATTGATTATTGGGAAAATAATAATAATAAATACTCTCAACTCAAAAATCTTTCTTTACTACCTACCTCATTCGCGTTTACCCGTCATATAATAGGTACTTCACAATTTTTTCGTAGTGCATAATAAATTTTGTGATCGTTGACGTGCCCAAAATTTTGTGTCACGTGCCATCAATGGCACGCGTGCCATTGGTTCGCCATCCCTGGGCCCGTATTCACTATGACCACTTACCGATTCCTTGCTCAAACCACGCGAATGTCATATTTGGTTTCGACATTTTTAAAATTCGGTTTCTCTATGACACTTATAAATTTTAAAGTTATTTTACTTGTTTAATAATTATACAACTTGTGACTTTCAAGTACTTGTACAATAACTCTATAATTTGAGAGTGTCATGGAGAAAACGACTTTTGAAAATGTCAAAACCAAGCACGACATTGGCGTGGTTTGAGCAAGGAATCGCTAAGTGGGCATAGTGAATAAGGGCGGTGTAGGGCGTAGAGTTAGCAAACCTTGTAATAGAAGTGTATTGTACTAGGGCGGGTACAGCAGCTGGGGGTAGCGGACGTGGGCGGCGGGTGCCTCCGCAAGCTGCACGCGTGGGCGCGCGTGCGGCCCGCCATCGCGCAGATCAACCTGGCGTCGTGCTGCGTGGTGCCGCCGTCGCTGCACGCCTTCTGTCGCGCTAACGACGTGCAGTTGCTCACGCATGCTGATCCACCTGGTAATTACTGTTTCTTTTTTTTTATTGAGACGACCTGTTTGGCGCAGGGGTACTAACCCCACCTTCTGCGCCAGAGGTCCCGGGTTCGATCCTAGACAAATATTTGTGTGCAAGAACATGTCTATTTGTCTTGGTCTGGGTGTTTAATATGTATATTATGTGTGTATTTACAAAAAAAAGTATATAAGTATGTTTATCCGTTATCTAGTATCCATAACACAAGTTCTTCATGATACTTAACGTGGGCTAGATAATTGGTGTGATTGTATGAAAATATTTATTTATTTATTTAATTTATTGAATTAATATTTAGGACATTGACACGTATTTGCACAAAACTTAAGAATCGCCTAAGCCTCTTATTTATAAATAAATAAATAAAATAAAAATTCATTTTTCTCATCACAAACTTAAGTAAATTTACAAAACATTATTGCTGTTGCATATTTAGTTTGTGTGAGACTGATGCCTGAGCTAGATATGAAATATCTGTGTCACAGATCATCAAGAAGAATGACATGATGAGTAACAGCCAATTTTGTCATTAACATTTTTATCTTAAATAAATAAAATATTTGCACTAAACCGACGTTCTTAAATTCTTAACTTACGGGCCCAATATTAAACGCCTGAGTCTTAAGCTATTCTTATTATTAATGTCTTAAAATAGTTGAGAATAGCCTTAGACGATTCTTAAGTTTAGTGCAAATGGGTGTTATTTGGTAGTTAATTTGACACTTTTTTATATTACAACTTACTTACTCCTTTCACTGAGCTGTTTAAAGACACTAAAGACTAACTAAAAGAGATTTCATTGTACGGGTAGGCATTTTTTTTTTCTGAACATGTTATGTGGAGAAACTTTTCTTTTTTTCACTTTGTTTCTTCACTTCTTCCAACCAAAGACAATGTTTTAGCTTTTTTTTTATAAATGTGTATTAAAGGCATAGCACTTGTCAAATGTCATAAAAAAAAATCTATTTAATGGCATGTGTTTGTGTCGGTCACAGTATTGTTTTATTAGCATAGATTTTTTTACCCAAATCTAGTCCGGATACCTTAATAAGATCTGTCTTTAGTCTAGACATGGATCAAGAGCGAACCTATTCATAATAAAAAAAAAAACAAGTAATGAAACTAATCTACTCTAATACTATTTTTTCCCCAGATCTACTGTCAATAGCTGCTGTGAAGACCTTATCTGACGCTGGAGTAGGCTGCAACAACTTGGACTGGTGTGCCAGGTATCAGGTCCACATCAAGTGCAGGGGAGTTCTGGCGTTAAAAGGATACGTGTGTAAGGGAACATTGTCCGAGAACTAGGTACAAAGTCACTGAAATGCTGATAAAACCTAGTGTCGACACTAATTTACTGACTTAAATTTAGTGTCAACACTAACTTGCTGACATCTATCTAGTGTAGACAATAATTTGCTGACATCTATCTAGTGTAGACAATAATTTGCTGACATAAATCTAGTGTCAACACTAATTTGTTGAGATAAATCTAGTGTCGATACCTAATAATTTATCAAAAATCTAGTGTTGGCTCTAATTTGTTCGCTACAAAGACACTAATTTGCAGATATAAACTAGTGTTGACACTAATTTACTTGCAAATATCTAGTGAAGATAATGAT
The DNA here is from genome assembly GCA_910589605.1 of Chrysoteuchia culmella. NCBI lineage: Eukaryota > Metazoa > Arthropoda > Insecta > Lepidoptera > Crambidae > Chrysoteuchia > Chrysoteuchia culmella. The sequence goes on from OU342663.1 coordinate 3,041,990, forward strand.
TGGTCTACAAAGATCTAGTGTTTACAATAATTTGCTGGCATAAGTAGTGTAGACTACCCACTAATATTTGTCTAGTGTAGGCGCTAATTTTCCGAAAAAAACTAGTGAAGGCATCAAATATGCCTACAAAAAAAATTGTATAACATGAATTTTCTGACTTAAAAGAACTAGTGGAGACATGATTTGACAAAGTATGAAAAAGTGAGAAACATTAGTATAATTTTTAAACAATTTGCTATATAACTGGTGTAAGGATACTACACTATAGTCTTATAAATTTTTTACTTTGCATTTTAAAATGCTATTTTTGTCTGATAAATATTAAACAAGAAAATATTTTAGAAAAAAGCAACTAGTCTATGTCGCTATCCCGTCAGGGCGACATGAGACTAGTTGCTTTTTTCTAGTATATTTTCTTGTTTAATATTTATTACACTATAATCTGTTCATTGAAACTATCTAGTACTGAGATAATTCCAATGCGCATTATATTCAGCCAATCAAGAGCAAACTAATTTTCTTAGTACTAGCTCGTTTTGGTGAAAGTAAAGTTATTTTGTAAATCTTGTCAGCTAGCTACTGACAAGGTAATTAATTGTGATAGAAATTTCGATTATCTTAAATAATTAGTATAGCGCCTCAAAAAATACACATTTATTAATAATTTAGCTGAGAGTTCACGCTGCACACAATTTTGAACTTTAATTCGTAAAGAACTGAGGGATTTGTCTGTTGTTTCATAAATCGCTTGGTTTCATTATTGAGAATTTTCTGGCGAATATATTTTTTTTTTCTTCTTGATTATGCTAAACCAAATCTCCCGGTTTTTAAGATAAATGAAGTATTTATTTATTTATTAATTTATTTATTGCACAATATTGCAGTAATGATCACCTTGTGTCATCATAATATCATTTAATCTATTGCAATATAAACCTTCGTACGATTTAAAGACAAATCTAATGATTATAATGGCCGGATGCACCAAAATTCATTTTATGAGATCGTACAAAGTATAACGTAGTTTGCTTGTCAAAGCTGTGAAATCCCATACATTTTATTCAAATTCTTTTTTATAGCTGGTACTTGTTTATTTCAGTCACTTTTAAAATAAAATAAAAAAAAATATTTTAGTTGCCTACTAAATCAGTTGAATGTAATGGGCTAGCCAGATAATCAAAAAACTAGTGCCTTATTTTCTGCCTGTACTTACATAATTATTAAAGACATCAACGATTACATAATTATACCGAACCGAATTATCTGAATCTAGGCAAAAAGTATAAAAAATCTAGTAAGATTTGTAAGCACATCTTAAGTTTCTTCGCACATCTTTGTGATTTAAAACACTGATAAATTTTCATTTACACATTCGGTTATTGCGTCTTATTTGGTAAGGTGTCGAAGCGTACAATAAACCACTAAATATCGGGTAATAAACAGTGTGCACTGAAATCCGTAAAAGTTATTTTATTTCAATGACGAGTGCGCGAATAGACTTTTTTAAACGTTTCAATTTTACCTGTAGGTTTCTTCTTTCGAGTCGTTGGTAAATCGTGAATCGTGGTTTATATTTTTTCCGCCCAGAACTCGGCTACATGAAAAGGTCTGCTGACAACAAAAATGTATTACCAATCGAATTTATAGTAACCAGTGTTATACCAATAGAAAACAGTATTTTACAATAACATTCCTACTACTAGTGAAGCATTTTACATATATTTTAACATTATTGAAGATGTAGCCCACAGAACATAAGAAAGAGGTAAGAAGGAGAATGATACGCTTTTAGTACTTGAAAAGGCCTCGACAACAGGCATGTGGCCATGACAACGAGTATGATTTCGAAATTGTACCGTAGAATAGGCTATTTGACAGGTTTTGAAAATCCATTTTATATTCTGTAGTAGAGTTTAAGGAACCCAGTAAAAGTTGTTTTTTTTTAATTCTGGTACATATTTGCTGAAAAATATCAAATTAAAAATTCAATATTTAAATAGCGCGCCAAAACGCTACTTTGACAATATGGCGCTGCAATGGGGTCATCACTTGCCTGTATTCTGCATATCATCCACATACGTCGTCAAACGAGGTTTACAAGCAGGTGACGTCATTATAAACTCGACGAATCAGGAGCGTTTTGTGTCACGTGACAAAACGTTTAAAAAATGCTTTTTTATTTACGGATTTTTAAATAAATTTATAATTATTATCAACTTACGTTAATAAAAAACCATTTTTAAACTCATAATTTATACTGATAACAGTAATTGACACTTTATTTTTCGCATTGTCAAATATATTGCAGTTTATATAAAATGTCAAATTACTCCAGACAAATCGGGACTTAACGGACGTCTTACGTAATCGCAAGATTTGCATGCGAAAGCGGTGATATACAAAAGCATTTATTCGATTGTTTTAAAAATACGACTCTCTCTGAAGCGCTTTTCAGACTACGCTATAATATAATAGCATATAGCTTATAGCTCATAGCACCACGATATCGCTCACCATACATTTACTTAGATAGCGTATAGTAAGCCAATAATACCTATATATTGTACCTAAGTGTGAACGTTTTCTAAGTAAATGTATGGTGAGCGATATCGTTGTGCTATGAGTTATAAGCTATATGCTATTATATCATAGCGTAGTCTGTAAAGCGCTTCACAGTTTGCTCCGCGCCTCTACCAGACTAGTGGATCGGGCGCGGTTTTGGTGGTTTGGCCAACGCGGTTTTCTATACTAATTGACATTTGCATACAATATTAAAACTAATATTGCAAACAATAAAAAAACTCTTGTGTTTACCGCCTTAAAGTTCAGGTCGATTGAAGTGACATTTTGGACAGTATGACCTGCTGTTGACCTTGCAAAGGGAAATCTATGTATTAGAATCCGTCTCGCGAAATCCAACATTCGAAAATATGCTCTATTACTATGAATATAACCAACCACATTTAAGTTCCAGTAATATACCGTGGGACTTCTTTCGTGAGACGGACTATATAGTCTATTCACGTAAACCATTTAATATAGCGCTTTCTCTATCACTTATCATACAAATGACAAAGACAAGAAACACTTTTATAGGTTCTAAAATAACGGAAATAACAAAAAGAACATATACCACGCGGCTTTCAATAAATAAAAATAGAAAAAAATAATCTCTTGTAGTCCTCTCTATAGTTGTTTGTTTCGTGTCAAAGAGTGATGACGCGACGCGTGACTGTCAAAATACTACCTACTTCGAACGTCTTTCTTGTGTTCTATGGTATACAGGGTGTTAAAAGATCCATACCGAAGCCGCAATATATGCTTAATGTACATCAAACTAAATAATAATATGTAAAAATAATTGCTGAGAAACGTCATTTATTTTTCGTTTTCAAAAAATGGATGTTATTCTTACATACAAAAAATGGCGTGCAACATCTTGTGCGTGTGTCTAGAGTATACTAGTAGGTTGCCGGGATCCAGTTTCTTTGATTGGTTTTGATATTCATTGCGGTTTTGATATTCATTGCGGTTTTGTAACTAAACGATAATCTTAAAAAAATAATAATGACTTTGATCTTCAATAACTCCTTTACATGTCAGGTTCCCGATATGATAGTAACTATGGGGAGAATACGTGGTTTTGGTTTTCGTTATGGATTTTTTAACACCCTGTATTTTATTTGATGCAAATGATTTAGTGTATAACTATAATTATATTTGCTATATGTTGATCTGTTACTTAAACGTATCATATAATTTACAAGTAAGTTAAATATAAGTTATCCTTTATCAGTTAGTAATTGGTTAATTTTATTTTCAAGCAATTATTTGTGATTAAAAATTGGTAAAAGCTTTTTGGTAAAAATGTTATGTAGTCATATAATGATACTTAAAAGTACTTGAAAATGCTAAAATATTATACTTGTTTACAATGTAAGTTGATAATTAAACTGTGTTAAAAGTAAAGTATTTATTATACAAGTTAATTGTTTTGTTTTGCAAGAATGGCGATGAATGAAATTAAGTAATTATTTAATAGTACCAATACATCAAATTTAAGATGTTACGATGAAGTCGTAATTTTTTTTGAAAACATTTTTATTTGTGAGACAATATCACACCCTCTTCAGTATACTGGTCTCCATCATCAGCCTGTGGACGTTCACTGCTGGACATAAGCCTCTCCTAGCTCAGGGTTTGTTTCAAGTTTTCCTCCGCTCGCACAGGTGTTCAATGCGACGAGCCTCTTAGTCGACTCTTCGACATCCGAGGCATGTAAGGGAGTGGTGACACGTGTATTCTTATGCAGTCACCACACGGCAAATATACTGGTCTGGGGTTATGGAATGCCCCCCTAAGAGGTTTTAAGCTTTCTCAGACAGAGTTGGCCAATCGGTGCCCCCCCCCCCCCCCACTAAATTACGCCCATGCCGACGTCATAATCGGTTTATTTTTACTTATACAAGTACACAAGTCGTCGCAAATTGTCTCGCGCCTGTCTTAAGTATCAGAGCAAATTGCACACTTAAAGAAAAAGCTATTACAATACATTAAGGCGTTTTGTTGGTGTAGACAGTCGAGTTCAATAATAGCTGTGCATTTTTGGACTTTGTTGCATTAAGTTTTTTGACGTCGTCTGACTTTCTGTACAAACTGCCACAATAATTACTACAACAAAGTTTAAAATTGCACATATATTATGGAACTCGACTGTACCTACAGACAATAGGTACAATTACATAGGACACGCGTTTGCGGGGACACTTCTAACCAAGGACCCATTAATCCGGTTATAAGGTTAATATTTGATTAACCCTTATACAGATTGACCCTTAAACAGATTAACCCTTATACAATATGGATAAACCATAAAAATAATGCTGATTAATCCGAATGAAATAGATAGGAGAAAAGGGTTTTGTAACCTAACCAAACCGATTAAAACCCTCATCAAACCTTATCGGTCCTTGCTTGTAACTCTATATAAGCCATCATTTGAATTATGTATGGCATATAGACGCGTTAAAAGTTTAACGGTGTTACCACAAAATAGTGTTTATCGCGTGTCTAGGTTAGACAATGTTTTAAAATCTTTTGTGGTAAGGCCGTAATTGTCTTATTTAAACGAGCCAATCAAAAAAACCGAGTACCTCTCCCAACCACACAACTTTTTTTGATATTGGTTTCGTATCTACCTTACCGCTAAATTCATTAAACCGTGGTTTTGTTCGTCTGTGACCTACAACTATTGGTACAGTCGGGGAACACCCCGTTGACTAGTAGAGTTTTTTCAGTAAGCTTTATTTTAAAAAGTAAAAGATATATAGAAAATGTTTATATCACAATAGACTATTAACCTTTTGAGTGTCTCTCTCTCTCTTCCGGGAGTATGGCAAACATGTCGTGAATTTTAAAAAAAATATTACCTTGACTACTATGCCTAACAAAAACCGTTATTAGTGCACTCTATTGAAATAATAATTACATAATGCGCACATCATTGTCTTCGTTATGAAATTTCTAATCATGTAAAATTAATTATTTAGTTAGAAATACTCACATTTATGCGTAAAGATGAAAAACAAATGACGATAATGATTTTTCGACTTGTTGACTCCGACAACGAGTGTTGAAATATCGAATTCCCTAACACGTACACTAACACAAACACTGTCACATTATCACTCACATATTCACGCATTCATTTCATAAGTTATTCGTTTCTAAACAATGAACTGATACCGTAAAACAAATATTTACATTACGTTAGCGCGCAAATTCGTAATGGCGGCCGGCCGCTGTCCGCCCGCCGGCCGGCTGACCAGTACGTACTTGCGTTTCAAGCGATATAGCAATGGTACCGTTGGCAAAAAAAATATGAACAAAATTTTGTAATACTTTTGTTGTAATTTCGATTTTGTTGATGATATTTACAGTGTATTTACTACTTGTTGACACTATTGAGGACAAATAATTATATCCTAATCAAAATGATATTATTACTGGTGGCCGCCCGCGGCTTCACCCGCGTGGTTCCCGTTCCCGTAGGAATTTCGGGATAATTTACAGCCTACTAAAATGTTAAAAATATCCAAATTAACTGAATTCATTATTTTGGTCATAGAGACTTTCACATAAAAGGTAGATTATATGCTATCGCAGACTTTTATTTAGAACTATTTAAGACTAATAATCCTACAGTAATAATATTTGTGTAACTCAACGGTTTGGGCAGCGCATGCCAAGATAGCTCTCAGAATGCTGATTCTTTCCGACTTACTTGACAGTTATCGTTATATTATGACCAAATTATAAAAAAAAACTCTATAAATTATAACTTATTATGTTATTCTGTTGTTTTAGCTATATTACTGCAAAGTTTCATGATCCATTCAGTAGTTGTTGCGTGAAAGAGTAACAAACACACACACACACACACACACACACACACACACACATCCTTACAAACTTTCGCATTTATAATATTATAGTAGGATTATGTACGTGTTTTAGTTTTTGTTCACTAAATAATAATGATAACGAAGAAGAAAAGGGTTGATATTGATTTTTTTTTCGATTTCTGCAATTATAGGTATTATGTTTGCATATGCCTGCTAAAGTAACTAAGATAGAATTCTTCATTTACTTACACCAAAAGCTTTTTCCGTTGTTACTCAGTCTGAAAATAGGACCCATCATTGTATGAAATAAATGAAATACTTTATTTTATAAATAATTTTTATTTGTAGAGATCACGGTATACAGTAGGTAACACAAACTTCACAAAAACTAAAATTACATTATCAAACTTCGGCATTTCCAGAACGTCCAATGTCCAGTACTCATTCTGCGATGTACGCGGATCTAGTCCCATATACATGAACACCGCGAAAAGAGACATAATCTCGTCTACGTTAGTGTCAGTCCACTCACGCAGACGAGAGGATGGCTTCAGGTTCCCTTTCGCCTCCAAGTTTTCGATCGTCTGCTTGGCATATCGGTTAGTCTCAAGGACGATTAGCTCTATGATGCTTTTATCCCATATATCGGTAAAAGCATCATAGGGCGAATCGTAATCTTTGATTGGTCCAGGGGTAGGGCCTGAAAACACTTCAGGAATTCCCGTGAACGAATCAAAGCCTTGGACCCATGTGAAATCACTCGATATGCCAAGCAGACGATCCGCTTCGTCATCCATCCCCCTCTCGATGTTATTGACTATATCCCTAACTGGCTCCTCTAACTCTTCGTCGTTGGGAATGTCTCTTTCAACTCTGGCAGTAGTCTCGACAGGAATTACGTCAAACTCGTCGTCGAATTCACTGTCGAGGTCACTGCCGTCGCATATTCCATGGCTAGACGCTCGCTTAGATGTTGCTGTCACACCCGAAGTTGATGGACGAGCATCAACTTCAGAAATGAGAGCAGCATCAGCACCAGAGCAAACCTTGGTTATGCTAGCACCAGTAACATTAGTGTTACTAATGTTAGCACGACCAACGTTTGCTCCAGTCGAAACGCTAGGCGTAAGACATTCCCGTCGACCCTCCCCCGCCCCATCAACCCACCGCTGGACATGCCAGGGAGCCGTCTTCAGCAGTTCCTCGCCTTCTTCCTCCGACATGTCCATCGCCTCCACCTTCTCCAATACATCGGAGCTGTAAGAGAACACATTGACTATTATTTATATAATGACCTACAATCCCTGAATCTAAATCATTGACAATTTTGCTTCCTATTCTTGAGTTGTACGTTACTTTGTTTACCATGACCAAGGTTTATACGAGTTAGTCTGACAAAAGTAGCTATCGTATGGATCACAAAGAGTAAAATATAGGCTCACCACAGTGGTACTTCATCGACATTTGCTCGTCGCACATGGCCACCAGGGGTCTGCACTACGTCCACATTTTCGGCGGTAACGCGTAGTGAACCTCCTGGCGTCACATCGACGCCTGAACTGACGATTGAATTATGGGTCTGAGATCAAAATAAAGATAAAATAAATCACTGTAAAATCAAACTCAAGTACACAGATATAATTTTAAAACTGTAATATTAGTTTCTTACCGCTGAGGGGGTCTGAAGACTTCTTCTGGGTCCCTCGCTTCAGCTTGATCCACAAGGCCTAGCAAAAGAGCACGACGTGCGGCGGAGGGTCGATGGCGTGACCGTTCTGGGCCTGGGGTCAACGACCGCGACCTTTCAGAGTCTGTGCTCGTAGAGCGCAGTCTAGCCAAACTAAAATAAAATTATTAATTTATCATTTATTCCTGGCAGTACCCCTTACACGACCAGATAAAATTTTTCGTGAAATATCCATCGCATAAAACATCAGTGACTAAGAAGGGCGTTTATTTTATTGTCTACCTTAGTACTTATTTTGAAATCGAAAACAACTTTCAGTTTTAAAAAAAAAATTAAGTATTCATAATAATATGATTTTTTCTTCTTTTTATATAGTAATTGTTTTACTTATCTATTATAATCGATAATAAAGAGAGTACTTTATAAAAATACTAGCTGCCGCTCGCGGCTTCGCCCGCGTGGTGCCCGTACCCGTGGGAAAATTGGGATAAATAGTAGTCTATGTGTTTTCTGATGTATAACCTATATTACTGTAAAGTTTCATCCAAATCCGTCCAGTAGTTTTTTCGTGAAAGAGTTACAAACATACATCCATACTCACAAACTTTCGCATTTATAATATTATAGTAGGACACATCAAAACAATGTATATGCTGACGGTACTTTATTACGTAATACACAAAAATGGCGGTTGAATTTGACAAATAATTTGTTTGAAACGAAATTATTGTATAAAGACAGACTAAAATGAGTAACGATTGGTTACGTTATGTCCCTAGATAAATAATCTAACTACTAATCATCATTTGAAAGGAAATATAAAGATATTTCACAGTAATATATGACAAAATATGGGCGGCGAAACGATGTAAATAAACACACTTCAAAAGTTAAAGCCTTTTTTTAAGCATATTTTTTGCTTTTTTTGAACTTTTCTCATTTTACAAATAAACTATAATCATTTCTTAGTAAATAAATATCATAGGTACTCACCGTTTACGCCTAGAAAACATTACAATAACACTCACAACACTCACAAAAACAGCTTCAAATTTCGTTTCGACAATGAATGATGGACAATTTTTTTTTAATTTTTTTTTGGTTAACTTGGCGGTCCGAATCGAGCTAGAATCGTTGCCAGTGTATTGAATATGAAGTAAAGAAACGAAATGTCAAGTCGAACCGTGATTCGGACTAAGTTCATAAATAAAAATCAACTACCAATGACAGCAATCCGCTTATGCACATACGTATGTGCGTCCGACGTTTTAGACCATTTTTTTTTCCGAACATACGTATGTGCGTGCGACACTCAAAAGGTTAAAAGGTATTTCATTTCAATAATAAATTATCGCTTTAAACTTAGTAGGTACATTCCGAGAAAAAGTTTCTGTTAGTTAACTGAATGTCATATTACTCATACAAAATAAATATAATTTTCTTTCTTCTTTCTGTCTTTCATACCATACTACTAACCATTTAAATAAAAATGATGGCGTGGCTGTCTATATTAGGAAATCACTTAACTGTAATGTTAAAGAAGTTAAACTAACACAAGCATCATGCATGGAACTGGATCTATATGGCTGCACAGTACTTTGCATATACCGGTCACCGTCAAACAGAAAAGCAGATAATATCATTTTATCGTTAGGTTCATATTTAGAAACATTGGGCACTCGAAAAAATTTAGTATAAGCGGGTGATATTAATATAAACCTAATAAGCAAACCCACGGAACAGTCAAGTGCTTGAGATGCTAGCGACTTATGGTATTCTTGCAGGACATACCTTACCGACTAGAAAGCAGAGTTGTCTAGATCACTTTATGTTGAACTTGAATGACAATAAAGAAACAGCGTTTATTGCAGTTTTACAGACAACTGTTACAGATCACTTTACTACGCTTCTAGTGCTGGCTAAATCTAAACAAAGGCGAAACGGGAAAAAGTTAAGACCACTGTTAATCAAGAAAATGCACTTAAATATCTTCAGACACAGAATATAAATGATTTACTGTTTTGCGACGACCCAAATACTTTAATTGAAAATATTTTGAAGAAAATAACCGAAAGTATAGCAAATAATACTAAAATTGAAAATATCCCTAATAGCCAACGTATAATTAAACCCTGGATGACTTCTGGTCTGCTAAAATGTATTAAAAACCGAAATTATCTTCAAAAACAAACGCGATCTGATCCTAGTAATGAAATTAAAAATAATAAAATATGGTTGAGCGAAGCGATGGCTGGTTCATGCGTCATGCTCGTGAACGGGTGCCGCCAGCAGAAATGGGTCTACTTCAGTCTGCTTGTCTTAACGTTGTGCTTAGAGCTAAAATATTTTCATCTAAAATAAATTGCTATCGACCTGTATGTACGTCACAACTTGCAGTACAGTAACCTTGTAATGCGAGAAATGTTAAATGTCCTTCCTTGCGAGTTGAAAATTGTTTACGGTTAGGATAACCATAAAATGTATTATTATAATTAGTATTTTCTTTTGTGATGGAAATTGACCTTACTGATATGTTAAGCTCACTTTTCAATTTGACGACTCTGTATGAAATAAAACAGGGAGAAAAAAATAGCCCTTGACGAGTTTCTTGCCGGTTCTTCTCGTTACAAGGTCTCCCGCCGTAGGGTTTGTGAACCGATGGCGTAGCTTCTTTGACTTTCATAAGTGCTTGTAACAGCCTAGACTGAATAAATTATATTGAATTTTGAATTTTGAATACGTTTACACGCTATAGAAATTATTGTTCTAATTTATAAGAAAAAAAAAAGAAAATACGAACGACAGTTGCTATTTGAATCAATGAATTATAATAAATTGCTTTGGAAAAATATAAAACAAATAGCTTATACTAATAAAACTAAAAAATTAAATGAGGAACTCACTACAACTAGGACTTCACCTATTGACTCAGTAAACTATTTTAATTAATATTTTGCTTATATAGGCAAAGATTTTGCAGAAAATATTCTCTCAAACACCTCTCAAAATGACGTCAATAGCTATCTCCACGATATTACTGACCAACCCCGGTCTATGGCTCTACTAGACACTGATCCTGAAGAAATAAATTCCATAATAATGAATCTAAAATCTGATAGTTCACCTGGTTGGGATAAAATTTCAACCGGTTAGGTACCTGAAACTAATAAGACATGAAATTATCCCCGTTTTGACTCAATTCTCTAATATATTGCTTTAGAACAGGTACTTTCCCAGCCGTGTTAAAACAAACGATTATTACTCCTGTTTACAAGAGTGGAGACAAAATGACGTGAATAACTATCGACCTATCTCCGTTTTACCTGTTGTATCTAAAATCCTGGAAAAATTACTCAATAGCAGATTAATAAACTATTTAACATCCTTTAACATATTGGCTCCAAACCAATTCGGCTTCAAAAAAGGAGTATCGACTGAAGATGCAGTCACATCTCTAACTACCCTGATAGCAGAGCAACTTGATAAAGGACGCAAATGCTTATCCATTTTCATTGACTTGAAAAAATGCATTTGACACGGTTTCTGTCTTCATCCTTATACGTAGATTAGAAAAATTTGGTGTCAGCTGTACCACACTGTCGATTTTTCTGGACTATTGTAACAGAAAGCAAATGGTTAAGTTTGACCAACATACCAGTAAATACATCGACGTGCACTACGGAGTACCACAGGGTAGTACTTGGCCCTACACTCTTCCTGGTGTATATAAATGATTTATGCACTATAGACTTGTTAAATGCTAAAGTTTTCACTTACGCGGACGATACAACCATTGTTTTTAAAGGCCTTTTTAAACTATGTGCCGAATCTGGTATGGTTCTAGTGGCAAAATGGCTTAAAAATAACCTTCTTACACTCAATACTTCGAAGACTTTGCATACTGCAAAACCTTACCATTGTATGATAAGGTTAAGTTCCACCTTTTGAAGGAGCAATTTTTTGGAGAACAGTTACAAATTAAAATAAATCACCCATATGCACACGTCGAGTTGCACAGCAGAAACTTGTCACTGTTTCGGCACACAATTACCTACTACGGCGAACGGACGAGCGCATTCCAAATTCCACGGCTGATCAATTTTTTGCCTACATCCACGAGTAATGCTATTACAAGAAATAACATTAAGTTTAAACTAAAAGATGATTTTTTGTCTATATTATGATAAAATTAGTTTACTGATAAAACACTGTCGGACCTTTAACATTTAAGTTTGATTTGCGAAGAATAATTGTATAAAATAACACAACTTCATAATGTATACGTGTCTAATAGGTACTATTCACAAACCTAAGTGGTTAACATAGTGCTTTTTTGTAATATATTTATTGTATTTCTGTGTGTGGTAAAATAATATTAAAGAAAAAAAATGTTTTAGCATAAAAAAATAACACACAACCAAAACACAAACTTTTAACATAAAAATACATAGGACTAATAATGAAAAAATAAAGACTGTAGGTGCCCGACTATAAAAACGTGTAAATGAAATAAGAAATAAGTTTATTTGGCTGTTGAAAACATAAAGATATGTAGTACCATCATCACATAGGTACTAGCTCTAGAAACTTGTTAAACGAGATATACTTTGCACTTGTACAGTCGATATTATCCTACAGCATACCTATTTGGGGTGGAACCTATAAAACGTGTTTTATCGAAGTGGAAAGATCTCAAAGAGCCTTAATTAAAGTGATGTATTTAAAAAAAAAACGTTGTTTTCCCACCCAATTACTTTACGAAATCAGTAACTTATTTTTTGTTCGTAAACTTTAAATCATCCATACGATTGTGAAAAAACAAAACTAGCACGCATGATAAATAAAAGGATAAGAAGAAAATATATTGTACTAAAAGTACCTAGGACAAAAACTGTATTTGCTAAAATGCAATACGATGCTCAGTCAGTTCGTTTATATAATAAAGTAAATAATAAAACTAATATATATATTAAAACTTATCATGGCTGTAAATCTATATTAATAAATTGGATTAAAACCCTCGATTATGAAGAAACTCAATTCATCCTGAAATAGTTATCTGTTTTCAGTACACACACACGCACACACACACACACACACACACATACGCACAACAAACACACATACTCGCACACACAAACACACTCATACAACACATACTTACTTAGAACCTAATTTGTAAAGTTTGTTTCTAAAATTATTTTTATTTTAGACAAATACCAAACTTTATGCTTTAAGAAGAGCGGAGTCTTCTGATATAAGTATTTTTATGCTTAAAAGAAGACTCTGGCCACTTGCTGTTGTTGTAAATTATATTTAAAAGTAAAAAAATATTTTTGTTTTTTTTTTTATTTTGAAATGCGAAAGAGTGTTTGTTTGTCCTTCCTTGAGCAGCCAATCGACTTGATTTTTGGCAAAGAGTTAGTTGAAATGATGAAAAGTAACATAGGCTACTTTTTATCCCCAAGTTCCCCCCCGGAAACAGGAACTACGCGGGTAAAACCGCGGGCAAAAGATAGTTGAAAGAATAATCTTCAAAGAGTTAAGGTTTCATCAAACCTAAGTAGGTTCCTAAGTACTGTAAAATCTAAGTACCTGTTACATATGATGATCTTCATATTCACTGTTCAATAAGATTACCTATAAATAAAATGATGAAATCAAAACACTTGAAAAAATTACAATACTTCTCAATATTTCAAATTCAAAAGCCACACAAAAACTCTCCTTCAAAAGTAATAAATTTTGAAACACCGGATCCGCCTCCCACAGTTTTATAAGTCAATTTATATGCAAGCCGCAGCAATAGGGAGCTGACGAAATCAAGCGAAAATAACTTGATAATTGTGAATTAAAATAAAAAGGGGTTAGCCGGAAACAGGATATCACCTTCCGCGGCGGTCGACCCCGCTCGACGGTTTTTTGTTAGCAGTGCGATGTCACAATTTAACTGCATGTTTTACGTAATAAGAAAGACAGTTTGAAAATAGCTGTTTTTTAGTTCTATACCTTCGTATACTTAATGGCCGATTTTACCACCGACTGATAAGTTCCGGGTAGCATATCTGGCAGTTGTAACATAAAAAATATGTCAAATTAGCTTCCATTATAATAAGCTACTCAGAAGTAGAAGTTATCAGTGGTGGAACCAACTCTTAAATTGTTAATGTCAAATTGACAGTATTACTCGTATTTCCTACCTGTAGACTGTAGACCGTATTGTACCTAGTAGGTACATACTCGTAATCACGGTCATATATAAGAAAATTACATGGGAGTAGGGGAAGCAAGAGAGATTGTAAAGACCAACGTAGCAAGAGCAAAGAACGACGACCTCCGTGGTAGAGTGGTACGTACACCGGTTTCAAGGTGTCGCCTACTCAGAGATCCTGGGTTCGAATCCCGGTAGGGGCAAATGTTTGTATGATGAATTGCATGCATTACAAGTAAGAAAAGGTTCTATAATCAAGGCGTTTTATCTTCAAACAGTGGTAACGTGTGATTCATTTACAGCCGTTCCCAATAACCTATCATTAGTAACAGATAAGGTTACTATAGTTTGGTTGCTTAGTTATTTCTGTTACATAACAGGAAATAACAAAGATTGCCTAGCAACTGAACCACAGTAGGCCTATCTCTTACTGAGGGTAGATTATTGGGAATCGCCGTTAGAGTTACTTTTTTGTCCATGGATTTTTGACAGATGAAGCGTGAGTCGTGATAACCTTTCATGGTATTTTTGTATAGTATAGTTTGACATTTCATCACCCGCCCAGCGTCTACAAATTATTTAGCTGTATTACGAAAATCAGCGTTCTCCTAGGAATGAGTTTCGTGCACTTAGACAAACTAATGGTCCACAAAGTTGGCCTACCGAACGCACGCTAGATCCTGTGATATCACACCCTAGACTATAAAAATATAGTGGTTAGTTTCGGAAACTGAATTTCGGGAAAAACTCAGAAACGCGTTTAGGTATCGTGTTGAAATTAAAACCATATATTCACGTTAACAATCTCTTCAAGCTGTGAAAAAATTAAACTTCAAAATAAACGTTAAAAAAGGTAAGGACATTTATGCCGCAAAAACGTATACTTCTACACTCTCAAGGGAATCAAAATTCATAGGATACTTTTCGTTAACCAAGAATTATGAAATTTGGCAAGTAGTCTCGTCTTTTACTAAAAGTACAGGAAAAAATCTGAAAACTAGACATTTGTAATTAAATCATGAAAAATTTAGTCTTAAGTTTAGGAAACTGAATTTCGGAAAACTTCGGGAAAAACTGCGAGACTCAATTCCTGAACTATTAATAATATTATGTACCTAGGTAGCAGTGGCGGGGGGTCAAAATATGGCGAAGGTAAGCCAGACCCAAAATTTCTGGAAGGGAAGCCGATGGGAATTGGTATGTATGGATCTTTGTTTTCTTTATACATACTTTTATATTTTCAATAAAGAAGGTTTCAATAAATCAAAGTTGAAGTAGCCAAAAACAATGCATCTCTTCGCTTTTTGGAGTTGATGGGAATAAGTATCCAAGAAATTGCTAACATTCGTTCTTCCAGGTTTGTAGACTACACAAATATCCAAAGAAAACTTGGATATGTACCCACAGATAGTGATTGTCATCATCACATATGCTCTCGATAAGATTATGATCTATGTTATCGTGCACAAATATTGAAACTCCTCCTCCTCTACTTAGTTGTCTGAAGTTATAGTAGTGTGTGTATCCAGTAATCTGCAGTATTTTAGCCTCATCTTCAGTTTTTATCCATGTTTCAGAGAGGACAATTAGGTGAATGGTATCTTGAAATGACTAAATTATACATTTTAGTTCATCTAATTTGTCTAGTTTCATGATACTTCGAGCATTTGCTTAGAAACATTTTCGAGGTTTTTTTGTTCTACTTACGTTGGCATAAGTATCAGCAAGCTCGTATGTATTTGTCAAAATATGGCGAAGGTAAGCCAGACCCAAAATTTCTGGAAGGGAAGCCGATGGGAATCGGTATGTATGAATCTCTCGCCACTGCTAGGGATACACCTACAAATTTGTGCGGAAACCTCGGTGGGTGAGTCCGTCTCGCACTTATCTGGTTTTTTTAGTATAGTGGTACATGATTAATATAAAAAATATGTAAATTCGCCTTGCTCCCTTCAACACAGTAAAACTCCGCCAGCAATCATAATAAACATATTATTTATTGCAAGTCACATTAGATTAGCGAGATGATACAGAAATATTTTAGTAAACATGTGACGCTCTGCAAGGGCATAGCAATATACCACTAGACTCGAGGGCTTTAAACTATTACAATACTTAATGATATCCAATTTCCTCCAATAGACCATAGACGTAATCTAATCACTTTATTTTGTCTCTGTATTGGGTAATCGATTACGAACATGCGCTTGCGCAACCATAGACTATATGGAAAGTGGCGGGAAATTGCGCGGGACAATTTGGGCGAGATTTGCACGGTTCACCCGGCAAGGCAGCGACAGCAGAAATCCGTGGAGATTGTGAAGGAATATGGTGAAAGAAATACCTTTAGTACGGCCACAGAATACTTAGCTTTGGCACTGGATTTTAGGAATAAATATAAATAGAAAAATATACTAGAAAAAAAACCACTGGTCTGTGGTCTCATGTCGCTTAGACGGGTCTCGAACCCGCACTCTTAGGAATCCGGCCCAATGCACTACCAATTATTCGTCGATGTTATGTATTGATAAGGCTGAAGATGGAAGCGAGCCTCTCTCGGAATCCTAAATCACGAACTGGCTATCTTATTTCAAATTGCCGGAACACAACAATGCTGAAACTAATTGTTGTAATGCCGTCAGAGTCTGACAAGCTATAGAATATAATGGAATACTTTTATTTACAACACGTCCTTCCCCATCAACCAAACCGAATACAAAATGTCCCCCCGCTGGGAATCAAACCCGGGATCTCTGGGTCTGATACTGGTGGTTGTTACCACTAGACATCTGAGGCGGTTAGATTGTGTGAAATATGGGTATGGTAATGGTTTTTAGGAAGTCATCTACGACATCATCATCACTATAACCGCCTCTGTGGTCTAGTGGTAAAACCACCGGTATCAGATCCAGAGGTCCCGGGTTCGATTCCCAGCGGGGGTACATATTGTATTCGGTTTGGTTGGTGGTAGGACTTGTTGTAAGTCCGCCTGGCTAGCTACCACCGTCTGGTCTAAGTCTGACGCCATAACAATAATGTTTTCAGCATTGTTGTGTTCCGGCAGTTAATGATTAGATAGCCAGTTCCTCAGTGATTGAGGATTCCGGGAGAGGCTCGCTTCCATCTTCAGCCTTATCAATACTTCATTGTATTCGGTTTGGTTGGTGGTAGGACTTGTTGTAAGTCCGCCTGGCTAGCTACCACCGTCTAGTCTAAGTCTGACGCCATAACAATAATGTTTTCAGCATTGTTGTGTTCCGGCAGTTAATGATTAGATAGCCAGTTCCTCAGTGATTGAGGATTCCGGGAGACGCTCGCTTCCATCTTCAGCCTTATCAATACTTAACATCAGGTATGATGAAAGCTAAGAGTTTCCCCGTCGCTCATAAAAACAAAAAAAAAAACACTGTCCCCACTGCTGGGGCACTGGCCTTCCCATTGGATGGATAACGAATATTGACCTACCGAGCGAGCCCAATGCGGATTTGCGAACACATTTTAGATAGATAAAACGCTTTATTGCACACACAAAGATACATTACATACATAGCATAAGAAAAAAGGTAATACATATGTGGGCAAAGGCTGTCTTATCGCTAGGAGCCATCTACCTTTGAGGCATATGATAAACAAAGAGAGAGCGAGTACACTGCCTGTACCAGTAACAAGCAATATTAATGTTTTTTAAGTATCTAAAGACAATATAATAATATAATTATACTTATATGCAGCTCCAGTAGGAACTGTGTAGTCCACTGGTCAAACCACAAAAGATCTATTGTAGTAACTCGCCTCGTAGGTAGTTATAATGATTCACTAGCGGCCGCCCGCGGTTTCAATTCACCCGCGTGGTTCGTTTTCCCATGGGAATATCGGTATAAAAAATAGCCTATATTTTGATCTAGGCTATCTTCTATATGTTTGCCAAATTTCATCCAAATCGGTTCAGTGGTTTTTGCGTGAAAGAGTATGTAACAAAGAAAGAAACAAACTGACATTTATAATACTTATTATAATTTATTGGCGGATGGAAATGACTCGGAAATCAAGGAATCGAGGAAACGAGGGAATCGAGGAAACGAGGACGACGGTATTGTGCCGAGAGTCTTGGATCACCTAGGTGAGAGTGGATCTGGTTCTGGCGATAAGTCATCCGAAGTGGATGAGGCACCACCACCTACCCCAATAACATCGCGAAGCAGGGGCTCCACTAGAGGACTGGCTACTGCAAGAGGTAGAGAGCGGGGTATGGGAAGAGGGCAAGCTAGAGGAAGAGAACGGGCTAGAGGAAGAGGACAGGCTAGTGGAGGAAGAGGGACAGGTGAGGAGAGGGTGTGGGTAGAATCTGTCTATACAAATAAAAGTCATGATTACACTATTACGCAATAATAAGATCTCATGTGATTCCAAAGTAGATTAAAGTACTTTAAAAATAATATTTGTCTTGATTTTTATAAGTTTTATACCAAAAAAGATTAATAATGTAAGTAAGAATTAATAAATGATAATAAATAAAGACTGATGATGGACTGATGATTATAAACACTGTTTAATTAATTTAATTTCCATTTAATACCAAAACATATCCCTAAACTAGATAAAACTCACTTCTCGAGCTATCTCCTAAGCCCCACGATCGTGACGGTAAATTTTCAGGAAACCAGAGACTTTAGGTTTTTTTTTTCATTTTTTACATGCCACTTAGGCACTGATGAAAAAATCATGCGAATTTAAAAAAAGTCGGAGTAAATTATTTTCTTCGGTTGTAAAGGGGTATTTCGTGTTCTATAGGCGAGCGCGACTTTTTTCGTCTGGACTGGAAACGACCTAGCAAGAAAAAATTTCGAGTAAGTATCGAGGAATAGGCTATTTGACAATGCGAAAAAAAAAGTGTCAATTACTGTTATCATTATAAATTAAGAGTTTAAAAATGGTTATTTATTAAAGTAAGTTGAAAATAATAATAACTTTATTTAAAAATCCGTAAATAAAATAAAAAATGCAATTTTTAAAGTGTGTCACGTGACACGAAACACTCCTGATTCGTCGAGTTTATGATGACGTCACCTGCCTGTAAACCTCGTTTGCCTACGTATCTGGATGATATGTCCCACATATCAGAATACAGACAAAGGACGTCACCATCCCCAATGCAGCGCCATATTGTCAAAGTTGCGTTTTGGCACGCTATTTAAATATTGTATTTTTAATTTGATATTTTTCGCAAATATGTACCAGAATTAAAAATAACTTTTACTGGGTTCCTTAAACTCTACTACATAATATAAAATAAAATGAAACCTGTCAAATAGCCAATTAGCGTCAAAAATGTATGACATATTATTGAGCACCGTTATCATACCGGACGTAAACAGAGCTACATTTTCCCATTTTCTTCATTCTTGACGATCATCATCAGCCTGTGGACGTCCACTGCTGGTCATAGGCCTCTCCTAGCTCACGCCTATTGTAGCGTTCATAAGAGGCTATTAGCCTAATGCTACCACGCTGGCCCAAAGGGTTGGTCGAGGGTTTGTTTCAAGTTTTCCTTCTCTCGCACCTTAGTCGATTCTTACGACATCACAGGCATGTAAGGGAGTGGTGACACTTGTATTCTTAGGTGTCACAACACGGCAAGCGGCAAACGGCTTCTTGACGATACATCCTCGATACGAAAGAATATAAAATTTCGAAAGATTTACGTGCTAGCTTTACTGTTCACAGATGCAGTTTCAGATTGCTTGCTATCCGTACATCGGCCTAAGTTCATAAGCATGTAATCACTTTTGCTTTCTTGATGTCACGATACAATCCTACCTTTCGCTGTAATTACGACAAATCATTGTCGCGGCGGTTGCTGACCTTACCAGACCAACAATGTTGTTGATTTTTTTCTAAAACCTTAATATTTTGGGATATTTAAAACATTTTTTTTACAATCACACCAATTATCTAGCCCACGTTAAGTTTCATGAAGAACTTAAGTTATGGATACTAGATAACGGATAAACATACGTATATACTTTTTTTTTAAATACATATATAATATACATATTAAACACCCAGACCTAGCGATGTGCCGCTGGGAATATTCCCATTTCCAAGTAATTTACTCGTTGTAAACTTACGGGAATATTCCCAATATTCCCGGAAACTTTCCCAAAGTTTCCAAAATAATATATTTTCAAGTATGGTAAAAATTCTGTGCTATTTATATTTTCTTCTTAATCCCACGGTTACGCAACAACAAGTATGTGCATGCACATGCTTGAGCCGCGAGGGGAGGGTCCCGCCGCGTCGCGCCGCCCCCTCCCCTTTCCTCTAGTTTAAAACAAAAGAAACACGTTTACCCCAGTGTCGTTTTGATTGTCGTTGTTCATTTTGTAAAATTGTAGGTATACAAACATAAAAATAACTACTAGCTTTGCCCGCGACTTCGTCCGCGTGGAATAGTGATTTTCGGCAGAGGCGGAACTTTTCGCATAATGTCGATTGTCCTAAAGTCGTTTGTCATACATCAATTGGCATAATCATCAAATAGCATAACATTAATGTCACATATTTTTTCCTTCGCATAAATTTTAAGTAGCATAACTGTCTAAAGGCATATTATTATGAAGCATAAAATCCGTAACTTCATTTGTCCTAATATTACGCAGTCCTAAAATCTCTTAGCATAATTTTATTTGCCAGAACTATAGAAAAACCTAATTTTATTTGGCATATTAGTCCTAAAATTCCTAAAAGTCCTAAATTTTTTTTATAAAAAAATTTATACATAACTATTTCTATTATACTTTTGGGTTAGGGTGTCCAAAGGGGGTGCAGGACTTAAAAACATTTCAACAGATTTTGTATGGATCAGGGACTTGTAAAATTATCTAGAATGAATTTTATAAAAATGCGAATATCTCGAAAACGGTGCGTCGTAGCGAAAATCTAACAAAATTTTCGACCCCCCTCAGACACCCCCGGAGATACTAAGGAGGAATCCGACGGACATAAATTTTTTTCTCTCAAAAATTTTGAAAAAAGCAGAGAAGGGGGGACGGGGGGCTGCAGCAACAAACTGTAAAAGAAGTTTTAGGTTAGGTTAGGTTAGAACTGTGACCAAAACGCCGCGCGAACCGAGCGAGCGAAGCGAGCGTGCCGCGGCAGCGGCCGGCGAAGCGCCAGAAAAAATAGTTTTTATTTATTAAAAAAAACACTTTTTTAATTTATTTGCATACTAAGTGACAGAAACGAATCGCCTAAAAACCGACTGCACGCAGTCTTGTATGCTTGTATGCCCTACCCCTAGAGTGTAATTTAAGCCCGCGTAGGCGCGGAGGGGCGAGGCGACCCGCGATCTGAGGAGCAGGTGGTTTGAAAGGTCGACGCCGCGGATGAGGCGTGCCGGCGCGCCGGCCAGCAAGCTGAAGCTGCGGTGGTGACTAAAAACCATCTGCGACGATAAGCTCGCGTGGGACCGCCAGAGCCCCGCAGCGCCGGAGCTTGACAGAAATCATGCATGCTGCATGCCTGCTTGCATGCTGCTTGCCTGCTGCATGCCTGCTTGCATGCTGCTTGCCTGCTTGCATGCTGCATGCCTGCTTGCATGCTGCACGCCTGCCTGCATACAGCAATTATGCTTTTAAAAAAAAATCGTAATTCTTGTGATTATTATGCTTTCAACAAATTATGCGTTAAGATATTATTCGTTGTGATCATTATGCTTTACATTAGTTATGCTTTTAAAAATTATGCTTAAAGCTATTCTGCGTTTCAAAATGTATGCCTTTTCACACTTATGACAAACAATTTTAGCCTACTCTATATTAGGACTTTTAAAATTATGCGACGCGATAATATGCAACATGATGATTATTGGTATTAAAATTATGGAACATGATATTATGACAATAAACGTTATGCTTAAAATTACGGAGCCATTTTCGGCAGTATTTTAAATTTTTTAGGCTAATAAGCTTTTGTTTCTTTTTTATTTATATATTAGCACAGCGCTATGAATGCATATTAACACATTAAAAAAATTATATCACATAGCCTACCGCCCGCGGTTTCACCCGAGGGAAAGTGATATTTTTCCGGTATTAAAATTAGCCTATGTCACTCTCTAGCTCCTAAACTACCCACATACTACAAAACACGTCAATCCGTTGCTCCGTTTTCACGTGAAAGACGGACATACAAACAAACACACTTTCACATTTATAATATTAGTATAGATTGTATGTCAAAAGAAAATACATATTACGCTGAACAATGTCTTTTAAGATGATATATTTGTATCTCTTATAGTTTAGCTGGGCTGCTAGGGTTCAACATCAGGTGTACCAGACCTTCGATATTTTTCCGTCAATAGAAAATGTTCATTACGTTAAACAACTTTTCTTAAGACGCTATGTTTGTATCTCATATAGTTTAACTTGGCTGCTAGGGTTCCACATCAGGTGTACCAGATCTTCAATCTTTGTACGTCAATAGAAAATGCTCATCACGCTTAACAATTTTCCTTAAGACCGTATTTGTATATCTCTCATAGTTTGACTGGACTGCTATGGTTCCACATCAGATATTGCGATCTTTAAAATAAATTATTGCCTATATGTTGGCGACGACCAATAGCTGTATAACAAAAAAAGTTTCATTTAAATCCGTTCGGTAGTTTTTGTGTGAAACGCGGACAACAGACAGACAGACAAACAATTCAAAAACTATATTTTTGGTATCTGTTTCGTTTAAGAAGACCCCTAGAGGGAGGTATTTTTTTCTAATAATTCTTTACAATGTATAGAATTGGATCGCTTACAGTTTTACTATAATTAACTATATGGGTATTGGAAATATTCCCGGAAACATTGGAAATTTACTGGGAATATTCCCAGGAAAATTGGAAATTTTCGCCATAAGTGATAATTAACCTTTGGCATATTCATTAAGCCTTGTAATATTGCCAATAGAATGGTTAGCATACAACAAAAAAATACTGTAATACAACACAAGCAATTTTCCCCTAAATTTCCGCTTTTGGGAATATTGCCGGGAACGCTTCTGGGAATATTCCCAATGTTTCCAATATTCCCGGGAACGGCACATCACTACCCAGACCAAGACAAATAGACATGTGACACACAAATATTTACCTTATCCGGGGATTGAACCCGGGACCTCTGGCGTAGAAGGTGGGTTTAGTACCCCTGCGCCAAACAGGTCGTCAAATTGATAAATTGAAATAGAACAATATTGGAAAGAAATCAACTCGGCCACACACAAGTGAATTCTCAGATGGGAATTGAAACCACGACCTTTGGGAATCTGGCCCACTGCTCTAACCAACGAGCAAGAATTCAGTAGCGCTTGGTGCGATTTAGGAATATTAACCAAGAAAGAGTGGTAGCCCGCAGTGCGTCCTGGATGTCCGATGGAAGACGGGGGATGGCGGTATGAGCTGCCATTCTGGCGCTTAACTGACTGTGATGACAACCACCGTTCAGAAATTCAGACCTAAAGGTCCCGACTTCGATTTGCAGGGGGGTACATATTGTATTGGGTAATTTTTAACATAACACCATTTTTGACGATCTGTTTGGCGCAGGGGTACTTATACCCGCCTTCTGCGCCAGAGGTCCCGGGCTCGATCCCCGGACAAGACAAATATTTGAGTGCATGAGCATGGCTATTTGTCATGGTCTGGGTGTTTAATAATGTATTATTATGTATGTATTTACAAAAAATATACAGTGGTGGTCAGATAATTAGAAACTCTAGTCGATTTTCATACAAACGAGGTAACTTTGGAGCCTTGGTTCTCTGCCAAGGATTGACCGAGCTGTGATCTGATAATGGTCATCCAGGGAGTGAATGGAGGAGATCCAGACTGCTATAACACCCGACTGATTTTTTAAACATATCCATACATTCTAGCAATGTATGGATATGTTTAAAAACAACAATGAAAATAGCATAAAAATCATCTTTTTGAATGTTGATCAGATACACACTACTTTTAATCCTGATATTCACACGGGAGCGGGAAACACGCGGGTAAATCGCGGCCGCTAGTAAATAAATAAAACGTTACATTTCTAATTTTTTTATTCTTGTTTAGATACTAACGGTAGTAACACAAGCAATAGCAATAGCTGTTCTGTCAACTTTCAACTTCAGTAGTAAGAAGGGTAACCAAATTACCGGTATTAGATAGATAGATAAAACACTTTATTGCACACACAAAAATACAGACAGAAACACATGAAAGAGTTAACATAAATGTGGGCAAAGGCGGCCTTATCGCTAAGAGCGATCTCTTCCAGACAACCTTTGAGGCATTGGAAAAAAAGAGAGAGAGCGAGTGGTAGTGCACCAGCAACAAGCAAGAATAACAAAATTTACATCAATATTACTATGATATTTGTGCAAAATAATGTGCCTGGAAATTTTTGGCAGGAACCAGGCCAATTTTTTTATAGAGTAGAACCTTCTTTTACAGTTAGAAACTATTGACAATGTTTCTCAAAGTGGTTAGATTGAAACTAGGCTACGGGCCCTGTTTCATAAAGCTTGACAAGTGGACAATTTGTCAACTATGCTCGAACATACTTTTTTTGTCACTGATCTACGCAATTTTGACCTTTGTCATAATTGCAGAAGGTAGGTTTTCTATAAAAAGCAATCATACATTATAAAGTTCTCTTTTTCAAAATCCTATTACGAACTCTTTCGATCATATGAGAATTTATAAAAGAAAAATAACTGTCACTTCTCATCCTGACATAGACCAGGAATGCCTATAAAAAATGTGCGACAATTTGACAAATATGTTAGATTTTCCGATTACAGATAAGTCAGACCAAATGTTTTATGAAACGTTAAATTGTAGAATTGTCGCGATAATTTGACAATTATGTCGGCTTTTCATATTGCACCAATGTTTTATGAAACGTACAATCGTCAAATCTGTCTGTCACCTGTCGCTGACAAATTCTAATCTTTATGAAACTTGCTACTCCTAGCGAGTTTCGTGTGAGTGCCAAGTTAACTTGACCGCGTAGTGATTACTTGCTCAGTGGACCGAGTAGTATTAGGATTGGTAGTAACACCAGCAACAAAGGCTTTTAATCGTCGTCGTCGTCGTCTCAGCCACATAACACCCACTGCTGGGTACAGGCCTCCCCCAAGGATCTCCTTTACGATCGGTCCAGCGCTGTCTGCATCCAGCGGCTTCTCGCGACCTTCACCAGATCGTCGGTCCACCTTGTCGGGGGCCCCCACGGAGCGTCGTCCTGTGCGCGGTCGCCATTCCAGAACCTTTCCGCCCCAACGGCCATCGGTTCATTCTAATATATGCCTTATCATCGCACATGCGAGAACAATATTCAAAAATGACGTTTCTTGTTCTTTTTTTGCCGCGTTCATTGTAGGCCTTTTCGCACTGTACCTCCTTCGTATAAAGAGCTGTCATCGAGGAGTTGGTCCGTGGTTGCGAGTGTGAAACCTTAGGTGCACGCCCCAGATAACATCTTGATTGTGTCGCCGCGTCTCGCTGTGTACACACGCACTACATACTGGATAGAGGTTTCAAAATAAAAAGAATAGATACAGCCTTAGGTACAACCGAAGAACTTCCCAGTTGGTCAGTAGTTTTTGGGAAACGTTTCTTTCAAAAAGTAATAAGTTTGCAGAAATAATTTGTGGTTCAAATGTTATACCTATTCATGCTCAATTATTTGTGACATAAACGATTTCTATGAATCAATACTTTTTAAAATAACGTTCCCTAAAAGAACTCTACTGGTCAACGGCAACTAAGGTTTATACAAAATGTCAAACTTCTACATACAATTTCAAACTCAACGGCTTTCGTCTTAAAGTTTAAAATCGATGCAGAAAAGACATCATCCATTTTGGTCCAAAATTGAAAAGTGCCTGCCAAACGAACGACGGGGAGACAATTCAATTGGTTTAGAGACTATTAATGAGCCTTCATCATACCTGATGTTAAGTATTGATAAGGCTGAAGATGGAAGCGAGCATCTCCCGGAATCTATAATCACTGAGAAACTGGCTATCCTATATCTAACTGCCGGAACACAACAATGCTGATAACATTGTTGTTATTGCGTCAGACTTAGATAAGATGGAGGTAGCTAGACAGACGGACTTAGAACAAGTCCTACCACCAACTAAACCGAATACAATATGTAAGCCCGCTGGGAATCGAACCCGGGACCCCTGGTATCCGTATTCAACTTTCAAACAGTTGACTTTGAGAATAAACTGTTTTAAGAACCTCAATGTAATTTTTAAAGACCTATCTATAGATACCCCACACGTATAGGTTTGATGAAAAAAAAAGTTTTAGTTCCGAGTATGTGGAGCCCTTAGAGTTTTGGAATAAAGTGGCTGTGACATACATCGGACAGACAGACATGACGAATCTATAAGGGTTCCGTTATTTGCCATTAGGCTACGGAACCCTAAAAATCCCCCGACTGAAACTGATATATGTAGGTACTATACATAGTTTATCCACCTATTTATATTAACAAAACGCAAGGAAAATCCGTGGGGTGTTGCGACTGCCAACGCTCTGTTCTATTTCAATTAAAAATTTAAATTAATCAAATCTGCAAAATATTAGTTCATTTCTGGGCAAGTAAGTAATTTATGGACAATAAGTGGCCATAAATTATGTATAGTACCTACATCAGTTTTAGTCGGGGGCATTTCCGTACAATTGTTTAAATCTTTAATTTTTTTTCTATGGCGTTTTACATACGGCGTAAGTTTTTTTATTTTTTTTTGTTTTGTTCTTATTTTAATCTTCTTGGAGATCTCGCAGCAAAATACTGCAGCGCCCTCTGGTGGTTTACAGCTACTTATAAAACACTAGAGGCCGGGCGCGGTTTCACCCGCGTGGTTCCCGTTCCCGTGAGAATTTTGGGATCATTTATAGCCTATGTTACTACTTGGGGTCTAAGGATTCTCTATACCAAATTTCGTCAAAATCGGTCCAGTAGTTTTTGAGTTTATTCGTTACATACAAAAATACAAATCTTTCCTCTTTATAATATTAGTATAGATGATTAATATAAAATTCGCTGAAATGTCACATATTTAATGCAAAAAATCGCATCGAAATCGGTGGAATAGTTTCTGAGATGCCCTCAAACGAAAAACATCCTGGCTGCTGCAGTGCCACCTGGTGATCTGTACTTAAATGACGCCTGTTGAATGCAATAAGCCGCATTCAAATCGGTTTATTAGTTTTTGGTTGCTGCAGCGCCCCCTGGTGGTCTACCACCATGAAACATGTCTAAGAACCTATTCTGAAATGACGCCTTTTGAATGCAACAATCCGCATCGAAATCGGCCCGGTAGTTTTCGTGAAAAATGGTAACAGACATACATACAAACACACAAACAACCTCTAACCCCAAACGCATATTCTGCCTCCGTTCCATTTCGTCGTGGGTAAAAAAGCATAAAATGTATAATATCTAGGATGCTCCGTGTAGGGCGGAACACGTGTGGTAGTCGGTGTTATGTATTTCCATCTTTTGGAGTGGGCGGGCGGTGCATCTTGCATTTGATTTTTCTTGCGGTATTAAGCTAGCTATTTTCCGTTTTATGCTAAGATTCACCTATGGTATAGAGACCACCACCCTGAAGCAAAAGTCTGCCGATAAACTCCGTGCTGCGCAAAGGGCTATGGAGGTTATATGCTCGGTATAAGCTTCATGCACCTTATAGGAAATGAGTGGATACGGCAAAAACAAAAGTTGTTGACGTGGTCGAAGAAATAGAACGTAGGAAATGGAAATGGGTAGGACACATTGCCAGAATGAATCACAACCGATGGGCAAGGAGACTCCTTGAATGGCGACCCCGCGCTAACACCCGCGGTGGAAGACGACTGCCCAAGAGATGGACGGATGATATCCGGCAACAATCTGGCATCAACTGGATGCGTGTGGTAGCAGACCGTCAAGTGTGGAGAAACTGGGAGGTGTTTGTAAGGAATTGGAAGGAACTATATCCGAAGACGGATGGTACAAGGGCTGCAAGCTCCAATAAATAGATAGATACTAAGATATGGATTTCCGCAAAGTAACGCCTGTTTCTACCAAATAATATAAATAAATAGTTAAAATATCACAAATGCGAGTAACGTTGTTTACTTTGCTATTCGTTAGATGGCGTTGTTAGCTCTCGTGATATCGTCTTATCAACATGAAACTACATTAGCTTATGTAGGTAGCTACTGTAAATACTTACAGTAGTATAGTTACAATAGTACGCACTTGATTTTAATAAATATTTACAAACAGATTCCTTTAGAGTTGGTTGACTTGTCGAAAAACGACGGAGTGGCAAGGTAGTGCATGGCGGGCCACGCGCAGTATAGAGGGTACCGTCCAGTACTTAAGTAGTAGGTATTTACTAAGCCTTTTTAATAATAATTCTCATTAACTAGGGATGCTAATCGATGGCGATCGATGGCGAATAACCGATTATTTGATAATGGCCACGCACAGTATCGGGGTGTGACTCATTGAGAATTATTTTTTATAAATTGTTCTCCCAACGTGTAACACTGTCTCTATAGGATTTGTTTCTCAACGAGTGACAGGTTGTGGTGTGATTCGTTGGGAACAAAGCCTCACACCACAACCTAACGCCTAAAACTTAGTCATCAGCCATTTAAACGTACCCAATGCTAGGCCACTGGCCTTCATTTTGGATGGACAAGGCGAAAGGGCCATGGCCCACCACGATGGCCCAACGCGGATTGGTGGGTATACCCAGAACTTCGTCATCGCCATTTTTAATGCCCCCCTGCTGGAGGCACTAGCCTTTCTTATAGATGGATAAGGAGGACGGGCCATGACCCACCACGCGGGCCTACTGCGGTGGTGGGTTTTAACGACTGCAAATGTATCCGGGACTATTGCTTAACGTGCCTTCCGAAGCACGAAGGAGCTCCAGATAGTAAATTTTGGTCACCCATCCCGTGACACTCAATTTTTGCAGTAGCTCTTTACCAAAAACTTAAACGACTTTAATTTAATAAGTATAACCGCCACTGTGGTCTGGTGGTTCAACCAATGATATCAAACCCAGGGGTCCCGGGTTCGATTCTCAGCGGGGGTATGTACATATTGTATTCGGTTTGGTTGGTGGTACTTACTATATTTAAACTTGTTATAAGTCCGCACGGCTAGGTACCACCATCTTATCTAAGCCTGACGCCATAACATCAATTTTTCATTTTTGTGTTCCGGCAATGTTAGAGCGTGGACTGTATTGAATAGATGTACCTAGTAGGTTTCACCGTGGAAATATAAATTAGAACACAAACTGAGCTGCAATTTGTAAGGATGTATTGAAACTAAAGAGATGGAAGAAGAGACAAAACAGAAGAAGATCTATAATTAACAAAAAAAGTATAGACAATAAAATTCTAATGTTGGAAACTCCAACAAGCAGTTAGATAGCCAGTACCTAAGTGATTGAGAATTCCGGGAGAGAGGAGATAGAGGTTCGCTTCCATCTTCAGCCTTATCAATACTTAACATCGCTTTGATGACGGCTAGAAAACTCTACCTGTCGTTCATAAAAAAAGTTTTCATGTAAGTACATTTGTAAGCATACTTGAATATTATAGTAAAGGCAATTATCGATAATACGCGTAATAATTTTACGATAAGTAAGTGAGTTTCCACGGTCATTACGTAGATTGATTATAGAACAGACGATTAATCGCTCTGACTTATGTAGTTTAGGTTTTAATATTACGACTTTACCAACATTAGTATATATGAAACATACTTATGTAAGGACAAAGTCCTTCGCTCAAATAAACTGCTCAAAATGTAAAATAACTCTTTGTTGGTTTTGCTAGCCTGGTACTATTAGTTCATTATCTTGGTAGTTTATTACTACTACTACTGACTGAATGTGCATGTAAGAAATTTATTTCAAACAAGCTTCCGCCCGCGGTTCATCCGTGTGGTCCCGTTCCCGTGGGAATATCGGGATAAAAAGTAGCATATGTTACTCTCTGTCCTTTCAACCAACTCTATGCCAAAAGTCAAGTCGAAGCTCCGTAAAATCTTCGGGTTCAACTTACCTCAGTATCTCAAGACGAAAGTCTTCCACCAGTGTGTGTTGTCAGTGATGACTTACGGCAGTGGTCGGTGGACGTGGTCGCTAACTATAGGTCTGATAAGGTATCTCAGCGTGTAATGGAGAGAACTATGCTCGGCGTTTCCCTGCGTGATTAAGGTTGCCAGATGGTATCCAAAAGCAGGACATATCCTCCTTTTCCATTTTTTCCAAAAATCAGTGGCAATGTTTGGAATGCAATTTTTTTTATGAACGACGGAAAGACTCTTAGCCTTCATCATACCTGATGTTAAGTGTTTATAAGGCTTAAGATGGAAGCGAGCCTCTACCGTAATCCTCAATCACTGAGGAACTGGCTATCTTATCTCTAACTGCCGGATGGTGGTAGCTAGTCAGGCGGACTAACAACGAGTCCTACCACTAACCAAATGAAAAAAGCCAATGTAAAATGAACATTGTTGATTCAATGTACTACATAATACACCTGTTCGTACTCTGAGCGACTGTCCAACTCTAGAATTCGTGATGGTGACACAAGTTCCGATAACATCACTATTCGAAGAGGCACTACAAATACGTTGCAATCAAGGATTGCAGCGTTGATTACAACCTAGCTTGAACGAGAATTGCCCGCTACAACTAGCCTACGATGAAGACCTCACTGCCATCAGCGAAAAGTATCGAAATCGATCAAGGCTCGTGGTCGTCGACGAGAACTTTCGCCCATTCGCAAAGAACTTCAGGAGTTTCGCACCTCTCTTGGCTTTTTCAATACGTTTGCCAAATTATTTGAGTCCTTCTTATATCAACACCTTTCCAACCACATCAAACCTTTATTTCGTCATAAACAGGCATTCATCAGGCATGCAGTCATAAACGGCGTAGGTGGTGTCACTGATGGTAGATCAACTAAGACAAATCCTATACCAACTATACTAGACCAACTTTTTGTGTGAATCGTTTAAATTTTAGCAGGGGGCAGGTTGATGCCATTTACCTTGATTTTGCCAAGGCATTTGATCGCGTAAGGTAAGTCATCCAATACTGATGGCTAAAGCATATCATATGGGTATCCAAGGAAATCTGTTGTTTTGGCTTAGCGCGTACGTTTAAATCGATCCCAGTTAATCACAGTCGGTGGGTATGAATCTTTGTCTTTCCAAGTTCTGGTGTCCCACAGGGCTCAAACCTTGGGCAACTTATTTTCCTGATTTTCATCAACGATCTATACTTTTGATGATAGCAAGGTATTACAGCAAAGGCCTCAATGTAGTTTCAAAATGGTGTCATGGTGAATGAAATGTCCCTTAACATCGATAAATGTCAGAAAATTAATATTTACTAAAAGAATTTCTATCTTGATTAATTACACTTTGACTTTGACATTATGATCATGAAATGTGTGTGTTAGAGCTTTATATTTCGAAATGCTAAACCATTCAACAACATTAAATCATGAACAATTTTAAATAGTGCCTTCGTGCGAAGCATCTTAGAATACTATTCTTCAATATGGTCTCCTGTATATGACATTCATAAAGATAGGCTGGAGGCAATACAACGTAAATTTGTAAGATGGTTATGCACTAAATGCGGTTTACGTAGAAAAATACCAGATTATGAGCATCGATTAAAGTACTTAAATATGATATTACTTGAACGGCGTAGGTGGATAAACGATATTTGTACAGTTCATCGGATTGCCAATGGTTGGATTGTTAGAAGTTTATTGGAATTATTAAAATTGAAGGTGCCTACTCGTTCTGTACGTAACCCACGGCTATTCCCTATACCACCGCATAAAAACAATGTGTCTAAAAATTATCCTGTTCACCGAATGTGTGCTTACTATAATGATAGTGGCAGTGATCTCAACTGTCATGTAAATTCTTTAAAAAGATCTCCTCAATCTAATATTATAATTAATACATATATAACTTAGATATTCACAAGTATTTCGGTTTCTATTGTTTTTTTTAATCAATTTATTAAACTAGCTTTAAAATTTTAGATTAAATTTGTTAACTATTATATTGTTTTTAAATTATTTTTTTCACATGGAAATTGGGCATAGACATGCGCTTTATAAATTTAAAATATTTATTGTAATATTGTTTTTCTGTCGAATGTCTGTTATCATTGAAATGTAAAGATTTGGACTGCGCGGTTTTGCCTGCACGTGTGGCCGATCGTTTTCACGATTCAGTCCGACAAAATTGTTTCTATGTATGAAAATGAGCGATGTAAAAGGTTACAGAGATTTAAACACATTTCATAGAGCTCTCTCTCTCTAAACACTGAGACCTGCTCAGTCGGAATGTGCGTGCTTACCTGCAGGTGTGGCCGATCGCTCGATGTTCCGTCTTTTGCTCCGTCATGACTGTGCAGTCCTGGGACTGCGCAGACATGAAAGAGCGTGTAGCCGGTACATCCCGTGGTCATTTAAATCAGGTGTGAAGAAGCATTTAGCAGGCCTGAAGGTGAGGATGGATGAATTTGACTTTGACTTCATATCATTTTTATACTTATGGTAAATTTTAAATAGAAAAATATTGGAAAAAATTAACTCGGCCACAAGTGAATTCTCAGGCTGGAATCGAACCAGCAACCTTTGGAAATCCGGTCCAATGCTTGCCAATATCATTTACCAAGTAAGCGCTCGTGGCGACGCTTAACATCTGATCGTATTCGGTCCAGCCAGGTGTCGGATGGGTGACCGTCAAATGGCATTATAACAGAGCATTTCCGCGCTTCGCAGGCAGTCCCGGCTGTCATCTTATAACAGTCGTTAAGCCAAGTAACAGGCCTTATAGACGGCTTGATAACCACATACGGTATGAGTATGCGAGAAAGTTACTATCTACATATTGCAAACCTTTGGTTCTGATACCCTTATCATAAATACTTAAACTACATACTTAGTACGCATAGGTTACCTCTCCGTATTTATATTTACTCACAGAAAAATACTGGTTATGAATCTGGTTATGGATTTACAAGTAATTGAATTTTCCAACCGCACTTTTCAACGAAATTATTTAAATATAGATAAATAAATCTAAAAATATAATTTAAGCTTTCGACCGCATTACAGGAAAACATTTTTGCAAAATTATAAATTATAAATATGTTTTTAAATTACATTTAAATAATAACTAAATAACACCTAAAGGGAAACGATTCTGCATTGGTTACATCGGTTAAAATATACACGATTGTTTTCCTCTGCTAATACCCGATACCCAATAGGTAAAACGGGACCCTAATAGCGGTAGCAGCAACAACGTTCTGCAGGCCATCGCCGGTAGCGGGGACTGTCCGCTAGTCGAACACATGTGCCAAATTACTTGCTCAAAATTAAAAATTTAATTAAATTACTAACATAGCTGGTAAGTTTTCATTGTTACTAACAATAATGGACCTTATAGTAGTCTGATTAATAAACATTTTTATTTTTTTATTTTTTTTATAGTTAGTATTCTTTGCTATTACTATGACTCCACTGAGCTGTCCGTCCGTCTGTAGGTCATAGTCAAAATTTTCACAGATGATGTATATCTGTTGCCGCTTTAACAACCAAAATTAAAAACAGAATAAAATAAATAGATAAATACTTATTTAAGTGGGGCTCCCATACAACAAACGTGATTTTTGCAAGATACGAGTCCGCCTCTCACTTGGCTGGTTTTTTATTTAAATGGCTTTACTCTTGGCTTCAT
The DNA here is from genome assembly GCA_910589605.1 of Chrysoteuchia culmella. Classification (NCBI taxonomy): domain Eukaryota; kingdom Metazoa; phylum Arthropoda; class Insecta; order Lepidoptera; family Crambidae; genus Chrysoteuchia; species Chrysoteuchia culmella. The sequence continues at coordinate 3,076,142 of OU342663.1, forward strand.
TCTAAACCTCAGATTAAAAAGATGAACGAGCTCGCTTAGTAGATGCCTATTGATTGGTAAGGGTTATATTATGCTCCCGGGGAAACAGACGCAGGTCTGGAATTCCACTCCCTGGCTGTGCGCATATTAAAAGGTAGGGGTGATAACATGAGGCCTCACATCATCGTTTAGAAAACCATGTTATAAGAACGTTTTGTTTTGAATATTGTTCAAATTCGCACGGTGACATCAACAAAGTAAAATTTTGTTATTCCCTTGGCAGGAATGAAGTTGTCAAACGAAGGGAAATGACGCACTTCACCTACTGTGAAGACGATGATTGAGCGTCACAAAACTTCTAGTAGGAAGATAAGGTTATATGAGAGGGTCTAAACCACAGAACAAGGTTTAGTGTTCTGTGGTCTAAGCTTAGTACCAAAAAGCAAGGTAATAATAAATTAATACTGCGCAAAGAGATGGCAGTAGGCCCCCAGAAGTCAAGTTTATCCGTAATGTCTTGCGGATGTGCTTTAGAATTGCTCGGGCGCATGTTTGGGCGTCCACGAAAGTGGAAAATCGCTCGTAATCGCCCTCCGGAGAACGTCACCGCGTCGCGTGCGCACTTTCCCTGCGACATTATGCCTGCTGAAACTAACGAGTATCTTACAGTACAAACACAGCGTAAGTAAGGAACTAACAGGGACAACGCCCTTGAAACTTCGCGCAATGCCGCTTTTCACAAGACTTTCTTAGCATTTGACAGGACATTCACTGTGCCGAGCGAGCGTTATATGTTCATATGGCAGCTCGGTCTCGCTACCACCATCTTTCGCCTCGCGAACCCCGCACAATTGCTCTGTCAAAACGAGTCCGTCGGATGACTGTATGGAAGAGAAGATAGATAGACTGTGGTACAAGAGTCATAAAATATATAAACCTTGAACAAACAAAACCTTTTTTTTAAAGCTGCTGCTGGGTTCAGGATGGTTCAGGGGCTCTATTAGATATGACCTCTTATTACTACCTAGTTTTCTGCACTGCTATAATCCCATCCCTTTCTCTTTGTATAATGAGTAATAGAGATACACTTATAGCAATTTAGAAAACTGCCTGGAATTATCAGGTCTTAATACCCCTCATTCTCATTCATATGGATGGATTAAGAAGACCACGTGGGCCTAAAGCGTGGATGTTCACTACAACGTATTATACATGCCTAGCCAACGGCATTAAAATGCTATCCGAAGCAGGGAAGAGTTCGAGCTGATAAATTTATGGTCACCCACCCTGTGAGCGACCGTTGCGAAAGTGGCTTAACCGCTAAAATCACTCGTAATCGGTCTCCGGTGAACATCACCGCGTGCGCACTTTCTCTGTGACATTACGCCTGCTGAAACTAACGAGAATATTACAGTATCTTAGAGTACAAGAGTCATAAAATACATGAACCTTGTAAGTACCAACGAAATCAGTTTTAGGGTTCCGTACCAAAATAATAAAAGGAACCCTTATGGTGCTACTTTGTGGGTCTGCCTGTCTGTCACAGCAAAAATTTTTTTAAGTTTTAAAATAATCTTACTCCAGTTGGCCTCAATCAAAGATTAAGAAGAGGCCGATGATGGAGCGAGCTTGCCTAGAAGAAGCCTATTCACGGTTTTATCTTGAACTACTAATTGACGACCTGTTTGGCGAAGGAGTCAGCCGCCTTCTGCGCCAGAGGACCCGGGTTCGATCCCCGGACAAGACAAATATTTGTGTGCATGAACATGTCTATTTGTCTTGGTCTGGGTGTTTTATATGTATATTTTGTATGTTTTTACAAAAAAAAAGTATATAAGTATGTTTATCCGTTATCTCTTGCTCATGATACTTAATGTGGGCTAGATAAATTGGAGTGATTGTATGGAAATATTTATTTACTAATGCTTTTGAAATTTGGAAGTTTTAGCTGACGTTTGACAAACTATTTTTGAAATAAGAGAGATATAAAAAAAAATTGCAACAGGGACTGACAAAAAATTCAAAGTGGGACTAAAAAAAAAGACATTTTATACATATTTGCTTTTGGTAAGTTGACCTCGACCTATGTCGATGTATGGGGGCAATACCTATATGATGGTACGGAATATATGATTTTTTTGTCTCCCAATGGGATGATTTCACCCAATGATTTCTGGCTCCCTGGGCCAGTTAGGTAAGTCGCCCGTGACATTCACGTAAAAATTAACTTAAATTAAAATTTAATACTTACTATATTAAAAAAATGGGGAAAAGCGGTGAATGTAAAATACCATAGGTACACCAGCAAAACGACACAAAAAATTTAATAAAACTAGCAAATATTTTTTTTTGATCAGTACTAAGGTATAATTCACAACTTTTATTTATATTAGCTTTAATATTCAGAATTGGCTAAAAAAACACGATGTAGATTTGATTTTTTGAAGGCTAAGCGTCTTCCCGTTGTTCATAATACGGTGCATTTTTTAAAGAAAAGTGACGAAAAACAAAAACTCATTTTATATTTTCAAAGTAGGTTACTAGAAAAAGTATGGATTCGAATAAGTACAAAAATATTTTATGATTTTGTAATTTTTGCATTTTTCAATGCTATTTTTATACTTATGGTAAATTTTAAATAGAAAAATATTGGAAAAAATTAACTCGGCCACAAGTGAATTCTCAGACGGGAATCGAACCCGCGACCTTTGGAAATCCGGTCCAATGCTCTAACCGCTGAGCTACCGAGACTTGCGAACCACCGTCGAAATTCTCCAATACTTTTATATTTTTAATACGCTGTAGGCCAGCGTTGTTACATCAATGCTAGGAATATCCTTGCATTCGAAAGAAACATCTTTTCAGGTGTTTAACGATCGATTAAGATGCAACTGCAACGCTGGCCTACAGCGTATTAAAAATATAAAAGTATTGGAAAATTTCGACGGTGGTTCGCAAGTCTCGGTAGCTCAGCGGTTAGAGCATTGGACCGGATTTCCAAAGGTCGCATTCACTTGTGGCCGAGTTAATTTTTTCCAATATTTTTCTATTTAAAATTTACCATAAGTACAAAAATAGGTCGAAATTCGTCGTCTTCGCGGGCAAAAGTATTTTTGGACGTTTTTAATTTTTTGCTCTAAAATTCATAAATTATGCTTTTCGTCAAACAAACATCAGCTCTTTTTTTATTTATTTATTTAATAAGGCTTACCAACTAAATACATAAAGGCAATTTACATTTAGTTTACAGCTCTTAGCAAAATATTTATCTTATATGCATTTAACATAAAGGTATGCACATGATTGTTATATTGTATAAGAATAAGACGTTATTTTTCTTTATAAATTATTAGACTAATCAATAATAATACTGAGAGAAAAAAAAAAGTTGAATACATTTGCTGCAATTAAACCCGCTATATAGATTGATGGCCCATATCTTGGTTTCGTCTCTATAATAGAGACCAAACCAAGATATGACCCATCAAAATGGTTAAATGTTTGTTGATTGTCATTTCTTTTAGGCGGTTATGAACTTAATATACTGATAGGTAAAATCATTAACGGAGAATTCATTTTAAATAATTATTTATTAAGATAATATACTTTTTTATTTTTAAAATACACCTGGATTTTTTCGTAATTACATATATTATTATTGCGATTTTATAGTTAAAGATACGTTAAGAACTGTCAATTAAATAGACAATGATTATTTTGAACTAATCCTTTCTAATACCAAAAACTAATACCAATGATATTTGTTTATTATCGTATTTATTTTTCTATTCCAAACGAATACCATTGTTAAACAATTCCTAAAATAAGTTAAGTGATATGAGGTAGGTACAGACATCATATTAATTGAATTAGTCCGAACCGTGAAAAAACGGATCTTAAAATCCCGGACAGAACTCGGATGTCGTTTACGCACTGCGATCCGAATCCGATACGTAACTTCCTATTTTGACACCATCATCATCAGTGCACGGATAAGTAAGGATCTTGGCCTCCACTTACTTCCACCACCAAGTTGAAGAAATTTATGCACAATTTTTATTGATTTCACAACACAAATTTCTTAAAACACAAACAAAATCGCGAGGCGAGACACTTGAGTTAATGGCGCCATCTTTACGCAACTCGCAATTTTGACTCTGTTTTTTTTTAATGTGTTGTGCAATCATTGAAAATTCACCTTCTGTGTGACTGCGGGCCATTTATGCATAAACGCAGTATTCACCTGGGTCGCCACATCATCGACCCAGAGGAACTAAAATCTCTAAAAGCTAGGAAGATTCTTGACTTTCTGGAAGCAACCGGGCTAAAAGAGGTACTATAAATAGGTGGCGAGTTACAATAGATCTCTTAGGTCGCAGTGACTACAGCCCTCAACAGGGTTGCAAAGCCCCTAAATCCTCAAATAATAATAATAATAATAATCATTGAAAATGATCCATAAATATATTCTCCGTGGTGGTGGAAGTAAGTGGAATCCAGGATATAACTTATCCTTTAACGTCATCTCAGCCACATAACACCGACTGCTGGGTATAGGCCTCCCCAAGGATCTTCCGATTTTTATTGGGTCCATTCATAAGGGCGGGCTTGCCATAATCGCCACGCTTGGCAGGCGGGTTGGCGATCGTAGTATGGCCAAGTTTGTAGGAGACGCTGCTGCCCGTCTCCTGAAGGCTGAGTCCCTTAGTCACCTTTTACGACACCCACGGGATGAGAGGGGGTAGTGCTATTCTAAGCCGACACTACACAGCTATAGCCTTTTACGTATAGTATTAAAATAGGGAAGCAGTCTGTTCATAGTCATACTTCCGTCATGGAGATTCACGAATGACGGTGAGAAGTAAACGGATGTACTGCGTAAGCTACCGTACAAATACTTATGATAAATTTTAAATAGAAAAGTATTGGAAAAAATTAACTCGGCCACAAGTAAATTCTCAGATGGGAATTGAACTTAAGTCTCGGTAGCTCAGCGGTTAGAGCATTAGAGATTTCCAAAGGCCGTGGGTTCGATTCCCATCTGAGAATTCACTTGTGGCCGAGTTAATTTTTTCTAATATTTTTCTATTTAAAATTTATCATAAGTATATAAATAGAATAGAAAAATGCAAATATTAAAAAAAAAACATACCCTACAAATAGTTCTACGGCTATGACAGACCGTACTTTCACTATTTGGATCGGCTATGTCATTGCGTAAAATCAATCGTATTCATTTGACAGTCCATATTGTATCATATTAAATGTCATTCCATACAAATTGCAACCGTTTGAATATGATATGAACTGTCAAACGAACGATTACCTTACGCAATCGCACCCCGGATTCGGAACGGGCGTACTTAGTGCGTAAGCGCTAAATGTAGAATTTTAGAGGTATAGCAATTTATTTATTAAAAAAAAAAAAAAATGTCACTAGCGGTCGCCTGCGGTTTCACTCGCGTGGTTATATCGGGATAAAAAGTAGCCAATGTGTTAGCCCACTTCTTGAAGCCCCTACACACCTAATTTCATCCAAATCCGTCCAGCAGTTTTTGGGTGAGAGAGTAACAAACTTAAATACTTACACATTTATTAATAGTGTATTATTTTAGAAAACGAATCATTCTCCTTAATTATTAAATTACGCTTTTATTACTTTACTGAATTAAAGATAACATAGAGTTGAGTACATACACATAGGTAGTTTGTGTTATATTTTGAAAATTAAGGTAAAATACTACTATTCCTCATATGAAATATTTAAAGTTATGCCTTTTTTCATTAAAAATTTCCTCTTTTCATCGTATTTTTATTAATGGTTCAATCATTAATTTTCTAATGCTAATACCAACACTTGTAAGTACTTTTAATTAAACACTGTATTAATAATAAAAAACAAGAGTAATAAAAACGTTTTATCTAGGTTACTTACAAGCATGTCTTCTACGGTCGATAAATAATATAAAAAAGAAACAAGTTGTTATGTAAAACTTGACAATTTCCTCCTACTTAAGAAAATAACCGATCTCTCGCATCTGGGAAGATCCGTTTATGGCTCCGGCTCTCGGTCCATGGGCTAAACATCGTGTTGTCCCCCTCTCACAACCGTCCCACAGTACGGAGGGAAAGAGATGAAGTGAGAAGATGCAGTTCCGCAACTAATGAAACGTGTCCACTGTCCGGTTGCGCCTACGCATCCAACAAAAATTGTCTGCGTGATAAATATAATTTTAAACTTATTACTATTCGTTTTAAGTCTCAAAATTCAATGTTGCCAATTATTAATTAGAACAAAATTAATTTAACTATTATTACTGAACATAAATCGACATTCGCTTATCTCCTAACTTAGCGCTACAAAAGTAGAGATAAAATTATTCCAAAATGAACCTTATACCAAAGACGTAAAGATGAAAATCTAATCGTTTTAATCTGCAGCACTTACGACGTTGTACTCAGTTATTAAGTTACCAAGGTCCATGTTAAATCACCTGTGACATTGTTGCTGTCTTCTTTTATCGTGAATTAAGCACGCGTGAGAAAGAAAGAGACAAATATGTTTCAGCTAGGACTTAACAGACTATTGGTGCGTACATTGGCAAAATTAACAGGTTATGTCAGAAGTTCTGAACTCAGTGTCTCATTAATAGAAGATATTTTTTACTATACGAAAATATAAATTATTAAAACTAGTCATATGATAAAGAGGGAAAAACACGTCACAACCAGAATACATAAAAAAATAAAAATATGTAAAGTATATGTAAATTTTATACCTTTTTAGTTTTTAATCTAGTTGATAGAATTACTTAAAATAAACATCTGTACTTTGTTTATATTTTTATTAAAAAAAAATGATATCACAGTTTCGCAGTCATCTCTATATAATTTAAGGACCTACTCATAAATTACTGCAAAAAGTTACTTGGAATCAACATTTTTTTATATATTACACTTATTTTAATAGAACTTAGAACATAATTGGTTTTATTTTTACTAATTTTAAGGTTTGCGAAAATTTTCAGATTCTATAAAATAATAATACAGCATTAAATCAGTGCAACCACTGTTCACAAAAGGTTGCCGCCCCCTGCCTTCAGCTCGGGCCCGCGTATCGCTGCGCGTGAGTCGACAGTCGCTCGTGCTCCGTCGCCGGCGCGCAGTCTTCGCGCCAACCCAGTTCAAATTTAAATATCGAACTTTCAGCGTACGCTTCAACTGTGACTTTTTACTTTTTTTGAAAACTTTTCCCTAATGGCCGTGGTGTAACTAACAGTGTTGTGGTATTAAACCTTTTTACGTGATTTTTATTATTTATAATTTTGATGTGTGTGGGGTTTTAGTGACAAGTTGCGTTTAAAGTTCGTACTCGTACTTCTATGGATGTACTGGATATTCATATTTTCGTTTTGTGTTAAAAAATTCATGTGAATGTGGTATAACTTCAGTATACATCACGTTTTAAACACAAGGTGCGTATACTTTATATTATAAATGTAGATAAAATAAGATTTACTATCTGTAAAATAGTTTTATTGTATTTACTCACATACTTGCAGTATTTGTCTGTATATGAATAGTTTGTCGGTTTAGTTCATACATTTATCTTTAGATCAATATTACTATTAATAAAAGTTTTCATTCAATAAACGTCATAATAGGTACACTTTGCACCAATGCACTCGAAAAAACTATTTAATAACAAAACGCAAACTTTTTTAAAATATTACTTCATCTTATCTATATGTAAATTGGCTTAAAATAATGTTTATAAATCCGAGATAAAAGTAAAAGGTAATCCTAATTTAAACATGCTTAGATACGTACTCTTATAAATGGATTAAATGCTTGAATTAATTTCGATCCCCTTAAAAACACCTTTATAGGACCATGAGCAAAAATTTATGGAGCCTGTTCCAATACACCAATAACCAACATGAAAGCATTTGATGTGTTTTATATTTCATACTATGATCACTAAGACAAACATGGAGTTTTAACCAACATTCTTTATTAAATGAAATGAAATGAAAATAGAAATGAAATGATATGAACTGAAATAAAAATAGTTTATTGGGTCAGAAAAAACAGAGAAACGAAACAAATAGAAAAAATTACTTTTATTATCATACAAATGGTCAAGTATTTTTGATCATAGTTTCACCTGGTGGTAAGTAACGATGTTTTCGAGATATATTACGTTATTTTTAGGGATTCCTGTTTCCAGTAAAGCGAATGGGTATACCTTTTTATAAAAAAAATAACAAAATAAATACATTTTTTTATATTAGTGTCATCGGTGATCGGGGGGAGAGAGGGGAAAATGAGTATATAGAGGCGCGGGGTGGAAGGCAGCGTATGCGCAGTACACAAAAAAATAAACAAAAAAGCTTACGGTTTTTGATGCTAAGAATTCATGTTTTCTTAGGTTTAAAAATGTATCAAAACACCATGACTACCTATATATTGACTTAGCCGTGATAATATTAAATAAAGTGTATCCCATAACCGTTCATATGGCACCATTACCAACGTTGTTGAAGGATTGGAAAACGCCCATGGTCCTTTGTTATAAATTTTGGTTAATAAGAACAAAGACTATATCCAAGGTATAAGTTTAACTGTATAAAAAAAAGACAATAAGTCATTGCTCATCAAAGTTATACTTCAAAGTCGTACTTTTAGTATCAGAACGACTTATGAATATTGATGGGGTAAAAAAAGAAATTTACAAAATAACGGATTTAATGGTTTTGATGAGTTTTGAACTTTACCCTTATTCAAATGCCTTTGCACAGGTGAATAAACTCCAATGCTTCGATGGAATATTATTATAGAGCCGATGTAGTTTTATCTATATCAACAGAATATCAATAAAACTGCCTATTTTCTCTATTTGCTTTTTTTCATTGTATGCTTTGTGTTCCTTTCACAATTCTGCCAGTTTTATGTTGGAAGCTTTATTCGGTTGGAAAAATAGTTGCAAAATAGCGGTACCGCGAATAAAAATACGTATTTATTAATCAATGTTTCTCCTATTAGATAATAAGAGCCTTCAAAATTGAAATTTTTCACTTCTCGTACAGAGAAATACTTTGGGAAAACTATAGTCATAATAATAAGTTCGGCGGAAAATAATTTCAAATTAGTCTTTCAAATAAATATAGTGAAATGAAACAGTTAAACTTTTTCGTTTCAGCGGGGAAATTGAGAAAGAGCTAACTACTATCTTTTTATAATGAAAGTTTCAATTTATAAAAACGCTGACGAAAAAGACACGTAAATATCTAACAAAAAAAAACTCAAAGCGCTGTAAAAACGTTAAAATGTATAACAAAAATCAAGACTTTTTGCACCGTTATGTTTTACATGTAAAAGTTAAAAGAAAAAACATACCAAACAAACATTAATATGTTAAATTATTTAGACTTCATATTGTGACTTGCAGTAAAGACGTAGGAATATTAGATTTAACCGTTTTAACTTTTGTTTAGGTATCTACATAAAACCACGTATTTTTTTTTCACAAAACACACGTTTTCCTGTCAGTGTGTCTACAGAGGATCTAACTTTTTTTTGTTCCTCATGTTTTCTTTTGTACCCATGGTTAAAGTTTCTAAATGTATAGGTAATCGCTTCTATCCCGTTTGCGTTAAAAAAAATCAGCGTTTAATTTTCTTAGGCACACTTGCGCCAAGCTGGGTTAACATTTTACCCAGACTTAGTGCATACAAAAGTAGCACTAACTCTGGGTTTAAAGTGTGAACCCAGCTTGGCGTAAGTGGGCCTTGTAATCATCTATTTATATATTATTAACTCCAACGTTTAATAAAGTTTGCACATTTACAAAATACTTACCCAGCGTTCTTAAAAGATTGATGAAAGATACCGCCACTGGTTTTTTTCTATAAATATTAAATCAATTTTATGCAATATTCAGCTGTGATCGGATAATCGGATGCTTATTTACCTAAAGTTGAGGTGTTGGCTGATATGAAATGCACTTTTGTATCGAAAAAAATCCTGGATTTTTATTGGTTTTGTATGGGCCAGCGACTTAGCTGAATTGTCGAGTAAAATTACTATGGAAACGCGTCTTAGCGGTCGTCTCGCACCGTTTCCGAGATATAACGAGAGTTTCTGGAATCCAGAGATGTAAAAAAAAAATATTCCATATTTTCTTAGTCAAAAACTAAGTTAATATGCATAAGATTAATTGAGCACTAGTAATAGGTAAGACAAGTGATTTTTTATAATTTTAGAATTTTACATTTTTTATTATATTTTTTCGAGTCCCATATGAGTATTCACTTGTGGCCGAGTTGACTCTTTCCAATATTTTTTTATTTAAAATTTATCATAAGAATAATACAAGTGCTTAAGCACTTAATTCCAAAATAAGTAGCTTAAGAACTTGAGTTATTTATATTACCAACGCAGTTATTATAAACTTAAACATATATAACACCAGACACAAATGCAAATGTTCATCACATAAATATTCGTCCCGGGTGGGGCAAACCTACGACCTCCGGCGCAGTGGCACTGCGCTAGTCACACTCACACATCACAAATGTTTGATGACTGCCTTTAACTACTGAAAATAATGATTTCTTGAAAATAAAAGGAAATTTCATAATTTACTAGCACAAACAAAAATAATATATTTAATATTGCGACATATTGAAAAAGGAAAGTTTTGTTAATTTATAAAGCAATTTTATTGCGAAACATTGTGACATTCAGATTGTTAAACCAGGAATATGCAGTCTTTATGATACATTTGTTACATGATGATTTTACATCATAAACTAATAAAAAATATTATAAAAAAATCGACTCGGCTTACAAGTTATGGGTCAAGTCTGTAAATTTTTTTTATGCCGAGCGGATTTTTTCTAATATTTTTCTACAAAAAAAAATTTGTTTTAATTGGATTAAAATTTAAGCTTTTTAGGACTAGATAGATTGAAAAGATATAAATTCGCAAATAACGAGTTCGTATATAAAATGTAAATAAACTTCATACAATCACACCAATTACCTATGCCATGATAATTCTTATTAAGAACTATTGTTATGAATAAGTTTTATTATGAACTATAACTATAACTAACTTTTACAAATAAACAATACTCGGGTCAACTTTAATAAAGTGATAGAAAGACGTGAGCATTAGCGTAGACATTTTGCAGAAAATACTTCAGATAATTATTACTAAAGCAGTAGAAAAAAAAACTATCTCTAATATACTCGAACATATCAAAAGTGTCTAGGGATCAAGTACTTTTTCAATGATAAACAAATATCCAATTAATACAACCAGTGTAGTCTTTCAGACTGGCTTTTTACTTTAATTCTTTCTTTACACAAATAGTTAATTATACAAAAAAATCGTTAACGATACAATATAGTTAAACTAATAATTCTCTATAGCGGCGATACTATAAAGCGTAAGATCTCTAGACTCTTTTAATGGTGTATCGCTCAGACGGAGATGGAGACTGGTTTTTTTTTAAGTTTTAAGCTTTGTAAATGTAAAAAAAAACCTAACTTTAAGTGATCTGTAGGAATGCGATAAACCGAATTCCACGCGACAAAACAATGCATTTTAAGCTATTTTATACCTAATAAATGGGATTTGGGATTTCCCGTGGACCTGAATCATTAAACACAGAAAGCTAACCCCCATATTCTAAGTCGTTCTTCCAAAACTTTTTACACTGCACTCAACCTCGTCGTGGGTAAAAATGGTAGTGTGCGCTAGGCCTAACACGGATTGGCTACGTACTCTTTGGCTCCTCCAAGTTCTTACGGAGTTATGACTTAGAATACCGATTTCGAGGAGTATTTCGAAGATGTTTTCAATGAGGTTTCGTTAAGTCGCGGACGAGTAAGTGTTGGAGGAACGTCTTAGAATATGGATGTTAGTCAATCTGCAGTTTTCTAATTATATTAACTAATGATATATTAAAATTTGTGCTGAGTAGTTTTGCTTTTGTAACAAACAGGTATCTCGTGATTGTTTTTAATATTATGTGTACCTCATTATTATAATAAATAAGCATCAAAATAAATTGGGATTAATGCGTTTTATTAAGCTATAGTATTTAGCTTAATAAACATATATTTCAAATTAAACTTTATATTCTTTATATTGATATTAGCTCTAACATTTTGGGTTTGAATTTAGTTATATTCATTCAATAAGCCGCAAATAATTCTGGTTCATATAAATAACTTTCTACTATAAAATATTACATTCCGCAAATTACCGCCATTTAAAAAAAAGGCTCACAAAGACGAGCTCTTTATAGAGGATTTTTCATAACTTCTTTTAGAATATTGGTTGTTAAGGCGATACTCGAAAAAATATGCTGAAGCGAGATAGCAATGAGAAAACGACGCGCACGGGAGCGAGACCGAATTTGCAGATTAGGCAAAAATAACACAAAATCACTTCGTATTAAAAAACTACAGCGATTTAAAAAAAATGCTTCTATACGATCCTAAATATTATTGGTGTCCACTTATTAAGCCAATTTCCAATAATGTAAGTAACCCCATTTAAGAATAATCTTGAATTTTCGTATTTTTTAGAGGTCTTTTCGAAAAGAAAAAGTGTCGAGGCAAAATATTAAAATCATGTTTTTGAAACTATACGAATCTAGATAAAGGTATTGAGAAATATATATGTTATTACCAGATTTGTAACAACTGTAACCATGCTACAGTTTTATATCAAAAAGTCCATACTTTTTCCGAGTAGCGCCTTAACAGCGGAATGTCAGCCCCAATATTCTCTTCCAACTGCTCGATTGATTGTGGCAGATTAATCGAGACCCTTTGTTTCAAATATCCTATATAGAAGAAAATATTCTGAGTGTTGATAAACCTAAAATTTGAACCCATATCGAATTTTTCGTAATAAACTTCCTGAATTTTGGTACTTACATTAATGGTAAAGTGACACTGAATTTTAACCATGTAATATGTGTTTTACGAAAACAAATGACAATCGAATTTCAGTGCTTAAGTACTTTAATAAATAGGTCCTACTATTTATATCAGTGCGTGACTTTTGCCAATATTTATACCTACGTTGACACTGAAAAAAATCCTACAATTGGACAGTTTCGGCAAATGTCGTAGAGTGTTAGCGTTAGGGTTTAGTATGTGTCGCATGGGTCTATCAAGGGATAGTTGACCAAAAACTTTGAGCTTAGAAAAGTACTTTAAGTCAGTAGTACCAAGTGCATTAGTCTTTCATCCATCCAGCCATCATCAGCCTGTGGACGTCCACTGCTGGACATAGGCCTCTCCTAGATCACGCCTATTGTGGCGTTCATAGGAGGCTATTAGCCTACTGCTACCATGCTGGCCAGACGGGTTGGTAGAGAGTTCTTTTCAAGTTTTTTTCTCTCGCACAGGTTTTTAATGTGTCGAGCCTCTTAGTCGACTCTTACGACATCCCAGTCATGTAAGGGAGTTTCTTAAGCCGTCACCACACGGCAAACCTTTAAATAGTCTTTAAGTAGTTAAGTAGTAGTTAGTTTAGTCTTTAACGTTTTTATAGGCCCGCACGGAGACCTTCCTTCTCCATCCTCTGTTACAGCAGTAAGGATATAAAAAATGTTTGACAAGATGATTGTATTCGTAAGTACCATTAGGTACCTACGTTCATATACATAATTCATAAATAAGACCTAGAGTCTTTAAGAAGCAATCTAGTGAGACAGGCAAGTTTTTTGAGTATAGCGAGAGCGATTCTTCTGGTAACTTCTAAAAGTTAGTACACACATAAAACTTACTCCCAAGTATAATATTAACTATAAACCAGCGATCGTTAGCATATCATACTTAACGCTAACTAAAACATACCGTGTTTTGGTTAAGAACAGTCTGATTAAAAAACATCCGGTCCGTGGGAGCAGTTTTACGAAAACTGTTATGATATACGCGCTCAATGACTTTATGTGTCATTCATAAGCGTTCCTACTTTGAAGGTAGGTAAAAACGCGGCTTTCCGCCATTTTTTTTAAATTGCCTAAAACTTTACGCAAGGTTTAGATTAGCAAGTCGTCGTCGTCTCAGCCACATGACACCCACTGCCGGGTAAAGGCCTCCCCCAAGAATCTCCACGACGATCGGTCCTGCGCTGCCCGCATCCAGTGGCTTCCCGCGACCTTCACCAGATCGTTGGTCCACCTTGTGGGGGGCCTGCCCACGGAGCGTCGTCCGGTACGCGGTCGCCATTCCAGAACCTTTCCGCCCCAACGGCCATCGGTTCTTCTAGCTATGTGTCCCGCCCACTGCCACTTCAGCTGAGCAATCCTTCGAGCGATGTCAGTAACTTTAGTTCTCCTGCGGATCTCCTCATCTCTGATTCGACCACGCAGGGAAACGCCGAGCATAGTTACATTGCACCATGAGTTACCTTGAGCCTCCTTATCAGACCCATAGTTAGCGACCACGTTTCACTGCCGAAAGTCATCACTGGCAACACACACTGGTCGTAGACTTTCGTCTTGAGACACTGAGGTAAGTTGGACGCGAAGATTTTACGGAGCTTCCCAAATGCTGTCCATCCGAGTTGGATATTATCAAGTACTTCCTGCAATTTCTTGGTGTCTAATGTCCAAATAACTTGCAGCAAGGTCCGAAAGTCGCATCGCTTGCAGAAGTTAGCTTGCAATGTCTACTAACAAGTGGTAACAGCTTGCAGAAATCAACTCCTACAAGTTTTGTTGCAAACTTAACCTCAAAAAAAGAGCTCTTGCAATTATTGCACGATTAATCTTGTTTTTTACAAATTGTCTATTTGTGTATAATTAATTTATAGGTACTTATTACATGCTCTAGCTTGTATATACTCTATACTCTAGCTTCACCGAAATCTAACAATTTCCTGAACTAAAAATGTCTGTATGCCATTGATATTGCACTTTGATATAGAATAATATGAGTATTTATAAATAGCATTGGAAAGGAAAAACTTAAAACTTAAACAGTGCAAAAGTTCAGAGTTTAGCGGTTTCAGGAACTGTGCATTTTTTATATTAATCCATGTTGCATATTTTATGGGAAGCTTTGCATCTTCACAGCTAAAATACTATTAAAGGCTGTAAAACTGATAAAGGCGGCTTTTACACTCCGAAGATTTGGGTAAGTAGCGTTGTAAATGTCTTTTATTGAAAACTAGCGGCCGGCCGAGGTTTTACCCACGTGGTTCACGTTCCCGTGGGAATTTCGGGATGAAAAGCAGCCTATTTGTTAGTCCACTACTTGAAGTATCGACATACTAAATTTCTTCCAGGAGGAGGAGGAACAAACAAACAAATAAACAAACAAACGAACGTACTTCCGCATTTATAATATTAGTATGATAGGTATGCTAAGTATTATAACAGATTCGCACATTGCGCTATTTTTAGTACTTACCAAGTCAGCCCTTAATAATGTAGAACGTCTTTTTGAAAGGTATTCAAGTACCTACTTGAATACCTTTCAAAAAGACGTTCTACATTATTAATTTGGTTCGGTGGGTTGGTTATTAAATATATCTCTTTCGCTTACTGAATTGAATAAAACAATGATACATTTTAAACGATTGATTGAATAAAACAATTTTTATGGATTAAAAAACGCTTTTAGAAAAGATCTAAATTGCAAGTTATTTTATAGTTTATAGAAATATCCTAAAACAATCATAAAGTTTAAAAATTAAAAACTTCTGAAAATGTCTTTTTTGATTTCAATTAGATGTTGTTGTACTTACACCCATATTCTAAGTCGTTCCTCCAAAACTTACTCGTCCTCGACTTAACGAAACCTCATTGAAAACCTCTTCGAAATACTCCTCCAAATCGGTATTCCAAGTCATAACTCCGTAAGGACCTGGAGGAGCCAAAGAGTACGTAGCCACTCCGTGTTAGACCTAGCGCACACTACCATTTTTACCCACGACGAGGTTGAGTGGAGTGTAAAAAGTTTTGGAGGAACGACTTAGAATATGGGGGTAAGTCTACTTACTAGCCTATCTACTATGTCTGCAGAACTTATTGAGAAAACTAATGGGATAAATATTAAAGACTCACGAATTAAAAAGCGCCTTTATTTACACTTCTTTAATGTAGCTGTTATTTTTTTAAGCAACTTCCTAAAAGGAGGAGGTTTTCTATTCGGGTGGTATGTTTTTTATGTAGGTATGGTTTTTTTCGCCGAGATTACAGATCCGATTTACGTGATTATTTTTTTGTTCAATGCGGAATAGTTGCGATTTGGTCCCATCAGAATTTGATTCAGTTTGGCCCATTGTATTTTTATTTTATGAGCATTTTTGTTGACTTGGACGATGTAATTTTCACGATACTTTGTTTATAAATATAATCTACAAAAATCCTACTGCGGTTTACAAAACATCCTATTACAGACACTAAAATGTGAAAATAGAAATAATGCTTAAAAAACCGACTTCAAAAACTAAAAAGCAAAACATAAGCCTTTTGGAGTACAGTAAACGCAAAAAAATCGGTTCTGCCGATTCAATATATTTATTCCATATTTTTGTTCAAATGTGTAGCAACTACTCTCGCGAAAAAATAAAGCGAATCACTGGCTTTCATACAAACATGCTCACTTCGGGGTATTATGAATAAAAAGTATACGTATTTCTGGAAAGATTTGTGTGTAGATGACGAGGTAATATGTTCAAGTAAGCAATTAGCATTTTAAACAACTGAAAAGATTTCTTGATTTCCTAAACATTCAGTGAAACCAATGTTAAATTTTGCTTTCATATTAAGCTGTATGAAAGCGGAGTTAGTGCATTGGTTTTTCTTATTTTGCACACAACTGAAGGTTTTTTTTGAACTTTTGGGACTTTTATTCGTAAGTCGAGTATTCGACTGATATACCGACCGACATATAAATTTTTACATAGGTATCTGTTGATACTATCTGAATAATAATAGTAGGTTTCACACAATTTATTCCTTTTGTTCCCTAGATACTTCATAGTTACTAGGTACTTTTAGTTTTATTACTTTTATCTTTGTTATTATAGTATTTAAGTAAAATGATTTGTATTTGTAAAATATAATCTTTAAGCAGTAAGTCTTAGCTGTAAATTGTAGTGATGTGTCAGCATAAGTAGGATCTCAATTTAGAACAGAGCTTTAGAATTAAGTTTATTTTATTGTATTGATTGTGATATGTTTTGTTGACCATATAAATAAATAAATAAATAAAATAAATAAACAATGAGACTGTAGAGCATGTTTGTATAAAAATGACGCAGTGACATACTTCATTTGTCCCCGAGATAGATGTATCTTGTTCTAGCGTAAAAAGTCATCGTTAGACAGCAATAGTTGCAGGTCAGAAATTGCAGGAAAATATGGCCCGTTTAGGATCACCTTAAGAAAAATACCTTTGTACTTTTTTAAACGAAACCTGTCTATAAAAGCAACAGTAGCTTAATAATAAGATGTCAACAACGTCCATGATATATTACAGGTTATCTAAAAAAAGCTTAAAAAATAAACTTAATTGGAATTCCACTACGCAGTGTGGCCAGTTGAGATTTTATCGAGCATCTAGTGCGGCCCGCAATTGTCGATAGTCGCCGATCTTATCGACACACCGGGCGACGAAATGCGAAAGTTGTCGACGTCAAAATGTGTCATAACGTAACGGACAACACTAGTTAGACTTAGTGATTATATCTTTTTAATTTGGTTCGGTGGGTTGGTTATTAAATTATATTAATAGCTTGATATAAGCAGATCTCTTTCGCTTACTGAATTGAATAAAACAATGATACATTTTAAACGATTGATTGAATAAAACATTTTTTATGGATTAAAAAACGCTTTTAGAAAAGATCTAAATTGCGAGTTATTTTATAGTTTATAGAAATATCCTAAAGCAAACATAAAGTTTAAAAATTAAAAGCTTCTGAAAATTTCTTTTTTGATTTCAGTAAGATGTTGATGAATATTACCTTACCCTCATTTTTACACAAACAACTGAAAATCTGTTTTTACTCAATGAGTTAATATTTCACTGAGTTTTCATGCAGCTTAAAATAATAATGTTATGAATCACTATATTTTTTTATCTAAGAATACATTTTTTACTCTATTCAACTGTTTTTATTTCCTTGTAATTTTATGTGTGCATATGCTTGGTGCAAATAAATGATTATCTATCTATCTACACGCAGTGTACAGCTTCGTCCTTTTGTCAATATTACTTTAATATTGCGAGAGAAGTTGATGTCTAGTAACTTAAGTGATATTGCGGCCCACAGTCAGCTTAAAAGTACTATTACCAAGCTGTCACTATAGTAACTTTACTTGGTCATAGTCCAAATTTTTAAGTTTACCGCGATTTTATTGACTGAAAACACTAAAATAATCAACTAAAGATCAAATTTATTACTTGTTATAAGGTACTTAATGGGTATAATAATAATAATTAATAATAATTTACTTTTATTGACACATTTTTCTTACAAAAACATAGATCAATTTTCTTTTCTTAAGTTACTCATCTTAGATCTGGAAATTGACATCTGCACCTGAACTCATGTGAAATGAATGTAAGTGACATGATCGTGCATGAGATAAAAATATCATAAAAACTCGATAATAATAATAAATAATATTTCTTACGCTCACACCAATTAGCCTAGTCCCAAAGTAAGCTACGCACTGTAAGGGTTGGTCACACCCGTCCGCCTTACATTTTCCAAAAACAAATACTTACAAATAGTTTATTGATAAATATTAAACAAGAAAATATACTAGAAAAAAGCAACTAGTCTCATGTCGCCCTGACGGGATTTGAACCCGCATCCTTGGGAATCCGGCCCAATACACTAACCAATTATGCTACAGAGACCTCTGTAGCATAATTGGTTGCTTTTTTCTAGTATATTTTCTTGTTTAATATTTATCACACAAAAATAGCATTGCAAAATGCAAAATTAAAAATTTATAATTAAATGGCTGTTTCATCTTAATCGATAGTCAAACATCTGTAAAGATGTTTCTTTCGAATGCGAGGATATTTTCTCTCATTGATGAAACGACGGTGGCCAACACCGTAGAAAGGTGAATATACTAGAAAAATTCGTCGTGTCCTCATAGGTCTCTGTAGCATAATTGGTTAGTGCATTGGGCCGGATTCCCTAGGATGCGGGTTCGAAAATCCCGTCAGGGCGACATGAGACTAGTTGCTTTTTTCTAGTATATTTTCTTGTTTAATATTTATCACACAAAATTAGCATTGCAAAATTAAAAATTAAAAATTTATAGATTATTGATATTTGAATATTTCGAACCCTCGCCACTGACCTGACACAATTTTGGTGACCCACCCCATGACTGACCATGATAAGATTGCACAGCACCACCGCACCGATCTCTTTTGATGTTTTTTTTTTATGTTTAACGGGGAGACTCTTAGCCTTCATCATACCTGATGTTAAGTATTGATAAGGCTGAAGATGGAAGCAAGCCTCTCCCGGAATTCTCTACCACTGAGGGACTGGCTATATTATCTCTAACTGGCGGAACACAACAATACTGAAAACATTCTTATTATGGCGTCAGACTTAGATGAGATGGTGGTAGCTAGCCAGGCGGACTTACAACAAGTCTTACCACCAACCGAAATAAATGAATGTTATACACGTATAACGCCCTATCCATATCTACAGATAGGTTATTAATTTCGATCACATTGTAACGTTGTTATTATACTTCTACTCTACGTATTATAAATTTTTATACTATGTATTACGTATTGTATTACGGGGTGTTTTCATACAATCTATTTCAAGCACCAGTCTTCACAAATAAAAAAAAATGTTTAAATCTTACTTAAATTAACTGTAAGTAAATTATACTACATGTTTGTGTCATTAAGTAAGCTATGGTGTAGTTACTTTCCATATACTTATTATTTGTTTGTGAAGAAATAAATAAAGATTATTATTATTATTAATTTTATAGCCCCCTATGTAGCTTATTTGTCAAATTTTTATGAGAGTTTCGAAAAATAATAAATTAATGTCATACCTATCAGAGTCATGGAAATTTTATCCGCTAATTTAATCTTAAATTTAATCTAAAACAGGAAAACCTTTAGGTCAATTTACGATTGATTTACCGTCTTTTAATTATTGTTAAATATTACTTAAGTTACTATTAAGTATTAAAACTATACCTCTCGCATTTGTAAATGTTTCTTGCTTATGCAAAGTAATGTCACAGATAATAAAATAAGATTTAGTATACGCTTAATGAAACACCGAGCGGTTTTCCTCCTGTAAGTGCCATAATGTGGAAATACGTTTATATTTTTTCAGTTTTCGTGCGGTTTCGAATAGGATTTTGTATAAATAAATCTATTTGGAAGATTCGTTGGCTACTAAAATTGGATTTTAATGAGTTTCAGAAAGATTTTTTCGTTAAATAGCTTAGTTATTTAAACGTTTTACCAACACTTTGGCGTTATTGAGATAAGTGGGTAGAAATTTACTTTGAAGAGGATTGTTTTATTTATCCAACTTAAATCCAACTACGTAGGTAGGGATAAAAAATAATAAGGCTGTGACTTTAACAGATTTATTATTGCTAAAGCTGAAATAAGGTGCTGAAATCCAACTTAAGAAATTATTTATGGCCGTAACGTGCCGAAACTAAGACCTTTTTAATAATGCCCCGCAAAACGGAGGTTTCAAAAAGGTTATTTTAAAAATGGAATTAGCGGTGCTCGAACTCGCGGGCGCGGCAACGCGTCGCAGTGCCGCCAACATTGACAGCTGTCAATCAGATTCAACATGGCCGCGCAGCCGGTCCGGTCCGAACAAACATGCTACGCTATCTCGTCAAATCTGACGAGTTCAGTACCCGTGTTAGATTATTGCCGAGATATTTTCCGCATCGAATGTTGTGACTAAAGCTTAGATCGATTGAGCTCACAACATAAATACATTACAATGCAGAGGTCGAAAATTAAATCGGAAGTCGTTTAACTATAACGCTTTGTTATACGGGCATCTTTTTTTAGTACAGATTATAAGAACATCTTGATGGCACTGGCTTGCGATTGATATTGTGAAACAACTTTCATAAACGCTGGCTATAGGTATTCGGAAATATCTTCTCTACACCTTAGGTTCATTTAGTCATTTAGTAAATTAGTTACAGTAGTCTAGTTAAACAAAAATAATATGGTAAAATCCCAATCTAACTAAAATCATATTATCTACGATTTTTATAAATTGTCATCATCCCTACTTTTCTATTCCTTAAAAAGAGTCCCAGAGTCTGTTGCAAGAAGACTTCACCGACAATGAGCGACGGTGAAGTCTACTCAACACCTCCGTACATAATACATCCTCCGTACATATTTATCTATAATGTTGTTAGCTTGTTAATCACTGTCTTTTTATTGTTTTTTTTTTCCATTGCCGCCATGATCTCTCCTCTATCATCCTTTGCGGATGACTGGTAGAGAATGCCTAAGGGCATTAAGTCCGCCATTTGCTGTATATGTGCAATAAAGAGTTAATAAATAAAAAATAAATACACATAGTCATCTTTTTGATCTTCTGATCGACTACGATTAAATAACGTGGATATGTATCTGCTTTAAGGCTTGATTTAAAAATAAACATCAACAACTTAAAAAATAGGTCATAATATCTACGTACTGAATTTAAGCTTCATAAATATTATAAATGCGAAAGTTTAGATATTTGCAGGGTTTGAACTTAAACACGCAAAAAGAGCTGAATGGATTGGGATGAATTTTCTTCTTTTTATCGCGATATTCCTACGGGAATGGGAACCACGCGGATGAAACCACGGGCAACTGCTACTATTATTAGTTTGAGCTATCCTAATCTTAATATATATAAATCTCCTGTCACGATGTTTGTCCGCGATGGATTCCTAAACTACTTAACCGATTTAAAATTAAATTGGCACACCGTGAGCAGTCTGGTCCAACTTAAGAGATAGGATAGCTTTGATCCCAAAATTCTTACGGGAAGGGGAACCACGGGCCGCATACCGCGGGCGGCCGCTAGCCACTGCATAAAACTGAGTCTGGATGTTTCTTGTGTAGGTTACAAGCTCTTGCTTAGTTTTGGGCTAGCTAGCTAGTGTTGTGTAAAAATGTCTCAAATTAACTCTTTTTTGCCAAACTACAGTCGAACATACATGAAGATTACACACATTTGACAATAGCCTTGCTTTTTGGGTAGCTGCGACAAGACGGTTGCATGCTCTCATCTCACTCGGTCGGCTGAGCATGAACACACTAATGCCACCTAATGCCTTCGCCTTTTGTCACAGTGAAAGTCAAGATGTTCTGTAACTTTTGTTTTCTACAGTCTCTTCGAGCATTTACATGCTCCGAAGAACCACGTTCTGACTTGAAACTTTTTAATGTTTAACATCATTAGTAGAAATCTAACTCTACGAAAATCTGTGTTTATAAAAATGACGCAGGCTTGCTTAAATATATCATCGTAGATTCCAGCCATCCGCACGATGCGATATGTATCCTCCTTCCTGCACCCCGATCGCCTAACGGTAAAGCTTGTGCTATCGCTATAGCTATCGATTTTTCAAACCCCCTACCACAAGGGCTCTCGCTGACGCTATCACTTTCATACTAAAAATGTAATAGTGAATCCAATAGGTGAATAGAAATATGCAGGATTTTTTTATTTTTTTTTTATTTGCCACAAACATGGTACAATTGATGTCATAATTCATTAAAGTTTCACATATTTGACCCATAACACAGGCATGCAAATATTGTTTACAACTTACAAGTTATAAAACAAAACAACACAAGGGAAAAAAAATTAAACTACTTGCTGATTTTTAGTAAAATATTAAATTTCTAACTATGCCTGTAATGGCTATACTTATTTAAATTATATAATTGTATGATGGTTTTGAACAAATTAATAATAATCAAAACTAAACACTTAATATTAATGTCAAAATAGTATTTATGTCAAAACAATAATTACAGTCATGTCAATTTACAAATTCTAAAATATTCTATTAAATGTCAATATGAATTAATAATATATAAAAACGCACATACAAAAAAAAAATTAAACATTGTATTAAATGTCATAGGGATTCATGTCATAATTATTAACAACTTTTCTTAATTTTTCCATTCGAAATTCTTTAAGCTTTCGCTTAAATATTCTAAATGGCAATTGCTTAATATCATAAGGCAGTTTGTTAAATATTAATATAGCTTGACAGTCAATTAGTCAAAAACCCTATGGTTGAAGGGTTTTATGAGAGTTTGAAGTTTGCAGGGGCTAATTATATTGTCTAATTTTAAAATCTATCACAATCCCTTTCAATTCTTTATTTGAAAGATATTCACATACTTGACATGCCGTCACCATTTGAAATTTGATAGGGATTGGATCGGGACGCGTTTTGAAAGGTATTGAATGAACGAAATTGAACTGTCTAAGCAAAGTGACAGACGAAAATATCTTTCAAATGTATGGAGAAATGTCCAATGAAGGTGTCATTTAAAACGTCATTCGTTCCGAAAGGGATTGCGACTATAAGTTACACAATTCCATAAATCACTATCACAATCATAATACATTTGAAAGAGATTTTGATAGATTTTGAAATTAGACTGTTAGCCTTCATCATACCTGATGTAAAGTATTGATACGGCTGAAGATGGTAGCGAGCCTCTCCTGGAATCCTCAATCACTGAGGAACTGGTTATCTTATCTCTAACTGCCGGAATACAACAATGCGTGAAAACATTGTTGCTATGGCGACAGACTAAGATAAGATGGTGGTAGCTAGCAAGGCGGACTAACAACAAGTCCTACCACCAACCCATCTATATTTATTTATTTATTTCATAACAATGTTCATTGTGTCGAAATTCATGGTTACATAAATAAAAATTAGTTAACAATTAAACAACAAAAAATTATATAATTAAATTGACACATTTACACATAATATTGTGGACATACACGCATTCGAGATGTTCGATATTAAAAAATTTACGTCAACTTATGATATAATAATAATGTCAACTTACGATATTATAATAATGTCAACATAATTTGTTTATTAATTTTTAAGTCCAATGCATAATAATAAAACTTAAGGAAATACAATACAATACACATAAATACTACTGGCTATTCAAAAAATCATTTATTGAATAGAAGCATTCCTTCAACAAGAATGACTTCAATTTATTTTTAAAATTTGACTCGTACACTGCGCTTTTTAACTCATTTGGCAGTTTATTGAATAAATTCACTGACTGATATTTGGGACAATGCTTGACCAAATCTATTGTGGGAACGATTTTCTGCTTAAACGCTTGTCTTCTCGTTGCAGCCCTAATAATTTTCTCATCGGGATTCTCATATTCTGTTACAGTTTTAGCGAAATGAGAAAGTATAACTAGAATATATAAACTAGGAACAGTTAGTATACCTAGTTTCCTAAAATGCTCCCGACAAGACTCTTGTTGGGGTATGCGTACCATTGTCCTAATTGCTCTTTTTTGTAATATGAAAGCCTTATTAACATTGTAGTCATATCTCCTACCCCAGCAGAATATACTATAACGGAACCTCGATTCTACCAAGGCATAGTATACTAGTTTCAAATGCTTTATGTCTGTTATATGCTATATGAGAGTTCTACAGTTACTTTTTCTATAAGTTAACAATGTCAGCATTGTCAAAAGACGTCGTTGTAGACAAATTCGTTGTGGGGACAGGCGAAGTTCTAAAGTTTATACGAGAATGCACTAAGTACATCCAGTCACACTAATGTATACCGTTTTTTTACACGGTGAAATCCACTTTCAATAAGTTAGTTTAATATTAATACTAAACTAAATTAGAACAACGTTTACGGATTTCAGTGCACACTAAGGACTATTGGGTTTCAAAGTTTTTTTTTTGGATTTTCGACGATTCGGCATCTTTTCAGCTTTTTTTTTTAAATATTTCCATACAATCACACCAATTATCTAGCCCACGTTAAGTATCATGAAGAACTTGTGTTATGGATACTAGATAACGGATAAACATACTTATATACATTTTTTTTTGTAAATACATACATAATATACATATTAAACATCCAGACCAAGACAAATAGACATGTTCATGCACACAAATATTTGTCTTGTCCGGGGATCGAACCCGGGACCTCTGCCGCAGAAGGTGGGGTTAGTACCCCTGCGCTTTTAAATTAGCTGTCGTCTTTTAAATTAACTTTTGGAGGGTAGACAGTCACCCGTGACCACGGCAGCTGAAAAGGCGCCGAAACACTAAATATTGGGTAATGAACAGAAACTGCACTAAAACCCGTAAAAGTTGTTTTTTTTTTTTTAATGATACACGAAAATACTTATGATGTGCTTAAATACTAAACTACAAACTAAACTTGACTAAGCGCGCCAAAATCTTAACTTTTCCAAAGTATAACATATTTTTATACTTATGGTAAATTTTAAATAGAAATATATTAGAAAGAATTAATTCGGCCACAAGAGAATTCACTTGTGGCCGAGTTAATTTTTTCCAATATTTTTCTATTTAAAATTTACCATAAGTATAAAAATAGCATTGAAAAATGCAAAAATTACAAAATCATATATAACATTATATTCTTTTGTTTCAGTTGACGCTGTACAGAGGCGCGTAGTGCTGTGACGTGCATAATGCGGTACCACTTTTCGGCATCTCTCCAACGGACTCTCAAGTTAGTGATGTGCGCGTGACATTTTATAAGGCCAGTCGATCGATTGTGTTTAGAGACAATTACGAATGAACAGCCTCATGCTGACGACAACCGGATCTGTGGATGACCCAACTTGTGTTGATAACAACATGTCTTTTTCATATAAGTGAGTACTTCGATTGTAACATTGTAATTAAGATTTAGGAACAGTACTTTTATTCGATAATACAGTACTCTGATAAACCAATTCTCTACCTTAAATTGTTTTGCTTTATTTAAATAAATGACATTTTTTATATGCTTTGAATGAAAACACCACATGTTCAATGTTAATACATTGTCGTTTAAAGGTCATTTTAATAACCAATCTTTAATAAGTAATAGGCTTTATGAGGGGTTTGCTGCCATGTTTTTGTTAATTAGTCCAAATTAATAGTGGTTGCTTTAACGTTACCTATTATAACTAATACTAGGGATATATTGTAATCTAACTAACACCGAGCATAGTAAAGTTATTTTCAAATTATTAGTAAGTACATTGCGTGCTACTTTAACGTAACTGTATATTATTATGTAATAACTTCGCGTATTCAAATGGTGTTTATTTAAAATAAGCAAAGTTGACATCAACCATGATGTGTCTTTTAAGCCATGAATATTGAACAGTTTAATTTAGATAAGTATTAGGTATTTATAATTATGACGCCGGTACTTATTTATTTGTCTACAACGAGGGGAACGTTTAGCTTTGATCATACCACCTTATTGTCTAATTTCAAAATCTATCACAATCCCTTTCAAAGGTATTGTGATTGTGATAGTGATTTATGAAATCGTGTAACTTATAGTCGCAACCCTTTCGGAACGAATGATGTTTTAAATTACACTTCATTTGACACTTCTCCGTACATTTGAAAGATATTTTCGTGTGTCACTTTGCTTAGACAGATCAATTTCGTTCATTCAATATCTTTCAAAACGCGTCCCGATCACAATCCCTGTCAAATGTCAAAAAGTGACGGCCTGAAGTATGTAAATATCTTTCAAATGACGAATGGTAAGGTCGTGCGATAGATTTTAAAATAACACACTTAACCCCCTTATGTACCTAAAGGCTGAATGAAATCGCGCTTCTCCCAGAATCCTCAATTCTGATGAACTGATTATTCTTACAACTGCCGGAACACAACAATGCTGAAAACATTATGTTTATGTCGTTACATGATATGGCGATAGCTAGTCAGGCAGGTTTACAAGTTCAACCACCAACCAAACCGAATACTAGGTATATGCACCCCCACAAAAACCAAACCTGCAAATCTGTAAATGATCCAACGGGGATCTGTTATCCTATTATAAATTATGTTACTAATAGTGGTGCCGGTTAAAATGTGTTTTCGTTTCTTATTTACATGATCCCAAAGGTGTTTTGGTATATTTACAAAATATATTTTAAATAGGTACCTAAGTAATAAAAACAGTGAAAGTTTAAAAGGAGATAAAGGAATCCCATCCCACAACATAACTCATGAAAGATGTAAGAAGTAGTACCTAAGTTCGCTACCATGCATCGCCAACCTTTTGCGCAAAAAACTGAAGTAGTCCATAGATTTCCCTATGAAGTGTTTTTTTAATACTTTACATTATGGCAACTTTCATGATTTCGAGGAGATACTTCTTTCTGTACCTACTCAATTGTTCTGTGGTAGAATCTATACGCAGTCTGTGAAACAGATATCTGATCTATAATTAATCATTTTGAAATACATATTAATTATTCTGTTTTCATAATTAAACCTCCTTTGAATATTAAATAAACCTCTGATGAAATGTTGATTTAATATAACCCAGCCACCTCCTATTATATACTTGAAAATTATTATAATATTGCTAATATATTTGGCACAAACACGACCATTAATGTAAAATATAAACATATATTAAATAAAATATGACATAAAGAAAAGTCCGCCTTAACATAACCACAATGGATTTTTATCACTGCGACGTGATTACGACAAGAAGCCTCATATTCGGCCTCTAATTGCATTCAACGCCGACAAAAATTAAAAAGAAAACTCGCACAGCAAGAATCCCGCCTATTTTTAAAAATGAAACCCGCCGATTATTCGCCTAATTAATAAACCAATCACGTACAGTCCAGACGCGGCGTCGAGGCGCGACGGACGTGCGGGCCGAGGGGGATGCGCGCTCCGATATTCGAATACTATAAATTTTTTATGCACTCGAAGCATCGCAATGTTACATGTAATTGGCTTGACGGCAATGACAGCGGATTTAGTATCAAATCAATTATCGATACAAACCGCATCGCAATAACGACACATGAAACAGCATGGTGCAATTAGTCCTTAATAGTGTTAGCTACCTTTACAACATTTCCTTACACGTACCAAAAAAGGTTAAACTGAAAAGTTCTAAGTAAAATCTGTCGTAGCATGTTTCATCTGAAATTAGTACTAGAATATTCATTGAGAAATGACAGAATCAACACTTTTGACGCGGAAAAATTAAAAATTTTGTCGTCGAAAAGAAACCGTTTAGCAAATAAATGCATTCTTGTTATGTCTTTGCGCAGCGTGACAACAAAAACTAGTTGAATAATAAATCCGTTGGTTGGCAGCACTGGGAGCCGAGGATGGCCGAAACGAGACGAGTGGAGGCGAAGATTAGCGAGCGAGCGCTTTTTGTTTGCATCAATCGATGCGGTCGCGCATTCGTACGATGAATAATTCAAAAATTGACATGAAATGGCGTATGGTTCGTTTTTTTAAATGAAAGGTGCCCGATTGAGGGCTGCACTGTAACCGTCTGACGAATTCATTGGCCGACGGCTTTTTGCGTCCGTTAATTGCTGTATTTACTATAGATTTAAAAAATTCAAAATTGCGTTCTACTTTTTTTTTATATTTCATTACTGGCATTGGATTCCAGTTTTATGTGGAGCCTCGACGGTCTGTGTGTAGCCTCAAAGTTTATTGGCTAACCGCAAATAAGCATTAATCTTGAACTTGGCACAGCATAACTGTACATTTGGTAGACACTTCGAATAATAACAATTCAATATAATATTGTATTTAATAATAGATGTATCTATAACTTTACATAAATAATAAAAAATCCGTTTCTTAATTTCAATCTGACATAAACTTAGAATAGTGACGTGACACATTTCGATACCGATTTTCAAAATTAAATCGAGAGTTTTCATAAACGATGACGCCGTCTCGATTAAAGTGGTCAACAAAAACATGTATAGAAATGCAACTTTAAATAAGTTCTTCATAATTAATTCTCGCAATGCTGTTAATGATGCACAGTTTCCGAGTACTGACCAAATTTGTATGCGATCATCGAAACAGTGCGCTCTTTTGGACAAATGGCTTCATCTTGTTTAAACGCGCCACATAACTTATGGTTATATCCAGTTTTTATATAGCAAACTGACAGAGGATAATTTAATTTAACATGCTTAGTACGATCATGTTAATATTGAAATGCAATTAAGGAGTTTATCTCTTGAACGAAATTACTTTCGGCTGTAATTGAAACTTCTTGTATTGTTCTCAATGCAAAAAGTTTCAATATCTATACATGTTGCTTTATTTAAAAATTAAGAAAAGAGAGAGACGTTTATAATTATACATGACCTACCAATTTTACATATAGAATTCTAGTGAACACAGAGATTATCGGATGAATGAATGAATCGATTTAAAAGTGCTCAATAGATGATAACGATGTCGGCTGACATCAACGGTTATGCATTGTACAAGTTGAATTTCAATATATAAAAAAATGCTTATTGAATTTTATTGGTTTAGATTAGTACAAAAGTTATTTCGAACTAGGCACGGATCCGTGTCTGTGGTTCCGTGTCTTAACCACGAGGAGGTATTATTCCTGAAAAGAAAAAGATAACATATTTACACTACGTTGCTCCGCCGACTTCCAGGAGCAATATTTTTAGTTTTATATATAAACGTGTAAAAAAACGAGATTTCAAAAAAAATATACTTACTACAAATATATGCGATTGATAAAACGCTTTATGAAAAATCGCTACATAAAAAAGACGAAAAATAAAATTAGCAAGCCAAAAAGAACGCGATGTGAAAATTCGCTACTATTAAAAAATGCTTTTGTGAAACTTATCGCACAAATCGTGTGTATGTTGTTGAAAACTATTACTTTCATGTTATAGTATTAATTTTTATTTAAAAGTTTTGGCTACAGTAACAGCTTCACAGATAGCAACTCAGCTGTGGGTACCTTCCTTCAGTGTCTTCATAGATAAACGAAAAATCTATAAAATTTTAGGTTAATTATGTTTTGACTGTGACTATTGACCCAGCCCCTCAAAAAATAAAACTACAATAGAAGGAAATGATAAAAACCTTTTTCATAAATAGAAGCGAAATCGATTAAAAAGTTTCAATTCGAAATCCAAAATCGACTGACAAGCTAGAGGTCAACGGAAAAATAGCATAAAAAAGTTAACATTGGCAGTCCGCAGCGAAGTTATGTCCCTGGCTGAATACCGTTAGGATGCCTTCCGAACTCAAAACGAGATTAAAAATAAAATTAAAAAATATATATAAGCCGAAAACTATTCCAATTGCCAGCGTTCGGAATTCGTTTTGGATGCTATAAAATTTTAGAGTTTATTTTTGCTAGAGTAAGTTAGTTATACCTACGTACGTGGAGAAATCGATATGGGCAAGAAGTTCTATGGGATTTTATACTTTGGACCTTAAACGTCTATTCGCCATATTATTTTTTCGGTGTCTACACTTCTTCTAATTAAAACTATTACCCATTAACTGATAGAGAATGCTAATAAGAATTAAGTCGGCCGCTCGCTGCTCTATTCAATAAAGATACATAAGAATGCCTATCTATTTCGAAGGCAGTGATATAATAAAAAATAAATAAAAAAAACAATTAGGGTTCTCCAAATCTCTCATACGTATCTACAGGACAGATTATCTATATTTTATATTATAAAGCTGAAGAGTTTGTTTGTTAGAACGCGCTAATCTCTGGAACTACTTTACCGATTTAGAAAATTCTTAGACCATTAGAAAGCTACATTTCTCCCGAGTGACATAGGCTATATTCTTATCCCGATATTCCCACGGGAACGGGCACCACGCGGGCAAAACCGCGAGGATCCGCTAGTATTATCATAATTATAGTTCTCTTTTACCAATCAAGCCTATTTAATTTTTGACGTCATTATTAT
Organism: Chrysoteuchia culmella; assembly: GCA_910589605.1. Lineage (NCBI taxonomy): Eukaryota > Metazoa > Arthropoda > Insecta > Lepidoptera > Crambidae > Chrysoteuchia > Chrysoteuchia culmella. The sequence goes on from OU342663.1 coordinate 3,107,183, forward strand.
TGTCTAGAATCACGTTTTCTAAATAAACACAGGCATTCTTATTAGCATAAATAAATAAACAATATGATACTGGTAAACAAGCAAGGCATAAGTATTTTTTCATTAATTTTTGTCCTTTGTCATGCGAAGGTGATTCCCTAGTATCAAAATAAGTACATAAGCTAAGTAATGTTTAACTGATAAAGAATGGCCTTGCCATTAATCGATTTCTAAGTTGACACTTATGATGGCCATTTATTTCATTACAAGTTGTACTTTGCAATAATATCCTGAAGCTTGAACAATCAAGCCCAACAAAAAAAGTGACGACACTATCTTACCAAGTCTTGTTAAAAGGAACGTAAAATTAAATGGAGCAATTGTACAAATAAGCTTCTGTGGACACATAATAGGTTGTAGTTTGCTACGCATTTGCTTTGCGAATAAAACGCAAAAGCATCGCAGTCGGCAACCAGAAACCATCCAGAAACCTTTGCAAACGCAGACAGGCTGACCGCCGCTACTAAGTAAGACGAGGACATAAATTCTTCAATGGACTAAACAAAAATAATAAAACAAAAAACACAAAAACTCCTTACAGAGCTACCGAACTATAATTTATGGGAGCCCGACTTCGCGACGGCCATCGCTCGAAATAAAATTAAAAAGAAAAAAGGAAATTTCGAAAAAAGAACACCGATTCGCAAACGCAGACGCAAAACGGTGAAATTGGAAATAATTTTGCGATAGTATCGCTCGGCCGGTACCTTTCAATTTCTTTATACGTTTGCAAATTTGCTTTTTTGTTTTGTCACTGGCTGGATTTCGAGTTGTTTGTGGCCGGTCGTGGGCAAGATCAGTATTAAAGTAAATTATATTAGTCGTGTTTTGTTTTGTCTTTCGAGTTACAACCTTTTTGTAGTAGATAAGTTGGACATCAGAAATATTGTTGAAGAAACTTTTGATCTATATGACGGTATTTACTTTTTTTATAGGGGTTTGTGTGTTGTTCTTTTGACTAAGGGCCTGTTTCACAGTCTAAAATAAGGTTTGAGTAGCTTACTTGAAAGATGATTTGGCAGATATGATATGAAAAATATGTCAAATCCTCTACTCATAGTCATAAGTCATAAGTCATCAAGTAAGCTACTCGGAACTTACTTTTAGATTGTGAAACAGGCCCTAAGTAGCGTATTTTTTAAATAGTTAGATGAAAAGAAAACTGTTTCTTTTGATAACGAAAAGACGCCACTTGAAAAAAAAACTTACGAAATTACGAAAGTTAACTTTGATCGTTTTTGTTTTTGTTCTATAATTTCATAGATGAAAAAATCAATAACCATACAATTGATACAATTCCGAGATAAGAAGTTCACCACTTGTCTTACGAATATTAGTCCCAACGAAGGTATTAACATAAACATAAAAAGGCACACCCAGACACTGAACAAATTACAGGTCTGAATAGTTTTCTGGGTTATCGAACCCCTGACCTCTTGCGCAGCAAATGTCAGTCAGTCAAAACACAACTGAAAACTGAAAGTGACTACTTGTAACTTGTAGAACTTAATTAAAACAAAAAAAACCGGCCAAGTGCGAGACGGACTCGCGCACGAAGGGTTCCGTAGATACATTATCTATACAACATTAGAAACTATATTACTTAGAACCTTTTTTTAGATTTTTTTACGGCAAAAGAATTTCTTTTTTTGTATGCCCCACTTAAATATTTATTTCTAGTAAGTATTTGTTGCTAAAGCGACAACAGAAATGAATCATCTGTGAAAAAACATGTCTAGCTATCACGGTTCATGAGATACTACAGCCTGGTGACAGACGAACAGTGGAGGGTCCTGTTTCTACCCTTTGGGTACGGAACCCTAAAAAGTGTAAATAAAAATTGTTGTTGCTTAGCATCACACTGTCTTATAAACTTTTTATTTTTTTTAAGTAACTTGTGGTTAACGTCTTTGACTGCATATTTGTTTAAGTTACCTAAGAAAATATGATTTAAACCCTTATATGTAATATGTAGTTGTTTGTTGACCCAAATAAAGAGAGAAAAAAAAAAAAAAACTTCCTGTTATCATCAAAAGCTCGGTGTTGCCAGTGTTGGCAGTAACTATTTAAAGTGACAGCATCAGAGCTCGCCAGTTGCCCTGTAATTACGGGTAGCAACAAATTAGAAAGTTTGGCGACTGAGCCTGGCTTGCCAGTCCACATGGATACTGGCATACTAGATGTGGCAGCGATGAAGCAACTTCCGAATGACTTTGCCTGTAATATGAAGATCTCTAGAGATGTTTTGTCTAAAAAATGTGTGTCAAATATGGCATTTCATCTTAGAAAAACACTTTCGCTCAACAGCTTATAAAATTACACTTCATTACATGCGTCGTCCTAGTGCGTTGTTTTTTATTATTAACGACGAGGAGACTCTTAGCCTCCATCAGACCTGATGTTAAGTAGTGATAAGGCTGAAGATGGAAGCGAGTAAATCTCTCCCGGAATCCTCAACAACTGAGGAACTGTCTATCTTATCCTTGCCGAAACACAACAAAGCTGAAAACATTGTTGTTATGGCGGCAGACTTAGATAAGATGGTAGCTAGCCAGGCGGACTTACAACAAGTCCTACCACCAACCAAACCGAATACAGTATGTGCCCCCACTGGGAATCGAACCCGGGACCTCTGGGTGTGATACCGTGGTGCCTTCCATATCTTATTTTTTTATCAGTAGATAGACTATCTTAGGGAATATTTGACCGGGATAAAAAAATCCGTATGTAAGGTTATCTGTGTGCATAATTTAAAAATCCGCTCTGCCGATTTTGTGTGATTGATTTTGAGAGAGAGAGAGAGATAATGTTTTTATTTCCATAAAAGACCACACAAAACATATAACACAGATAATAAGGTAAAGAAAAGAAAACATGATATTGATAAACAAACAATAGGTACAGATAAATGTCGGCTTAGAATAGCACTATCCCCTCTCATCCCGTGGGTGTCGTAAAAGGCGACTAAGGGACTTAGGGCCTTCAGAGGACGGGCAGCAGCGTCTCCTACAAACTTGGCCATACTGCGATCGCCAACCCGCCTGCCAAGCGTGGCGATTATGGCAAACCCCCCCCCCCTTTTTAAGGGGAGGCCTATACCCAGCAGTGGGTGTTATGTGGCTGAGACGACGAAATAATAATAGGGTCCCTGCCTCAGCATGTGTTGCCATGACACTAAATGTGTCACGGCAACGCTGGTATTCTGGCAGAGCCCGTTGGTGCGCGATTGGTGTAATTATACATATTATACATAGAATAAAACACAGTAGTTACAGATTGAGTAACAACGTTTAAATTGGAACATTTATTTTAAACTATTAGTAGGATATAGGACAAATTAAAATGGTCATCACGTGAATGTTTTCCAGCAGGAATAATACCACGACCCACAGCTGCTAACGAGCAGGATTACTATACATCGCGTCATGTAAGAAGAACACTGGGCGATAGATATAGAAGACAGTCATGTTTAGCTTGGTGTCACAAGGGTAGCACATCTCTATCACCGACGGAAGACCAGCGCTGGCCAAAAAGTCAAGCAATATGCTGAGTCGGAACCGTTTTGGGACTGTTCTTTTTTTGTGTTACTTTGATGTATCCTATTGTCGTGTTGGTCTCAAATAAATATAATTTTCTTTTTTTCTATCTTTGTATCTATTTCTCTTCTTCTATTTTGCCGTGTGGTGACGGCCTAAGAATACAAGTGTCACCACTCCCTTACATGCCTGGGATGACGTAAAAATCGACTAAGAGGCTCGACGCATGCGAGAGAAGGAAAACTTGAAACAAACCCTCTACCAACCCGTCTGGCCAGAATGGTAGCAGTAGGCTAATAGCCTCCTATAAACGCCACAATAGGCGAGAGCCGGGAGAGGCTTATGGCCAGCAGTGGACGTCCACAGGCTGATGATGGATATATTTCTCAGCGTTCTTTTTACATGACAAGAGATAAACCCACTAGGCATTATACAGTTGGATATAAAAGCCTTGTTCACTGTCGCTTCCAGTTTGGATATAATTAGTTCCGTCAACTCATCCGCATAGCTCACGACATATCAATAATGATTTGTCATAATCCTCAGCCGGTTTCGAAGTACAGCTACACAATATCACTAACCATTATTAACTTATGAATGAAGTGAGTTCAAATGATTTACATAATAACAATGCTTTTGCATATAAAGTTCGAAATCTATGTGCAGTCGAAAAAGTCGGAAAAAAATGTGAGCTTACAAGAGTTTTTATTAGAGACAGACAAGAGACTTCATTATCCACTTAAAATGTGGAAAAATCTCTTTTATTAAAATTGAAAAGCTCTTACAATCTCTTTTGAGTGGGAACCAAAACCCAAACAGTTTTATTATAAGTGATATATACCATTAAATACCACAAATACTCCATTGGAAGCGCTCGTGGCGATGCTTGACAGACTGATCGAATTCGTTCACGTTTGCTAAGCAAAGCTAGGTCCAGGAACGTTAAACCGTCGGTCCCGTTTGTTGTCATCTGATAACAGTCGTTAAGTCAAGTCAGAGGCATTATAGGCAACTTGAGACTAGAGGTGGCCGCTAATCCAGATACGATAAGAGAAGAGAGAGAGTTCGTTGTTATATCAAAAACAGGGTCTGACGCAGAATGTTCACTTTGCAAAATGAGCATTCCCATAAAAATTACATTTCGCAGAATGTGCATTTCACAAAATAAGCATTTCGCAAAATAAGCATTTCGCAAAATAAGCATCTCTTGAAATGTGCACTTCGCAAAATGTGCACTTTTCTAGGATATTGTGTGTAATTGTGCTGTGTAAGAAGGTAAGTCACGAAAGTATTTTTTTTTATAAACACTTTTTTTATTTATTTTACGTAACGTAACCTAAATAAAAATATTTTTAGTTGAAAGTACCAGGGTCGCTAGCTTACCAGTTATTTTAGATTTTGTGCTAAGTTCTGATTTTATATCGTGGCATTTTATTATAACTTTTATTTTTGCATTTTACAATGCTATTTTTAATGTGAAAATTTCAGAGAAAATCGCTTCAAGTCTCTCCCGCACAGTACAATTACCCTTACTACACATGTGTGCATATTTGCAGAGTGCAGTTTTCTTATCAAATGCATTCTTATCACTTATCAGCAAATGCGTCGACCTTCCATCTTTGTAGCTACTTACAAATTTTCTCTCAAACACGAAATGCACGTTTGTCCTGACTGATAAACTGGGCACTTCTGCTAATGTTGCCGAAAACCTTTTCACGACTAAGCCACTAAGCCAATTTTGATTAATTTTGGCACACATATTGATTAGACCTTGGAGATGGATATATGAAGCCGTAACTCCTTCTTCGCACGAAGTGTTTGGTGTTGCTTAGTGGAAACCATTGTTTGTTGCTTAGTGGAATCAAAACGTTTTTCCAACTACAAAAAAAAAAATTTGATCACCCATCCCAAAATTGACCACACCCAAAGTCGCTTAGCTTTCATAATCTACTTAGATTGTATATAGAAGCCGGATAGATTCCTTCCATGGTCTTCTCCTAACAGTTATTTGTAAAAAAATTAGCCATCCATCCCAAAATTGACCACACCCAAAGTCGCTTAGCTTTCATAATCTACTTAGATTGTATATAGAAGCCGCATAGATTCCTTCACGAGCTTCTCCGAACTGTTGTTTGTTGTTGATGGCCTCCCAGTAGTGGCATGTTTTGTTGCCGTGTTGTGTTGACGTCCGACTACAATGCGTGTTTCTGAACGGCTCTCACTGATTGTAAACTCGTCGGTTATTTTTCTTTGACATGCTACAATTATGCGGTTAAATGATTTGTTGGAATATGGCTATAAGTTAAAATGGAGGTGTGTTTTTAGTTTTTCAATTTTAAACTTCAGATTTTCCGAATTTTTCATTAGTTAAAACTTAGAATGTAGTCACAGATATAAAGTCATTAAAGTTTTGTTGTTTTTTAAGTAAGAATACAACAAAAAGGAACCTTGTTAACTAAAATCACGGCCACGCGCGTCTTTTACCTTTTATAAAACTTTCTGTTGTTACTTGTCCTTTTTTGGATTATGTTTAACTGCTAACGAAACCTTGCTACGAAAATAGCTAAATGCTTACCAAATTATAGTGAACTCAACAATTTGGTGAGCAAAGTTACTACTGTATCGTCGTCGTCGTCTCAGCCATATAACACCCACTGCTGGGTATAGGCCTCCCCCAAAAGGGGGGGGTGGGGGTTTGCCATAATCGCCACGCTTGGCAGGCGGGTTGGCGATCGCAGTATGGCCAAGTATGTAGGAGATGCTGCTGCCCGTCTCCTGAAGGCTGAGTCCCTTAGTCGCCTTTTACGACACCCACAGGATGAGAGGGGGTGGTGCTATTCTAAGCCGACACTACACAGCTACTACTAGTTACTACTGTATACCGAATTAGTATTACATTAAATATACCTGCCTACCTTTGTTAAGGCGATACTCGAAAAAATATGCTGAAGCGAGATAGCAATGAGAAAACGACGCGCACGGGAGCGAGACCGATTTTGCAGATTAGGCAAAAAAAACACAAAATCACTTCGCATTAAAAAACTACAACGATTTAAAAAAAATGCTTCTATACGATCCTAAATATTATTGGTGTCCACTTATTAAACCAATTTCCAATAGTGTAAGTAACCCCATTTAAGAACAATCTTGAATTTTCGTATTTTTTAGAGGTCTTTTCAAAAAGAAAAAGTGTCGAGGCAAAATCATAAAATCGTGTTTTTGAAACTATACGAATCTAGATAAAGGTATGAAGAAATATATATGTTATTACCAGATTTGTAACAACTGTAACTGTGCTATAGTTTTATATCAAAAAGTCCATACTTTTTCCGAGTAGCGCCTTAAACAGCGCTATCTGATTGAACGGCTGCATCGGAAAACCAGCGCCGTTGGCTGGGATGAGACCTTTACAGCAAAAACATATATATATTTCTTGTATGTAACGAATAAACGATTTTTCTTTTCTATTCTATTCTACTTTGCTCACCAAATTGTTGATTTGACTATAATTTGGTTACGACATAACATCTTCATATTTTTTTGGGTTCGATTTATTATTAGTGATTCGTCCAATTATGTAACCCATTTTTATTCAAGACGTGCCTATGTAAACCAAATGTGAAAAACGCGTTTTGAATCCGTGAAAGTTGTGTTTTATCGTCATAAAACAACTTTAAGGGTAAAAGCACTTTTCACTCATTATTTATGGAAAAAAATGTTATTTTATGTTAATTGTTAGTGCCTGGAAGAGATTGCTATTTAGGACAATAAGGCCGCATGTTGTATGCTTTCTGTTTGTTTTTGGTATGTCTTTGTGTGTATATATAAATATTATATATACACACAAAGACATACCAAATATAAAGTGTATATTATTATTGTTATAGATTAGTTAAAATGAGTTTTTGAAGACAAGCAAGCTTAGCAGCTTTAAATGAGAACCACCACTGTAAAAAGGGTAAAAAAGTGCTCATACTCAGCTCATATTGCTTCGTTCCATCAGCAAAAAGTTTTAATTAATGAAATGCAATAATTATGACATAAAATTAAATGCTTACATCTGGCTTGCAAGTCATGGACGTCGAAAAAAGACGATGCATTCGTCCAAGTTATTAAAATGCGCATTTTTTAAAGTTATATCATACTTGTTTGCTTGAGAGGTATGTTTCTGATGTGTTAAAGTTAAGACCAACTGTAGATATGTATAAACTGCTTTGTATTGCTTACGATTGTTAATAAACGACTGTGTGGTTTTAATAAAGTGACAAAAACGCGTTAAACAAGTATAACTGTGAGGCAGGATCTAATTTCAAGTTAAGTAGATTAATGCGTTAAGAGGGGTGTTTGCATGTTTGAAACTAAATATACAAAAACTGTCCATTTGAATCGAATAAAATAAATTACAATGCCGAACGAATATTTAATGAACATTTTTAATTGAATGAAATTGTATTTTCATAAACCACTCTTTATAAAAATAAACCCCAACGAATCCCTATTTCAGTCCTAAATTGTAAAATTTCTCTAAATCAGCTCAACCTTTTTTTTTGTTTTACACCTAACGAAAGGTCCTAATGATGCGAGTAATTTTAATTGGAATTTTTATTTTCATTCGCTACAGATATTTACTACGAAGTGATTTCGTGGTTTTTTTTGCCTAATTCTGTGTGTTTGAGCAGAGTTCAAACAAAATTTTGTTTCTTCTTCTTCTTATCGAGTGAGGACTCTGGTGTCACAGATTATCAAGCCGCCTATAAGGCCTCTCACTTGGCTTAACGTCTGTAATCAAATGACAACAGCCAGAACCGACGGTTTAATGTGCCCTCCGAAGCACGGAAGCGCTCAGTTGTAATGCCACTTTACGGTCACCCATCCGGCACCTGACCGGGCCGAACTTTGCTTAACAAACGTGATCGAATACGATCATTTTGTATTTACTTACACTGCGTTTTCTCATGATTAAAATTAGATTAAGTAAGTACTACCTTTTCATCTCGGATACCGATGCCGTACCGACAAATCTGGTACCTGGAAAACTGATTAACAGCCATATAATGCGTTTGATGTATGTACCTTCATTGTAAGTGCATCTAGAGGGTACATGCGACTGCAGTTATGTGCACTCGCGATAAGCTATCGTCAGATAAGGGATCTGTTATCGTATTGCGCTCGTATCGTTATCAAATAGTTTTGTAAATCACTACAGTGAGGGTTATTAATCCTTTATTTTTATACTGAATACCATTTACGTTTTTCTTTTATACAATCTGGGAACTTCCCGGTCGACTAGTAGAGATTTTAGGGAGTGTTATTTTAAAAAAACATTTTATAAAAAAAATCAAACCGACTTCAAAAAGTAAAAAATAAAACTTTTGGAGTCGGTGCTAGCTAGCTAAGGCCAAAAAAATTTATAGTTAATCAAAGTGCAATGTAGAATGCCTTGGCATTATTAAGTCGGTTTTGTTTTTTTTTATAAAATGTTTTTATTTCAGATTTTTTTGTTACATCATGTGCCGTTACTTACACTAAAAATCAGCCCATACACAACAATGATGTCATCTAGGTAAACGACTACTTGCCAAAAGGTGATTGATATTTTTCAGGATTATGAAAAAACTACTAGCCAGATCTTCGTAAAAACTATTATGGGACCACACGTAAACCATTTTCTTTCAGATAAAAAAAGAATTATAAAAATCTGTTAACAACTGGCGAAGTTATGGTAAAAAATACATTTAAAAAAAAAGCAGTCGACTTGAGATCTTCCTCCTTTTTTTTAAATCGGTTAAAAAGTAATGGATTTATAGAAAACGTAAAATATCTTACTTATCTTACTATTATAAATCTGAAAGTATATCAATTTGTTTGTTTGTTACTCTTTTACGCTAAAACTACCGAACGGATTTGCATCAAATTGAGCACAGAGATAGTAGATAGCCTGGATTAAAACAAATGACACTTTTTATACCGATATTCCCACGGGAACGGGATTCACGCGGGTGAAACCGCAGGCGACCGCTAGTTCAGAATAAAAAGTCTGTGGAGAAATAACACGTGGATTCACATAATTTTCAACTCAAAATTAGTGAGGCACCAAATTATAGTCAAACTGAGTTTTTGTTGTGAATTTAGGCATGACGACCTCCGTGGTAGAGTGGTACACCGGTTTCAAGGTCACTCTGAGGTCCCGGGTTCGAATCCTGGTAGAGACAAATGTTTGTATGATGAATACGAGCATTTGTACCTGAGTCATGGACGTTTATATATATTTCTACACATAAATAAGTATATATGTATAATTATATGTATTTATATCCGTTACCCTAGTATCCCATAACAGAAGCCTTACAGTGCTTACTTAGGGGCTAGGTTAATTGGTGTGAGTGTAACACCCATATTCTAAGTCGTTCCTCCAAAACTTACTCGTCCTCGACTTAACGAAACCTCATTGAAAACTTCTTCGAAATACTCCTCGAAATTCTAAGTCATAACTCCGTAAGGACCTGGAGGAGCCGAAGAGTACGTAGCCACTCCGTGTTAGGCCTAGCGCACACTCCCATTTTTACCCACGCCGAGGTTGAGTAGAGTGTAAAAAGTTTTGGAGGAACGACTTAGAATATGGGTGTAAGAGTTTTTATTTATTTAATTTTTTTTATTACCAATAAATAAGTACTATTTTAATCCACGACGAAAAAAGAGGGGTGTTATGAGTTCGACTTGTCTGTCTGTCTGTCTGTGGCAACGTCTTGATCCATGACTTGTATTTGTTTGAGTCTAGTTATTGTATGCGTTACAGTGCGTGAAATAAATAAATTTAAAAAAACCTAGAGCTCCTAAACGAATGGACCGGTTTTGATGCGGTTTTTATAGCTGTACGTGAAGAGACACGCTGAAAATTAAAAAAGAACCTTGGAACCATAAAGCGTCAGATTCGGGCTTGTCTACCTTATCTTTGATTTCATAAGCTCATCAATGACTCATAATATGTGATGTGACCTTATTCGATTTCCTCAAACCGATTCCCGATGCTGAATCGATCGAATCGAGAAGAATCGGCAGCTCGTGCAGATAACTCGCTGACACTTAGTTTTGGCAACAATAGCTATTGTTTCGGCTTGTTTGAAAACATGCGCCCTTCTCGAGATCCCAACAAGCGACGAACGTGAAAGTAAGAAAAGAAATTGCGTAATTTTGCAGATTAATGACGAACGTCATAAGTGTATTTTTTAATTATCTTACTCATTATTTATTTATTTCGAAACTTACATCTATCTTTACAGGATAAACCAACACAATAGAGTAACTATTAATTTTATCCACATACATACTATAATTAACATTATTTGTGTTAACCTATGTATTATGGTTTTAACTGGGTGTTAATTGAAAATACTTTGGTTTTCCATTTTTTATTTATTTAAGGGATAAAATACAGCATTAAATAGTACAATAAAAATAAAAACATAGTTTTAGTACATTTAGCCAAAAGAGTTTCCACCACTAGCTAATACATCAGAAATGTTGAACAGACAACTAAACAAGATATAAGCATAATTTACTTGAATTAAAAATGTAATAATGACAAAACAAATTTCATAACAAATCATTAAGGTTTTAGTTTACTCAATTTTTTTTTTAACTGCTTCTATTATGAATGTAACAAAGGTAATAAACATTGCTTTCAAAGTCAACATATTTTTATTTAATTTAATAAGTACTACGGTACTTTCAACTTTGTGTATATAAAATTATAAAAATAATATTGCAAAGTGCAAACTATATTTGTGTCACATTATTAGAAGGCACATTTATCATGCTCGAATTTCAAAAAGTGTGACATAAACCTGAAGGCCTAGTGTAAGTTCGCAAATGTCCAAACGCTACCATCGCGTAAGAGTAAAATTTGACAGATAGCCTTATTGCAATAAGAATAAGGTTGAAAATTAAAATCTATTCGCAAACATCGGTCATACTGACACTAAGCCCACTGAGGACTGATAATCTAACGAGAACTTGGTTCAGTTTCAGTCTCGTCGCTATTTTGGCTGTCATACCGTATAAAAATGCGACACTAATAATTTTTTGTTACGTAATCAGCCTGCCGGTGTCAAAAACGAAAATTCATTTCTTTTATTTCGCAGCCTGAGAAAATATAAAGAAATTGTTAAATCTATTATTAGTAACGTAAACCCCAATTAAATTAAATTATATCATCTTGTTTTTAACGTGTGGTGACGGCCTAAGAATACAAGTGTCACCACTCCCTTACATGCCTGGGATGTCGTAAGAGTCGACTAAGAGGCTCGACGCATTGAAAACTTGTGCGAGAGAAGGGAAACTTGAAACAAACCCTCTACCAACCCGTCTGGCCAGCGTGGTAGCAGTAGGCTAATAACCTCCTACGAACGCCACAATAGGCGTGAGCTAGGAGGGGCTTATGTTCAGCAGTGGACGTCCACAGGCTGATGATGGATGATGGTTTTAAGCTTCCCCAACATGTATTGGATTTTTTTTTTAGTTCGTAATTGCATGCCGTGGCTGTCTATAATTAGAAACTGTACTTAGACTAAGATTCTATATTTAATTTATTACATATTGTTAGTACATGTTCTTGTTGACTGCCTGCCCAATAAACAAATAAATAAATAAATTACAACCAAAGTCACTAAGGTACCCATTACGCTAGAGAACTAAATTTTTAGTTAGTTTTTTCTGTTTTATGGTACCATACATACGAAATATATTTAAAGGCATCGGTACACAAAGTACATTTAAAAAAAACTTAATAAAACATCAGAATGCCCAAGCGCATGCTCATGAGTTGTGAAAACATTAAATATTTTCTCTCATTCTTCATCAGTTGTTTAGATCAGAGGAATGTTAGGTATATTCTAATAACTCGATACTATTGTGCTGATGAGTTTCATATTTATATTTACATGTTATCAAGAAAAACAATAAAAATGAGACGGCCTGCCTTATTCACTTGTTTGACGAGGAAATAATATTGATGATAGAATAATTGAGTTCACATGTTAGTAAAGAAATGAAAACCAGCTTTGGCATTTCAATAAAATGGGAAGATCATATAGAAATGTTTGTTTAAGTTGAGGAGATGGTAGTTATTGTTATCATTTGTTTGTTTTATGAAGTAAACTTTAAAAACAATAATGGTAAACTGATACCGTATGGAAATTGAATAGGTCTAACTTTAGTACCTACCTTCCTACTTACAATGAAGATTTTTGGTTTCGTGCTGTTCTATAGATTAAATCTTAAAATAGTTTGTTTCAAAATATGATATCATTTCCGCTGTAATGTTATTGATTTACAATTTGGTACATTTTACAGTAAGTTTTAATTTATGTTTTTCTTTAATATCTAATACCTAGGCTAAAACTATTGTTTTTAGGGTTCCGTACCTCAAAAGGAAAAAACGGAACCCTTATAGGATCACTTCGTTGGCCGTCCGTCCGTCCGTCTGTCAAGACCGTTTTTCTCAGGAACGCGTGGAGATATCAAACTGAAATTTATACCTAATACTCAGGTCTACTGTCCCTTGGAGCTGTGAAAAAATCAAACTTCTAAGCCAAGCAATCAAAAGATACAGCCGTTTATGCCGCAAATTTCCGCAAATTTTCGAAACTCGCACGGGAATCAAAACCTACAGGGTACTTCCCGTGAACTTAGAATCTTGAAATTTGGTACGAAGTAACGTTTTATAGTACAGATAAAGGAAAATTTGCGAAAAACGTAAGGTTTTAGTTACATCATATAATAAAAAATATTTTACGGAACCCTCGGTGCGCGAGGGCATCTTGGCCGGTTTTTTTTCCTTAGCCAAGTAAAACAATCGTCTGAATTTCTTTTTCGGTGAAAAATTCTTATGTTTCCTCTACATGAGTTGTAGGAATATATTCATGTAACTTTGAAAGGTCATTAGGTTCACGTCTTGTACGGTATAATGTCAATGTTTTTAACATTGAGTTTTTCTAAATACTTAAATTTCATTGCCAATAACGTATTTCAGTTGGAATGCTGGTTTTTTCTAAGTAGAAGTTTAACAGTTCACTGGCCTTCTAGTAGAACGTTTTTTAATCCATATGTCACCAAACTTTTGTAAGAACCGATTGTTTGTAAATAATCGGGGGTATTTATAAACCGTCGGATATTTGTAGACGGACAAATGGATTTTCAATAAAACGGAAGATTTTTCTATGATTTATGAATAATCAGTATTTTATCGTTATATTGTAGGTAAGAGTGTGACGAAAAGCATGCTTATAGGCTTAAAGCCTATTGGCTGAAATACGTAACAACGTAAACAACGTGTGGTCGAGAGTGTTTTAGTGTTATATACCAGTTTTTATCGGTTTGTTTAACATATAAAGTGAAAATTCAATGAAAATTAGTGGAACGGAGCCTGCGTGCGGCGAAATAAATGACAAATCAGTGCTAAATAACTCAGAATTTGTTGAATAACAACTATTTAACACTATTTCAACCAATCCATGGACCAACGATGATCGCGTACAATAACACGGATATGGTAGCTACGGGTAATTGTACACCGTACTGCTATTGGTGCATTCGATACAAATTCGTTCACAATTAAACACTGCTGATCTCTTTTGTTCATGACCGCTGGACAATAATCGAAAATCTGTTTCCTTGCAAATCGTGCGGCCTGTTTATAATAAATCAGCAGTTTATAAATAACCTCGATTATTTAGAAACAATCAGTTCTGGCTAAAAGACGGCGACACATACATTTTGTTGTGATTATGTTGTATGGGAGCCCTCTTAAAATATTTATTTTCAACCGCCTCTGTGGTCTAGTGGTACAGCCACCGGTATCAGACCCAGGGGTCCCGGGTTTATATTGTACAGCGGGGGTACATATTGTATTCGGTTTGGTTGGTGGTAGGACTTGTTTTAAGTCCGCCTTGGCTAGCTACCACCATCTTATCTAAGTCTGACGCCATAACAACAATGTTTTCAGCATTGTTGTGTTTCAGCAGTTAGAGATAAGATAGCCAGTTCCTCAGTGGCTGAGGATTCCGGGAGAGGCTCGCTTTCATCTTCAGCCTTATCAATACTTAACATCAGGTATGATGAAGGCTAAGAGTCTCACCGTCGTTCATAAAAAATAAAAATAAATATATTCTGTTTTTTAGTATTTGTTGTTATAGCGGCAACAGAAAACCATCACCTGTGAAAATTACAACTATCACGATTCATGAGATACAGCTTGGGGACAGACGGACAGACAGACAGACGACGGACGGACAGCGGAGTCTTGGTAATAGGATCCCGTTTTACCCTTTAGGTACGGAACCCTAATGATAATTTTCGATTACGTAACTATAAAAAAATCTAAAGTCTTGCTCTTATAGTCCACTGAACCAGCACTCTTCTACATAATTATTTAGTAATAGGTAGCTGATGTCTCGGTAGCTCAGCGGTTAGAGCATTGGACCGGATTTCCAAAGGTCGCGGGTTCGATTCCCGTCTGAGAATTCACTTGTGGCCGAGTTAATTTTTTCTAATATTTTTCTATTTAAAATTTACCATAAATAGGTAGCTAGTTTAGTTCTTTCTGTATTTTTTTGGATATCCCAATTATCCTCTCACTTTTCCAGGTAAATTAAAGCAAAAGTCTTTTCACTAAATTAAAACATTCAGCTTTTTACTGATTGGATGACTAACAATGAAACAGTATCCATGTCTCCAAGAATTTTGACTTAGCGCCGTCGTGTGAATATTTTTAAGTTTCCAATTACTGCCTAAGGAACTCGGTGGCGCATTGATTCGCGCTTGGCCGGCGATTGTAGCGGCTAAGCAACTTTCACAATGGTCGGTCACAGGATGGGTGACCAAATATGTATTATCACGAGCTCCTCCGCCCTATGGAAGGCACGTTAAGCTGTTGGTCAATCCAAACAATCCCTATCACATGTCAAATAGTTGTGGCGCGTAGCTTATATACCAAATGACAAATTGAAAGGGATTGCGATAGATATTAAAATAAGACAATTAGCCCTCGAGTTTTAATCCCGCCTGAGAATAACATATGAGCTGAGTCGATTTTTCCTAGTATTTTTCTATTAAAATTTATCTTTAAAAAAAAACATAAAATGTCTGTTTCATCTTAATCGATAATCAAACATTTTAGTAATTATTGGAAAGGTACTAGCTAGTAATAACTTGAAGAAGAAGACAAATAACCTCATATGTAAAGTTATCACTAATAAAAATGCAAGATGGCGACAAAAAGTGTAAAATTATGAGATACTGGAACCATGAACTGTACTGCCACAGTTGAATAAAGAAGCAGTGTATAAAGTACAGTCGGGGAACTTCTTGATCAGTAGAGATTTTTGAGAAACGATATTTCAAAAAGTATTTAGTTTAAAGAAATAATTTATTTATAAAATGAAATACCTATTAAAGCTCTATTATTTGTGATATTTTAAACGTTTTCTATAAGTCTATTACTTTTTGAGATAACTTTCTTCAAAAAACCGGGAAGTTCCCCGATTGTACCTATAAGGGAGTGTTCAGACAGGCTCTCTAAATAAAAATCCTTGATATCGACGGCTGAAACATCGGAGATCGAGATTTGACAGCTGATGTGACATGACAACAACGTCGATGTTTGCTAACGCCCGCAATAAAATTAATAAATTATCTTCAGATATGGAAATAAAACAACTTTTGCGGAAATTTAGTGCGATTTATTTACCCGAAATATATATTTGGTACTATGATTTTTCGGTTTATTTGAGGTTTTTTGGTTTCCCGACGTTTCGGCACCTTTTCAGTTGCCGTGGTCACGGGTTGACTGATTCAGATATAACAGGTTGACGGGTTCAGATATAGATTGGGCTAACAAATATAGTTGCCTAGGATATTTTTGTTAACAGGACCGAAATAACGACGGTTGCTAGGCAACTAATCTTATGGGGTAACTCAATTGACGTAAACAAAGCCTTCATATTGAAGAAGCAATATACCTAAACGAGCTTCCATCTTCAGCCTTATGAATACTTAACATCAGGAATGATGAAGCCTAAGAGTCTCCCCGTCGTGAATAAAAAAATAAATAATAATAACTGCCGGAACACAACAATGCCGAAAGTATTGTTGTTATGGCGTCAGACTTAGATAAGATTGTGGTAGCTAGCCAGACGGACTCACAACAAGTCCTACCACCAACCAAACCCAATACAAGATGTACCCCTCGATGGGAATCGAACCCGGGACCCCTGGGTCTGATACCGGCGGTTGTTACCACTAGACCACAGAGGTGGTTAAAAAGTTAGATATAAAATAGCCAGTTTCTTATTGGTTGAGGATTCCGGGAGAGGCTCACTTCCATCTTCAGTCTCATCAATACTTAACATCAGGTATGATGAATGCTAAGAATATCTCTGTCGTGAATAAATAAAATCAACCGAAGTGTGAAGTGTATCAAAATGTGAAAACTTCAATAAAACAAAACGCAAGCAAAACGTTCTTTTTACATAATGGTTTCCAATAGATGATGGTAGGCCCGTTGATGTCACATCAGCCGTCACGTCGTATTAAAAATGGGGCGATCACTAATGTATCATCCGCCGATATCAAGATTTTTTGCTTAGAGAATCGCACCTCAGTTCCAAGAACAGCCTAGAACGGTTCCAAGTACCAACTTGCTATACCGCGTACTACTTCACTGTAGCATAATAAAGCGCCTCGTATCGGGTGAAATCGCTCTGACAATGTGTTCACACGATAGGGCGCCGATCGACTTTCGTAGAAAGACATTCGAGAGCACTTTCCATTAATTTCGGAGTTAGTCATGGTTTCGAACTAATTACGTTATCAGTTTCTACAACAAACATGTCATGTCTGGTCTTCACTTCCTTATATTTAGCACCAGGACTAGACCCAGCATTGGTGGGTGTCATGTGGTTGAGATGATGATGATTATGATGAATATTTAGTAGCAACTTCTGAACGCCACTGCGTGTGGACGTTTCGAAAAACCCTAGGAAACATTGGACTGAAATAAAATAATTATATGTGCTATGAACTATATTTATGCCCAAATTCACTATTTTGTAACAAACTTCATGATATATATTTTTAAAGTGATTGCTCGTCGCGACATAACCCGCGTAATTTTTCTAATCTGAAAAACCTTAAAATTATAGCAAAATTTGCGATCGAGTTTTGCGCTTACAAACGCATTTAGTCATTCAGTTTATTAACATAAATAGATCGATAGGATATAAAATAGATATATTCTGTTCGCTATTGTTCTTCTCTCTAGTAAAAATGCTTCTGGTTTTCGCGTAGAAGGGTGGTGACGCGTGGCAACAAACAGTACCATTTGCAGCTTCTTTATCGTGTGCCATTTTACTAAAAAAATGTCTAAACCTCAGGTTAAACTCATTCAGTTATCAGAAGCTACTAACGTCTCACATTACGATTAGAGCTTGTTCTAATATTACTGGCGCGTGCGTAGAGCAAACAAAGATACAACCTGCTCTAGAGACACTTGCGATTACGAATGTTAAGCAACTTTGACTTTGGTCTGTCATGAGATGGGTGACCAAAAATGTATTATTTCAAGTTAATGTATGCTTTGAAGGCACAGATAAGTACTTGTCTGCAATGGGCGTTGTGGTTGGTTATGGCCCTTTCAGTCTTAATGAAATTGTCCATCCATACGGAAGGCCGGTTTTTCAGCAATCTAAAACGACAGATGATAATGCACGAAGCTAAAAGGTAATCGCTTTGTTTGAATTGTCAAATGATATCAGAATATCATCATTTCTCATGGTTTCCGTTGCCGTGAGAATATCAAAAATCCTTTCTTAGTACTAGCCTAACTCGTTAAAGGACCCTTTATTGCGAAATTTCAGCTTAATTAGTTCAACCGTTTTGCTGTGCGTTATCTGTCAGTCAGTCACGGTATTGTTTTATTAGTATAGATAGATAACCATTTCAAGAAGATATTCTTGTCTTAAATATTTTTCTAAGTAAAACACAAAATAGATTAACTATCCACTGATCAAAATGGGAGAATGTGTCACTTATTTAATATATTTTTTACATTACACCGTCTTGTGTAAATTAAAAAATATCTTATTCTTGTGGCAATATAGCACTCTTGCCATGTTGCCATAGTAATTAGGTCTATTTTCCTACAAAAAATCCATCTGCAGCCACGTGCCAACAGAGCATTTGAGGCGTTGCATTTGAGGAATTTGCAAAACCAGAAACCGGTGTCACTCAATAACCATTTAGTGCGAACATGCATCGTCTCAGGAAACAGGGTAACGCGATCTCGTTAATTATAACAAGAACGGTTAACGAGTGGTTAAACGCTAAACGATGGTAACCGATCGACGGTATCGGCTCGCAGCTGTTGTTATGCTAGGCTAGTTTGTGGACTAGACGATAGTTGTCTTCCGAAGAATTTGTATTTGGTTTCGTTTGCTAACAACAGGGAGAAGCTTTTTTTAATTAAAGAGGCTTACTTTCAACCTAATTCTGGTCCAAAGATTAAGAAGATACCAAAGATGGAGCGAGCTCACCTAGAATTAGCTTATTCACTCGAGCTTTAAATATACCAGAGCTGTAGGCTGCCGCAAATACAGACGCAGTTAGGGAATTCCACTCCCTGGCTGTGCGCATAATAAAGAATGGAGAAAAGCGCTTTGTACGCAGGCGCGAAATATTAACCCTAGGTGTGTGTTGTGTGTAGAGGTGATAGCCTCAGTACGTCTGGGCACCCGGTGGTAAAAAGGAGCTGGCGGGATGAGCTCATGCAGCTAAATAGCACACTCTCCGCTTAGCTTTCATCATACGTAAGGATAAGGCTGAAGGTGAAAGCGCCTCTCCCGGAATCCTCAACCATTGAGGACTGGCTATCTTATATCTAACTGCCGGAATACAAGCAGAAAATATTGGTGTTATGGCGTCAGACTTAGGTGAGATGGTGGTAGCTAGCCAGGTGGACTTACTCGTACATCAAGTCCTACCACCGACGAAGGATTCCGGGGAAAGCGCACTTCTACCTTGTTAAGAGGTATTATTGTAGCTTCCGAAAATAATGTATTTCATCGTTAAGGTTTCGTTTGTCAATGCGTCAGTCAGTGGTTGAGGTTTCCGCGAGAAGCGCACATCCACCTGAGCCTGTATTCACTATGACCACTTAGCGATTCCTTGCTCAAAGACTAAAAGTGTCATACGAAGCTCGGAGGATTTCGAGGTGAAACATTTTTGGAGGATAGCCTTTTTTTTTTGTTTTGAGTGAGGGGAATTCTTTTACGCATACCAAACGGTTATGCTGGGCTCACCTAGAATACCGGACTCGCGAGTCCAGCACCCTATCCCTCAATCTCTTTTAGCCTGGCGGAGTCCAGGAATAAAAAAAACGAGCCTTACTTAGTTTCAAACCACATAACATTAGTTAGTTAAATTTTATGTTTGTATAAGGTGTATAAGGTTCCAAGATTCCACAAATCTTTAATTTGAATCAGTCGATTGCGATGGGGTTAGCGATGTCGTTTACGTTAGCAGAATACACTCGATTACGTGCTCCCACACGTTAGTTACATTAACTTATTTTACATTTTGCTACATGTTAGATTAAAAATTTGTTTTTAACTTGAATAAAAGAACTTCCTCCGCCTAGTATGGTATGAGTTAGGATTGTTTAAGTCGAGGTTGTTTAAGTGACAAATAAATACACTAACACTTATCTACCTTTATTATTTTTTATGAATTTGATATGATAATTTTAATACCTATTAATATAAGGTTTTATAATATTACCCAGACACGGAACAGGAAATAATTACTGTTTGTCTCAAATAGTAACGTATCGAATCCACGATCCAAGGATAATTTATGCACTGCGCCACCAGACCATTCTAAGATACTTCTAAATATTGATTTTCTAACACATTTTTTTTCTCCCACAGCATGATGGACTCAGGAGGAGCAGGGATCGCGGAGTCCCCTCCCACCTACCATCGAAGCTACGAGCAGTACGTCCAAGGAGGTGTTGAGAACAGCACAGACTCCGCCCAAGACCAGACCAGCCCAGACTTGGTAGTGTGGTCTGCTCTGCCTTATGGCCTAGAGTACAGAGCTCAATATGACTACAGGAGCCCTTACGACACTTCGAGAGATTACTCGAATCAGCAATATGCCAGAGCCCCCTTCACTACGAAGATGGGGCAGGCTAAAGCTCTGAAGGAGGCGAGGATAAGGAGGCCTATGAATGCTTTCATGGTCTGGGCGAAGGTCGAAAGGAAGAAGCTGGCTGATGAGAATCCTGATCTTCATAATGCTGATCTGAGTAAAATGCTAGGTAAGTGTTTTTTCTTTTTAATTGATACTAAAGAGGTAAAGAACGGTTATGTTTTTTTTATAAAGAAACAAACTCATAATTTTTCTTGCATGGTTGACTTCGTACATTTGAATATGGAACACGTTTTTAGGAATTTTTTTTTTCAAAAATGCTGATAACTCCATCAATGGGAGGTCATACGCAAACGTTTTTGCAGATGGCGCCATTGTGCTTTGTGGTAAACAAAATATTTCCGATATTTTACTCTATAAAGCCTAATTTTTAAAATAGCAAATATATTTGGCAATACATGCAATATTTGGTAATATAATCGTTTAAAATTTGAAACAATCGCTCAAAGAAAGTGTAACGCCAGAGAAAGGACTAAAAAAAGATTCAATACAAAGATAAAATAGATTATTGCCAAAATAACTTCAAATTTACTCTTAGTTATTAAATTTAATTTTGGAATAAGCATAAACCTTGGATTGGTTTTCCATGAAGACAACAATAATAACATCAGGATCACAGGACCACAAGAGGAAAAAGTAAAAGACTGTACATGCCAGATCAATGTAATTATAGTGATGTCAACAGTGCAGCTAATTAACCGAATTTAACATGGTTTTTTTTTATAAAATTACTTTAATAGACAAGTTTTGATAGCATGAAATGGGTAGGTAAACATTTTTTGTATGAATAAACTGCAATTATGAATTAATGTTTTATTTCATATCAATAAAACTCTCGAAATCTCTGAAACAGGAGCCCAATAATTCTGCTAATGCTTAGTTACAATGGTATTCCAGTGGTGTTTCAATGGTAGTGCTATTTTACACAGTTCTTGCTACAACAGTGTAAATAAACACTACTATTGAAACATCACTGAGAGACGATTATGATAAAAATTTAGCAGAATTGACCCCCTGGTCTAACTATAAACTTAAAGCTAGTCATAGAAGCACAATTACGATAGCTGGGGCACAAATTTGTATTTCTCGTATGACTACAAAACAATATAGTACCGTATCCATTTATCATCATCTTCAAAATCGTCAGCGGTTAGACACTGGTAGCGCTTAAGTGTGCCGACATCACATGTTCTTGGTTCCGACTGAACGAGAGGAACTGCATTGGACGCTGTTGCATTTTAGTCCCTATTTCAACTTCCACTATATTGCCAGGAACATTCCCTGTGACAGAATGTACTGTTTCCTCTGCATCAATTTTACTCAACTATGGTAAGGTGCTCGGCCCTCAGTCTTCTCTGGCTTGCCACAATACTTTCTTGAGTCCATGCTAACACTGAGGGAACAACTTTTTTAATCACTTGACTATGTGTGTTAATCCTGTTAATAGAACAAGAATACTTATTCAGGCGATTGCATTTTATGATTGAGGTTATCACACTTTTAAGGGTTTCCCAGATAGAAGGCGGTCACGCTTTTAAGCTTTTCGCACAAATCGTGCTTTTCTTGTCAGAGATATTTGAAACAACCCTGTATAAATTGATTCCGTTATAATCTTCTGGTCTGAAATGATCATAACAAATCGTAGAATTAGCTGCGAGTGAGGTGAGGTGAGGTGAGTATGGCACCGCCGCGCCGCATAGTTACATGCCATTGTTTTCGATGCTCATCTTTAGGATAGAATGATTGCCAATATTTTACAGCCTAAGACACAGTAAATCTGCATTTTCTTAGCATTTGGACTAGCAGAAAACAGAATTGAAAAAATTCAATAAATGACTGTTAAAATGATTGTTACCCAGAGCACAAGAGCGCCGCCTGGCGGCGATTAATTGATATACTTGTGTGGCAATAGTAAATTGTGTGAATCTTGCCATTCATTCGAAAATGTTATTGGAAAGTACATACAAGAACCAATTATTTATTTATTAATTTCAAGGAAGACCAACAACAACAAACAGTTATAAATAATAAAAATAGATGGCTAGAATAGTAATTTAAAAATATTAAATACACACTTACGAACTAAGTCACACGTATCGTATAGCACACATTTTAAAAAAGATAACCTGCAACTTCTATTACAAAAATACCTATTTATTACTTCAATAACGACAAAATATGTTCCATTTAAATTTCTAGTGCTTGGTAGATAAGGTTTAAATTAAGTTAATCATCATAGTTAATACGAATAGTCCTTTACACCGTCTTAGTAATAAACCTCCTTATTTAGTCACTTCTTGTCATTTTATTATGACTCTTGAATGATATTTGGAGGTGACTATCATGAACCATGCATAATAAATTTTGTTTTCCGTATATGATTGACGGGTTTACGCACAAAATATAAGGTGGTGGCAGTCAATTGAGAAGCAGGTAAGGAAAAATTAACTAAAGACATAAAAGGAGTGAAGTATATCCTTAACTTATAAAAAAAATACTTGGAATTGTATTTAAAACTGTGACAGTTTAAATACAATAACTATGACTCTTTTTACTTGATGTGACGAAAAGGGGCGGGCATAGCAGGTAAAGTAGAGATCATAGGTATTAACCTAATAAATGTGATTCATAGTGGTCACTTCTTTCGCTCTTGGACTCATACCAGGGCCCTTATTCACTATGACCACTCAGCGATTCTTTGCTCAAACCACGCCAATCTCGTACTCGGTTACAACATTTTCAAAATACGTTTTCTCTATGACACTAGGTGTTTGTTAATACCTTAAGCAGCGCATTGTTTTTGTATTTGTGTTTCCTTTTTTGTATTTCTTTTTATTTTTATATTATATATATATATATATATATATTATTTTTTTTAAATGTGTTTTATCAACATAATTTAAAGAATAAAAAAAAAAAGAGAAAAATGACACTTACAAATTTTAAAGGTATTTTACTTGTTCAATAACTATACAATTTGTGACTGTATCATGGAGAAAACGAATTTTCAATATGTCAAAACCAAGTACGACATCTTGGTTTGAGCAAGGAATCGCTAAGTGGTGATAGTGAATACGGGCCCAATAGGTACACTCATTAACAAGTTCACAGTCCAAGCCAAATCATAAGATTTATTTTGGTTTTTATTTTTTATTCTGCAGTTTTACATAAAAAAACGGCTGATGTTCATGTCCCGGTTTTCTGATAGCATATTGTTTGTTCTATCAAGTCCACTTTTGTATACTCCAAATATTATGAGTCCCACCTCATAAAAAAGCATAGATTTTGTACGGGTGAACAGACCACATATGGGCTGCGAACTGGTGGCTGTGAATAAATGTGGGCTGTGGACTGTGAACCTGAATGATCAACAACGACAGACTCTCTATTTTTTTTATTCAATCACAATAATTAATAAGTTTAGTAATCAGGATACCAACTATTGTTGAATTCTTTTATCTGTATAACAAGCAAACGGCTGAAATGCAATGAAATTCAACTGATATTAATCAGTTGGTAAAAATGGATCTCAGTAATATTATATGGCATATTTAACTGATTTTTAGATTTAATCGGTCGTTTTATCTGTTGGTGAACTCCTTACAATTACAAAACCACTGTTTTAAAAAAAAGGAAAATAAGAATAAAACTATTACCTCCTGTTTGTAAAACAAAAAAAAGTTTCTACTTAATATAAATTCGGGATGAGTCAGCACGACTATAATTTGAAATTCAAATCACCGAAACAATATTTCAAATGCATTTATGTGCATATCATAAACATTTATGACGCAGTGATTTTGAGTATGATATTTGTGGGATTGGAACTTAGGGCCGGTATTTCAATATCGACTTATCTTGAATTGATCCAGGATTGAAGATATGTTCCACTTATGTGTATTTCAATAAACGATTAAAGTTAAGTGACGCTTAAAGTCCATCCTAACTAGCCAATATTTAAGCTAAGGAATTCAGAGCTTAAGTGCCGATCCGGGATTCGTTGCTATGGTAACATATTTTTGACTGGCAAAAAGATATTTTAGTTTTACATTTAGGTATTTATTATCAGTAAATAAAATGCAGTTGAAGCATAAAAAATATTATAGTGTAGAAATAATGGCAAATTACAAGAATATTATGCGAAATTTTTAAGATGATGCGTAATGTAATGTAAAAATTTCGAAATAAGAAGAAATTCTAAAGTGATAAATTTTTTGGCGCTCTTTTTCATTGTGGAGCCTCCACAACGATTCTCATTGGTCGCTGAGCGTACAAGCACGGCCAATG
Source organism: Chrysoteuchia culmella (assembly GCA_910589605.1). Classification (NCBI taxonomy): domain Eukaryota; kingdom Metazoa; phylum Arthropoda; class Insecta; order Lepidoptera; family Crambidae; genus Chrysoteuchia; species Chrysoteuchia culmella. Next base: position 3,132,307 of record OU342663.1, read on the forward strand.
AGCGCTCACTATCACCAAATGACAACAAAATTCATAGACAATTATCATATTTTGTTTGTTATGTTGCAATATTGCGACGAATCCTAGATTTGCCAAGGCGAGGAATATCCGGATTGAAATACGCTATTGTCTTTCACAAGTGATACTTAGCTCAAATGTTGGACTTAACTTAAGTCATAAGATAAGGTGACATTGAAATACCGGCCCTTAAACTGTCAATTTTATAAATATGCAGAACATAATTTTGTGTATAACTTTTTAATTTTGCTGTTTTCAATGCTATTTTTTTTTGTGATAAATATTAAACAAGAAAAATATATTAAACATAAAAATAGCATTGCTGTTTCATCTTAATCGATAGTCAAATATTTGAAAAATGTTTCTTTCGAATGCAAGGATATTTCTCTCATTGATGAAATGACGACGGTGGCCAACACCGTAGAAAGGTGAATATACTAGAAAAATTGGACGTGCCTCATAGGTCTCTGTAGCATAACTGGTTAGTGCATTGGGCCGGATTCCCAAGGATTCGAGTTCGAATCCCGTCAGGGCGACATGAGACAAGTTGCTTTTTTCTAGTAGGTATATTTTCTTATTTAATATTTATCACATAATTTTGTGTATCACATAGTTATTTTAAGTAGTTACCTTTTATAAAGTTATCTTATTTTAGAAATCTTTTAGCTCCATCTGTAGCTTTTTAATGTTTGTTGATTTCTGTAGTTTTTCAACATAACTTTAAGGAGACAATTATTTTCAGTAGCTTTTTCATTTCAATTTATTTTCATTTTATTTCCAACGGTCGCCCCGTTGTCAGTTTTCCCTTTGACTTTCGTTTCAAAAACATATGAAATTGAATTGACTGTCAATTGACTGAATCAAATCAGTATTTGTGGACTGTTCCTTCTTTTTGCAACTTATCCTTTGGCTTAGTTGATAGTTCAATTAGTTGCAAGGAAATCAATGACATTAGGTAAAAAATAAGGTAGCTCAATGACAATACATTAAATATTGTATGTTATTTGTTGTTAGACGACCTGTTTGGCGCAGGGGCACTAAACCCGCCTTCTATGCCAGAGGTCCCGGGTTCGATCCCCGGACAAGACAAATATTTGTGTGCATTTACATGTCTATTTGTCTTGGTCTGGGTTGTTAAATATGTATGTATATTATGTATGTATTTACAAAAAAAAAGTATATAAGTATGTTTATCCGTTATCTAGTATCCATAACACAAGTTCTTCATGAAACTTAACATGGGCTAGCTAGATAATTGGTGTGATTGTATGAAATTTATTTATTTATTTATTTTAAATAACAAAATTAGAAGTGTTTTTCACAGGTTCGAGTGTTTAGTTTAGTTAGTGTTAGTTTACTGGATTATTTTTAATTTTAATTGGCGAATACGATCAAAATAGTATCGAGAAAGGATTCCCAATTGTCACGTCATAAATGTACCTATAGGAAAATGTACCTAGTTCCGTTTACGTCTGGAAGTAGAAATTTTTACTCGATTTAAATCAGGTAAGTATTTTGTCTGTACCTAGATATTTCCATGGACAACTTTGCTTGTTTGGCTACAGACGAATGCATATGAAGTGGAAACCAGACAATTATAGTAATTCAGTTGTAAACGAATTGATTTGATAATTAAGTAACTTTCGCTTAGGTCAGTCAATGGATGGGTGACCAAAATGAATTATCTAGAGCTTCTCCATGTTTCGGAGGGGATCAGGGACAGTGTATATTCGAAAAGTAATATAGGCGATAGGATGGCTACCTGTCGCTTTTGCTTCCGGACTATTATCTTGGTTAGACCCAACCATGACCCAATACCAAATGTAGTGTCGTTGAAATGTGGATGTGAGAGTGATGATCATACATTTCACTGCACCTTCGATGCCCAGCCAACCCAGCAAGGAATATATCACGTGAAGTTTTTAAGAAACTACTAACATTAGCAACTCATACAGGGTGTAATGGACGGTGTCCCGAAAACTGAAACCATGGACTCCGACCACCATTCTGAACAACTTTCCCAAAGAAACCATATACTGGAAAAAAAAATCGAGATCAACTGAGCGATCACTTTGGTATGGGGAAAAATTTTTTCATTTCCGAAATATGGTTTCTTCGGGAAAGTTGTTCAGAATTATGGGTTGAGTCCATGGTTTCAGTTTTCGGGACACCGTCCCCTACACCCTGTATAAGTTTATATTTTGTAATGGTATTTTATAGTTTTGTCTCTTTCTAGTTGGACATATTATAATTGTATCAATGCTGGTACGATTAGTCTAACTTTCACGAAACAGCTGTGGAAGTGAACCCTAGCCGTGAGTAATACGAACTGGAACCATCGCGAAGAAAAGTGATAGAACAGACTTAGATCATTAACTTATTAATACACTAGTGGCTTCCTCGAGTTTCACCCGCGTGGTAACAGGAAGTTACTCTGGGGTAATGATCTATCTGTACGCGAAATTTCATCTTAATGCGTTCAGCCGTTTATGCGTGATTGAGTAACAGAAATTCAAACAATCTTTCCCATTTTCAATATGAGTAGAATGTAAAAAATATACTTTTTTTATAAAAATATAATAATTAAGACCATCGAAGTTAAAAAATAGTTTAATCGCTTTTATTATTGCGCTCACATAATTTTCCATAACGAAAGAGAAAAAAAGAGAAAATCTTTTTATCAATAATTAGGGAAAAAAACTGTGCGTCTGATTAATAATAAAATAAGTTAACTATTATTTAAACTTTTTTTTATCTAAACAAGTAACAAAACTATCTGTTATAGCAGATAAGAATAAGAAATCAGTTACATCGTATTAATGGCTATGAAAATCACTTTAAGATTATAAACGTATCATGGCATGACTACCAAATTTGTTTGACGCCTTTTGCCTTTTATAATTAAGTTTCAATGAACAAAATGTGCTATAATTGTCACAAATAGGTCAATCTAACGGTGAATATGCCTTTACCGCGCAATGGTACCAGGTTATGGCAAGTCATTATAACTCGGCGTGGGTGGTTCGATGCTATCGCGTCTAATGAAATAAAACTTGTATAAAAAATAAAGTCAAGCATGTAACCCGTAAATACTGAGCATAGATTACAAAACTTATTTGAAGCGTAGTAACTTTTTTAATTCTTCCTTTTGACAGACGCCATTAAATGGAATTAAAAAAGTAAGATGACTATGAATCTGAACTTCTTGGATAAGCGCTAAAATATTTGTGGGAAGTCAAAGTAAACTATGTCCACTTTTTACTTGACGTTGGCAAGTGTACAAACCGTACAAGCCATAAAAAAAAAAAAAAAACTATGTCCACACACACAGCCAAGTTTTTTCCCCACTATCATGAGAATGTACGATCGGGGAATTTCCCGGTTGACCAGTAGATTTTTTTGAGAAACGTTTACTCGGAAAGTACTAAGGTTATAGAAATAATTTATAATTCAAATTAAATACCTGTTAATGTTCTATTATTTGTGATATAAACATTTTCTATAAATCTACTACTTTTTAGAATAAAGCTCCGTAAAAAAATACTACTGGTCAACCGGGAAGTTTTCCGACTGTACGAGTAGATATTCATATTTAAGTTAACCTATCTCGATTAAGTAACATTTTTATAAAATTTGAGGCATAAACTCTGTTTTATTATTAAATTAAGCCCATTTCAATTGGCTCTACCTTAATTGCTTTTGAAAAACACACAAAAGCAGCCAACAAAAGCAGGTTCTTTTTTTATAAAAAATAAATAGGAAGAGAAATTATCTTATGTATAAAAATGCAAAAAAATTAAAATCATAAATAGGAAAAGTACGTACTTAATTCGTTTTCTTTTTTATTGGATTTTTAAGGCATTGGGTTCTTGAAAAAAGTTATTTTATTCACTGAAATGTTTTTCATAACAGATGTCGGGTTTGTATAAAACATACTGCGTTATTCATACGTACATTATGAGTAATAGTGTATAGTTTTATCGGTCAAAGCGCGGGATTACCAGCCAGTGACATGGCGTCCGAGTACGTACTTGATAAACGTACAGACAACGGCGCGACAGGGGGCGATTCTCGCGCTGAGGTTTGTCAAATCCGACATTTTTGAAGCCCGAAATCTGTATTAAACACTGAAATAGTAGATTGTTTACCAAGGGCTGTATGACACCCATAACTGTCGAGTGTTTTGGCGCCCGAACGAAGTAAGGGCGCCGATAGTTCGAGACTGTTATGGGTCCATACACCCGAAGTAAACACTCTACTTTTCATTTTGAATATGAGGAAAGTAAAAACAAACTGAATATTCTAAAAAAATATTTAATAAGAAAAATGTTACAAAATTATTTTATAATGTAGCAAAATAAGCTGTATAGGCTTCTGTGCCTTTGCCTACATACCTTTGGTAAATAAAAATCCAAAGAGATTACAGATATCGATTTGACATGACACCCCCTATTCTTTTTTCAAATTTATTACAGCCCTAGGGCCGCCACATATCACTTTCAACCCGCATTTTAGGCAAGTTATGAGTTACTTTCAGAATATGAGACATGAAAACAATCTTACACGTTAGAGGATTGTCGAAAATCGTTGAAACTAAAGGATTTTCACATTAGTACATCCCCCTTATTGTCTAATTTCAAAATCTATCACAATCCTTTTCAAAGGTATTGTGATTGTGATAGTGATTAATGGAATTGTGTAACTTATAGTCGCCAGCCCTTTCGGAACGAATGATGTTTTAAATGAAACTTCATTTGACATTTCTCCATACATTTGAAAGAGATTTTCGTCTGTCACTTTGCTTAGACAGTTTAATTTCGTTCATTCAATACCTTTCAAAACGCGTCCCGATCACAATCCCTATCAAATGTCAAATGGTGTCGGTATGTCAAGTATGTAAATATCTTTCAAATAAAGAATTGAAAGGGATTGTGATAGATTTTAAACTAGACAATTAGCCCCCTAGATTTCACTTGCATTTTTAAGAAAGTAATGTAAGGTTTGAAAAATGTCGCGCTCGACATATCTCAGCGCGAGAATCGGCCCCCGCCATAAGGGCGTTTTCAAGATCAAACTGTAAAGTTAGACCAGCTGCCATGTGTACACTCGATAATATCAGTTCTACTCCGAAAACGCTCTTATTACGTTTGCGATAAAGTCGTGTATAAGATAAACATGCAAGGTTAGAGCTTCTTTACAGTGTCAAAAGTATAACTTGACAATGCAATGGCGCCACTTACCGTTCTTATTACGCCATATAACATTTAAAAAAAAAACAGAAAATTGCGCTTTATTTTTACAAGACATTAGGGCTGAGTTGCACCATCTAACTTTAACAGATTTGTTTATGTCAAAGCTGTCAAATCCTATACATTTTTCACGGTTAAAGCTATAGTTATCGTTAAAGTTAGATGGTGCAATCCACCCTAAGTTTCTTTTTTAACCCTATATAGCTAACTTTGCTGAACTACTCTGATAAGCTAACCATTCGACTTTTTGACGATTTTGATTTATAAATGTGTATTTTTTAATATTTTCTTTACTTTTATTATGTTTATAGAAAATAGGGAATATGAATTAAAGGCTATTTTGAAGAATATTATATATGTAGAATATGTTTTTAATTTTTGAGAACTCAATTTTTTTTGTTTTCATACTTTTTTTTGAGATGAGATCACCACTCTATGTGGTAAACTGGGTTCTGAGTTGGCACGAAGCCCCGAGTGATTTATAAAACAATAAAAGAGAAATTAAGCAATGTATATCGGAGGCCCATCATTTTGACGAACGTAGCTATCTAGGGTTTAACACTGCCAATTAATATCTTGTAACGGCGTAAAATATTAGTAAGTTCTGTTAGTCAATAATGGTGAAATACCCATCTGCATAATATCTGTAGGAAGCTTTTATCCTAATATCCTAATAATATTATAAAGTTTGAATGTTTTTAACACAATCACGCAAAAATCACTAAACGACTTTTGATGAAATTTGGCACACAGCTATAAAGCATGGATTAAAACTTAAGTTATCATTTATCCCGAGATTACCACAGGAATGGTATCCACGCAGGTGAAACCGTGAGCGGCTACTAGCTCAAACAGTTCGTTGTACTTCTGAGCCTACATATTGAAAATATTGGACCTGCAAACAAAGGTGGCAATATCTGTTTTGTTTGAGCACTGAAAAGGTTAATTTAAAAAATGGTATAAGTAGTCAATATCAGAAGTTGTACACAACTTTTAACTATCTGCAATAGAACCAGATAAAATGAACAGAGGAGCCCGTGGCGCAGTGGTTCGTGCGCTCAGCATACGATTGTTGAGGTTAAGTAACTTTCGCAATGGTCGGTCACGGGATGGGTGACCAAAAATTTACTATCTCGAGAGCCGTGACTATTATCTAAAAATTTGAAATTATCGCGCAGATATTGCGCGATCGCTGCGGAACGTCAAAATAAAAATGGTTATTACGTATGTGATCGCTGGCTAATCGCTCGCTGATGTTTCGTATATCTCTCGCGCTCCTACCTAGGTGCGAGAGTGAGACGCCGCGTGTTGCTAGCGCCAAAAACAATTTGGTAGCAATAACAGGAACTAAATGAATGTACATTGTAGTTCATCGTTTGTTCGGTAGAGGCCGCACTGTTGATACGTGACGTAAAGCAATTATCGCGTAATTCCTGCGGTCGCGTTGCTGTTGCAAAGATAGGTAATAGCCCCGGGTATTCCAAATTCACTTGTGGCTATGTTGATTTTTTCCAATATTTTTTATATTTAAAAGTTATCATAAGTACAAAAATAGTTATGGTAAATTTTAAATAGAAAAAATATTGGAAAAAATTAACTCGGCCACAAGTGAATTCTCAGACGGGAATCGAACCCGCGACAAAAATAGTGCTGTAAATGTGATAATAACCACCGGTATCAGACCAAGAGGTCCCGGGTTCGACTCCCAGCGGGGATACATATTGTATTCGGTTTGGTTGGTGGTAGGACTTGTTGTAAGTCTGCCTTGCTAGCTACCACCATCTTATCTAAGACTGATATGTTCTTCTATCAGAACTTTTCTGAGTATTGAAAAATGCAAAAATCCAAAAAGCTTCAAAATGTTTTGAAGTCTGAACGCTTTGATACATTTGATAATTCCGAGCAAATTATACAACTAAATAAATAATAATCACAGGAAAAAGTCAAATGAAAGATCATTAGCATTACACACACACAAAATTGAAACAAATATTATTTACTTTAATTTCCCCAAACTTTTACACATAAGCAATGTCGTCATAACACTTGTTTCACTTGAAACATTATTATTGTATTAATGAAGTATGATTACTGACGTAGTGACTATGGGTTTTCCCAACTGATATGTTCAGGTTTATATTAACAAACAATTTACGTACTTAACTGGCAGCTAAGAACACGATAAAATATAATTATTTATAGATTTCCAGTTAATCCTATGCGCACCATGTTTGTATTGTTAGTTGTATTTTTTTCGGTTATCTACAGACTCTACAGTAATATTTTATAGAGGTAAAGTAAAGTATGTAAGTCCGTTTGTAGGAAGTAATCTCTGGAACTACTGAATCAACTCTTTTAAACCGCCTCTGTGGTCTAGTGGTAACAACCACCGAGAGGTCCCGGGTTCGATTACAGCGGGGATACATATTGTATACCGTTTGGTTGGTGTCTGTCTGTCTGGCTAGCTATAGCTACCACCATCTTATCTAAATCTGACGCCATAACAACAATGTTGTCAGCATTGTTGTGTTCCGGCAGTTAGAGATAAGATTGCCAGATCCGCAGTGATTGAGGATTCCAGGAGAGGTGCGCTTCCATCTTCGGCCTTATCAACACTTAACATCAGGTATGATGAAGGCTAAGAGTCTCCCCCTCGTTCATAAAAAAGTATTTCTGAAAGAAATCTACGAAGCGAAGCTAGGTACCTAAAATTGAGCTGGCATAAAATTTTCTGAAAACATTATATCTATCTTGCATGGAGTATTGCAGTCACCATTGGGACGGCTCAGCGAAATACCAACTAGCTGAGTGCAGCTAGTCCAGTGGAACACGATCCCTTCCATGCGTCTGTATTTCCGAGTACTTAAAACCATCTTCAAAGCAAGGGTGAATAGGCACCTTCTGGGCAAGCTCGCTCAACCATAGATCCTGTTTAAGCCCCCGAGCTTGATTAGGATCAAGAGCGAACCCATTCAATAGAAAAAAAAGTATCTGATTCAGCACATGTCATGACCATAATTCCCCTTTTTTCCATCTTCTTGTACTGTAAATGCTATGCATATAAAAAAAAACTCGATTCTTATCGTCTTATCTTATCTTCTCGATAAGCAAAGAGTTCAAGGACTAGGCTGCACGATTAAAATCCTTTGCCTTCAGGGTTAATATTTTTTTTAAATCGCTTCCACACTTAACCTTCGATCACATGCAAACACGACCACGTCCCTTCAATAACTGACGACCTTGGAACTCCTTCCTCTATTAATTGATAAATCGCGATCCTTTTAAGGTCCCTAATGTCATCGTTGTAACTCTGTGCCTCGTCTCACATACTTATGGCGGTAATTGGGTGCTTGTAATAAGACAGGGCTGGATTCAGGTGATTCTATTTAATGGGAAAAGTAATGGGGCACAGGGTGCCATCTTAAATGTCGCAATAGATCATGGAGGCTATTCTCGCGCTGAAATATGTCGAATTCGACATTTTTAAATCCTTAATTTCTTTAGTAAAAATGTAAGTAAAATCTCTACTACTGTCAAAATGCTTTAGTTTCAATTATCTTTGATAATCCTATAATGTCGAAGATTGCTTTAACTGAGCTTTTAAAACAGATTTTTGGCTCCAAAAATGTCGAATTCGAAATATCGAAGGCGCGAGAATTGCCCCTCATGATGTTATTCGACATTTTTCTAGCCATATTTCTTTATTACAAGACAATCAATTGAAATTGTCAATCATCTTTTCAATCAGAAATGAAGTCATTGTGAATGCACCTACAGGATTGAATTCGGTTTATGGAAATGAACTTTTCAAAGCCAAATGATGACGACCTCTGTGGTAGAGTGGTACGTACACCGGTTTTAAGGTGTCACCTACTTTGAGATCCTGGGTTCGATTCCCGGAATGGGCAAATGTTTGTATGATGAATACGAGCATTTGTACCTGAGTCATGGACGTTTATATATATTTCTACACTTATATACTTATATATGTATAATTATATGTATTTATATCCGTTACCCTAGTATCCCATAACACAAGTCTTAAAGTGCCGACTTTGGGGCTAGTTTATTTGGGTGAGTGTAAGAAATATTTATTTTTATTATTAAATGAACGCAAAAACATTGAAGACTGCTTCCATATTGGCACATCAATCGCAATTGACAATCACGTAGGTCATCGACTATCGACATTAATCGTCTCGGGGGCTCTTAAGTGCAATCTCTTCTAGTTACAGTCAGAGATTCTTTTCAGTAAATTTTTAATATGGCTTTTGGCTCCAGAAAAACTCGAACTCGAGGTGTTGCGACGCGAGAATTGCTCCCCTGGGAAGGTGTGGAACACACCTGTTAAGAAATTTAAAACAGCCATAAAATCATAACTTCATAAAATTGACTTAAGTAGGAACTTAGTTTAAAACCATAACTTAACATTGTATTTTAAGAGACTATATTTAAAATAAAAAGGTGACTATAGTAACCTAATTTCTAATTGCCTATTTTTCAACTGTAAATCGACCTTAATCCGTCTCTGCAGTACAAATGACCTATCCATGTGAATCCAAAACCAATATAGAAATGAGCAACAGCTGAGTTTTAATAGTCTCGTTATTTAAATTATCTATAATCACCCGCCATCTTGTTTGCAATAATAATATTTTTCACATAATTATTATTCTTTATATGCAGTTGAATGGGTAACGGATGATGTCACAACACATGGAGTTATCTTTATATTTATCTTTCAGTTAGGGGTTCAGTCATTTAGTTCAGTCAGTATCCAACTTAAATTAACTGACTGATAACCCCTAACTGAGCATTGAAACATCGGGCCTTAATGTTTTTTTTTTAATTATTATAAGATAAATTCTTATAGATTGATTTGAATCCAAGATAAGCAGCTTAATCGTGTCATACCTTACCACCGTTTTATCCTATCCTACTTCCTTTTAATGCGAGTTTTTGAGGATGTTTGAATGTTTGTTACTCTTTCACGCAAAAACTACTGACCCGATTTAGTTGAAATTTGGCACACATATAGAAGATAGTCTGGATTAAAACAAGGGCTACTTTTTATCCCGATATTCCCACGGGAACGGGAACCACGCGGGTGAAACATTACAGCGCTCCAGCAATGTTGTATGAAACGGCGTGCTGGAGTTGTTAAATACTCTTTGTAATGTTCCAAATTTAAAAAACGCTCCTGCAATGCATTTGATTTTCTTTGTCCGTAAACTCGATACTTTGCGTGTTCTTTTTTCAAAAATAATGACACCATTTCTGCATGGAAATGGTGTCATTATTTTCGAAAATCGAATCAAAAATAATATTAAGTGGCATAGTTCGACACTTTTATAATAAATTAATAGGACAAATAAAAATTCCTTAAAGATGCCATTACGTTTTAGTATTCTACCAACGCACGCAAAGGAATCTTAAAGCATACAGCCATAGCTTTGGCCATGTGAAGAAATACTTTACAGTCAATCTCTAAGTGGCTCATTAAAAAAAAGAAAAAATATCTTTGCACAGATAAAGGTATTACTTATTTATAAATGAGGTCTATATAAAGAGGTAATATAATCATTTGGATCCTTACTTAGATAATTGTATAGCTTATGAACTGTCAAGCATTCGTTTGTGACAACATTCCTGCTTGTAATTGTGTGAAGAGTGAGCATTAAGGCGGGTTTACATTGGCCAGATTTTTTTAAAACAATCAATACTATGTAACACCACACAAAGATTTAAAGTTGTAGTTAGTAAAGTTAGTTAAAGTTGTATGTGTGTGTAATGCGGAAAACACTCTTATTGTTACGTCTTAAAGACGTTTTAATGTCAATATGCCAAACTTGTGTGCTGTTGACTATATTTATTATTATTATTATTCAATTAATTCAAATGCACCAATTACAAAATAATGATAAATTAGAATTACAAAATAATTATTAATTACAAAGTTAATAAAATAAAATAAAGTTTAGAATAAAAAAACATTATTAGTCCGTACATGTACCATGTCACGGTGATACACGTAGGTACTGTAGGTAGTCACAGCGAAAAGCACTCAGAATACTGTTCGGACTGGCCCGAACAAAATACATGTAGGTACTACATCGAAATATGCCTTTGTATCATTAATTCCATTTTGGAGGCATCCATTTAAACGTTATCACAGAAAATGTCTTAGAGGTGTGTAATATTCATAGTTTATTTATATTTAATGTGAATTACTGATATCAGGACACTCTAAATCACTAAAATAATTATTCTAAAGTAGGTTTATATTTTAAACTCAAAAAAGTCATAAATCATATTTTTATAACCGTTCGTATGCACACAGCTTTACGTTAGAATAAATCTGTTTACAAACACTTTGATTTACTATTTCAGTCAATAAAACACTGTGAACATGTGTAAATGACTCGATAGTTATCTTAATCGATTCAAATACAATGATTAATCGATCGGTTATGGATGAGTTTTGCAAATTATCTTAGCCATATTTAGAATGACATCACGACCTTGCATTGAAGTTTCATAAAACTTATAATAAAAAAACATCTATAATCAAATTGACCTTTTAAGCTTTGTTGAATTGTCAATATTTTCCTACCAAAAAAAAAGGAAAAGCTCCTTTAAAAAGCAAAGCTTACTACGAAAATTGGACGATAGAAAAACGATTTTCCATTTTCATTTTCAATTCAATTAAGTACTGATTTAAGACCTTGTTATGCATTAACGACCTCCGTGGCAGAGTACTCTGAGGTCTTGGGTTCGAGTCCCGGTAGGGGCAAATGTCTATGTATGATGAATACGAGCATTTGTACCTGAGTCATGGACATTTACCTATACTATATAAGTATTTGTACACACAAATATTTATGTATGTTTAATTATATTTATTATATCCGTTACTCTAGTATCGTATAACACAAGCTTGCTTACTTTGGGGCTAGGTTAATTGTTGTGAGTGTAAGAAATATTTATTTATTATTATTATTATGTTGGCACTTTTAATCCTGAAATATGACACTTTAATCGAACAAAGGGATGTATTGACTGCTTCAGATTCTGTGACCTTTTGCGCAAAAGGCGACGAGTATCAAGCTTATTTACTCCTTTTAACCTCCTGTGGTGATGTAAACAGCAAAAAGAACACTTAGCAAATAAAATCGTTCGTTTACTCATATTTTTTTCCATCTAAGACCACTTTGACACTCTAATAAATCTTATCTATTCCAACGTAAAATTAATTATTTCGACACAATTAAATGCGTCCGGGCATATCTAGCGTATTTTCCACCTTATGGCTATTTTTGGTTCTAAACAAACCACTTATGGCACTACTGCTTTTTACCGTGACCCATATATGGCCACAGACTGGCTAATATTTATCTTGATGTGACAAGTCGTGGTATAATTTTTGTGGTAACTCGGAATGATCAAAAGTGGCATGGTTATGAGTCTAAAAGTTTATGTACAGTTAAGGCGCAATACGACCGAAGCGAGATAGAAATAGGATAGGACGCGCGCGGGAGCGAGACCGATTTTGCAGATTAGGCGAACAAAACACAAATCACTTGGTACTAAATAACTATAGCGATTAAATAGTTTTTTTTTTTATGTACGACGGTGAGACTCTTAGCCTTCATCATACCTGATGTTAAGTATTGATAAGGCTGAAGATGGAAGCGAGCCTCTCCCGGAATCCTCAATCACTGAGGAGCTGGCTATCTTATATCAAACTGCCGGAACACAATAATGCTGAAAACATTATTATTATGGCGACAGACTTAGATAAGATGGTGGTAGCTAGCCAGACGGACTTACAACAAGTCCTACCACCAACCAAATCGAATACAATATGTACTCCCGCTGGGAATCGAACCCGGGACCCCTGGGTCTGAAACCGGTGGTTGTACCACTAGACCACAGAGGCGGTTAAAGATACGATATGTCAATGATACGATGATAATGCTGATGATAATAGTTTAATGCAGATCACATATCTGATTATAACATATATGAAAAATTTTATGATTTTGAAATTTATGCATTTTTCAATGCTATTTTTATACTTATGGTAAATTTTAAAATAGAAAAATATTGGAAAAAATTAACTCGACCACAAGTGAATTCTCAGACGGGAATCGAACCCGCGACCTTTGGAAACCTTTTTGTATTTGAAGAGCATTGGACCGGATTTCCAAAGGTCGCGGGTTCGATTCCCGTCTAAGAATTCACTTGTGACCGAGTTAATTTTTTTCAATATTATTCTATTTTAAAATTTACCATATATATGACAAATTTGAAGATGATGTTTACGGCGCTGTGTCGCTGAGCCAAGTAGTCCTCTTCCTCCGTGCCCCACCAACGACGACCCTTCCTCCTTCCCTCAGTCTCCGCGCTGACCCGAGCTGCCATCGCGTACGAAGAGAAATAAAATTATAAAATGCTGAATATTATTGCTGTTCACTAATTAATCCAATTTCCAATAGTATAATATGTAACCCTATTTGAGAATAATCTTGGATTATCGTTTTGTTAGGGGGTAATTTCGAAAACAAAAAGTGTCGCGACGAAATCATAAAATCGTGATTCTTCTATATAAAGGTATGAAGAAATGTATATCTTATAACTAGATTTGTAACATTTGTAAACATCCTACAGTTTTATATCAAAGAGGAATTTTTAACATCACGCAAAGTGGAACAATATATTTTATGATTTTTTGTATTTTTAATGCTATTTTTATACTTATGATAACTGACAAGTCTCGGTAGCTCAGTGGTTAGAGCATTGGACCGGATTTCCAAAGGCCGTGAGTTCGAGTCCCATCTGAGAATTCACTTGTGGCCGAGTTGATTTTGTCCAATAGTTTTCTATTTAAAATTTATCATAAGGACAATATATATTTTTTGCACTTTCCCATGTGAGCCTTTAAACGTAGTGCAGGGATTCCTTAGGAACACCAAACATGTCCCAACATCTAGAATTCAAGCTAGACCTGTTTCTAAGGAAGCCGTCATTCACAGAACGGGCCAAAACCGTTCCAGGAACAGAACAGAAAAACCGACAAACAATTTTATTATTCATTACACGTTCCTTTAATAATACAATTAATTCAATTTGTCAGATCTGATAAACGTTGCCACTTTAAATGTGCTGTTATTATGATCTCTATTGCCTGGGTAATAGAGTTGATAATACAAGTTTTTGTGTTTTGTTTAATTTTGTTTTTATTGATGGTCATATAAGGCCTTGTCATACTGTGAGGTCTTTGGAGAATTAAGATCTGCGCAGGATTGTCGATTAATATGTATTAAAATATGTTTCTGATGATGGGGCGCACCCTTTGAGGTTATAAAAAGTATCCTTTGAGCTCTTTAACCGCCTCTGTGATTTAGTAGTAACATCACCAGTATCAGACCCAGAGGTCCTGGGTCCGATTCCTAGTGGGTACATGCCTATAGTTGAACAGTTTGATTGGTGTGGTGGTAGGACTGGTTGTAAATAAGTCCATTTGGCTAGTAGCCACCATATTATCTAAGTCTAACGCCATAACAACAATATTTTCAGCATTGAAAATAAAATAACAAATATGTATACCTATGATAAATTTTAAATAGAAAAATATTAGAAAAAATCAAATCGGCCACAATTGAATTGTGAACTGGATCCCTAGTAGTAGTAGTAGTAGTAGAGAATATGAGCCTAGTTGCTTTTCTGTAGTATATTTTCTTGTTTAATATTTATCACATAAAAAAACATTATAAAATGCAAAATTAAAAAGTTATAACTTTTATGGATTCATGTGCACACTGGTTTACGAGACCTTCTAACCGGCGTATTTTGTAAAAAAAGTGTATTGTAAAAGTAAATAGTCGATCCGTATAAGTTGTTTAATTTCAATGACGAGTGCGCGTAGAAACAATTAAGATGTGTCTTTTTAATTTTGCATTTTACAATCCAAAAGTCGATGTGTCAATATCGTTACGAATATTTCTATGAAGGATTTGATTTACCTATTAACATTTTACAATCCAATTTTTATGTGATAAATATTAAAGAAGAAAGTATACTAGAAAAAAGCAACTCATGTTCGCATCCCGTCGATATGAGAAAAGTTGCTTGTTGTTGAGACAATTAAAGCTCCCATGACTCCAATGAAGAATTCTTCTTACTTTTAAAACCATCAATAGTAACAAGGTTTTCAGCGTTGGATCCTGTTAGTCAGACTCACGTTTTCCACTTTGCGTGATGTTAAAATATTAACAAGCAAAACCGGTCCGACAAGCCCTCAATTAAATCTATGTAATAGCCTAATAACTAGGTGCTGAACTAGACACTTAGTGCGCCTACGCAAAAGTATACTTAATAGACTTGTTAATTATGCAAGCCCTATTGATATAACCGTTGGGTGAACAAATCTGTAATTAGATGTGAGTAACGAATCAATTCACTTGAGTACCAAATTACCTTCATTGTTAGTTTTATATGGACAATTTAGTTTTCTTTTTAATGAACAACGGAGAAAAGTTAGCCTTCATCATACCTGATGTTAAGTACCTGAAGATGGAATCGAGGCTCTCCCGGAATTCTCAACCACTGAGGCACTGACTATCTAATATCTCCAACTGCTGGAACACAACCATGCTAAAAACACGAAAACTTGTTGTTATTGAAATAAAACTACTTTTACGGATATCAAACGCGCTATATTTCACGTAATAAATTGTAATTTTTTAGGGGTTTTTCGATTTTCCCGACGTTTCGGCACCTTTTCAGCTGCCGTGACCACGGCGTGAAATATAGCGCGTTTGATATCCGTAAAAGTTGCTTTATCTCAATGAACAGTGCGCGCCAAAACTTGTTGCTATGGCGTCATACTTAGATAAGATGGTGGTAGCTAGCCAGGTGTACTTACAACAAATCTTATCACCAACAAAACCGAATACAATATGTACCCTCACTAGGAATCAAACCCGAGGAACTGTGTCTGATACCGGTGCTGTTACCACTAGACCACAGAGTCGGTCAGAGGTTGAAGATTCCAGTGGAAGTGCGATTCCATTTTCAGCCATATCATTCTATTAGTATGATGTTTGAATTTCATACCAATAATGTTTATTTCTCACGATTGTTGATTTAAACTATAACACTTTATTGTAAAAATTTACGGGGGTCAACTTCTGAAAACCAATCACTATAAAGAGTAATAGGTTATAAATAATACATATTATATAGAATAATAGAGAACGTTCTTTAAGTTTCGAGACTATAGCAGCATCCGAATAAAGTCGAATATTCAGTAAATCGACTGACGAAAATTGTCAACTATCGCAATCCGTCTTTCTTAGTAGACCGGTATTGAGAACCAGTCTGTGGCAGTTAGCTTTAACATTTTTCAGGGTTTGACTATGTTACCTTTTTTCTACTGGTATTTCTTTTTATAAAACCAACAAACGTGACTTTAACACTGCACCTTACAATAACAAAATCTTATACTACATCGGTATTTCCTGTCAATTTCGGCAAAACTCAACAATCAGCATACCTTATCGTCCCAATGCTAATTCGCGAAGCATTGATATATAAAACCTCAGACTTGCGCACGCGCCGTGACTCACTGCGAACAGGGTCACAGCGCTACCAACATAAATATAATAATGTGTCTATAGTCTATGCTTCATACAAAACTATACACGAACGCCGCTTACCGAGTTTTGATTGCGTTTCATACACTATTATAGGTGGATTTAGGAATTTGATCGTTTGATGCAAGTTTTTTTTATATTCTTTCTGTAACCATTTAAAACAATGATTGTTGGTTTGGATTTTCGGACCGACAACTGGACTAATTTACAGTATTTTTTGGGTGAAGTCAGATAAAACATAAACAGATTAGGTATATTAATTAATTTGATGCATTAATCGTTAATTGTTGTCATCATAATTTAAGAAGTTTTTTATGTTAAGAAAAACAAATTGTTGTCAAATGCCTAGTTGGTATTTTCAAAGCTTCTTTCTTTTAAATTTAAATAATATTTCATCCAAAGACATATTATGCATATGCGTTAATTTTAACCGGTATTTTTACATTAAGTAAGTAACAAATAAATAAAGACATTGATCCACCTGTATCATAGCAATGACAAATAATGACAAAACTCGTACTAAACATTTAACGGAAAGTATCAAACCGTTTAAATCCTATCATGCGCCTACGCACAACGTAGGTTCAACCATCGAATATATTATTTTGCATAAGTAGGCGACGGTACAACTGACGACAAATTATTATTGCAAACTAATTGATCAGACGCATGCTGTGATACTAAGCACTATTGTTACTGTTTTCTTGAAAATTATGATTTATGAAGTGCGACCATTATTACATCATTTGTAAATGTTTGTATTATGTTTATGCGATTTATAGTTGTATAACAGTCAGCTTGAATAAACATTGTCTTCTTATAGAGGAATTGTGGTAAACTCAAAGAGAGTCGTTGGTTATAATAATTTGTCTTGTGGAATATATTAGGAAACTAGTAGCTGCACGTGGTTTTATCTGGTAGGTTTCCTTTCCAGTTTGAATTTCGGTACAAAATTTTATCCTATAAACTGTGTGTCTATGCAAATCTGTTCAGCCGTTATTGTGTGATAGAGTAACAAACATACAATTAATTAGGATTATAGTAGTAATTTTATAGTGCACTAGTTATCTGGTTGTCTTGGACGAATTAACCATCGTCCAAGCTGGTTGTTCATACGTAATTTCACTCGCTTCCATGAGATTTATTTTTGGAACGTATAACATTTACTGAAGTGGATTGATAGAGTCAGTTTCGGCACAAATTTATATGTTTTGTGAGGATTCCTGATAAAATTAATCCGCTTACGAATTATATAAAACTAATGTTTTTTTAATTTTTGCATTTTTTAATGCTATTTTTATACTTATATCTATAAATTGTATTAAAATATAAAATTTTATATAAATCTATAAAAAACAACTCGGCCACAAGTGAATTCTCAGATGGGACCACTTGTGGCCGAGTTGTTTTTTTCCAATATTTTTCTATTTAAAATATATCAAACTTGTTGAACTTTAAGATTAGAGAAAGTATTATAAATTTAAAGAAATTCTGTGTGAGTATCTGTTTGTGTGAAACTTTTTGGCAATTCTATATTTTATTACGAAAGCTCTTAAATTTATAGATATATACGACCTAGAGAGGTAAACTAGGGAAAAAGAGCGTCTTCATCATTCTTAAGGCAAAAGATATTACTTAAACAATAATCATTTAAATATAACCATTGGCTAAGTAGCATCATATGTTGTGTCGTGGGCGTAGACTAACGATACGCTAACGAATATTGTAAATAAACAAATCACATGTCAAATAAACTACCTTATAGATAACCTTAATGAGTTTGACCTAAAACTAAAATTACATACTGCTTCTATTATATTAATGACTTTTGCCAAAACTTCATATTGACGCAGCTTAGTTTGGAATACGAATTTTGACGTAATATTATTTTTGGCCGATTCGATATCGTTTTTTTTTTGCCTTGACATTGGTCCTCTTGTCTTTTGGCTTCTAAATTTAATAGCTGCGCTCTCGTCGATGGAGTTTTTCCTTTTCTTCTCTATTCTCTGGCAATAACTTCATTGCTTGGTACGACATATATTATTATGTTCATCATCAGGACGTCCACTGCTGGACATAGGCCTCTCCTAGCTCACGCCTATTGTAGCGTTCATAGGAGGCTATTAGCCTGCCACCACGCTGGCCAGACGGGTTGGTAGAGGGTTTGTTTCAAGTTTTCCTTCTCTCGCATCTCTTCGGTGTTCAATGCGTCGAGCCTCTTAGTCGACTCTTACGACATCCCAGGCATGTAAGGGAGTGGTGACACTAGTATTCTTAGGCCGTCACCACACGGATATTATGTTACCTTCATAGTAATTTGGGTTGAAATCTGTGACCAAGACAATTGGCATGTTTTACTGACAACTAGGACAAAATACACGAAAAAGCACGGAAATTAAAGGTATTGCAATTTGATTCAACCCCATATAGGGTCTTACCAATTTTCACAATACGAACTAGTATGACATATATCTGCATAACATATCTATCTACATACGTATAATATCATTGGTACTACACAACACAAAACTTTCTCTTTTATCTGTGAAATAGCAGTCTAGGTCTTTCTCTTCCTCTTTTCTCCCTTCCAGTATGTATTTAATGAAACTGTCGTGTCGTAGCTGGTGGTCCATCATCGTTCCTATTCTCAATCATTTCAAGAACCTATCAGTGGCAGGGGTCGAAATATGGCGAAGGTAAGCCGGACCCAATTTTTTTCCAAAAAATATTTTAACAATATGGTGTATCAGTGGGGTGGTATTTCTATAAGAGAACCCGATGGGAATCGGTATGTTTAAACCCTTCGCCACTGGACCTATACATCTGCTTTCCCCAAAAATAGCCTGAACCTCCTAATCAATCGTAACTTTACAAAAACGTTGCAAGTAACTAGCCCTAAAAAAAGTAATACGAAAAGATTATACAGCTGAAGACTTGTCACAAAATAGCTTAGAATTTCATTCGAAGTAGACCCAATCATGGCCACCACATCCTCACTAAACCTGTCGCTCCAAAAACATTATATGTAACTAGCCTTTTGGAAGGTTATACGAAAACATTTTAAAGCTGAAAACTTGCCACAAAATCGTTTCGAATTTCATCCGTACTAGACCTTTCATTGCATCTGAATGATGGACAGCCATCCGCCTTTGCAAAGTGTATCATATAGATAACTATCACTATATTTATTTGGACCGGATTTCCAAAGGCCATGGGTTCGATTCCTATCTCAGAATTCACTTGTGCCGAGTTAATTTTTCCAATATTTTTCTATTTAAAATTTATCATAAGTATAAAAATAGCATTAAAAAATGCAAAAAATCAATAATCATATATCACTATATTCTTTGCAAAGGTGTCGAAAATAGAAAATTACGATTTTTAGCTGGTATTATTATCGATTTGCTAGCAATCTGTGTGGATTCGATATCTCTATCTTCCAACAACGCATAGTTAGTCCTACTACGATAGGTAAAACCCGCATACAACTGTTACTTGACTTAAAGAGATTTCCTTTGAAAATGTTCGATGACCACCACTATTATCTTCCCAGAAATCTATGACATTGCCAATACACACGTCATCAACCAAAACATCATAAAAGTCGTACTACCCCTCATATGGCCGATTAAAATCGAACATGGCCGCACGCATTCCGATTGCATCTAATAACCTCAAAACCGAATGCAAAATGGCGAATATAAATGACGCCGTTTCATTTAACATTCCGACATGCCATAAGCGACTTCGCATTTTCATTTGGGGCCATTGTCTGGCCAGATATTAGTATTGATTTCAATAAATAAATTAATCGTGAAGCCACGAATAGAGCAGGTTTGGCACGCGTCGCAAGACAATCGATGAATCGGTAAGTTCTCGATTGTGTTTGTATGGTAAGTCAGGTTATTAGCGATTTTATATCGATTGACTCATGTCGCGTACGTGAGCCGGGGCATTAACTTGTATGTAATTTTTATTGTAGACCACATGCATAGATGTGCACTCTTATAAAAGGACCTAGCTAAAAATTAAGTATAGTTTTTGGCACATCTTACATTTTCGCGGCCACTGTTCATTGAATAAGATAAAACTTTTTTGGATTTACTCGCGGGTTTTGAAATTTAGTATGTCTTTTGACGTAAAATGCGCGATTAAATCCGGACTAGTTATTTTATTTGGGTCAAATTATATAGTCAACAACTCACACTGTCATGTGAAGTGCACAGTTATAAAGAACCAAAGTACGAAGTTCAAAGAGCTCTGCTTATTTACATGAACGGAGAATTTTGGTTCAACTCGCCATTTATTTAAATAATATGTCAGACAAATGATGTTGAGGTAATATTCAAGATATTTTATTGAAGACTTTTTATTAAGAATCCGAAAATATAGTTTTGATAGTACAATCGGGGAACTTGTTGGGAAACGTTTTCTCGGAAAGTACTAAGGTTAAGAAATAATTAATTAGTCAAATCAAATACTTACCCTTTTGTGATATAAACATTTTTTGTTGTTATCTGTTACTTTTTTAAATAAATCTCCCTAAAAAAACTCAACCGGGAAGGTCCCCGACTGTACCTACGTGCGAACTTCATAAGATTTTTATTTGTCTGTTTAATGTCGAAGAAGACTTTTTGAAGATTTCAACTGCTGCACTAATATTGAGTACTTCATTGTAAACTTGTAGTTTGAGCTAAGTATGCGCAGGTAAGTATTTCATTTGACTAATTAATTATTTCTTTATCCTTAGTACTTTCCTAGAAAACTTTTCCCAACAAGTTCCCCGATTGTACTATCAAAATTATATTTTCGGATTAAAATTCGTTATGTTTTTTAAGAATTTGTATAATTTGTACGAGAAAAATTAAAAGAAAATCATCGTTTGTCTTAAATAACACTTTCCATGGTTCTACTTTTAAGAGTAAAAAAATCATGACGTACTAGGCAAAGGTACTAGGAAATCATAAAGGATCAGAAGGAAAACCGGGATCGTACACGAATACACAAGCACAGGACGTGAGTCACACATATGTCGCCGATGTAGGTACGTAAGGATACGTGCGAATGCAAGTACACGTGGCGGCACGTCAAGGATTTCAATCATAGAATAAGTTTTAACCACTTGTTACAACTGCAGAACACAAGACAGCGTTTAAGAGTAGCAGGTTGGCTTCGCATTTACACTCTTCTGTGCTGAAAGAAAAAATCGTCGTCTTGAAGCGTGCTATGAAAATGTGAAAAAGGTCGACTATCGTGTAAAGGGATATTTGGGGACTGCTTCTGCGTTTTGCGCAAAACTTTGGGGACGCGTGACTGCCAACTTACTATTCATACCTCTCTCTTGTGTTCTATGTTTTGGTCTGACATAGTTAAGACTGTATACAAAAAAAGTACGTAGGTACTTTTCGTTATAAAACTATAAGATAAATATTAAATAAGAAAATATACTAGAAAAAGCAACTTGTCTCACGTCGCCCTGGACGGGATGTGCGACATGAGACAGTTGCTTTTTTCTAGTATATTTTCTTGTTTAATATTTATGACATAAAAATAGCATTGTAAAATGCAAAATTTAAAATGGTTAGATAGAGATGTGGTAATAGATATATATTTCTTCATACCTTTATCTAGATCTGTAACTTGACACTTCTTGTCTTCTTGTTCTTTTCGAAAAGACCACTTAAAAAATACGAAAACTCAAGATTATTCTCAAATGGGGTTACATCATATACTATTGGAATTTGGTTTAATTAGTGGACACCAATAAAATTCAGAATCGTATAGTTAATTTTTTTAAATCGCTATAGTTATTTACTACTCCGTGTTTTCGTAATTTTTCGCCAAATCTGCAAAATCTGTTCTCTGTCTGTCTGTTATGTCTGCGCGTCGTTTTTTATTGCTATCTTGCTTCGTCGTATAGCGCCTTAAAGCCATTCTACCAATCGTCGCAAGCGCAGCTTCTGCAACATGACGAGTTCGAAGCAGGTTTATCCAGGCTTGTCCAGATAGAATTATTAAAAATTACATAAACAGATAGAGATGCTAAGACGGGTCTCAAACTCGCATCATTTGGATTTCTGGTCCATTGCTCTCACTATTGAACTTGATTTTTTTTTAAATTGAACTACCAAGACGTAGTTATGTGTTGTTTTCTGTACTAAATGTCCTTTCTTAATTGAGCCGGCTGCCAAGGACCGATTGAGGAAGAGAAAAAACTCATACTTGCGACGATGCAATTGATTGCAAGTTATCGATGCTATATTGTTTTAAAGTACATATTGCAACAATGTCTCTACTTACTGTAGAATGAACAAAAAAACACGTATGACATTTATGAGCCAACTAGCTTCCGCCCGCGGGTTTACCTGCGTGTTTCTCGTTCCCGTGGGAATATCGGGATAAAATATATGTTACTTTCCGTCCTTTCAACAAACTCTGTGCCATAAATGAAGTCGATTGGTTCCTTAGTTACGGCATCAAGGAAGGATTAACAAAGACACTTTCCCATTTATAATATTTGCTAGGGTCAGTATATTTTTACCGACTTCAACAAAAAAGGAGGGAGGTACTCAATTCAACGCGTATTTTTTTTTTTTGTCTGATGTATGTATACCGATTACTCCGGTGTTGGTGATCCGATTTTAATAGTTGTTTTTTTGTTCGATCGGGTATACTGTCAATTTGGTCCCATATAATTTTTACGAAGATCTGGCTAGTAGTTTTTTCATAATCTTGAAAAATATCAATCACCTTTTGGCAAGTAGTCGTTTACCTAGATGACATTGTTGTGTATGGGCTGATTTTTAGTGTAAGTAACGGCACATGATGAAACTAAAAAATCTGAAATAAAAACATTTTATAAAAAAATTCAAACCGACTTCAAAAAGTAAAAAATAAAACTTTTGGAGTCGGTGCTAGCTAGCTAATGCCAAAAAAATATATAGTTAATAGAAGTGCAATGTAGAATGCCCTGGCTGGCACCGACTCCAAAAGTTTTATTTTTTACTTTTTGAAGTCGGTTTGAATTTTTTTTTAATACTTTTGCTTTACATTTAAGAAGAGTAATCACTTAGATTTAGAATAATATTGATTATTGCATTTATATTGTCAAAGGAATAAAAAAATTGCTACTTAATCATATCAAGAAACTTTCCAATCTAAGAAAACTCAGGAAGATAGAGAGACCTTTTTTCCTAAAACGAAGACTTCGTTATAAGAAAAAAGTGACTTAAATAAATCTCACTCAAAACAAATCTCATTCTCAGAAACTAAATTATATTCATACATTTTCCCACGTTTTATTTGTTTATGTGACGAAATGAGTTCATGTGTATAATATGTAGGACTTTCCTGATTAATCCGTCAATAATGTGATGGTATTTAAATCTAAATAATGACGCATGGGTTTATGAACGTATATATTGGCAGAATTATAATTAACATTAATTAAATTTACCTAAATACTTATTAACTTAATTCTGACACATCAGGTAATATTGATGATTTGAGGGAAAGTACGGTGATTGTCATATAAGTATGGGGAGACAGCATGACGCCTCACATTCACATGACCACAGCAATATGATATGATAAGATTTATCATAAGTATATCTTAAGTTTTGGCGCGCACTGTTCTTTGCAATGAAACAACTTTTACGGATAACTCTCGCAGTTTATTTACACGAGTTTAGATCTATTATTTCGTGTGTTTTAAGGTTTTTACGAGATTTTAGGTAACGAGGTGACATCCTGTGACCAGAGTAGCTGAAAATGTGCCACGGAGCGTCGGTCGTCCGGTTTAGTAGTTTTCAGGAAATTCTGAAAATATATAGGTACTTACTTTTACTTGCGAAAACGTCGCAATGGTTACATTGATGATTTCATTGTTTGTGGACTGATTTTTAGTGCAAGGAAGTACGGGACATATTCTCACTTAAAAATTACAATTTATAAAAAAAAAACTGAATTCACTGAATGCAAAAATGCACTATCGCTGCCTTGGCTGGCAACGAATCCAAAAGGTTATTTTTTTACTCTTCGGAGTCGGTTTTTTTTTATAGTTTTTTCTTTACTCATATCATATAAAAGAAGTCATGCTAGGGATACTGTCATATAAAGTCACCAATTAAACGGTACGGCTTAAAAACCTTTATAAAATTAATATGCAAAATAATAGCTACAGTTTCGCCGCTTTGATAACGAGCACAATTAGTGTCGTACTATAGTCGATAACGATAAATAAACTGTCGACATTGAGACAAAACGCGATGCTATCAGTAGTATGCGCCTCGATATGGACCGCGTTTTCTGATTTTGAACACAACAAACCACTTTTGCCGCCCAACGCTGCGTAGAATGGATCGTACTGAGACATTCATAGCCAGATATACCTAGATTTATTTTTCTTAAACGTAGCAATGTAGGTAACATAGATAAAACCTATTTTCTAGTAATTGAAATATTTTTTTGTGATCCTATTCGCTAATTTGATTCAACAAAAACTTGAGACTATTTGATCTTAATATGTCTTCGGCTAGTTGATTTTCTAACTCTTGCGATTTTGATTTAAATTGATTGAGTGCAGTTACATTGCTGCTTTATTAATATAGTTGTCACATTGCTTTTTACTAAAGCAGCAATGTGACAGCACAAATCAAACGTCGATAGAAACAAGTTACATAATCAGGGGGCTGTTCTAGAAGTCGTAGTGGTGAGGGTAACAGTTTGATGTCTTAATTAAAAACTAGCGGATCGCAGTTTCATCTGCGTGGTTCCCGTATAAAAGTATCTTATGTTCATACACAGGCTATCTACTATCTGTGTACCAAATTACATCCATATTCGTCCAATAGTTTCGGAGCTTTTTCAATGCAAACAAACAAACAATCAAATCTTTCCTCTTTATAATATTAGTATAGATGTAAACAAAATCTGTACAACAGTCGAAGATTGTTTTTAGTGATTTTTAATACAGATTTGTGATTATGGAATTTGCAGATGTCGTGTCGCATTACCTCAAAGTACCTATGTCTTCTGAAGCACGGACGAGCTTGAGATACTAAATTTAGGTCACACATATTTTGACAGACATTAACATTGCGAAAGTTGCTTACTCCCCACAATACCGAGCTCCTTCCAAGCACGGAGGAGCTTGACATAATATATTTAGGTCACACATATTTTGACAGACATTAACATTGCGAAAGTTGCTTACTCCCCACAATACCGAGCTCCTTCCAAGCACGGAGGAGCTTGACATAATATATTTAGGTCACACATATTTTGACAGACATTAACATTGCGAAAGTTGCTTACTCCCCACAATACCGTTGTAGAGTTGTAGGTAAATATCTCAAATTATGTTGTGATTTCAAATTGCACTGTAGTTTGAGAAAGATACGTTTACCACACCAGTTCATGGAAGTTTCATTACTGTTATTTGATACTACCTATATTTTTATAAATTTCTACTAATTATGTATTTCTCTTACCACGTAGTTTATTATGATGCTAATTTCGGTGAAATCTTCGTCTTCATACGTTTTTGTAAATACTTTTTTGTGACATAGGTACCTAGTAGGAGCGACATAATATATGTTTATTTTTGGATGTAATATCTTTTGAGCTGTAGGATCTCATAGAGAGTAGGTCTTAATATCTTTTGAACTGTAGGATCTCACGTTTTCTGTATAGTCAACAGGGGGCTAAATGTCTAATTTTAAAACCTTTTTTTTTAATGAATGACGGGGAGACTCTTAGCCTTCATCATACATGATGTTAAGTATTGATAAGGCTGAAGATGGAAGCGAGCCTCTCCCGGAATCCTCAACCACCGAGGAACTGGCTATCTTATCTCGAACTGCCGGAACACAACAATGCTGAAAACATTGTTGTTATGGCGTCAGACTTAGATAAGATGGTGGTAGCTAGCCAGGCTTACAACAAGTCCCACCACCAACCAAACCGAATAAAATATGTACCCCCGCTGGGAATCGAACCCGGGACCCCTGGGTCTGATACCGGTGGTTGTACCACTAGACCACAGAGGCGGTTAAAACCTATCGCGATCACCTTTCAATTCGTCATTTTAAAGATATTTACATACTTCAGGCCATCACTATTAGACATTTTGTAGGGATTGTGATCGAGACGAGTTTTGAAAGGTATTGAATGATCGAAATTGAACTGTCTAAGCAAAGTGACACACGAAAATATGTAAAATAAAGTGTCATTAAAAACATCATTCGTTCCGAAAGAGATTGCGATATAAGTTACACAATTCCATAAATCACAATCATAATACCTTTACAAGGGATTGTGATAGATTTTGAAGTTAGACAATTAGGGGGCAGGGAGAGTGTATGAAATCAAATTGTTTTTTCTGGAACAAAATCTTGGAGAAATTGCTCTATTATGCAGACAGTTGCATTATGAGCACAAACTAAAGTTTACTAAAAAAACTTAAATTAAAGTAACTATTTAAAAAGGTAACTAAACTTACCTTCTTAAATAGTTATTTTAATATTCTTGGTGTCATATTCAATCTTCGTCTATCTGT
Source organism: Chrysoteuchia culmella (assembly GCA_910589605.1). Taxonomy (NCBI): domain Eukaryota; kingdom Metazoa; phylum Arthropoda; class Insecta; order Lepidoptera; family Crambidae; genus Chrysoteuchia; species Chrysoteuchia culmella. The sequence goes on from OU342663.1 coordinate 3,159,789, forward strand.
AAATCCAGAATCTAACATTTATCGACATCAATACGAAACCAAAACCAACTCACTTGACGAAACTTCTTGAAGTTTTTTTACAGTTTTCTAAAACAAGTAAACTCTCAATGCTACCTTTCGATACCAATTTTTTTCCGCCGAAATGATATCAAATCTTCAGTTATCATTTCGCGCGCAACCCTATCAGCTAAATGGTTTAATTCGAGCGTTCTGGCCGGCCATTGGTCGCTGGCACCGACTGCTATTGGCCGCGAGAGCGGTCGGCGATCTCAAAGCCGCGAGAGGCGGTCCGGCGCAGCTGTCAAACGAAGCTATGAATATGGACGGTGCACACTTATATGGAAATCGCCATGCATTTCGTGTGCATTTCGCTCGCCGCCAAAGAAAATTTTTGATATCCCAGACGACAACAGGTGAAGGAAAATAAACTTACTCGGTTTCGTATGTAGATGTGTGTGGAACTGTGGATTGTGTTGGTTGCAGCGGCTGAGTCAGTTTGATTTTTTGTTTGAAAATGCTCAACAGTTAACGAGAATCTTCGTTACTGTTTAAGTGTGAAGTTGTCGGTTTTATATTCCAAAAACAAGCGGTAAAGGCTCTTTTAAATGACAAAGGACACTCAATACGTCTTGATTAACGTTTCCATTGATATCATGGTGTAATAATCTCGAGGGTCTAGTGGGTATTAGATCTACCATAACTAATAGCAACGATGTTCAAAAATAATCACATGCCGAGATGGAAGTGTCGAAAGCAGTCACTTTGCCCTTGTTATACCATAGAGCAAGGAATTCTACAACAAAGCGGCAAAGAAGATCATCTTCCCTTTGTTTTTTTTAATATCGCGATCATGAGAAAAGGAACTCAATAATTTTCCCTCCTTCGTAATAAATGCAGTCGCGTGCGAAAGATTACTCAAGGAAAATATTTAATTGTTTTTCATTAAGTTTTGTAACATGCAAATTGGTTTAATTACATGCCAGATACTTATTATGGTAATAATAAATCAGCTGTAGACGTCACTAGGCGCCATTTTGAATTACAAATCACAGTTCTATTTAACTTCGCAGGTTAGTTTTACGTTACAATTTGTATAAAAAAATAATTAAAATTGACGATGACTGTATTACGCTATTGTTTTATGGTGAAGTCTAATATATTTGGAGTATGATAATTAAAAGTGCTGTATATGAATTTGATTTGTCATGGTATAATTATTTGTTATTATATTTGGCATAGAGGCTCCGTCTTTTTTTTCGACGGCCATTTTGGGCGAAGGCAAGCTGTCGTAATGCCAATGACACGGAGTTAGCGCGCCCATTCTCGTGCATACATTAACTGTACGATCTCACATACGAAAAATATATGTTTTAGCATATAGGTGGTTGAATATGCTAATGATCTTAATGTGCCGAGTGTGTTGGTGTTCGCGTGTCAAAATTTTAACTTCAAAACTTTGTAGAGTTCCGTAGAAAAATAAATAATCATGTTTTTCTATTCTCTTCCTCTGATTTTATTCTGATTTATTCTGATTCTGTTTCTCTGTTTATTTAATTTTGTAAATAGAAATAAGTGTTTGATATGTATGTTAATGTTTGCAGACATTGAGCATATGACATTTTAGAAAGGTTGGCAGTAATCTTCTAGGTACATGAAAAAGCCTGTTAGAAAAAAAGTTGTACCTAACATCACAGACGTGTGTTCACAGAAGTTCTGCTGCGATAGGACTGTTAAAACAGAACATGGCGACCCAGTAATTAACAGTGAAATATTTTCCCATTCACCGCGGAACCCTAAACAAGTTTACCGTTAGGGTGTGGGTGGTACAGCTCTGACGTTTAATAAAACGTTCTTCTTCGAACATGTTTCATTATGTTCAAATGCATACCATTTAATTCGTACACAACTACAACTCTACCTTTATTCCCCTGGTTTTAAGGTCTAATGTCGTGTATATGTTTTTTGTTGGTAAAGGTGTGAAAAGTCAGGGTGTGTGTGATGAAGACAAGTCTTTTCTTTCGGGTTTTCTGACAGCTGTCAATATATGAATGGCTGTCGCATGCGTGATATGTACTACTTACGTCGCTTATGTGACTAATTACTATACAATGTCAGTCATGGGCTTAGGTTATATTTTTTATGATTAAGTTTATAAGGATGAAATTAATTCATTATCTACACAAAAAAAAATTAAGAACTACGGGGAGACTCTTAACCTTTCTTCATACTTGATGTTAAATATTGATAAGGCTGAAGATGGAAGCGAGCCTCTCCCAGTATCCTCAATCACTGAGGAACTGGCTATCTTATCTCTAACTGCCGGAACACAACAATGCTGGAAACATTGTTGTTATGGCGTCAGACTTAGATAAGATGGTGGTAGCTAGCCAGGCGGACTTACAACGAGTCCTTCTAGCAACCAAACCGAATACAATATGTACCTCCGCTGGGAATCGAACCCGGGACCCCTGGGTCTGATACCGATGGTTGTACCAATAGACCACAGAGGCGGTTAAAATTAGGATTGCACATAAATTTCTACTGAAATGCACATAAAAAAACTATTTGATGTGCAATAAGTTTCTTAAACGAACTATCAAAAGAGTAAGAAATAAAACGAATTTTCAAAGTGCAACTGTAATTATTGAAAGATCTTTTAAGTTCTTTTAACTTCTCTCTACTCAAATAACTTTTAAGTAAGTATGTTTTTAACTAGATTTTCTTTTTCAGGTAAGTTAAATGGCATTCAGCTATAATATTGTGAGATCAACGAAAAGTAAGTACTTAACATTTTAGGTTCTGTTTTTCTTCAAAATACTTTGTAGTCTATTTTAAATAATAAGCTGTTAGATTGTTTTACGACTTTTAATAAATTTAAACTATATATACCTAACCCAATTAAAAAAGTAGCACGTGAGCACATAACTCCAATTTCAATGAAAAACTTATAATAAATTATATCTTTGAGGACCTCCGTGGTAGAGTGGTACGTCCACAGGTTTCGAGGTGACGCCTACTCTGATGTCCTTAGTTCGAATCCCGGTATGGGCAAATGTTTGTATGACATTTGTACCTAAGTCATGGATTTATATATATACTTATATATGTATTTATATCCGTTACCATATCCCATAACCACAGAGCATTAAATTTTAATTCTTAATTCTTAATTCTGATATCTGTGCCCATAACACAAGCCTTGCAGTGCTTACTTTGGGGCTTGGTTAATTGAAGTGAGTGTAAGAAATATTTATTTATTTAAAATATACTACTGACAGCTAAATCTACGCCCGTAAGAACTTGCGAAAGCGAAATAAAGCAAGCCATAAAAGGCAAGACAAAGAAGACAATGCTATGACTGGTATGACTTTACGAGTAAATTCGGCAACAATTCTGGCCATTAATTTAATAATCGTCAAATCACTGAAACACAATTATGATGTTACCAATTGAAAAGCAAAATATGTATGTAAAAACAAAAATCTCGCCTATTGGTTTCCTTTCGTAAGTAAAAATATTATTTATAAACACTCGGTCAGCTAGTTTGTCGTACATATAAAAACATACATCATTATGTGTCATTTCGTTAAAAACTTTCATCTAACCTAATGTAGGATCTCCACAGTACATAATATAACAACAAGAAAGTTAATAAGCCATATTTACCATAATTACGTACCGAACAAGGTCGTATTGTATGAAACGGTACAATCTGCTAGTAATTTACCTCCTGTGTATAATTATTAATCTAGTCCAGGGTTTCTCAAAGTACTACGCGCCCCTAGGGGTACGTCAGTAGACGGTAGGGGAACGCGCCAAGATTTACGATTACCCCTCAAGTCGTCTCAATTTGGAACAAGTAAAAAGGTTATCCATTTCATTAATCAATGAACTCTTTTTGACACTATGTACTTGTGAACTTATCCTAATCCTTACTAATATTATAAATGTGGAAGTGTGTTTGTTTGTCCTTTCTCGGCGCCCTAACTAAGCAATCAATCGACTTGATTTTTGCTATAGAGTTAGTTGAAAGGACTTAGAGTAACATACGCTACTTTTTATCCCGTTATTCCCACGGGAACGGAAACCACGCTGGTGAAACCGCGGGCGAGAGCTAGTATTGAAATAAAAAAACCTTTTTTTTCTTTTGCAAGTAGTTTTTTTTTCTAAGATTTGGGAAGGGGTTCACTATCGTTTGGGAACTTCAAAAAGGGTACATGTGCTAACAAGTTTGAGTAACCCTGACTAGTCTGAATGATTTTGTGTCGTCGCGTGCAAGGGCCGCAAGGAAGCTTCTAGCAAGGTTAGCACAAAGGAAATAATGTCATGCCTCCTTTTGAATTATAAGTGATAGACGTTTTTGGTGCGTTCATGATAATTTCAGTTTCTGTTGATCTTTTTAGCTATAAACCGACCAACTTGACTTTTGATGCCCTAAAACTGAAGTAAAAGATTGCTCGGAATAAAAACAACGCCTGAAGAGAGGAAAATTATTGTTCCATTGATTTATTAATGATTAAAACTATGGCAACTTTATACAGTATATTTTTATCTGTTAAGATAACAATAATAGCTAAACTTACCATGTATTTGAGAAAAATATAAATACAAATACAAATCCTAATCCTAACTAATCTATAATATTTTAAATGCGAAAGTGTGTTTGTTTGTCCTTATTTCACGCCTTAACTAAGCAACCAATCGACTTGATTTTTGCCATAAAGTTAGTTGAAAGGACAGAGAGTAACAATATGCTACTTTTTATCCCGATATTCCCACGGGAACGGGACCACGTGGCCGTGGATGAAACCGCGGGTGGCCGCAAGTTAATAATATGAAAGAGAAAAAGATTTTGACTCAGTCATATAACACCCACTGCTGGGTATAGGCCTCCCCCAAAAGAAGGGGTTTGGGATAATCGCCACGCTTGGCAGGCGGGTTGGCGATTGCAGTATGGCCAAGTATGTAGGAGACGCTGCTGCCCGTCTCCTGAAGGTTGAGTCCCTTAGTCGCCTTTTACGACACCCACAGGATGAGAGGGGGTAGTGCTATTCTAAGCCGACACTACACAGCTTAATTTTTTGTGCTAGGTTACAAAAGTCACCGGTGAGAGTAGTGGCAACATTAGAATTCTGTGAAATTAAAAAAAAGTTACTCCAAACGATTTTCAACTACGAAGAAAGTGATTCAATAAAATGCTTACTACAAATCAACTACTTGCATCACATCATAGACACAAAATCGTATTTGTCTACTCATATCCATACAAAGGGCCGGCCAGCGACACGTTGACTTCGACACGCGTCACACGTCAAACTGTCGCGCGTGGATGGGCGGCTATAGCGTCGTGCATGCGGATGACCGTTCTAACGCCTTTGACTGATTTATTTAAAACACATTTACAAGGCGCCATTGCCGTGATTGATTGGGAATTTGAAATTGAAATACGGTTTTTGTTTTTTATAAAAGTTTAGTGGCTTTGGATTTAGCACAACTATGTTCAACTGTAATGGTTTTGTCAATTTTTATATCGTAAAATCGTCGTAGTTTTCTTTAAATTATTAAAAAAATGTAATGTATTAAGTCGTACCAGCTTAATTGGAATAGGCGCTATAAAGGCAAGACATTATACTTTAGTTAGACACTATTTATTTGTTTAAGTTCTCTTTTTAACTATTTGTTAACATAACCGCCTTTGTGGTCTAGTGGTAACACCACCGGTTCACACCCAGAGGTTGGGTTCGATTCCCATTACATGTACTTTTGGTTTTCGGTTTGGTTGGTGGTAGGATTTGTTGTAAGTCCGCCTGGCTAGCTACCACCATCTTAGGCGTCAACAAGCCAAGTGCAGTTGTCGACATTGGTCGGCAGCAAGCGTCGACCCCTTCTCTGTCGACAGCTGCTTGCTGCAGCCGTTTTTTGTGCGACGCCGCCCCTCGATGCCGACCAATGTCGACAGCTGCAGTTGGCTGTGTCGACAGCAAAGTGCTGGTTATAGACAGAAACAAGATAACCGGTCCTCAGTTGTTGAGGATTCAGGAAAAAGCAAGAGTCTACCTATAGTATTATTTAGCATCGGGTAAGGCTAAGCTTCTCGACACCATTAGGACAGTAAAATATTGAAAACCATACCTTTTGGGGGGTGATAAAAGGATGCACTTAACCGCTTCTGTGGTATCAAACCCAGGGGTCCCGGGTTCGATTCCCAGCGGGGCTACATATTGTATTCGCTTTGGTTAGTGGTAGAACTTGTTGTAAGTCCGCCTGACTAGCTACCACCATCTTATCTAAGTCTAACGCCATAACAACAATGTTTTCGGCATTGTTGTGTTCCGGCAGTAAGAGATAAGATAGCCAGTTCCTCAAATATTGAGGATTCCGGGAAAGGCTCGCTTACAACTTCAGCCTTATCTTACTTAACAACAGGTATGATGAAGGCTAAGAGTCTCCCCGTCGTTCATAAAAAAATGAAATATCACAATCTTATTTTTTTATGTTGTTCAAATAAAAAAATACCAATACTAAAATCAATTACAAATCTAACCTAACAATAGCCACCAGTGCGAGAGGTCAAAATATGGCGAACCAAAATTTTCTCCAAAAAATATCTCAACTGTATAGTGGATCGAATGAGTGTGATTTCTAAAAGGGAAGCCGATGGGAATCGGATTATTTATTTATTTTTATTTATTTATTTTCACATGGAAAACAAACAGCATATAATACTAAAATATAGATAAATAAAGAATAGCACAAACATGCCTTTATCAGTTTTCACAAATGGACCCTTCGCCACTGGTAGCCACTAGACCCCATTATTTGTCGCTTACCTACCTCCATACGCGCAGTACGCATGCGCGGCATACTAATACATGCGTCGGCCGTTTTGATGCGTATGCAGCTATTCAGTATTGGGGCTTAATTACAATAATGACTTTTAAACTCATTGGTATAGCTAAGAATTATAGTGTCATGATAAAAAAAACTACGTAGGTATAGAGTCGCGGAAGGTCCCGGTCGACTTTTAGGCGATTTTCGTGTGTGCTCGAATTTAGGCACTCACTGATAGTCGTTCAAGAAAGTGTTTTTTTTTAATGAATGACGCGACGGAGAAACTCTTAGGCTGGCTAATGAGTATTGATAAGGCTGTAGATAGTAGCGATCCTCTCCCGGAATCCTCAATCATTGAGGAACTGGCTATCTTATCTCTTACTGCCGGATGCTGAAAACATTGTTGTTATGGCGTCAGACTTAGATAAGATGGTTGTAGCTAGCCAGGCGGACTTATAACAAGTCATACTATCAACCAAACCGAATACAATATATACCCCCGCTGGGAATCAAACTTGTTACCCCTGGATCTGATACCGGTGGTTGTACCACTAGACCACAGAAGCGGTTAAAATGGACGGTATTACGGTAAATGGACTACGGCGGGGTTATTACCTGTCTCTGCAACTGCAACGCGACAGCGATAAGTCACGTATCACCATAGCAACCGCACAGTTGCAATGGTGATAAGTGTGGTTGCTATGGTGGTAATGCGGTTGCTATGGTGATACGTGACTTATCGCTGTCGCATTGCTGTTGCAAAGATAGGTAGGTAATAACCCGGCCGGAAATTTCCGCGATTGTACCTTGTATATTACTACAGAGAGGAACGCATACTTCGATATTAGGTATTTTCGTGGAGCAAATTACGTTCGGCAGGCGATTGTGATAGTTAATCGACTTTGTTTAAGGTCGGTCACGGGATGGGTGACCAGATTGGTAGGTATCTCGAGTTCCTTCGTGTTTCGGAAGGCAAGTTAAGCCGTTGGTCCCGGCTGTTTTTCCCGTCGTTAATACCCATCAACTTCCATTTTGCCAGCATGGTGGGCTATTATGATGCATTCTCCTTATCCATACAGAAGGCCAGAGCCCAGTGTATAACCCATTCTGCTTATCCGTAAGGAAGGTCAAAGCCCAACATCAAGTGTTTACGGCTATGATCAACCACTTAACGCGCCTTCCGAAGTACGGAGGATCTCGAGATAATAAATATTTGGTCACCCATCCCGTAACCGACCATTGCGAAAGTTGCTTAACCACCAAAATCGCGCTAACCACTGGGCCACTGTCTGCTCCTCTCCTTCAATAGTTTGTTTAAAATCAAAACAAAATACATAATGATTACTTACTTACAACTAATAATGAAATCGGTCCTAATCGCGTTAAAATCGATTTCTCGCTTGCCCCGGTTTATCGCGATGTGCCGATAAATTGCTATTACTTGTAAAACAATAGTAACTATGTTGATATGCTCTTAATAAAGCATGTTTATTGGTTTATTACTAAATTAAGCGATTTATCAATGGTCAGTCACGGGATGGGTGAACAAAAAACGGCCCTTGGCTAGTTTCTAGCCGATTCTTCTCGTTACAATGTCTCCGTAGCGTTTATAAACCGTTGTATAGCTTTTTTGAGATTACAAAGTGCTTGTGATTATTATTTACTCTTTGCTATTAAATGATTTAAAATAAATAAAAAAACGAACAGATGTTAATTTTTTTTTTAAGTATAACTCAAAATTAATACACCAAAAAATTAACATTGGCTTGCATCTTGGCATAACATAAGGACTCAAAATTGCAACTCATCCTGATACCAACATCGAACAATCTTTGGACATGATTCTTGAGCGTTTTAAATTCTTCGAGATATATCGCCAACGCGTTTTTACCGCGATCGCGGTGGGCAGCAAGCTTTACATTTCATAACTTTTTTTGTCTGGCTGGTAGCTGAACCTTTTTGGATATATTTATTTTTAAACTTAACTGAAGAAGGTTTAAATTTTGGCCAGTATAGAAATATTTTATTTTTAATTTTTATTGCAAGGAGTTTTAGTTTTGGGCAAAATATAATGATATTGTATTTTTTTTATGTTGTATTTAGAATAATAAAATAAATTAACAAGCATTATTAAAGGTTTTCACTCATTGGTTCGTTTTGGTTTGTATTTCCCTTAAACGTTATTTATTTGATTAATTTATTACCTTTTACTATCTATTTTGAGCGGTAATTTACATAGTGGTGCAACCACAGCCTTTTTTAAAAAGACGATAGTCACCTAGTTTGAAACGAAATAACCCAGTTTTGATTATTTGTTCTAACGCTTTTTTTTATTCTCAAAACAAAAACGAAGGTATTGTTTATTTATTGTTTTGTTTACCTTAGTTTGGAACAAAAATATCAATCCTATTTTGTTCCGAATTCATTTTATATATGTGTCACCATTTCCCGATATATTTATTTAAAACTGTTGAAATTTAATCAATGGTCAATTATTATATTTTTAAATGGAGTTTTCGTCGCACGGACTGCGTTCATTATTTTCTATGGATAAAGGGGATTGGATAACTTTATATGGACTAGTGGCGCCATCTTTAGGATTCCGTACCCAAAGGGTAAACGGGACCCTATTACTAAGACTCCGCTGTGCGTATGTCCGTCTGTCTGTCTGTCCGTCTGTCACCAGGATGTATCTCATGAATCGTGATAGTTAGACAGTTGAAATTTTCACCGATGATGTATTTATGTTGCCGCTATAATAACAAATACTAAAAAACAGAAATCAGGGCTCCCAAACGTACAACAAACGTGATTTTTTGCCGTTCTTATAGATAATGGTACGGTAAATTCGATAAACGTCTGAAATCTTGGTTCCGATATAGTTTAGCTAAATATGTTCCATAATGATATTTGTGTTTTTTTAATATGTTCTTTTTAAATTTACTATTTCCGTAAATGGTCAGAGTCAGCTTCAACACTGACACATTCTGAAATAGATCCCTTTTGATGCAGCCATGTGGAACATTTTGCTGTAAGATCTTTGTGTATTTTTGGTCATATAAGTTATGTCCATGTCCACTGTCTGTGTCAAATAAATGTAATGTTATGTTTTGTTATTGCCGTCATTTTGGGTAAGTATGGGTAAAATGGGTTCATTTTCAATTTTACTATAAATTTGAAAATTACGCCATTTTACCCATACTTACTCCTTCCAAACACAACACTGTATCGTAACTGTAAAATAAAAAATAATTAAAAGTATAACTTTACTATAAATATTAAACACAAGAAAGGTTGAATCATGACCACAAACGGACGCAAGTGGTTAGTAATCACAGTCGTCCCTAGCTACTAATTATATTTAGAACATAACCGCATTATAACTGTTTAGTCACTTATTGACACAATTGCACGTCCCTTTGTGTCAACGTCATTTATTGCGTGTCTATACGTCAATATACTTACGTATGTGAATGTCTTGATTCCATCATAAATACATACCAATATACTTACTTACCGTGTGGTGACGGCCTACAAATACAAGTGTCACCACTCCTTACATGCCTGGGATGTCGTAAGAGTCGACTAAGAGGCTCGACGCATTGAACACCTGTGTGAGAGAAGGAAAACTTGAAACAAACCCTCTACCAACCCGTCTGGCCAGCGTGGTAGCAGTATGAACGCCACAATAGGCGTGATCTAGGAGAGGCCTATGTCCAGTAGTGGACGTCCACAGGCTGATGATGTGAAATATTTGCATATTTTCCCGCCTACTTTTTTGCACCTGTGCGACAGAAGGAAAACTTGAAACAAACCCTCTACCAACCTGTCTGTGCAGCGTGGTAGCAGTAGGCAAATAGCCTCCTATGAACGTCACAATAGGCGTAAGCTAGAAGAGGCTAATGTCCTGCAGTGGACGTCTACAGGCTGATGATGATACTTGCTTACCAGTAGCGCAGGGTCCATAGATATACCGACTCCCATCGGCATCCCTTTAGAAATCCAGCGCCACCGATCCATCAATACAGACTCACCACTGATACTTCCGTATGTAAATATCTTGACTTTTTTTTGTAATTAGTACTTACTAAAACGTAGTGATACGAGGGCTGTATGATAAGTTTCCGAAGAAAAGCTTTAATAATCCATTTAAAATAAATTAATTTCTTACCTAGTATCCTTCTACCTCAATGCATTTAGTCCAGAGCGCTTCTCCAATGCCGTTATACCAGTTTGATAAAATGTTTTCTCCAACCTCTCAACATACTCATCTACGGCAACAATGACTTCATCATTTGTTGAAAATCTCTGGTCACCTTACCCTTTCTTCAAGTTTGGGAATAAGTGGAAGTTGCATGGAGCGATCTGGGGAATAGGGTGGATGCAGTAGCAATTCGAACCGCAATTCATTCAGGACTTTGGCGACTGCAACCGAAGACTAGTGTAGAGGCGCGTTCTTTCCATTGTTAAGAAAATTCACTACACAGAAAGTTCAAGGCCCTGTCATACAAATTCCATAAGTTCGATCAAATCCAAATTTGGCGTATTTTCGAAAAGATGCCAGAATATAATGTAATTTTAATTGCGTATCTTTGTTTTTAAGTTCGTCGTTTCGGATACTTTTCAATCAGCCCTCGTACGTATGTAAATCTAATGATTTTTTTTTTGTATTTAAGTTCTTACTAAAACATAGTGATACATACTCTTTGATACATACCTTCGTCCTTCACGGAATATTGGCAGAACATCTAAGGTGCATTTTGATAGTGAAATGTATAGATGTCGTAGGATAATTTGATAAATTAGACAATAGTGACGACACTTCTCAATTTTACTCGGTTTTTTGCATAAACTCTGATTGGTTGTTCAGAGTAAAACAAGGAACCAATCAGAGTTAGTCAGCAAGCAAAAATCAAGCCAATATCCAATATTACTAACGCAATACGTATTTTCGCAAAATCCCTAGTAAGATTGAGAAATGTCGTCACCATTGTCAAATTATCCGTGTTATCGCAATATCCTTAGGATTAACGCTAAACATCATTTAAGGGGCAGATTGATGTTTTTTGAACCACGACTAACAAATAGCCACAGCCAGTCGGTGAAATTACTCGGCTCTAAATGTGTTATATGCTCCTAATAACATTATTCGTGTTCTGTGACCCCTTCTTCTTTCGAGTCGATGGTAAATCCTGAATTGTAGTAGAACTCGGCTACACGGGTCGCAGACTCAGTAGTCCACAGCTCCTCAGCATAAGGACACGCGGGGCAACGTAGAAGGTGGGCCATGGTCTGTGGGAAAGCACCGCACTCACAATTGTCGTCGTTACTGTAGCCCTACCGGCGCAAGTACTCCTTACACCGGCCGATCTGTGTTCTCAACCTATTTAAGGATTTCCAGTTACCCCTGACTCATTTGGTATTAATATTCTTCTATAGTATATTCAACGGCAACTATGACTTATCGTCGTCTCAGCCATATAACACCCACTGCTGGGTATAGGCCTCCCTCAAAAGGGGGGTTTGCCATAATCGCCACGCTTGGCAGGCAGGTTGGCGATCGCAGTATGGCCAAGTTTGTAGGAGACGCTGCTGCCCGTCTCCTGAAGGCTGAGTCCCTTAGTCGCCTTTTACGACACCCACGGGATGAGAGGGGGTTGTGCTATTCTAAGCCACTACACAGACTTTATGACTTATAAAATCTATCAATTTGACAGATTGTAAAACAATTTCGAACTCTACGGCTTACTAAACTCTCTCAAAGTTGATAATAGCTTGACAATTGTGTAGAGCCTGCTGTGGACTGTACAAAGAAAAAAGTTTTGTCATAAACCAACTACCAACTTATTGAATTACGCTTACACCGAACTACACCGTGATCGATTCATTCATTTAATCGATCTGCCATAACTGGCCTCAGCTTACAGCCATTCAGGCCAGATCAGCCTAAACACCGATCGGGTTACGACCGTGTTGAGGTTCAAATGTATAAACATTACTGACCATATTTAAATAACCGTGAGAGAAACGGCCAGTTTACACAACGATATGACTCGAGATTATATATTTCAGTTTTATAATAGGCTTATGATTTGATCCCGAATCAGGTGTTTAATGGCGGAAGTAGTAAATAAATAAACAGGATTTATCAAAAAAAATATTTTAAAATATGTAGGTCAATACGTGGTCAAGCATTAAAATAGTTGTCTCAATGTAAAAAAAAAAACACTCATGGCGTCGCTTGACAGACTGATCTTATTCGATCGCGTTTGTTAAGCAACATTCGGTTCGGTCAGGTGTCAGATGGGTGACAGTATAGTGGCATTACTACTGAGCACCGTGCTTCGGAGGGCATGTTAAACCGTCGGTCCTGGCTGTTGTCATCTGATAACAGTCGTTAAGCCAAGTCAGCAGCCTTATAGGCGGCTTGATAAACTCTGACGCCAGAGGTGGCCACTAATCCTCATACGATAAGAAGAAGAAGAATGTAAAAAGTTTCTGTGTTGTACCTACCTATAAGTTATTTTATTAAAGCCCGAACATTGGTCAATCCTAGGTTGAACTAGTTTGATTAAATTTAATGCAATTCGGTATGTACAGTGGCGAGCAATGACATGCATACACTTAACAATCTTATCGCATTGACTGTGTCCACAAATGTCAATCAATATTGTAATGTGAACTTAGTGAAACAAGTTTGTTTAGTGTTTCTATATCATCGCGCGTGACTGTAGCAATTTGGTTGGGATTTTTTTAACCAATATGTAAATGTAATGAATTTTAAAAAAGGGTGTCGATTTTTCGGACTTTGCAATTATAACTTTCAAACTATACAGCTGCTTAGCTGTGCATAGCACTATTTCTTAGAACGATAACAAATTCGAAGTTGGATTTCCTCATTGCAATATAAGTGAAATATTTTCGAAATATTGCACGCCAATAATGCCATTTCAAAATGTTCTGCCATACGTGCCGTACTCACAAAAAGGCAAAGAGTTCCGATATACTGCCGGCCGCAAATGACCAACCTGAGCTAAATTAACGTGCAATATTTTGCTCAAAAACGGCGGCAAGACTCGGGTTTCTCAACATTTATTGCCCGGACACACGCGGGCGGGACACGGCGAGCATGCTCGCGGACTTGTTGGGGGTCGAAGTGAAAAAATCTCATATCAATAACTTGTAATCTAACTTCGATAGTTAGAGGAAATTAAATAAATCTTATGCCAAGTAATTAATCTAAATTGAAAACTATTCCTATGGTATTATAGTTTTGATATAATCCTTTTTAGCCCTGAAAGGAACACTAAGATATTACCAGTAAACTTATTTTAAAGGACCTATGATGGTTATTACATGGCCACTTATTAAACCTAATCAAAGTTAGTATCATTATGGTATTCTAGAGGCCGCTCGCAGTTTCACCCGCGTGGTTCCCTCTTCTGTGGGAATATCGGGATAAAAATATCCTATGTTCATAACCAGGCTGTCTACCAAATTCTGTGTACCTGTGATGTACTATCTGTGTACCAAATTTCATCGAAATCCGTTCAGTAGCTTCGGAGCCTATTCAATACAAACAAACAAGCAATCAAATCTTTCCTCTTTATAATAATAGTATAGATAAAACTAACAAAGTTTGTAATGTTTTCACACAAAATAACAATGCGAACTATATTGTATAGATTTTATATTTAATAAGTTATAAAAAAAAAGTTACTGCTACAATCTTAGCATCAATTTCAATATTATGTTATAGAGTTGATGGCATGTTTAATAACATTCTTTGTTCCACCCGGAAATGATGGTTAAGCGAGCAGGTACATTATTTAAATACTTATTGGGAAAATGTATAATATTGTTACCTCGGCGATTTTCATGGTCAGTTGAAATATCTACATGTGCCAAGCTTATAAACTATGTGCCGTTTTAAGTTTTTGATTCGGTATTCATGCGTTATTAATTATAATGAAACTGAAAAATGAACGCAAAATATGAAAATAATATTAATGTGACGTGATCGAAGAACGAAAAATCCTGGAATGAAAAGAAGAGAGAAGTGCTCGTTTATAATAATTTTCATCCCATCTATTCGAATAATGTCTTATGCTTCTTCCAGTTACATTGTAAGTTGCGTCTTACATTAATGAACTTTTATCTTTCTTTTTTGTTGTTGCCATTGTAATTTTTATATACCTGAAGTACGTCATGCTCACTAAAACGTACGTTCCCTAAAACATGGTTGAACTAAGCAATGGCTGGTTCATGCGTCATGCTCGTGAGTGGGTGCCGCCAGCGGAAATGGGTCTACTTCAGTCTGCTTGTCTTAAAGTTGTGCTTAGAGATAAATACTTTAATCTAAAATAAATTGATATTGACCTGTATGTGCATCATAGCTTGCAGTACAGTAATCTTGTAATGCGAGAAATGTTATATATAATGTATGGTAAGTCCTTCCTTGCGAATTGTTTACGGTTAAAATAACCATAAAATGTACGTTTATTTTAGTTTTTTTGTTAAGAGAATTGACCTTACCCATGTGTTAACCCACCCATACCCATACCCATAAGCCACCTCAATGCACTCCGTGACGCCAACGCTGATTTTGATTTCCCCTTTGACAACTGGTCAACTATCAAACGGGCATTACTGATTAATTGTGAAAGTTTGCGGGACCAATGGACTAATGCATGTAACTCTGACGATGAAAATAGTGATTAATGTATTGATTTTATTGTTAATTTTTTTGATTATTTTTGTGTTATTGACATTATGTAATAATTTATAATTTTATATATATTTTTTTTTTATTGTATTTGTGTGGTAAATGTTATTGATATTATGTCGTTTTTATCACAATAAATAAATAAATAAATAAAAATAATTAATAAGGTCACTTTTCAATTTGACGACTCTAAATGAAATAGAACAGGAAGAAAAAAATAGCCCTTAACAAGTTTCTTGCTGGTTCTTCTCGTTACAAGGTCTCCTTGAGGTCTTTGTGAACCGATGGCGTAGCTTCTTTGACGATCAGAACGTCAAAGATTTTTTGAATTTTGTCATATTGTTTCCTGATAAGCGGGAGCAAAGCTTTTGTATGAGAGTTTTTAGCAGGCAGGAATGAGATTTTAATTTGGAACATGAATCGTTTATAGAAATCGGACGCAAGTTGTATGAATTATTGGTTGTACGGGGCAAAAAGAGACCCGCACACACTGACAAAAAAGAAACGAGAGAACTTGTTCGTAGGATTGGATTTCATTTATTGTATTTTGCAAAAAAAATCAGTTCTGTCACTACGTCAAGTTAGTTTGACACTATATTAACTCCTGAAACAGTAAAAATAGCAGCTAAGAACGTCTTACGACTACTTTAAACTGCCT
This sequence comes from Chrysoteuchia culmella, assembly GCA_910589605.1. Taxonomy (NCBI): domain Eukaryota; kingdom Metazoa; phylum Arthropoda; class Insecta; order Lepidoptera; family Crambidae; genus Chrysoteuchia; species Chrysoteuchia culmella. Next base: position 3,176,003 of record OU342663.1, read on the forward strand.
CTTATTTAGTTTCTCATAAAAGGAGATGAAAAGTAGAGTGTATCACGCGAGTCCCTCACTGCACTCAGGATTCTACTCTAGAATCCCTCGCTTCGTTCTGGATTCAAAATAGCGCCCTCGTCGTAAAAATATTATTTTGCTCCCTTATAATACAATCTTTTGGGTCTTACAAACGGAAGTAGAAAAAACCTAATCTAGGAAGAGTGGCGTCCTTAGTCTTGAAACAAGAGCAAGGCCTGCGGGCCTACCATCATCTATTAAAAACCAACATGTCAAAATAATGTTTTGATTGCGTTTTGTTTTTAATGAAGTTGTCACATTTTGACACACTTCACACTTTGGAGGCGATGATTGAGCGAAGTCGTCACAAAACTTCCATCAAAAACAAGATTACTTTAAGAGATTCGTAGTACAAAATAGCATGGTAAGATTGAAACAATACTACGCTTAGAGATGGCGGTAGGCCTCCTGGCCACTTCTCGGCTTATGAAGGTAATGGACTACTCTGAGGACGGTAATAATTGTTCGACGCAACATTCTACCGTGTGTACACACCCATAAGCAGTGCAATACGGTGAATGCTCACCTTTCGCCCGCTCTCGATTAGGTACGCGTGCTAGTGTTGAGAAAATACTAAAAGTCTTTAACTCCGTTCCGTTCCAAGCAGAATGTGATACCTTTAACGAACAACTTGGACGTTTCCTTAGTTATAAAACCTGCTTTCTGAATTTTTATTTGCCGTTAGTAAGTTTTATTGCGAAAGGTAAATAAATCTACAGTAGAACTCCTTTTGACTGACGGGTAAAAACTTTGGTCTTTATTGGCTTTTCCAATATGTTTTACGGAAATATAATTTTGACGACCTGTTTGGCGCAGGGGTACCCCACCTTCTGCGCCAGAGGTCCCGGGTTCGATCCCCGGACAAGACAAATATTTGTGTGCATGAACATGTCTATTTGTCTTGGTCTGGGTGTTTAATATGTATATTATGTATGTATTTACAAAAAAATAAGTATATAAGTATGTTTATCCGTTATCTAGTATCCATAACACAAGTTCTTCATGATACTTAACGTGGGCTAGATAATTGGTTTGATTGTATGGAAATATTTATTATTTAATCCTAATCCTAATTTCATAACTAATATTTTAAATGCGAAAATTTCTTTTAGTAAAATCTTTTAGAAATGATCGGTACGCCTTGACAACTAGACGCTATCTTTCTTTAGTAAACAATATACTTACCTAAGAAGATAATACAATGTCTCTTTTACTTCGTTTAAATCAAGTAACTACCGTGCAAGCATTTAAAATTTATCTTCTTTAGTAAGTTAAAACGTTTTGCCTAAACTCCTTCTCATACCCATAAAAAATATTCCAGCCAAAACCACTTCACACAAATGTCAACTTGTGAAAAATTAGCTCTCGCATATCGTTCGCACTAAGTCGTAAATATGGATATGTACATTTAATAGCAAGTAAAATAAAACACTTGTTATGCAAAACCCGTTCTTAAAGACATGCGTATTAAGGTGAAAGATAAGTCTGTACAGTTGGAAGTGGTTTCAAGTGTACGTCAAAATTGACAGTTAGACAGATATTTTTTGCGCGGCAACACTTCGACTAATACAGATCACACCCCCAAATTCGTTCGCGGAAAAGATTGAATTATCTCCTGAATAATTTTATGGGGTAATTGTGGGTTTACGAGCACAACAGTGTTGCCAACGCAATATGATTTACGCTGACTTCGTAACGTTAAGTTGGCAACATTGTAGGCCGGTTCTGGCTGACGTATTGTGTGTTACTTTGTGAGGACACTTACTTGGAGGAGAGGTGATGCGAATATTATAATATTGAAGAGCCACTTTGAATAAATACTTTTTGGTAAATAAATACTCGTTTTGTAAAGGTAACGTTAGCATTAGCACTAGTGGTGTTATATTGTCTGTGATCTATCTTCGAACTCAAATACTACGCTAGTAATATGAAAGTCAATGTCAAACACACTTTTTTTTTCCAAAACAGCAATAACAAAAACTTTGACACAGTCAACCACTTTTATGGTTTTATTCACAAATTATTTAAAATGAGATGAAGATATGATTGTTATATAGTTTTTATATTCAATTATTTTTAGACAGCGACGTTATTTAGACAGTAACTTACTTTTTTTTACAAATTAAAACTATGTCTTTCTCCAAGATCTCTTCTGACTCTACGACAAAAAAAAACCTTTTAAACGACGACAAAACATAACCTTTGTCCGAATCTATACTCAAACTCGGTGCCGAAATTCATCAAAATTGGTTGAAATTGTCGTGAAAACAGATACATAGAGTTTTTTCTCATTTTTAATATTACTTATAGATATTATTGACTTGACTTTGTACAATCGGAGAACTTCCCGGTTGACCAGTAGAGTTTGTTTGGGAAACGTATTCTCGGAAAGTAAAAATAATTTATTACTTATGATAAATTTTTAAATAGAAAAAAATAGAAAAATATTGGAAAACATTTACTCGGCCACAATTGAATTCTCAGATGGGACTCGAACCCACGACATCGAAAACCCGTTCAATGCTATAACCACTGAGCTACCGAGACTTACTAAGTCCCGGTAGCTAGCGAGTAAATTTTTTCCGATATTTTTCTATTTAAACATTTATCATAAGTATAAAAATAGCATTGAAAAAAGCAAAAAATCTAAAATAATAAATAATTTATTATTCAAATGAAATACCTATTAAATGTTCTATAATAAGTAATTCTCAAACAATTAAACGAAAGCCTCGTTCTGAATTAACACTTATATGAGATACGAAACTTCAAAATTGCATAGAAATACGTAGATTTGGTCGATACCTGAATTAAGAAAAGCAAAATGTTCATACAATATCATGAATGAGTGACTTTTGAGGGTTGAGTTCAACTTGAAATTCTCAATCAGCACGAGTAACTTTCGAGTAAGTAATAAGGAAGTAAAATAACAAAAAATGTATGAGATACCACGTATTCAGCAGCGTTCCTACCGGACGTAAATGGAACTACATTTTCCTATAAATTTTTAGACATTACGTGCTCGATACTATTTCGATAGATTTTCGTGCTTACCGAACTAACCTTACGTTCAAAACTAGTTGATTGACATTTAAAAATTCAGAAATGCTTCTTACTCGAGGAATACCTCCATCTAAACATTCCGCATTTATAATACTAGTAAAAAGATTTCTATTCAATAAGGAACAGACGATATGTTTGTTTAATTTCCCTCACGTGTATACTTAACCCATGCAGTTTTAATTTTAATACTTTCAATGACCACGGTCTTCTTTGAACCCAATCGAAGAACAAACTTTGAGTTGGATTGTTGATAGGATTTTGTGCCTAAAAGACTCAAAATCAAATGAAAACCTAGCGATTTTCGTACACACGGTGAGGATGTTCAGTAATGAACTGTCAGACTGACAGTAAAACTGTGTAAAACATGAGTGGTGCCCAACCTCATTTGTGTTAAATCACGATAATATCTTCAAAGTGTAAGCGACGAGCGTTTATCGCTTTTCTTAATATTGAAAAAGTTTTTAGTTGAATGTTACTTAATTATAGGTGCTGGCAAGTATCTTGAGAGAGACGGAAAATCGCTTTACACATTTTACAACTCTGAAGATGTTGTATATAGGAAACAAAAATCACTGAATGAAGGTTTGACATTATCAGCCTCTTTTAAAAGTACCTAATAATAAATGCAAGCTCTGAACATACATTTGAAATCAAAACCGCTTCTTAATTATTACCTAAATACCACATACCGATACCACAAGACATTATTAATAATATTTATGATTAATATAAATATTTGTAAAAGGTATGTATGTATTAAATGTAATAAATAATATTGTTTTGATTTGAATTTTTTAAACGCTGGCCGACAGCGTCAACAAAAGTAAAAAGTATCTATTAAAAAATTTCGACGGTTGCTCACAAGGATCGGTAACTCAATAGGGAAGCAGTGGGTTCAAGTCTCGTCTGAGAACGCAGTGTGAATCGAGAAGATTTTCTTAGTATTTTCTATTAATTTTTTTTTTTAATTTAGCAATAAAATGCTACTTTGTGTGATAAATTTTAAACTACAAAATATGCTTACAAAAGCTATCTGTCCGTACCTCCGTCATGTCCCGTCTGAGCGATATTGTGATGAATTGATTTTTTGTTGTAGTTCCCGATCCCGTGGGAATATCGGGTTAAAAATTAGCCTATATTTTAATCCAGGCTATCTTTTATCTGTGTGCCAAATTTTATCCAAATCGGTTCAGTAGTTTTAGCGTGAAAGAGTAACAAACAAACTTACAAACAAACTGACATACTTTCGCATTTATAATATTAGTCGATGATTCTGTCCCCGCTATTTTCTCATGCCTCACACCAACCATTATAAGTTGTTTACTCTAGTAATCATTCAGGTTTCCTATTGGCCATCAGTCGTCTTCAAGTCTAACGTAACTCCTAACTTATCCTTTTCATGGGCCAGTAACGGTAACAGAATGGTTCCCTTGACCTTAAAACGGAAGAGTTAAATGTTACTGATAAAGTTACTGACATAAAATTAAATGGTCATTTTTCATCTAAATATATTGAAAAACGTATGTTAAATTATTCCACGTCAGAGCGACACGAGACAAGTTGCTTTTTCTAGTATATTTTCTTGCTTAAGATTTATCACAAAAAATAGCATTGCGAAATGCAAAATTAAAAAGTTATAAGTATGTGAAATTGTTAGGTTTACAGCAAAACGGTAGAAAGTACTAAAACAATTATTAAACAAATCGGCATAAGTATAAAAATAGCATTGAAAAATGCAAAAAAAATATTACGCAATTTTATTTTCGATCTTCTTCTTATCGAGTGAGGATTAGTGGCCACCTCTAGTGTTAGAGTTTATCAAGCCGTCTATGAGGTCTCTGGCTTGGCTTAACGACTGTCATCAGATGACACGGCCTGGACCCACCGACGGGTTAACGTGCCCACCAAAGCACGGAAGCGCTCAGTTGTAATGCCATTTTACGGTCCACCATCCTGACCTGACCAGGCTGAACCTTGCTTAACAAACGTGATCGAATACGATCAGTCTGTCAAGCGCGGCCAAGAGAGCTTAAGATTTTCGATGAAATAAATTTTCGGTGTAGAAGCATATTGTCTCATTGTCGACCAAGGACACAAGATAAGAACAATTGGTAAACAAAAGCACGTGGTTGTAATTGCGGCTGTAGTGAAAACAAACAATGCTATTGTCTCCTGCGTTAGGGCGAGTGCACATGGGCGTAAAGTCAAAGTTCTGAAAATTAAGTTGGGTTCGAAAAAAATAATTCGGCTAGTTACAATTATTTATTTATTTAAGGATAACAAAAATCACACTCATACAAAGAAATCACATGATTGGATACCAAAGATTCGTAGTGTGGCCTTAGTTTCAAACTGCCACGGCAAGTTAGGTTCACAAAAAGCAGTACATGAAAATTAAAAAGTTATAAAAACACAAAAAAAAAGCTTATTTTATGTGTATGTACATACATTTTAAGAAGAAAAGTTGAATAGATTGATTTAATGTTTTTTAGGAAATTGTGGTTGTATTTTCAAAAATTAACATTCTGTCTATGAGGGTATTATTTTCGACTGGTAGTAGTAATAGTTTTTAAACTGTTTATGAATAAGATAAATATCTTTAACGTCATTATAATTAATATTTAAAGGGGTGTAATGTCAATAACAAATTTAAAATTCAATTCGAAAGAGCCTGTTTTATAATTATAATTATTTTCTTGCTCACAATTAGGTTTATTGATTTGCTTTTTTATAATATCTAACAATTTCATTTTTAAATGTTGGCTATCAGATTTACTATATAACGATTTATAGATCTTTTTTTATAGTAAAATCAGTAATCCTAACTTAAAAAAAGTATTAGCTGATTTTAATAATTATTTTTAATTGTGAACAGACCCTTAGTTTCATAGACCAACTGTATTGGTAACTGGTTATGCTGATTTTTGTCTTTTCGCAACAGTAAAGATTCACGAACAATGGATCAGAATGAAGATTTTACACTGTAAGAGGTTTGTCAGTATACAGTCCCGAGAGACTACTGAACTAACCATAATTTTTATTACGTTGTTATAATAGAAAAATATATAGGTAGAAAAATTACAAAAGATTCGTTTTACCTTCTGAAAAAACAACTATGGCATGACAAACAAACGATGCAATCTACCGAACATAGTTTGAGTGTTTTTCCCTCCTCTTCTTATTGAATTTGGTTAAAAACGTCGCGATATCATAATCACAACTTAAAAAAATTAGCAGTACCTTTTTACGCGGTCGTGTAATAAAAATGCAACATTGCCAAATTAAGGAGGTCGACCTATCAGTCATAACAACAATGGCATAAAAAAAACACAGGATCACTTGAGGCCAGTCCCACGATCAGCTGTGAGCCACGTTTGGGCCTCCGTCGACCTATATTCCACCTCTGACGTATAATACAATAGGGTATTGTATTTGAGATCAGGAGTCCCTCAAGGCAGTTCATTCACATCTAGCTTTCATTTAAATAGTTTCATTTGTTTTTCGTCATTGTTAAGATCAGCTGTTTAGCTTAAGATTTTAATCTATTGATCGTTGATGTTTTAGCGGGGTCTTCTATTGTTTGTTAACGCGGCGACTATTAAATTGTATTGTATGTAAGACGTTTGAGGAGTTGACGACTGCTTTTCGAATTGGGCGTTTGTCTTTTGTTAATTAAAACGCATTTTTTTTTCGTAAAAGTATGTTGATACATTTCAGACTGCATTTATTAATTGCGACTTAGAAATATTTCATTTTCTTAATTTATATCACAAAAATCGAAGCCCGCGCGCCCCGCGCTACCGAAAATAACAAATGAAAAAGCAGTAGGTTTGAATAAATGCAATACATACAATTTGGAACAACTGAGTTCTTGTAAAACGGTTAAACAAATGAATAAAAAACTCCTTTCAATAAATATTAACGGTATAAAAACTTTTGCTTATTTTCTTTTGTATTGTAACAAAAATCGCACCAAAATGTTCAACCATATTTTACAACAAACAATCACGAAGACTCTTTTAAGAAAAAGTTTCAACTCTGCGTACTTTTTTTTTTTTTTTTCGTTCGCCTTACAGGATCAGGTTAAGATCAAAGACCATACTGCCTAGTCATTAGTTTTTGTTGTAAACAAAATAATTCATTATTTTTTTAAATTCATTTGTAGTCCAATCCAAGTAAAGAAACCTACTCTGCGTACGCTCCAAGACATTTTATTTTTTAATTTGCTTCACAACAAGCAATCGGTTTACACGTCACAAGGTCAGACCTCATCCATCGTAGAGCAAACGGTAGTAGAGAAAAAAAAGTATAAAATGATAAATAGTCATAGTTAATCCGTCTCTTATCGCCTAGCCGCGTCCCGTGAGGTCCAAAAATGAAAGATGGACCTTCCAAGGAGATAACACTTCTTGGTAATGGACCGAGTGGAGAGGATCCAGATACCGTGATAGGCTAGAAATATTGGAATGTCACGGTATGATTTTGTACTTTTTTAAATAATCGCTTTGGGTATCGATCGGTTTATTCAGTACGGAGTAATAAAATTATGATAGGCTATTTTATTAACTTCAAATAGTTTATTTTGTACTATGTGTTTATTTTATGGAGAGCTTTCGTCAAATTTTTTATTGGATATTGAATTAAAATTAACGCACCTCCTAAAATACTTATCAACCAAACTGTTGATTTGACTATAAAATTAGGGAGCAACTAGCGGATACTCGTGGTTTTTCCCGCGTGGTGCCCGTTCCCGTGGAAATATCGGGATAAAATATAGCCTATGTGACTCGGGAGAAATGTAGCTTTCTAATGGTCTAAGAATTTTCTAAATCTGTCTAGTAGTTTCTGAGATTAGCGCGTTCAAACAAACAAACTCTTCAGCTTTATACTATTAGTATAGATTAACCTTTCTATTAATTTAGTTAGTTTACAGTTAAAAAAAGTTTTGTGTAATTTTTTTTTTTGTTTTAAAGTATTTCTATCTTTGTTTGAAAATATAACTATTAAATAAAACCTTTGTAATCCGTAAAAACACGTTTTATTTACTTGTTAGCTTAAGTGACGTAATTTCTATGGAAAAAAAATTACTAACTTATGACGAACATGATAGTTTGATTGACATGACATAGACATGGCAGGTATGCTCAGTTTTTATATGACTTTTAAATATTAAAACAGTGTGTCCGTATAAAGGAATGGTTTGCAAGTTATGACAAATTCATATTATAAATTACTGACACGCCTGCGGTTTCATCCGTGTGGTTCTCGTTCCCATGGGAATATGGGGATTAAATATATGCTATATTTAAATCCATGCTATACATTGTCTGTGTGTAAAATTTTATCCAAAACGGCCCAGCCGTTCTCGAGTTATAAGATATATAACTAACCGACTTTTTGATATTGATGTTTGGATCTTTGTGACTCAATCACGTAAAAATGTCGGAACAGATTTCAATGAAATTTACCACACCGATAGTTTATAGCCTATATTAAAACATAGAATACATTTTGATAATTTTGGCAAAGATATGGACCTTGGAAAAGGACTACAAGTACGTGTTGTGATTTTAGAAGTGGTCCCTTGCGCTACAAAATGATATTACAGAATTACAAGCGGATGAAGTCACTGGTGGAACCCTAGTGTTGAATTAACTAATTCGTTTTATTAATTTATTACGGAAATAATGGCTTCTTGTCATCTCTATGCGTTCCGTTTTCGCCCCGTGTCGGGAATGACAAATGTTGTAAATGCGTTTAGCGCGGTGCAGTGTTGTTGATGCTCGATAGTCAATAATTACGCTGCGTTGGAACGGTAGTGATGTGGTGTTATCGATAAAATGAAAAAAATCCGTTAAGCGATGTCGCTGAAGAGCATCTTCTTGCGGAATTAAGCTAGATATTGTTAGTTCCATAGTTAGATATAGATTTCGGCTAAGTATTGCATGACTATATCAAATATTTATAAAAAAAAAGGTCTTCACACAGTCGGTAACGAGAAAAGTATTTAAGAAATAGACATAAAAACTAGGATTTTGACTTACCCGATGTATTTAAGTAAGTACAAACAAGATTTTAAGTATGATATAGAATTCTTCACCGATTAATCCAATTATTTTGACTAACCCGATGTCGTAGTGGTGATCATGCTTACTGAGTCAAGGGTCGTGGGTTCGATCCCAACATTCTTAATACGAACATTCAAGTTTAGCTCGTGTAACTTTTCTTAAAATTTAATTTACCTAAAGTCCTATTATTGATTTAAGTGTACAGCATCATAATCTGATAAATCACCCTATTCACTCCCCATCCTTTTATGGCTATTTCAACTTCTTGTATATGTATATTTATTATCTTTTTGTCTTTCTTCTCACTACTTATTTTTTATCCTTTGCGTGTGGACATTAAATGTATTCTTTCTTTCTTACTTCCATCGATATCTTTTTATCGACTCATGCCCATCCCTACTGTTTATTTGTGGACGGGTAGCCACGCTGTGTATCCATCAGCTGTAGTGCTGTGACGTTTAATAAGATAAACTCGCTACCATACTAACTTTCATCCTCCATCATTTGTAATAGTGCCATGGGGTATATATTGGAACACACATTTTTCTTGCCCTAATGGCCTTTGGCACACATATTATAGGCCAATTTTTTTTTTGCACAAATGTCAAATTACCTAATTTAGTTTAGCTTATTTTCTCTTCGGCTTGGTAAATTTAAGGACACTGAATATTAATGGTTTTTGATTATTAAGGATTTTATCGTTAACAACGCGAAATAATCTATTATGGTAAACAATAATTGTGCTTAAGAATTTTAGCCCAAACAAATACGGCTAGATGAAGTTAAGACTAATGATTTTAGGCGTGTCGAAGGGCGCCCTAGTGCCTTATTTGTATGTATTTATATTTTATTTGGTCTGTAAATGTAGTTTATTCTTAGATTACAGCTTAATCAATCAAATCCAATTATCTAGAGATTAATACCTATCTATAAAAGCCTTGGTTACAAAGCCTGATTGTAAAATATTAACTTAATGTTGTCATTTTGGAAAAAGTTAGTATTATTATGGTATACCAGCGGCCATCCAAATCTGTTTAGTAGTTTACAAACAAATAAACAAACAAACAATGAAATCTTTCCCCTTTATAATATAAGTATAGATTAACTTGTTTTGTTTTTGTTTCGGTTTAATATTTTCAATAAAACTTTATAGCCATAGGTAAACTATACTTATCGCCGACTGCATACAATTTTAATGAAATTTTACTTTCATTTAATTATATGTAGTGAATGCAAAATGTTGGTATTATAGATGTTATAAATTTCAGGTCGAAAGTCGCATGAACATGACCCTGTAACGGTATAGCAGATAGAAATTTACAAAATTAAAAATTAAATAAAGAATGTATTCAGAAAGTAAAATCGTAAATTAGCAAATATATAAACAAACATAACTTTAACTTTTAGCCAGAATTAATTACTTATTTACAATGTTATAAAATAATAAATTATATAATAAATTACTTAAATGCTACAAGAAGGATGCAAGCAGACAAGGTACATGTATACATGATCATCACAAAAATAACAAAATCTTAACATAACTTTTTAATTTTGCATTTTACAATGCTATTTTTATGTGATAAATATTAAACAAGAAAATATACTAGAAAAAAAGCAACTTGTCTCATGTCTTTCGAGGATATTTCTCTCATTGATGAAACGACGGTGGCCAACACAGTAGATAGGTTAATATACTGGAAAAATTCGACGTGTCCTCATAGGTCTCTGTAGCATAACTGGTTAGTGCATTGGGCCGGATTCCCAAGGATGAGGGTTCGAATCCCCTCAGGGCGACATGAGACAAGTTGCTTTTATCTAGTATATTTTCTTATTTAATATTTATGAAAATCTTAACACTTGGAAAAAGTCCTCCACATTGTAATACATTTTGTTTTGCTTTGTTAACCCACATAAAGCTTATTGAACGAAACATTTGTTGTATAACTATTAATCACAATAAATACAAATCAATAATTCATACTTAAAACGAATCCAAAACTACAAAACAAAATATTATGTAAATTTTTTTTCTCAGAACTCGATCTAACGCTTAACTTTTTACTTTTTTACTTGTCATTAACATTTAACCAATTAAAATACGATAGAAAAAGGTTAATTCATAAAAACGATACGTCATCTTTACAATAGATATTAATATCGCTTATAATGGGTCTGTAAGGGTGTCCAAATTTGTCAAGTCATTATCAGGTGTATTATAATGAGAAGTGGCTGCCCGCGGTTTTATCGACGTGGTAACCGTTCCGTAGAATGTCGGGATAAAATGTACCCTATGTTTTAATCCAGTTTATAAACTATCTGCGTGCCAACTTTCATTAAAGTCCTTTCAGACGTTTTCGTGTGATTTGAATAAGAACAGAAACATCCAAACTTTCACATTTGTAATATTAGTAGGATTTCCTTCGTAGACTGTTTAAAAGAAAGAAAGAAAGATATAAAAAAATCTTTATTTATATATTTGTAATATAAATAAAGATTTATTTATATCTTGTTAGTCCTTGTTAGTCCTTGGCTAGCTACCACATCTTATCTAATTCTGACGCCATAACAACAATGTTTTCAGAATTGTTGTGTTCCGGCAGTTAAAGATTAGATAGCCAGTTCCTTAGTGATTGAGGATTCCGGGAGAGGCTCGCTTCCATCTTCAGCCTTATCAATACTTTACATCAGGTATGATGAAGGCTAAGAGTTTCCCCGTCGCTCATAAAAAAAAAATAAAAAAAAACGACAAAAAAAACAAGATACAAAACTGACTTACATTAATACACACAATTTACTCGAATTGGTCCCAAACCTCAGCTATTGCCACAACAAGTGTGACGCTGATTTTCAGGTGGAGCCAGTAACATTATCTATTTAACTATTGATAATGTTTAAAGTATAGTATTTGTTCTAACTGCATGTTATTGAAGTTTTAAATTTTGTATTACTTATGAAAGTTAGACGATGAAAAACGTATTTTATTACATGACAATAAAGTAGTATAAAGTTGTGCTAAAATTGACATGTAAATTGTAACTGCCGCAATCGTATTTGAAAAATTATTGAGGTGACATAAGTACCTGAGTTTGATGGCTAAGCGGCAGTCAGCGAAAAAAGTGTTAAAAATTCTATAAAAGATAGCTTTTAGTTCTGATTTGTGATACATTTTCATCTATACTATATATTTATAATTATAAAGCTGAAGAGTTTGTTTGTTTGAACGCGGTAATCTCAGGAACTACTGGACCGATTTAGAAAATTCTTAGACCATTAGAAAGCTACATTTCTCCCGAGTGACATAGGCTATATTTTATTCCGACATTCCCACGGGAACGGGCACTACGCGGGTAAAACCGCGAGGATCCGCTAGTTTAAGTAAAAAAGTGCAAGAAATGTGTATGTTAACTTAAAAAACGATAACATTTAATTTTGGCATTAGAATCTGGCCAACGGTTCTTTGCACTAAAAAAGAGCGGCAATTTAAAAAAATAGGGGGCTGTAAACACTGATTATAGTCGGAAAAAATGGTATGATATTTCAATTTAATCTTATTTTATGGACTAGGCTGCAGAGCGGTCGAGGAATAACAGGAAAAAATAACGAGTTTGTCTTTAATATTTGTGATTTAATTATGATTCATAATCAAAGTCGGATTAAAGAAATTCAAACATATATAAAATAATCAATATATAATTTTACCTAAGATAAGTACCAAGATTAATTACCAGTAGCTGCAACAGTGACATGTCACATGACAGTTCAAAATATTGCCATGTGCAGAATTTAAAAAATAAGACTTTCTAACAAGATTTTTTTAGAACATTATACCGATTGCCCACAACTTTTATTGTGTTCGGTTATCTTCCAATTCCTAATACTTTTCTTACTATTCCACTGCAAGATTTATTATCGTAAAAACGTACATATTTTATGGTCAAATGTGAATCAATAAACAGACAGAGCTACTTATAGTTACTATACTCGTAAATCAATGATACAAAAACTAATAGATTTACAAGAAAATGTGATAAATATAGATAAATCGTAAAATTTAAAATTTTAAAGTTATAATATTTTTACCTATATTATAAAAATTATATTATATTTTATATTTTATATATATATAAAAATAACATTAGAACACACCTTTAACATTTGGAAAATGTTTACACAGTTTCCTAAAGAAATTTTCCATTCCTTAATTTAACAATTTCTTTTTCCGATGCAGTAAAGTATTTTGAAATAAAGTCTATATTTTGCTCATTTTTGCTGACTTTACCGAGTATTGCGGCCATAAACTGAACTCCATAAAAGCGCTATAAGATTTACTATGTATTAAATGGCGGAGCAACCGACTGGCAGGGCAATACGAAAAATTATGGGCCAACCAATATCGTCTGTACGGGTTTTATTTGCAACAACCTTTGCCAGGCATGGGTTAATCAAAATTACAAACCTCACTTTAGTTGGATGTAAACCGTAAATATCTCGATAGATGGATGTAAAGCAACCAAAATAAAATTGAGATGGTAACTTTTTTTATTAGGCTAGTGTAAGGTATTTGCTAACTTTGAAACCTAATACCCTAGTTAAGAAATGAACCGAAAATTGGCATCTAAATGTGATAATATACATTTGACGACCTGTTTGGCGCAGGGGTACTAACCCCACCTTCTGCGCTAGAGGTCCCGGGTTCGATCCCCGGACACGACAAATATTTGTGTGCATGAACATGTCTATTTGTCTTGGTCTGGATGTTTATAATGTGTATTATGTATGTATTTACAAAAAAAAGTATATAAGTATGTTTATCCGTTATCTAGTATCCATAACACAAGTTCTTCATGAAACTTAACGTGGGCTAGATAATTGGTGTGATTGTATGGAAATATATATATATATATATATATATATATATATATATATATATATATATATATATATATATATTTTTTTTTTTTTTGACACCAAATTCACTTAAATCTTTTACAACTTTCCTTTCCTTTTCTTTTAAGTAAAATCTCAGTTGTGTCCTTTTCTCGTTGTGTGACATCCCAAAATCGTCATTTTAAAAATATTGATTTATTAAAAACTAGCTTCCGCCGAGATTTCACCTGCGTGGCGTGGTTCCCGTTCCCGCAGGCATATCAGGATGAAAAGTAGCCTATGTTACTGTCCCTCCTTTAAAGTAACTCTATGCCAAAACTCAAGTCGATAGGTTGGTTAATTAGGGCGTGAAAGAAGGACAAACAAACACACTATCGCACTTACAATATTAGTTAGGATTATGTTTTTTTTTCGAAAACACTGAAGAAAAATTGATAAAGTCACCGTTACGTTTGATGCACGATAGCTTTTGTGCGTTTGTCACAGCAAAACGAATTCCAGACGGACGGACGGACGGGCGGACAGCTTGCGCGTCGATAAATTGAATATGTTAAACAATTTTTTTGTTTATGAAGCGTACTGATGCGGCGAAAAGTGTTGACAGTTATTTTTAGTAGCGAATTTAAATATTCGTATTTTTTATGTAACTATATAAAATTGCAGTTTTGCTAGATAGTTGAATATTTTTTCTTTTGTATAAAAATAAAATACTAAGGGCCGGCTATACCACTGATAGATAAGTTCTGGGTAGCATACCTGGTAGATAATTTTTAACACTAATTTTTAAGTGTGTTGTTTTTACTAACAATGATGGGTGAATTTAGATATAACATTTATAATAATAAGTAATAAAACTAATATGTAATGTATCTCAATGTAGTACAAATTTATGTAGGTATGTACTAAATACAATACAATTGTTTTTAGTACATAAAAACTACTGTGTATTTCTTTATAAAAAAAGTTTTAAGCTACATTACAAAAGAAAACTTTAATCCTTAATCAAAGAAATACGACATTGATTATTTTATAACTTATTTAAAATAAAGTACTATAAATATCACCCTCCAACATAGTAGAAAGAAAGAAAGAAAGAAAATTATATTTATTTGAGACAAACACGATAATGTACATAAATAAAAATAACACAAAAAGTAGTTGTAGTAACATCCAAGTTCCCTATTATATTGATATCTTATATGGTACTTAATATCAAATCATGTGAGACAATGAGAAAGAAAAAGAATACTAAGTTTTTTTTTTGGATTTTTTGACAAAATGGGTTGAAAAAATTTATAAAATTGTTGTAGCCGATTGTACCCAAGCTTACTGGTTAGGTATTCCTTAACACCATAAGACACGGTGTCCGCGCCGCCCACCGAAGATGACTCGAGGTTTCTCAAACAGTATAATCACTACGGAAATTGGTACAACTTATAAATTATTTCGACTTAAAGCAGACGAGATAATTGTGTCGAAGTTGTTTATTACTTTGTCGTGAATTTACGGGTGACATTTTTTTTACTTTCAGACTCCATACAACGTTATTTTAAGCTTACTCAAACAAAACCCCAAAACTATTTGTAAGAACTCATCGTTACGAACACCTTTTCGGAAGGAAGCAACCATGAAATAGCAAAAAAAAAAATTGAATACTACATTTTATTTCTACTCAACAAAATTATTGAACTTTTTTTATTAGGTATAAAATAGAATATCTTCTTATTTATTTTTGTATTCTTTCAAGACTTCTTTCGCCAAATATGGTTTATTGTCCTATTAATATTGAAATTCAAATACTATATTGATTTAACATAGCATAGCTCAAAAGTATTAGAATGGACAATTTTTTTTCTTAAAAGAAAGATTCTAGACTTTTTGGAATCCTCCAGGCTAACAGAGATGCTCTCAGAGGCCTTTAACAATAACTTTTAGGTAACAGTTACTGTAGTAGTTCCCTTTGGGGCTGTAAAACTTTTTCATAAAATTTGTTTCATATAATAAATAATATTATTCATATTTATTTCTTTTTACCATACAGCGATTGGTTCCGTCATCTTATGGTGAATGAACTTACGTTTGACTTTTACAAACAAGTTTTTTGTATTACCGTAATGCAATCCGTTCTACTTTGACACTACTTCATTTATCATATTATCGACTCGTGATCGACCGATATGGGACATCACTGGTGAATCTTATAGAGTAGACTATAAGAGCGATAATTGTTTGAATTTGATTCACATTGTATGAAGACAATTTATTTTTGTGCAAACACTTTTGCGGTTGATATTACTTGTTGGTTTTAAAATGAGCTTTAGCTGTAAAGCTTTATGAGCTATAGTTGAATTTAAGTTTTTTTTTCGATTGTTTTGTTTGTTATGTATGAAGTACCGGTCCATTTCATTCATCGAAGCTATGTTGTACTGTTTGATATAATATTGACCTTTTAGTTGTTAGCATTAAGGGATATATTTGTTGATTTGCGCGCCATTTGTGAATTTCGATCTTAGATGAATGATTTCCTTTGTAAAAGTTTTTATCTATGGCGTGGGTGGGGTAAAATGCCATTTCTGATTTGCAAATATTGATTGTATATCGTTATATTGATATAAGTATGATGACCTCTTTGGTTTTTGGATAAGGTTTTTTAGTCTATGGTTCCGGGTTCCATTATTAAGTTGAATGTATTACTAAGTTAAGTATGTATGTATGTGTATTGTTGAGTATTATGTAAGAGTTTTGACAGGAAGCTATTTTTTGCAACTTTTCTTATTGTTAATCAAGCTATAATTTAATATTTTGAAAATGACTTATATCGATATATACATATTTCAAAACTTTCTACAAAATGGAAACCTTTTAATACCATTTTTTTTTATTATTAATATGTTACCCGGATATTTACCCCATCTCTGAGCAATGACGCTAAGATTGCATGTTAATTACAATAAAAACACTAATTATAAATAAATCGTTGAATTTATTATTACTATTGACAACGACAAATGTGAATATACATGAGGCAGAGTAATTAAAAATAATGATTAATAAGTACTTAAACATAAACAAGCTGATTTGTTACATTTTTAAATAAATTAGTGCTACTTTAATCTAGTTTATGTACAAGCTTCAATGATTTATTATTATGTGCAGGTAACAGCACGCACGGAGTGGTGTAAAATCATAGAATATAACAGCTGTTAGCCTTTCAATGCTGATATCTAAGTCTGACGCCATAATAACAATGTTTTCAGCATTGTTGTGTTTCGGCAGTTAGAGATAAGATAGCCAGTTCCTCAGTGATTCGACTACGTTTGTGAAGCAATGTTCGGTCGGTCAGGTGTTTGGTGGGTGACCCTAAAGTGGCATTACAACTGAGCGCTCCGTGCTTCGGAGGGCACGTTCAACCGTCAATCTCGGCTGTTGTCATCTGATAACAATCGTTAAGCCAAGTCAGAGGCCTTAAATTCGGCCTGATAAACTTTGACACTAGAGGTGGCCACTAATTCTCATACGATAATAACACGAAGTCTTTGAGGTGTGGCTGTAGGAGTGATGATTATACATTTCACTCCAAAGTCCCGCCTTCGATGCTTTGCAAACCCCGTAAGGTTGGCGTGAGCTATGCACAAGCCGATTCCCCGATTTTTAGGTTGGTGGTAGACCTTGTTGTGAATCCGCCTGGCTAGCTACTACCATCATATCTAAGTCTGACGTCATAACAACAATATTTTCAGCATCGTTGTGTTCCGGCAGTTAGAGAGGTAGCCAGTTACTCAGTGATTGAGGATTCCGGGAGAGGCTCGCTTCCATCTTCAGCCTTATCAATACTTAAATTCAGGTATGATGAAGGCTAAGAGTCTTCCAGTTGTTCTTAAAAAAAATCCCGTCGTCTTCCCTTTAATAAATCGCAACCCTCCGATGCACCGTATAGCTAAGATAATTCTTGGAAAACAATATGATTCGCCTTAATTTCGTTATATATCGACCTCTCGCCACTACTGATATGTATAATGTACATTTAAATAAATCGAACAGTTAATAGCAGTACGTATGAGTATGACGCATCCTCCGTTTCAGTTGATTTCACATGATAGTTCAGTTGACCTTAACTGGTGACACAGGCTGGTAACTAACCGTGGAGTTAAAATATTGTGTGCGTATTTCTAAACGTTTTATATTTGCTCATTGACATGTGACACACAACTAGGTATAACTGCAAGTTAAAAAAGTAAACAGTTATCTATCACAATTTACTGAACTTCCTGCTAAAAATAATTTATATTTTTAGGATTTTGTGTTGACCTGTGGTTCTCCTTCTTTCACACATTAACCCAAAAACGTCTGAACAGCCTTTGATGAAATTTGGCAAACAGTATTTCATTTGCAGTCTGCTGCGTTTGTAGTCGTTAAAATCCACCGAACCGCATTGGGACCCCTTGGTAAGCTATGGCCCAGTTTCCTTATCCATTCATAAGGAAGGCCAGTGCCCCAGCAGTGGGGACATTAAAAATAGCTAATGATGATATTTTATAACCTGCAGAAAAAAATAAGATCGATCGTTTTGATATGGCGAACGAAGTTGCGGAAGTAAGTTCGTCTAAATATCAATACGTTGTATCCTGTCAAACTTGTTCTTGTTCCGATAAACCGTTAAAATAAACTTATTATATTTTAACTGCTTTCTGAATCAACCTGTAGACGCGCGCGGGAGCGGCGGTAGCCACGCGCGACCAACTGACCTTATCACAAAGGGACCAATCCACGATGTTAACTAGATAAGTGGTCACAATTACTGATAAATAATAAATAAATGTATTAAAGAAAATAAATAGCCAAATCCAACACATATTTTTTAATCCTGAAATAAGTAGCTTCAGTTATTAGTAAATACTTAAATAAGTATAAGAATTAAACAAGAAAATATACTAGAAAAAGAATATACAACAACTTTGTCTCATGTCGCTCTGACGGGATCCCGTCAGAGATCCCGTTTCTTGTTCCCGTTTCCCAAAGTTGTTGTATTTTTTTTTCTAGTATATTTTCTTGTTTAATATTTATCACATAAAAATAGCATTGTAAAATGCAAAATTATAAAAAAAGTTATAATAAGTATATGAATATCAGAAACAATGATGAAACCTATTTCAACTAAAGACTGGGTGTCTCAGGACAAAAACATCAAAAAACCTAAAAATACACAAATTACAAAAGTCACATCTGCACACATGTGAGACATGAGCAGCTTTTAATGATTTTTCAACCTTTTTATTATTACTTTTTTTCTTTATCATCCCATTCAACAACCAGGAGTGGTTTTCCTGCACGTATGACCTTTGACGTCACCCATTGTGCTTTTGCTCATTGAAACTGACTCCATTGATACAAATATACGCCATGACAGACGAAGGTATAGCCGCAAACAGCCTTGTGCGTTAGTTTGACACATTAAAAATGGATGCAACTTCCTGTGACTAAAGAAGTTGTTTACAACTGATCAGGAAATAAAATAATATAACGTTAAATTGTAATAAGAATATTGAATTAACATGGCTCCGGATGTGTGATGCTAGAATACTTTCGGAAAATAATAACTATACTTTTTTTTTTAAGTTACGGGGAGACGATCTGCTTTCATTTCAGTAATGATAAAGCTTAAGGTGGAAGCGCGCCTCTCCCGAATCCTCAATCACTGAGGAACTGGCTATCTTATCTCTAACTGCCAGAAGATAACTTTTACCGCCGGTTGCACTAAGAATTGCTTTTACGAATTCGTATAAAGTAACTGTAATTTGCTTGTCAAATATGTCAAATCGCATACATTTTTAAACCATAAACTCTGTAAAAGTGCAACCGGCGGTAAATCCTATAACTTACCGCCGGTTGCACCAAGTTTTTTTACCAATTTAAAAGTTCTGGAATTCAAAAAAGCAATGTGCTCAAAAATCGAACGCCCCGTCTCATTCCAACCAAAGAGTATTTAATCGCATTCGAAATAATTATTCGCATGGAACTCCACGTAAGGCTGGCCACACACGGCACCGCGACCGGCGAGAGATCTCGGCAATAGTCGGTCACGGGTGGCCGCGTCGGATAATTGCTGGCGCTGCGACCCGTGAACACAGTTAGCCGCGCCTCGAACGGCTAACCCGTGTGTGGACTTTGTAAGCTCTGCTTTTTTAAATCTTTGTTCTATTTTTAAATTTGTTTTTTTTTTATTTATGCGCGTTGTCTCGTATCATTGTAATAAAGTTATACGCTGTCGCTTTATTACAAACAACCTCGACGGGCTCCTGTGTGTGGACTTGTTACTTCAAACTGTGCTTTTTAAATCTTTTTTCAATTTTTAAAGGTTTTTTGAGCACATCTTCCTGTTTCCTCTTTGTTTAATTTTTGAAGGGTTGTGTTTTTGAAAGACAACTTGAATTTTTTTTACCAATTTTTAAAACGGATGAAATCGTGTACTGTAATATTTTCCGATTTTAATGTCAGGTTTGGTTTTAGGATTTCCCGATACGTTTCAAAACCTTAGCAACTTCCCGTAATTCCCGTCAATGCTTATTATTTCCCTTGGTCACGGGATGACAGTTTTGTTCAGATTGTTTACATTAATTTGCTTATGAACCTTAACTCTTAAGTTAGGTTTTATAGGATAGAAAAGAAAATCGAAAGTTTCTGTACTGACTCGACTAATGTGCAATCTGTTTCTCTTACATAAAATGTAAACGCAATTTTTTCCATACATTAAATGAAAATCCAAAGAGTGGGTTACAAAAATATTTTCAGTTGTATCAAAATAATTTAAATGAACTTTAAAACTATTCGATTAACTGAATTGCCACAATCGTTCATCATACCTACATCAAAAACAATAACAATTAATTATTTCGCTCAGTTCGTTAGCTAACTATTACGAAGTATCGTTGATGAATCAGATGGCATCCGGGCGATTTTTCTTAGTCTCGAAAGTCGCCATTACAGATTCATAGAGGCTTAATTGCGCGCGCGGCGACCCGCGACGGCTAAGCACTGACATGTTGCTACATGTTCTTTGTAACTTTCTAGGAAATTAAAGCTATTAGTAGATCGAACTAACGCCTCTGTGGTCTTGTGGTAACGACCATCAGACCCAGAGGTCCCGGGATCGATTCCCAGCAGGGGTACATTTATTGTTTTCGGTTTGGTTGATAGTAGGACTTGTTGTTATTCCGCCTGGCTAGCTACCAGTGCCGAAGGGTCCATGGTAATCCTACCACAGGGATACACCATACAGTTAGAAATTTTTGATCCGGCTTACTTTCTCCCATATTTTGACCCCTCGTCACTGCTAGCTACCACCATATTTTCTAAGTCTGACGCCATAACAACAATGTTTTCAGCATTGTTGTGTTCCGGCAGTTAGAGATAAGATAGCCAGTGCCTCAGTGATTGAGGATTGAGAGGTTAGTTTCCATCTTCAGCCATATCAATACTTAACATTTGGTATGATGAAGGCTAGGAGTCTTCCCGATGTTCATAAAAAAGAATGTTTTAAAGTATGAACCTTTTTGATTATATGTATATGTAATGGAACTTAGCTGCTGAAAAACGCAATTTCAATGTAGTTCCTGCCAAATTATACACGTAAACAACAGCTTTCCAGTTCAGACCCCTGATTCAGACCGTTGACGAACTCTGAACTGAAACTGAACGGATTCGAATTCTATAAGTATTTTGGCATTCTCTATTCTGAAGTGAGTAACAGAACAGTGACATAAATTCCGATTTTGGAAATGTTTCCGTATATTTGTGAGTAAGAAACATTATCTGGACAATATTGAATAAGTATTAAATAATAAATAATAATTGCATACAACACACCAATTATCTAGCCCACGTTAAGTTTCATGAAGAACTTGTGTTATGGATACTAGTTAACGGATAAACATAATTATATACTTTTTTATTACTAAAACATAATTATATACTTTTAGTATTACTTTGTAATAAAATATAAATATTAATATTGTACTTAATACTTAATACCTATAAGTCATTGTAATTGTTAAGTATCAATGTAATATATTTTGATGTAAGTGAACTCTTCACTCGCAGACAAACCATGGAAATGGTTTTGCGAGGTAAATTTATGTATTAGACATAAGTGTTTTTTTTTAAATAAATAAATAATAAATAAATAAAAAAATAAATAAGGGTGCTGGAGAAGAGTCGCCATTTGACACTTTACAAGAAGCCTCTCTTGCATATAAGTACTGTTTTTATGGAACACTGGTTCCGTAAAGAATGCCTAGACTTAACTTCTAAGAGCACAAGACAAATCTGTTTACTCTTCCTAGTTGAACCACAAACAAACCATAAATTAATGTTTATTAAAAGCGCATCAAGAGTGCCCTGGAGCGTGGCAAGCGTGCATCTTAAAATGCAAGACTTGTGGGGTGACGCGGCGACCCTTCACGGTACAATGATTTTGTCGTAGGAGTGACTTCAAGTCTTCATATTTTTTATTGAGACCATAAACAATATCTTGTCGTGTTAACCTCTTTTCAAGCATGTCAAAGAAGCTGTGATTTTCAACGAAGAAGTTGGAATATCGGTACGAATCGTCGTTGATTGCTTTCAGACAATGCAGTTTGGAGACACTTATTTTTTCGGAAATAAATTATTGATATTATTCTTGTTAGTAAATTATTAAACCTTTCGCGTATTCTTGTTAGTAAATTATTAAACGAGA
This sequence comes from Chrysoteuchia culmella, assembly GCA_910589605.1. Lineage (NCBI taxonomy): Eukaryota > Metazoa > Arthropoda > Insecta > Lepidoptera > Crambidae > Chrysoteuchia > Chrysoteuchia culmella. The sequence goes on from OU342663.1 coordinate 3,198,818, forward strand.
CACAATAGAATTTTTATTGTTATAAGTTACAATATGTCTGCTTGCTTAACAGAGGTTAAGTAGAAATCGAACAGTTTTCATGCTGAAATAAAAAATCTATGCCAAAAATCTATTTTGGTTTGGAAACCCAATTTGGTCTAAATTTAATTATCATATTACCCCTATTATTAATTAAAATTTTGTACATTCAACAGTAGCTTTAAACTACGGCTTTACACTTTTACCTTGAAAGCGCCCTTACGTCGCTCGTAATAAAGCCGTGCTGTTGACTGTACTAATTTATAGAGTACCGCTAAATAGGCTATAGATTTTTATAATAGGGTCGTTAACAGTTCGTAACAGATATAAGTTTCTGGCAACACCATTGTTAACGGTTTAACACCTGCGGTCGAATCCGTTCGGAAACTTGCCCAAGAGAACAAAGCACCGCCGGATGGGCCCAGTTAACCGGCAAAATTCAAATTTCGATCAGAATGGCCGCCGAGAGGAACGAGCAATATCCGTTCCATTTTCGCAACGTTCGTGTAGTCCGAATTCGAGCGCGGTGGTGCGTTTCGGAACGATTCGAATTTCAAATTCGGAACGCACTAAGCGAAAGTTTTGACATTTTGTTTTTTTTCCATTCGTAACGTAGCGAAGGTGAGCGTCAACTGTTTCTTAGTTTTCATACTTGAGCTTTTGCTAATATATTTTTTTTGTTACAGGTAAGTTTACTTCTACAACAATCATTTAATTCCAAGTTCGGTAAGTATAGTTAACTATCTTTTATGAACTAAGCAAGTGTAAGAAGTCTCGGAAGCTCAGTGGTAAGAGTATTGGACCGGATTTCCAAAGGTCGTGGGTTCGAGTTCCATCTGAGAATTCGCTTGTTGCTGAGTTGATATTTTCCCATATTTTTCTATTTAAAAATTATCATACGTGTAACAACGTTTTAAAATGATTGAATCCCCTTTTAGTCGAAATTGATGGTAATTTAAATATCGTCGTCGTCGTCTCAGCCACATAACACCCACTGTTGGGTATAGGCCTCCCCCAAACCCAGGGGGGTTTGCCATAATCGCCACGCTTGGCAGGCGGGTTGGCGATCGCAGTATGGCCAAGTTTGCAGGAGACGCTGCTGCCCGTCTCCTGAAGGCTGAGTCCCTTAGTTGCCTTTTACGACACCCACGGGATGAGAGGGGGTAGTGCTATTCTAAGCCGACACTACACAGCTAAATTTAAATATACACTTTATTAATTATATATAATTCAATATGTCACCAAAGCAACATAATCTACTGATGCAATAAGCCATCATATAATTAAATATCTATATAATTAACTGGGAATTTTAACTAGTTATGTCTCGTGCGTCCGTTCGTGAGCAGTTTGTCAGTTATTGAGTAATTATTTACTTCAATGGTTTGTTAATGATTTATACAACTCTAATGACGAAGTTTTACAATGACTTTACGTCAGTCCTTAACCGTCTTTTTAAATAAAACAGTAATTTGAATTATAACACGAAAAATTATTAGGTAAATCGCCATCCGAGAAAAATGTTAGGTTAGCCATTCTTCGTCACATGTTCCTAGAATTTTTGAGCTCAAAAACATATTTCACTGTATTATTCCGTATTATTCCCATATAATCTCATACCCAAAGAATAAAACTATTTATTAGATACCAAATAAATTAATAATACCCAAAGTATTTTTTTTAAACGATCTTAGAATATTACAAAGTAAGTATCTATTAAAGTTTTAGCTAGCGCTTTCAATGAAAATCATTTTCTGGACTGCCAAAGTTGAATTTACGAGTCAAATAAGACGGGCTTAGCTAATTGTTGACAAATTGACTTTTTTTATAGTATAAAAATTCAACGTTTACCTCTACTAAAATCTCAAAACTATTAAAAAATGGTTCATAATCGCTAGCGACTTTTTTATAATTTAATAATTAGATCATTAGTGAGGTTGAGGCGTTCTTAACGTAAAATTCTCTATTCAGAAACCTCCCATAAATTGCTTTGCTATTTAAAATATTAATAATAAATACTATAAGTTATAATAATAATCAATACTTGCTATATGAATGATGGAATAATGGATAAGAGTGAGGTCGCCGGTGTCCAGTTTTGATTTCATGAGTAAAAAATAAATTGGTTAAATTGCATCCAATCAACAAAAGAGAAGCAACTCGAACAAACAAGATCACACAGCAGCATCGAAACGCTGAGCGGTACAATTAATCAATGAATACAGCACTTATCTCAGCTAAACTTAAATAAAACCACAAAACTGTTTTACAGAATCTTTCATAATTAGAAACAACTTGTATTGAAGCAATCCTGAAAACTCAAAAAAAAACCATTACTTTAAATAAATCATGAAAAGTTAACGGAAGACCTAGACAGAAAGATAGTTACTTTCGCTTTTAGGTACCTATATTGCCAATAGTAAATAATAATATCACAGAGTAATTAAGGAACTAAGAGTGAGACAATGCCCTTGAACCTCGCGCAATGCCACAAGCGGCAAGACTTCTTGGTATTTGACAGGACATTCTCATTATCCCCAGCGATCGTTAAATATGTATATTTATATATATATATATATATATATATATATATATATATCGCTAACCCCGCACGATTGCTCTGTCAAAACGTGTCCGTCGGACGACTGTATCGAAGAGAAGGTAGATGAACTGTGATAATATGGATTATTTCGAAAGTTGTCTCTAACCAACAAAAGAGCATCAACTCAAAACAAAACACAACGCAGCAGCATTGAAACAGCAAACGAGCAAAAATCAACCGACAGATGGAGCGATACGCTGAATGGTACAATTAATACCACACTTATCTCAGCTAATTAACTATTGCGACCTAGAATCTTTAATGAGCCTGAGGTAAGATCCGGCCGCTAACACCTCTTTATGCATCGATGGGTTCGAGAAGGATCAACATTGTGAAATTAGATCAAAGATCCTACTCTCTTGATTCGTTTGCAACGTTTCGGAAAAGTTCCGGATCGTTCTTTATTAAAATTGAATACCATTTATTGAGTTAAGGCTGTCACAAGCACTTGTGAACGTCGAAGAAGCAACGTCATCGTTTCGCCAACTCTAGGACGGGAGATCTTTAAATTAATAACCGGCAAGAAAAAAAGTGCTATTTAGGAATTTCTAAAACTAGGTAAATTGAGTTTAAAGGAATACTTAACTGATCCAGATACATTGAAATAAAAGCTGCATTGTGAAATCAAAGCTCGAAAAAAGTGGTTGCATGTAACCTAACTCCATCTTACTGTCAAACAACTTTTTACGCCTATACAAGCAATACTATTTTTAATGAATGACATAGGATTAAAAATCGAAAAAAAAACAAAATCTGAAGTAACACCTAAAGAGCGTAACTCCTCCGTGCTTTGGAAGGCACATTAAGCCGTTGGTCCCGGCTGCATTGGCAGTCCATAAAACCCACCAACCTGCATTGGGCCCGCGTGGAGGGGCATGGCCCGTTTTCCTTGTCTCTATATATAATAGGAATAATGGAAGCAAAAAGTTACGTATTTTTATTTTTTTTCTGCTCTTCTATGTATAGAAAAACCCACAAAAACTAATTGATACTATGTTAATTAAACGTCGTCAAGTGACGTCTTCGCATGACATCGTTCTAAATGAAACAGCCATGGAATGGGGTGGGGGCAAAAAATGGCGACTGCGCAGATTTTCCTCATTGCTTTTCTATCGCGTCTGTTCAACGACGTTAGGTAACGCGACAAATTGTTGTGAATAGCGCCATCCGTTAGTGTTTTTATGTAAGTATTATGGTGTCTGGTACATTTTTACAATAAAACCATTGACACAACATTGATTAATTTTTGTTAGAGGTAAAGTAGTCCAAAATTTTACAAGAAATGTGAAATGAGCTAGGGACTACAGACATATATAGTAAAAACGGGAATACTGGTATATTTGTTTTCTAACTACCAGTATGAAGGCTACAGCTAATTACTTTTAAAACTTATTGAATTTTACGATGTGCAAAATCCAAATTAAATCTGCACAAGCCTTGAAGCGGCGTGAAGATTGTATCTCAAACGAATTGGAATTAATACTTGTTTGGTTAAGAAACGCTATTTGTCTTGTGGCGAAACTGGCAAATGACTGGGCGTAGGCGTTGTGTATAATACCGATATGTCAGTGTGTCGATTAATCATCGCTACTGGATTCTATGGCTCGATAATCGAAATTTGATACGTTCTTGAAATTTGTTTTTGGTTTTAGTTACACTAGATCCCACCCGCGACTTTGTAGGTACGCTTATAATACATAGGGATCACTATAGAATCTATTCTATGTTTAGTACAGGCGATAAACTGTATGCCAAAGTTCATCCAATATCCATTCAGAAGTTTTTGCGTGGTTGAGTACCAAACATCCAAATATTTTAGAAAAGAAGAAAGAAAGAAAATATTTTTTACTTTATGAGCGACGGGGAGACACTTCAGCCTTCATTATATCTGATGTTAAGTATTGATAAGGCTGAAGATGTAAGCGAGCCTCTCCCGGAATCCTCAATCACTGAGGAACTGGCTATCTGATCTCTAACTTATGGAAAGCAATAAAATGATTGAATTGAATTGAATTGAATTAACTGCCAGAACACAACAATTCTGAAAACATTGTTGATACGGCGTCAGGCTTAGATAAGATAGCCAGTTCCTCAGTGATTGAGGATTCCGGGAGAGGCTCGCTTCATTTGACAGATGGATGTAACACATTGCTGCTTCTTTTTGACAAAAATGAAAACTCATCAAAGACTAACAGCAATATGTCACATCCATCTGTCAAATCGATGTCGATTCCGACGACACTTGCGCGGTAGGGCCCTGTTCTTGTTACAACAGTGTAAATAAACACGACTATTGAAACACCATTGAGAGACGAGTATAACAAAAATTTAGCAGAATTGACCCCCAGGTCAACGTCCAAACATCCTTGCAAGTCCATTCACCATACCATAGAACACAGTATAATACGTGTCGCAACATGTTTCGACACGGCGTACCGTAAGTTTTCCTTTTTTCGTGGGAAAATCGTAACGTTTTCACCTCTATACAATGAGCTCGGGTCTTAGAAACTCTGATTGGTACTTATGATCGTAATAAACTTTAAGATTGTAGTGGTAAAGGCTAATTTTGATTGTCGGTTGTGTAAATATACGTAGTCTTATAACGGTGTGCAATAATTATATAGTCAGGAATCCGTGCTATTTATAATTTTACCGATGACTTGCTGGAATTAAGTTTTCTGCTGCTTCTTGTAGGTATACACGAATCATTCTTCTTCTTCTTTCTTAATTAATGGCTTGCTCCCGATAAAATTCGCCAATTTTGCCAATGTCAATGTCAAGTCAACTATATTTTGTAGTATAAAGAAATTGTACGGTAGATTGAGTTAAAAATGGAGCCTTACAACACGTGTTATTACGAAAAGAACTCGGGTGAAACTCCACACGAATCATTGAAAGCCATGTGAGTCTTTGAATATTTTTTTAATGACGTATCCAGACTTTGACATTCACAGAACATGTGAAAAAATATGGGATACGAATTCTAAATTTTTTTTTTTTATTTGCAGTAGAAACATTTTTAAGACTGTGGGCTGAGGCGAAGCCGAGATACACATACGTAAGTCCATCAATGCCTAGTTGTGGCCAAGACTTGTATAGTTTTCTCAAATAATGCGCGGAAATTAAAACTACTTTTCGAAATCAGACGAACAACAAACAACGATATTTTTTCCTTATTTGTTGTTTATTTTATCTAAAACAGCTTTCTATTTGCAAGCCAGTTCGAAATTTAAATAAAACCTTTGATTAGTTAAGTTTTGGTTGCCATATTTCGGAGTAAAAGATCGTTTAATTATTAAATTATACGACAGATCTGAGTTTACTATGTAATTTATTTGGCCGCTAAACACGACAGATATGGATTTTCGTACAACTTTTACCGGCCGCTGCTCAAATGTATGTGGCCAGTACAGCAATATCGATGTATCTCGAAGAAGGTTGTCAAAATAATGCTCATATTTCCAAAAATTTTTTATCGACACAGACACAAAAATTAAAGTGTCTATTAATCAAGTACTTTTTTAACTATAAATTGTTATCCAACGAATATTACCAAATGTGGTTTTTCAAACTTGGTTTGGTTTTTACTTACAATCTTTCTTTATTCATACAAAAAAAGTATTAATGATTTTAAAAAGTAAAAATAATATCTCCAGCGGCGATACTATAAAACGTACTTGATCCGAACACACTTGATGTATGAATATATTTTCCCACCAATAATAAGTGTTTCAAATACAGCAAAAACTAAGGTTAAACCAATAAGCTTTGATAAATGAAAATTTATTTGAAATGTCTGATTATGCTTATAAGTTTCTTCGAACCAGCTGATCTGACCGGAAGTTGCGTCAGGTGTGTGCTGAGCCTTACTTTGTATGCACGTCGCGCTCGCGTGTACGCACGCCCTTAGCGTAAATGACGGTAGTATCGCTTTTAGATAGCTAGCATTTAAGAATTTATAGTATTTAGTTTGTTTAAGAATGTATTAATCACTTCATCTATACTACTCCTAACTAATATTTTAAATGTGAAAGTGCGTTTGTTTATCCTTCCTTCACGCCCTAACTAAGCAACCAATAGACTTGATTTTTGGCATAGAGTTAGTTGAAAGGACGGAGAGTGACATAGACAATTTTTTATCCCGATATTCCCACGGGAATGGGAACCAAGCGGATGAAACCGCGGGTGGAAGCTAGTATTATAAATGTGAATGTTTAGATCTTTGTTTCGGCTACGATTTGGATGAAATTTGCCACACAGTATAATGTAGCATTTTGCGGCCTAGCATCCTTATGTACTTTTTAGGGTTCCGTAGCCTAATGGCAAAAAACGGAACCCTTATAGATTCGTCATGATTGTCTGTCCGCGATGTATGTCATAGCCACTTTATTCCAAACTATGAGGATTACACAGTTGAAACTTGATAGGTAAACCGCTTTACGGTTTTTAAACAAAAATAAAAAAAATCTATATACTTAATTCAGGTTCGCAAAATTTGTGACGCAAAAGTTGTTGTAGTACGCGGCCGAGTAAGGTATAAAATAAAGGTACTCGAGTCTATTTGTTCCGAAAACTATAAAATATACAAAATGTTAAACGTGATCATCACAAACTGCAATTAAAGATTTTCGCATAATTTGGAATTTTTCGTCGATCGACGAACCCGAGTATCGGGTTGTAACCGCCCTAGTATATATATTAAGGGGGGCTCCCCATACATGGAACTGTTTGGTTTTAGATAGGTCTTTAAAAATTACATTGAGGTTTCAAAAACGTTTTTTTCTCAAAGTCAACCGTTTGAAAGATGTACACTTCCAAAGTGCTAAAATGTGTGTCCCCCCTTTTAAAATAAAAAAGTGAAAAATCTAAGTAATAAAAATATATGCTGTAGATCTATAAAAAAAACTTTCAACGAAAATTGGTTTGATCGAAATATATTTAGCAGTATCAGAGCTATAGCACATTTTCCAAAACCGCAAATATAATATACCTATATTAATTTATTAAGCGAGCTAACTGAAAATTCTGAAGCAAGTTCATAAAATTGACTTTATCTTTCTTAAATTGATTGTGGTTATTACATACATTTATACTGTACAAAACTCAAATTATGAGGTTATTTTACACACAAACATACCTAATAACGAAATAAAAAACACATATGAAAATCTTTAATAAAATTAAACCGAATTTAAAAACGATCTCACAGCTGTTTTACCGTTGACGTTTCAATTTGAATTCAACGCCGAAAGAAATAAAGTCTAATTTTAAAGTTAAACATTAATTGCAGATTTAGCAGCGACCTCTGTGCTTTTAGAAAGGTAACTCAAGCAATTAAAAAAAGGCTGGTACATATGCGTACAGTGCCGGTACGGGCTATTGTCTTAGAAAAAAAAAATACTTAATACATACATAAAACAAGTTATCAGATTTTCACACGGTCGCCAACTAACTGTTCATATACAGGCTGTTAAATTTTATAGCGGTAAATTAGATAATAAACTGACATTTAATGCGGTTTCGTTTTTTTAATAAATGTTTAGGTATTTCAATATGAATAAATATTTTTAGGTGATAATTGGCGGTAATATCTTTTTGATAATTAGTGTTACCATCTATAGTGAATTTTTGGTTTATTACCAATAACTGTAATATATAAACTGATGCTACAGCACTACAAACCCTAAATCGGACCCGTATGTAAGCAATTTTCGTCATCTAGTCATCTACCTATTACTTTTACCACTCAAAAACATGAAATTGTGAAAAGTATCGCATTCGTTTTATGACAAATATCCTGTTCAAACAAAAGATGATTTTACGATTTTTTTACTACTATCGACTAGTCTCCAAATTGCTCAGACGGGACACAAACCCGCAACTTTTGAATGTACTGTCCAATGCTCTAACAATTGAGCTACCGTAACTTCTCGTAGATTGTAGCTGCAGTCCGGCGGGGTTATTACCAAAATAATAGCAATTATCGCGCAGATATCGTGCGATCGCTGCGGAACGTCAAAATAAAAATGGTATTACATGTAATTGCTGGGTAATCGCTCGCTGATGGTTCGTATAGCGGCGTCTCATTCTTTCGCGCTCATACCTAGGTGCGACAGTGAGACGCCGTGTGTTGCTATGACGCTAGCGCCAAAAACAATTTGGTAGCAGTAACAGGAACTAAATGAATGCACATTGTATTTCATCGTTTGTTCGGTAGAGGCCGCACTGTTGATATGTGACGTAAAGCAATTATCGCGCAATTTCTGCTGTCGCGTTGCTGTTGCAAAAAAAAATGTCCTAAAGGTTCCATTCTGCCTGCCCCTCTCTAGTACGTATAAACGCAACCCTAAAACCACGGTAGAACAGCTATTTTATACATTTTAGCAGAGTATAATTCAGATATTGTATGAAATGATGAAATAAGTAGTTTTTTTCTGATTTTATGGTTGCTTCAATACAAATAGTTGTTCGTAATGACAAATTCTACTTAAAGTTTTGAGGTTAAACGTAAAATAACGTTGTATATAGTAACAGTATCACCCTATAGTTATCAACAATTAAACAGCTTTCGACACTTTTTCAACACCATCCTTGAGTTCCCGAATATTGCTGAAACTCACCTTGTACCAGATAACCTGACTATTTGTCAAAACTGACACCGATAGGGTTAACTGGGTTAGGTGAATTAAAATATAATTACGAAATTAACGCTCCAATTTTATGACCCGAGACCTGCCCACTAATAGTCTAATTTAAAAATCTATCACAATCCCTTTCAAAGGTATTGTATTTGTGATAGTGATTTATGGAATTGTGTAACTTATAGTTGCAATCCCTTTCAGAACGAATGATGTTTTGAATGACACTTAATTTGACACTTCTCTATACATTTGAAAAATATTTTCGTCTGTCACTTTGCTTAGACAGTTCAATTTCATTCATTCAATACCTTTCAAAACGCGTCCCGATCACAATCCCTTTCAAATGTCTAGTATTGGACCATTGGAAAGCACTTATCTATAAGTCTATTTGAATAAAAATCTGTGACTTCGTTTTTCAAATTTGAATCACGCAAAAACGGTCGAACGCATTATAATGAATAGTTAGATCAAAGCTGTAATTAGATTTATGATTTTGTATTTTTATGCATTTTTCAATGCTATTTTTATACTTGTGGTAAATTTTAAATATTTAGTGGCTGTTGCATCTTAATCGATCGTTAAACATCTGAAAAGATGTTTCTTTCGAATGCAAATATATTCCTAGCATTGATGTGACAACGCTGGCCTACAGTGTAGTAAAAATATAAAAGTATTGGAGAATTTCGACGGTGGCAAGTCTCGGTCTTCGGATTTTCAAAGGTCGTGGGTTCGAGACCCATCTGAGAATTCATTTGTGGCCGAGTTGATATTTTCCAATATTTTTCAATTTAGAATTTACCATAACTATAATACGATTTTTAACCCAGTTAATTATTCTCAATCTCTCAATGTCCATACGGACGAAGTAATTTTCCAGATGAAGTCGCGGGCGGAAGCCAGTCAAAAACTAAAGTACACCATTATCCTTGAGATTACTTATTTCGCAAACCAATTAATAATCAAACACACACACGTACAAAACGGCCGCTATGACAATGAAATGTATCCACAAGAAATTTTCGCACGAGTTGCACTATGCGAAATTGCGCACAAAAGCGCAGTTGCAGCAACGAAGGGCGGAATCATTGTTCGGTGTTGCCAGTACTTGTTAAACCATTATGTGTAGGAACTAAAGTTTTTGCTCGCATTGCTTAATTTTAGTGCTAACTTTGGTAGAACGGTAGCTAAGATTTAGTGCCTTGTATTTGTATCTGGAAGTTATGGGGTGTCTCACTTAACACATTAAATGTCAGTCTTTACTCTGTTGTGCTTAGGTCTGGGTATGATCTCACGCCATAAAACCCTTTGAGGAGTTAGCAGACCATCAAAAGCGCAGCTTGAGAAAGAAATGTATGAACAACACTCTCCATAGCCTCAACTAAACTCAACGAGGCATTTGGCATTGCTTGAATAAATAACCCCCCAGGTCGCAGTGTCTATCTGTGCTTGTATAGATGCAAACTGCTGTGTGCGGTGAGCATAATGTCTGCTGGTTATAAAAACGTACCCATCAAAACATCTTTTGTTTTTTCTTATTTCTTGTTTTTATGAACGACGGGGAGACTTAGCCTTCATCATACCTGATGTTAAGTATTGATAAGGCTGAAGATGGAAGCGAGCCTCTCCCAGAATCCTCAATCACTGAGGAACTGGCTATCTTTTCTCGATCTGCCGGAACAGAACAATGCTGAAAACATTGTTGTTATAGCGTCAGGCTTAGATAAGATGGTGGTAGCTATAGCACATACGTATGGCTGCGGGTGAAGTCGCAGGATGGTACTAGTCTATACTAATTAAGCTGAAAAGTTTATTTAATGCACAATTTCTGGAATTAGAAGGGTTCCAAAGAAACATAATTACGATTCTTCCATTTTCCTAAGGAATTTAACAATTTCATAAATCTATTTCCAAAATAAATCTCCATACATATTACCCCACTTTGATGTACTACTATATAAATTAGAAATGCTAGCTATTTGAAACGCCACTTTATTACGAAGGCTCAAGGTCCGTTACACGCTGGCATCCAGGTCATTCTTGGGTTGAGCAATAAATTTACATAGTTCGTGGCCCGGCCTGGTTGCCGTAAATTTCAGGTAATTTTTTTAATTAGACTGCATTCGGCGACTACTTCGAGTGGGTTTAAAATACTTTAGATTTCGCAGTTTTTGGTCTGGAAAAGTTGTTCGGCTGTATGGCTAATATTCCAGTTGTTCCTTTTGATAATAAAAGTAATGGCCAGGACAAAAGTACCCGAAATTGCCAAATATGTTTGAGGAATTTTTCATCATCCAACCAAAGCAGAAGAAAAGCTTGAAAAATTATGCTGTAAGTTTTAACTACTCTACTATAAAACCAAAGTCAAAGTCAATATCATTTATTCAGTCTAGGCTGTTACAAGCACTTATGAACGACAAAGAAGCTATGCTATCGCTTCACAAACCATACGGCGGGAGACCTTGTAACGAGAAGAACCGGCAAGAAACTCGTCAAGTGCTGTTTTTTTTCCCTGTTTTATTTCATACAGAGTCGTCAATTTGAAAAGTGATCTTAACATACCAGTAAGGTCAATTTCCATCACAAAAATAAATTTTTGTGATGGAAATTGACCTTTAGTAATAGTAGTAAAGTATTTTCATACTTATTATATTATTACATTTTATGGTTATTTTAACTTATGTTGAATGATGACATTTTTCACAGCTCTTTCCGTCAGTTTAAAAAGAAGGTGACAGAGTTGTTGAGTGATGCATAGTCTTTCTCTCTTTACTACTAGGTTTATGTATTCATAAGAATTTCTTGTTTTTATTTTCTTAACATAAAAAAATAAATAAAAAATAAACCGTCCGTATTTAGGAGCATGATGTGGCAGCCTTTAATAGAATTTTACATTTTGCATGAACTTACCAATTGTCGTTGTTAATCCTATGTAAGATTCAATGTAATTTTCACTGGCAGTCCTAATAAATAAATAAATAAATAAATAAATAAATAAATAAACTGTAAACAATTTTCAACTGGCAAAGAAATATCTTATTTAACATACATTACAACATTTTTCGCATTACAAGATTACAGTACTGCAAGTTGTGAGGCACATACAGATCAGTATCAATTTATTTTAAATGAAATATTTAAGCTTTTTGCACAACATTATGATAAGCAGACTGAAGTGACTGAATGACGCATGAACCAGCCAACGCTTCGCTAATTAAATTAAAGCATTGATATATCAGTTAAATAGTACTTAGAAGGTTAACACAGACAAAGTTACAAAAACTAAACTGCTGCACAACCTAGCCAGAAGCAACCTACTTACTTTAGTTATGTCTCGTAAATTTTCCCTCCTATCAAAACCTTCGGCGTTAATACTTTTTGCATTCATCCCCCGCGAACACTCATAAAAACTATAAAACATTTCTTCAAAGGTCTTAAAACTTTTCCTTCCTCATCAATCAAAACTTTTTGCTCCACTCATCTTGATAAACGCTATACATACCGCATTTATCATCAACCAAAACCTTTTGATACAAACTTCGTCATCAGCCATTTTTAACGTCCCCACTGCTGGGGCACTGGCCTTCCTTAGATAAGAAAAACGGGCCATGACCCACCACGCGGACCCAATACGGATTGGTGGGTTTTAATGACTGCAAATGCAACGGCTTAACGTGCCTTCCGAAGCACGGAGGAGCTCGAGATACTAAATTTATGGTCACCCATCCCGTGCGTGACCGACAATTGCGAAAGTGGTTTAACCTCAACAATCGCAGTCCGAGCGCGCAAACCACTGCGCCACAGACTCCTCAAACAATATAATATACAATAGATACAAACTGATCCATTGCTGAATACATAGAGCAACGCGGCTTCCGTATCGAAATGCTCTATGGGTAAAAACGATAATTATAGATACTGCATCATCCAGTTCAACATCATTCAAAACTCTTTGCTCCAAACACTATACTTGCATTCGACCTCCGCTGTATATTCAAAACTTTTTGCTACAAACACATCTTTTTAATCAAAACTCTTTGCTCCAACACTTGCATTCGACCTCCTTGGTATACTCGTACGCTCCAGATATGCAGCCTCGCAGTTTCCCCAAGTTTTCGAATTATGCTTCATGTTCTTTCACCTTTGCTCCACTTCCATGCTCACCCACCCGTAACCATACGCACCATTGCTCCACCACACATCAATCTTATTTCCTAAGCACCAAGGTTCAATGTTGAAGGGCTCTTCTCAAGATGGGGTTGTAAATTGCTGAGATATACAACGTGAATTAACGCTTCCGCCGAGTTTAATGGTTGTATGTAAGTGTTTTAACGGATTCGAGTTTCGACTTTCTTAGTGGTAAAGTTGTGATGTAAAAAATTGTGTTTACTTTAATTGCTGTAACCTTAACAATGCTGATAGCTGCTGTTTCGAACCATTAATTTTAATTTCTTCATTCATACGGCACAGAATGAAAACCTCTTTGAATGAGCTCATATATAGTGGTACGCCTACTGTATACAAATCCGGAGAAGCGATATATGCATTTTATTTTTGGATTACATGTGATGCTTCTTAATTAAATAACTAAGGAGTAAAAGATATACGTATATAGGTATATTCTGAGCAGAAAAAAGGGATCTACATTAAAAGAAACTTAAGTTTCCACTGTACTAATCTTGCTTAGAATAATTTCCAAACTCCTTTGTACGAGAAAAGGTTGAATGTTTGAACGTATAAGAACAAAAACAGGGAAGTTAGTTAATTACATTTTTAGCAAGCCAGCCGCAAATTTTAATCTTACTTTTCCGCTTTTATCGGGTCGGTGCTGTATCTACCAACACTACATTAAATATCGTTCTATGAGATAATGTCTTGTTTCATTCATCGTAAAAGGTTTGTGTCTACAATCTTCCTATATCTAAATAACTAGCTTCCGCCCGCGGTTTACCCACGTGGTTCCCGTTTCTGTGGGAATATCCGGATAAAAAGTAGTCTATGTTTTAATCCAGCCTTTTTTATATCGTTGTGCCAAATTTTATCAAAATTAGTTCAGTAGTTTTCGCGTGAAAGAGTTACAAACACCCAAACATCCTCACAAACTTTCGCATATATAATAGGCATTAGTAGGAAAGAATAGGAATGGTGAAGATGAAATGACACTTTGGAATCCTCAACCACTGAGAGTCTGGCAATCTTATCCCTTCAATGCTGCATTGCTACATTGCTGAAAGCATTGTTGCTTTGGCCACAGACTTAGATTTAAAGATGGTGGTAGCTAGCTAGGTGGACTTAGAACAAGTCTTCCGTCAACAAAAAAAAACGAACGTATTTTTTTTCATTCACTTACATTTTATTTGAACGCTGCTTAAATATATGAAACAGGTGGTTTTTTTTTTCGCGATTTCAGGGTTGCTTCCATACAATAAGTTGTTCGTAATGATGAGTTCTACAAATGGTTTTGGGTAAACATAAAATACGTTGTATATAATCCCCCGTTTCCAATGGCGAAAAGTTTACAAGAAAACACGTCGTGATCGTATAATGCGGCTATTGAGAGAATGCATTATTTGATAGCTCTTATCGAGAGCCATTGGTCATCCTCTACGCGGTCGCACTATATTTTACAACATTTTTCTTGTAAATGTTTCGCCAGTGGAAACGGGCGGTAAGAATTAAGCTTTAAGCAAAAAATATCTTTATTTTTTTTTATAAAAAATGGAAAGTCACTCCACTTAGCTTTGAAAAATTATTTCTCGTTTTTTTTCAGTCAAAGTTATTTAACATAACACAGACCGTGATCTAGTTACTGCATTACAATGTAGGTGACATGAGATGATTCTGTGGGAGACTCACACCATTGTGTTTGACTTTCACGAATATTTTAATTATGTGTGTCGCCAATTTAATTTGGATTAATTATTAATTAATGCGGCTAGATGCGTATCGTCGCGCTTAAATGTTTCTCGACGGGTTTTAGCGTGTATTTCTTAATTATATCCGGATGTAATATGATATATGGAGACGGATTTAGATGTATTTTAGGTGGAAAAGAAAAGTGTGTTTCGTTTCTTGGGTCATCTGATTGTGGAGGTAGTTTTGTAATAAGAAAAAAAATGACAAATCCATGGTGCGTACCGACTCCTCGACATTTAAAATTAAAGTTAAATATAATATAAACTCAGTACAAACAGCGTTTTACTTTTCATAATCTTTTAACTTACGCTCAAGTTAATAAAGTTAGATGCTACAACATTTCTATCTTTAGTGACTGACTTATAACTAGTTTTAGTCAAATTCAAACTCAAACAGTAGGTATCATTAATGCAGTCTAGGCTGTTACATGCACTTGTGTGACAAGGAAGCTATGCCAGCCATCGGTTCACAAACCCTACGTACGCCTTGTAATGAGTAGAACGGGCAAGAAACTTGTCAAGGGCTGTTTTTCTCTCCCTGTCTTATTTCATAGGTACTTATTTGCTCCGATGGTCCAGCGATCCGCCGGCCGATTATCTAACAAAAAATCACCTAGCAACCAGTTTCTTCGCTGTCATTACTGTCACATTTTTAAACTGTATGACAGCCAAAACAGCGACGGAACTGAAACTGAACCAAGTTTTCGTTACATAATCAGCCCTCCGAAGTGTGTCTTGCACCCATATTCTAAGTCGTTCCTCCAAAACTTACTCGTCCTCGACTTAACGAAACCTCTTCGAAATACTCCTCGAAATCGGTATTCTAAGTCATAACTCCGTAATGACCTGGAGGAGCCAAAGAGTACGTAGCCACTCCGTGTTAGGCCTAGCGCACACTACCATTTTTACCCACGACGAGGTTGAGTGCAGTGTAAAAAGTTTTGGAGGAACGACTTAGAATATGGGGGATGGCCTCCTAGACGAGGACTCGCAATCTCGATGTGGTACATTAAGCTCCTTATATAATTTAATAAATAAATACCACAATACAAATAGGACATAAAAACCTTACATTTAATTTCCAAGCAAAGAAACAAGGCAACGCTAATTGCATCTCCAACGCCCGTTTAATTTACTTTATAGGAACATTATGAAGCTATTCATACATCTTCACCCATTTAACACTAGCCCAAGCACGTAATTCTATTTACCACCTATCATTCATTAAAAAAATCATTAATTACTTTAAAAAACCCATATTTTTAACCCTAACTTCAAAGTGTTAAAGTTTATATTCGCTTGGTTGGTTCGGAGCAATATGGATTGAGGAGTGGTCATCTACTAGAACAGTTTACAGGATATTAGGTTTACTGTAGTGGTTATAAGGTGGTGTTTCGCTTGTTTTAGTTAGTGGGTGGTTATGGTCAGTAAATTAATAGGAGTAATTAAAAGACCAGTGGGCAGTTGATCATATCATAGAGCACAGTTTGTAAACATGTTTGTTTGTAACGATAGAATCATAACATTGTGGTATGTATGTGTATGTTATGAGATAATTTGTGTTAGTATTTTTTTTAATAAAATAAATGACTAGCTATTGATTGATAGCGTGTACAGCTCAAAAGATGAAAGTGACAAAAATATTTTTATTGTAGACTCAAAATCGGTCTGGCAGAATTGTCACATAAATAAATGTTATCATTTACCACATAATTTTATAATACCTAGTACTAACGTAAATTTACTACCAAAATTTAATTTAGTTGTAAATTAAAAAATTTAGGGACTTATTTAGCTCCCAAAATAACAATTTTGATGTACCTACCTAAGTACACACTTCAAAATTGTCTAGGGATCAAGTACGGTTTAGAGTATCGCCGCAGGATACAGGTTTTTTTTTTGAGTTGTTAATAATTCTTTTTTGTAAATTTCTCCATTTGAATAAAAAACAAAATAAAGTGAAAACCCAGTCTGTAAAATTTACATTTGGTAAATATTCAAAGGAAGTTAAATTTGATTTATTTATATGAAACTTTTGCTTGAGTTCGTCATCAGAAGTTAAACTGTTTATTACATGGCTAAAATGTGTACCCGAAATACAAAAAATTTAAATTCAATACTAGTTGACGACCATCCAACAAACTATAATGAGACAAAAAAATGAATCGACCTCTTTCCGAAAAGAAAAAGTATCAAATCCATACACGATGATTTAAAGACCACAGAGTAATTAATACTGCAAAAAATCGCATTAAAAATCAAAACACCGTTGAAATGCTTAGAAAAAGCATGGGATCAACACGCATCGATAGCCTTAGTACTGCTTATAAATATAATTATTGCAATAATGCAACATTTATATGGTAAAGTAGTGCAATATGCATGAATGCGCGGTTCCCATGACGCGTCGATAACTGTACGCCAAGTTGCCGAGATTGAGACTTTTTTCTTTTTTGCGCTTTAATTGCGTTGGGTCAGTGCTCTTCGACCTGACAAGAAAAAAGGTGTTATTAAGTTCCACGTGGGTTCTTCATTTTCTGTGAAGAAAAGTTTGAATTATTACATAGTCAGATACTTTTTTCATAGTTTAGCCAAGCCATCTTAAGTTTAACTGGATTATTTCATAAGAATTAACCTTAAAATGTTATATTGAGTGAATTGGTACAGCACGTTTAACAAAAGTCAAAACGTAATCTGATAATGGCACATTACAACCAACCCAAGCGAACTTCATAAATGTCTGAAGTGGCAATAGCAAATTCCTATAAATCATAATTCAATAAAACCTTATACTTATGGGTAAAGTAGGGTTACCAGGCGTCCGGATAAAGCCAGGCAGGGTTATGCTTTCTAGATCCGAGTGGTGTCCGAAGTATCACTGAAAAATTATAAAATCAAAAAGCCTTAATTTGAATTTTTCTTAATTAAAAAATTAACAAACTGTCTAGCTTAGTTCGTCTGAAACGTCAGTAACTCGACCAAATCAGACGGTGTCCGTACTGTTCAGGTTTTGCTAGGCTTAAATTTGACCCGTCATATGGTTGATGCCCCAAAAAGAAAATTTAATGGTTTTCCAAACATACTGATCCGATGTGGTCAGTAATTTTGTCAAACACCTCTTTTATTCATAGATAAACCAATACTAGAGATAAATCCTTAATTGTAGAGGGTGTCCGGCCTTATCACCCTAATGTCAGTCATCTATCATATATCAACGATGTTTTCATCATTGTTATGTTCCGGCAGTTAGAGATAATATATAGCCAATATATTTCTCAACCACTGAGTGGTTGAGGAATCCGGTAGAGACGCGCTTCCACCTTCAGTCTTTTCATTAGCTAGCATCATGATAAAGCCTGGATTTCACCTTTGTACATAAAAAATGACGAATGGTCGTTCTTGTTGAAAAATATCTAGCTAAATCGGCAGGTTTGTCCAACAGTCTTCGTGTGCACGTGGAGGGAACGCTTAGGCGTTTTAGTGGGTTTGAATCCCACATAACCTCCCCGTCACCCCGGACGGGGGGCTGGGCATTTCCCCATGGAGAAAAAAAGTCTGTCCGGCTATTAGGTTTTACGTGACAACCCTAGGTGCGTGTGAACGCGGGTCAGAGTGAACGCGGAAGTTTTCTGACTCGAAGCTAAATGGTAGTTAGAACCCCATTTCTTTTTTTAATGGTACTTTTACTAGTCGACAAAAAAAAGTTCCTCTGTTTGCTGGACGGAATAAAACGTTTGGCATCAGATATAATGATCATATATCTACTGCAGACAAATTAGACCTTGAAGATTTTGACCTTTTCATGTTTTGCTTAGGGAAACATAACTTGCCCGTAGTAAATTGCTGGTAAAAATACACTCACCGGCACATCTAACCGCCCACCCCGTTATTTCATACAAATGTGCGAACGTCAAACGCTTAACCTAAACATTAGCATACAGATGTTTCCCGAAATGTATTGTCAGTTTTATGTAAAGTCGCAAAGTGGGCATGTTTGTATGAAAATAACGGGGTGGGCGGTTAGATGTGCCGATGAGTGTATAAGCTTTGCCTTGCCTATTACTAAATGGAGTATAGTAGTAGTAGGAAGAGTAAGTAATATTTAAGCGTGTGAGCAAGGCCATAGAAAACACGGAACTTCACGGATGACCAACTAAACGCTAGTGGTTAGGGCTCAGTGTTTTCTTTGTCCGATAATTAAAGGGCATCTATGAACGACCATAGACAATTGTGTAATGAGGTAGCTAATGATAAAGGGCACGAGCAATGACATGTACACATTTTACAAGCTTATTGCAATGACGCACACGAAAAATAGGTCTCTATCTAATTATCACAAACATTAAATATTGTAATATGACAAGATTGCTTAGTCATCTTCGGGTCCTAAAAACTCCACCGTCAAAGTCAAAGTCAAAGATTTTTATTCAAATAGACTTATAGATAAGTGCTTTCGAATCGTCCAATTTTTTTTTCCTACCAGCCATTCAGGACATCTTTTAACTCATAAGAAGAACGGCCGCAAGAAACTTATCAGCTTTAACAGAAGCAACAACATTTACAAAGGAACATGTAGTTGCCAAACACAAATCTACAATCTTGAAACATATTTAATATAAGAGGAAAATTTTCTTATACTCAGTTATTAGAATATTTTCCTTTTATACAATTACAATAGTCATGTTTTATGTTAGTATCACTTCCATGCATTTTGGTCTTTCAAATACACTGCAGAACATAGTCCTCCTCCTTAGAGCGCCACAAAGAGCGGCTGTGAGCGGTTTGCAGCCATCGGCTCCCCGCAACCTTCACCAGGTCATCTGTCCACCTAGTGCGGGGCCTCCCTGCACTGCGTCGTCCAATTCGTGGTCGCCACTCTAAAATCTTTCTTCCTCAGTGGTTGTTGGTTCTGCAAGCGATATGGCCTGCCCATTGCCGCTCTAACTTTGCAACTCTGAGAGCTATGTCGGTCACCTTGGTTTTTTTCGAATGTCTTCGTTTCGAATTTTATGACGCAAGGAAATACCGAGCATACTCGTAAGTCTCTCCATGGCTCGTTGAATGACTTTGAGCTTGTTTAAGAGGTTGGTTAGTGACTATGTCATTGCACGTGGTTGTACCTACAATCGCGAAGTTCCCTGGTAGTCGACTTGCCGTGCAAAATCCTTTTAACAGCTATCACTGGGTGTCGGTGTAATTGTAAGTTTATACGAGATTATTCAAATCGAGCGCACGCGAATATAACGGAAGCTGTTCTTATTTTTTAAATATAAAAGTCTTTTAAAAAATGTTAAGCTAAGAAAGTGTCAGAACACATCGTAGTTCTGTCACTTTCTTTTCTATACTAATATTATAACGCGGAAAGATTTGATTGTTTGTTTGTTTGCATTGAATAGGCTCCGAAACTACTGAGCGGGTTTTGGATGAAATTTGGTACACAGATAGTAGATAGCCTGGTAATGAACATAGGATACTTTTTATTCCGATATTCCCATGGGAACGGGAACCACGCGGGTGACAACGCGAGCGGACGCTAGTAAATTATAATTTGAGATCGTATGAAATCAAACGAAACTCTTCATGAATGGTAGTTAGATACTTTTTCTGAGTTAAAATGGTTTCAAATGAAATGTAAGTAAGTAAATTTAAAAATTCAGGTTTTATTAAGTGTTTATATGAACTTTATTGGACATTATTAAGCCATGGTGTGTACAATTTTCTTATTCAAAATATTACTGTTGGTCATCATAGCGCTTATAAACTTTATTCTTCTAAAATTACTGTCACATTTTTTTAAGTTCATTACGTAGAAAGTAATCAGAACTGCCACTAGGTGAATTCTGTTGGCACGGCTCATTTGCCAGCCAGTTCCCAGGGGTGGCAGCCACCCGCGCTTAAACGTTCACACGCTTGTGATTACTATTAGGGGTGTCACAAGGAATTTCTTTTAAATATAAAGTCAGCACTAAAGACTTTTTTTCAGTTGTCTCTTTTAAGATCGGAACGCAGTTTTAACCACCACCACCAAAACGGTACCGACGGAAGACCAGCGCTGGTTAAAAGCTAAGCATCATGCTAAGTTGGGGCCGTTATGGGCCGTGATGATTGTTTTTATTTTGTTTGTGCCTTCTTCCAAATATTTTTTTTCTGACTTTCTTTCTTTTTAAGTAAAAATTAATGAATAAAAATAACGCTTAATCTAACATATTTTAATGTGATCAAAATATATATGTAAGCATCCAAAACTCAAAATACTACCCACCAAATATATGTTCTCGTTCAATTGAATTAAATTAAATATTATTATATATTAATTAAATAAAATTTTGTTATTTTATATATTATGTATGTCTAGTTTTAAGGTATATGTCTAAGTGCCATTGTAGCCTGATTACAAATAAATAAAAAAAATCACAACAACGTTAATTCTGTTTAAGCATTTTAATTTATTTCTAAATCTGATAGCCCTAATCATTGCCTAGACACGTCAACTACGCACAATTAAGCGAATGACGATTAAGTCTCTCTCTCTCTCTCTCTTTCTGCTTGTGAAAGCAAATTGACAAAATGCATTTATTCTTCATCATTTCTGCGCAATATCGCCCAATATGTTCCAAAGAACACGAAATACTTAGGTATCCCGTTTGAAACTGTAGTTCTAGAAAGTTTTTCATCTATAAGTTTGAGGAAAACTAAAAATCTCCTAAGAAACTTGTAAAAGTATTTCAAAACCTGGACTGATTCCAGCAAAACAAAAATAAAAATAAAATCCCGTCATTTCAATACTCTGATTAAAGCCTAATTTATATAAATTCATATCAAGTTTAATTCTGGCTGCATAATTCACGACTCCAATGCCAAAAAAAGAATAACGGTTCAGAAAGGCGAAGGAATGAAAATCGTACGTCCATTGACAATTTCGCCCACGATTACGTATTCACCTCGAAGTTTTTAACCGTACACTTACACGAGTGACTGCTTATGTGTTATACGTACCTAGAAAAGTATTATTTTTCGTAGGAGCGAGCGGCGCGAGCGGCGACCCGTGACGTAGCTTCCTGTTGGGTGCTATGACCCCGAAGAAATGCTCTATGCCCGTCGAACTCTGCTTTTTATTTTTTTCTTTCTTAACTTTTTAATTGTCGTTGATACAGGAAATTGGGACTTTAGACAATCAGTCATTTAATGGTCTGGCAGGTTCTATTTTTGAATAGTTGAATTAAGAATTTTATTTCTTCATTGAGCCTTTTTGCATGTTTGGATGACGTGGTGTGTTCATACTTCATTGAGAGGTTTTTTGGTTTGTGCATCGAAATTGCAGTATTTTTACAAATCAAATATCAAATCAAATCAAATCATTTATTTGCAAGTACGTTTACGACACTTTGAAGTATTTATAATAGTTTTACTGATTTTTACCTACTTTAAAAGTAAAGATGAGACTTTCAAATTGAAGTATCCTTTTATTTGTATGCTAGATTTAAAAATAATGGCTTACTTCTACCAATATTAAAATTCTTCACTAGGTAGTTGTTAATGAATCTTAACAACTTAGATAAAATATTGGTGATAAATAATTTTAAACAAAAAAAATATAGAAATAATCATTCTATGTCGCGTGACTCGAACTTCACTTTTGATAATTCGTCTCAACGCTCAGTGAAACATACAGTGTTTCAAATAAACATTTTAGGTAAACCCAAAAACGTTTTCTCATTTGAACCTGCAACCAATCCAAGGTTACTAACCGTTAGACCTTAACAATTTCATTAAAGACTTCCAACAAAACATAAAACTATTTAAGAATTTGCTCAGCAGAAAGAAAGTTCGCCTCAATACATTTTCCCATACTCAATAACTCGATACCTCATATTTATTACGATGCACGTTTATCCGCCGTATAATCGAGTCCAATCGATTTTTTTACTCGATAATTAACCTGCAGCTTCCGTGTGTGGAGTTTTTATCGATGAAATTATCGACTTTAATTATGATGCTTCGATGAATCAATTATGTGCAGGTCACCTGTGTCTGTCTTCAGATACTTGTGCAAACAAAGATTTTCAATTCAAGACTGATATCTAAAACAATTTTGTAACTTTGGATCAATCAATAATGGAATCATTACGGGAGATATAACAAATTCATAATTTCAGAATATAATACTAATGTTAGAAATGTTAAAGTCACACTTTCTGTCTGTGAACTTTTCATACCACTGCATCGATTTGGATGAATTTTGTCATGGACATAGATTAGCCCAGAAGACGGTCAAATCGTGGCAAAAGTTTGAAGTGATCCCTACGAAGCCCTATGCGGTACATATAATAATAAATACGTAAATATAATCAAATGACACGCGAAGAATGTCGCGGGCGGAAAGCTAGTGCCCATTCATGTCGATATACTTTATCATGTAACTATTAACAGAAAAAAAAATTCTTTGATATTGATTTTTACGTTTTAGAAACTTTATATCATTTATATACGCGTCTCATACTTATTTATAGTATTTTTTTATGAAAGGCGTTTTAAATCTGAAATTACAACAAAGTATTTTATGCACACACAACACTGTCACAATAATTCTTATTCGATTCGTTTTATTCACATTCTTTAATCTCGAATCTTCGAAATATATATTTGCTTTTTCGAAAGCAAAGTGTAAACAGGGCTCATTATAAAGCGATAAATAAAATTATCTTCCTTTCATGACACGGTCTGAATGTGTGACATCTGCTTAGCGTTCCACTTATTTTAAAACTCATAAATTATACCCAGTTATCGTTATTTCTCCTTCTTCATTCATAAAAGCAACGTTTGTCATAGACAATTTTGAAAAAATACGCGTTGGCTTTACGGACGAACGACTATAATCATACGTTATTAAAAAAATAAAGTGTCATACGTTCGCGCCTTGTCGTAATTTCACGTTTCGAACACCCACATCGCACTGAAAGTCCCTGCCCTCGTGCTCATACGTATAATTAGGTGAAATGATCACAGATTTTATGCGCGACAGGCGTCGAAAGGGCAGACACACGTCCGCAAATATATGACCAATTT
The DNA here is from genome assembly GCA_910589605.1 of Chrysoteuchia culmella. Taxonomy (NCBI): domain Eukaryota; kingdom Metazoa; phylum Arthropoda; class Insecta; order Lepidoptera; family Crambidae; genus Chrysoteuchia; species Chrysoteuchia culmella. The sequence continues at coordinate 3,223,057 of OU342663.1, forward strand.
TTTTATACTGCCCTAATAAATGTGCTCATAAAATTCAGAACCGTATACTTAATAGAATGGCCTTTTATGAATTACGGTCCCGCGTATTTTTGCGTCGCATGAATGACTCAAGCTTCATTCAGGCCTTCACAGACATAATCATTGTAATGGCATAGAATCATAACTTAATATTGATATTCAATTATTCTTAGAAATTCGACCACACGCAACAGATCGACCACAAGATCGATCGATTTATCGATTTAAAATACAAACGGTTCCAAATTTGAAACCGGCGCGCTCTCCTCTCTAATTCCGTTTTCCCGCCTATAATTGACGCCGACGCGTTATTATGTGTCTCGTTTTGTCTCGTGGTTTTTGTGTGTTGTCGTCTCTGTCTGTTGCGGTTGTCACGTGCGAGTGTCGTAGCGACTATTTTGACAATTATGTCATTTGGCTGTGACGGGCGTGTCGTTCGAGCGACGAACGATTGCGGCCCTATAATTTTGTATGGAATTGTGGAATTTACGGGTCGTTGACATTTGTTTTTTGATGTACATGGGAACATCTGGGTGTTTGAGACGTCCAAAATGCAGTCTGTGTCACCGTCAAGGTCCAAACGTTTTGCTGTCCAATGACTTAATTAAGGCTGTGCTTCACGCAAAACTTTAAAATATGTACGGGCTGTCAAAGTCTCTTTGACTGTTTCAGCGTTTTTCCCTGAAACATTAATAATTCAAAATCACTATATGAACGTTCCTTTTTGCTAAAACTAGTTTAGTTTTTTCCGTTTAAGTTACATGTCAACTTCAAATCTACTCAACAAAAAAAAATTACTGGCAACCACGAAATGTCTGCTATCTCTTGGTTGGTGGTAGGACTTTTTGTAAACTAGTATTAGGTATAACTACGAAAGTAACTCCTGTCTATTAGCTTTTTTCACAACTAAATCGCTGAACCATTTTTTAATGAATATTGTCATTTTAGAAGCGAGCCTCTCCCGAAATCCTCAGCCACTGAGGAACTAGCACTATCGTATCTTGAACACAACAATGCTGAAAACATTGTTGTTATGGCGTCAGGCTTAGATAAGATGGTGGTAGTTAGCCAGGCGGACTTACAACAAGTCCTACCACCAACCAAACCGATTACAATATGTACCCCCGCTGGGAATCGAACCCGGGACCCCTGGGTCTGATACCGGTGGATGTATCACTAGACCACAGAGGCGGTTAAAAAGTTAATGTTATATTTTTAAGTTAAAAATTGTGAATAATTCATAAATTATATTTAAAAAAGTAGTCAATTTTGCTAACAATAAAAGGAGTACCTTTCGAGGTATTTTTTATCGTAAAGATCTATAAATTGCAAGTTATTTATTTGAGAAAATGGAAACAACAGTTTATCTTTTCAAAAGTCATACCAATGTTAGTTTAACCGACAAATATCGAGTATTTTGAGGCAATAAAAGCAGTATAAGGTCCAAGTTCAGACTCATACATAATGTATGAGGCGATGTCTCTATAGGCGACAGATGAAGCCAATCGTGAAATTGCCAGTCACGGATGCATATATACGATGCAGAGGGCCTACTCTCTAAGCCATTTTCGAAGTTTCGGCAAGGTTTATTACCGAAAAATTTGCAAAATCGTACAGTCATCGTCAATGTCGTGTGAGGCGGGTCGTTACGTTCCCTAAAATATGGTTGAGCGAAGCGATGGCTGGTTCATGCGTCATGCTCGTGAACGGGTGCCGCCAGCGGAAATGGGTCTACTTCAGTCTGCTTATCTTAATGTTGTGCTTAAAGGTTAAATATTTTTTTTCTAAAATAAATTGATACTGACCTATGTTCCTCACAACTTGCAGTACAGTAATCTTGTAATGCGAGAAATGTTGTAATGTATGATAGATAAGTCTTTCTTTGCCAGTTGAAAATTGTTTACGGTTACAATAACCATAAAATGTAAAATTATAATTAGTATTTTTTTTGTGATGGAAATTGACCTTACTGATATGTTAAGGTCACTTTTCAATTTGACGACTCTGTATGAAATAAAACAGGGAGAAAAAAACAGCCCTTGGCTAGTTTCTTGCCGGTTCTTCTCGTTACAAGGTCTCCCGCCGTAGGGTTTGTGAACCGATGGCATAGCTTCTTTGACGTTCATAAGTGCTTGTAACAGCCTAGACTGAATAAATGATATTGACTTTGACTTTGAATGATGAATGACCAAAAATGTAACATCTCGAATTCCCTCGGTGTGTCTGAAGCCGTTGGTCCCAGTTGTATTTGCAGTATTTCCGCATGGAGTCCGCGTGGTGGGTCATGGCACATTCTCCTCATCCATCTTTAAGGAAGGCCAGTGCCCCAGCAGTGGGGACATTAAAATGGCGGATGATGTTGTGGTCAGGGGTTCTAAATATCATATATTAAGTATCTCAATCCTTTCTTAATATGGCATTAACTGCGGTCCTCTTACCATCAGTTTTAGTTGCAATATCTATGTTATAAAAAAACAGGACAAAACAGCATCGTAAACGTAAAATATCGATATCATTATTACTCCGATATTGCTATAACAGCTGAGGCCCATTCTGTAAAAAATAAAGAACAATTGAGAGTCTATAATTACTCCTGAACCCACCATAACGGAATCTAAAAACCAATAAAAAACGTCCACTACACAATCCAAGAATCCATACGCCACAAAATAAAAACACTCAATCGATCCGGCCAGATTTATCTCGATATCCAGTTTGAATCGATTGAAAAAGGTCCCTTAGACCTTCAGCAATTCATAGAAACCACATCAAGCGACGCCGCGGTACGAAATTAGTATTCAGGCGGCTCGCTGTAACGGTAGCTGGCGACTATGAAATGCTTGTTGCAGCTATATTGGTTTATAATCTGTGCTCTCGGCTTTAGTAAAAACTAAACGTCGAGGCTATGATCCGATTTAAAAATAAAAGTCTTAGCGGGAATATTTGACACTATTTTTTTTCATAACATTTTTAAAACCATTTTTGTCTATATTCTACTTATACATTCTAATGGCGATAGTAATTTATCCAATGAACTGTCCAAACCTTTTGGGGCCAGTGACAAAGAAAACAAAACAGTTTTGTTGATTAAAACATGATTTATGATTTCTCATTATATGCAGTAACAAAATTGTCGGACGGACTAAAACAGCCGTGTGGTGACGGCCTAAGAATACAAGTGTCACCACTCCCTTACATGCCTGGGATGTCGTAAGAGTCGACTAAGAGGCTCGACGCATTGAACACCTGTGCGAGAGAAGGAAAACTTGAAACAAACCCTCTACCAACCCGTCTGGCCAGCGTGGTAGCAGTAGGCTAATAGCCTCCTATGAACGCCACAATAGGCGTGAGCTAGGAGAGGTCTATGTCAAGCGGTTGACGTCCACAGGCTGATGATGGCAGTAACAAAATTGTACAAACTTACTATCGTAAACATTAAAACCAGACAAAACTTCAAAGATAACTCTTTATTTTTCTCTAAAACCAAAATGTAATCCTTACCAATCTCGTTATCGTTAAAAATAACACCGAAATCGCTTACCAAAAGACATCAACGCGTTCGGAAACCAAAATCACGAACTTGTATATTTTTAAAGATGGGTGAAGAAATAAAAATATTTGAGCGATATGATAATCATATCACAGTCTATATAACCTCTCTTATATGTTAACTTTTTGGTATGCAATTAAGTAATATGGCATTTTATTTGTTGAAATAAAATGTACTTACAGCATCTTCGACATATATAAAAATAAAAAATAAAAATAACTTTATTTTTCCATCACAAACAGGGTTCTTACAATCAGTTAGTGTTATGTAGGTATGTATAACTATCTCCTATACCTGTGATGGACTGGTGCCTGAAATAGGTTTCAGCAGTAGAAACCTGAGCTACAGGTCGCTAGGCCCACCCAAGGACAAAAAGTAGGTACGTACTATATTCAGAGCTTACATCGGACGAGTGATAGGGACAATTAAAACAAGACCAAAAAAGTAAAACAATAAAATAAACATGACTAAACTATCTAAATAAACAATGTGTGAGCTGCACGCGTCCAAAGGGCTGTGAGAGGGGTTGTGTATTTAAGATTAAATACACATATATATACACATATATGCTGATGAACTATTAATTTGGTGGACCAAATTAGTAGGTATGTGATCTGTATTATCTGTTGATTCAAATGTAAAGCATGTATGTGTGACATAAAGATAATAATCAAATAAATCGTAATTCCAAAAAAAAACATTAGTAGGAAATCGTTTTTAGGGTTCCGTACCAAAATGGTAAAAGGAACCCTTATTGTGAGACTCAGTCTGTCTGCCACAACTGGATATATCAAGAACTAGTAATGTTTTCATCTTGAAATTTGGATTAGTTTTAGGTGACGTTTGGTCAAATATTTTGTAAATAAGAGATAATTAAAAAATTTAACTGACTGAAAGGGGGTCTTAAAAATTCAAAGTGGTGCTACTAGAGCATGTGGGGTATATGAAAGAGCGCTGCTTGCACATTTTTTCTGAAATAATTCTATGTGATAGGAGTTTATGTAAAGATTACAGGAAAAATAAAACTGTGTCTCTAAATTGCAAACTTTTGCATAAATCTATAAAAAAGTGATTTTATACTTATTTGCTTTCGGTAACTGACCTCGTCCTATGTCCATGTATGGGGACAATATATAATGGTACGGAACCCTCGGTTAGCGAGCACGACTCGCTCATGACCGGTTTTTTTTTTCACAAATACGACCTTTTTCACTCTACGATTTGACATTTGGGCATTAAAAAGGTCAGCAACCTTCCTCCTTAAAACCCCGGCGGCGTGTGGGGCATCCTGCGGCGGTTTCAGTGAATCCACCGAGCGCAATAAGTAATAACTAAACGTATCGCAAACTATTTGTGCGTTTCCACTGCCGGTCGCACGGTAAATTATATAATACCGTGCTAAGAGACGTCAAATACCTAAGTGTTTTCTGAAGAGTGGAGAATGACATTTCGTCACAAAGGAACATTCGAGGCGAGCTTATTTTACTCGTAGCGAGCGTGTTTTACTTACTAAGACAGTTCGGCTGGCAGTACTGACCTAAAACAATATTCATCGTAATGTAACGTTACGTTATAAAGAAATGTTACAGGTCAATCACCACCTCCGACTGGCTTATTCTATCGATCGGACCAAGAAGGTTGTTATTTCCTGCTGGTTCTCGAACTCCAAAGTTCTCTTGTTCCGATTATCGGACTAATAGGACATCTAAATATTCCTTCCTGTCGGTTTTTGTACCTGTTGGATCGATTGATCCGATCGCACCAATTATTTATTCGGACCATGAGGGATATTGTACTTTTATTATTTTATTTTTGCCATGTTATGCTTACTTGTACTATGAAAACCAACGATATTACGAGCTACATAAGGGTAAAGCCTGACGAGTTATTGGCTGTTTTTTTATACAACAAAATAGATAGTAACTGACGTATAACAATGGAAACGCACATCGCGGCGCGTGCTCGCGACGTGACCGGCCGAGTCACGCGGCGCGAATAAAAGACGCCGTAATGAGCGCACAGTGAGAACAGGCCTTTATAACCTACCAAAGGAGACGGACAAAAGTGGGGTGCCTCTTTCGACTGAGTCGATATTTATACCATTTGAAGCTTTGGGTTTATGCTTTAGGATCATACAATTATTATATTTAAAAAATCCGCCATTCTCTTGTAATTTGTAAAAAAATTACCACTAGCGTATTTTCAGTTTAAGTTTCAGAACGAATGCACCTCAGCTTGACGTTGACGTTAGCTTTCATCAAAGTGTCAAAGTCATGTCAAGCGGCCAGCGAGGTTACCTACTTCCTTTAAATATTTCGATAGAATACATTCGAAATTAGAAGCCCAAAACACGGCATGATACATAGTAATACCCAAATTGGATAGAAATAAATCGGTGATATTTTATGTGTGTTTGAAACAAAAGACATCATACCTTCATCCAACCAACACCAATGGTCGACTACGAAAAATTGTTCAAAAATAAAAATAAATTATTTAAAATAAATGGAGGATGCTTTTAAATATTTTTAGTGCTCAATATATTAGAAAAAATACGCACAATAACCAGTATGAATTACTTCTGTGTCGGTGGCCACACCCCACCTCCTATAGAAAATCTGACCATCTCCTTTAAAACTTTTTCGGTTTCTTTATTTAATACAGTAAATTATTTGTTGTGTAATATTAACTGTGTAGTGTCGGCTTAGAATAGCACTACCCCCTCTCATCCCGTGGGTGTCGTAAAAGGCGACTAAGGGACTCAGCCTTCAGGAGACGGGCAGCAGCGTCTCCGACGAACTTGGCCATACTGCGATTGCCAACCCGCCTGCCAAGCGTGACGATTTTGGCAAACCCCCCTTTTGAGGGAGGCCTATGCCCAGCAGTGGGTGTTATGTGGCTGAGACGAAGACGACAGTAATAAATGAATATACTGCCTTAAAATGTAGCTTTAATGATAATATTGTACCTAAGTAGGTTAAAATTGAGGATCCTGGATCAGAAAGAGATCCAGGACCCTCATTTTTTCCATCGAAACAACACTATTCAACCATTACTTAACATCTTTACATAATAATGCAAGATGTAGACTCATTTTCAACGACACCTGCCTTATTTTTGCGTATGTGTGTCGCAGTAAGCTAAGAAGTCGACCGACCAGCACACACGTAACGGAAGTGTCTGCTTGGAACCGAACCGTGATTTGTTAATAAGTTATCTACGAGTATCACATGACAATCAGGAATGCACTACTGTTATTGATGCAAGTAATTACTTGTAATTTATTAATAGAACAACAAAGAAAAATAAGTTTGTGAAGCAAAGGATTGTCTTTTTTCAGGAAGGTGGTAGGTAAATAAAACTATTAGTAATATGTTTTATATGTATTTTTTATTTAAAATTCTTACACAAGTATTACATAGGTACCTACTTATAAAAAATTCTTATAAGTGCTACTACTCGTACCATGTACCTACCTATATTAAATGTTTACCCATGGGGTTATATCTAGTAAGTAAGAATAAAAGGAGAAATCATTGTTATTAAAATAATAACATTATTATTTAATTCATATACTTAAAGACGTTAAAACATTATTTTCTCTACACCATTTATCCAAAAAAAATACATTTTTTAGAGCACATATTTTATCATGATGAATACAACTCACGATATTCGATGAAGTATATTTTTCATACAGTGTTAAAAAACTAGGACAATGAATATCTTCTAAATTAAACAAGTTATCGTTTTTAAACATCTCCTTGATCCACAACATTTTTTCATAACCTTTAGTCAAAATACAACACTTTTTGTTTAAGTAGTAGTTTATACAGTCTTTATAATTAGAATATGGAACGACTCCTTCATTCCAATATATTCCTCTAGTTTTTTCGATACTGGCTACTTCTAATCGTTCTTTTTTTGTCAGTTCATAAAATGGGTATGGTGGTTTTATTAACAATACCAATAATCGACTTTTCCATAGAATTGCTATTTCTTTTGGAATAAACTGGTTGAGCTCGTTCTTAAATCCTTGCACATCTACTATCACATTCATGATAATGTTGTGGATAGGTTAGTACAAAAAGGACCTTCACAATACAATTTGGAGAGACAAATGTTACATAAAAAATTGGTGTAGCCTTTTATACGGTAATTTGATTTTCACATACTAGGTACATATTATTAACGAAACAGTAATAATTAAAAATTCATACCGCATTATTATTATTATTATTACACCACATTTTTAGACATAACACATTTTTTAAAGCACACATTTTTTTATGGTGAACACAATTTATTTCTTTGTTTTCATTTTCATTATAATTATTGTAATCGTTATATAATTCTTTGAAGTTCGGACACCCTTTCTCACCTAATTCTATTATATCACAATTTTGACATAACTCTTGAATCCATTTTACTTTTTCCAAACCCTTTAATAATATTTTTTTGTTTCTCAGATATGGAACCACTACCCTTCTGAATTCAAAATAATCAATGTATCCTTCACTCCAAGTGAGCCCACGATTCTTTTCCAACCATCGTATTTGTTTCTTTTCTTCATTTGATAGTGTTTTAAAAGCATAGGGTGGCTTAATGAGAAAAGTTTGCGTGTGCTCCTTATGCGCTATTGCTAGCTCTTTAACAATAAACTTATTTTCAAAATCTTTAAATCCTTGCAAGTCTACAATTATAGTATCCATATTCATGATATTTTCTTAACAATGCTGGTTAGTGGTTTGTATTCGAATATGCAATCGTTTAGTATGAGACAATATGCGGTGGTCTGATCAGGGATTTCTATATCTGATTCGATTTCAACTCGCACATCTATAGACCCCTTAAGTGTTTCGTGCTGACGAGAACAGTCAATCACAAATAAAGGAGCAACGTCTCTGAATTCTTTCAAACTCATCAACGGTTCTGTTCGACGCCCATAGTAAGACTGCTGAAATCTTACGTACTGTTCATATATTAATGAAAACTTTTGTTCCGAAAAACTAACATTCAGCCCTTCATAGGGGTAATACGATGAATTCAAAAAAACTCTTACATCGCGTACATTGCAATGGTCAAACTCTGCCATTGATCTTTCAGCATTATTTTTACGGTTGGTTTGTAAACCAAGAACAACATATCGTGGTTTCTCAATTTGTGTTGATGTCTTTATCGACCAAGTATGTTTACGTGTTTTAGGGAGTAATGGATATTCATACAAATCCCAATTACGGAACGCTAGTGTTATTGCCCGATCCTTTTCTAATTGCTTTAATAAATTAATTCTTTCACGATCTGATACTTTAATATGCGGAACTCGCCAAATGATTTTACTTAACGTTATATCCTCCACTGATTCCCCTGCTTTCAATTTTAAGGCATTGAGATTAGTATTATTTCTCAATAGCACTAACTCATGTTTACAGTTAATGATGATTTTTTCATAATCTTCTGCAAAACCTAATACTTTATTCAATGGTATTGAAACGGAAAACACTCCGCCATTGTCATTTGTAGTACCAGTAATCGACCATCCCCAATTTTTTGCGCTTTTGGATTCATGTTCATTCAATGATAGCAAAGACTTGATAGTAGTAGTGATGCCTGCATTCTTAATTTTATCTATTTCTACACCATTTAGTTCATACCGAATGTCTTGAAACAAGAATAACGCAGGGTTATTTACAAAATCCACACTTGGTACTTTCTCCTTAATAGTAGCGGTGCTCTTAAACACATTTACTGTACCCTCTATATACAATGTGCTGAGTGATGGTAGCAAATACAAATCTTGTTGATTAATAGGTATGCGTATTTCGTCATTCTTGTTGAAACTTGTCACGTATGGTTTGTATGAATGATATTCGAAACTTTCAACGCTGTTATCGTAAGATGCTGGCTGAGTTATATTTAAAATATTCATTTTAATAAACCTACCAGCTTCAGAAATTCCTTATTACTTTTAGTAAGTTTCTTTTTTAGCTGAAACGGTGTTCGTTTACTAACTGATCTTTGAGAACTGACTTGAATACAAGACGGAGAGGGGTTTTTATTGAAATTTAACATTTTTTTCTGAAATGTAAATATAGCTGTACTTCTTCACCACGTAAATTGATTTTCTTATTTTCACTGTCTAATAACCTTATGTTAATAGTATTTATTGAACTTTGGTTAACTGGAAAATAGGTTATATTTTTAGGTATATCAATTATTCGATAACCAGGTGGGGTACACTTAACACAAATTCGTGAATTATATGACTTCTTCTTCCATTCACGAATGATCCACTAACCACATCACATTCAATGCGTATGATGGGTGTTGATAAAATGCTAACAGGATACCGTGACTCAGTACTTATATTAGCTTTTACTGTTTCCATACCAAAGCCAAAAAAAATTCCGAGTGAATCACTTTTGTTGAAGTGAACATCTTCAGAACAGAAAATACGAGTTTTCAGAGTATTATTGTTGCAAGTCATTTTCAATGTAGTATTAATGACATTATTCTTTATAAAATCACTAATATCTTGAAACTCATATGATCCTTCCGGTATTTTGATAACTTTGTCCTTACCATAGTAAAACTTATTGTTTTTTTCGTCTATATTTGGAATAGAGTTAAAAGTAGAAAAATATAAAAGTCCGCACTCATACTCTCCACATAATTCTAAAGTTGGTGAGTAGTTTGTTGTCAAAGATGCTCCTCTTCCAGTTATCGATACGGTGAAAGACATATTTATACTAACTTCGATTTCTAATGTTTTCTTTATATAAAATGTTTTTTCCAATAGTCTCTTAAAAATGTTAAACAAAGATGACCACAATTAATAGTGCCAAATGTTTGATGCGGTATGTAATTATAGGTTATAGACATGTGTTGCAAATATTTTATTAATTCTAAAGGTGGTTTTAAGTTACCGAAACTATCAAAATATTCACAGTAATCATTTCGTTTAACGTAGGCTACCCAATGAGTTCCAGGATTATCAGAACTATCCAAATTTAGAATAGCACACTCTATTTTCCTAGGTTTCGATGGTAATGTGTCTCTCATAAAAACACCTCGAAAATAAGGAATGTATTTTGCATGTTCAACTATATCTACATTAGTGAGTGCTCTTCTGGGTAGCCGCTTAATTAGTTTTTTGAAGTATACAACCCAGCTCCTTTTTTATGAGCCTTTACATACACGCCTTTTCCTAGAGCAATAGCTTCCATAATCTTATTATGTCTTTGGGATTCTTTAAGATTTTTTTCAGCAGCCTTGTAATCATTAACTGCTTTGGCAATACCTGCAGCACCTCCAGCTAATGCACCCAAAGCTGATAATCCAGCAAAGATCGGAATGAGTGGTAGCACCCCACCGCTTTTTGGAATAGGAATAAAGCGTGGTATACGTATTCCTTTCTTATCACTGAACAGTTTTCTCGCAGCAACATATGCACACTTTATAGCTGCATGATTGTTCTTAGATTTTATTTTTTTTATTTGAGATTGTATTTTTTTCACTTTTGTCATAAAAGAACCCATTCCTGCACTAGCTTTAAGTTTTGCTTTCATTGATTTTTTTACTATCCATGAAGCGGCTTTCTCTCCCAGTCCAGCATCTTTCGCTTTTAATCTTTTTTTAGCCATATTCAAAAGTTCTAAATCCGCCTTATGTCGAACGCTCAAATCACTATTGTTATAAGCAATATCGTGGTACATACAAGCTTCATCCAATTTGTTTATACCTCGATCACCCCTCTGCAGTCGTTTTGTCAATTTTGTTCCAGGACCGCAGAATTGATATCCGGGTAAGTGTAACTCAAACGGTATATTATTTATTAGGTCGTTTACAATACCGCTTCCTTCCTTCATCGATGCAAATGAACTGAATGTGTTAATAAAGACGCTTTATTTATATTATAACACCAATGCAGTTTTGTCAATCCAACTGTTCTCGTCAGCACTAAGACCTAACCATTTTACATAAAGTTTATTTCCTTTTCTTTTAATAACTTTCTCAATTAGAAATATGTTCGGAAACTTTGTTTTCTGTAATTCGTATTCGTAAAAAGAACCTAAAATCTTCTGTTTATGTTTATCTTCTAAGTGGTAAGTTGGCGGGTTTGTGTGATTGACTTTAATCACATTAAATATTTCCGTCGACCAATTAGATGTATAACCTTTGTAAAAATCCCCTTTATGTTTACTTATACGAACGTGATCACCAACTTGGAACTTAGATTTTTTGCCAGTTTTGTTACTTTGAGATTTGATAATGTTTGATCTGGCCTCCATCTCATTTGTTTTATTTACATCGAAGGGCTTAAATTTTGTTATTCGGTGTCTAGTATTATTATAGCAACGGACGACGTCTTCCAAATTTTTTTTTACCCATTTATATTGACCGTGTAGGCTAAACAATTTAAAAAGGTCACTTTTTAATGTTCTGATTACTCGTTCTACAATGGATGCTTTCTTTACCGAGTAGGTAGAATAATGGTTAATATGATAGTTATTCATTAGTTGTTTAAAAGTGTCGTTATAAAACTCTTTACCAAAATCAGTTTGTAAATTTTCAGGCTTTCGAGATGAACTTAGTAATATATTTTGCATTGAATGTGTAACACATTTTTTCTCCTTCGATTTTAAAGGACTAACCCATACAAACTTTGATAAAGCATCAATAACTACTAAAATGTATTTATACCCTTTGTTGAAATGTGAGTACTTTTGAAAGTCCATTAAGTCAGCTTGCCACAAATCATCTATTCCTTTTATGATTGTGCATCGGCGAGGAAAATTTCTCCTTGCTGATCTATGGAGTTCGTCGACTACGTCTCTTTTGCTCATTTTTTAAACTTTGTATGATTCAATCAAATTATCAATTTCAGATTTTGAATAAAATAAAGTACTTAAACGTTCACTAGTTAGTATTTCCAAGTTATTGAGGTAAATTTTAACTTCACTATTATTTTTTTTCATTTCATGTCTCAATTGCTGAACAGCTTCATCCACATATGCTTTATTTACAGCTTCATCGTCATTCTCAGGAGATGATACACCTTTTAATTTTGATGATTTTAAGTCGTAGTCACCTGTTTCCGACTTAACTAAAGTATTGTCTAAGGTATCAATGTATTCTGATAATCGTAAACGTTTATGAACGTGATTACCAAATTTATCTATATTCATTGCAGTGTTTGTCTGATCTTTACTGTAAGTCAACTGTTCATTTTTAACGCTGCATGTTACTTATATTTCTTAATGATGCCAGCTTCGTATAGTTCTTCGATGATTGCGATAATTTCATTATCTAATCCTGTGTTTCCAGCATCTCGTGATGCATATAATAGTTTTAACCGTTCTACTAACTCATTTGGATCATCCCAATAAATATAGTCCGTATTCTTTTTAACCTTTTTTAAAATTTCGATGCCTTTTCCGTGCGTAAGATTCTCCGAACTAGTAGTAATAGTTCTAGAAAATTTAAACATTGGTTTTATTATATTCATATATTTAAATCCCTTGTTGCTGTTGATTGGTTTGGATGGATCATAACTACGCTTGTGTGCGTTGGTATCAATGAGAAGGTATTTATAATTATGCATATCCTCATCTGTGATTAAATCTAGATTAGGTTTCTTTTTGTACAACAATTCTTTTAAACCAACTGTTTTCTCAAAATATTTATTTCCTATTTTCAGAATCCTGCCATCATCGTTAACGCGAGTTTTACCAAGCATAAGTTTCCCCCGTTCATTTCTTATTCCAAATGGGATGTTAGTCATTACTTCAGATGATGTTGACCATGATAATGATGGATTTGAAACGTTTGGTGATGATTGGAGGGATTTAAATGAGCCATCACTAACATTGTGGTTTTCAGAAGGTGATATAGTTAAGGTTTTATCATAGGGTTTTTCATTTTTAGCATCGTCGTCTTCTTCTTCTTCTTCTTCTTCACAAACAGATTCATCAAAATCTTCAATAGATGAATTCGATGTTACACTTTCATTGTTTTTAGTCTTTTTAATTATTGGTTTGTGTTCCAAATTTTCCGTTGGACTCTTTTTATCATTTTTATTTGCTAACAGGTTTAGAGGCTTAATTATGGGTTTAAATATTGTTTCTAAGACCACATTATTTGTATTTTTTGCATCCTTTAACATTTCAACCTTCCTCTTAACAGCTGCTGCAGATTTTACAATTTGTTTTTTAAGGTGTTTTTCCATTTTATAAATTATAGCACTCAGTTCTATATCACAAATGAAAGTGATTCATCAATGATATAGCAATCTCTTATGTATTTTAATCTACAACTATAAATGTGTCAAATTCCATTCTGTAACAGCCTTTATTACGTTCACAATCCTTATTAATAACAAGATATCTAAAAGGTTTATTCCAAACAACTGAGCACATATCACGGAATTGTCGCCATGACATGTCAGACCCTACATGCTCATCATAAACGTGTCTTAGATTGATATCATCTTGTTTAAATAATATTATTAGATTTGAATTGTCTCTGACAAGTTGTTTGGGTATTTTTGTATATGTTTGATTTATATAAAAACAATCGATATTCTTGTGGCGACCCATAGCAAAATAATCTCGGATGCTACTTTGATTTTCACAGGCAACATCATCGAATATAATTATTGAATCGGGTAAGGCTTCGTGTGGACTTAAAATGTCACTGTTGTGATCGAATTTGTTATAGGAAATTGTAGGGACTATATTTAATACATTTTCTAAATATATGTATTTAGGTTGGTATAAAGACTTTGAATACACATAAACATTACTAAAACGTGGACCATCCTGATGTAATAATAAACTAATAACTAAGTTAGTCTTCCCACAATTTGATGGACCACAAACAAGACAACGTATACTATTTGGTAATAAATTGCCATGACGCTTCCATTCACTTAATGGGGTAAGATAGATGTGCTCTAGTTTTAAACTCTGTTTTTGTTTTAAAAATTTCATATCTGGTTATTTTAATTTGACTGTTTTGTTTCAAGGCTATCAATAAAATGATTTTCAAACATTGCACATACAATATTTAAATGAATTACCTATTGAATCGTACTAGTCAGCATCAGGTACTTAAAAATCTTTCTGAAATGAAGTAGTTGAAGCTTGACGTAATCGTGTGTTTAAATCAATATATTTTTGTAAAAAGTTATCCTGACGGAAACTTAAAATGCGATGTATTTTAAGTAAAATTAGTCCATGTTTAATGCATTCTTTTAAATGAACATAGTGAATTACATAGTTATATTTGTTGTACAGATTAGCAATCAACTTTGATGTTTTTCCTCCTGGTGGAATAAGTTTTTCCGGAGCGAAAGGTAAATCACTATGCAAATCATGTAAACTATCAGGATAGGCTAAGTCAACTTCTAAAATATACCCGTAATCAGCATCATCCGATATGCTCATTACATCGAAACATTTAATTTCATCCATTGACATTAACCTGAACTCTGAAAGAGGCATTTTTTTCGTCATAGCATGACCATAAAGATTGTTACAATCAAGATATATTAAATATTGTGACTGTCTTGAGTCATCAAATGCCGGTAAGTACTTATTATTGGCTACAGCATGTCGATATGAACATTGTGCCAAGCCTCCGCGTACACCCTTTTCAAGCATTTGATATATTTCTGAATCACTAATTAACTCGAGTTGGACACCTGTATAGAGCAACATTGCATCCCAACTTAAGCTTGGTGCGGTAATATAATACGCACAATCCAGATTATAAAATATTAAACATAACATTCGGAACTTTTCAAAAATATCACACAATAATAACACATCACATTTCAAATATAAGTCTGTGTATTCACCGAGTGAATGAATATTGAAATATTTCCAAATAGTTTTCGCATGGTTATACTCTTCATCGGATATATCATTCATTTTCAAGTTATTATAAAAATGCTCTTTCGAGGGAAGTTGTGGTTCATCGTACTTTGACCACGAATCCATGTATTCATATGGATAGACAACTTCTATGTTTAAAACTCTAGAGTAATGAGGATATGAAGATGGCCTGCATACATTATTTTTGGCAGGAAACATACCCGCAACAACACTCCAAAAAAAACAGCAGTTGTCAGAATTTTTTATATTTATACAGCTTTTAGAATTTCTTACACTTGGAGGTAATTCTAAATAAGTGCCACCTCTCATAGGGGTATATTTGTTAACATTGATTTCTAGATGGCTTATCGCAACAAAAGACCAACCAGACTCACAATGTTCAAATTCTGTAATTTTTTGATTAATTTTATCAATCATATTCATAAAAAAAATATTCAAGTCAGTATTTTTGTAAATAATTTCATATTTTGTATTAAATGATTTCAACTGTTGCTCATTTGTTTTATACAATATAAAATGAACGAACAATTCAAAGTTAACTTTTATACAGACATTTTTAGCTACAGATTCATCGATCAGTTTTATCATGACTCGTTTGTTATCCTGCAGGAACGTCTCTATTTTATGGTACTCGTCTTCCTGCGAGGGGTTTAAACGATATGTCATGATTCGATTTTTAAAAGCAGTAGCAATAATGTCAATATTATTATATTCGGTCTTTAATAAACAATTAGATTTGTGTATATTACTTTTGGTATGATATCGATATTCATTTCTTGTTAATTCTGTATTACATTTTTCACAATATTTCATTTCGTCGGATGGGGCTGAAAAAAAAGACCTTACACTTAATAATATATAATTTTATTTCTTATAGATTAAGTACAATAAAAATAGATCTATACAAAGAAATTAATTACACACTTTAAACGGTTATATGTTAGTTTCATAATAATGTTCGTTAGAACTGCTTTTTATTTTGGGTGGCAGCCCTTCATAAAGACATATAATATGCAAGTACGATAATACTAATTCAACTACACTGTTATAGGTCTTTAATAATAATTGCTCACGAAAGTTGGCGGGCAGTCTTTAAAATCTTTGCGCGTTGCCGCAATTAATTGGGATAGCACACGCCAACTGTCACTATCCTCATTAATTTTATTTTTTATTGTAACGATGGCATGACGCCATCTATTCAAAGGCAGGACATGCTCTATTTCTTCGGTTTTGTATACCTTAATCTCGATATAATGAGAGCCTTTCTTGTTCTCATTGATTTGGCGAGAGTGCCCGTTCGCCAATCGTCGTGTGTAATAGTTATAAACTGGTGCTTTGTTTTTACCTTTCGGCTTGGGCGGTGGTTGTGGTTCTTCATCGCTGTCGCTTATGTCACCGAACAATTCTTGGGCGGTAGCTCTTGCACTTTGCATAGAAACAGGTCTTATCTTGGGCTTCTTTTTCGATGGACCGGCGACGGTAGCGGGGGCGGTGGTGGCAGGCGCTGCTACCCGTTTCTTCGGCTTGTCAGTTTTCTTCGCAGTTTCTTTCTCCGTTTCTGAATGACTAACATCTTCATCGGATGGAAACAGAGTGTCAGCAGTAGCGGTAACATGATGATTTGACCTGTCGAAAAATAAAAAAAAGATTTGAAATAATTACACAACAACTTCGAAGATAAAGTACTTATATTGTTTATCAATTATCAATTAACTATTACTACCGTACACAGACTTTGAATAGGTACTTAAATAATTATATTTATTAATAAAATAATAAGTACTTATTCATTTAATACAACAATGACAGGTTAGGTTAGGTCCAGGCAACTATGAATACTTCGTACTGTATGGGACGCACATACAAATGCAAACATTTTCCTCTTGCAGGAATCGAACCCGCAATCGTAAGTTCAGTAGTCATATTCACCCACTAGTTGCAATGACTATAGGTACTTAGTTAAATAATATACTTGGTAGGTAGGTACTCACATTTTGTTTTATTATTAGGTTGATGATTTCTTGTAGAGTTGTTGTTGGTCCCTCAGGAGAACTGGATGTGAGGTGCTCCAGGTTGGATGGGCTTAAATATTATGTTTCACACAATACTCTTCATGTAACGACACGTATGCACACTTAGAAAAAATGCTTACTTTATAATAATCCTAAAATGGATTGATGTGGATCTCAGTTTCTCAGTGCCTCGCAAGCAATATTTCGCGACATAGGTACTTTATACGGTGACTTACAAATTAATTAGATATTTTAAGTAAACAGGAAAACAAATTTATATCTAAAAAGTATAGATAAGTAAAAAGTAGAAACCTGATCGACTGATTTTTACCAAGCTATGATAATTTTATAGTACCCTAAATGTAACGTAGTGATTTGCGACCTTATTTAGGGGTTCGACTCCGTTATAAACATTAAACATAAAAAAACCACTGACTTTAGCCACCTCCAAATCCCGGGTTCGATTCCGATCGAGCCAATGTAGATTTTTTTTCTATTATTGTCTGTAGTCCGATTCTTTGTCGAGTTCAATATCCGACTTCTTACTTCCTACTAATATTATAAATGCGAAAGTTAAGATGTTTGGATGTTCGTTGCTCAATCATGTAAAAACGGCTGAACTGGTTTGGTTGAAATTTGGAACACAGTTCTCTATTGCAAATTTCATCCAGATCCGATCAGAGGGCCTAATGCGAGTTTGCAAATGTCCAAACGTTACTATCCGGTGAGAGTTACATTTTCAGACATAGCTTTTATACAATAGGAATAAGGTTGAGAATTAAACTCTATTCGCAAACTGCGGCGTAAGCGAGTTTTTGTGTGAATGAGTAACAAACTAAGTAGGATTTTAATAATTTAATAAAATGTATATTTTATTCCATTACGGAATCGAACCCGTGATCCTCAGTTTAGCAATCGGTTATGCCCATCAGTCATAGAGGGAGGTATACACCTACGTACGTTGATCGATAAAAAACAAAGCTATTAGAATCGTTTTTCTCTTGTTAAATAAGTATTTGAGTGGTGATACAAAAACAATTATAATTTAAAGTGACAAAAACTAACTAGGTACACTAAGATTCGTACTATCTGACGACCTGTTTGGCGCAGTGGTACTATACCAGCCTTCTGCGCCAGAGGTCTCGGGTTCAATCCCCGGACAAGACAAATATTTATTTGTCTTGGTCTGGGTGTTTAATATGTATTTTATGTATGTGTTTACAAAAAAAAGTATATTAGTGTGTTTATCCGTTATCTAGTATCCTTAACTCAAGTTCTTCATGAGTGAAACTATCGTGGGGATATTATTGGTGTGATTGTAAGAAATTATTTATAGCAGCACATTAGGTTATACAAAACTGACAAAAATCTGCAATTTATTATGAACCTAAAAAGATTTAAATATTGACATTTAAGTATAAAACTGATCGAATTTGATTACCCTGTTGTGGTATCCCTGCGTGCCGTTAACTGTACTTAAGTATTTTTAAAACATTGCTTTCGTTAACAGTCGAGTAGAATAATTATTTTACAATAGTGCACGTGCATCATGTGGGTACCTACCTAGGTAGAGATGTACGGCGAAGAATTCATGCAGTGTTGTATTGTATGTCATCCCTAATATGGTAACACGATAAATAACTTGTTTTGCTATTCTATTTTGAACTTTATGATTAATTTTGAATATGTATAAATTGGGGGTAATATTTAAAAAATCAATCACTTTTCTACTTCGCCATTTACACTCTAGACTTCTAGACCAGCACGATTTGATATTCCAAATAAATTATGTCGGTAAGTTTTTAGTGATTTAATTAGATTTTATAATATAAGTATTTATTTATTTTACAAAACTTATTACTGTTTGTAGCAATTACTTACACTTATAATATAAAGTATTGTTCGGTACTTAACTGAAAATAAGGTGGTGAGGTGGTTTGTGTATTTAATTTTTATACTTAAATATATCTTTATTTTATTGCAGGATACTGAAGAATTATTCAACTTTGTAGATTTGAGCGAACTTCCTAAAAATAAAAACATTCAAGAGTCTCGTAAGCGACGATCTGATGAGAATTCCTTAACGACTAACTTTTGTTTTATTAAGACACCGATGCAAGGATATAAAATCATACGTATTGAAATTTATGATGCGAAAAAATTTGATAGTATAGACGATACGATATGCAAGTGCAAAGCCGAATTGTGTGTACAACATGTGGTGAAGGGGGTGTTGTTTGATGAAATTTACACTAGCACGTGTGATATAATATCAAAAATTCAGCAGCTGATTGAGAGAAGTAGATTGTAATACAAAATAGTGGTATGTTTCATAAATAAAATTTAACATAATAAGTAACGTGTTTTATTTTTTTAGACCCATTTTATAAGTTTTTAGCTAGCATCCTTTTAAAATTATATCATCAAAGGTTAAGTGTAAGCTACATCTTCATTATCATTAAGTACCTACTATTGTTATCCGTATAACGCACGTATTGCTAAGTGTGCTGTTTTCCATATAAAGAACTTAGCTTTAATTTAAAACACCGAGCAACTGTTGTAACCTCGCAGTGAGACGATAGGTCAGTTAACTTCAATCAATACGTTCAAAAACTAACTAAATTAATTGGTAAAAAGTAGTTTAAAGTAAGCAACATGAAAAGTAATGGTTAAATCACTATTCAATGTTTTGTTTCAATGGTAAAATTGAGGGACCTGGAGCTCTTCTGATCCAGGATCCTCAATTTTAACCTACTTACCTACGTGAATGGAATCAATACTTACAGAACTGGAACTAAGTAAAACTGTGCAAACCATTACGAAAAACAGTTACAAAGCAGGATTATTCTACAAAATGACATTCGCCTCTATCAAATTACTGTACAAATTAAATATCCGACTATACGCTTTACAGATCTCAGTTCTAATTACCGCACAGTGAGAACACGCCTTTATAAGGTACCAAACTTTGACTACGCTTTACCGACAATACGGTTAAAAGATCTGACACTGGTGACCTGGGCCATACAGGTCATCAACTGATGACAAAGATCACGGGTTTGATTCCCGAAGAGAATCAAGAAAAAAAGAATTACCGACTTTCGGACATTATAATGTATGTACGATTATATGATCAATGACATTGAACAACTTTGTGTGGACATTAAAAAAGGGATTAAGATTTGTTTTTTTATTTTTGCATTTTTCAATGCTATTTTTATACTTATGATAAATCGAGTCCAATGCTCTAACCACTGAGCTACCGAGACTTTGTTAGAGACGTGGTTAGAGCATCGCACCGGATTTCCAAAGGTCGTGGGTGGAGTCCCATCTGAGAATTCACTTGTGGCCGAGTAGATATTTTCCAATATTTTTCTATTTAAAATTTATCATTAATTTATCATTAATAAAATTTATCTATAATTTCGGGATTAAGATTAAAATAAGCATAAACATAAAATAAAAGAAAATTATGAAAACAAAATGCATTCACTGTGCTGTATTATGAGATTAGTTGAGACAGGACTACATGTTGATGGATGTTTCTACTAAAAAGAAAAATCTCCTTAACTTTTAACGTTTTTTTATCTTCCAACAACCTATTTTCTAGTTAAAAGCTATGCTTAGTTCAAGCAAGGTTTAAACTTAATTGTTTTAAAAAAACTTAACCAGACTTTTTAAAGCATCTTAAAAGAAACACTTCGTAATTTCACACCTTTAAACTTCGTTTTTTTACCACAAACAGAAACTAATTCTATACTACCGTCGAACAATATCTTTATTTTATTGCTTTTTCTTGTAATCGTGAAAAAAACGTCTTGGCACGCGCTCACCGCTTGCTTACGCGCAAAGCATTTAAATACGTCAGACAGAGACAAATGTATAAAAGCTGCTTGTATGAGAGCGAGACAGCTATATGATTACTGAGCACGACTCTCGAGCGAGAAATGCAGTCAAATTAGGAGAAATAAATATCAACGCAAAGGCATAAAAGATGTACAGCCGAAGACTTTGCGATGTGGTTTTTGAAAAAAGAGTTTTAGGATTTGGTTTGAGTGTTTTTTAATTACTTGTGACTGATGATTGAACTGAATTGGAAGTATGTGATTGAAGCATTACTATACCATTTGGAAAATATTATGTAGAACTGGGTTCCACCAGCGTGGTTTGTCCATGTGGAATCTCATCTGGTACCGCTATTTTCCACGACAACTGGAAAAAAAATTTAAGTACCAGATTTTAAAAAGAAATTATATTTTCACACAAATTTACATACAGTTTTTTTCATCATTGACAATTTTGTTATTCACAATCTTAACTAAGCAACCAAAATCTATGATAAAATTATGTCATAAAATAGTAATTAATACGTAATGTCACAATCAATTCAATTAGATAAGAAAACTATAGATTAGAAAACTAATTAACTGAATGAGACTCAAAATCAATGAAACCGTGAAAAATCTTCTTAAGGTGGTACGACTTCCATACAAACAAACATTGCACAGTAATTGGTTCATCATACATTAATAATTCATAAATACATGTGCAACTAACTCGTTTCAGTTATTTGTGTGCGCGAAATTATTAAAAAAATGTACTTTCATACATGAGCTATATAAATGCGATGGCTCACACACACATACGTAGAATTATTGAAATTATAAGATATTAGTATATTATATATTCGTGTTTTATGTATGAATGTATTTTTTTTATTATTATTTTGCGCAAACAAATAACTGAAACGAGTTAGTTGCGCATGTATTTATGTATTATTAAGGTATGATGAACCAATAATTGTGTAATGTTGTTTGTATAGAAGTCGTACCACCTTAAAGTCTCTTTACACTCAACACATAGAACTAAAACCTAAGAACACCCTTGACAATAAAACTTTTTCCCAACAAGTTAATTTAATAATCAGTAAATACTTATATTAATACCTTAGGTACATAAAAACAGATTATGCACCAAGGGGATAAAGCAGTGTCTTATGTCACGGGCAGCATATTGAATCCTGAGCGAAATTTAGACGCTAGTTCCTGAGCGAAGCGAAGGAATTATGGTAAGAATCCTGAATGAAGCGAAGGATTCAAGTCTGCCCAAGGCTAAGACACTTTTAACCCCGAGCAGCATACTCTACTTTATACACCTACTGTACCTACTGTGACGATAAATAAAAAAGAATGCATGGATCAAGGATGCGGGTTCGAGTCCCGTCAGGGCGACATGAGACAAGTTGCTTTTTTCTAGTATATTTACTTGTTTAAAAATTATCACATAAAAATAGCATTGTGGAATGCAAAATTAAAAAGTTATAAATAAAAAAGAAATTATAAAACTAATAAATGACAACACTTCGCGGAAAAAATATCGAAAGGATTGAAAATCACCGATTTTTTTCTTTAGATATTTAGTTCCGTAGGCAATGCAATGATAATTTTCATTATATCAGTGTGGGACCAAGAGTCTAGACCACACACATTCACAATTTGATGATTTGCCATGTTTTACTGATAAGTAAGACAAAAGACACGAAAAGGCACGTAAATGAAAGAGATAGCTCTTACATTATATTTGAATGTGTGCACAATATCACATAATTCAAATTTCAAATGTTTTCTTGGTGCTGGGACCCCGATACATACAGCCATGTTTATATTTTTCATAGGAGTAAAATCTCTTTGAAGTGTTAGTTTTATAGTTAATAACTCCTTGGACCAGGAAGTTATGCCTTGAACAGAACAATTTTTCTCATACTCCGTTAAAATTGAGGTCCGATGGATCTTGAGGGTCCTAAATCGAAAAACCATTTAATAGATAACATAGTCCAACACCCATAACAATAAACTTTTTACACATTCGCAACAAGTTAATTTTACAACCAGTAAATACTTATATTATATACCGTAGGTACATAAAATAGATTATAAGCGTCGGGCCACAGCCTAGGGGCGTGCCGATAATAACGTTGGCGTACTGACTAGCTGCAATACGCACAATACATTGCCTGTGGCATGAGTTTAGAGCGCGCTTAAATTTTATTACATGTTTGTAACGTCGGCATTAGGGGGTGGTCCAAGGTATGAGAGAGGTGGCTTTAAGATCAGCGAAACGTAAATGGATTACGATCTGGGGGCTTACCTCCATCTTACCATGCTATTTAGTACTACGAACCTCATAAAGTAAGCTTGTTTTTTGATGGAAGTTTCGTGACGTCTCCAGTGTATCGTCGCTTCCAAAGTAAAGTGTGTTGAAATGTGACAAATTCAACAAAAACAAAACGCAAACAAAACAATCTCATGACATGATGGTTTCTAATAGATGTTAGTAGGCCGGCGTAGGAGGCTGGCCCTGTTGTATTAAAAAAGCTCAGTTCGTCATAGGCTGAATTTAATCGTTCAGATTATTTAGAAACATTAGTACAATTTAACAATTTATAACACTTTCAATTCCTTGATTCGAGAAACGGAATATTTAGATCTAGATTTTGCGAGTGTCAGTGACTTACTGCTTTGAAGGTACATACAAAATAAGTTACATTCAATTCTGTAGAAAATATTGCTCGTTAAAAACAGTAATATTTGAAATATGGCTTAAGCAATTCGGACAAAAATAAACTGGGTTATTTTTAACAAACCGTATATATAAAAAAAAATATTTAAATAATAACTTTTTTTATCAACAACAAATCTGCACATAGTCAAGAAGACTGATCGCACGATGAAATTAAAAAAAAACTTTTTTACCGGCTATGGGGAACCGCTTAACTTCATCATACCTGATGTTAATTATACTGAACTGGGCTGAAGGATTTCAATCTCTTTCTTCCCTCTGAATCCTCAACCACTGAGAACTGGCTATTTTATCTTTAACTTCCGAACAAATCATGCTGAAAAGATTGTTTTTATGGCGACATATTTAGACAAGATGGTGGTAGCTAATCAAGTGGAGTATAAACAAGTTCTACCACCAACCAAACCGAAGACTATCTGTACCCCCACCCCACTCAGGGTAATCTAACCCAGGACCTTTGGCTCTGATACCGGTAGTATTTTAGACCACAGAGGCCTCTGCGCCGTACAGGTTAAATAATTTTCAATATTTTGATACGATACCTTCCTGAAACTAACAAAATTAGTCCCACTTCCAATCCTACTAATATTATAAATGCGAAAATATGACAGCTTGTTTGTTTGTTTCTTTGTTTGTTCCTCTTTAACTCAAAAACTACTAAACGTATGTTGATGAAATTTGGTATGCAGGTACTTCAAGTAGTGAACTAACACATAGGCTACTTTTTATCCCGATATTTTAACGGGAAAGGGAACCACGCGGGTGAAGCCGCTATTTATAAACGCGAAAGTATTTCGGTTTGTTTGTTTGTTTTAGTTGTTTGTTTGTTTGTTACTCTTTCACGCTAAAACTAAGTGAACCGGTTTGGATTAAATTTAGCACACAAATAGAAGATAGCCTGGATTAAAACATTTGCTACTTTTTATTCCCATGTTCTTAGAAATATATGGGAATACCAAGGACACGAGAGCCCCACGGGTGAAACCGCGGGTGGAAGCTAATAAAATAATAAATATCTTTCTCATCCGCTATCCGCTCCCCGCTCGTCCCTCACAGCCGTCGAGTATAAAATTTTCGTTTCCGCCAATATTGAAGTCCAAACCGAATGCGAGGCTGGCTTTATGCATTTCGGCAACATCGTTTTATTCTACTTCTCAGAAGCGAGTGGAAAAAAGGAAAGGAAAGTGGCACCACACATATTTTGTGGCCACTAGAGTGAGCAAAGCGAGCCGCTTCTTGGTTACGACGATTTGTTTTTGAGTTCCTTCAGTTATTTGACTAACAATTTCTAGAAGGCAAATGTGTAGATGTTCCTATGTTATGAATGACGCATTCTGAAAGGCTCTTCGTTGCATTTGGTTATCAAAATATGAAATGATTTGAGTTTTAAAGTTTACCGATGCATTTCCATAAATAAATTTTATTGAGCATCCAAATTTGTCATTGGTAAAATTACATACTGTTACATAGTAATTGTTAACGTATTTCTCTTACGGCCTGTTTTAATATTGAATCCCCAATCCTGGTAAGTCTATCTTGGTTATAAATATTACTTAGCAATCAATGTTAAAAATAACAGATTAAATCGCTTTTCAGATTACGCTATAATATTTATAACGATATCGCTCACCATACATTACTTAGAACACCCTCACACTTAGCTATAATATATATAATTGGCTTACTATACGCTATCTAAGTAAATGTATGGTGAGCGATATTGTTGTGCAAATCTATAAGCTATATGCTATTATATTATAGCGTAACCTGAAAAGCGCTTCACAAAACATCTAGGCAATAATGCTCTAATATACCTATGCAATAATCCCTTACTGATATAGGTTATTGAAAACGATTGCAAGTTAGTAATTTGTAATAATATAAATATATAACTAATATTAATAATAGGATGCAGAGATCACAAGAAGTACTTTTACATCTGACTTTTTTTACAACTCACTTAATTATAGTGACATACACGTGAAGAAAGTAAATTAATCAAAATCTTTTTTTTACTGTAAGTACCTTAGAGTAGCAAACGTAACTGCCAATTTCTTCGTCAGTCGCAACTGAAATTTGAACACTATAAAAAGTCGCATGACCATGTCGAATAGGTCACGTTTATTAAGTCCAAAAGACCATAAATAAGTAGAACTTTTCGCACCGGCCACCGTCCAGGGTACAGCTACGTGTCGCTAACCGAAAGCATAAAAAACGACAAAAATAACCACGCATTTGGAATCGAAATGCAAAAAAAAATATTTTGAACGAACGAGACGGAACACGGGCTCTGTTCTAGAAAAAGAGAGATGACAGTATTTCGATTTTAGAATGCGTCGCGTGCGCTTCGACATCCGTCGCCGCAAAAAATCGAGCCTCAGCTATCTTGGCTGTTTGGTGTCACTACACTTGCCTTTGAAGTAAATTCATCGTCTGACAGTTTATTTTTTAATTGTACCTGCCACTGGTCAATTGTCATAGACAATAAATTAATGCCTTTTCCCGCGCAATTGCACACAGACACGTATTTTTATCATAATTTATTTATCATCACTAAATCCACATCATCAACATCATTTTACAAACTTATACTAGTCTGGCATTAGCCAAAAACGGATTTAATTTACATTTTATTGCATGTATCAAAACTTTCCAAAAAAATCTTATGACGTTTAAAAGGAAAAAACCTTCAACATCGATTAATTTGTTCAATATTAGAAATTGAAAACTCGATGAATGATTAATATCATTTATATCGTTAATCGTTTCGCTTCATTAATGATGGCGATCTAATTAATGGCTGCCGGACCACCGCCGCGTCATAACAAGAATGATAGATGGTCTCATTATCTTGTTGTTTTTTTATCGTTAAGCTTCTGGTACCAGGAAAGTGCTTTTGTAAGTAGCCAAATTCCTTTAAAGAGGAAACTAGGGCAAATATTTTTTTGGGTAACTATCATAATTTTTCACATTTTTTTTAATGTCGTAACTTTCGTGCTTCTTCTTCTTTTATATTTAATGGCGATGCCCTTTTCGATTTCGCCAGTATTAAGTTTTTATTAATTAAATAAAACCAAGAAATAATGTGTTTCGAATTTTTGCATTTTTCAATGCTATTTTTATACATAAGATAAATTTTAAATTGAAAAATATTAGAAAACTAGCGGCCGCTCGCGGTTTCACCCACGTAGTCCCCGTTCCCGTAGGAATATCGGAATAAACAGTATCCTATGTTCATAACCAGGCTATCTACTATCTGTGTACCAAATTTCATCCAAATCCGTTCAGTAGTTTCATAGCCTATTCAACGCAAACAAACAAATCTTTCCTCTTTATAATATTAATATAGAAGTATAGATAATAATGATAGCAAATGACGTCGTAAATTATTGGAAACATGGGCCATGAGGGGTCTCATGTATTTATGTACTGTAGAAGAGAAACTTATCCAACTTTGGGTAAAATGACTTAAAGCTTGCCTTCGAGATATGTAGGCCTCAAATCTATTGATAAAAATAAATAATTTAAAAGATCCTATCTTCAACCTTCAATATTGACGTAGAAGGATCACTCAATCCTGATTGATGCTTGGCATATAAAGATCTATTCGAAAAAGCAACTAACCCAAAAAGCAATATCTCAAGCAATTTTCAACTTAAACTCCAATGGAGAAGTTACAATTTCATTTAACATTTATATAATTTTTGAGGTATCTGGACGATATGGTAACTGCACCCAGCCCTTACGTTAATGTTTTGTCATTTATAATCAGAACGATTTTCAAAAACTGGGTGGTTTTCTGTGAATAACTTAAAAAGTTTTTATTTCAAAGAGAATTATTGCAACCTATTTGTCTCAATGAGTGAATCCGTAAAAAAAACATTACCTATGTTTCTATTGGTTTATGGCTGACTCAATACCCTTCTCTTTAAGGGCTATTCCTTGAAGAAAAGGGTATTGAATCTTAGATATGCATAGGGATATGCCTAAATAGATTTTTTAATATAACCAAAATACCGACTTCAACCGAAAATCAAGATAAACTTAACTTTTCTAGAGAAAAGGCAGACTGATTATTTAACGGAAACCCGGTTCAGTGTCAGTTTCGTCCTGTCGTTAATGTGACATTTCCATACTGTATGACAGCCACAACAGCGACGGAACTGAACTGAACCGAGTTTCTGTGAGATTATCAGCCCCAGGTTATAAAAACTATTAGTAACGGCCAGTTTCAACAATCTGTCTTGGTTACATTTAGCAACCGCTGTTATTTGGACTGATAAACAAAAATTTCGAAACAAAGATCTTGTTAGCCTATCTCTTACTGAGGATAGAGTTATTCGCATTTATGACACTTTTAATGTATTAACAGTACCGTAATTAAAATACTGTAAAAAAACTTTCCTCCTCTATAATATTATAACCAGTTTGACCAAAAAGGTTCAACAAAACATTGTAATCGAATACGGTAGTCGGACAGACGCTATCATAAATCTAAGAAGTTGACAAATTGAACAAAAATGGTGATAGTTTTATTTTTAAACACAAGTACGTGTCGCCTGCTTGCTTAATTGATGGGAAGGAAAAAACGTGGGCTTGCGTTCTTAAAAAAAATAGATACTTAATTAATATGAAATATTCCTTCGATGGTTAAAGAACTCTTTTGAGTGTCTGCAGCAATATAAGAAGACACGTTCTTAATTGAAAGAAAAGGAACTAAATTAAAAAATTATCAACAATATAAAATTGCCTATTATGAGAGAAGAATCTAGAATTCCAAGTTGAAACCGTCTCAATCTCAAATCAAAGCAAACATTTACAGTGTCGGCATGAGTGAGATTTGAGCTTGGATTTGAGTCGTCATCAACTTAAAATTCTGAATTCAGAAACCGTTAAGCATGAACTTACATTTTGTAACCTTTCCGCTACCTATTTATTTATTCCTCAAAAATCTAAACCAATCCATGTTATGTTAATCAAAAGATGAAATATCACATAACGTCGTGACTGACAATACAAATCTAGAGACGTAATAAATCATTAATTATACAGTCATTATCGATAATGAAAAACATCGATAATCCGCCACTAATGGACGACGAACGCACTCACCAGGAAGCCTCCTGCCGCCATTTGTTTGGTTGACATTTGACATCAGTCAAGGCGGGCCCACTTAGTATCTACCCGATTTTTTGTTAAAAATCTCTTTACAAGCTTTTTTTGAGATTCTTGTGCCGTTTTCCGTAAACCCACTGTTGAATATTTCATCTGGAAGAGAATATTATTACTAATGTATGATTTCTTAGTATTTATACATTTCCATATAATATTTTCTCCAAAACATTTTTGACAACTTTAATGAGAATTCCATGTCTTAAATGAAAAACCACTACGGGACGTTGGCGGAATTTCTGTGCAAAAACGCAAGAAGCCATAATAATAGAAAAATAGTAGAAAAAAATAATTTCAAATATAAAGGTTTAAAAATCAACGTTTGTCTAAGCGTAGCCAGATTATGATTGGAATTCTTTTAAATACATTAATGTGATAATATTCGCAACAAAATCTTGATTAAAAGCAGGATTAGTTACTGTGTCCAACTGTAACCTTTAAATGAGCGTCGGAGGAGATAACAATAATAAAATACATTTTATCGATGGCTTTTATCGACACCAAGCTACACTAAAGTGAAGTTGTTTGTTTTGCCAGTAGCAAGTAGTGTCGCCTTGATAAATATCCTTAAAGATTGTGCGCTCTTCTCGATAATTTGTGGTGGAACCTCACACCGTCAATCACAGAGAAAACTGAACTCTATCCGTTAAGACGAAAGAATGATATTTGAAAAGCTACGACTTTATGGTCGACCCAACCTGGTATGAAGATTTATAGGCCTCCCGTACTACGTGCTTTATAGTTATTTGATAAAACACTCTAGTGATTATTTAGCTTGACTCTTGAACGACGCCGTCTATTTTATTACTTTAACATATTATAATAAACTTTAAACCCATCAAGATATTAGTTCTAAAATTAGTTACGTACCGTACTCCGCCGCAACGGCAATTGAAAAATGATCTGTCATTGTCATAAAAAGAGTAATGTATGAGGCTGCGAACACGCTAGTTTCTCGACGGCAAAAACGTGTAAAAACGTAGAGCTATTAACATAACAATCGACTGATTTTCCGTTTTTACTTTCCAGGTAAAAAATGGCGTTCGCTGACACCGCAAGACAGGCGGCCTTTCGTCGAGGAGGCGGAGAGGCTGCGAGTCATCCACATGACGGAGCATCCGAACTACAAGTACCGGCCTCGGCGGCGGAAGCAGAACAAGACTCGGCCGAACCAGCCAGCGACACCGGTCAGCGCTCCGCCGGCTGCATCCGCCGCCCTAGGCTCCCCATACGCTACCACCACCGATTCCCCAGACGCCCGATTCACCCACAACCCAGGAGCTGGCTTCTCCCCTTACCGCACTTCACCCCTTGCCCCAGACTCTTACCAATCGAACCAGTACAACGGTCACGCCCAAACCCCTGAATCGTCCCCAGCCAGATCTCCAGAACCTCAAGGCCGGAGGAGTGCCCCGGCTGAGGCACCTTCCGGGATCGGGACCCCGGACGCTTCTCCGGTGGAAAATGAGAAGGAAAATTTCCAATACGAGGAAAGGCGAAGAGCCATCAACGCATCCTCCCTTTCTGAATCATACTCGCCTTACAAGACTTACCGAACCCCTGGGTCTTTTTCCCCCGCTCCAGTAGCAGCCATGGGCATGGCCAACGGTATGTACGTGATGTGCACGCAGAGAACCCTCGCCGAGCAGCCGCCGCTAGTGACCGGCACCTTCTTCCCGCCAGTCGCGACCTCCCAAGACCAACAAGCCTTAGGCACTTCCACCCCAAAAGTGACAACAGCATTAAACGGCCCCGTACCATCGGAATACAGCATCCAGTACCTTCCTTACGACCAGTACGAACAGATGTATAAACAAGAAGAATCTTACGTGTCTCATTATCCTGAGCAACCGAAGACTGAATACGATACTGGCGGCTCTTACTTCTCTGAAGAGCCTCCTTCGAATCCTCCTCAGGACAATGAACAGAGTTACATGAATCCCCGTCCAGAAATAAGGACTGGTTCTCCTGAGTCTGACGTGGATGCTAGGGAGTTCGACAAGTATTTGGACTACGGAACTGAAGGGTCTATTGAGCACCACCAGTACAGATATGAGCAGCAGCAGCAACAGCAGCAGCAACAACAGCAACAACAGCAGCAACAGCAGGGTTACAGGCCTCCTTACTGCCCAGAGCAAGGTCCAGGTCCGGAGTACTGCTCTGAGAGGATGTACCCCTCTCCTTACGCGTCTGTGATTTCTGGGACCCCATCCGTGGGCCCGTATGCCCCCGCGCCCCCTGCTGACGTGAGACCAGAAGACGAATTCAGCGTGATCTTAGCTGGAGTCAGACAGACTTGCTACAGCAATTGACTATAAGGACTGTTATGGGGTAGGGACTAAGGACACTTCCTAATTGTAGCCCAAAGAATTCGATATCATTTTTCGAAGTGTACTTTTTATAGTGTTGTACCCCTAGCAAGTGTTATGTAAACTGCCGATAGAGGAAACTATCGGATATGCTGCTCATGTAGCTAAAATAATCGATGTGAGTAAAAGAGACAAAGTGATAGTTTTCGATGAAGAGTTAGAAACTCTTATTGGACTGAACTGGCTGCGTACAGGCTGCGTGTAATTATTGGAAATGAAAGCTTTTTATCATAATTTTGTTGAATGTAGAAAACTGCTTTTAAATTAATATGTTCGATATTTTAATTATTTTATCGACTTTGAAAATGTTGCCTGTGTTCCGTGTATAAAAAGTGTATATTGTATATTTGAAAAATAAAAAAATAAATAAAAA
Organism: Chrysoteuchia culmella; assembly: GCA_910589605.1. NCBI lineage: Eukaryota > Metazoa > Arthropoda > Insecta > Lepidoptera > Crambidae > Chrysoteuchia > Chrysoteuchia culmella. The sequence continues at coordinate 3,255,027 of OU342663.1, forward strand.
ATAATTTATGAACAGACTGGATCTGCGTAGTAAGGCTGTATTGAGGTGTTTTTCATGAAACTGAATGTATTGGTGCTAAGAAGGTCCTAATTTAAAAAATAAGAGTAATCTTTTATAAATATTTGCGTCCAAAAGTGTATACCATAGAGGTAGCAAATTAGCGATTCCTATTAAAAAGCATTATTTATTTGTAACTACTAGTATTTTTGTATATTTCTTAGTAAAAATTAACAAAAAAATAATTAATCATTTGTTAGCTCTTCCATCTGTAGATATAGAATGTAAGATTTATTTTTTTTAACATTCCTAGTGTTATAATTAATTATAGTTTTTAGTTATTTGTATAAATTGTAAGATCGTTGAATAAATGAATATCTCGTAGTAGTTAAATGTACTAAATTTTTTTAAATGTTTTTTTTAGTTTATGTTGCAATTTTGTAGTTATGTAGTATAAAACACCACTCGCACTGCGACACTAAGTTCTTCCTATTTGTAAGAAAATTTATAAGAAGCAATAAAATTTATATTCAGATGTTTTTATTTTTATTTTAGTGTCATTTTGTTAGATAATCCTTTTCAATTGTTGGCGCGATTCCACCAGTGTGTGGCACTGTGCTACACAGAGTTCTGCACAAGTGTTCCTGTCGGCGGACTCTCTTATATATATATATATATAAGTTAATAATTGAAGTATGAAATTGCCGATATTTTTTTTTACATTTCTAGAGAACCTCACTACTTCTGTGATTAAAAAGAACATCTATTGTTTGATGGTTCTCCTTTTTTTGTTTGCAAAATTTACTACTTTATATAACTTAAAAATTATTCATAATTTTTTAAATAAAATATAGCATTAGATTGCTCAGTCTTCAAACAATAATTGTACATAAAAAAATTGTGACATTACCACTTGCGGTAGTAACTATAACAAAAAATTGTTAGTATGGAAAACGAACTTTCTTTGAAAATCTTTAGACAAATCGGCAATATCATACTTAAAGTCCATAGCAAACATTAACAATATGTGCACACACATATTGTTAACTCGTTGCTCTTTGCTTCCGCTGTTAGAGCGAAAACATATATTTGTTGACGCACGCGTAGTAGTGCAGTCACAGACCTATATCAAGATAGACGTTAAAGCGTGCCTAAAGTTTGATCCACGGTCAAAGTTTTACGACCTAAGTCAGTCCGCATGAGACCATTGCCATGAAAACACGCGTCACTTAGAAACGAAAATGGTTAATTGTGCAATACTTTCTTGCAAGAGCTCGTCAACAGCATTTACACATCACTAAATCTCTTTTTTCTATGAAGTACGGGGAGACTCTTAGCCTTAATCATACCTGATGTTAAATATTGATAAGGTTGAAGATGGAAGCGAGCCTCTCCCGGAATCCCCAATCACTGAGGAACTGGCTATCTTATCTTTAACTCGGATGCATCTCGCTCTTGACGTCATCGTAGGTACGATAAATTCGACACGCTAGGTTCTCATACTGTTTGAAGCGCTCTTTTCGTCTATCTTGATATAGATCGGTGAGTGCAGCATTGTTCGTTTACAAAAAATACCCAAAACTTTAACATTGGACAAAGAGGCACGTAGTTAACGCACTATTTGAGTTTGTGCACGAAAAATGTGCTGCAAATTTGTACGGCTCACGCTTTTGGTGGAATGCGTCCTTTAGGTACGATAAAATAAGGAAATATTATTATCACGATAAAATAGTAAATGCTTGCAAAAGAAGAGAAGCAATAACAATACCTAATTATTCAGTTTCTTTCTGAACTATTGTTGAATAGTAGGTAACCAGTTATCAGTCTTTTTACTCAAATACAACAGAACAGATTTGAATGGCAACTAGGTAAAATCTGGCTAAATTCTGGCTAGTACTAATAGTGAAGTATACTTACTTACTTACTTCCCACGGCGCTGCGACCCAAAGTCAATCTTGGCCTCCGACACCAAAAGACGAAATTTCTTCTGGTCCTGTGCTGCTTGTTGCCAGTCAGACACTCCCAAGACAGACAGGTCATTCTGCACCACGTCCCTCCAGCGGTATCTTGGACGACCTAAGATCTCTGCCTCGAATCTAGCGGGCAGCGGGGCGGCGGCGGCGCGACTGTGGAAACGCTCGCCCCGCACCACCCGCGCACCGTCGTTTTCGATCTTTTCTTATCAGTTAAAAGATGTCCTGAATGGCTGGTAGGGAAAAAAATTTTTGGACTATTCGAAAGTACTTATCTATAAGTCTATTTGAATAAAAATCTTTGACTTTGACTTTATAGGAATACTAGCGGATCCTCGCGGTTTTACCCGCGTGGTGCCCGTTCCCGTGGGGAATATCGCGATGAAATATAGCCTATGTCACTCGGGAGAAATGTAGCTTTCTAATGGTCTAAGAATTTTCTAAATCGGTCCAGTACTTCCCGAGATTAGAGCGTTCAAACAAACAAACTCTTCAGCTTTATAATATTAGTATAGATATTGAAGCGCGCTTCGATAGTTGTTCGACAAAAAAGTCTACATCGACTACTCACTCGACAAAACTCGATGGCAAGTATGCAGTGGTGGTCACATAATGAAAGACACTAGCTGATTTGGAGACTTGGTTCTCTGCGAAGGATGGACCGAGCTGTGATCTGATAATGGCCATCTAGGGAGTGAACGGAGGAGATCCAGATTGCCATACATACCTAAATGATATGAGCAACATTCTAAAAGTTCAGAAATTTCAGAATTTTTGATGCTATTTTCGCTTTTTTTTTAAACAGTTGGGTGTGTATAGCATACCGAAATCCTTTATTCAGTCCCTGGATGGCCATTATCAGATTACAGCTCGGTCAATCCTTGGCAGAGAAAAAAGGCTCCAAAATAAGTGTTGCCTCGAAGACAGGCAAGTTGCAATTCAAAATCGTAGGTGCACAAATAAAAATGCATGCACGCAAAGTTTTACGGAAAACTTACTAGTTTTAGCCTATTTTGTTGTTTTCTGTGGTTACTGATATCAAAATCAACAAAGGTATTTTCTAAAACATGCTTTTAACAACCTTTTTCTATATAAATCGATATTGCTGTACTGACCAAATACATGCGAGCAGCGGCCGGCAAAAGTTGTATAAAAATCCATATCTGTCGTGTTTAGCGGCCAAATAAATTACATAGTAAACTAATATCTGTCGTGTAATTTAAAAATGGAACGATCTTTTACTCCGAAATATGGTAACCAAGGAGGTAACTTATCGAAGGTTTTATTTAAATGTCAAACTGGGTCGCGAATAGAAAGCTGTTTTAGAAAAAAAAACAAATGAACACTTTAGCGTAGGAAAAAATATTGTTAGAACATTTACACGTTCGTCCATCCATGCCTCTTTTGCTGGCCGCTGCAGTAATGTACTATATCTTAACATTAAATGTCTTTCTTATTCCCAGGTGGAAATCAAACCCGCGAGATCTGATACAAAATCCAGAATGCACCAAATACATTCGCACCAAATAATGCCAGTTTTTATCTCTTCGATAGAAAACAAAGCTCGGTAGTTCAAGTGGGAGAGCAGAGCGCCGGATACCCATAGGTTGGGTTCTCAAGTCCCATCGGAGAATAACTTGTGAATCGAATCGTTTTTTTTTAGTTTTTTATTAATTATTATCATATACACTACAATAAATTCCCTTTTATTCCCTATCCCGTGGGAATATCAAAAAATCCTTTCTTAGCGCTCGCCTAACTTCAAAATTTCAAAATCTTCAAACTTCAAAATCATAAAATAGTTAAATCAGTTGGGCAAGCACGAAAAACTATCGAAATAATATCGAGTAACACCCATATTCTAAGTCGTTCCTCCAAAACTTACTCGTCCTCGACTTAACGAAACCTCATTGAAAACCTCTTCGAAATACTCCTCGAAATCGGTATTCTAAGTCATAACTCCGTAAGGACCTCGTACGTAGCCACTCCGTGTTAGGCCTAGCGCACACTATCATTTTTACCCACGACGAGGTTGAGTGGAGTGTAAAAAGTTTTGGAGGAACGACTTAGAATATGGGGGTAAGTATCGAGCACGTAATGTCAGAAAATGTATACGAAAATGTAGTTCTGTTACGTCCGGTAGGAACGCTGCTCAATATCTCATACATTTTATTACTTTACTTCCTCGAAAGTTATTTGTGCTAACACTACTTTACAATAATAGTAACGCCATAGATGGCCGGGTTCGAACCCCCCCGTGTGTATGTCGATGTCGCGAGTAATTATAAAAACATGAATTTCATGAAATCACTGAGGATGTTAATTTAAAACAACTCCATGGGTTCCTTGCCAAGTAGAATCAATGATTTGATCAAATGTGTAAATGATCTAAATTAGTAAAATTTATAATACTAGAAAAAAGCAACTAGTCTCATGTCGCCCTCTCTCTGTAGCATAATTGGTTAGTGCATTGGGCCGGACTCCCAAGGATGCGGGTTCGAATCCCGTCAGGGCGACATGAGATTAGTTGCTTTTTTCTATAATATTTTCTTGTTTAATATTTATCACATAAAAATAGCATTGTAAAATGCAAAATTAAAAAGTTATAACTTTTTGTGCGTTCGTAAAAATTCGTTCCTTTTAATCTATCTATACTGTTGTGGTATTTGTGTGAGGTGTTCAAATACCATATCAATAGGTATTCTTCTTCTTCTTATCGTATGAGGATTAGTGGCCACCACTAGTGTCAGAGCTTATCAGGCCTTTAAGGCCTCTGACTTGGCTTAACGCCTGTTATCAGATGACAACAGCCGGGACCGACGGCTTAACGTGCCCTCCGAAGCACGGAAGCGCTCAGTTGTAATGCCACTTTAGGGTCACCCATCCGACACCTGACCGGACCGAACATTGCTTAACAAACGCGATCGAATACGATCAGTCTGTCAAGCGCGGCCATGAGCGCTTCGTAGGTATTGCTATTGGTTCACAGACCACTTTCTATATTTTGGCCAGTCTTCTTTGGTCAATAAATGAAACTTATATCCAGTTTTCTATTCCAGGAACTAACTTCTACGTACAAACTTTGAAAAGTGGAGTCGCAGCTTGTTTATAGGCAAAAGTAGAAATTATCTCAAATTGTATTTACATACATTGGTTTTAATTAATACACGGCTGAACTCTCACCCCGGCCTCATCGACCATAGCTATTAACTAACATTAATAAAGTGCCGAACTGGTAATTATTTACATTGTTTTTTACACCATACCTCACACGCACTTGCTAAAACATCTCAAACAACTCGCAAAAAGAGGATTCAATTGGTACGCCCACAGCAAAGGGGTATAAGTCTAAAAAAACGAAAATTACTAAATAATCCGCGAGCTAGGGCAGGGGCGCGTATGGCGGCCCGCGGGCTCGTGTGCCTGTAATTACGATGCGGACCGCCTTTGCCCGCCCCTGCCACGTTCGCCGCCGATATTGATGTATTGACGGTTTTTTGATAAAACGCCGTATGTGCGAGAGCGGACTTTTTGAAGCTAATTTACTACTGAATGGTAAGAATGTTTGGGATTCCAGTGATAAAGATTTGTGATATCCGCGGGCGGGTAATGAGTTTAAGTGATGACTTAACATTAAACAATTTTATTTATGTTTTGCTTAAAAGTCAAGTCATACAAATTAAACAAACTTATGTTTATTTTGACATAAAATAAACATAACTGTAAACAGTTTTGAGGAAATTAACTTTGCAATGGATTTATCTTGAGACATATCTCATATATATAAAAAAATATGAGCAAACAACTTTTACGAATTAAAACGCGCTCTTTATTAACTGCAAAATGGTTCAATACCAAAAGTCATGAAGCTGTAAATGCTATTTCTTATCAAAGTCCAGAAAAGGCTTTCTATGAAATTTTTTAATTTTAGACTTATCCCACTTTCTTAGTCAGAGGCTGAGCAGCGCGGGCTGTTATAATACGTGATAATTAACTTTTTGTTCCTGTTTCATGTTTTAATCCGCGGAGACATCTTAGGAAATTTGCAACTTGTGTGATTTATCGTTTTTGTGCTTAAATCCGAACGGTTTATTTGCATATTCGATATTATTGTATTAACATCGGAAATAAATATTATTAGGCTTTGGCAAAGTTCAAAGATGAATTTAGATTGTAAACTAGTGATTTAAGCTAAAATCAATACAAATATTTATTCTGTCCGGGAATCAATCCTGGGAACTCTTGCGCAGAAGGCAAGTAAACCTACGCTAATCAGTAAACGTAAAAATTTCTATAAAAATCATACTCTTAAACTTATTTCCAGCAAATAAGTTTCTAAGTTGATAAATACTTATAGCAAATTTCATGCATTGCGCAATACCTTCTAATTATATGTTAGATCCTATACTACTAATTATATACGAAAGTGTGTCAGTTTGTTTCTTCCTCTTTCACGCAAAAACTACGGATTTAGATGAAATTTGGTAGGTAGAAACTTCAAGTATTGGACTAACACATAAGCTACATTTTATCCCGATATTTCCTCAGGAACGGGAACCACGCCGGTGAAACTGCAGGCGGCCGCTAGTTAAACCATAAACAATATATTTCTAGAACCTGCGTGCAGTCTATGGTTCCTGACAAGCGTTAATTTATTGCCGATAAACACTGTATGTAAGAGATTCCATAATGCAGGGTAGGTACAGTAGGCCGCACATCATGATGTACAAGATGCACTAGGGAAATAGATCTTATTCAACCTCTGCAATGGTAACATCACAGGGTCGGGGTTCGATTCCCAGGGGTACATATTGGTTCGTAGTAGGTAGGAACTTTCTTTAGGTTTTAGAGTCGCGCTGACGCGCCGACACCCGAAATGTATGAACTTCTAGGAAGCCCGAAGCATTTTTAATAACGCGTAGCTATCGACGCAGGCAGTGATCAGCGCCAACAGGCAGCGAGCGGTCATCGCGACTTTAAAACCAGCCTTAATAGTTGATCTAAGTCCACCTGGTTAGCTACTATTATATTATTTCTGTCGCCTGTATTCCGGCAGTTAGAAGATATAATGGCTGAGGATTCAGGTAGAAGCACGATTCCATCTTCAACCTTATCAATACCTACTGATTCGTTGTTCATAAAAAAAAACCACCTTCAGTCTTATCAGGTGGTAAGCGTTTGGCCGTCAGTCGTAGAGAAATGAGAACTAAAAAGAAAAAATAATAAATAATCAACACAGAAAAACAACGGGTTGCACTCCGGGAGTGCCAGCAGAAGTGAAAACCGCTTAAACGAAACAGCAGGAGCAGGCATACATTTTCGCCGCACGGTAGAAAGAGAGGGGATATTACTTCCTCTCCTACGCCGCGCGGCGATCTACTCTCCGTCCGTCTTACGAATTTTCGATCAGGATCACGTGTCCTGACGCGACTTTAACATTTTTTACCCATCCCATAAATTTAAAACTCTGATGTGCACAACGCCGCTAAAGAAGTTTTCACTTCAAAAACTCAAAATTACTTGAACATTTTCTCGACATGAGATTGTTAGTCTGTCTTACACAACTGATCATTCCTTGAGCTCACCGCCGCAAAATTGCCTGTCGGTCGGTCTTATACAGACTGTACTTCGGAGAGTGTGCTCAGTAGCTGCATGAGCTCATGTCGCCATCCCCCTTCTTCCACCGGACATACAGACGCACTGCGGGCTACCACCCTTTCTCCGTTGATATTCCTAAATTTTGCACCAATTGCTACATCTTTTATATGGCGCTCAGCAAAGGAGTGGAACTCCCTCCTTGCGTCCGAGAACTTACAACCCTTCAAGGCAAGCGTGAATAGGCACCTTCTGGGTTATCTCGCTCCATTGTGGATCCATTCTTTGCTCCTGGCCTTGACTGGGATCAAGAGGAAACCCATTCAAAGTAAAAAAAATCCATATAAGTAGGAGACGGAAACATATAAATAATCAGAAAGAAAGTTGTAACTCACATTAAGACCAATCAAAGAAAGTCAATAGAATTTCAAACACTTACTTTACTTCAATTAAATAAAGGTTCAGGAAAAATGAATGAACAGAAAAACACTAGCGTAATGGATGCTCACTGGCGAAGCAATAAATATACATAGTGACCATGTTAACCTTGTGCACCAGTAGTGGAAGCTAGGCGATAGCGTGATTGTTGCTTTTAAACTTATAAGAAAATTCTAGAAATTGGTCAGACTTTTATGATGTGTTGCGAATGCAGTGTATAGTTTACTTTAAAACTCACAATTATTTGATGCAAGTTAGTTTAATGATTTGAATAAAACGAAATTTTTAATATATTTTCAATTCAATATCAGAATCAAATGTCACTTGTTAAGTCAGTGCCTAAATGTTTTTAATGGGTACCCCTAAATACGCATAACATTATTTGTCATTATATGAATTCGCATAACAGATTTGGCATAACATAGTAAGCATGGAATTGAATTGGCATAATAATAATAAGGCATAACACTTATTGCGCATAATAATGAATCCGCATAATTGAAATATGCATAACATTATTAAGTATAACTTTAACTGTCATAATAAAAGAAGCAAAGCTTCGACGTTACGTTTTTCTTGTAATAGCTCGTTGTAAGATATTTTCACATCCTAATTAACTATAGAAAACGTATCAGAATGTCTTATATTAAAAGGCTAGAAATTTTAATAAATTGTAAGCAAAATGTTTTATAAATACTTATATGTCAGAGATATATTGTCAAAGTCGTGATATTTTAATAATTTAACTTGTGAAATTATAATATCACGGTATATTTTTAATAGGCACAAGGAAGAAAGTAGCATGGTTACCTTATTCCTGTAGGTCATGATAGGTTAGAAATGTAAGGCGATCGCGAAGCTCATCGAAGCTCAGCGAAGCGAAGCGAAGTCAGACAACAGAAGTACTTTTTATTGATTTGCCATATATATTTATACCATTTTAAATTTGTGCTAAGTAACGTTATGCTAATTACATTATACGTATAGTTAAGCGAAATAATGTTATGTGATTTAAAAACTATGCGTAATAACGTTATGGCAATTTCAATTAGGAGTATAACGTTATGTAAATTAATATAGGCCCGATTTTAATATTACATTATACATTGCAGTTAAATTTTAATTCGACATTTGCTAACAGGACAACAATGGAATCTCTTTTGTGTCTCAAAATCCGGAGCCTGAGAGATAACAAGAAACATTGCAGTTTTTGTTACTTATTCCAATAAATACCTAGGTAGCTGACCGGATTGTCAACAACGATTAAAAAAACGTTCTACACTTTTCGACAATATAGTGTCACATAAGTGTAACGCTGTTTTCACGCATGAAAATAGTGCCAGCGAGTAGCCATAGGAACGTATGTATACCCAAACAATGAGCAATGAAAATAAAACTAAAATGATACCACATAATTAAACTGAAATACATAAAACTACATACTTATAACGCACTGGTATCATTCGCTTGTTGTTGTATAGCGTAAAATAGCATATCTTTCAGTATACCCCAGCACATTTTACATACAGAGACGGCAGCGGCGCGCCCAAAGGGAGATGCCTCTTTGAAGATAGCGGCGATACATTTATTACTGCGTTTTGCATACCGGCCAGTGCAGCCCAATTGGAGTCATTCGATGCAATTGCAAGGATTGATCTTAAGCTATATATGTGGAGCTGTGGAGCTATATCCTCGTTTATATCTAGCAGTGGATTTCAAAGGTAATGTACATACACAATATTTGGCGACCTGTTTAGCGCAGGGGTACTAACCCCACCTTCTGCGCCAGAGGTCCCGGGTTCGATCCCCGGACAAGACAAATATTTGTGTGCATGAACATGTCTATTTGTCTTGGTCTGGGTGTTTAATATGTATATTATGTATGTATTTACAAAAAAAAAAGTATATAAGTATGTTTACCCGTTATCTAGTATCCATAACACAAGTTCTTCATGATACTTAACGTGGGTTAGATAATGGGTGTATAAAAAAATAAAAAAAAAAAAAAAAAAACTTTTCATCCAATATTATTAGTATGAATGGGCGGCCGAGGTATAATCTGTGTGGTTAACGTCAAGAATATCTGGGTAAAGTGTATCCTCTGTTTTAATCCAGGCTAAAAACTATGTGTGTGCAAAATTTCATTTAAATCCATTCAGCTGTTTTGTTCGTGATTGAGTTACAAACATCTAAAACTTTCATATTTTTAGTAAGAAGTAGGATAAGTAAGTACAAAAAAATAAACTCATTTGCAGCACCAGAAGCTTACTTCGAAATGGATTAGAGTGGGATTACACTCATTGTCCGTGGTACGTTTCAGTTGTCCGGTCAACTGTACTACAGTAGTACATACATTTTATTATTGAAAATTAGAAAAACAAAAATGAATGTCAGAAGGATTAAAAAATATATATATCAAATAGACAAGGTCAAAAAAAAAATATGTAAAAATATGACGAGTTTTGATAACGAAGAAAAAAATACCATTTTTTTTTTTTTTCCCACCATTGAAGTCCCTGCATACCAAATTTCATCCAAATCCGTTCAGTAGTTTTTATGTGAAAGAGAAAAAAAACCAACTGTCATACTTTCGCATTTATAATATTATAGTAGGATTCTGTTTGAATTAAATACAATCAACATTAGCCATACATCCAAACCAGGTTGTAAGCCACGTGCGTTAATCGGCAAATGTCCTTTTTACCTAGTTTCGAATGAACCAAAACAATTTAGTTAATGGTCCATTGTTTCACGTAATTCAGTGTTTTCAAACTACTATAAAAAAGATATTCGATGCGAGAACTGATAAGAACGTTTTCACTTTTATCGGCGTGTAACTTCCTTGCATTAATAGTATTATAGCTGAAGAAAATCTTAAGAATATTTTCATCAATCTCTACGTTGCTAAATGCCTACAAAAATAACAAAAATACCTACAAAAATAACAAAAATACCTACAAAATATGGCCATTTCCTGAATTGAAAATTCTACGTTACAAGAGAGCGTCTGTCTGCATGATATTTGGTCAAATCGAATTGAGAATCTTAACACGCTATATGGAAAATGCATTTTTTGATATAAACTATAGGATGGTCAGAGATGTTACAAATGTTTTAATAAGATGTACACAGAGATGTGCAAAATAGTTTTGAAAATGTATTTGAATAGAAAATGCAAATACTTTTTGATTTTTCATTTCAAATATAAAATGCAAAATATTTTTTCATGTTGTATTTGAAATACTAAATGCAAAATACGTATTTTCAAAATACTTTTTAATTTTTTTTTTTTAATAAAATACTTTTATCTCTCATTTTCATATCGTAAATTTCAAATTATTTAAATGTGTTTACACGCTTTATGAACTCGTCATTAGCCATTTTTAATGACCCCACTGCTGGGGCACTGGCAGTCCATTTAGATGGATAAGGAGGATGGGTCCTCCGATTTTAACTAATTTTAATTTATATCCGCGAAAAGTACGCGATAGTCCTCGTTATTTATTCAACTTTATATTCTTAGTAATAAGGTCGTGTCGCGGACAAAAAGTCCTTCAATGTCCGTCGTCTGCGCAGGCCATTACTATCTCGCTTCAGTTGTACTCTAAAGTCTGCATGGTTTGAGTTGCGTTCTCAACTTGAAATTCTAAATTCAGAAACTGACCATACCATAAGTAAGTACGGTCTTCACTATGACCACTTTTAATCGCCTCTGTGGTCTAGTGGTTACAACCACCGGTATCATACCCAGGGGCCCCGGGTTCGATTCCCAGCGGTACATATTGTATTGGGTTTGGTTGGTGGTAGGACTTGTTGTGAGTCTGCCTGGTTAACTACCACCATCTTATCCATAACAACAATGTTTTCAGCATTGTTGTGTTCCGGCAGTTAGAGATAAGATAGCCAGTTCCTCAGTGATTGAGGATTCCGGAGAGGCTCGCTTCCATCTTCGGCCTTATCAATATTTAACATCAGGGATGATAAAGGCAAAGAGTCTCCCCGTCTTGTATAAAAAAATAAAAAAAAACTTACCACGCCACACACACGCCAATTACACGCCAATGTCGTATTTGGAATCTTGTTGGTTTTGCAAGTGTCATAGAGAAAACTAATTTTGAAAATGTCAAAACAAAGTACGACATTGGCGTGATTTGAGCACAGAATCGCTAACTGATAAATTTAAATAGAAAAATATTGGAAAAAAAAAACAAATCGGCTTTTATTTTCAATATTTTTCTATTTAAAAGTTACGAGTATCATAAGCATAAAAATAGCATTGAAAATGCAAAAATTTTAAAATCATAAAATCGCTAAGTGGTCATAGTGAAAAAGGACCCAATAGTAAATGTCATGTGCTTAAGATGATGATCCGTATCTAGTAAACATAACAAAGAACTTACCTTGAACTAGATGCTTAGTGTGATGTAAGAAATCTTATTATTATTATTACTTATTACAAACGTCATTCTAACATCGTACCCAAGTATTTGCCTCGTCACCGCATCCTGTCCCTCCCCGCAACTCAAACCCGAAACATGACATGACATGTCCAATGTCTAATTTGCATAAACTAAACTTGACAAAAAACTACTTTTAAATACATTATATTTCTGTGTTGTTATTTTTTAATGTTGCTGTACGCCTGGTAGCTACGTAGTTGAAGAAAATTAAAGGCGACTACCACCAACGGACACTGATTTGGCGCTAAACACTTTTATAAGCGCTAAATCAGTTATTCAGTTCATTCATTCGTTTGAAGTAAAAAGTGACAGAACGATGTTTTAACTATGTTTAGCGCTAACCGTAATTAGTTACACTTGGTGATAGTCCGCCTAAGATTGGAATAGTTTAATTATTGAATTGGATAAAATGGTATTGCTCATAAACACATTCGTTTTCGTTGAAACAAAACAACTTTTACGGGTTAAAACGTAAGGTTTTTTTTTATAAACAAGTTAGGATTTATGATTTTTACGATTCGACACCTTTTCTGGAGCCGTGGTCGTGGGGTGGTATAGATTTCTTTCAGAAACTGTTTTATGAAGGTACCCTTGAAATCAGAATGTTTATTTAAGCAATCTTATTCTATGTTCACTTCGTACACAAAGCCGAAATTCTTTTGATCAAAAGCCGCAAATCTCGACAAAAGTGTCCTCACATACTTGAAAAAAATAAATTAAACTACCTTGAAAATATATTGAAAATAATGTTGTGTTGTTGGCTACATGAAGACTTCTAATATTGAAATTAATAAATATCACAACATCGATTTGATTCTCGTATTGCATTTTGTTCTTACTGTTATTTTTTAGGGAGAGTGGTCAGCATGGGATGACAGAAGATAAAAAAATTATAGCCGTGCCATTGTCGAAAAAAAATCACTGCTCTCATTTCACAGTGGTTTTATTCTAGTAAATTTTATTATTAAAATTTATCACAAAAACTATTTTTGCAAAAAATTAAAAATATTGATGGCTGTTTTCATCTTAAGGTGGTACGACTTCTATACAAACAAACATTACACAATTATTGGTTCATCATACCTTAACAATACATTAATACATGCGCAACTAACTCGTTTCAGTTATTTGTTTGCGCGAAATAATTAAAAAATTGTACATTCATACATAAAACACGAATATACTAATATCTTATAATTTCAATAATTCTACGTATGTGTGTGTGACCCATCGCATTTATATAGCTCATGTATCAAAGTAATTTTTTTAAATAATTTCGCGCAAACAATTAACTAAAACGAGTTAGTTGCACATATATTTATGAATTATTAATGTGTGATGAACCAATTAATGTGCAATGTTTGTTTGTATGGAAGTCGTACCACCTTAATCGATAGTCAAACATTTGTAAATATATTTTTTTATAACTTTTTAATTTTGCATTTTACAATGCTATTTTTCTGTGATAAATATTAAACAAGAAAATATACTAGAAAAAAGCAACTAGTCTCATGTCGCCCTGACGGGATTCGAACCCGCATCCTTGGGGATTCGGCCCAATGCACTAACCAATTATGCTACAGAGACCTATGAGGACACGTCGAATTATTCTAGTATATTCACCGTTCTACGGTGTTGATGGCTGTTTTCATCTTAATCGATAGTCAAACATTTGTAAATATGTTTCTTTCGAATACGAGGATATTTCTCTCATTAATAACGACGCTGGCCAACACCGTAGAAAGGAAATTAAACTAAAAAATTTCGATGGGGCCTCATAAGTCTCGGTAGCATAAATTGGCTGTGCATTGGGCCGGATTCCTAAGGATGAAGGTTCGTATTCCATCTGAGCGATATGACACCAGTGGTTTTTTTTTCTAGAATATATTCTTATGAAAACTCAAGTTACATGCACAGTTCAGTTATTTTTAGAAACTAAAATAACAAAACCCAAAAGGAAACTAGCGTGCTCCATCTTGTTAATATTCATAAATCGACTTGTCTCATGTTCATAAATAAATTAAATATTCAGAAAAGTCGACAGACCACCCTTAACCAACCTCCTTACTAAACTTATCACGCAAGGAAAATAAAAAATACTCATGCTCTATGGTTATTTATAATCTGTCCACAGATAATTTGTATTAAATATTTTGGCGGGATTTTACCACAGAACATAGTGCATATAAGTTTGTAACTACAGTTTAAACTACACGCTCGGAAAAGGTTTTTTCATTCAGTTTCTGCGTAGAAAATAGCTTTTTGCGGCCTAGCGCGGTAAAGTACTTTTTTAATTTAATACCTAAAATACGTCATAATGCGTTCCGAATCGCACTATTGACTTTTTTTTACATTTTATTCTTATTTTAAATAGCTTTGAATTAATTATAATACTCCGTTTTTGTTTTATGATAATAGTATTTTAGTTAATTGAATCATAAAAACAATAACAATAGATTAAGCTATATGTTATAAGAAAATTATTTATTAATATTAATTTATAAATTTATATTAGGCTGGGTGAGATTTCACAACTTATGATTGGATTTCGGAACACGACATAAACCTTTATTATTAAATTGTCTTTGTCTTGTACCTCATGTCAATGTCAACATTTACCGAATCACTTTTATTGTTAATTATAAGTAACAATATGTTCCTACCTTAAATAACTTTGAATTAACTATAATACTCCCTTTTTTATTATTTAAGTTTTTTATATCTTTAAAACAACAAGTATATTGTATGGTATTTTTACAGGTTTTTGGTTTTCTCGACGTTTCGGCACCTTTTCAGCTACTGAAAGTAATGGTTTGCTGAAAAGGTGCCAAAACGTCGGGAAAACCAAAAAATACTTTTAAAAAAACCATACAATATAGAGGTCGGATAACTAAAGTTGTCATGTTCAACACATTTAGTAGACGTCGGTCATTCTCAGCGGATCTGATTTTTGAGCGTTAGTTCTATCAATTATTTGATAAAACCTAAAACCTATACCTACTCTTAATTTGGTAAAACATCATGCAAAATAATTTTTTAAAAGTTGTTTTCCTAATTTCCATTCGCAGAACCCAGAATCACACTTTCTACCTTTAATAGTTACAGCACAGCTATGATTTTACATGACTCTCTATAATATTTCGAAAGTAAATTAATACAATGTGCTAATTTAAAAATATCATCAGTTTACCAAGTGTATTTATTTAGATAGAACGAAAAATATCTGTGTCCGTTCATTGTACCTAATTTTTTGTCACGGTTAAGGATTGGCAAATACCTCACTACCAGAGTAAATTATACCCATCTTCGGAATACGTTAGTCAGTAGTGCCGCGGCAGTCAACCGAAGCCGTCGATGTCACGTATTACGCTACCGTACGTTACGCTGTCACAGTAAATAACGTAAGTACCTATTTCCATTTGCATGGTTTTTGATATCTCTAATTTCGTTCACTCATTGATTATTATGCAGAAATGCATCGTTGAATTCATCCTTACAGCATTTTTCAATATTCTTTACCATTTTTTTTAATTTGAAAAAGTGTTCCTAATTTCCATCACCCGATTCTGTCACACTAAAATTATTAAATGCCTATTAGTTTTTGTTTTTAATAGTAAAAAACTAAATTAAAATTATTTTGCTGCAGAATACATAGTGAATGTATTTGTCATCTCAAATTACTTTACTGAATTAAAAATCCGACTTTAGGATGTTTTTTTTTTTTAATCCACATAAGCAGTAGTGTTTCTTTTGGCCATTTACATCTGAAAAATGACTTGTATGCTTATTATGTCGATGTATGTGTTATTAAAAAATAAATTCATAAATTATTGAGCAATTACTTAATTCTCGCCATCGCGAATCTATTTTAATCACGCGCAAAAATTTATCGTTTCATAAATTAATGGTTTTTTGAAGTGCCAAATGTACACATTAATATAGTTTATGTGTTTGTCAAGTTTTTGGTCGGTACAAAGATTTTAATGAAAAATAAAAATCGTGATGGAAATTATACGAAGAACACCTTGTCGTGAGAATGACCGACGTATAGTTGGATTTTTAATTCAGTAGAGTGATTTGTCAGGTTGTCAATGTCACTTTGTAAAAATAATGCTATATTAAAATGTAGCTATAATGACAATATTAAATTTGTGTGCGTGAATAAGCAATACTTACTGAACTAGAACTGGATCTGCAGAATTCATTACGAAAAACAGTTTAAAGTAGGATTATTTTTACAAAATGACATTGGCACCTGTCAAATTACTCTACGGAATAAAAAATCTGACTATAGTGTTTGTGAATAAACGAGCGACTGACGTTGCACTACATGGGCATCTATATAGTCTGTCTGTCTCTCTAGCGCGCTGTCAAACTTTGAGTATGAAGGAGACAGTTATTGTTTAACTATTAACCGCCTCTGTGATCTAGTGGTACAACCACCTGTATCAGACCCAGGGGTCCCGGGTTCGATTCCCAGCGGGGGTACATATTGTATTCGGTTTGGTTGGTGGTAGGACTTGTTGTAAGTCCGCCTGGCTAGCAACCACCATCTTATCTAAGTCTGACGCCATAACAACTATGTTTTTAGCATTGTGGTGTTCCGGCAGTTAGAGTTAAGATAGCCAGTTCCTCAGTGATTGAGGATTCCGGAAGAGGCTCGCTTCCATCTTCAGCCTTATCGATACTTAACATCAGGTATGATGAAGGCTAAGAGCGTCCCCGTCGGTCATAAAAAAAAAACTATTGCTACCGAGTGCTATAGAGTGTTTTTTAATTACATGCGTCTATTCTTTTTTGAAATTGCATTAGTTGAGGACTGTGAACGTGCCAGCTTTTTAGGTAACTGACCTGAGGGATTACCATCAACTGTAATGCGATTCATTTTAGGTTACTTTCAGGTAGTAAGAGCTGGGGTCGCCGCTAGACGCGCCATATGGCAGCATCCCACTCTCACAACTTACAATGAATTGCATTACAGTTGATGGTAAGGCCCCTGTACAACAAAATATCGGGTAATAAACAGTGTGCACTGAAATCCGTAAAAGTCGATTTATTTCAAATTACTTCACCCAGATATGAAAATTTATCGGCAACTTAATTCGACAGTATAAAGCTCTTACTATTCCCTCACTATATCACATTTTGCTATAAAGCTTCTAGCTAGATCAATGAAATAGTTCGCGTGTTCCGTATAAATTTTAATTGCCTGCTTGCTCAAGAAGGCTTTTAGCTAAAAATGCGCCGCAAATGCCCTGCTATTTTAATGGCGGTCTGAGATTCTTTATACAATAAAGGCTAATTTGAGAACTAGATAGAGTTTTACACTTTATTATTATCAAACAAATATTCATTAACTAATCTATTGCTAATTTTATGGATGACTAGTAGCCACCCGCTGTTTCACCCGAAAGAAACCAAATCCTAACTAATCATTATAAATGTGAAAGTGTGTTTGTTTGTCCTTCCTTTCGAGATTTATGAATGTTATTTTTACATGTTAATGTTTACAATGTTTATGTTTATTTTACATGTTAATGTTTACATTACAATGTGAATGTTTTACTATCTATAATTTGCGCCTTTTTTGATATATTTATATTTCTTTTTCTTCTTTTTACTTTTAACCGACTTCAATAAAGGAGGAGGTTCTCAATTCGACTGTTTTTTTTTTTTTGCGTTTACCTAGATGACATTGTTGTGTATGGGCTGATTTTTAGTGTAAGTAACACTATCTGGCCTTAGCTAGCTAGCACCGACTCCAAAAGTTTTATTTTTTACTTTTTGAAGTCGGTTTGAATTTTTTTTATAAAATGTTTTTTTGTTATTGTACATGACTTGCAACCATAGTTTGACATCCATAATGTTTTGAATATTTTTAAATTTTCGCAATTTGACATGTTAAAAATTTATATAGTCACCTTTTAAATTAAAATGTATATTTTTTTTATTTAATTATAATTTGCATGCAACCGTTGTTGGCTGAATGAGAAGCGCCTTATTATAGAATAACAACTGTAATATACAGGTTGGTTAACGAAAGCTGGCGCATTATCAGTACTCACACTAATGCAATTTCAACAAACGAAGAGACAATGCAAATAGTACACTCTATGTAGCAAAAGCAAAACAATAACTATGTCCTTCATACTCGTAGATTTGTCCGCGCGCGAGAGAGAGACAGACTAGTCTTGATGACCATGCAGTGCAACGTCACGCCGCGCGCTTATTCACAGACACTACGTGTAAATGTGTTGTACGTGCCATACCTCAGAGCTAGCGCAGACGACGGATAACGGAGGACTTTTTGTCCGCGACACGTCTTTATTGTTAACTAAATAAGATTCAACTTAGACCGCGTATATCCGCGAAAAGTACGCGATATTCCTCGTTATTTATTCAACTTTATGTTCTTAGTAATAAGGTCGTGTCGCGGACAAAACGTCCTTCAATGTCCGTCGTCTGCGCAGGCCATTATTGTTAACTAAATAAGATTCAACTTAGACCGCGTATATCCGCGAAAAGTACGCGATAGTCCTCGTTATTTATTCAACTTTATGTACTTAGTAATAAGGTCGTGTCGCGGACAAAAAGTCCTTCAATGTCCGTCGTCTGCGCAGGCCATCAGTCAAATGCAAATAAAATTATTTATTCTATTCTATTCTATCCTTCACGCCGTAACTAAGCACCCAATCCACTTGATTTTTGGCATAGACTTAGTAGAAAGAACAGAGAGTAACATAGCGTATTTTGTTCCCCGATATTCCCACGGGAACGGGAACCACGCGGGTGAAACCACGGGCGAAACTAGTATCGAGATAAAATGTAGCCTGTTTTTCAATCTAGCTAGGGTAATAAATAAATAAATATTTCCATACAATCACACCAATTATCTAGCCCACGTTAAGTATCATGAAGAACTTGTGTTATGGATACTAGATAACGGATTTTTTTTTTGTAAATACATACATAATATACATATTAAACACCCAGACCAAGACAAATAGACATGTTCATGCACACAAATATTTGTCTTGTCCGGGGATCGAACCCGGGACCTCTGGCACAGAAGGTGGGGTTAGTACCCCTGCGCCAAACAGGTCGTCAATAATTAATAACTATCTAGTATGCCTCTCGTCGTGTGCCGTGTGGTGGCGGCCTAAGAATACAAGTGTCACCACTCCCTTACATGCCTGGGATGTCGTAAGAGTCGACTAAGAGGCTCGACGCATTGAACACCTGTGCGAGAGAAGGAAAATATAAAACAAACCCTCTACCAACCCGTCGGCCAGCGTGGTAGCAGTAGGCTAATAGCCTCCTATGAACGCCACAACATGCGTGAGCTAGGAGAGGCCTATGTCGAGCAGTGGACGTCCACAGGCTGATGATAGATGATGCCTCGACGAGATGATGCTGACGAGGATTTCCTAGGAGAAGGATTCTCTTAGGAAATCCTTGCCCGAGTTCGTTTACTTTTTTTTTTTCAAGACACGAGTGCTTATGTTTCTTGCAGGCGTTTCCAAATAGATTGCATCATCATATCATTAGGCGAAATAGCATTAGAACGCTGTCCTATTTATTATAAAAAATAACGAAGAATCAGGGGGTAATTGTCTTATTTTAAAATCTATCGTAATCCCTTTCAATTCGTCATTTGAAAGATATATATACATACTTCAAGCCGTCACTATTTGACATTTGAAAGGGATTATGATCGGGACGCGTTTTAGAAGGTATTGAATGAACGAAATTGAACTGTCTAAGCAAAGTGACAGACGAAAATATCTTTCAAATGTTTGGAGAAGTGTCAAATAAAGTGTCATTTAAAACATCATTCGTTCTGAAAGGGATCACAATCACAATACCTTTGAAAGGGATTGTGATAGAATTTGAAATTAGACAATTAGGGGGCTGGTTCACCTCTAGGTAGTCTTTATAACTAAAGATTTAACAAGGCCCTGCCGGCCTACCGCCATCTATTAGAAACCATCTCAAAATTGCGTTACCCCGCTAAAATGTTAGCGGGACAGGAATACGTTATTGAGCTATTGCGATAAAAGCCGCTCACGCTAAAGCTACATGCCTATCAAGGACACCGCTATATCACGTGATATGATATAGCACATGATGCTGTCCTGGTTACCCCGCTAAAATGTGAGCGGGACAGGAATACGTTATCGAGCTATTGCGATAAAAGCCGCTCACGCTATAGCTACATGCCCCCTATCAAGGACACCGCTATATCACGTGATATGATTTAGCGCATGATGCTGTCCTGGTTACGCCGATAAAATGTGAGCGGGACAGGAATACGTTATCGAGCTATTGCGATAAAAGCCGCTCACGCTATGGCTACATGCCCCTTATCAAGGACACCGCTATATCACGTGATATGGTATAGCGCATGATGCTGTCCTGGTTACGCCGATAAAATGTGAGCGGGACAGGAATACGTTATCGAGCTATTGCGATAAAAGCCGCTCACGCTATGGCTACATGCCCCTTATCAAGGACACCGCTATATCACGTGATATGGTATAGCGCATGATGCTGTCCTGGTTACCCCGATAAAAAGTGAGCGGGACAGGAATACGTTATCGAGCTATTGCGATAAAAGCCGCTCACGGTAAAGCTTCATGAACCCTATCAAGGGCACCGCTATATCACGTGATATGATACAGAGCATGATGCTGTCCTTGTTACCCTGCTAAAATGTGAGCGGGACAAGGACACGTTATCGAACTAGTCTCGATAAAACCCGCTCATGCTAGAGCTACATGCCCTCTATCAAGAACACCGCTATATCACGTGATATGATATAGCGCATGATGCTGTCCTGGTTTCCCCGCTAAAACGTGTGCGGGACAGGAATACGTTATGGACCTATTGAGATAAAAGCCGCTCACGCTAAAGCTACATGCCCCCTATCAAGGACACCGCTATATCACGTGATATGATAGAGCGCATGATGCTGTCCTTGTTACCCTGCTAAAATGTGAGCGGGACAAGGACACGTTATCGAGCTATTGCGATAAAAGCCGCTCATGGACTGAATACAGTATATCAGTATAATTATCGTTCAGCGGGTGTCGTCCACAAAGCAGGCGGTCGCCAGGCGGACAGGCGCGCGCACCTTTGTATGCGCGCCGCGAGATCGAGAGATATAGCCCTGATTTTGTTTAGTTAACCACAGAGGATCGCTGGTAGTAACTTTATATTAATCAAGCCTTTAACCTTATGGTAAATTTTAAATAGAAAAATATTGGAAAAAATTAACTCGGCCACAAGTGAATTCTCAGACGGGAATCGAACCCGCGACCTTTGGAAATCCGGTCCAATGCTCTTTCCAAAGGTCGCGGGATCGATTCCCTTGTGGCCGAGTTAATTTTTTCCAATATTTTTCTATTTAAAATTTACCATAAGTATAAAAATAGCATTGAAAAATGCAAAAATTACAAAATCATAAAAAAAAAAAAGCCTTTAACCGCCTCTGTGGTCTAGTGGTACAACCACCGGTATCAGACCCAAGGGTCCCGGGTTCGATTTCCAGCGGGGGTACATATTGTATTCGGTTTGGTTGGTGGCAGGGCTTGTTGTAAGTCTGCCTGGCTAGCAACCACCATCTTATCTAAGTCTGACGCCATAATAAAAATGTTTTCAGCATTGTTGTGTTCCGGCAGTTAGAGATAAGATAGCCAGTTCCTCATCAGTGGCTGAGGATTCCGGGATTGTCTTGTCCGGGGATCGAACCCGGGACCTCCGGCACAGAAGGCTGGTATACGTACTTACCCCTGTTCCAAATAGGACGTTATATAATTTTATGTGCGGTGTTTGTGCGAGGTGAAGAAATGCTGCTGCATTTATGTCTCTTGAAAAATATATCAAACAAAAATTACTTTTTGGTTTTGTTTTGCTCATTCTAACCGATTCATATTACTCAAGTAAAAGAAAATCAGAAAAATATTGCTATTTTAATTAGGAAATGTGGTAAAATAATTATAATGCAAAAATTATTTTAACTGTCAATTTGATTTTTAACTCCAAATGTAAATAAGTTGCTTTTTTTCCAATATTTTTCAATTTAAAATTTATTATAAGTATAAAAATAGCATAAAAATGCAAAAATAAAAAAAGCATAAAAAAATACATAAACACAATCTAACCATGCCCTTAACGCATTTCATATCAGCGCCATCTGTCGTCCGCCGCTTGAAACTCCATCGATCGCGGATCAATCCGCCATCGACAATCACAGACAATTAATTAGCCGCACACAATGGATCGAGGGATCGATCCTGATACGAGATACGATTCAGACATGTTTACTCATGGACTAAACACTACCCGTTTGATCTAACTGTTTTACAACATAACTAATTAGGTTTTTTATTTACAATGCTATATGATAAATTTTACACTTGACGGTACTCGAATCCGCAACCTATGCTTTGAGCTCAGTCCCGTCTGAGCTAGAAAATAACAATAACAATACTTATCAGCAGTTAAATAAAAACTTAACAATGCAGAATTCTATTCGTTCGGAAACTTTAAAGTTTATTTTTATTTTCTTTTCTTTTCTTTGGGAAGCTTACAGCATCATTCACAAATTAGCTAAATAAGCTAATAAAATAGCAATATTAATGATATAATATCAAATTGCATGACGTAGCTAGCTTGTCATTCCTGTATGCAATACTGTAATGTACAGCATGTAATTTAACTGTTACATTATCAGGTACAGAATTTAAAAAAATAGGTTAAAACAAAAATAGACCAATAAAAAAAATACATACGCTATCTATAGTATACAGAAAAATGGTTGATTGGTGTGCGTTTTAGAGGTGTAAAATTTGTATTTTTGTAGACAAGGTTTCAATTTTTTTTTATAATTTAATTCTTTTTATGAAAAATATAATTTCGATCTATATCATTATTTTCCAAAAAGTTTTTAATCACACTGAACCTCAAAAATTGAGGGAAAACGTTTGTAAAAACACTTTTTTTACTGTTAAACTGAAAAAAGTCTAGCTATAACTCCATCGTACTATCCGTTTTAACAATGCGAAAGCTGAAAGAAGTTGTAGGCCTTTTAAAGGGTGCATCAAACATAGTGCATTTTTTGAATAAAATATGTTCTTTTTACTTAAAAGAAAACAGAAATGTTTATTCGACCTTCTTTATTTTCCAAAAAGCTTTTAACAACATTGCACCTAAAATTTGAAGAAAAAAAATCCGGCCAAGTGCGAGTCGGACTCGCGCACCGAGGGTTCCGTAAAATATGTTTATTATATGATGTATGATGTAAAAAATTACCGGTTTTCGCAATTTTTCCTTTATCTGTACTATAAGACGTTACTTCGTACCAAATTTCAAGATTCTAAGTTTACGGGGAAGTACCCTGTAGGTTTTGATTCCCGTGCTGAAAATTTACTGAAATTTGCGGCATTAACGGCTGTATCTTTTGATTGCTTTGGCTTAGAAGTTTGATTTTTTCACAGCTCCAAGGGTCAGTAGACCTGAGTATTAGGTATAAATTTCAGTTTGATACCTCCACGCGTTCCTGAGAGTCTTGACAGACGGACGGATGGATGGACGGACAACGAAATGATCCTATAAGGGTTCCGTTTTTTCCTTTTGAGGTACGGAACCCTAAAAAACGTTATAGTTAACACATGACCTACCAAAAAGTTTTTAATAAACATTCTTTTTAACTGTTAAACTGAACAAAAACGCGCTATATCTCCATCGCACTGTCCGTTTTAACAATGCGAAAGCTAAAAGAAGTTGTAGGCTTTATTAAAGGGTGCATCAACAGGTTCATGCATTTTTTTTCCTCTTTCAGCCTATTTATAGAGTTAAGGTAGGGACGTATCGCTCGCGACAGTCCGCTACCGTCGTCCTACTAAATAACGCTGTCCAGCTAGCCTTTGGTTGTACCGCCGGAAAGCGTTATGCTGAATGCACGCAGTAAGAAAAAGCTAAGTGATTTAAAAAGTTAAATAGGTATATTGTTAGGTATATCGTATAGGCTTGATAAGCTCTGACATCAGGATGGCCACTAATCTTCATACGATAAGAAGAAGAAGAAGTTAGGAATATTTTGGAAAATAACCTTTCTAGTTCTAATCAAAAAAATTAACCCTTTAAATCTAGTTAAACTTATGAACTAAGAGCAAAAATTTACTAATTTACTTTGTAAAAAGTACGGCTCCCTGCAGCGGTGCCAATATTTATGAAAACATCATTTTAAAAAACTAAACCATATTGATTATTTTATTTTAATAAAATTTAAAAACAACTTTACTGGACACTGGATGACTGGCCTAGGGGCGTACCATGACCTCTTATGGCGATTCTAACAACCTGAAAATAGCTAAGAGTTATGGTACAGCCCCTGAACTGAACACCCGTGACAACGACCCATGAAAAGGTGTCGAAAGGTCTGGAAATCCATAAAATATTACGCATTTTCAAAACCACAAATAAGAATCGCGTTTTCATCCGGAAAAGTCCACAACAAACTCCAAAAACCCAAATGTGTGTAGATTACTTAAACGCGTTGAAGTCTTTTATTGCGATAAAAAGTTTAATCATCATTTGCCGCATAAAACCTTCCTATACTGCACCTTTTTGCTCAATTCAGCGCCCGCGCCGTATTTCGGCTGCGCTGTTTATCTCCTATCTCGAGATACGACGGTATCGGCTGAATCTTTATGCGGCCGTATCAGATCGCGGGAGATATACGCAAAAGCGCGGTGATTAACAGATACGTATAGATATTGGGATATTTAGGAGGAAGGGCGGAGATATAAGTGACTAGGGCCGGTTTTGATACGTTAACTCTCTAACACTCACTTTACTACGAAACTTGTACTAATTAAAGCAGTCCAAATACAGATAGTCATTGTTTGCACTCAAATCAGCGAAATTCGATGGTGATGTGATAAGTTCAACATGTTAGAAAGTCTATTAATTATTTTATTTGTGTATAATGCCCATTGAAGAATTAATAGGTACTTACGGTAATAGGATGACCTGTTTGGCCCAGGATCCTCGACCAAAACAAATATTTGTGTGTATGAACATGTCTATCTGTATATTTTCTTGTTTAATATTTATCACATAAAAATAGCATTGTAAAATGCAAAATTAAAAAGTTATAATGTCTATCTGTCTTGGTCTGGGTGTTTAATATGTATATTATGTATGTATTTAGAAAAAAAGTATATAACTATGTTTATCCTATCCATAACACAAGTTCTTCATGAAACTTAACGTTTGCTAGAAAATTGGTGTGTTTGTATGCAATTATTTATTAATTATGATTTACAACGTAGGCAATACCTACATATTAATTCCATGATCATGCCATATTTTCATCATCATGTCATTTGTTGTTGATCTATTTTATTATTTTCGATTTTGTATTGGAACGGAAATGTTAAATTCTTTCCAGAAAATGAAGCTCTGACTTCTTGAAAAACCAACTATATCGCACAAAACTACAATAAAAAAATACAGTCTGAAAATTTTCAGGTAAATCTATATTCCTAAGATGCTAACTGATATTGGGTAATTCAAAAGCTAAGGAGATGGTTTTTTATCTACTTGATACCGATTAATAACGACGACATAATATCATTCCATTCCATTACAATACGCTATTTATTGTAATATATTAAATAATATACTTACTATTTATAAAAGGTTTGCAACTCAAATGAAAATGACGTTGAGTAAGATGGACTATGCAGAATAATTATAAATAGAGGGTTCATTTTTGTCGCGACAATTAATTTGTAAAGAAGGTGGAATCCGGGAAAATGTCCACACGGACAAAATTACAATGCGAGTGTGTGTTTCAACACGCTCTGTTTCTAAAATAATAATTTTATTCATCAAAATAAAAATAAAATATTCCCCAATCAAGGTTTACAACTGTCACCTTTCATTTGCCCAAGGTCAACTTTATATTTTCAACGCCAACTACATACATGTCAAACAAAGGTCAACTTTTATGTAGAGTGTGATCAATTCTTATTTTCAAAGGTCCACTTGACTTAAAAAAAAATTTTTTTTCCTTAAGTAGACCTTGCAGCATAAGAATTAACCACATAAAAAAAGTAAATGCATACAATCACACCAATTATTTAGCCCCCATGGATACTAGATAACGGATAAACATACTTATTTTCCTTTTTTTTTTATACATAAGTAATGTACATATTTAACACCCAGACCAAGACAAATAGATAGATAGACATGTTCATGCACACAAATATTTGTCTTGTCCGGGGATCGTAATCGACCTCTGGCGCAGAAGGCGGGTTTAGTACATTCAACACAAAAGTTGACTTAGAGTTGAAAAAGGTTATCTTTAGACTGATAAAACTAAACTTTTAATCATAAACGTTAATTTTGTGTACAAAAAGTTCAATTTAGATATGATGGAGATCAACTTGGATATGACAAAGATCAAATGTGTTGTCAAAGATCAGTTTTACGTTGACAAGGACAACTTTAATAAGACAAAGGTTCGATTTGGTTTGGCAAAGATCAATTTTGATGTAACAAAGGTTGACAAAGAACAATACTGTGTTGACGAAGGTCAACTTTATATTGAAAACTATGATGCAACAAACGACAAATTTTGAGTTGATAAACTATAAAGGTCAACTTTATTTGATTGAGATCTTAATGGATGGACACTCACACACATTACACAATAAGGGATTCAGCATAACGCTAATAACGCTTTATTGACGACCTGTTTGGCGCAGGGGTACCAACCGCACCTTCTGCGCCAGAGGTCCCGGGTTCGATCCCCGGACAAGACAAATATTTGTGTGAATGAACATGTCTATTTGTCTTGGTCTGGATGTTTAATATGTATATTATGTATGTATTTACAAAAAAAAAGTATATAAGTATGTTTATCCGTTATCTAGTATCCATAACACAAGTTCTTCATGATACTTAACGTGGGCTAGATAGTTTGTGTGATTGTATGGAAATATTTATTTATTTATTGATTTATTTTATTAAAAAAAAATACAATAAACTAAACCTCCTAAAAAAAACAAATAAACAATTTCTGTTTCTGTAAAACAAATCGTTTAATCCAATTTGTACCATAATGTCTGAGTTTAAGGTCCAGTTTCATACAAATAGTGGGTAATCTTGCGTTCGGCCCAGGACGGTCAGGGTACGATCGCATCTTTGTCCTCCAGTTCGAATTAAAAACTTCTAATTGGGTATTTAAAAAATCATTAATTGTAACTGCCTTAAAAGATTATGGTGGATACGACGGTTTTCATTTTTAAAGAACTTTTATCAAAACGTGATTTTATATTTTTACTTTCACCATACAACATTTAACCACCTACTTGGTTATTTTTTTTATTTAATTATTTCTATATCAAAAGACAATAAAAACGTTTATATCAACAATCGCAGCAAAAGAAATAAATTTTCAGTATTTTTTTTACTGTTTTCAATACTGTGTATTAATGTTTTTAGAATTTCCCGACGTTTTGACATCTTTTCAGCATCGTGTTCAGGGGATGCCGAAGTTAAAAAGACATTGGGTCGGACTCTCTAAAGTTGCGTGTTCGAGTCCCATTTGAGCGATATATATAAGGAGACTATTTTTTTTTTCTAGTAAAAATAGCATTTTACTGCATCTGTAGTCTAGTATTCGGTTTGGTTAGCAACAATGGTTTCAGCGTTGTTGTGTTCCGGCAGTTAGAGATAAGATAGCCAGTTCCTCAGTGATTGAGGATTCCATCTTCAGCCTTATAAATACTTAAGATCAGATATGATGAATGCCAACCGTGGGTTGCACCAAGTTTTTTTTACGTTATACTGTGACTTTTACTGGGTTTATGGTTTAAAAATGTATGGGATTGACAGTTTTGACAAGCAAATAACAGTTACTTTATACGAATTCGTAAAAATAATTTAAGGTACAACCAGCGTTAACCTTCTCCCCGTTGTTCATAAAAAAATGTCGCTTACTTGATTCAAGCGCAGTAAGAAAACTTTATTGAAATAAAACAACTTTTACGGATATCAAAACCGATGACTGACAGTCATCCCGTGACCACGGCATCTGAAAAGGTGCCGAAACACCGGGAAAATAAAAAAAAAACCAAAAATACGGACAGTTACAACTTAGTTCGTGAAATTTTGCGCGTTTTGATATCCATAAAAGTTGTTTTATTTCAATGAACAGTACCCCTATTACGAGTTTGCTTAACATGACATTTACAGGACTCGTGAGCGTAGACTATCGGATACACTGCTCATGTCGGTAAAACAGTCGCTAAATATAAAGGAGACAGAGCTACATTTTACATTAACGTTTACTGTAACGTCGAGTTTGCCAAACTCGTAATAAGCCTACAGTACGCGCCAAAACATAAGATGTACGTATAAGAAAACTTATATTCCGCAAAAGTTGTTTTATTTCAATTATGAGTGCGCGAAGAAACTTAAGATGTGCTTAAACTTTAGTTTCGTCATGTCCACGCTATGCTTTCGTAGCTCCGTGATCGCAGATCGAGGACGCTTCAGGAAGGCACGGAGGTACCGATCGCATCGCTTCTTATTTGTACGACAACGTTCGCTCCTCTATTTTTGTTCACAAACACAAGGTTACGTTTGTTCAACCTCGGTGACTTATGCTAAAAAATGCAGCGTCTTTAAAGTATTTGCAAAATTAGGCGCAAATTATAAATACCTATGTTATAGAAAGATGCCTATCAGTATTGTTCACACATCAGATAGAGTGATCCTGACGGTATATCGAAAAAGTACGTACTTTTTGATATAACACTATTATAGGACGGTCAGAGATGTTATAAATCTGGTAATAAGATAAGATATATATTTCTTCATACTTTAATTAGTTAGATTTGTGTAGTTTCAGAGGCACTATTTTATGATTTTGTCTTGACTCTTTTCTTTTCGAAATGACCCGTAAAAAAATTAAAATTTTCAAGATTATTCGGAAATGGGGTTACATATACTATTGGAAATTAATTTAATAAGTGGACACCACAGAACTGTTCTGTGGTGGACACCAATAATATTTAGGATCGTATAGTATCATTTTCTCTTTTTTCGCTATTGTTATTTACTTCGAAGTGGTTTTGTGGTTTTTACGCCTAATCTGCTACCTTCCTCCTTTTCTCATTATTTCTTTTATCTCGCTTCAGTCAAGTAACCCCTAGGTGGTACGACTTCCATACAAACAGACATTGCACATTAATTGGTTCATCATACATTAATAATTCATAAATACATGTGCAACTAACTCGTTTCAGTTATTTGTTTGCGCGAAATTGTAAAAAAATGTACTTTCATACATGAGGTATATAAATGCGATGATGTACACACTCATACACAGAATTATTGAAATTATAAGATATTAGTTTATTCGTGATTTATGTATGAAAGTACATTTTTTTATTATTTCGCGCAAACAAATAACTGAAACGAGTTAGTTGCGCATGCATTTATGAATTATTAAGGTATGATGAACCAATTAATGTGCAATGTTTGTTTGTATGGAAGTCGTATCACCTTAAGGTATTTACTAGCATTCGTTCATATGACTTATCCAAATAATACTAGTTTCATATACCATATTTCCACATCCAGATCCCTTTAAAAAAAATCGCGATCTTTTTCAATACCAAAACAATAAACACTGAAACTCTAGCACGTCGCATCGATGTTCAAAACCAAACATAAACCGATTTATAACCGCGCCAAACCTAAAAAGGAATCGATTTTAAATCGCACAACAATATCCTTATGGAGTGGCTGGATAGTTAAATAGCTAAAGGTCGCGAATCGTGAGAGGAAACGTAAATAATTAACGATACGGCTAATTAAACTTATCTGGAGATACGCTGGTCGGATGCCACTGCGGCAAAGTTTAACCAAAGCTAAAAGTTCTATAGTTATTTGTAATCCCTGTTTGGCGCAGGGATACTAAGCCTGCCTTCTGCGCCAGAGGTCCCCGGCTCGATCCCCGGACAAGGAAAATATTTGTGTGCATGAACATGTCTATTTTTCTTGGTCTGGGTGTTTAATATGTATATTATGTATGTATTTACAAAAAAGTATATAAGTATGTTTATCCGTTATCTAGTAACCATAACACGTTCTTTATGAATTTAACGTGGGCTAGATAATTGGTGTTTGTATGCAATTATTTATTTATTTATAAAGCGTAGGTATAACTATGATTTGCCTTGCAAGCAATGTTTCTTTAGCATACTTTGACAGCACTGCACAATTGCTTATAGTTAACTAGCGGCCGCCCGCGGTTTTAGCCGCGTGAAATACCACGCGATAAAGCTATTCGTTATCTGTGTGCGGAATATTAGTAGGATAGTTAATTGTAGATAGATAGATAGATAAAACGCTTTATTGCACACACAAAGATTCAGTACATACAGAGCACAAGAAAAAAATCGCTCAAGTGCGAGTCGAACTCGCACATGAAGGGTTTCGTCTCTCACCCAAGGTTGCCTGGAAGAGATTGCTATGTAGCAATAAGACCGCCTATTGTGTGTTCCTCTTTTTTATCATTTCCCCTGTATGTGTTTGTTTTTGTATCGTGTACAATAAAGTTTCTACTGTTATTATTATTATATTAAATACACCTACCCAAAATGCACTTAAATTTTTCGTCTGCAAAAATAACTTTGTTTTTCATAGTGTCTGTATGAATGACAAAGTTATATTTGCGGTTTTCGAAAATGTGCTATAGCTCTGAAACTGCTAAATATGTTTCGTTCAATCTAATTTTCGTTGAAAGTTTTTATAAACACACATTTTACCACTTTGAAAGTGTATATCATTTAAATGGTTGACTTTGAGAAAAAACTGTTTTAGAAACTTCAATGTAATTTTTAAAGACACACCACCCACACGTAATGGTTTTATGAAAAAAAATCAGTTTCAGTTCCATGTATTACCTACTTACCAAGTTTCAACTGTGTAATCCTCATAGTTTTGGAATAAAGTGGCTGTGACATACATCGGACATGACGAATCTATTAGGGGTTCGTTTTTTGCCATTAGGCTACGAAACCCTAAAAAGTGTCTAACATTCTGAAAGCAATCTTTTATATTGCCCACAGCAAAGGAGTGGAACTCCCTCACTGCTCTGTATTTCCGAGTACTTATAACTCGACCACCTGCAAAGCAAGAGTGAATGGGTACCTTCTGGGTTAGCTCGCACTACATCGTGGATCGTGGAGCAAACAAATTCACAGTAAAATAAATTAAAAAAAAACATGTCTATTCATCAAGAGTTTGAGCAAAATTTGAAGAACTACACAATTTCGTTTGTAGGACCTCTTTCTTTTTTTCTATTTTTTAAATAAAACAACTTTAGGCGGTACCCAGACCGAAAGTGGCGCAGCGTTGAATTTTATTTAATATTGTAATTCTAATACACAATTTTAATAAAACTTTACGTGGAATTTTTAGAGCCCATTGTCTTGTATTTTTAGAAGGTATCGCTACGTCTCGTCATAGTCATTCGTAGAAGTAGATAGCAAATGTGTCAAAAACGGCCACTTTTAGCAGTTTCGCTATCTACTTCTAGCAGTGACTACGAGGGAATGCAATGATAACGTCTAAAAATACTAGACTATGGGCTCTAAAAATTTCCCGTAAAGTTTTATTAAAATTGTGTATTATTCGGCTCTTCTATCTGTATGCCAAATTTCATCCAAATCGCTTCAGTGGTTTTTTTGTGATAGAGTAACAAACATCCAAACATCCTCACAAACTTTTGCATTTATAATATTAGTAGGATATTAGGATTCATCATCACCCATTTTAAGTTTCCCCACTGCTGGGGTACTGGCCTTCCTTATGGATGGATAAGGAGAACGGGCCATGACCAACGGCTTAACGTACCTTCCGAAGCACGGAGGAGCTCGAGATAGTAAATTTTTGTCACCCATCCCGCGACCGACCATTGCGAAAGTTGCTTAACCTCAACAATCGCAGGCCGAGCGCGTGAACCACTGCGCCACGGGCTCCTCTAGGATATTAGGATTAATGACATTCTAATAAATAAGGTCCTATGATATGTCCCTGTGGAAGTTCAACATTAAAAAATATAAATACTTCTGGCAATGGTTACTATTGAGCCAATGTAGTATTTTTTATGACGGTGGGGTGACGTTTAGACTTCGTCATACCTGATGTTTTGTAAGTAATAATAAGGCTGATGGAAGCCGCCTCTCCCGGAATCCTCAACCACGAAGAACTGGCTATATTATCACTAACTGACGGAACACTACAAAATGTTGAAAACATTGTTGTTATGGCGTCAGACTTAGATAAGATGTTGGTAGGCGGAATTACACAAGTCCTACAACCGACCAAACCGAATACAATATGTACCCCCACTGCGAATCAAACCCTTACCCACTGGGTGTGATACCGATGGTTGTTACCACTATACCACAGAGGCAGTTGAAGTTCAGAGTCCATTTAGTATTCTGTACTTGATAGTTTTCTTACACAAACTCCCGGGAAAGTAGTTATTTACAAATCGGCAACAAAATCTTGATTTACCAAAAAAGGTAAATTCGGTTTTTTACTAACTTTACCTGTTAATTAAACTATTATCTTTGGCTGGTGAATTAATTGTCATAATATATAAAAAAGACCAATTGAAAAGTTATTATACTGACCTCTATTCCGCACAGCACAAGAGTCATCTAAAAGCATTCCCCAACTTTGTTTAGCAATAAATACTTTAGAAAATGGGACGTAAACTTTGCCAAAATTCTCATCCAAGTAAAAAACTTTGATTAAGCTCCTGCGTGCTGTTTTAATTTTCCGTAAAAGGCCTTCAAGTTTATTTAGCTGGCAACACTGAGCGTGGTTACAAATCAATTTTGGTCTGGCAACATTACTTCGGTGCTAATTGTCTGTCTCAAAACATTCCTCGCATAATGCAGATTTGAAAGAAAAGCAATATATGTTACGGAAAGAAATCTCCTTCTTGGAAAGTTAAATATTCATTTGTGAGCAGCCAATGGTAACATGCCACTGATTTTATGGATGGTTGGGTTTTATAGTTCAATTGACAGTCCTCGAGCATAAAGCGCGGGAAAATCTTTTTACTGTGTCACATCACATATCTCATTCGTAAAAGAAAAAAAACTGGTGACTGTAAAAATCAACGTGCGCGCACTCCATCTACTTATAGTATAAGCAATAAATGTTTTACTAGACCCTTCGTAACCAACAAGGCTTTTTACCTAAGAGGTTTTAGTAGTGCAAATATTTTTTTTTTCTGATAGCACTAATAGGTCAGAGTAATAAAATTAAGAGTCAAGTTCAAATGATTCCATTACAAATTATTCTACACTGAAAGGTCCTCTTCATTTACTTGGTGGAAAATATTAAAAATACACTTTAACGAAAACGTAGATAAACTATCGCTACATTTTTTTAATAAAATGCACCCATTTCCTGTCGTACCAATCCATCAAGTAACCTTAAAGGAAATAGGAAAAAAAAGTCAAGTCAAAGCCATTTACGAATAAAGAGTTCCATATTCAAATCGTTGGTTGCGACGATTAGCATCCAAGATGGCGGGTGGCAGAGTCCGATTTTCGTCCGGTGATACAGAATTTCAATTTCCTGTTTAACTTATCATAACACCGTGATCTAAGTTTGACAAATAAGTTCATTTTGACGAGTCAGTCGGTGATGGAGCGGGCAATTTATCATTTTAAAAGATTACATCCAGTAGCTGCCTCATTGGAGATGCGATAAAATGAACACCTACATGCACGCTATTTGAGAACATGCAACGTGTATAGAAATCATTTTGATAATGATAATGTTATTATTTTTAGAAAGACTTTATGTTTTGAGTTGACTTCGATTGTCTGTGGTGGTGATGATTACGCATTCAATAAAACATTGATTGACCAAGTAAAGTTGGTAAGTTTTGAGTAGTATTTTAAAGATGAAAAAGTCGGACTCGCCCACCGAGCTTGCCGGTTCCGCACAAATTTGTAGGTACACTACAAGTTATTATAATATTTCAGGAATAAGGTCTCGCAGTTTTTTCCGAATTTTTCCGAAAATTCAGTTTCCAAAACTAAAGATGATATTTTTTTGATTTAATTACAAATGTGTAGTTTTTAGTTTTTTTTCTGTAATTGTAGTAAAAGACGATAATATTGTTTGCCAAATTTTTTAGTTCTAAGTCAACAGAAATTACCCTATGAATTTTGATTCCCTTGAAAGAGTCTAAATAAGTATACGTTTTTGCGACATAAACGGCCCTTATTGTTTTTACGTTAATTTACAAGTTTGATTTTGTCACAGCTTCAAGAGATTGTTGAACTGAATATATAGTTTTAATTTCAACGCGTTCTCGAGTTTTCCCAGAATTCCGTTTCCAAACCTAAAGACTATATTTTTTATGATTTAATTACAGATATATAGTTTTAAATTTGTTTGCTGTATTATGTAGATAAACGAGGACAGACGGACGGTTGAACGGACAGAAGGACAACAAAGTGATTCTATAAGGGTTCCTTTTTTTCTTTAGAGGTTGGAAACCCTAAAATTTTTTTAGTTTTTAAGTTTACTCTTAAATGCCAGGGGCAAGTTAAAACTATTGCCGTATGGACTAACTTCAGACGTCAGATGCTTGCCCCACTGTTGATTATACATACTTGTCATAGTAAAACATATAAAAGTAGAACTTCCTACCTACTCAAAGTACTCAAATGTTACGCAAGAATTTTTGTATCCTTTGCCTACAGTGATATACTGATTTGCTCTTATATTCTTTCTTTGTGCATGTTGTCCAAATGTGGTACTCTTATCTTGCCTTTCCAATTCCTCTACTTATTAATAATACACTTATTAACAAAATGTAAAAATTATAGACTCGAAAGTATGAACGTAGAATGCAAAATTAAAAACATAATAATAGAAAACAGACTAGAAGAAATATTAACAGATAATAGAATGAGATACCCGTTTTTAGAATTTACAGTTAAAATAATAATTGATGTAATTGAAAGAAACAATACCTACATAATAATATGAGTAAAACATAATGATATAAAGAAACAAAACATAACATAAAATTGTTTCTTTTAGAAACAAACAAAAAGAAAGAAACAGATACAAAGACAAAAATACATTAATAAAAACAAAAACAGATATACAAAAATTCTGACGATAAAAGTCAGAAGAAAGAATGGCAGCAGGAAAAAAAAATCCTCTACTTAATATAATATGTTCGTACTATCTTCCCCCGCGGTTCCATCCGCGTGTCTCCCGTTCCCGTGGGGTTATCAGGATTTGTTACTATCCGTCCTTTCAACTATTTCTATGCCAAAAATCAAGTCGATTGGTAGCTTAGTTAGGGCGTGAAGGAAGGACAAACAAACACACTTTCGCATTTATAATATTATAGTTAGGATTAGCCTGGAGGCCGCCAGGCTAAAAGAGATACTATAACAAGGTGGCGAGTTACAATAGATCTTATAGGTCGCAGTGACTACAGTTCCAACTGGAGCTGCATAGCCCCTATATCCTGCAATTAATTTTAGGATTAGGATCTCCTATCTTTTAAGTCCCCATAACTTTATATTACGTACATTTTCGTTTTTTTTTTAAGACCTACTTCCTGCCCCCTATTTTTCTCATCCACTTGATGCTTTACTAGTTACTTAAAATTGCCTAGAAAATATAGTTAACTAGCAATTACCTACGGTTGCCTAAAAGAGATTGCTATTTGCTTAGCAACAAGGTCACTCTTTTTTTAATGTCGATTTAATGATGTTAGGTCCCTCTGTAATGTCTACGTCTAAAGAGTCTTGAGATTAGATGAAACCCATTATGTTTTAAAGCTTTTTTGTTTTGTTTCTGAAAACATTGCTGTTTTCGTCACTGCATCACTTCGTTTCAATCAATTCTTCTTCAAGGTTTTCTATAATGAGATGAGAATATGTTCAACAATTCAGAATGAAAAATAACATACCGTCCACACATAAACTATGGCAACACCGCCAACTTTTCATTGTGGCACGCCTTTGCCGAGCGTTGAAATAGCGAAATAATTGCGACGCAGGGCCTTAAATCGCGGCGCGCGTCATTTGTTTATTAAGGCCCGCGCGCAGCCCTTTAGCATAAATACTGTAGACGCGGACACAGGCTTCAGGCATTGTGGTGACCGCATAATTATGGTGATAGAACTGCCGATCTAATCTGTTTCGAACAACGAGTTCGGACATCGGGTTTTGGAGTAATTTAATTGGGTGATTTTAGAGTGATTGGAACATTTTGTTTACAAACCGCTTTGTTGTTATTTTTCAGATCTAACTGGTAACTATATAGGAATCGCGAAGAGCTGTTAATTTATTTTACTTAAGTTATTTCTAAGAAGAAAATATTTTAGTAAATAATTCTTAACACTTGGTTCTGAAAAACAAAGAGCAAACTTTTTTTAATAAAACTTAAATTGAGCGGTACCAAAAATATTGACTCATCTTTCTGTGATCACGTCGTCTTATAAGCATTAGAAATGAGTTTTTTTATTAAGAACAACAGGGTGATAATATGACGTTTGTTCAGCATATATAATAAATATGTTGAAGATAAGCGCTTCTCTCCCGGAATCTGAGTAATTGGGTATTATAATATTAGCTTATCTCGAACTGCTAAACCACAACAATACTGAAAACATAGTCGTTTAATTCTCTGTTTTAAAACGGTAACAGTATTTCTCTAAAAACAACATACTTTTTATAATTTAAACAAACAAGACAACCGAACCGACCAGCGATCCAAGAATCCGTAACCCGAAAACTACCAGGCGAGCATAAGGCTAAAAGAGGTGGCTTTGTCATCCGTTCAGCGCGCACACATAAATACAGCTGTGACATTCTTTGCGGCCACCGCCGCCGGCGCTGCTATGCGCTCCTGGTACAACGAGGTTACGTTTACCCGGCGAAGTAATGCGGATTTGTGCATAATAAATTGTTGAGGACGCCCGATAAAGATATACGACCATAAATATCGGAGGGTTTGATCTGAATTTTGTTGATTTTAAAATTGCGGGAAAGATGAATTTGTAATACAGTTTTTCTTCTTAATCATGGTAACTACCTGGTAGTTAAAGCATTTGAAAACTTTTATTTTGGGATCATTCTTTGTTGTTACTTTGGAAAAGGTTAGTTTGATTTCTGCAGTTAGTCAGTTACAAATATAATCATCCGTGTTTTCACGTTAATTTTGTCACAAACGCGATAATTATTAATTTTCCAATACAAAATGATATAGAGGTACT
Source organism: Chrysoteuchia culmella (assembly GCA_910589605.1). Classification (NCBI taxonomy): domain Eukaryota; kingdom Metazoa; phylum Arthropoda; class Insecta; order Lepidoptera; family Crambidae; genus Chrysoteuchia; species Chrysoteuchia culmella. The sequence continues at coordinate 3,292,853 of OU342663.1, forward strand.
AGAAAAACAACTTACTTACAGTTTTATCTAGACCAGACTAGAAGCCGCAATTTTTGGCTCTCCGGTACACTGCTGTTCCATTTCATCAAAAAGGAAGTAGTTAGTAAAGATTAGAAAAGGCTTCTAAACATCTCAGTATTTCAAGTGGAAGCGCAGTAATCTAAATCTAGACCTGCAAAGGTTGCAGAGTCGAGTCTCATTCTGAACTTTAATCATATTACTAGCGGCCGCTTGCGGTTTTAGCCGCGTGGTTCCCTTTCCCGTGGGAATATCGGGATAAAAAATGGCCTGTTACTCTCGCCTTTTAACTAGCTCTCTGCCAAATAAAAATCAAGTTGATTGGTTGCTTAGTTAGCTCGTCAAGGAAGGACAAAAAAAACACTATCGCATTATAATATTAGTTATGATTTTCTTCCCACTTCTATCCATAAACCATATCGAACCATCACCACATCAATAAAACTCAAGAACAAAACACTCCACATAAAGATTCATCACTCCAAACCTTTTATATAACCTTTATGCATCACGATTAATATTTAGTTGTGTAATTGCAGTCTGTTTAGCGCGGCAAATGAGTATTGCGAGCCATAAATCTATTGGTGCAGTTGCTGGCATAATCAAATTTAATTCTCATCACATAGAGATGAACCCACGCTGTGCCTACGGTGGTAAGGTGGCTATGCGTTTTGAAAACTTAGGACAGCTGAAGAAAAAGTCGAAAGTTTTCATTTTCACATTTCCTTTTTTTTCCTTAGGTAGACGACCCAAGTGCTGTTAATCTAACGAAAACTCGGTTCAGCTTCAGTTTCGTCGCTATTGTGGCTGTCATACAGTGTGAAAATGTGACAGTAATGACAGCGCGAAACTGTCTGAAAAAAATAGGTTAGTTATTTATTATACTATCGGCTGATTTATCAATGCTCTCGTTTATTATCTCGTATGATTTCGTATAAACGGACGAATTAAACTTTAATTTTCATTCTAATCAGTCTCTTTTGGTTCGTGATTGTCATCTTCTTAGCGTGTCGCTGGCAGACACTAAGTATTGTGGCCCAGAATTCAGCCACTTTGACAGCCTTGTCGGTGATTGTCATTATTTTAGACTTAAGACTGATATCAGCGCTGAACGTACATCCTACTAATATTATAAATTCGAAACTATGTCAGTTTGTTTGTTTGTTTGTTACTCTTTCACGCAAAAACTACTGAACCGATTTGCATGAAATTTGGCACACATATAGAAGATAGCCCGGATTAAAACTTAAGCTACTTTTTATCCCGAAATTCTCACGGGAACGGGAATCACGCGAGTGAAACCGCGGGCGACCGCTAGTAGGTACATATTTATTTCTGAGACCTACTTTATCCCAATCTACGTAAACTTCATGCTGTCTCTACTGAACCAGCACGATTTTTCCTACCAATCAATAAAACGATCGCCCAGCTATAGAACAATCGTAACTTAACATACTATTTCGCAAATGCCTCGGCGGATGCTTCGCTAAATGAGTAATCAAACAGTCATCTTCTGGCAACACTGAGTAAGTAAAGTATCTCAATATGAAAGATCCTACTACAAAGGCGGAACAACGATAATCGAGCGACGCTTATTCCGTTTTGTGAGAGTAAATAGCTCCAAAATAAAATCTTTACAAATATTTCTTTACATTTTCACACACATACATACATACACTTTGTTTTGTTGATGTAGGTAAAAACTTATAGTAAACCACATGATGGGAATAGGTATTTGTCTTGATTTATAATAATAGAATAGGGATAATAATCATAGAGATCCGTTAGATCATTGAGATCCGGAGAATTTCGATGGTAGTCCGCAAGTCTCGGTAGCTCAGTGGTTAGAGCATTGGACCAGATTTCCAAAGGTCGTGGGTTCGAGTCCCATCTGAGAATTCACTTGTGGCCGTAAGTATATTTTATTCTTTCATTTTACATTGGAAATTAATAACCTATCTCTAAATATGGATAGGACTATCTAAGATAGTTGCCTAGGATATTTTTGTTAATATTAACAAAATAACCGCAGTTGCTAGGCAACGAGACCAGGGGGCTAATTGTCTAATTTTAATATCTATCGCACTCCCTTTCAATTCGTCATTTGCCAGATATTAACATACTTCAAACCATCACTATTTGACATTTGATAGGGATTGTGATCGGGATGCGTTTTAAAAGGTATTGAATGAACGAAATTGAACTGTTTAAGCAAAGTGACAGACGAAAATATCTTTCAAATGTATGGAGAAGTATCAAATGAAGTGTCCTTTGAATCCATCATTAATTCCGAAAGGGATTGCGACTCTATGTTACACAATTCCATAAATCACTATCTCAATCACGATCCTTTTAAAGGGATTGGACAAGGGACAAGGGACACTTGTTGTGGAAGTATCAAAAGTTCGCGATAAACATGATAGTTTGGCTGTAGCATGAGAGGAATATCCTCGCGTTTGTGTGACGAGTGGTATTTTTCTAGTAGTTTTCTATTGATTAAGATTACTTTACACAAGCGCATATCTGATTGCTACATATTATGCTGATGTTTTATATACAAAATGATTTGGATATTCGGGAAGGTTTGCCTTGCTTTCCCAAAAATCCAATCATTCTCTCGGCTTTTCTTCCAAAAACAAATTTTGATGGTGTGAAAAAGGGGGGGGAAAGTTTGCATCCAGTATACTTGGAGCTATTCGAGCATGGCTTCGAGTACGAATTATTGAGTTTCTGTATTCAGTTACTGAAATATAAAATGACTATTCAAATTATGTTTTTTTTCTAATTTGTAAGTCTGGATCGCAAATATTGCTAGTTCAAGTTCTGTATAAAGTATTCGAATATGTCTGTTAAAAATGTTTGAGGTACGTACTTAACTTTCTGTTTTTGTTTTATAATTATTTAATTGTTTTGAACAACTTATTTTCGTAGAAACATAATAAATTTTACATCTCTCATGATCGGCAAGTAGGTTCTTATTACCTCCAAATGGGGCTTGTAGGTGACTAATTAGCGCTCTAGGGTAATAATGTAGCTAGAAAAACCCCAGGGCGGTAAGTAATTAAAAAAAAACACTTCTTTCTTTCAAAAAGTTCGCGTACATACATCTAACCATCATACTGGCAATAGACATGATGCATTCAGGCCAATGACCAAAGAGGTCGCTTTGCTATCAGTCATCAATTTTAAATATCGAACGGCGAAGCTCAATTTCGATCTCGAAAAAAAAATTAAAAATTTCTTTACTTGATTCTTTTTAATGAAAAATGGCGGGAATAGAAAGCTTTTACTTTAAATATTGTTTGTTTTTGGGATTGTTCTCATTTCACTATGAATTTCAACAAATAAAATGTTTTATTCTTGTAATGCCGGTTTTTTTCTACTTACCTCACAATCGATAATTATGTAAAGCAGAATAGTTAGCTCGGGTGTAAGCATCAATTGGCTACTAATCTACTATTATACACCACCTGCATCTGTAGCACGTATTAAATATCAAGTATTCTCAATAGGAAACTAAGCTATTAATGCCCGGAGGGAGCTAATGTTGTATGGAACTTCCCTTGGGTAATTATGATAACATTTAAATTTGGAACGCCAAAATGTAAACAAAAACGTCTATCAAAAATAGTTTCGAAAAAAAAACAAGGCTCTTCAAGGCATAACTTCCTGGTCCAAGGAGTTTTTAACAAAAAATTGACACTTCAAAGAGACTTTACTCCTACGAAAAATATAAACATTGGCTGTATGTATCGGGGTCCTTAGCACCAAGAAAACATTTTAAATTGGAATTATGTGATATTGTGCACTCATTAAAATATAATGTAATATATCTTTCATTTCCATGCTTTTTCGTGTCTTTTGTCTTACTTATCAGTAAAACATGGCAAATCATAAAAATTGTAAATGTGTGTTGTCTTGGTCACAGATATAATAAAAATTGTCATTGCATTGCCTACGGAACTAAATATCTAAAGAAAAAATAGATGACTCGTTTTTTTACGCGAATTGTTAAAATTGTTCTCATTTATTAGTTTTACTTTTTATAATATCTTTTTTATTTAACGTCACAGTAGGCACAGTAGGTGTATAAAGTAGACTATGCTCCTCGGGGATAAAAGTGTCTTAGCCTTGGGCAGACTTGAATCCTTAGCTTCATTCAGGATTCAATATGCTGCCCGTTACATAAGATACTGCTTTATCCCCTTAGTGTATAATCTACTATATTTTTTTTTTGCTTTATGTCTGCTATTTTTTATAGTTAAAACAACAAATAGATCACCGGTCACCACACACGTCGGCGCGTGAGGGTTCGAGTCTGCATCGCGCAGCGCCATCTATCGCGGGCGGCGCGCGTCACGAGCGGTGACGTCACGGCCGCAGGCAAGCAGATTGTACGATGAACTTTGAAGCCTGCGTCGATCATTGCTGCGTTCGCTGAGGGATTATCCATTCAGATTTCTGGGTAGAGGATGATGTTTTTGGTTTTATGCAGATTCACATGCAAAGTTTATTTTTAATGTTTTTCATTTTTTGTAGAACCTTTTATTGTCTTAGAGACAATAAATGTTTTAATTTTTTATAAAATTCCTTCTTTTATATAGTGAAAACAGCAAATAGATCACCGTGTGCGCTCACCGCACAATCGGCGCGTGAGGGTTCTAGTCTGCATCGTCATCATCAACATCGGCCAAAAAGTTCACTGCTGAACATAGGCCTCATTAGAACGCCACAAAGAAAGGCTGTGAGCGACTTGCAGCCATCGGCTCCTGCAACCTTCACCAGGTCATCTGTCCACCTAGTGGGGGGCCTCCCTACGCTGTGCCGTCGTTGAGTCTACATCGCACAGCGCCATCTATCGCGGGCGGCGCGCGTCACGAGCGGTGACATCAAAGCCGCGGGCGCGCAGATTGAACGACGAACTTTGAAGCCTGCGTCGATCATTACTGTGTTCGCTGAGGGATTATCCATTTTTCTTTATATAGGGTGATGTTTTTGGATTCAACTTTCACCCCGATGCCTAAAATTTCAGCCATAATTTCAAATACAAATACTCACGAATATTTTTATTTAACTTTCGGTAACCAACATGAAATTAACTCAATTCTAAAACAAAAGTTATTAACAGTAATTTCCGAGATTTACGTCAAGAGAAGGCTCCACATCATTTGGTATTTAAAAGTTTGAATTTAGGTACGTTCAAGAAAGCAGATATTGCTTTACGAGGGTGAATCAAAAAGTTCTTAGATATGGATACACTAATTTTTTTGAGATTTTTTTTAATATTGAAGTGTCATTATTATTTAATATTTATGCCAAATATCAGTTGATTCCGTCTTGCCCTTTTTATTTTATTAATTATTTGATAAAACAAATTGATAAAGTCGAGACGAGATACGCGCGGCGATAAAGTACCAGGTGCCTGAAAAAAAAATTCAACTACGGATATTTATTCGGATATTCAGCAGTCATTAGAGACTGATACTGTACCTTATTCCATGGCCTTACTGGGTAGTCGAGTTTTGAAGAGGCAAACTGATGATTGATGATTCTCGTTCTGGTCGAACGTCCATTTCTTTAAACGAAGAAAATACCAAAAAAATGGAAAGACAATGGTACAATGACGCTCTAAAATAACCTGCAGAGACCGTAAAAATGTCATAGGGTAGTTTCCAATCCATTTTCATAAAATATTTTGGATCTTGATTCACCATTGTAACGCTTCAGCTCATCGTTCCGACGCTGCACTCATGCCAATTGTAAGTTTGCTTTGAAATTTAAAATAACCCGCCATATTAACCGGACTTAACCCCTAGTGATTTTCACTTATTGAAAGAGCATGTTCATGGTACATGCTCAAGACAATGTTGCAGTAATGGCCGCGGTAGATGAATTTTCGAGGCATGGAATTTTTTTTTGGAGGGAATAAAAATATGTAGATGCATTATATCAAATGAATAGAGTTAGAAGGAGATAACGTAGAAAAATAAATTATTTTTTGATATCTAACTAATGTTTTACTGGCAATTCTAAGAACTTTTTGATTCACTCTTTTTTTATAATGACGGGGAGACTTTTAGCCTTTTAGACTTTTAGCCTCCCGGAATCCTCAACCACTGAGGAATTAGCTATCTTATCTCGAACTGCCGGAACACAACAATGCTGAAAACATTATTGTTATGGCGTCAGGCTTAGATAAGATGGTGGTAGCTAGCCAGGCGGGCTTACAACAAGTCCTACTACCAACCAAACCGAATGCAATATATACCCCCGCTGGAAATCGAACCCGGGACTCTCGTATGTTTTTACTATATTTCCTGTCTTAACTTTGGTTCACAAGGTTTTAAATCCAGATGCACATGACGAAAGTTTGTATGGGAATTAATTATAATTTGTTATATTCTTTTCTTTAGATTTAAGTATTTTATAGATTATAACTATTGGGCATTCTTCGTGGTAACAATGTTTGTAACAAAATTCCAGAGTCGCTAAATAACAGACAAACTCTGGTGCCAAAAATTTAAAGTAATAAATTGAAAAGACCATAATATTGCTCAAGTGTACCTAAATTTTGATTATCTTTGTTCAAAACAAAAAACTACAAAACATCTAACTAGTTATTTAATACCTAATTTATATGTAATAAATATTAAACAAGAAAATATACTAGAAAAAAGCAAGTTGGTTTTTTCTAATATATTTTCTTGTTTAATATTTATCAAATAAAATATCATTGTAAAATGCAAAATTAAAAAGTTATAACTAATTTATAATATCTATTTACATTTATAATGCAGTAAGTTTAACTTAAAAAATAAACTTATGTTAAGATTTTAGAAAAAATAATGTTTTCGATGCTAACATTGCCAAATAACAAAATCAAAAAATACCTTTCTCCCCGTATTTTCCCATCCATCCTGTACAAATTCCGCCGTTAAGCGTCCCAGGGCCCTTATTAATAACATGAGGAGAGCAGAATCTGATCGAGCCCTAGTGGGCGTACCGCGCTAAGCAAATATTGAGGGTATTATAATAACTTACACTTAGGGATCCTTGCAGCATTACGTGAAGTAAAAAGGAAAGATTTTGTTCTTCTAGTTTTTTAGACTTCTAAACTATGCTATGCATACGATAGTAGAAGTCTTATGTGCTGACCCTGTCCGTGTGTGTGCATAATTCAATCTCGAGAACTACTATAGCTAGAAAGCTGAAATTTTCTGAGGTGATACATAGCCATGTCAAACCTCTAAATACGGAGTTTAGAAGTCGTCTAATGCCTTCGCTACGATAGTGAAGGGCGCCGATCTTGTTTTTTTAAATAATGGCTTCTTCCGCTTTTCATGAAACCCGTAGTGAACTTGTAAGAAACTTCTTCTGTCACATGTCAGTTTTCACGACTTCACTGTAAAACCACAAAGTGTTAGCAAATCACAAAAAAAAACTTTCATGGCAGAGGGAACTCATTCAGAAACAATAGTAAGAAAGTTTAATTGGCATTGATTTTGTTAAAAAAACTTCTTAAAATATTTTAAAACTCTTAAAAGTAGGCAGTTACGAGTAACATCTTGGCATTAGGTACAATCACAGTCTACAGTCGTCAGACGGACACGTTTTGCCAGAGCAAGTAGCCCTGTGCTAGCGAGACCGAGCTGCCATACGCTTACTCGGGACAATCACATAAGTCTTTTCAAATACCCAGAGCAAGTAGCCCTGTGCTAGCGAGACCGAGCTGCCATACGCTTACTCGGGACAATCACATAAGTCTTTTCAAATACTATGACAGTCAATTTCAAGGGCGTTGTCCCACCTGTTAGTTCCTTAGTTACACTGTGGTTACACCATTTATAACTCAAGAACGGCTGAACTGATTTGGACGAAACTTGGCTCACATATAGTATATAGCCTGGAGTGAAACATACACTTGCTCCCGATATTACCACGGGAACGGGTACCACGCGAGTGAGAAACAAAAATATATAAAAGCATAATGTTTATTACATTCGGTTCGTGAATTTTGTTTTTTTTTGTGCGGTTTAAACTTCATTGACATTTCACAAATCAATATTTGTACGTAAAATATTGACCTAAAATCACTAATTAATTAATGTTAAACCTAATAGGTACCTATGTGTAGAAAGCTTGCCTTATTAAATAATGAAGATTTATGAATTTCAATGCCTTCGCTTTAAGTATCATCATACTTTGCCCTTACCTCTCAATACCTTATTGAATAATCGAAGCAAGATCCTTGATAACACCCACTCACTAAAAATTAATATTATGCTTCGCGAATTAATATAATTTGCGGTAATAACTTAATTTTTTTTATAACTTTTTTGAATATCGTGTGGGAACAAGTTTGTTTTGGTACTTTTACGATTTTGAGATGAAACCTTCCGTAATTTCATAAAATATTCATATCAATTTAACTTAACTTCTTATTTGAAGTGCATAATTAATAACAATAAAAGCAGGGAGCTAATTGTCTAATTTTAAAATCTATCGCAATCCCTTTCATTTCGTCATTTGAAAGATATTCAGACCGTCACTATTTGACATTTGAAAGGGATTGTGATCGGGACGCGTTTTAAAAGGTATGGAATAAACGAAATTGAACTCTCTAAGCAATATGACAGACGATCACAATACCTCTGAAAGGGATTGTGATAATTTTAAAATTAGACAATTAGGGGGCAGGTTTTTTTATAAAACAATTTTTAAGTTAGAATATGTCCCGCACTTCGGTTTGACTCAATCTAGTAGTGTAGGCAACAACTGTTTGAGTCAAACCGTTTGTGTCAAACCGCTTGACCGACAAACGACAGTTTTTGATAACCTCCTTCTTTTTTAATTTAATACCTAAAAATATGTCCTAATGCGTTCCGAATCGCACTATTGACTTTTTTGTCATATTTGATTATTATTTTAAATAGCTTTAAATTAATTATAATACTCTGTTTTGGTTTAATTATATTATTTTAGTTCATTGAATCATAAAAACAATAACAATAAGATTAAACTATTTGTTAGAAGAATTTTATATAAGGCTGCGTGAGATTTCACATCCTATAATTGGATTTCGGACTGTGACATAAATCTTTATTTTTAAATTGTCTTTGTCTTGTACCTCATGTCAGTGTCAACATTTACGGAATCGTTTTTATTCTTAATAATAAGTAACAATATATTCCTACTTTAAATAACTTTGAATTAACTATAATACTTTTTATATCATTAAAACAACGAGAATAAGGTATACATTTAGATTAAACTTTATGTTTAAATAATTTTTTACCGGAAGTTGACCGCGGAAACAACCATAAAATGTTCCTCGCTGTTGTGGGGTGAAAAATTGTGTGTTGCGCTCGGCAGAAAAGTTTTTAGCGTTTTACCTTTAAAATCCTCGCTTCGCTTAGGATTCAATCTTTGAACCACTCGCTACGCTCGTGGTTCAATCCTATAGTCTTTCACTTGCTGACTCGCCGCTAATTAACCAACTTTCCTTGCCTTGCATAACAAATAACTATTGTCTATTTATGCATGTTTTTAAATTATAAAAACTTGGCCATATTAAACTCGCAAAGCAAACATAACAAAATCTTTCGGCTCCGGAAGCGGTTCTGCATTTTCTCTCCAGAAGTTACTACAGTTAATATTTCAAAAGGTAGGTAGGTAATAGGAATTTCCACCAACTGAGGAATTGAGGAACTCGGTGGCGCAGTGGTTTTGCCATTGAGCCGGTTAAGCAATTTTCGTAGTAGTCGGTCACGGGATGGGTGACCATACTAGCTCGAGCTCCTCCTCCTTAAAAGGAAGTGCAGTGCCTCGATAGGAACTGTCAATTATTTCCACTGTAGCGCGCCTTTCGCACTGTCAACCTTATCGATAAAGAAACGGATTTGTTCATTTGATCTCTGAGTGAATTCACAAAATTAGCTACTTGGATACTTTCTTATTATAAGTCATAAGTTGTTAGTTAAATGTAGTCTTAATCATAGCTGTAACAAGAATGCTGTAACTATCGCATTACATGGTTATAGAATAACTATATAAAATAGATCAATAAGTAAGTACAACTATATTATTTAGTTGTATTTTTATTTCATTACAGATATGTATAGAGTCACTTTATATTTTAATTATATCTATTGTTTTTAGGTAATATTACTTATAGATAAAAGAGACTGAAGATCCCACAGACAAACCGACTAGTCGGTTTTGCGGGACTATTGTAAAAATAAAATTGTAAGCTCCTCGTGTTATTATTAAATAAATTAAATATATAGTGCCTGTAATGATAGTTATAAGTTTTGTGTGTAAATAAATAAATAAATTTCACAGTTCCAGTAAAAGGGGACAATAAGATGGATATTTAAATTCTATAGGTTACGTTAGCGGGTAGCTGTGTAGCGTCTGCTTAGAATAGCACTACCCCCTCTCATCCGGTGGGTGTCGTAAAATGTGACTAAGGGACTCAGCCTTCAGGAGACGGGCAGCAGCGTCTCCTACAAACTTGGCCATACTGCGATCGCCAACCCGCCTGCCAAGCGTGGCGATTATGGCAACCCCCCCCCCCCCCCCCTTTTAGGGGAGGCCTATACCCAGCAGTGGGTGTTATATGGCTGAGACGACGACCTCGATTTGCTGAAATCCTAATCCTAAGCCTAACTAATATTATAAATGCTAAAGTGTGTTTGTTTGTCCTTTCTTCACGCCGAACTAACCGATCGACTTCATATTTGGCATAGAGATAGTTAAAAGGTCGGACAGATACATAGGCTACTTTTTATCTTAACATTATTTTTTTCAAACCATCTGCGCAGGTCTGCAAAAACCCTATCTTTTTTCAGTAAGATTGAGAAATGCCAACACCATTGTCTAATTATCCGTGTTTTTGCAATATCCCTGGGATTTTTCCGAAAATTCTATTTATCATCCTACGACATATACACACTACACGATATTCCCAGGGGAACAGGAACCATGCGGTTGAAACCGCGGGCGGAAGCTAGTAAGTTGATAATTTCGGTTTCTTACTTGCCTGATGTCGGTGCAGTGTGGGTGCAGTGATGCTGCTGAAGGTCTACTCCGAATACGATAACCGCACGAACGTCCGTTTAATTTCTGGAGAGAGAGCAGCATGAAAAAACAGTCCAACATTTTTTATAGCGGCTTATAAATAAAACCCAATATTTTTTTGTAAATCGATCGATATGGCTATCGAATAATACACTGTAAATTTGGTACGCCATATTTCTTCGGTATTTCGAAGGTCAGTCGGTTACTAACTGAAAGACTACTTGTACAGTCAACAGCACGTCAGGCTGACACTTGCACTGTGAAAACCGTCGTTGAATACGAGCGCAATAAGGGTGCTCTCGAGGTCAAACTGTAAATCTTGACGTGCTGTCGACTTTACCCAAGTACTAAGAAGCAGGTAATGGTGCTCCTAAGCTTTTATATAAAACTAGAGGATCCTTGCGGTTTTACTCGCGTGGTGCCCGTTCCCGTGGGAATATCGGGATAAACTATAGCCTATGACACTCGGGAGAAATGTAGCTTTCTAATGATCTAAGAATTTTCAAAATCGGTCCAGTAGTTTCAGAGATTAGCGCGTTCAAACAAACAAACTCTTCAGCTTTAAAATATTAGTATAGATAATAAAATGAGTAGCTCGTGGCACAGTGGTTCGCGCGCTCGGCCTGTGATTTCCATTGAGCACTTTCGCAATGCTCGGTCACGGGATGGGTGACCAAAAATGTATTATCTCAAGCTTCTCGTTAGCTATTAGTCTCTACTATGTTTGCAGTCTTTAAAACCCACCAATCCGCATTGGGCCCGCCTGGTTGCTCATGGCTCATCCTCATTATCCATCCCTAAGGAAGACCGGCCTTCTTTATGGATGGATAAGAAGATACCTTAGCAGTGGGGACGTTAAAATGGCAGATTCTGACTATGACTAATTAACAGAATACAATCACAATATAGTCGCTTGTCACGCTCGTCTATAACAGCCCCAGTTAATATTGACATGTCCTTTTCACCACGCAAGTTTAAATCATTGTTGTTAGATATAATAGTGCCGAAATCGTAGGTCGTTGTGTAGGAATCGTAGGTATGAACGCATCTCTTGTATAATTATTATTATTTTTTCTATTTGATAATTTTTAAATAGGAAAGTGTTTAAATTAAGTTGTTTTTTGTCTGCTTTCTAATAGTAAAAATTGGCGCATGTTGTGGCAGCCTTTAAGTATGACAACGATTTGAAATGCTTATAGAATGTGCATTACTGTAAATGTGAATATCGTTTGTTATGTTGGTTGTCCTTAAATAAATAAAAAAAAAAAAAAACTCCAAGCTTAAAATGTTGATAATATCACACCAATCATCTAAAAAGATAAGTTTCTTTTCATTATGAAGTTGTGTAATGGAGTCTTTAACTGATAAACAAACATATATTTTATTGTAAATACATAACTACCTAAGCAGGAATGTAGTGTAGGTTTTACTAGCAGTTAAGCACCCAAACCAAGACGAAGAAAAATCAAATACCTACTCGTAAACTTGTTAACTTGCACATTATTTTATACTTTTTCCTACTTGTAATGATCCATACTTTTTATTGTAATCTGCCTACATCAGTTGAGGCTTTTAATAATTTGCATCTACGGAAGTACAAGCCTCCTCGATTATTATTGTGATTATTTATTATTACCTATGAATATAAGTATGCTCAGTAGTTAATAAAATTAATATTTTTTATTCCATTACCTTTGACAACCTGCAAAGAGTAAAGTAATTATACAACCTGGCAAAATCTTTTCGTTTACTTCACCTACCTAACACTAACACCATAGAATACTTAATAGTACAAGTCTAACACCAACATACAGACGCAGGCTCAAAAAAATTAGGAAGGCTTTTTGAATTTTTAAATGATAAAGTTTAGACTACTACTGCCATCTAGTGTAGTTACTGAGTACTTTGTTGTAGGACCGTTCCTTTTTAAAGGATACCTATCTTTTAATATTGTAGGTAATGAACTTTATGTATTATTTATTATAATTATCTATTTATTACCTACGGGAGAACATAATAATGATAACATGATCTAAAAAAATATATTATTGAAACTCGCAAATTAAAACTTTACAGAACAAAGCAAACCTGTTTAACCTGTAAAGAAACGTCAACTTCCTTATGTCAACGCAAAATAAATTATGTCAAAATTAATTCTAAATTTTGTGTAAAAACAACAACAGTTCTTTAACATTTTATTATTTACAAATCCATGTGCACCCTTTATTTCAACGCGCAATAAACGGATATCGTGATGGCAGAAAAGTGAGTGAATTTATTTGCGAAACAAATTGCTGTTTTACTTTTCATAGCGATGCCCTGTTTATCAAAAAAACTTGTTTTAAACATGGAAATCGAGCTACATGTTGGGTCAGAGTGGTTTAGTATACAAACAAAGCCTTTTAAAATGTTGTATTTTTGCAGTGGTGCGTTTCATGGTTAATTAATTATAAGGTCACGTTCCTTCTGTGTTATCAAAATGCTTTGGTTCCGCATTAAAGAACGCATTCATTTTGCGAGTAAATATAGACAACGTAGATTTATAGGCTTAGTTATTATTTAAGACTATAATATAATACTTTGTATCCATCTTAGATGAGAACTAATGAGGAGTAATTTATGTATTTGAAAGTACACACTTTTTGCAAATGATAAATGCCTAAAAGAAGGTCATTCATTGCTGGTTGAATAAAAATAGTTAGCAATTATTTGTAAAGCTATATCTTTCCTACATAATGTTTAACATTATTATTGTTCTATCAAGTAAAGTAAGGCATAAAAAATAATAATAAAGTGTTATTGTACCTATTTATAAAGTTTTCATACTCTTATTAGCATTTTAAATGCCAAAATAAAGTAAATTTAAGTTAACCATTGCAAATGCTTGGAAAGATTGATGAACACTTATTTTCTGCTGTCAATCTATCTTATCTTTATATTAGGAAGTTTGACTTTCGCAATGCAAATCCATGCAAGATACAATTGATTTTATATTGTGTCTGGAATCCCACAGACGAGAGGTTAACACATTAATACACACAAAGAAACAAGCTTTCTGCCGTAGAAAGTCAAAGTCAAAGATTTTTATTCAAATAGACTTATAGATAAGTGCTTTCGAATGGTCCAACAAGGAGAAATAAAAAATGCTGATAATAATGATGAAAGAAAGAAAGTAAATTCATTTATTTGAGACAGCACCAAAATGAATATAACAAAAAAACCAATCGCCATTTTAACATTTGCTTCAAGATGATGATGATATGATCAGTACTAATATTTCCAGGTCCGGTGAAGTGTCTCCCAGCGAGGCTGCTTCGACTCCCCAACCCGATGACAGACAAGCTGGCAACAATTGGTGGGACAGTTGGATAAGCTCCGCCAAAACAAAGGTAACATAACCATGCCCCTTTGCATGAACACCGCTATAAAGGGTTGAAAAAAATCATGATTTTAAAATTTTAATCAAAATATATTTTTTTATTGTTTTATTTGATTTTTTTTTATTTTTATTAGGTTTTGCGATCATTACTCTTGTTTTTCTTGTGGTAAACATTTTTATTTAGGTAGAATTGATGCAGCATTGCCAATGATTTGACAACCTGTTTGGCGCAGGGGTACTAAGCCTGCCTCTGTGCCAGTGATCCTCGGACAAGGCAAATGTTTGTATGCATGGACATGTCTATTTGTCTTGGTCTGGGTGTTTAATATGTATATTATGTAGGTATTTAAAAAAGGATTTATGTATGTTTATCCGTTATCTCCTTAACACAAGTTCTTCATGATACTTAATGTTTATCATGGGCTAGAGAATTGTTGTACAAAAATATATATATATTTTTGGGTGGCCCTGTACATTTGTTAAAAAAGCTGTGGATGTATGGAATGAGAATAAGGTTCTTTACATTTAGATAATTAAATATTTGCTCTATTTGTTTGGACAAAATTACACCCATTAATTATTTTTAATACATTTAAATTTTATTTTAACTACAGCCCCGGTTGTAAATGAGGGCTGTGGTGTCGTGATTTTTTGGCGTAGAACATGGTAAGTGCCGTAGCATTGGCAACACTGAATTGATGTATAGTTCTGGCTGGCAACACCGCCAAAAAAGTAAAATGTCAGATTGACCATTAAACACAATGACTTTTAGTTTCAGTTTTAAAAAAAATATAAAAAATATATTGTTGAATTTTATTGCAATAAATAACTTGGCTTGCACCTATCATACTTTGTATTTACATTGTTTTCGAATATTACAGTTGATTAATATCCACTCCCAGCATTACTTTATCAATTCCTTTTTCGGATTTTGATTTAAATCAGTGATTTTTTTAAATAAATCATGTAAACCTGCCGCTATATCACGTGATACGATATGTTGCATGATGGTGTCTTGCTTACTCTGCTAAGATGTAAGCGGACAGTGACACATTATCGACCTATGAATGTTAAAGTCACTAATGCTATGACTACAGGAGCCTTACAACAGAACACAATAAAATTATTGGAAAAAGCATGTCACGCAGACACATTAGTAGGTACTGAAAGATATGCTTTGAAAACACCATGTTGCCATTGATATGTGAAGAAATTCAACTTCATACCAAGGGAAATGTATCTAGACTTCTTCTCGCCCAAAAGTGTGGCGACAGCCAATTTACTTACTTCTATTGTCTTGCTTGTGTTCTTTGGACTTTACTATGAGTTGTTAGAGCAAACAATATCAAAGCAACATTGTGAAAGCGATGTCAGATGGCTCTATATACAGAGAATAGCTCCGTGTCTTTATCAACTTGCTTATATCATGCATTTATAACTTTGCATAATCAAAAATTCAGTTTGTTATCTGTCTGCTTCATATCAAAGTATTATGATGTATTTATAGTATATTTACTACCGTTTCTCTTGCGGCTAATCTATCGCTATGCCGAAATTCATCAAAATTTGTTCAGGTATTACAGTTGTAAAAAATATTAATAATATTTATTAAATATCTAACAGAGTTAGTAAAAAATAAGTAACAGAGTTATTTTCTCTTTTATAATGTTATAATGGATTACATTTTATTATATACTGTTTTTTTATGTAAAAACTTAAATTGATAAGCTTTAGAATCTTTGCAACAGTATATTATCTTTCATTGTACGCAAGATGTAATATATTGTCTTTGGCATCCATCCAACCTTAATAGGTCATGCAAAGACTGGGTCAATACTATTTAATAGATTCCATAGGTCATCATGATGCTTTCAGATCTACTGCCAATATTTCGGAATACGCGATAAATATCGTACCTAATTATAATTTATTATCTACAAAGATTTTTGAGAAAACGTACTTAGCAATAAAAGTACTGACTATCAAAAGTAATAAAAACAAAATAATTCAAAATTAACGATCACGTCATCATGTTTTATTTTCGCATTTTTTCTAGAGCGTGGCGATGGCATAGTTGTTTAAGCCATAAGTGGTAGTTAAGCAACTTTCATAATGGTGGTCACGGGATGGGTGGCCAAAACTATTACTTATTACTATCTCGAGCTCCACCGTGCTTCGCAAGGCACGTTAAGCCATTGGTCCCGCGGCTGTATTTGCAGTCGTTAAAACCCACCAATCCGCATTGGACCCGCTTAGTCACGGCCAGTTGTCTTTATTCATCCATAAAAAAGGCCAATTCCCCATTGGGGACATTAAAAGTGGCTGGTGACGAACTTTAATTTACGCTATTTTATAAGATCACAAATGGGTTTGAACCTTTTGGCCTCGTCACCCGTCCGCCATTTTGAAACTTTTTCAAAATGGCGCCGCACCTACCTATTAAATGTATACCTATGTACGGTCGGTTTCAATAACCTACCCTCAATAAGAGATAAGCTTACTAGAGCTTTGTTGCCTAGATATTTTTTTTCGTCGTCTCAGCCACATGACACCCACTGCTGGGTATAGGCCTCCCCCAAGGATCTCTACGACGATCGGTCCTGCGATGCGGGCACATCCAGCGGCTTCCCGCGACCTTCACCAGATCGTCGGTCCACCTTGTGGGGGGCCTGCCCACGGAGCGTCGTCCGGTACGCGGTCGCCATTCCAGAACCTTTCCGCCCCAACGGCCATCGGTTCTTCTCGCTATGTGTCCCGCCCACTGCCACTTCAGCTGAGCAATCCTTCGAGCAATGTCAGTAACTTTAGTTCTCCTGCGGATCTCCTCATTTCTGATTCGATCACGCAGGGAAACGCCGAGCATAGCTCTCTCCATTGCACGCTGAGTCACCTTGAGATATTTTTTTTAGTCAGCTCAAAATAACAGCGGTTGCTAAGTAACGTAACCAAGATAGGCCTATCTCTTACTAGGGATAGATTATTGAAACTAGCCGTTAATGGATAGGGAACGTAAAGATGAACTAAAAATGATAAAGAACCTAAAGCCCTAAAGTGTCAGGTGTGTGAGATAATTAGAGTTAAAGATACAAAGGTGATACTTTGGGCGGGTATTATTCATTTTTAACAGACTTCAAAAAAAGGAGGAGGTTCTCAAGTCGACGGTTTATTTTTATTTTTTTATGTATGTTTTACCATAACTTCGCCAGTTGTCAACAGATTTTTATAATTCTTTTTTTATCTGAAAGAAGATGAATTATGTTTGGTCCCATATAATTTTTACGAAGATCTGGCTAGTAGTTTTTTCATAATCCTGAAAAATATCAATCACGTTTTGGCAAGTAGTCGTTTACCTAGATGACATCATTGTTGTGTATGGGCTGATTTTTAGTGTAAGTAACGGCACATGATGTAACTAAAAAATCTGAAATAAAATTATTTTATAAAAAAAAAAACCGACTTCAAAAAGTAAAAAATAAAACTTTTGGAGTCGGTGCTAGCTAGCTAAGGCCAAAAAAAATAGTTAATAGAAGTGCAATGTAGAATGCCTTGGCTGGCACCGACTTCAAAAGTTTTATTTTTACTTTTTGAAGTCGGTTTGATTTTTTTATTATCGGGCTAACGTGACGCTTTAGGGCAGGTATGGGCAACCTTTGGCAAGTTGCGTGCCAGATTGATTATATTAATACAGTCGCGGGCCATAACAGAAAATGAAAATTGGCAAATTCAATTTGATTGGCTGTCTATTTGAGCGCGTAAACTTCTTCTTGCACAGTGAATATCGTTAAGTGTAAGGTGTTAAAGGGAAATGACATTGACAAAGATTCTTCGAATAATAAAGTAGTTACAGCGCGCGTACCCTGTTTTCATACGGAATTTCAAAATGTCTCGCGGGCCGGTGGTTGCCCATATATGCTTTCGTCGTCGTCGTCGTCTCAGCCACATAACACCCACTGCTGGGTATAGGCCTCCGCCAAAGGGGGGTTTGCCATAATCGCCACGCTTGGCAGGCGGGTTGGCGATCGCAGTATGGCCACGTTGGTAGGAGACGATGCTGCCAGTCTCCTGAAGGCTGAGTCCCTTGTCGCCTTTTACGACACCCACGGGATAAGAGGGGGTAGTGCTATTCTAAGCCGCTATATGCTTAAGGGCATTATATATCACAGACCTATATCGAGATACACGAAAAAAGCGCTTCAAACTGTATGAGATGGGAACCTAGCGTGTCGAATTTTTCGTACCTACGATGACGTCACGAGCGAGATTTAGTGATGTGGAAATGTTATTGACGAGCTCTTGCAAAAAGGCACTGCACAATTAACCATTTTCGTTTCTGAGTGACGCGAGTTTTCATGGCAATGGTCTCAAGCGAACTGACTTAGGTCGTAATACTTTGACCGTGGATCAAACTTTTGGCACGCAAGGTAGGTACACTTTTACCGTCTATCTCGATATAGGTTTCTGTTATATATCATAACATATTTTGTACCTCTGTCTGTCCACTGTTCATTTATATAGGTATCATAGTGCGACGTCATTTTGAAAAAAAAAAACAAAATGGCGTCTCATACTTTTTACTCTTACTAGGAATTGGACGAGGACAGCCCCCATAAAAAAAAATAAACCCCTTTGGGATCATTTAAAAACTTACAATTGCTTCTAACACAGAATGTTCTAATCTATAAAATGTCATGCTATATTTGTTGTGCATTGTACTATGCACTTATTACTCCCTCAGGTCAATGACTTTGAAGAGTAGCAAACTCTGACTCATATTGCTAATGCAATATCGTACCTATTATATGTCTTACATATCTAACAATATTCACTGCCAAGTTTGTCTACCAATAGAAAGTAGATCTTATGGCTTTCAAAATAGATACTCATAATTTCGTACTAGATATTGATCTAGAATATTAGCATTCAGTTACATATTGTTAATGTTAAAAGTATTTACTTATCTAGTTTTTATTTGTTTGCATAGTAAGAATGTTTTTCTTACCTAACCTTTTAGTAAGTTAGTTCGCCAAATCTCGCCCTTGTCTTAATTCCTAGGGACCTATATGCGATGAAGGTAGTTATTATTACTTATTTATTACTTAAATGCGATATAGTACAAAGTGTAATAGAAACGCGATTATATTTTTTATCTGCCATATAATATAAGTAAGGGAAGATAAAATATTTAGGTCATAAATCTAACAATCTTTTTATAGGTCTTGTTTACAGTATTATCTTATTATTTGTAACTTGCAGTATCTGAACTTTATTCGTTAGATAAATGATAAACCAGATTCGTCATCAGCCATTTTTAATGTCCCCACTGCTGGGGCACTGACCTTCCCTGTGGATGGATAAGGAGAAAGGGCCATGACCCACCACGCGGGCCCAATGCGGATTGGTGGGTTTTAACGACTGCAAATGCAGCCGAGACCAACGGCTTAGCGTGCCTTCCGAAGCACGGAGGAGCTCGATATAGTAAATTTATGTTCACCCATCCCGTGATCGACCATTGCGAAAGTTGCTTGACCTCAACAATCGCAGTCCGAGCGCGCGAACCACTGCGACACGGGCTCTTCGATAAAACATGTTTTAATGTAGGATAAACCAGATAAAAGTACTTTATCTCCAGCGCTTTCAGAAGTACGCTATCTCAGTGCAAATGACGTACCTATATTCTTTCGCTGTTTATACTTTAACGGTGATTTATTTTTTTTGCATTCCCAATTCTTTTGTACGAAAACGCTGAGATAGGGTTTTATTGACCCCACACAATTTGTTCTTAGTTACATTTTGTTGTGGTTATTGTATTTATACTTTTTTTTTTCTCCTCCTTTCTATTCTCATTGTCTGTATCGTATGTGTGTGTGTGTGTGTCAATAAATATGTTTTCTTTCTTTCTTTTATATGACAATACTAATGGCTGCCCGCGGTCTCACCCGCCGCGTGGTTCCAGTTCTATTGAGAATATCGAGATAAAATGTGTCCATGTTTTAATGTAGGCTATCTATAAACTATCTGTCATCCTAATCCGTGGTCTGTGTTATCAGTGATTGAGTAACAAAAAATCGAAACATCCGAATTTATACATCGTCGTCGTCTCAGCCACATGACACCCACTGCTGGGTATAGGCCTCCCCCAAGGATCTCCACGACGATCGGTCCTGCGCTGCCCGCATCCTGCGGCTTCCCGCGACCTTCACCAGATCGTCGGTCCACCTTGTGGGGGGCCTACCCACGGAGCGTCGTCCGGTACCACACACTCCTACTCATGGATCAGAGACGTGAAATGAGGCTTCAGAACTCAGCGGATGCTCATCGCTATCGGCAACTAAATAGGCAGATCTCTAAGTCTTTGACAAGCGACCTTCGCCAATTTAATACGAATTTATACATACATTAAAATATTAATAGGATGTTATTTTGCATCCTACCGGGATGCCCCTTTGCCCCTACCGGGATTCCCCTTTACCCCTACCGGGATTCAAACCCAAGACCTCAGAGTAGGCGACACCTTGAAACCGGTGTACGAACCACTCGACCACGGAGGTCGTCATAAATGATGAAAACGTTCCTTTGTTACAGTCAGCTGAAGTTTACTCTATGGTGAAGAAAGATCTGGACGAAATAGGGAGCGCCGTGAAGAGCGAGGCGACCCACGTGTTCAGCACCACATCTAATGTTATAGGCAAAACATTCAAGGTATGATAAACAAGATCTATAATTAGGTCTAATTAGTTGTTATATAGCCTTCGTATTCAATACTAACACATCATCAAAAGTTGAAGAAGTGTCGGCCTCCATCATCATTTTAACCAAATTAAAAAATGGTCCTTAGAGCCGGATTTGATAGAATAATCTTTGTATCTGCAGCTTTTTGATAAGTTAAATTAGTAACACTTTGTTTGTTAAAGTTGGACGAACCAGAGTCTCCGGCGAATGTAATGAAGAAGTCATTTAGCACCTTCATCGGTATGTATTTTTTTGCTTTATTTCTATTTTAGTATAATAACTTGTACAACGCAACGGATAGATCCTAACACAAAGTATCCTATTACTATATTCATGATATTACAATATAGGTAATCTATAAAATAAGATTTAATTTTTAACTGACTTCAAAAAAGGAGGAGGTTCTCATTTCGGTTAGTATTTTTTTTTTCTTTATTTTTTTTATGTATATACACCGATTACGCCGAGATTTCTGAACCGATTTCCATGATTCTTTTTTTGTTCGATGCAGAATAGTTACCCAGTACTTTTTATGTTATGAGCATTTTTATATATTTCATTTCATTGTTGACTTGGACGATGTAGTATTTACGATAATGTTGTTTATAATGTACATGAAACCTTATCTAATCTAGAAAAACCCTGCTGTAGTTTACAAAACAGCCTATTACAGACACTAAAAAGGCATTCTACTTTAAGCTCCTATTCTTTTATTTTTCTTGCCTTGGCTGGCACCGACTCCAAAAGGCTTATTGCTGTTTAGTTTTTGAAGTCGGTTTTTTAACGCAGTTTTAGTTAAGCTATTTTGAATAATAATAAAAATAAATTTTAATATATAAAGAACCTTTGTGTCCTCCTAACCAGGTCAAGTGAGCACGGTTTTGAATCCAGAACCGGACGACGAGGATGACACCGAAGTCATATTGTCATCGGGCGACACGACCATGCTGTCTACTTATAAGGTACGTGATTATGTTATAACGAAACTTCACTTATCGTTGTAGTTTTTTTCGTTTTGGGTGACGGAATAAATAAGATGGAGCCGGAAGAAAAAAAATGGATAAAGCCAGAGCCTTAACTGGACACTGCAAACTAAACAGGGACCAATTCCACATGAAATTGAGTGACGCTGACGTTTTCCGTCGCTGCGGATTGAAGAGAGAAACACCCAAACATCTCCTATGTGACTGCGGCCCCTAATTCACAAACGCAGTTTCCACCTGAGCCGGCATATGATTCGACCAGAGGAACTAAAATCTATCAGAGCTAGGAAGATTTTAGACTTCTTGGAGGCCGCCAGGCTGAAAGATATACTATAACAAGGTGGCGAGTTACAATAGATCGTTTAGGTCGCAGTGACTACAGTTCCGACTGGAGATGCATAGTCCCTATATCCTACAAATAATAATAACATTTAATGTCGATGTTTAATTTATATTTCTTTTATACCTACTTACACCATTACTTTTTATTTAAGCTTTTATAGCAAATCTGAGAATAGTAAAATCCGTAGCGTATTATGTCTGTTTGTCTGTTACCTTTTCAAACATAGACCAACCTGAACCAGTTTTGATTAATCTTGTCATACAGAGTGTTAAAAGACCCATACCGAAGTCGTGATATATGCGAGTGTACCTACATCAAACTAAATAAGATTAATTGTAAAAATAATTGCTGGGAAACGACTTTTATTTTTAGTATAAAAAATGGATGTTATTTTTTACACGCAATGGAACGCGTGCATCAACGTTTGCGTGTATCTATAGAGAACGAGTATGGTACACGGGGGCCCCGTATCATTGAGTGGTTTTGATATTCATTTCCGTTTGATTACGTTAAACGATAATCTTTAGAAAAAAAAATGACTTTAATCCTCAATAATTATTTAACTATCATTGAAATAAAACAACTTTTCCGGATATTAAACGCGCTATATTTATTTTTTATTTTTATTTTTTAAGAAAAGGACAGTTTACAAGACTCACACTTATACATAAGTGAAAAACATGATCGGGTACAAGACACGTAGTGTGGCCTTAGTTACAAACTGCCACGGCATGTTAGATTCACAAAAAGCAGTATATGAAACAGTTCATGAAAATCAAAAAGTTATATAAACAAGTTACACGAACTAAGATTTAATTGTCCGTATTTTTTAGGGGTGTTTATTTTTCCGACGTTTCGCCACCTTTTCAGCTGGTCACGGGATGACACGTAATTCGTGAAATATAGCGCGTTTAATATCCGGAAAAGTTGTTTTATTTCAATGAACAGTGCGTGCCAAAACAAGATGTACCTACGTATCCTTAACTATCAGTTTCCCAGGACCTCTATTTTTTAATCACTCGTCGCGCGAGTGGCGAGACGAACGAGGAGGCGATCAGGCTATTAGCGACCTTACATGCGTGGACATAGCACGATTTCGCTTTGCCCCTCGCGCGCTCGCGTGTAGAGGCGGTACTACAGGCGAAAAGCGAAGCTATGTATATAAGGGCAAGGTCGCTTTTACGGAATACGGAAACTCAAACGTCGCACGAAAATCAGTAGAAACCTCGAGACGAGTGATTCAAAAATAGAGCTCCAGGTTTAATGATAGTAATTATAGGAAGAACACGTGGTTTTCTTTTTCGTTATGGGTCTTTAAACACCCTGTATAAGTAGTTAGATTAAAACTATGTCAAGTTGCAAGAAATGAACATTAGTGTGAATAAACATTGAACATAGACTACTTCTAGTCAGAAAAAGATTTAAAGTGTGCGGACGTAGTTACGGGTGCAGCGTTAGTAACTTAACAATTTTATTATTGTATTGATGTTTAAATTCTATAGGTTAAGATACCTTGGTTTCGGTCCGGATTACTCACTCAGTTTAATAAGTTCTTAGGCTATTCGGTGTCGGTGCCATACAGCTAAATGTCTATAGGAGTCCTTTCTGACAGTCGCTTTTCGGGGGAATATGCTCAAAGTTCCTCGTTGCCCATACAGAAAGAGCTGGAAGCTCTCCAGCGCGTAGATGCCACATTCGTAGTCCCGGCGGCGGGCTCGGAGTTCGACGCGTGGTTGGCCAGCTTGCGTTAGCTCGACACTCGGTCACCTATGAGAGCGTTTATTCCGTCTCTTGATCGTATTTGATAGTAGTCTTTTATCAGCAATTTTTTGCTTTCGTTTTTCGAGGGGATATGCTCAAAAGTGTGATAAATCTGTAGGTTATTCGCCCTGATACTATGAGAGCGTTTTTTCTGTCTCTTGGTGGTTTTTGATGGGAGAATTTTACCAGCACTTTTGGTCAGTTCTTTTGGCATTCAAAAGTCCCTCGTTGCCTGTACAGAAGGAGCTAGAAGCCCTCCAGCGGGTGGACGCGACGTTCATAGTCCCGGCGGCGGGCGCGGAGTTCGACGCGTGGTTGGCGAGCTTAGACGGGAACGCAGCGGGAGAGAATGCCTGCTGTCGACGTCTGAGGTCCAGCCCAGTGCTGAGGGAGCAGTATGACAGGCTGGTGCCTGATGCGGTGTCGCACCAGGACTTTTGGGAGAGGTAAGTGTACCATAAGTTTAATACTATACTCGGGGAGATAATTAGACGGAAAAAATGTAAATAACAGATGTCATTTCTTTTTTCTTAAATTATTGAAATTATACCATATACAAACACATATCCCCAAAGCAATTTCATTAAGATTTGCTTTAAAAAATAA
This sequence comes from Chrysoteuchia culmella, assembly GCA_910589605.1. Taxonomy (NCBI): domain Eukaryota; kingdom Metazoa; phylum Arthropoda; class Insecta; order Lepidoptera; family Crambidae; genus Chrysoteuchia; species Chrysoteuchia culmella. The sequence continues at coordinate 3,317,751 of OU342663.1, forward strand.
TACATTAACGTTTAACACTCTTTATTAATTTTCGATTAAACAAAATAAACAAAGCAATTTTTACATAACTCTTTTAGATTTTAAAAAACTTTAATACATTTTTATTTTCAATAATTCGACATAACATTTTTTTAGTACTGTTCACACTGTGGCAAATTATTGTTCGTCACGAACCTTTTTATATTAGAAATAATATTAATGATATCATATTGCAGTATAATTCTACCATTTAACTATATAAAATCCTATTAAATCCTACCAATAATATAAATGCGAAAGATTGTTTGTTTGTTATTCTTTCACAGAAAAACTACTGCACGGATTTAGATGAAACTTTACAATATATAGGTATACATCAGAAATCAGGCTTATAAATTATAACCCACGCGGGCGGCCACTAGTATTATATATGCGAAAGTTTGAATGGGTGTTCGTTACTCTTTCACGCAAAAACTACTGACAAATATAGATTAAATTTTACAGTATATAACTAATACATGATGATAACACAGTGGCTAAAATTTATCCCGATATTTCTATGGGAACGGGTACCACGTTGGTAAAACCGCAAGCGGCCGCTTTTTTATAATATTCCGATTTTTCGATTCCTTTAAACTAAATTTATTGTTTATGATTTTTGAATTTTTGCATTTTTCAAGGCTATTTTTATACTTATAATAATAATATATTTTTTAAATAGAAAAAAAAATAAAAAAATAATCATAAGTATAAATTTATTGTGATTTTCACTAACTTGGCCTACTAAGTATTACCAGAACTTGAAAAGTACCAGAACCAGAAACTCGTGGTTCTTTTGGTCGTTTAAAAAAACGTTTATTTGAAAAAAAGTTGCTAAACCCTGTACTCAACTTGTGACATTGACAGTTCTTTGTTTACATTTTTTCTGTCTAATTATCCCCCCAAGTATGGTTAAATTTTATTAGAACCAGCAATGATATTGGTGGATGAAATAAATCAATTTCTTTTAATTTATGTATATCTAGTTTCACAAACACTTGAATTTTTCACGTAATATGAGAGAGAAGGGACCGAATGAAATGACGAGAAGAAAGACAATTTATTAAATTGGTTTATGGCATATTTTTAAGGAGACCTTTCAGCTGTAGTTGTCGTGCGGCTGATGTGATGATGAATAATTTCTGATGTGTTTAAAAAACAAAATCACAAGATCTAAGTAAATAGCACGATTTGTTTTTGTAAATTAACCTTGCGCGTTAAATCATGTGACCTTTTTATTCATATTTAATAAAATTAAATAAAGTGTCATATTCTTCAACTATTTCACCCACTATTCGTCCAGGTATTTGTTCCGGGTCGCTCTCTTGCAAGACCGGCTTGCTGCAGCTTCACGTCGTCAACCAGCCGACCAACAGAAGAGGACCAGTGACCCAGTTCTTGCTCACCTCCCGCTGCAAACCGACCAGCCCACACAACCTATACTGCAGTGAGTTACTATATCTAATCTAGTAACTATATCTGTATCAATAAAGTATAGCCGACCAATAGAAGAAGACCAGCGACCCCGTGCTTGGTCACCTCCCGCTGCAAACCGACCAGCCCACACAACCTATACTGCAGTGAGTTACTATATCTAATCTAGTAACTATATCTGTATCAATAAAGTATAGCCGACCAATAGAAGAGGACCAGCGACCCCGTGCTTGGTCACCTCCCGCTGCAAACCGACCAGCCCAAACAACCTATACTGCAGTGAGTTACTATATCTAATCTAGTAACTATATCTGTATCAATAAAGTATAACCGACCAATAGAAGAGGACCAGCGACCCCGTGCTTGGTCACCTCCCGCTGCAAACCGACCAGCCCAAACAACCTATACTGCAGTGAGTTACTATATCTATATCTAATCTAGTAACTATATCTGTATCAATAAAGGATAGCCGACCAATAGAAGAGGACCAGCGACCCCGTGCTTGGTCACCTCCCGCTGCAAACCGACCAGCCCACACAACCTATACTGCAGTGAGTTACTATATCTAATCTAGTAACTATATCTGTATCAATAAAGGATAGCCGACCAATAGAAGAGGACCAGATACCCCGTGCTTGGTCACCTCCCGCTGCAAACCGACCAGCCCACACAACCTATACTGCAGTGAGTTACTATATCTAATCTAGTAACTATATCTGTATCAATAAAGGATAGCCGACCAATAGAAGAGGACCAGATACCCCGTGCTTGGTCACCTCCCGCTGCAAACCGACCAGCCCACACAACCTATACTGCAGTGAGTTACTATATCTAATCTAGTAACTATATCTGTATCAATAAAGGATAGCCGACCAATAGAAGAGGACCAGATACCCCGTGCTTGGTCACCTCCCGCTGCAAACCGACCAGCCCACACAACCTATACTGCAGTGAGTTACTATATCTAATCTAGTAACTATATCTGTATCAATAAAGTATAGCCGACCAATAGAAGAAGACAAGCGACCCCGTGCTTGGTCACCTCCCGCTGCAAACCGACCAGCCCACACAACCTATACTGCAGTGAGTTACTATATCTAATCTAGTAACTATATCTGTATCAGTAAAGTATAGCCGACCAATAGAAGAGGACCAGCGACCCCGTGCTTGGTCACCTCCCGCTGCAAACCGACCAGCCCACACAACCTATACTGCAGTGAGTTACTATATCTAATCTAGTAACTATATCTGTATCAATAAAGTATAGCCGACCAATAGAAGAAGACAAGCGACCACGTGCTTGGTCACCTCCCGCTGCAAACCGACCAGCCCACACAACCTATACTGCAGTGAGTTACTATATCTAATCTAGTAACTATATCTGTATCAATAAAGTATAACCGACCAATAGAAGAGGACCAGCGACCACGTGCTTGGTCACCTCCCGCTGCAAACCGACCAGCCCAAACAACCAATACTGCAGTGAGTTACTATATCTAATCTAGTAACTATATCTGTATCAATAAAGTATAACCGACCAATAGAAGAGGACCAGCGACCACGTGCTTGGTCACCTCCCGCTGCAAACCGACCAGCCCACACAACCTATACTGCAGTGAGTTACTATATCTAATCTAGTAACTATATCTGTATCAATAAAGGATAGCCGACCAACAGAAGAGGACCAGCGACCCAGTTCTTGCTCATCTCCCGCTGCAAACCGACCAGCCCACACAACCTATACTGCAGTGAGTTACTATATCTAATCTAGTAACTATATCTGTATCAGTAAAGTATAGCCTACCAACAGAAGAGGACCAGCAATCCCGTGCTTGTCCACCTCCCGCTGCAAACCTTCCAGCCCACATCTATATTGCATAAGTTTGATGTTTATCAGCTACAATAAGCTAGTGGTTCTATGAGAACAATAGACCTCGTATGTATAACGCTTCAGCAATTTCCATTTCATAGTATTTCTCAACATCTTGTGTAGAATGAAGTTCTTAGTGTACCTCTCCAATTTATTATTATTATTATTATTATTATTTAACAGGCAAGCAGTTGATGCAACTGATACCGCCTGTATCCTGATAGTGGCATAGTTTATTTAATCCATATATTGTAGGTATTTATCAAGTCTGTTCTTGAATTGGTTGATGTTGGCAGCTGAAACAACATCTTCTGGAAGCTTGTTCCACTGTCTTACGACTTGGTTGAAATCCGTCGATAAGAGTGCGTTTCATCCTATATTCCCTTGTTTTTTAGGTTGGTACCCCTCTGTATATAGAATGTGTTAGAATGTGTTAAAAACATCATATCAAAACCATTTTACTTTCACCGCTTTCTAATGTTTTATGCATGATTTTTGGCATAGAATCCAAAACTTAAAATATCTGCATCAAATTCTAATCTACCAACCTAAAAAAAAAGGGAATATATGATGAAACGCACTCTAATAACGCTACAACACACTTCCCGCTTTTAATCTACTAAAAAAATAATAAAGAAGGAACTAGTGTGATATATTTTTTTTTAATTTCTTGTCAGCTAAAAGAGTCTGATACGGGTGATAGGGCAAAACTGACAATTCAAAAATGCGTATAATATGCTCAATTATATTTTTATTTTTCATTTTCATTTTTCAATCAGGAAATAGATAATTAGTGTGATTGCAGGAAAGCCATTTTCAAAAGTTTATAATATTTACACATAAATAACCCATGATTATTTTGCAGGAGTCCCAAAAAGGTACTATCAGGAGTGGAAAGCGATACAGATACCCCCACTTTCGAGACGCCGTCGCACGAGCAGTCATTCAAGACTCAGAACTACGAGAGCTCGGACGTGGACAGCGCTGTCGCTTGGGAAGACGGTGAGTGTATACGTTCGTTAAGACAAGCACAGAGTATATAATAGTACTAGCGAACAGAAATTGCACTATTTTTCTGTATTCCCAGTAGTCCCATAATGGGAGTAAGAGATTCTAAAAAGAGCGCTTACGCAATATTGCTAAGGGAATTGACAATTCTTTTTTTTTATGATTTTTTGCATTTTTCAATGCTTTTTTTATACTTAAGATAAATTTTAAATAGAAAATATTGGAAGCGGTTAGAGCATTGGACCGGATTTCCAAAGGTCGTGGGTTCGATTCCCATCTGAGAATTCACTTATGGCCGAGTTAATTTTTTCCAATATTTTTGTACTTAAAATGTATCATATTCATTTATTAGTTTCTTTCCTATGGAATTTGCTTAAAGTAAGTTTTCTTGTCTTCAAAAAATTAAAAGCAATTTCTGCTACACTAGCACTGACACAGTTCTAAATTCCATAGAAATTAAACAATTAACTGAACTGATATCCCGCCCCCTAATTGTCTAATTTAAAATCTATCACAATCCCTTTCAGTGGTATTGTGAGTGTGATATTTTCGTCTGTCATGTTGCTTAGACAGTTCAATTTCGTTTATTCCATACCTTTTAAAACGCGTCCCGGTCACAATCCCTTTCAAATGTCAAATAGTGACGGCCTGAATATCTTTCAAATTACGAATTGAAAAGGATTGCGATAGATTTTAAATTAGACAATTCACTCAGTTCACTTAGCAATATTGTGTTAGCGCCCTTTTTAGGCCCCCCTGCTAGCCTAGCATGACCAACAAAACGCGATATTATACAGCGCTTTAACACGTTTAACCGTCAAAAGACAATAGGTTTTGATTTGGATAAAACGCTATATCATATCGCGTTTCGGCGGTCATGCTAGGGGGGCTGGTATTTTTCTATGGAGGTTCAGGAACAATTTCGACTAAATTTCACGACACGGCTTTGTTTGTTATTTGTGTTGATATCTACGGACTATGAAATAAAACGCATAGGTAGCTAAATAGTTTTTATTGTAACACATCAATAAACCCCGTCAAAGCGACATGAGACTAGTTGCTTTACTAGTATATTTTCTTATTTATTATTTATCACAATTAAGACTACTCTCAGTAGTTTGAGTACCACAACAATTTTCTTGTAAATAGATTACTAGGGCGGTTACAACCCGATACTCGGGTTCGTCGATCGACGAAAAATTCCAAATTATGCGAAAATCTTTAATTGCAGTTTGTGATCATCACGTTTAACATTTTGTATATTTTATAGTTTTCGGAACAAATAGACTCGAGTACCTTTAATTTGATACCTTACTCGGCCGCGTACTACGCGCCAAAGTCCCTATCGAGTCGTCACAAACTTTGCGAACCTGAATTAAGTATATAGATTCTGTATCAAACCCTAGTAGTCCAGTCAGTGGAACCTTTGAGATTAAAAGTACCAGTAATAACAGCACGGGACTACTCCCCTAAGACTACTGGGAATACTCGACTGGCTGGAGCTCGAAAGCTGACATTTTAGATAACCTTTTTAAATTGCACCTAAATTCCACTTGTTAACGTATAATATTCATCACGTTGCGGCATGCAACTTGCTTAAGCGATAGGCTTGTCTTACTATAGGTCGGTTAACTAAACCTGGCACTTACAACACATTTACACGTAGCGTCTGCGAATAAGCGCGCGGCGTGACGTTGCATTTCATGGTTATCAAGAATAGTCTGTCTGTCTCTCTCGCGCGCGGTCAAACTTACGAGGTTGAAGGAGACAGTGTGCTTTTGCTACTATAAATGGAACTTTTTGTTTCTGTCTGTTCGTTTTTTTTTAAATTGCATTAGTGTGAGTACTGATAACGCGCCAGCTTTCGTTAATCATCCTATAACCGTGAAATCGCTAAAAAGCTTATTGATAAAGGAGATGGCCTAGAACACCCAGTTCCCGGCGGAAAAGTTTTGTATAGCAGATTTTAGAGAATATTTAAAAATAATATTTTGAACTTGCAACTTTCTGTCTTTCTTTGTATCGGGTGACTTATATAATTTTTTTTGCTCAAGAAGTTCTGTAGACTTTATTAAACTGATTTATCGACCAAAGTAAACTATTTTTAACCGACTTTCAGAAAGGAGGAGATTCTCAATTCGGTTTTATGTTTGTACACCGATCACGTCGAGATTTCTGAACCGATTTACGTAAATTATGTTTTTATTCGATGTGAGAATAGTTGGTTGAAAAAAAATTGGATTCAGTTCGGCCCAGTAGTTTTTATGTTATGAGCATTATTTTTCATATTTGTAACTTGGACGATGTCATCATACCCGAATTTTGCACAATACTTTTGTAAATGTACATGAAACCTAATCTAATCTAGAATAATCTAGAAACCTGTAATTTACCAAACAACCTATTACAGACACTAAAAAGTAAAAAAAAACTGCGTTATAAAACACTACGCAGTAGAATCAAGGGCAAGGAAGAAAAAAACCGACTTCAAAAACTAAAAGGCAAAAAATAAGCCTTAATTTTGGAGTCGGTGCCAGCCAAGGCAACAAAAATAAAAGAATAGGACCTTAAAGTAGAACCTTGGCGAAGTCGGTTTTTATCCTTCGTTGCCCTTGGTTCTACTGCGTAGTCCTACTAATAGGACAACGGGTAAAGTTTTTTGTCTGTGGTTCTACTAAAAGGACCATGGGCAAGTGGTTTTACCCGTAGTTCAACTGGTAGTACCACGGCCATTTTTCTTACCCGTAATACTACCAGTAGGACTAGGAAAAGCAGAGTTGCAAGGTAGTTCTACTAAATGGGGTGCCACGGGAACTTGAATTCGGTTCCGTAGCACCCTGGGTACAAGTTGTTCTTGAAACAGACGAAAAAACAAAAGCAAACTTTTTACGAATTATAAATTTAATAGCTGACCACTGAGAGGTGAATGACCTTCTTTGCACACTTATCTGGCACGGACTATATACTATAATATAAGATTCATTGATGGAACAACGGGCAACGAAGGGGTTTTATTAACGCAGTTTTTGAAGTGAACACTGCTTTAGCGGCGTCGTGCACATCAGTTTTAAATTTTTGGGATGGGTAAAAAAGGGTTAAGTCGCGTCAGGACACGTGACCTGATCGAAAATTCGTAAGACGGAGGGAGGGTAGACCGCCGGCGCGGCGCAGGAGAGGAAGTAAAGATATATATAATCCCCCCCTTCTCTTTCTACCGCGCGGCGAAAATGTATGCCTGCTCCTGCTGTTTCGTTTAAGCAATTTTCACTACTGCCTGCACTTCCGGAGTGCAACCCGTTGTTTTTTTCACCCGTCAACAAAACAAAAAATTTAAAGCTAACACCCAATAGAAAGACAGTGTTCAAAGTATTATTTTTAAATCTGAGATACAAAACTTCAGCGCCGGGAACTATGTATTTTTTTTGTATGGTATTTGGGCCATCTCCTTTATTAATGTTTATTATTATTTTAATGATACAACATTTTCTACTCTGCTTAAATGTATGTAGTTGATACCCCTAAGATTCGAGGGTTGCTTCCTTACTAAAGTTGTAATGATGATTGTAATGATAGTCTACAAATGCTATTGAGATTTGTAGTAAACATACAATAAGGTTGTTTAGCTGCCTAAGGCGCGATTTCATTAGGCAAGTCTTGAATGCAAGTATGACGTCACATTTGCGCACGTTACTAATGATAAGTCAACTTGCAGCTTGTATGCAGGTATTGTAAAAAAAAAATTTCAAGTTGCATGCATGTTTGCAAATGGCATCAGGCCTTTATACTAGGGCTGATTGATAAGTATCCGAAACGACGAACTTAAAAAAATATACACACAAAAAATTATTACATTATATTCTGGCATCTATTTGAAAATAAAACGCCACATTTGGGTTTGATCAAACTTATGGAATTTGTATGACAGGACCTTGAACTTTCTGTATCGTGAATTTTTTTAATAATGGAAAGAACGCGCCTCTACACTCGTCTATGGTTGCTGTCGCCAAACTCCTGAATTAATTGCGGTTCGAATTGCTCCTGCATCCACCCGATTTCCCAGATCGCCTCATGCTAATTCCACTTATTCCCAAACTTGAAGAAAGGGTAAGGTGGCCAGAGATTTTCAACAAATGATGAAGTCATAGTTGCCGTAAATGAGTATGTTGAGGGGTTGGAGAAAACATTTTATCAAACTGGTAGAACAGCATTGGAGAAGTGCTGGACTAAATGCATTGAGGTAGAAGGATAATAGGTTGAGAAATGCATTTATTTTAAATGGATTATTAAAGATTTTCTTTGTCGTTTGGAAACTTATCAATCAGTCCTCTTAGTTTGTATCTAAATTGAGAATTTCAAGTTGAGACCGTGCCAAACTCGACTCAAAGCAAAATATTCATACAATACATAAAGCCGGGCCGAAAATTTCTCAATTTTTTTTAACTGTATGGTGGATTGGTGCAGTGGGAATCCTAAAGGGGAAGCCGATGCATGGGAATCGTGTTGTATGGACCTTTCATTACTGATACATAATTGTAATGCATTGAGGCAAATTTGAGACGTTTTGAAATAAAAATTCTCAATTCGAAACCGGCCATTAGAGATTGTGATGAATGACGTCACTAGAACTTTTCTGTGTTATGTTGGTGATATAGGGTAGAAGCCCTGGAGCTCTATTTTTGATTCACTCGTCTCGAGGATTCTACTGATTGTCGTGCGACGTTTGAGTTTCCGTATTCCGTAAAAACCACCAGCCAGTATACACATAGCTTCGCTTTTCGCCTGTAGTACCGCCTCCCAACGCGAGCGCGCGAGAAGCAAAGCGAAAAGCGTGCTATGTCCGCGCATGCAAGGTCGCTAATCGCTTCACCACTCGCGCGACGAGTGATTCAAAAATAGAGGCCCTGGTTATTGCCACTTTGAACCTTAACCCTGTGTTATAATAAAAGTTAAATATAAGTCCCAACTGAGTCGTCTACCGTAATTGTTATACAGTATCAGGTGCTAATGTATTTATTTGACTTTACATTCTCTAAGATCTTAAGTGTCGTGTCAACACAATACACACAATGTTTTTGTGACGTCATTAACCGCTATATTGCAGCCACTTTAAAAAAACGAAAAGCAGATCTTTAGTGTTAGTACAACATTTTTCAGTAGAAATTAAGGACCAAATCAAGATCATCTAGATGAAATATTCTTTTGCACACAGAAGATTTCGCAAACGACGTTGAACTCACAGAGGAACAGCAAATACTACTTCTAGAAGAATACGAGAAAGAGATAGCATCAAAGAAAGTGAATAAGAAAACGGCGCCTCGCGATGTTGCCAACAACAACGCCGATTCTACAAAAAAGAGCGCACTACCCAGAGACAAAATGAACAACAAAACCACAGATAAGACGACGCCCACAGATAAGAAGATCATAGACAAAACAAAATCCACTGACAAAAAGAAAAATGTCCGTTCCCCAAAGAAAGGTAAGGCTGACGATTGCGGGAACCTAGTAGAAGATTATTTCGGTGAAAAGGAAGTAAAAGACGACGCTAGCGCCAATTCAGATGAAAGTTGGGAGAAAGAATTTGAACTCGAAGACGTAGAACAGAAGGTGTAAATTCGTTTGTGCGATCCGGCCATAGAGTAAAAGTATTAATCTAAAAAGTCACCTATTATGTCTACAGAATTGTTTCTCTGGTTTCGTTCAAAGAAAGATGGCAAAACTAGAAATAATTCAAATTGGCTTACATAATCCAAAAGCATAATATAAAAAATATATTATTTTCTTTCCACCTATTTAGATCTTATTTTTTTTCGCTAAAAGTGTTAAATGTTTAATATTATACATACTTACAAATTATTTATTTTCCGAATAAATTACTTAAATGTTATATATGTTAATAGGTAATATTGATTAAAACTTAATTATAATATTGTATTAATGGAATCCATATTTGAAAATATAACCTTACCTTAAAAATAGTAAAATTAATATAAAGTTTTGTCTTACAACAAGCCAAATTGAGCTTAGCGTGAGAATTTTTAAAGTTTAAAATCAATTGGAGAAATGTGGCTGTTTTTCAAAACCATTGACAATTTATAGACACATTTAATATAAATAAGGATTAATGAATTAAACTAGTTTATAATAAGTTCGGACTAGATAAAAATATCTACAATACATACAATTGTGAACCGTGTTTTACGTACCTATTATTTAAATTATACTTAGTAGTTACGTTCTTATGTTGAAATCTAAATAAGTACTATTGTTTTATGATGTTATGCTCCCCATTACGATTCAATCCGTTAAGAAGATATATCTTGTGATAAATATTAAACAAGAAAATATACTAGAAAAAAGCAACTAGTCTCATGTCGCCCTGACGGGATGTCGCCCTGACATGAGACTAGTTGCTTTTTTCTAGTATATTTTCTTATTTAATATTTATCACACAAAAATAGCATTGTAAAATGCAAAATTAAAAATTTATAAATAAAGATATATCTTATTCTACTTAATTTATCAGAATCACCGCGCTATAAGGGCATTGAAGTAACAAATGTTATGATAAAGTGCGTTTAAAACGATATATTTGTATTATTCCATATAGACCGGTTGACTGGTAGAGAATGCCTAAGGACATTAGGTGCGCCATTTGCTGTATACAGTGATGGTCACATAATTAACGACACTAGCCGATTTTTATACAATCGAAGTAACTTTGAAGTCTTGGTTCTCGCCAAGGATTGACCGAGCTGTGATCTGATAATGGCCATCCAGGGAGTGAATGGAGGAGATCCAAATTACTTTACACACCCAATTGATCTGATAAAAATTCTAAGAGATATATGGATATGTGTTTAAAAGAACGCGAAAATAGCATTAAAATTCTTGGCATAGAACCAAGGCTCCAAAGTTACCTCGATTGTATGGAAATCGGCAATGTCGTTAATTATGTGCCTACCACTGTATGTGCAATAAACTATTCAATAAATAAATAAATGAGATATTTAACAGAAGAAATATTGGTAGCCAGAATGAGCCCCGATACCTCAACTTTTACACGATTTGCGCTTTCTTTGCTTTGATTTTGTGAATTGGTAATTTTCAATTCAAATTATAGATCGTTTCATGCCATTTCTATATTCATGGTGGCAACATTTTTACATCTATCAAATACCTTTTAAAACTGTGTTTTATTATATAAATAATAATAGTAATTTATTATGAATGTATTATGACAAGTTATGTACAGTTAACCCCTTGTAAATAACTAAAGTACGGCCATTTTAATATATCGCGCTTGACATAATTATGCCTTATTACAGTGCAAAAAGGTAGCCAATGTGATCTATTTAAATGGCCCTACTATTACAAAACAACAGATTTCCCCATTTGATATTAAACTCTATTCTCTACGTATAAAGCTAAAAGCCATTGAGGAAGTCTAGCATTGCTAAATTATTGATCTGCAATTGACTATAGTATACCGAACGTCGATTGCAATAAGTAAGAGCTTCAAATGTTTGCAAGATGACGGAGTCAATTTAAAAATGACATTTGAAGAACCTACAAAATAATTATTGACTTAGTTACGCAAATAAGTGACTGAGATGTAGGTACGTCGATTTAAGAATTATACATATATTTATAGGATAATGTGCACTTGGGTTATTTTCGTATATTTTACATTATGTTAAAACTCCCGCACTAATAAAAAGACGACATTTTAATCGTAATCGTCAGCCATTTTATGTCACCACTGCTCGGGCATAGGCCTTCCTTAATGATGGATAGTTATTCTCAGTAATTGTCAATCATAAAGTATAACTAGAGTAATAATGACATGACATTCAATATTTGTAATCTAATAATTTCAAATTGTCAATAACATTATTTTATAATAAATAATGTCATCATTATACTGTCATTATTATTGATAGTGTCTGGTCCGCTTATAATACTTGTTTATTACAATTTCCTATTCTTGACCATTTCTATTCTATTCCTTTTCTTTTCTTTCTTTTTTATATAATTGTATATTGACCTTAAAAGTACAGAAAACATTTTCATTTTATCTCTCGCGCTCATTTACTTTGAATAGCTATTCAAAAGTACTGCCTCATTTTTTAGAGCCATTGTTGAAGGATATGGCAAAAGTTGGCCTCTGTTTAAAACAATTTAAAAATATAAGAAAGACTACTTATTAGCTTATCTTGTTATTTACCAATATTTATTTACCTTATTTACCACATAACATAAGAAAAAAGGAGTGTCTTGTGATAAGTGTTCAAGACTTTTAACTTCAGTGTAATAATAACAAAATGTAACAGCTCCCTTAAATTCCATAAAATCGTAAAATCTCAATTGTTTTACGCTAAAAATTAACCTATCTGTAGATAGGTTAATTACCCTATCTGTAGATAGGTTTCTGACTATTATTAGATAGGACTATCTGAGGTAGTTGCCTAGCAAACAATCGTCGATATTTTGATCATATTAACAAAAATATCTTAGGCAACTATCTCAGATAGCCCAATTTATATCCGTAAACGTCGTCTTACATAAATATAGTTCCCAATGCATTTATATTCACTCGTAAAAACTCGTGAGTTTGTGTTAACCTCGTCTTGTCCTCCTTTTTGTGTCTAATTTAATCCATTCCAAGCTAAAAACTTGTTTAGATGGTTTTATTTATTTGTTTTAGTATATTTTTTTAAGTTTTCCCAAAAGTTTTGAATAACATAATTTTAATTTTTTTTTTATTGTTATGTATATTAGTTTTGCTCTCAAACTGTTTGAAGGTTTAATTTCGATGTATTTTAAAAACAAATAAATAAAACTACCCTGTTTGTAACATCCTGTATAATAACAAATTATAATGAACTCTATGTCTGTTCACGGATACGAGCTAGTATTGAGAGAATTTCCTCGCTTGTAATTGGCTGACGATAAGGCTTCAGCCAATCACGACGAGCGGATTACCCATGCGCCTTATCTGCAGCCAATCACGTGCGAGCAAATTCTCTCAGTCCTAGCTCGTTTCGTTGAACAGACTATAATACGAAGTCGTGGTACAAGCAGCAACAACATATAATGTGTGATAATCATAGTTATTTTCATTATAGTATGTAAGTAGAAATAGATTGGAAACAGCTTTTATATGTAAAACTAGCCAGTTTCAATCACAATGTATTTTAAATGTTTTGGCCCCAAACAAAGACAAATTGTGCAATGATTCGTTTTGGGTACATTTTGACTTTTTTTTGTAACTCTGCGGTGGAGTTGACTCTAGATTTCGTTATGTTTGTGTAAATTATGATTATAATTATGAATAAAAGTTATTAAAAATTGGTAGATGTGTTTACTTTGATTATCCCTAGAATAAATAAATAATAAATTAATTAATAAATATTTCTTACACTCACATCAATTTACCTATCCCCAAAGTAAGCACTGTAAGGCTTGTGTTATGGGATACTAGGGTAACGGATATAAATACATATAATTATACATATTATGTGTAGAAATATATATAAATGTCCATGACTCGGGTACAAATTGCTCGAGTTCATCATACTAACATTTGCTCGTACCGGGATTCGAACCCAGGACCTCTGAGTAGGCGACACCTTGAAACAATAATATATAAAGAACATTTTTAACCGCTGCTGCAGCTCACTAATTATTTGGGCTCTTAAACTGTAAGCAAAATTAGATTATTGACTTTAACAAAGGATTAAAATGAACAGCAGCAATTTCATAAAACACCAAAACGTTTCATCTGGCAACTAATTTAAGGTTTTAAGATGGCTAAATAATTTCTTATTTTTTTTAAAGCAAAATAACTGCGCAGGCCTTTTGATGATACACCAATACTTAGAGGCAGTTTTTTAACTAACAAAACCTATAATAATGTTGACAACTCTATTTAAACATCAAACAATTACACCCGGCATAAAAAGTTCTAAGATAGCTTAATTTCATATTTTTTAGAAGTAACTATATTTAAACCGCCTCTGTGGTCTAGTGGTAACAACCACCGATATGAGACCCAGGGGTCCTGGGTACGATTCTCAGCGGGGGTACATATTGTATTCGTTTTGGTTGGTGGCAGGACTAATTGTAGTCCCGCCTGGCTAGCTACCACCATCTTATCTAAGTCTGACGCTATAACAAGAAATGTTTTCAGCATTGTTGTGTTCCGGTAGTTAGAGATAAGGTAGACAGTTCCTCAGTGATTGAGGATTCCGAGAGAGGCTCGCGTCCATCTTCGGCCTTATCAATACTTACAAAAGGTATGATGAAGAGTGTCCCCGTTTTGTTCTTTAAAAGAAAAAATATTTTTGCGCTATTTTTAAGGAATGGTACTTTTTTTTTATGTGCGACGGTGAGACTTAACCTTCATCATACCTGATGTTAAGTATTGATAAGGCTGAAGATGGAAGCGAGCCTCTCCCAGAATCCTCAATCACTGAGGAGCTGGCTATCTTATCTCTAACTGCCGGAACACAACAATGCTGAAAACATTGTTGTTATGGCGTCAGACTTAGATAAGATAGTGGTAGCTAGCCAGATGGACTTACAACAAGTCCACAATAAAACGCCAGAATTTTCTCTAAATGTAAGTATATTAGGCTGGTGTAAACTGCGGCGTGAAGTTGGGCGGTGGGGCCTGTTGGTGCGGATGGAAGGGCCCCGGGGGCGCGCGCGCGAACTGCGCGGGCGCGTCGCCCGACTGCGGGTACGGGTGGTGGGGCGGAGCACCCATCCATTGCGGGTACCAGTATAAGCCCTGGACGAAATAATAAATAATGAATTTCACGCAATCACAAAAATAGCCTAGTTTTAGGCCTCTGCCTCGAATCTAGCGGGCAGCGGGGCGGCGGCGGCGCGACTATCGAAAACGGCGGTGCGCGGGTGGTGTGGGCGAGCGTTTCCATAGTCGCGCCGCCGCCGCTCCGAGGCCTAAGGTAAGTTTCATTAAGAACTTGTATTATGGATACTAGTAGCCGTAGGCGACTTTTATCGACAATCGCAGCTTGATAACGTGTCTAAGTCCCGCGTACACCTTAGAGGGTTAAGCAAGACGGCATCATGCGTCATATCATATCATGTGTATAAAAAATAAAAAATTGCATTCAATTATGCCAGTTATCTAGCCCACGTTAAGTTTCATAAAGAACTTGTGTTATGGATACTAGATAACGGTTAAACATACTTAAATACTTCTTTTTTGGAAATACATACATAATGTACATATTAAACACCCAGACCAAGACAAATAGACATGTTACAGACGGTGGAACGCAGAGTCGGAAAACTCATTGGGGATGATAGTCTGTAGAATACCAAGCTCCACAGTCTCCCTCTTCGGCGAAGAGTTGCTTCATTTGTTGGCGCAGGGGTTCTAACCCCACCTTCTGCGCCAGAGGTCCCGGGTTCGATCCCCGGACAAGACAAATATTTGTGTGCATGAACATGTCTATTTGTCTTGGTCTGGGTGTTTAATATGTATATTATGTATGTATTTACAAAAAAAAAAGTATATAAGTATGTATATCCGTTATCTAGTATCCATAACACAAGTTCTTCATGATACTTATCGTGGGCTAGATAATTGGTGTGATTGTATGGAAATATTTATTTAAATATTTATTGTCCGTATTCTACAGATTGTACTTCATCTCCTCACGCCAGCTCCTTATTACCATCGAGAATCCAGACGTAGGTACTGCAGGCTATCACCCCCTACCTGGTTGATATTCCACGTCTGCGTTCAAAGCGCTTTTCCTCATCTTTTATTATGAGCACAGCCAGGGGGTGGAATTCCCTGCCTGCGTCTGTATTCCCGGGTGCCTACAATCCTGGCATATTTTAAGCTGAGTGGATAGGCTTTTTCTAGGCAAGCTCGCTCCATCTTAGGCCTCTTCTTAATTGAACGATTAAGAATTAGGCCAAGAGTAAACCTATTTAATGTAAATTAAAAAAAAGAACTAAAGTAACCAACGTCGCTTAAAAGATTGTTCAGCTGAAGGCCGATAGGTCGGAAAGGTTCTGGAATGTAGACCGTGTGATGAACAACGTCGAACAAGATGGACCAACGATTGCTGCACGGTCGCGGGAAGCCGCTCGATGCACACAGCGCAGGACAGATCGTCGTGGAGATCCTTGGGGGAGGCCTATACCCAGCAGTAGGGGTCGTGTGGTTGATTTGAGAGAGGAGAGAGAGAGAAATATTTATTGACACAAAAGACCATAATACAAAGTATACACAGAAAAAGATGAAAACGATACAGAATTATAATAGCAACACAAAAAAACATAACAAATAACACAATGACAAAGTATGGTCTTTAGGTCAATAGGGTCCCCGCCTCAGCATGTGTTGCCATGACACTAGATGTGTCACGGCAACGCTGGTATTCTGGCAGGGCGTTTGGTGCGCGATTTGATGATGACCCACCTTATTGTTAGAGCCCTGGCACGTGTAACGGTACTCGTTGACGGCCAGCGGGTCGAGGTAGCTGACGCCTGCGATGGACCCGTAGTTCGGCGGGAACGTGAACCAGCAACCCTCCAATGAATCTGTACAACATGACGCAATTTATTAATTATTGAGAAGACAACTAAAACGTCATGTACTAAGTTTAAGTATCTAATGACCCATTTTAATAAACTATCCTAAGGCCGTCCGCCATCACTGAGACGTCACGTTAACGAGATGGTGGCGGGGCTGAGCTAGCAACACATACCTAAATTTTTTCTTCACCCAGTGGACAAAAAGCAAGTACTACCTAGGCGCCGTCATTTTCGTCTCGTTGACGTTCCGGTGACGACGGCGAGGACAAACGGCCTAAGCCCCTGATTCATTCGTTCAGGAAACAATTTCTGAAACCTGTTTGGTGTAGAATGGTGGCCTTAGCAATACACATACCTACACTTCGTAATATCTCGACACAGAACACAAAAGGTGAGAAGGAATATGTCACACAGTACAACTGCTTCGACCATAAGTAGGTACCACAAGAGATTTTAAAACGATGTTTAACAAGTGTTAGTTTACGCCCCGGGGCTATTAAAATACCTATCTTGGCAACAGCAACGCGACAGTAGAAAGTGCGCGATAATTGCTTTACGTCACGTATTAATAGTGCGGCCTCTACCAACCAAAGGATTAACTACAATGTGCATTCATTTAGTTCCTGTTATTGCTACCAAATTGTTTTTGGCGCTAACGTCATAGCAACACGCGGCGCCTCACTCTCGCACCTAGGTAGGAGCGCGAGAGAGACGCCGCTCGAACCATCAGCTAGCGATTAGCCAGCAACACATACGTAATGCCATATTTATTTCAACGTTGCGCAGCGATCGCGCGATATCTGCGCGTTAATTGCAAATTTTTTGCCACGCTAGCTTCACACAACGTCTTAACTAACGTGTAGCCGGCATGACTGTATCCCGTGCAGTCCTGGAAGCGCGGCTTGTGTAATCATTGAAATACAAAAGATTGGAGTGCGCAAACTTGGACTCGGTTTCGAAGTTTTCGTGGCAGTATCTTTCTTCGAAAGTCCTCCCAATTTGTGAACCGCCAGTAGAATCATTAGTTTCTTTTCTTTTGTTAATAATAAATCATTTAAATAGCAAACAAATCAAAATATTAAACTCAATAATTGTTGCTATATTAAAAATTATTAACTTTTAATTTGTGATTATCTAACCGTTTCCGAACGCAATCAATAATAAATCAACTTTGTGAAATTAGACTTATAAGTCGTAGCTAGTCGTAGCTAGTCAACCCGTGACCACGGCAACTGAAAACCGAAAAATTATAATATATATTTCGGGTAAATATCGCACTAAATACTCCGCAAAATTTGTTTTTATAAACACTGTTGCTAACAATATTCGTTTGAAATTAATGACATTGCTACTTTTTACGGATAACTACGATTTGAAAGTTTCAGTTGCTAACCAGCGTGCTATTGAAATTGAAACCGAAATAATTATTCGTATGAAACACTGACAAAAAAGTTTATTGAAAAATGACAGCAAGTTTTTCCTTAGATCTTGATTTATTTTTTCGATTCACTGAGATCCAAATTCTTTTCGGCACCTCTTAATGGCGTCATCATTTATCAATTATCATACATAGAAGGTTTAAGCGAAACCGGAATTGTTGTAAATAAAATATTTTTTCGAACGTAGACATAATGTTACACTTAGTATAGGAATTATTACGCAATAAAAAACATCAATTCTAAATTCTGTTATATTTATTTTGCATTAACACCTCGCATGTCAGGATGGGACCTGAAATATTACTTTCAACACATTCAAAGACGAATAGACGAAGGGTAGACCCAAGGAAGACTCTTTGAGCTCGACGTGCGTGTTCAGCCTTCGATAGTGGTGGTTAAGCAACTTTCTCAATAGTTCGGAAGGCACGTTAAGCCGTTGATCCCGGTTGCATTTAAAGTTGTTTACACCTACCAATCCGCATTGGGCCCGCATTGCCATAGCCGATTCTTCTTATCCATCCATATGGAAGGCCAGCCTCAGCATTGGAGACATTAAAATGGCTGATGATGAGACCCATTCCCACTGGCAGCACCCGTTCACGAGCAAGTCGCATGAACCATACTTCAAGAAAAGTAACAACCCATCTTACTTTAATTATTGTTACTATTATTGACATGAGTTTGCAACAGCTGAACGAGATGCTGCAAGCATCCCAATATGCCTCTGTTCGCAGCTCCAATCCCAGCGAGTTCTTCAACCATTCGTTCCTCGACTTTAATGCGCCGCTTCTCCATATCATAGGCCCAATTCATCAAGTTATCATCGGAATCTAAAAACGAAAAGTTTTTAATATAGTTTACAAAATAATTGGGGGAAATAAATCACTCCCATTCATGGAATCAAGGATTAAAATAAGTAACAAAGTAAATAACAGAAATAGGTTCTGTTGTTTTCGTCGACAGCTAGTGAGACTTTACAGTTGACTGATGTAGTGACTATTTAATAATCTGTGGTTTGCCCATGAGAACGTTATTGCAGCAGTTTCGTGGTGCAAGCTTACAGCCTGACGTGCTGTTGACTATACAAGCTCTAATATTCGCTTTCTATTGCATTTAGGACATAATTGGGGCACTAAATAATAAAGGGAACACTCACCTGAACTTTCCCTGTGTCTCCTCCGAGAAGCTTGAGAGAAACTAGAGGCAGGGATTCTTCCAAGTGGATCTGGGAAGTAAATCACACATTTATTTATTATCAAAGAGTGTTAGAGCTACACGACATTTGGGGGGACCTATCTTAATAACAGAAATTGCTATTGAGCGATAAAGCCCCTTTATACAACTGGTCTTGTAAATATTTTCCATATTATGTATGTTCTGTCTATATTTGTGCAAATAAAGTGTTATTAAATCTAATAAAGAATCTAACATTTTTGTAATTTCTTTCATTCTTTTTACTTTTTATAATGGTTAATGAATTTTGTTGTATTACAATAAGTTTTTAATTTGTTAGTATACCTATCTGAAGCAGAAACGGGCCTCTTGTGCCTTTAGAAATCGAATCCTAGCTGAACTTACTGTATGTAATGCAATTACTGAACTACATGCAGAACATAACAATTTGGACACTAAAATAATAAAGGGCTTCTCCCCACCCACCTGATCTTTGCCTGGAGATCCTCTTGGCAGCTTGGGAGCTACTGGCGGCAGCGTAACTTCCAAGTGGAACTGGGAAGTAAACCAACACATTTATTTTTTTAAGTTAAGGTGTGTAAGCTATCAGTCATCTATAAATCTCTTGAACTGCTATCAGTGAGTGACGTTGTAAGGCTATACAGGGTGGAAATTTAAAATGGGGCACGAAGGGAAGGTACCTTAACCGTTGTAGCTACATGAAAACGTTCTTAGGAAACCAGCCTTAATTTTTAAGAAATAGTGAAATGCAATGTTTGAAAAAAAATACAGTTAGCAGTTTTTTTTTAACTTATTGATGCTTATCAATCCTGTTTCTTATGAGGATCAATACGGTCTAAGACACAAACTGAGGTATGAGTATTAGAAAAGTCAGAAATCGCAAAAAAGTATTTCCACATATTCGCTAAGCAAATAAGTTCCGTCAACGAAGGTAGGTACTCATCGGTGAAGCGGATACGGCGGCGATTGGCGCAAGCGCGGGAAGTGTGTTTTTTACGTTTTTCGCGATTTCTGACTTTTCTAGTACTCATACCTCAGTTGGTGTCTTGGAGTATTTTGATCCTCATGAAAAACAGGATCGATTGGACAAAAAAAAATAGTTTTAAAAAGTGACCATTTTCTTGCTGACTGTAAATTTTTTTTCAAAATCCGTTAATGCAGTTCAATATTTCTCAAAAAATTAAGGATGGTTTATTAAGAACGTTTTCATGTAGCAATAACAGTTAAGGTACCTGCCCTTATTTATTATTATTATTAATAATAATACCTGCCCTTACTGCCCCGTCTTAAATTTCCACACGTGAATAAGATTTTTGTAATTTAGCTTACTTTTTACTATTGGAAAAGAATTCTATAAAAAATTGTCAGTATACAAACCTCGAGCAGCAGAAGACATTGGCTGCTGAATTCCTTTCACAACCACCTCAGAATAGGGAATGTCCGAAAGAACTGCAACAATCCTCCTTTCTAAATCGGTGAGAGGAGTTGCTTTACTTGCACCACCTGCAAGGCCTCTCCTCAAATCGGCCGCCTTACTCTTGGTGCGACATTTTAGCAAATGCCAATACTTAAAGAGAAAAATTATAATTTAATAACCTTACCCATGGGGCAGCTTGAAGGGGGCAGTAGAACTATTATACTGTTGTTGTTAAAAATTTACATTATATATTATTATTATTATTTATTATTATTTATTAAAATTTTAACAATATTAATACATTATAACATTATATGAAAACAGTGTCACAAAAACCTGTTTAGGTTTAACCTTACACTGTTTGGTTTCGTCCATTTATTATAATTAATTAAAATAACTATCAATATTTTTTGTAGGGTATGCATTTATAATTTTCCTTATTACAATACAACGTAAATATTTCTACCTGCCTAGTCCAACCATCGCACGAGCGTGCAGCGGCGCGTACTCACGGGTGGAATTCTAAGCATTCATGCATTATTGATTAAATTGAATACTTTTTTTTTTTTTTTGTAATTGGCATTATTGTATATTATTCATTCAAAGTATATAAATCAATATTACTAATTAAATTAATTGAGTATTTATTACTATTTTATTATATTTAATGTTTTGTTATTTAGATTTATTAATTTATTAAACATTTGAGAAATTGACATTAATGTATAATATTACGCATTCAAATTATATAATTATATCAATTGATGTTAATAATTAAACTAATTACTACTTAGATACTAGTACTTAGATTTTTTTTTAATCATATTTGATTAGGTATTTATTTTTTTAGATTTATTATTTTCAATTTTTCAGTAGTAAACCAAATATAAGTCAATCACTATTTATTTTGCAGTAATGTAGATAAGAAATATTTTTTAAGTTTAACTTTAATGTTGCTTTCATTTAGTTCTTGTTTTAGTGTTATGGGTAGTTCATTTATTAATTTAGGTACTTGATATTGTAGCAATTGTTTGCCGTAAAGATTAGTAAACCTGGGAACCATTAATATGACTTTAGCAGCATTGCGTGTCTGTTTATTACGGTAGATAACCTTACATAGATCCATGTTGAAAAAATGGTCTGTTATCAACATATACTTTACCTGACTATGTATTGGTAGCACGGCACAGTGATGAAATAGCTCATTGTGATTATCTTGGTAACGAGTTTTAATTTTAGGCGGAACAATAGCCTTCAGGATTCTTAATTGTAACCTGTAAATTGGATCAAGGTGTGTTTTGCACGTTCTGCCATAGCTGCCGAGGCCATATTGTATTATAGTTTCACCCAGAGCCTTATATAGACTCAAGAGTATGGAGTATGGTATTTTGTGCTTTATTATACTGAATTTAGCCAGTATTGCTCGTAACTTGTCACATACATAGCTAACATGTTCTGACCACTTAAATCGGTCATCGATTACTAAGCCAAGATATTTTTGCTTATTAACTAAGTCAATCGCACTACAAGAGCAGTTATGGTGGTCCGTGTGTAGGCATTGATGATCATGTGCGATAAGCTTAATGTGACTTTTTAGTCTATTTTGACTCGAGCATATGTACATACATTTTGTTTTTTCGGTATTGATCACAAGACCCGAATCATGAGACCATTTGGATAGCAGAGTAAAATCACTCTGTAGATGAGAAAGGGCAGTGTCTAGGTTCTTATTAGCTGCTACGAGGCAAGTATCATCAGCGAATTGAAATATTTCGCAGTTCTTGACTACATTAACTGCATCGTTAACATAAGTAATGTAGTGCAATGGGCCAAGCACCGAACCCTGCGCCGTACCATCGGTCACAGTAACTCTTCTACTAACATCGTTCGACACTTTTACAACAAATGCGCGATTTGCCAGATATTCTTGACACCATTTACTGAGTGGTCCCCTTACACCACAATCGTTCAGTTTTTCAAGAAGTATATTATGTTTCAATGTATCGAAAGCTCTACTATAGTCAATGAACGCTACTAATACATGTTTCTTATTGTCGAGATGCTTATTGATGGTATCAGTAAATTTAGATAGCAGTTGAGTAGTGCTTCTGTCACATTGAAACCCAAATTGTTTGTCAGTGATTACGTTATTTTCCTTATAAAACGCTTGTATTTGTTTAGAAATGGTTTTTTCAACTACTTTGTCAACTGTTGGAAGGATCGTTATCGGCCGATAGTTATTGCAGTCATCTTGCTTTCCTTTTTTATGTATCGGTCTAACTATACCGGTTTTGAGTTCATTTGGATATTTACTTAACTTGATAGATGAATTGATTAGTTGAGATATAACTTCTGCAATTTTAGCGCCAATTAATTTTAAATCTAGTGCAGTAATTCCATCAACACCAGGTGCTTTTCTGCTGTTTAATGATCTTATTTCTTTGAGTACGGACTTTGCAGATGCTTGCTGATACCTGCAAGTAACATTGATTGGTGATGCATAGTTATCTTTATTTATAATTTTTAGATTGCAATTTGGCACTATATTTTTTGCACTACTCTCAAAACAGTCTGCAAACTTATTAGCTATATCTCTAGTAGAAATAGTATTATTTCGAAAAGCATTTAATACGACAGTATCAACTGCAATTTTTACTCTGCCCGTGATTTCATTCAATGTTTGCCATAACGCTCGAGGATTATTTTTGTTACTAAGTATTTCATTCCTTAACCTTTTATTTTTAGTTTTATTAATTAATTTGTTAGCGTAGTTTCTAGATTTGTTATATTTTTGTTTTGTTATTTTATTAGTCGGATCATCGATCCATTTCATAAACAAGTTATCCCTATACTCGCATGCTTTTATTATTTTATTATCAACCCATTTATTGTTTATTCTATTTTTATTTTTAGATTTCTTTATTATAATTTTAGCTTTTTCGTGACATGATTTTATGTTTTCTACTATGAAGGAATATATTTTTAGAGGACATATAATTTTTTTATTGGTTCCCAATCTATTTCTTTTAAGTTTTTTGCAAGTAAGTGGTAATCGTAGCGAATGCATTTAAAATCCTCCCGTGTGGACGACACAGAATCAATTGCGGCAAGCGCGACAATGCGATGGTCGGCCAGTACAGTCCCAAGCGCCGCCGTGTACATTCTTAGAGAGCGGGATCGCGCGTAAATGTGATCGATACAAGTCTTACTTAACCTACCATCACTTATTTCTATACGCGTATAATCAGTGATCCCGCATGCTAAACCGTGATTGTACATTGTGGTGCTATATTCATGCATTACAGGACACCTTTTTCGTAGATCAATGTTTATATCTCCGAGAAGATACATATCATTTTGTGTTCCTGTTTTTCTCAGTAATGCGTCTAAGTCTTTGATGAACAAGTGCTTACTAAGCCGCGGAGGGCGATATATGCAGCACAGAACCGCGGAATAATTTGAAGGGGTAGTTAGAGTTCCTAGTAGACACTCACAATGTTTTGTTTTATGATGATTAGTAATAAAATTATGTTCATCTTTTATGTAAATTATTATACCACCACCTTTTTGAATCGTCCGCAGCTCTGTATACATTCTGTAACCTTTTAGCTGGTATAAACTACGAAGTGTGTTAGTGATGTTTACTTCAGTTAACATTATAACATCGACAGTTCGGGGTGATGAATAAATGCACTGTTCAAGAGTAGCAAAGTTCTTAATAATTGATCGTATGTTCATATGAATACACAACAACTTAATGTGATTAGGAACATTGTTTAGAAATGTTTTCAGATCATTACAGTCGTTTATTTCAGATATATATATATATAATAAAATCACATAAGGAAAGGAACACATATAGTCGGATTTTTCAGAGTAGAGTAACTTGACAGGTGCCAAAAGTCACTTTGTAGAAATAACGCTGCTTTACAATGTAGCTTTAATATTAATATTGAATTTGTGTATGTGAATGGAATCAATACTTACTGAACTTGAACTTGATCTGAGCAAATTGTTACGAAAAACAGTTCAAAGCAGAATTATTTTTATATAAAGTGACATTGCAACCGGTCAAATTACTCTACTGAATAAAAAATCCGACTTTAGGTAGAATGAAAGAAACACAAAGTGGCCTATATTGGAAGGTTTATTTCTGCCTTATAATTTGGAAGAAGCAACAAAATTTAATCATAAAAACATAACAAATGAATATTCTTTCTTCTTTTCCAGATTCATTCAATATTATTATTCAAACTTCAATCATATTCAACTGCATTTAAATATATAAAGTAGCTCAATGTTTCCACTT
Source organism: Chrysoteuchia culmella (assembly GCA_910589605.1). NCBI lineage: Eukaryota > Metazoa > Arthropoda > Insecta > Lepidoptera > Crambidae > Chrysoteuchia > Chrysoteuchia culmella. The sequence continues at coordinate 3,343,022 of OU342663.1, forward strand.
TTGCCATTCATTGTTTTACATAATAATGAAAGTTGAATATGCAAACATAAGAATTGAATGATTCACTCAATTTTATTAAGGTGATTACAAAATGCACTAAAAGACTTTTCATGAGCAATGTGTGTTGAATAGTTCACTTTATAATTTACAGAGTTGACTTTAAAGAGTTCAAAGGTGTAAACAGCTTTATCTCTCACTTCTACACTAATCAACAAAAGTACCTAAATCAATTTGTTTGAACCACATAAAAATGCATAGATAATATTTGAATGCCAAGTTTGTATTTAGACAATAAGTTTTATTAAAAATAATAAAGTAATAAAACTTTTTATATACTGTATATGGAAAGGAAAAGAAGATAGAAAAAAAATATAGCTACATAAACACACAATACACCTTAAGCAGTTTATAGATAATATAAACAACTTACTCGTTTCCAATGAACAGGATTTTTAATGACACCTCCAGGCATGGAGTTAAGTCTGCGGGCCAGCTTCTCCCAAGCCTTGTTGGCTTCTTGCTGGCCCACGGGACCCTTACCATAGTCTCCTTGCACTATAGATCTGTTCGCCTCGGCAAACTCTACTATTAATTCAAATTGCCGGTCACTGATTTGACGAGGAGGCGGCATATCTACAAAACAAATTAGCATAATTATCGTGTCGAGAATGATCAGATGATAATACTCACAAATACGAAAAAAACTTACTTACTTTCACACTTTTAATGATACAGTTTTCAGTCCTTTATAGCTGATTTTATTTTATATTAAATAATTAATCACTGCTGTTGTAATTTTCTCGCAAAATGACAAGCAACATTGACATCTTGACTGACGTGACAACTTCAATTTCAAATGTCATTTCAATCAAAGTGTCAAACACGGTACGTTCCGTTTTTCTGTATCGCATAGCAACCGCAACAAAACTTTTTATTCTGTGTTAGCAACAAAACATTTTTTGAAATAATTTCATTCGAGTTACATAATAGCCTGGGAAACAGGCGCGTTACCATGGCAACGTGTATAAATTAAAAATCGTACCAAAATGTAGGAACTGCTTCTGAGTTCTGTGTTTCACGCAGAAAGAATGACAGCTACTAATTTCCACAAACTCTATTTTGTGTTCTGTGCCGCAACACCGTAGGTTAACTACCAAATCAAAATCCAATACGCTGAATTATTTTTGAATCTTTGGGATCGTGCTATGTAATGAAAAGGCATAAATGTTTTGATCAGCAAAATATCAATTTGGTCAGCAACTTTTTTTGGATGACCTAGTACTTGCTTGCTGACCAAATACTTATGTTTTTTGTTGATCAAATCAATTTTTTTTTGGTTACTTTATGTTAGTTTTTTTTAAACGTCCAATGGTAGACGGGTAGAAAATAAATGTGCCACTTCCTTTAAAAATCTGTTGATTAAGTAAGTACCTATGACAAGTTGCTAACAGACCTTGGACGAATTAACCACTGGACGCGTAACGAGGACCGCGTTCGCCTTTACCCCTCTGTCACTTACCCTGCCTTTTAGACACAGTAAGCAATATGGCGTTGTCAGTATGACGCGAGATCTCGAAGTGGAACATTATCTCAAAAATGGGTAAATACGCTGAGTTAATCTGTAAAAAACATACCGGACAATCAAAAAATTTTTGTTTTCACGCGTAAGTATAATTTCAATCTATTAGAGTAGCAATTTTTCGTAAAATAAATAAAATTTGGTATGTAAACAAAATGTAATACGTCATTTCAAAAAGTAATCATTGTACGTGTAAATTCTTCAAAGATATTGCATAAGTAATTTGGTTGGGTTATATGTATCACTCATTCAATCAATTGTCATTTTTATGTCGTATAGGGCTTGAACATATCGATAAACATATCGATGCATGTAAATGAACGAACGAATCCAATTTTAATGTAGGAACTATTCAAATTAATTTCAGATTTACAGTTGAACCCCTAACAAGAAGAAATTGGGTGGAACCGGTACGCAGGGAGATAACATGGACGAGGACTCAGGTCTTAGATAACATCTAAGGTCTGATGATGGAGCCAGAAGACAACTATAGGAACTCTGTAATTATACGACGCAACCCTACGAACTTTGAGCTCGTTATATTTTAAATATAGATTCAAACTTAAAAAAAGGTGCTTTTTTCACCCGCATGGTTCCCGTTCCCGTGGTAATATCAAAACATCCTTCCTTAGTGCTCGCCAATATCGTTAAACGAACCTGTATGCAAAATTTCAGTTTAATTGGTTTAGCCGTTTGGGCTGTGCGTTGCCTATCAATCAGTCACGGTATTGTTTTTTAGTATTAGACTTATGTTGTACATTATCATAGTGTGTTGTACATTAACATTTAACATTTATCATAAGTATAAAAATAGCAGTGACAACGCAAAAATTCAAAAATCATAAATTATTAGCTGTTGCATCATAATTGATCGTTAAACATTTTTTATGATTTTGTAATTTTTGCATTTTTCAATGCTATTTTTATACTTATGGTAAATTTTAAATAGAAAAATATTGGAAAAAATTAACTCGGCCACAAGTGAATCCAGCCTGAGAATTCACTTGTGGCCGAGTTAATTTTTTCCAATATTTTTCTATTTAAAATTTACCATACGTTAAACATTTGTTTTTTTTCTCTTTCGAATGCAAGGAAGGATATTCTTACAGCATATTAAAAGTATAAAAGTATCGGAGAATTTTGACAGTGGTCCGCAAGTCTCGGTAGCTCATTGGTAAGAAGTGGGCCGGATTCCCAAAGGTCGTGGGTTCAAGTCCCATCTGAAAATTCACTTGTGGCCGAGTTCATTTGTTCCAATATTCTTCTTGTTAAAATTTATCATAACTGGTGGTTACATTTATTATTTGTTTCTAACATAGACCTTGTTAGGTCACAGCAAGAATAAAATTAATTATATTTATATTATATAATGTATGTACGTAAGCTATATTATACTATTTTTTCATCTTTAATTATCTTAATTTAAATATCGTTTTATTATATTCAAGTAAAATAATCTTAAAACTACAATAAACTATTGGTTGAAATATTCTTGCAATTAGTATTTCAGCTAGTAGTTGCTAGAAAGAAACTGCCTTGGCTTTTTCTTAAATATAGGTAATTTATATGCGATGTTTTGTCGATAACTTCTGGGAGTTTGTTGTTTAAAACTGTCATAGCGGACGCTGGACCATACGCTATCCAAATGCTAGTCTACTATTTCTAATTTGGGTTTAGGTTGTGCTAATTTTATACGGTGGCGTAAGTTTTGAGATCTTACGCCACCGTATAAAATTAGCATAATTCAAAATATGCATATTTCTTAAATGTAAGAAATGAAAGAGAAAATAAAATGTTTTAGTCTCAACGATCTTTGACAATCCTATAATACGTACATCTTATGTTTTGGCGCGCACTGTTCATTGAAATAAAACAACTTTTACGGATATCAAACGCGCTATATTTCCACGAACTAAGTTGTAATTGTCCGTATTTTTAGGTTTTTTAGGGGTTTTTTGATTTTCCCGACGTTTCGGCACCTTTACAGCTGCCTATAATGTCGATGAATATTTTTAGTAAGTTTTAGTATACTTAGATTTTTTGCTCCAAAGAAAATGTCGAATACGAGATGTCACAGCTCGAGAAGCACACAAGGGGCTAATTGTCTAATTTTAAATCTATCACAATCCCTTTAAATTTTTTATTTAAAAGGTACATATTATACGAGCATCGCGCCACAACTATTTGACATTTGAAAAGGATTGCAATCGATTATAAAATTAAACACTTATGGAGGGATTGCTATTGTGTATGTCCTATACAAAAGTTCTGTAATGAACTAATTACCCATATTTTGTTTTATATAAAAAAGCTCGAGTGATTGAAGAAGAAGTTAATGTAAATAATGAATTATATTATTATATAAACAAAATATTAATGATTTTTACTCACATAAAGAGTGTTAGTAAGTAATTTGTCAGTCTGCCTGGCTAGGACTACCATCTTATCTAAGTTCCGGCTGTTAGAGGTAAGATAGCCAGTTCCTCAGTGATTGAGGATTCCGGGAGAGGCGCGCTTCCATTTAGTATCAGGTTGCATGTATCTACCCATTTTTCACGAAAAAAAACCCAAACACACGCTTTGGAAACCTATTTTATAGTTTTAATGAATTTGAGGGATTTTTTTAATGACGTTTTCATATTATTCGGTGCTTTTTATTTTTCCACGAAATAAACAATTAACTTACTAATTTCTTTAAAACACACATGATTTATTAAACTCAATAGGTTCATTCATTCACTCCTTACTTATCGATAAAAAAATTATCGATTACTTCAAGCACTACTGTCATTATTTGACATTAGCAATCGCCCCTCACCCCCGCAAGAATTGGTTGATCGTAATTTCATACATTCTTCTCGGGTTTCGTGTCCAGTGGTTAATTCGTCCAAGTAACAGACCCATCAACAGATTTTGAAACCAGCGAGCGGCGTTTTAAGCAAATTTTAGCGATCCCTAGGTATAGATAGACTTAGATTAGCTTCTACTGTTTCTCCTCATTTTGGGGATCCGTGCTATGCTATGCAATAAAAAGGGTTGACAAAACACAACATAAGTGACATTGCGACTCAAACATAACGCGATTTTTCGTGTATTGGTTTGTTCTCTGTAGTTGTGCCTGTATACCTAAATAAAATAATTAACAAATAATACAAGTGACATTGCCGCCGCCGGAAGGTTCCGTAGCGGGCGGGATCGCCTCCGTGCTCTACTCCAGAAACGGAGGGATCGGATTCAGACCAAGCCCGGGATCGTCCGGGATTATGTCCTGATTTCTAATGACTGTCGTTATTGATGGTGACGCAATGAATGCTTAAAACCATTACTAGACCCACCGCATCGCCACGAGCCTATGAAAACGTGAACTTATTGCTAAGTATTTTGGTATCGCTAAATTTTTGGAGGCGATACAATGAAAAAAAATTATAGTTTATAGTTAAATGGTGTGTCCAGCGATTGGCAGGACTTAAACTGGCCGATATTCATGGTTTTTATTTATTACCTGTAGCTGTACCCGCAACTAACTATACCTATAATAAAATAACTAAATAAAATTATTAACAAAACACTCACAAGTGACATTGCCGGCGCCCGGCCCGCCGGGGGGTTCCGTAGCGGGCGGGATCGCCTCCGTGCTCTGCTCCAGGAACGGAGGGATCGGGGTCAGCCCTAGCCCGGGGTCGCCCGGGATTATGAACGGGCCTGCGATAAAAATATGCAGTTAAAACCTTGGCATATTCAGTAGAAGAATGCCTAACGATTAGAAGGTATAACAGGCAGGTCAGGTGGGGCTTTTCGGCTTGAAAACGATGCCATTTCGTTCTAGCCTGAGATGAATGAAACCTCTATAATGGCTAGAAACTCCGTAGTCTCATTCTATGGTAATCAAATTATATTTTTAGCTGAATTCTGGGCCACAATACTTTAGTGTCTGCCATCGACACGCTAAGAAGAAGTAGTGGAACTATTAATTAATCAGTGACGTTCGACTAAACTATGACAATTATTGCGCTGGCGCTGATATTAGAAATCATTATTATTTCGTTCCGTCCCGTTTCCACTGGCGAAATACGTTTACAAGAAAACATGTTGTAAAAGTATAATGCGGCCACTGAGAGAACGCATTGTTTGACAGCTCCTACCGAGAGAGCCATGTTTTCTTGGCCATTGACAGACGTTGGCCTTTTTAAAAAAAATAGCAAAGCGATCTATTTACTGGCTCTGTGTCTGCTACGTTACTGCTATGTCAACAAGCTTGCCATTCCCTTGTTGAGAATTCCCCCCAGAAGGTTAGAGTGGATTGTATTACCGCAGGATCTATGGTAAATAGTATTGGTCACACATGTACTGGAACTAAACACTTGCACTAATCATCAGCCACATCACTAATCAAAGCGGAAATTTTCATTATTTACCTCCGTAGAAATTGGTGTTGTTCCACTCGCACACGTGGTGGTCGCAGACCAGCGGCGAGTACGGCTCCTTCGTGTAGAACGAGTGGCCGTTCGGCAGGAACTGAAAATATAAAAAAAAAATACTTAAAGGGATTTTAACTTTTTCGCCTCGTCCCGGTCAGACATTTTGTTTTTTTTCGGTCGCACGGTAATTCATAAATATTACAATAAATGGATAGGGAATATAAAGGTGAACAAAAAGTCATACAACATAATGCCCTAAAGTGCAGGTTAGTGAGATAATTGGAGTTAAAGATACAAAGGTGATATTTAGGGTCGGCATTATTCATTTTTAACTCTCACTCATCTGGCTAACGTGACACTTTAGGGCATTATACACTTGTCAGCAATTAAATTGAGCCACTGCGTTATTTTCATACAAACATACTCACTTTACAGTCTCATTATTCAAAACGTATAAACGAATACTCGACTTGCGAACAAAAGTCCCAAAAACTAAAGAAAACTTTTAGTTTTGTGCAAAGTAAGAAAAACAAATGTATAATTTTCATTCCATATAAAGTTGTAGGCACAACCCTATATCGAGATAGACGGTAAAAGTGTACCTACCTTGCTTGTCAAATGTTTGATCCACGGTCAAAGTTTTCCGACTTACATAGGTATTAACTCACCAATAAATAATCGAAGTGCCTGAATCTTATTCCCTGCACGTTAAAGTCGAGAATGAAGGATCCGGACGTGATTATGCAGGAGGCAGCCGTGAGCGGCGGCAGCTTGTACGTCTCCGTGCCACACTTCACTATGGCTTTTGGCATCGTGGAAACGTCTCGGACATGCTGTAAGTTCTTCTTGAACGGGAACCTTGATAAAGTGACAGATAAGACAAAGTTTAGCCGCGGTTAAGCTACTTAATCTATGGCCTGAGATGGGATGGCTAACCACCAAGTTTTCTTTTGTAAATTCTTCTTCTTGGCATGTTGACTCTGGCTAATATTTGTCAGAACCAAAATTCAGCCACTGAAACGGCACTGTCAGTGATCTTGTAATCCGCGTATAGGGGAAGTACGCCCAAAGCGGCCACACCATGTTTTTATGGTAATTAAAAACGATAGCGCCACATTTGTCATTCTACTCTATAACCAACCTCACGCCCTGCACCGCGCAGTCATTCGGTGGTGGTAGGAGCAAACCCGTTTTGAGCTTTTGTTTAAAAAAATCCTTTGTAACTATTTTGATCAAACCTCTTTAGAATTCAATGTTTTATTGCAAGTCTATACTGTTATTCATCTATTTGGCTTTGTTTGTTTATTATTTGTTCCGGTATGGGATAAATAATGTGACATGAATTGATTTTTAAAACAAAATTGTGTAGAAAAGGCCGTTCCGGGCAAAGTGGCCAAGTGACCGCGCTATGCCGTAATCACATTAGTGAAGATATATAATTATGTTCTTATTACATTAGGATCTAATGCACAGAGTACTTTTTTATATCTAATGTTAAAAAACCGAGTATAGCTGTTAGTTATGTTACTTTATGTAGAAGACTTTTTGGTACAAAACTGAAATTATTGTTTAATTTGAAAATTTATTATACAGTATTCCTTTTTTATCGTAAATAAAGTGAAAAATAATTTAATTTTAGTATTTTTGTTAATCAAAATTGCATTTCGGTATATATTTTGGCATAACCACTTTTGCCCAAAGCGGTTTTTGAACAAGATTTCATATTTTGCAAATAATAGTAAGCTTTAAAAGTTTTCGCAAAATGCGATTATACTTTATAAAAGTTTATTAAATAATACTTTTTCATAATCGATTCTATAGTGTATTTTTTTTTTAAGTCAAAGTTAGGGTGGCAGCTTTGAGCTGACCTCCCCTACACGCAGGGCAGGCAGGTCAAAAATGTGCCATTGCCTGGGGTAAAATACCACAATAGACAAGCGCTCTCACTTCTTTAACATAATACAATGGAGAAACGCTTAGCCTTCACCATGATGCCTAATGCCACCAGGCATGCCTAATGCAGATTGGCGAGTCCTAACAATTGCAAATATAGCCGGGGACCAATGGCTCAAAGTGCCTTCTGAAGCATTGAGGAGATAATACATTTTTGGTTCCCCATCCCGTGACCGACCATAGCGAAAGTTGCTTAACCGCTACAATCGCATGCTTCCTCAGTTTACATCATATCTGATGTTGTACCTACTAAATAATAAAGCTGAAAGGTGGAATTGCACTACTCCTAGAATCCTCAACCATAGAGCCATCGGAAATTTTATCGCTTCGTTCACCTTCACCAGTTGGCCTACCGCGTAAGTGCCGTCGGCATCGCTGTCGACTTCATTTTGACAGCCGACGGCGTATTCGTACAGCGCAACTTCAACGTTATCGTCCCAACAATGAAAACCCTCTTTAACCCCCGACGCAGCGCAAAGAGGGGTGTTATAAGTTTGAAGCCTATGTCTGTCTGTGTGTCTGTCTGTCTGTCTGTACGTATATTCGTAGAGCCGAAACGAATCATGCAGTTTTTTTTTTATTGAAAGCTAAATTATTCGAGATGGTTCTTAGCCACGTTTGATGAAAATTCATCTGGCCATTTATGGAGATGGTCAACTGCTCGCCGAAACGGTAAAAGATACAAAGGTAGTGCTTTGACTAAAATAATGTACACCCTGGGCAAATTTAGGTGCAGCAAAAAAAACAAAATGGCGGCAAAACTTTTTTGTCTTTCTGTTCATAAATCATCGTAGTGTCTAAACGAATTAAGCGATTCCATAAGCGACGTCCACAAAATACAACAACGCTGAAATCGCTGTCGAGTTCTAATATCGTTCTAATATCTTCAATGAAAAAAAGTTACGGAACCCTCAGCTCGCAAGACAAACTCACGCATGTCTTATTTTCTATAGTCTGTCTTACCAGTGGATACTAACCACATACTGACTGAAGCAACACAAATATGAATGGAAGTGAATATTTCACATTTAACTGACAATAAACATCCCTCGATCATTTAGTAAACATTACTTAATTATGAACAAACTTTTCGACCACACTTCTGTACAATTTACTAAGCATTAGAGACGTTGCGAAATATGTGAGTATAATAATTAATGTATTATTAGGTAATCAATTTATTATTGATCATCGTCTAAGCTTTTTTATCTTAGAAATTCTAAATTAACGATGAGGTAGTTTGATGGAGACCTTTCAGAATATGTGCTTTATTCATCCTATCCTAATCCTAACTAATATTATAAATCCGGAAGTGTGTTTGTTTGTCCTTTTTTCACGCCCTAACTAACAAATCAATCGACTTGATTTTTGGCATAGAGTTAGTTGAAAGTACGGAGAGTAACATATGCAGTACTTTTTATCCCGATATTTCCACGGGAACGAGAATCCCCGCGGGTGAAAACAGCGTGCGGAAGCTACGATATCGTTTTTGTAGTATAAATATTGTATTAATGTCAGCTGCTACTCCCCACATAAGAATACCATACGACATGATGCTGTGAAAATAACTGAAGTACACAGTCCTAGCAGTTTCTATATCAGTCAGTTGTCTGACTTTTCTAACAGCGTAGGCAGCAGAACTAAGCTTGCCAGCTAGTATTGCAATATGTGGACTCCATTGAAGTTTACAGTCCATAATTACACCCAGAAAGACTGTTGATTCTACTAAATCTAATTTTTCATAGTTCATAACAATTTCCATGGGTACTTTCTGAACATTTGGTAAAGAAAAAAGAACGCATTTAGTTTTTTTTGCATTAAGCTGTAGATTATTATAATTAAACCAAGCTAGTACTTGCGAGAGTGTTTTGTTTACATCGTCAAAATCAGTTTTATTCCTATCAATGTTAAATATTAAAGAAGTATCATCCGCAAACAAGACAATCTCACATAAGTTTTTGGCAAAGAAAGGCAAGTCATTAATATAGGAAACGCCTAGTTTTATATTTCAGCCGGTAGATTTCACTCCATTAATATCAACGGTCCGAGTTCTGGAACTGAGATACGACAGTATTAACTTTTGAGCATCACCTTTTACACCGTAATGATTTAGTTTCAACAGCAGCGTCCGGTGATCCACGCAATCAAAAGCCTTGGACAAATCGCAGAATACGCCAAGAGCATTCTGCGACTTCTCCCAGGCTTCAAAAACATGTTTTAAAAGTGCAACCCCTGCATCAGTGGTAGACCGTCCCTTCGTAAAACCAAACTGTTTATTATGTAAGAGATTATTTAATCAATATTGTATTACCTCAAGCTCCTTCGTCGCGTGCGGAAGCTAAGATATCAAACGACGGGCTCAGTGGCAAACGCGTTTTTCCTTGCGATAGCGGCGGTAAAACAACTTTCGCTATGGTCAGTCACGGGGTGGGTGATCCATATTGTATTACCTCAAGCTCCTTCGTTGCGTGCGGAAGCTACGATATCAAACGACGGGCTCAGTGGTAAGCGCGTTTTGCCTTGCGATAGCGGCGGTAAAACAACTTTCGCTATGGTCAGTCACGGGGTGGGTGATCCATATTGTATTACCTCAAGCTCCTTCGTCGCGTGCGGAAGCTACGATATCAAACGACGGGCTCAGTGGTAAGCGCGTTTTGCCTTGCGATAGCGGCGGTAAAACAACTTTCGCTATGGTCAGTCACGGGGTGGGTGATCCATATTGTATTACCTCAAGCTCCTTCGTCGCGTGCGGAAGCTACGATATCAAACGACGGGCTCAGTGGTAAGCGCGTTTTGCCATGCGACAGCGGCGGTAAAGCAACTTTCGCTATGGTCGGTCACGGGATGGGTGATCAATATTGTATTACCTCATGCTCCTTCGCCGCGTGCGGAAGCTAAGATATCAAACGACGGGCTCAGTGGCAAGCGCGTTTTTCCTTGCGATAGCGGCGGTAAAACAACTTTCGCTATGGTCAGTCACGGGGTGGGTGATCAAAGTCAAAGTCAAAGATTTTTATTCAAATAGACTTATAGATAAGTGCTTTCGAATCGTCCAATTTTTTTTTTCCTACCAGCCATTCAGGACATCTTTTAACTGATAAGAAGAACGGCCGCAAGAAACTTATCAGCTTTAACAAAAGCAACAACATTTACAAAGGAACATGTCGTTGCCAAACACAAATCTACAATCTTGAAACATATTTAATATAAGAGGAAAATTTTCTTATACTCAGTTATTAGAATATTTTCCTTTTATACAATTACAATAGTCATGTTTTATGTTAGTATCACTTCCATGCATTTTTGTCTTTCAAATAATCTTCTACCTTGTAATAACCTTTGCTTAAGAGCGTTTTTTTAACATGTATTTTAAATTTATGCAAAGGCAGCTCAATCACTTGTTGTGGAACTTTATTAAAAAAGGCTATGCCTTTCCCCAAAAACGAGCGACTGCATTTTTCAAGTCGAAATCTTGGAACGGCAAGCTTATTCTTGTTTCTAGTATTAAAATTATGAACATCGCTATGCTTAATAAATAAATCGTGATGTTTCCTTACATATACTATATTATCATAAATGTATTGTCCCGCCAAAGTTAGTATATTAATCTCTTTAAACAATTCTTTAAGAGAATCTCTCTGTCGAAGGTTGTAAATGGCGCGCACAGCTCTTTTTTGAAGTATAAAAACATTTTCTATATTGGCTGCTGAGCCCCACAACAACAGGCCATAGGACATAACACTATGAAAATAACTAAAGTAAACTAGTCTTGCCGTTTCAATATCAGTTAGGAGCCTTATTTTCCTTATTGCGAAAGCCGCAGAACTAAGTCTACTCGACAAGGTTTCAATATGTGGATCCCATTGTAGTTTTGAATCTAATGTAATACCAAGAAATTTAGTACTCTCAACTAACTCTACTACATCCCCATTCAAATTGATGTGCATGTCGACCTGCCCTACATTAGGTAATGTGAATTTAACAAATTTCGTTTTGGTAGGGTTAAGAGACAAATTATTACTGTTGAACCAGTGTGCGACTTGAGAGAGAGCACTATTTACTTCGTCAGAACAATTGTTTCCTCTATCAATTTTAAAAATTAAAGATGTATCATCTGCAAATAGTACTGTCTCACATAAATTACTCGCGTAGTTAGGGAGATCGTTAATATATATTAAGAACAGCAGAGGGCCCAATATTGAACCTTGGGGCACGCCCATAATAATGGGGGCTCCAGTAGAAGCAGTATTATTTACAATTACTTTTTGATATCTATTGTGCAAGTATGACTGCAAAAGGCTAACTGATTTTTTAGAGACACCATAATGTTCTAGCTTCTTTAAAAGTGTAACGTGATCAACGCAATCGAAAGCTTTAGACAGGTCACAAAATATACCAATTACGTCTTGCTTGCCCTCCCAAGCCTCAAAAATATGTTTGAGGAGTGCTATTCCAGCATCTGTAGTATTTTTACCTTTAGAAAAGCCGAACTGATTATTATGAAGGATTTGATTTACTGTTAAATAGTCTAATAATTGAGAGTATATAATTTTTTCAAAAATTTTACTAAGTGCCGGTAAGACTGATATCGGCCTAAAATTTGTGGGGTCACTTTTGTCACCTGATTTAAAAAGAGGAATAAGCTTACTATATTTCATTAAATCGGGAAAAGTACCTTCATCTATGCATTGATTAAAAATGAAAGCTAAATATGGAGCTATTATTTCAATTATAGATTTAATAACGCTGGTTGATATGCCCCATAAATCTTCAGTCTTTTTAATATTTATAGACTTGAAAGCTTTTAAAATGTCTTCACTATTAATATGCTTAAAATTGAAAACTTTATAACACTTATCAACACATGACTCTAAGAGGGCAGCAGCAACGTTTGGACAGGAATTTAAATTACTGGTAGTTTCTAAGGGGTACCCGAGAGAAGAAATCTTCAAAAGCACGGGCAACCTCAACGTTAGATTCAATTAATTTATTATCTACTTTAAGGGAGAAGGAGTTCACATTATGTTTAGTTTTCCCAGTTGTTTGGTTAATAATATTCCAAGTAGCCTTTATTTTATTATCCGCTAATTTTATTTTATTTGAAAAGAACATCGCCTTAGCAGCTACACATACATTTCTAAACATTTGAGAATACTTCCTGACATATTCAATAAAATTTGGGTCACAGGAAGTATGCTTTGACGCATAAAGGTCATATAGTTTCCTTCTACTTGTATAAATTCCCGGTGTGGCCCAATCACTAAACTTTACTTTATCCGAATTACCATTGATCACTTTTTTCTTAAACGTTTTACTAAATTCGCCTTCAACCACATGAAATAAATCATTATAAAGGTAATTAGATTCCATAATGGGAACTGGTAAAGACTCAATTTTATTAATCACATTGTTTCTAAATACATCTATGCCCTTTTTAGTTATTGGCCTACATACAATTTTCCGCTTAGGACAGACATGATGGTGCTCTATAGAGGCTAGTTGTCCACTATGGTCAGATTTAATAACATTTATTATAGATTTTTCAGTGACTACACAGTTTGAAAAAATGTTGTCTAAGCAGGTGGCAGATGTGGGTGTTATTCGTGTAGGCTCATTAAAGGTATGTGATAAATTATACGATTTAAATAAATTTAAAAATCTGCTTGAGAGCTTTGACAACTTTGGGTCTAAAATGTCAACATTAAAATCCCCACATATGACAACCTTTTTATTACTTTTACTAGTTATTCTTAAAACTTCCTCCATAGTGGACTCAAACTCTAGGTAATTACTCTGAGGGGGTCTATAAACACATATTACAATTATTTGGTCTAGTTCCACACAAGACAATTCAATTATTCGTTCAATTGAGAGGGATATTATATCTTTGCGCTCTTTGTATTGAAAATTATTATGTAAAATTATAAGAGACCCTCCTCTAATAACAGATTGCCTACTAAATGAACTTACAATACTATAATTATCGATATTTAAAATTAATTCGTGACATTTTAACCAATGCTCAGTGATACACAACACATCAACATTTTCACAGTTTATAAATAAACTAACTTCTAGATCTTTATCAGAAAAGCCTTGTATATTTTGGTGTACAACTCTTAAACAATTAGGCTTTCCTGTTGTCAACACTGGGCTAGAGGGCGCCTCTGTTGTCTCTAATGGTAATTTAAATTAACCAAGTCAGTATTGGGATTCAATAGAATCAAATTACTTGGAAAAGATTCCAAGGTTGTATTAGAAAAGTCTGAATTTAACTGCTCAATAAAAGCAGAGGTTCTACTAGCCAGATTATTGGCTAATTGTTTAAAATAAAAAGATAGCGAAAGCGCTATTTGTCTCATAAAATAAATAGGCAGATAATATTTATCCTTGGTCAAGTTTAAATCCTTAAACAATGTATTTATGTCAATCAAATGTAGTTGTTTACTATTATGATAAGCTATTGTACTTAACGTTAAATTTAAATTGTATCTTACTTTATTTTCCAATTGAGAGAAACCTTGACTATAGGGAAATGTAAACATAACTACTTTCCTAACATTTAAGGAGCATATTGAGTTATAGTATGATATTAATTGGTTTTTATTAATATCACCCCTATCCCCAATCAAAATTACCAAATTTGTATGGTCATCATACGACTTCTTAACTATTGATTTCATTATACTATTTATAGTACATCCAGGCATACAATAGTTAATAACATTTTCCTTACATTGTTTCTGGAACAATTGGCCTAAGTTTTTTCCAATCTCATCACAGAAAATAATTGTTTTAGTCATCCTTTTTTTAGAAGGGGATTCATTTAAATTATTGAGTAATACACAATCAGAAATATTAGAGACTGAAGTCTCCAACATCTCCGACCGCGCACCACTCAAGGTCAAGGAGGCCTGTTTACCTAGCAGCCCTGAAGGGCTGGCAGGCAAACAAACCTCCGGAGCAGCCTGGCTTAGTGACTGATTATGGCTTAAATGATTGCTGTCAATCATACAACTACATCTGCATTTCTTACCTAGGGACTCAAATCGGTCGGTATTAAAATTACAAAGGTCGATCATGTCATTTGCAGCCAATTTTTGATAATTTAGCTGCTTGCGGGAGAATTCACTAAAGTTAGTGTTCATTTCCCGAAGTGAAAGTTCCAAATTATCAATTTTGTCACTTAATTCAATACCTACAATTTTACTATCTTTATTCTTATTACATGTTTCTTTGGTAATCACTTTTAATTGTTCTAACAATAGTGTACGTTCTTTCTTTAAGTTACCATATTTTTTATAATAATTTTGTCTTTTGATTAATTTCTGTGTTTTCCTTATGTATCTATTAATTTTAATATATTTTTTTAATTTCTTACCGCTACTAAACTGAAAAATACTATTATTGTTTTGAGATAGTTTACTACCATAGTTAACACATTCCAAAGTTGAATTGTCATGTGTTGCAGAACATTGCATTAACTCATTAAAAAGGCTCTGAGAATGCTTTTCTTCTGTTATACATTTAATTTTATTTTCTAAGTTTAGAACTCTCTTTTGAGAAATAGACAAACTTATTTCTAGTTCCGTTATGCGACTCAATGCCTGTTCATGAGTGTCAGAACAAGCCCTAAATGACAGAATAAAGTCTTCCATTTGGTTACACTTGTCCACCACTTCCGCATATTTAACATGAAACTCAGCAAGTTCATTCTTAAGTTCAGAGTTACGAGTAATGGTCTTGAGAATCTCATGCTCGCTGTCCTCTCTTTCCTGTAGTAATGTATCATTCAGTTCTTTTGCTGCCTTGAGGTCCTCCAGAGCGTTCTTGAACACGCTTACCAAAAAGGAAAATCCACTGAGACCGCTCTGCTGGAACTCACAGACAGGATAGAAAGGGCTCTGGAGGACAAGCAAATAGCTCTCTGTGCTTTCCTTGACATTGAAGGAGCATTCGATAACGTCACCATTCACGCTCTCTCCAGAGGAATGAGGGCTAAAGGAATTGACGAAACAACTACCGGTTGGATCGAATCTATGCTTCTCAATAGAACTATCAGTGTAAGCTTACACGGAACCACAAAAGGCTTTAAAATAACTAAAGGCTGCCCACAAGGAGGCGTATTATCACCCCTACTGTGGTCGCTAGTTATTGACCAGTTGCTGGTCGAAGCCTCGAATAAAGATTTAGATATACAGGGCTATGCAGATGACGTGGTGGCTTGCGTTGTCGGCCCCTGTCAGAGCACTGTATCATCCTTACTGCAAAAATCTCTAAACATCATTAGCAAATGGTGCACAGAGAATAATTTGTCAGTAAACCCTAGCAAAACCACAATAGTCCCATTTACGAGGAAGCGCAAGTTAGAAAAACTTATAACGCCCACTTTAAGAGGGACTCCTATTCCATTTTCCAAAGAAGTCAAATATTTGGGCGTTACTATCGACCAAACACTGACTTGGAATTCGCACATCAGTAATGTGATCCAAAAGGCTAAAGTAGCCTTAGGGATTTGCTATCGCTTAGCAGGGACGAGATGGGGTTTAAACCCCAAAATCGCTCTATGGCTGTACACCGCTATAGTCAGGCCGACGATAACGTACGCCTGCGTAGTTTGGTGGAAAAAAGCTACCCAAGCGACAATCATAAACAAGCTTAACAGCGTACAGAGATTGGCATGCCTTATGGCAACGGGTGCCATGTCTACTACCCCAGGAGCTGCATTGAATGCCCTGCTAAACCTACCGCCCCTTCACCTATTTATTGCGAAGGAGGCGAAAGCGGGTATGTACAGGATACGCAACACTGGCAAGATCAAATGGCATTCTCAAGCACTGAGATCTCTACAAGATTCTATGCTTGAGCTCGATCTGCTATCGATGACGACGGACGTCATGCTCCCACTGTGTAATTTCACCAGAAATTACTCGGTGGAAATACCAAGCAGAGAAGAGTGTTCTGAGGATCACTATTCCTGTAAGGCTGGAAGCCTGGTCTGGTTTACAGACGGCTCCAAAATGGGTGAAAATGTAGGATGTGGAATATTCGGCGTAAGTCCCAGAGTCAGTAAAAGTTTGAATCTGGGCAAACACGCCACAATATTCCAAGCGGAGGTTTACGCCATTATAGAATGTGCGGAAGTCAACCGTCAACGAAACTACATAAACCAATCTATCTTTATCTTCTCAGATAGTCAAGCAGCGCTTAACGCCATAAACTCGAATACCATAAATTCGAAACTGGTGAAAGACTGCGTCAATAAATTAAATGAACTGGGTCAAAGGAATAAAGTTATTCTGAAATGGGTACCAGGTCATTCGGGAGTCGTTGGCAATGAAAAAGCCGATGAACTTGCAAGGAAGGGGGCTCAGGGACTACAGATGGGTCCAGAGCCTTTCTGTGGCATCTCAAAGAACCAGGCCATGCAAACTCTTAAGAACAACCTTCTTGGCGAAGCTAAAAAATACTGGCTTAAACAACCGGGATTACTGCACGCCAAGTCTCTTATAGAAGGATACTCGCTAAAACGAACTGCAGAACTTTTAGAGCTCAGCAGGACGAACATCTGTGCGATTGTCAGAACCTTAACCGGACACTGCAAATTAAACAGGCACCAATTTCACATGAAATTGAGTGATACTGATATTTGCCGCTATTGTAAACAGGAGAGGGAGACACCAAAGCACCTTCTGTGTGACTGCGGGCCATTTATGCATAAACGCAGTATTCACCTGGGTCGCCACATCATCGACCCAGAGGAACTAAAATCTCTAAAAGCTAGGAAGATTCTTGACTTTCTGGAAGCAACCGGGCTAAAAGAGGTACTATAAATAGGTGGCGAGTTACAATAGATCTCTTAGGTCGCAGTGACTACAGCCCTCAACAGGGTTGCAAAGCCCCTAAATCCTCAAATAATAATAAAATAAATAATAATGTAAATTATGTAACGTTTAATAAATCAACAAGTATCACCATCAACTTTACTTTGTGTAAAGAGAAGCGAGGTAACTCCGACTATGGTAGTGTAAGTATGTTGTTGAGTTACTGCTTATCTGCTTAATGTAACAAACTTAAAGTTAATATGGTAAATCTATATATAAGTGGCATACAGGTGTCACCGTCAAATTAACTTTTAATAAAGTGAAGAGAGGTTAAGCCTTTAAGCAATTAATTACTCTGTAATTTACTTATATAAACCTTTATCAATATGAGCTATAACAATTAAAAAGAATCATAAGTATAACTTGAAAAAGTTGAAGTATAATAGAATATTCAATATTCATTAGCCCTAATTTCATTACATTTAAGTAATTGATAATATATTTATATATTTGCAGATAAATTGGCTTCACAATCTTTGATAAAAAGTGATTTGGATGTCTCTGAGTTGATGTCAGTAGTGATTGGTAAGAGTAGCAGTATGGTGAATGTCTGTGACAATAGTAGTCACCGTCAGCTTTACTTCCACTATTTGTCAAGTAAAGAGAGGTTGTTAACAATGCCTAATCGTAATGAATTGTGACGTTGTTCACTAAAAGTGAACCCGGTACCAGTAGTGAGAATTGGTGTACAGTAAATGAGAAGCCAACTTAACACAAAATCTTCCATAAAAAATAAGTCACTCTAATGTTTAAACTACTTGATGGGTATAATACTTATTAACTAAATTATGGAATAAAGGTACTTCCCCGGTTTAAGTGTAGTTTATTATCGATTTATGCATTCATCCTTTAATTTATCGGCTTTTCTTGAATCTTGATGCTACGTCAGAATGACGTTTGGTCGTTACAATTATTTTTTTCACTATGTTTAAATAATACTTTATGGATTTATTGGATAACACTTGTACTTATTAAATAACAATTAAGGAACACTTTAAAAACATTACACTTTAATAAAGCTGTGGTTTTACATGAAAAATATTAATTAAAAATCAGCTGCTAATATTTGACAAGTGAACGGGCTGGGGTTGCCAGACCAAAAAAAAGTAGATCCATATTGTATTACCTCAAGCTCCTTCGTTGCGTGCGGAAGCTACGATATCAAACGACGGGCTCAGTGGTAAGCGCGTTTTGCCTTGCGATAGCGGCGGTAAAACAACTTTCGCTATGGTCAGTCACGGGGTGGGTGATCCATATTGTATTACCTCAAGCTCCTTCGTCGCGTGCGGAAGCTACGATATCAAACGACGGGCTCAGTGGTAAGCGCGTTTTGCCATGCGACAGCGGCGGTAAAGCAACTTTCGCTATGGTCGGTCACGGGATGGGTGATCAATATTGTATTACCTCAAGCTCCTTCGTCGCGTGCGGAAGCTACGATATCAAACGACGGGCTCAGTGGTAAGCGCGTTTTGCCTTGCGATAGCGGCGGTAAAACAACTTTCGCTATGGTCAGTCACGGGGTGGGTGATTCATATTGTATTACCTCAAGCTCATTCGTTCAGTAGGCACGTTTAGCCGAAGGTTCCGGTTACGATTGTAGTCGTCAATACCCATGAATCAATCGCCATGGGCTCGCGTGTTGGATCATGGTTATGACATGACCCATTCTCCTTATCCATTCATAAGGAAGGCCTGAGTTACAGCAGTAGGAACTAGGGACATTCAAATGGATCAATATCATAGAGAGAAACTCTTGCTGCATCCGCGGAGATGTGTTTTCATATATTTGACAGTACCTACCTACGTACATCTTATGTTTTGGCGCGCACTGTTCATTGAAATAAAACAACTTTTACGGATATCAAACGCGCTATATTTCCACGAACTAAGTTGTAATTGTCCGTATTTTTTGTTTTTTTAGGGGTTTTTGATTTTCCCGACGATTCGGCACCTTTACAGCTGCCGTGGTCACGTACCTACCTACCTACGTAGAATCGACTTACCTTTGTTGCCCAATGAATTAAAAACTGCTACAATCCTCCCACTAGCAAAAAAATCTCCCTAAAACTTATAAAAACCATAAGAAGACAAACAACATCATTTTTGGAAATCCAAATCTTAGTGACTGCCAATTCTGACTTCCTGGCAGTGTGTGCACAGCATACAATGCTGGTTGATAGTATAAGATGCCGGTAAACTTCTTGACTTAACTTCTTCGTCTCAAAAACCTGTCAAGATATTTGCCGACATGATTCGAATGTAAATAATGGGGAAGAAAACGCTAAGCCTAATACGAATGGCGCTGCATTCGTCTGGCCCATAACAAGCAATATGTCACTGAGTGTGTGTCGGTTCGGTGGTTATCTTTTGCGATATTTGGTAAAGTTGTGGTATTTTTAACCGATATAAAAAAGTAGGAGGTTATCAATTCACGTGTATGTTTTTTTTTAATGTTTGTTACCTCAGTACTCGGTCATTTTTTTATAAGCAAATAAAATAATGTTCTAAAAGCAAATAAATTGCACTGTGCAACAGTTAGAAGAAGAATTGGAGACCCGAGGAGGGACGTTAAAGGGTCGTAAACTCGTAAGTCGTAAAGCAGACCTAGTTAGTAGGTAAGTAATGGGTAAAAAAGCTAGAAAACAAGTATAATCAAACAATATTTATTTATTTATATCGTGTTGTATTTGGTACAATTAAAAACGTTGTTCAATTTTTTTTTACTTTAAATAATATCTTTATTTTACGGAATAGGTAGATCTTTTAACCACAATTTCAATTTTGGAATCCTTCAGGATCATAAAACTGAAGATATTAAAATTGAATTACCACAAACGGAGACATTTCGTGATGTAAAGAGTAGCATGATACCGCCTACTTTACCCATAGCTTTCTCACAGTCGTTCATCCTTGGGAAAGTGGTGGCTACCATTTGAATTACATTCAATTGCCACACAACGCGGCAAACTGCGATAAAACGATAAAAATATAAATGTAAACAACTTTTTAAACTGATTATGACAGATGTCGTGGGACAAAAGTTAGCAGCGCCTCTGGCAGTGAGTATTGGCAGTTTTCTTCCCCATTGAAAAGGCACAATAATTGTATTCCCAGGTATTTTACCGTCACCAAGGTCTTTGCCATCACATTAGTGATACAAAGGTGTGCAACTCAGAACCAGAACATATCCGTGCCCAACATGGCACCGATGAGGTGGGTGGAGGAAAGAGACGGAGCTGGTCTTCCTCTCAACATGGACAAGTATTTCGATCGTGTTGTGATGATTTGCAACAAAAATACGAATAAGGTAATTTAAACACCATTTTTAGGGTTCGGTAGCCTAATGGCAAATAACGGAACCCTTATAGATTCGTCATGTCTGTCTGTCCGATGTTTCTTTAAAAAAATGGTGTAATAGACGGATGAAACTGGTCTTTAATAAAAATGCCCAAATTATTAAATCAGTCTGATGTCTTTTGGTGCTTGATCAATATTGGAATAAAAAAAGGAATTTCTTTCTGTCGTACTAAATTTTAGGAAGTATCAGTGAGTCATTTAATGAGAAAGAGCAGGTAGAACCGGCCATCATCGCAATTCATCGACAGAATTTACATGTATTAAATTGCTCGTCGTTTATTCTGCAGGTAATAAGCACCGGGGTTCTTGTAGACAACGTAAGAGTCCTCACATCGTTCAACCCATTCCGCAAAATGGTTAAAGATGGCACAACAGGCAGCTTAGTGGTAGCCGTCCTCATGAGCCGCCAATACAACAGCACAACTTTCCTATACAATAACGACATTCATTACTACGATATCGATTGCCAGAAAAGAGTCATTGCCTTATCAGACGAAGAAACAACCTCTGAGCAATGGCACGGGATGAACAAGGAACACTGCCCTGTTCACGACCTTTACTTGCTTAAAATCAAAGGAAACCTCACACTTTTAGACCCAAAATCGACAGATGACTTTTCTTACGTCAGTGAGTACGATTTCACACCGGCAGGACCGATGATCACTATTCTTGCTAAACGAATGGATACGTTGGAGCAAGGTGTAAAATTTGCCTCCTTGGGCTATAGAAATAAAGCTCACATTACTAATAAAACAATTCTAAGCACGTATGAGTATCCAGAGGACATTAAGATAGAGGTGGACTGTGATGAATGGATGATCAGAGATTGGGGCCGCTTTATTTGTCTCAAAAATAATGAAAACTTCTTAGGTATGTACCTATGGTCGAAAAAAATTATTATCAAAAAAATATATTTATCATTATAGCTCAGGTCATGTCATACTTAGTAAATAGGGAGAATTAAGATAAAGTAACAATTGACTTAATTAATGTAGATTCAGACGAGTACGTTACCCACGCAAAATGTTGTGCTTTAGAGAGATGAGATTATAACAGATAATTAGTG
Source organism: Chrysoteuchia culmella (assembly GCA_910589605.1). Lineage (NCBI taxonomy): Eukaryota > Metazoa > Arthropoda > Insecta > Lepidoptera > Crambidae > Chrysoteuchia > Chrysoteuchia culmella. The sequence continues at coordinate 3,365,279 of OU342663.1, forward strand.
TGTCATGATGAGAAATGTGTTTACTAATAGCAAAATTTGTGTGAATTATAGTTTTTAAGATATTTGGGAAAAACTGATTTTGCTGGAGTAACGTTTGAAACGTTACCCTGGCAAAAAAGTCGTTTCAGCCCGGAACGTAATTCATGAATAGATAGCTTTTATTGCGTAGTAAATGTTAGCAAATATCACTTTAATTTGTTTAATGTAAGCCATGTTTCTTAATTTTATGGGAACTGCGTATTTGATTGCTAAAGTACGACCAGTCTAAAATTTATCTAATTTGTTTTTAGCTTCATATCGTGTAAAGCTACGAAATCTCAAATTCTTGACGTAATAATTGTCTACCACGGGTATTTTTTCAGTTATTTATCTGGTCAAAAGGTAATAGTTTACTTGAAAATACATTTTTTCTGATTTTCTAAATAATTTAATTATATTGGTTTACGTCAACCAAATTAAAAACGAATGTTTAAACAAATTAAGGTCTCTCATTGGTATTTTTTTCAAACTTTTGCTTGAACCGTTTTCGAGATCTGGGAAATCCCAAAACGTTACCGCAGCAAAATCTTAAATTACTCAAGAACTATAACACACACAAATTTTGCTATTTGCTAACATTTACTACGCAATAAAAGCTATCTATTCATGTATTTGGTTCCGGGCTGAAACGACTTTTTTTGCCAGGGTAACGTTTCAAACGTTACTCCAGCAAAATCAGTTTTTCTCAAATATCTTAAAAACTATAATTCACACAAATTTTGCTATTAGTAAACAACTCCTCATGACACACTAATTATCTGTTATAGTCTCATCACTCTAAAGCACAACATTTTGCGGGGGTAACGCACTCAATTCAGACTTATATATATACGAATCAAGATCGTCCCACCATCGATCGCCGTCTCGGTCTGCCACGTGGACGTTTGCCCGTGGTGGTCCATTTGGTTGCAATATGCTTGCTTATATGCTTCAAATTTTTTCTGTTCAGGCATAGCATCTGGCGCACTGTTGATCCATGACGAAAAGCTATTCGGCATCGGCAGTTTCACATTAAAGAAAGGAAACGTGAGTATTTTCGTGTTCACGGACATCAGGACATATCGTAAGGAGATATTCAACACTTGCGGAGATCCACCACTCAATATTACTGATGAATATAAACATCAAATTGACCCAAGTGAAGATCAAGACACACCAACTACAACACCTAGGTCTCTTAGTCATTTGGGTAGACGATTTTATGATTACTGGTTTAAATAACATGCTGGATTAAACTAGTTATAGAAAAAGATTGTCTATAATTTATATTAATTTCTTTGGTGTCAATGAGTTCTCTTTCTTTCTCTCTTCATCAACTGATATGTTTTACTTTATGTTCTATCTTATCTCTGTTATACGCAAATGCTAACTTAATATAATCAATAATCAAGCTTCCACATCTTTAGCCTTATGAATGATGGAGGCTAAGCGGTTTCGCGTTATTTATACAAAAAAAAGTAAATCCGTTTTGATTAAGGTTTCGGTAGCTTGAACGGCAGACCAGGGGCTAATTGTCTAATTTTAAAATCTATCGCAATTCGCAATCCCTTCAATTCGTAATTTGAAAGATATTTACATACTTCAAGCCGTCACTATTTGACATTTGATAGGGATTGTTATTTGACATTTGATCGGGACGCGTTTTGAAAGGTATTAAATGAACGAAATTGAACTGTTTAAGCAAAGTGACACACGAAAATATCTGTCAAATGTAATGGAGAAGTGTCAAATGAAGTGTCATTTTAAACATCATTCGTTCCGAAAAGAATTGCGACTAAGTTACACAATTCCATAAATCACAATCACAATACCTTTGAAATGGATAGTGATAGATTTTGAAATTAGACAATTAGAGGGCAGAATTTAGTTGAGTCTTCGGGTCAATCTTAGCAAATTGGAGACATTTTTATAAAAGAAATTCAGTACTTAATAAAGAATTGAAATTCAACACTTACCTAAAAATACAGATGCCCAAATGGCACTCCAATCCATGTATATAGTTATCCATCTGGAAAACGACCGAAGGGTCTTCTTCCAAGAAGTACCGTTTGTCGTCCAAAAAGTGGACGAATCCAAGAAAGTGGAACGACCTGCCTTTGCAGTAAGGCGCTGGACCTCGCCCCATGTGGTAAATGTCACTGTAGAGCTCCGAAAGGAAGATGTACACGTTTTTGCCGCAGTAGTATTCTGAAAGAAAGAAAGAAAATCAATTTATTTGGGACAAATTACACGGTAACGAAAGGCAGTACACACAAAGAACATTAAAATTTGTCCCAAAACGGTCACGACTCAGCATAATGCATAGTCTTACGACCCGCGCTGGTCTTCCGTCGTGACCGGTTTGATGTGAGACAATAAGGTCAACAAAATTAATCGCAATTATAATGGTAGTAGGTACAATCGGGGAACTCCCCGGTTGATCAGTAGTTTTTTTGAACAAAGTTATCTTAAAAAGTAATATACTTATAGAAAACGTTTATATCACAAATAATAGAGCTTTAATAGGTATTTCATTTTATAAATAAACTAGGTTTTACCCGCGTGGTGCCCGTTCCCGTGGGAACATCAGAATAAAATATAGCCTATGTCACTCGGGAGAAATGTAGCTGTCTAATGGTCTAAGAATTTTCTAAATCGGTTCAGTAGTTCCTGAGATTGGCGCGTTCAAATAAACAAACTCTTCAGATTTATAATATTACTAGCGGATCCTCGCGGTTTTATCCGCGTGGTGCCCGTTCCCGTAGGAATATCGGGATAAGAATATAGCCTATGTCACTCGGGAGAAATGTAGCTTTCTAATGGTCTAAGAATTTTCTAAATCGGTCCAGTAGTTCCTGAGATTAGCGCGTTCAAACAAACAAACTCTTCAGATTTATAATATTACTAGCGGATCCTCGCGGTTTTATCCGCGTGGTGCCCGTTCCCGTAGGAATATCGGGATAAAATATAGCCTATGTCACTCGGGAGAAATGTAGCTGTCTAATGGTCTAAGAGTTTTCTAAATCGGTCCAGTAGTTCCTGAGATTAGCGCGTTCAAACAAACAAACTCTTCAGCTTTATAATATTATTATAGATTATTTCTTTAACCTTAATACTTCACGAAATATCGTTTCTCAAAAAAATTCTACTGATCAACCGGGAAGTTCCCCGACTGTAAAGTCACTTGCAATAACATAGAAACACTTAGCAACCTTGTCACATTACAAGATCGAATGACATTTGTAGACAGAGAAGATTTGTTGGCTTTGTTTTCGGTGTGTTCAAATGCGATAGGGTTGCATCCATCATCAGCCTATGGACGTCCACTGCTGGTCATAGGCCTCTCCTAACTCACGCCTATTGTGGCGTTCATAGGAGGCTATTAGCCTACTGCTACCACGCTGGCCAGACGGGTTGGTAGAGGGTTTCCCTTCTCTCGCACAGGTGTTCAATGCGTCGAGCCTCTTGTCGACTCTTACGACATCCCAGGCATGTAAGGGAGTGGTGACACTTGTATTCTTAGGCCGTCACCACACGGCAATAGGGTTGTATACCTAGTGTATACTTATCATTGCTCGTGACTGTACTACATATTATCTTAAACATTGCTTTCATTCTAGCGCCTCCTCTTTTCCAACACCCATCCCATTCGACACCCATATTGGGTTCCCATCAGGGTTCATAATGATATCTCAAATATCTCAATTTAAAATCTACGACTTATTTATTTTTGTTTAATTTGCATGCTTTTTATGGAATAGCAAAACATGTGTACATTATTAAATTAAATTCAATATCATTTATTCAGTCTAGGCTGTTACAAGCACTTATGAACGTCAAAGAAGCTACGCCATCGGTTCACAAACCCTACGGCGGGAGACCTTGTAACGAGAAGAATCGGCAAAAAACTCGTCAAGGGCTATGTTTTTCACCCTGTTTTATTTCATAGAGAGTCGTCAAATTGAAAAGTGACCTTAAACACATGGGTAAGATCAATTTTTCTTTAAAAAAAACTAAAATAAAAGTACATTTTATGGTTATCCTAACCGTAAACAATTTTCAACTCGCAAGGAAGGACTTACATTATAACATTTCTCGCATTATAAAGTTACTGTACTGGAAGTTGTGACGTACATACAGGTCAATAGTAATTTATTTTAGATAAAAATATTTAAGCTCTAAGCACAACGTTAAGACAAGTGGACTGAAGTAGACCCATTTCCGCTGGCGGCACCCGTTCACGAGCATGACGAATGAACCAGCCATCGCTTATCTTAACCATATTTAGCTATTGTAACATCATTTCACACCAAGCTTATGCAAATAAATGATATCTTATCTCATCTCAATATTCCAGTAAGAGTAAATCAGTTTACACTTCCGATTTATACTGTCATAAATTTTGTATACCACAAGGAGGCATTCTCGGTCTTCTCTTATTCCTGGTTTATAACAACGAATGGCCTAATACAACCGACTAAACTACTATCTGTTTGTGTTGTATTATGACACTAGTTTTAAACATACCTTGACTTAAATAAAACTCAGAAGGCACCGCTCCCCCAGATTGCGAGTTATAAGTTGCGACTCTCTCTGTCTTTATGGCGTTGTGGTTATCGTACATGGTGAGCATGTTGTCTATCGTATCATCCAAGGCTATCAGGAGTACCTATAAATATTGGACAACTTATTATTCAAGCGGCTCGACCATTAGTTCTAGTTTCTGAACTGTGCCGTGCCATCATATACATCTCTAACTAGCTGTAATACAACGTATAACAATTCTTTGTTAATAACTAGTTTCTCTTCTACATAACAATATACCGCTATGGCATAATAGATAGCTAGTTTAGATATCAATAATCAACCGTGAAGCGCTTTTCAGACTACGCTATAATATAATAGCATATAGCTTATAGCTCATAGCACAGCGATATCGCTCACCATACATTTCTTAGAACACGTTCACACTAAGCTATAATATATATTATTGGCTTACTATACGCTATCTAAGTAAATGAATGGTGAGCGATATCGTTGTGCTATGAGCTATAAGCTATATGGTATTATATTATAGCGTAGTCTGAAAAGCGCCTAATGACGGTACGCAATCATTCATAATTATTTTTAGTGCGTAGTTTTAGTAGTCGTACTTGACTGCTACTTTTTGTTAGTCCTAAGCTTCACTTATTTTAATTATTATAATAATATTACATTTTCCTTTGTATAAATTTGGCTTTTATGTTTGTGTCTACTTTTTAAAGATAAATAAATAAATAAAAAATATAAAATACACACCTTTAGTTCCTTTATGTGCATATGAACGAATCTTGCCAAATGATCAGTTGCTATGTGCACGTGCTCATTTATTATATACTGTAACAAAATGTAGGGCATTATATATTATCGTAGTAACCTTTATACTAATAAAAAAATATGATAATTTATATATTTGAAGGCGCTGTTTTTTGTAACTTACATAAATATTATTATGCACGTGAATACCCAATTTTTTATGAAGGTTATAGCCGTTAAAGGCTCTTCAATATTATGTTACGAGTAGTCGAGCACCTACCCAAATCTCAATGGCAAAAAATGTCGAAAGTGGTGCATAGCACCAAAATTGTTGACCGTTTTCTCGCTAGTCACTGTAACTGGCTTTACCTGTGGGGCTTTACCTGTGAGAATCTGTAGTTCTGCTACTGCCTACAAGAGGCGGTGTACAGATTCGCATACAAAATGTCTCCCGTTTACTGTGCAGTAAACGGAAAGAAAAACTCATAGTAGGCCCACTGGTCCATTACTCGTTAGATCTTCATTGTCTCAATCTTGTTATAGGCGAGGTTGTGTCTTGGCTGTCTGGACTACCTAGACTTGGATGAGAAAAGATTTAAAACGTGTTAGCACGGAGATTTTTGCCTTTATCTGGTCCGGCGTTTGTTAGATCTTCATTGTCTGAATCTGGATAAGGGGGAAGTGGCCGATATTACAGGTTGTGTCATGGCTCGACTACTGGTGGCTGGATTGGATAAGAAAAGATTTTTAACATTTTGCTTAGCAACAAGATTTTTGGCTTTACCTGATCCGGCGCCCGTTTGATCTTCATCATCTCGATCTGGTAGTGAGCAAGGTGGTCTAGTTTGTCAGTCGGGTCATGGCCGTAGATTTCGAACGCGTCGATCACCAACGCTAGAGTGAGGTTTTCGCTCGGCTCTTGGCAGCATGGGTGGTTTCGTACGAGGTAAGCATTCTAGAAAATATGCCGTTATTATTAATGTTGTTTTTGAATGGGCAGCTCCAGTGGGAACTGTAGACACTGAATCATAAAAAATATAATATAGGTATAGGGTGGCCGGACAACCTTAAATTTCGATAGAAAGAATCACTATTTATACATGATAAAGGCGCCATCGCCATACCAACTGATATGTTAAGGTCACTTTTCAATTTGACGACTCTGTATGAAATAAAACAGGGAGAAAAAAACAGCCCTTGACGAGTTTCTTGCCGGTTCTTCTCGTTACAAGGTCACCCGCCCGTAGGGTTTGTGAACCAATGGCGTAGCTTCTTTGACGTTCATAAGTGCTTGTAACAGCTTAGACTGAATAAATGATATTTTTACCATATAAATCTATACTACTATTGTAAAGAGGAAAGATGTTATTGTTTGTTTGTTTGTATTGAATAGGCTCCGAGACTACTGAACGTATTTGGATGAAATTAGTTACACAAATAGTGGATAGCCTGGCTATGAACATAGGATACTTTTTATCCCGATATTCCCACGGGAACGGGAACCACGCGGGTGAAACCGCGAACGGCTGCTATATTCGAATAATTTTGTTGCTACTGTCAGTTATACAGTATTCCTTCTTATTTTACCAAACACTACCTTAGAGTCGGTTTCTGAATTGAGAATTTCAAGTTAAGAACTACTCAAATGATATTGTATGAACTTTTGCTTTGAGATGTGTGTTTGAGACGTTTTCAACTTGAAATTTTCAATACAGAAATCGACCATTAGAAAAAGTATTGGAAAAAAGCTCGATAGCTCAATTAGGAGAGCAGTGGACCGGATTTCCAAAGGTTGCAGGTTCAATCAAACCCCACCTAAGAACAACTGAGTCAAGTGTCAAGTCGACTTTTTCTAGTAGGTAGGTATTTTTCTATGATTTTGTAATTTTTGCATTTTTCAATGCTATTTTTATACTTATGGTACCTAAATTTTTAAATAGAAAAATATTGGAAAAAATTAACTCGGCCACAAGTGAATTCTCAGACGGGAATCGAACCCGCGACCTTTGGAAATCCGGTCCAATGCTCTAACCGCTGAGCTACCGAGACTTATAAGTCTCGGTAGCTCAGCGGTTAGAGACTTATAAGTCTGTAAAACGGTCTGTAAAACGGTGACGAAACGTCGGGAAGTGACAAAACCCCTAAAAACCATTGGTGGTTTTTATGGATTTGGATCCATAACTAATGTGCTGACGGTGAAATACATAGTGCACTTAAATCCATAAAAGTTGTTTTATATCATAAAAGGCTATGAAGACTCACCCCTAAATTACAAAAATATAAAAAGGTAACAAACAGAGACTCGTACAGCCGTTTCATGACGATCCAACCCTCGTAACTCACTGCTCTGGTAGAAGGTACCACTAATTACTTTAACAGCCAGTTAGCACTCGCGTTTTAGAAACCAATAAAGTTAGCGACCAATTAGAAGTAATATTAACTTTTATTGCAGAACACTAGTGACCGCCGGCGGTTTCAACAAAGTGGTTTCTGTTCCCGTAGGAATATCGGGATAGAAATCCTACATTTTAATCAAGACAAATTTTATCTAAAATCATGAAACTTTATTCTAGTCTTAAGACTATTTAGTGGAACTCATCATACAAATACAAATACAAATTTTTCATACGTTTCAGGTACGTTCCTTATTTTTATGCTTGTTTGGAAGCAACACTCAAAATCGCGATATAAGCGTCAGTTACAAATTATTACATTTTAGTATAACTTATTATGTTGGTAGCTAAAATAAATAAAAAATTGCATGAAACTGCTGATTTTTTTTGCGATATTGAGTGATGCTTCAAAAAAAAGTGATAAGTAGATGGTATGTTTTTGTTACTTATAATAATAGTAACAAAAACTTCTATAACTTAAGTATAAATTGGTAAGTATAAAAAAGAAACCCAATGTTTTATAAGTCGCGTAAATAACAACAGTTTAATACATTATATTTATAGTAAGTACCTACCTAATGGAACCTCTGAGGTACTTATTTATTTAATAGTAATTGATAAAGAGAAAAAACCATGATTTAACATTGAAATTCCATAAAAAGACATATAAACTATGATTACTATCCTGGAACATTATTGAATAGATTGATGGTTCCGTAACATCAATAGACGCATAAAATTCGCATAGTTTCGATAAAAATGACACCCATGTTGCAATCTTTAGGTGAAATCGCGAAGTTGCCCATTGTATTATCCCGCGGGTTGCCAAACCGAATCACGACTCCCAACCGTACTTATATGACCGTATCGATCTGCTTTACGCGCAGAATCCGCGCACCTTCGTCCTCCATCACGAAAACTGTGCCGAGCAGCCTCCACACCAAAGAAAACCGTTCGTAAAATGAGAAAAACCTCTTTACAACAATCTTAAAACAACAAAAAAATAAAAATCTAGTGTTCCAAACGTATATTTTTTTAAAATAAAATGTGGAAACGCAAACCTGCTCGGCACATTAGCATAATGTAATCTCGTTACTAATAGTGTAGTGTAAAGAAGTCTTCCAAATTTAAATATAAGTGTACTTAGTGTTAAAAAAATAAAAAATATATTGCAGTCAATTTTAAAATATTTTATTGTAAAAATTATAAAAATATAAAAAACCTTGATTGTAAAAATTGACAAGATGATTAATCTTAGTCGGTTCAAGATACCACCTTTGAAGAATGCATTGGACGTGGCCATGCAAACAGTGCGACAGCAAATGCCTGAAAAGCCTGGACCGCCCCCCCGCCCCCCTCAAAATGTGCGATTCGCCAATTTAGGTAAGAAACATTAATATTATTAAATATACTTTATATTTTAAAAATACAACAATGATACATATTGTATTTTTATATTACAATAAACTGAAAGAATTTTACACTTGTTTTTAACACTTGAGGTCACTCACGCCCGCCAATAAGTTTTTAACCATACTTATTTTATTTTATAAAATTAGTTCAATTTTGTAATACTGTTTTTTTATTATTACTTTAGATAATAATAATATATTTTGTATGTTAAAAAAGTTATTTAGAACATTAATTTGTTTTACAAATATTGTGTATTCTATATTTATATCTTTATTACCTCTTCTGAAATGGCAGAAAATAATTTAAAAAGCATTTTTTTGCTATTTTGTTTATACAAACTAATAATGTGTTGCGTAAGTTGCATTGGATGTTTTTATTTTAATTATTGTTTTTTTTGTGCATTATCTTTAAATATTGTAACATATGGGCCCGTTTCATAACAAAAGTATGTTTGTGTTTGACATTGAAAAGAAAAAGACAATAACTTGCGTAACTAGCACGTCCACATAGACAATCAATGAACATATAAATGATTATCTATGTGTACATACTAGTTGCACCCGTTGTTTTACCTACAGGGTTCCAGTTTCCCTGGAAAAATAGGGATACGTTAACGGAGTGTCTGTCTGTCTGTACCTGTGTAAAATTACATCCATGTCCGATCAGCTGTTTACTCGTGTTGTGTGATGTAGTAATGATTTAGAAAACCTTAAAAACATTAGAAGTGTGACTTGAGTCGTAGCATTTTTTATTACCGGGAATCGCTCATTCGATTAAGATATGATTTTTACTTATCTTGGTTTTATAATATAAGTCAAGTCTTTATTATATAAGCATTCAAATCATTACAAGCTTGCTCTGGTTCAAAAGCCAGCCAGCAAGAGAGTTGTTAACTTTATCTTTATAAGTTCATGTTTTTTTATACTAGCACTTGTTACTTATAGTTTAGATCAACATGATACGAGTAAAGTATTCAAGTACTTCTACAACTGACCATTCATTTCCCAAACAAAATGTTCTAATGTGAGATAACTCAAGATTCCGCGATCCTCACCAGATAACATGGGCGAAAGCTGCGAGCTGTCCACCATGAACGAAACGACATCTCCCACGTATCAGTCTACCAACCCCACGAACCCGTTCCTCAGTGGGAACCTGCAGGCTGAGGACTCCTTCACCAGCTACCAGAATACCTATCCTCAGCAAGATGGGGCACCGAGGTAAGCGCATTCCTCCTCTACTTGCGGTAGGATTATCAATAAATCTCGCGCACTTAGAATTAATTGCTCTAAGATGACTTCTAATCTTTTAAAAATGTCATCCTTAAACAATTCCTTCTACTTGAAAAATCTAACTGAAGTACATGTTAAGAGAGCTATATTAAAAATTAAGCGCAATAACAGAAGTGGACACGACGAAATCCCAGGGTCTTTAATAGTGTATTGTATAAATGAATTCGTGCCACCTCTTACACTCCTTATAAACCAATCCTATACTGAAGGAACATTTCCAGACTATTTGAAATTAACTATCATAAAAAGGTTGATAAATCACAGGCCTCCAATTATCGACCTATTGCACTACTACCAGTAATTTCATAAATCTTCAAAAGCATAATTTGTAAAAAAAAATGTATAGTGTTGTAGAAAAATATGGCGTCTAGAATACTAATCAACATGGGTTTAGAATAAACAGATCCACAACATCTGCTGTCTTTGAATGCAATAAAGAAATATTAAATACTCTTAAGAACCATAAATGTGCAATAGCTAATTTCATGGATTTATCCAAAGCGCACGATAGAGTAACACGTAATATTCTAATTGAAAAACTAGAGCGGTCAGTGCTACGTGGCCCATCAAAAAAATACCATTATTCATACCTTAACAATAGAAAAGAAGTAGTTCAAATAACCAACCTTAATGAAGCTACTGGAGAACTTAAAAAGTATAATTCTTCTTGCGCGTCGCTATCTGGGTCTATTCCACAAGGAAGTGTGTGAAATAATAACACTAACATAACAATTGTATGTAACCACTAACATTATATCTTATGTACTATTTGTGGAGATTAAACGAATATGAATATGTGTATGAATATGCACAATAAATTATAAGTACGAGAGATTAAAAGTATATCTCCAGATATTCATAGTTATTATAGTTAATCTTACGCGGTATGACTGCCATGTTGCATCTAGGTTTGAGGCAAAAGCAAGTCTTCAAACATAGGTATATTATTTACTGTATCCGAACGTTGCTATATTTTCCTGTCTTTACTTGATCGTTAAAGTCGATTGATAGCAAAAAAAAGATGCTAGAACCATAGCGCCCGACCCAAACAAAGCTGATTACTGATTCTTGTGATAAACTGAATAATTTGTTTGAAAGTAGTAAGTAAAGAAGTTTCTTGCTTTTTACTCCAGAACGCAAAGCATGCAGAGCGTAGATTTCTATGCTTCTTCTGAAGAGGGGGGTTTTGAAGAATGTGGAGGCAAATCTGGTGCTAAGATCAACGAATTCCAAGCAGCTTGGAATGTCACTAATGCAATTCAGGTAAAATATCAACCACTTCATCTGTATGTCCGTACTTTGAGAACCACTCAAGTCTTAAGACTAAATTCGCACGTTCCTTTTCAGGGCATGTTCGTCGTATCCTTGCCGTTCGCTGTCCTCCAAGGCGGCTATTGGGCTATCGCCGCCATGATCGGGATCGCACACATTTGCTGCTACACGGGTAAAATACTGGTTGAATGCCTCTACGAAGACGATCCTGTTTCCGGACAACGCGTTAGAGTCCGCGACTCATACGTGAGCATCGCGAAAGAATGCTTCGGTAGGAAGTACGGCGCTAGAATAGTCAACTTGGCTCAGATTATCGAACTCCTTATGACGTGCATTCTCTACGTCGTCGTCTGCGGCGACCTCATGATAGGCACTTTCCCCGACGGCTCCATAGACACTCGTTCCTGGATGATGCTTACAGGGATATTCCTTCTCCCACTAGGTTTCTTGAAGTCCCTCGCTTCTGTCAGTATGTTATCCTTCTGGTGCACTATGAGTCATCTCATCATCAACGCTATCGTTCTCGGCTACTGCATCCTTTACATCGGAGACTGGGGATGGTCCAAAGTAAAATGGAGTTTGGATTTCGAAAACTTTCCTATTAGCTTAGGCGTCATTGTATTTTCGTACACTTCTCAGATTTTTCTTCCCACATTGGAAGGGAATATGGAAGATCGTTCTAGGTTCGAGTGGATGTTGAATTGGTCTCATATCGCTGCTGCAGCATTCAAGTCAATTTTCGGATACGTATGTTTTTTGACCTTCCAAAACGACACTCAACAGGTGATCACAAACAATTTAAGATCATCTGGTTTTAAAGGCCTCGTCAACTTCTTTCTGGTGGTCAAAGCTGTGTTGAGCTACCCGCTGCCGTATTATGCAGCTTGTGATTTGTTGGAAAGAGCTCTGTTTAGAGGAAAGCCAAAAACTTTGTTTCCAGTGATTTACGCTTTGGATGGGGAGTTGAAAGTCTGGGGTTTGGCTTGGAGGCTAGGCGTGATAATGTTCACGGTTTTGATGGCAATATTCATTCCGCATTTCGCTATTCTGATGGGCTTCATTGGGAGCTTTACAGGTACCATGTTGAGCTTCATCTGGCCTGCTTATTTTCACCTGAAGCTGAAGGGAAACCAGTTGGAGAGCACCACCATCGCGTACGACTACTTCATCATCGCACTAGGCGTCCTCTTTGGTGTCATTGGCATGTATGACTCCGGGTCTGCACTCGTGAAAGCTTTCAAAATAGGTTTACCATTCTAATTCATCAAAGTAGTATTAGATAAGTAATTGTTGATCTATTTTTAGATATACGCATACTTCGTAAATATGGTGTTTTAACGCAATTATATGCGAATATTTGTTGAAAGCATGTAATTTACAAAAAGATGTGATTTGACGCAATTATACAGGATGGAAAAAAATACGGTCGTTGGAGGGAAAGTACCCTAAATATTTATGTAAGGAAATTCAAAGGAAACATTCCTTCATTTTCAAAAATAAGTTAAACTGCATTCAACGTTTTTGAAAAATCACTTACTTGGTAACAATCGATAGTGTAAATCATAAAGACCAATTTAGTGAGAGTAAAATAGTATCTTAAATTAAAAACAAGTCTTAAAAAACCAGTTCAAAAACATTTTTCATTGATTGAACTCGCGTCTTGTCGCCGTTTGTATGGAATTATGGTGAATATTAGCCAAAAAAAAGTCAATAACCTAATAATCAAACTCAGTGTATTGCTGCAAATGATTTTCATTTCGAGCAACTAAGTAAGTTAAAGTGAAGTAAAAGTGAAAACTGACTTTGACTTTAATTTAAGGCCCTAAGTTACTTAAGCCAAAATTGATCAATAAAAGTACACGATGTTTTTTTTCTCATTAAAGCCAGTTCGATTGCCGGTGCAAATATGTATTTTCAAAAAATCTTTGAATGCAGTATAATTTATTTTTTAAAATGTTATCTTAAGGTAAAATTTGCTTACATCAATATTTAGGGTACTTTTCCTCCAATGACCGTCTTTTTTCCATCCGGTATATGAAAGCGATTGATTTATGCTTGTATATTAGGCAAGATTAACCCAACATTTATAATTCAACTCATGATACGCGTGTCTTCCATTCCAATATAGATTTTTATATATGTATATAGATTGTAATTTTGAAATTAGCTGCTAATTTATACAATGAAAAAATCCAGTCTTCCATATATACATTATATTATATTATAACAACGAAGTCTTCCATTAACATAACATCTATAAATAAATAACTTGAAAAATATATTTGCTTAATTACATTGATTGCGTATTTGGATAACAATTATATTTATAGAAGTTATATGTATGTACTAATTATAATTATAATTATAATAATAAATAATGTTAGCTGTTTTCTCTGTTTCTGCTAGATCGTACAGTCACATGAAAAATTGTTTCTGTAAATTGTTATATTTTAAAAAATTACAATGTATCACTGTGGCTGTATCATACAATTTTAATAGCTTTTTTGGTACATTAAGAAAATTGCGTCAATAGATATCGAATGAATCTAGTAAGAGCAAAAATTCAAAATTAATGTTTTCAAATACAAAGAACTTAAGTAATCGTTATTTAACCAGTTATTCTTTTTATACATTTTTAATTATGCATTTTACAATGCTATTTTTAAGTGAGTGACAAGTTGCTTGTTCTAGTATATTTACTTGTTTAACAATTATCACAGTTATTCTTTATTCATTAATATATTAAACAACAAATCAATTAGTTACCTACTTATATTTTATCAAAAATGAGTAAACATCTTATTATGAATGGTGTTTTTTTTGCAATATTTACAAACGTAAAGGGAATATATATTAATATATAAAGAGAGAAAGTATTTATACCTAATGAAATCCACTAGTCATTCTATTATTAATTAGTTATATTATGTTTAACTCTTACAAAATAAATTTTACTAATTTACCTATATAATTTTAATTTTGTAAAACATTTGTAAAACGCAGTTTACTGATATCCTAGTCTTCCAATTTTTTAAGTAGCTAAAGTAATTGTTGTTGATTATTAGTTACCTACTTATAAAAAGTGATTAAACATCTTATTATTAATGTCGTTTTTTGCAAGATTTACAAAAGTGACTACTATTTATTTTACAGTGCAATATGTAAATGAAAATAATATATAAAGTGTACATGTATTTATAAATCAATCCGCTACTAGTCATTCTATTAATAATTAGTTAAATTGTATTTAATTCTTACAAAAGCATGTATTATGTAATACTTACATAATTTTTATTTTGTAAAACATTACCACGATTGCAGTATACTGATAATATCCTAGTCTTCCAATTTTTAAAGTACCTAAAGTAATTGTTGTTGATATTATGACTATAAATAATAAATGTAGACTATTTAATTATAAATGTTAATTAGATTAGTAACTTAGACCGTGTCACACTGAACTTCGAACTGGGAGCTTACATCGAGCTGCTGAGCAATGTTAAAATAGTATTGCAAACGAAAACGAGATGGCGCTATACGCAGTGTTGTACAGGGTTATTTGTAAAACACGAACAACGACAAAAAATATCTACTTTCCATACAATGTTCGAACAGCTGATCGAGTTTTGTATGAGTCGATGTTTTTGTCTAATAACAAACTTCTTGTATTTGATGTTTGTAATCTACTCCTGTGAAGTTGTTGGTGTTTTACAAATATTGCGATGACAATAGATGGTAAGGCATAATGTCGTCGGTGCCTCTGGTTTGTAATTATTGTTCTAATCGCATACTTAGTAGCTTCTTTATTACTTAGAAATAAAGGGTAATCGCTATATAGCGATTAAAATTCGTTCTAAAAACTTATAAGTATATATTAAAATATTAATAGCTGTTGGTTTTCCAGAAATAAATAAATATTTCAGCAACCGATTTCGAAATTCAGTATGATACTCTGTACTTATTTGTGTTCTCAAATTCAAAAGTAGCGTGAGTCTTGAGATTTTGAAAAGTTTTTGATTGTTATTTATGAAGATATACAATTGATGGTAAATATTATAGAATTGGACTCACTTTATACAAATCACAATGACTACGAAATCTAAACTTTGTAACATTACTTATATGAATATAATACCCATACTTAGGGCCCGTTTCACCACCGTCAGATAAGTTCTGGATAGCTTATCAGGCTGTTATCAGACGTTGTAATGTAATATGAAAAATATGTAAAATTAACTATCTGCAAAATAAGATACTAGTCTGTTTATACGGCTACAAACCACTAAACTAGTTTAGACGAATTTTGGTTTAGACATAACTATACCTTAGAGGAGATCGGTAACTACTTATTGTATCGAAACTTTGAAAGACAAGGACTAAAATAGGCTTTTGTAAAAAAACTACAGGATAGATTTATTCTAATAAATAAATAAAAATACTTTTAACAAAACTTTTTAATACGTTCAATAAAAAAATAAAAAACAAAATCATTTATTCAGTCTAGGCTGTTACAAGCACTTATGAACGTCAAAGAAGCTACGCCATCGGTTCACAAACCCTACGGCGGGAGACCTTGTAATGGTACTTTATCTTTTGTATATCTGAATAAATATCATACAATAACATGAAAATGGGCTTCCAAAAATATGTCATTTTGTGAGAGATTTAAAAATGCTTGTCTAATGAAACTAAACATAGTAAATCCAATTGAGAAACGATAGCTTACATTAAAAAAACTATTTAGAAATGTATCCAAGTGCAATAATGTTGTATAAATATATAAAAATAAATACATGTATTGTGATGAAATGAACAATTCTAGGTGTGTATTTTAAATAATATAAAATGTTATTCGATTTTGTTGTTTTATTTCAAATATTGATACCAAGGAACTTAGGGTTTGACAAGATATAGGTTACAAAGGGCATGTTATCTAAAGTCTTATTTGCATTGCGTACAAACAGCCGACATGACGCACTCACATAGATACCTACGTACCGGTAGGCCTAGCGCGAATAACTTTCGAATAAGTATCGAGAAAGTGAAGTAAAAAAATGTATGAGATATTGAGCAGCGTTTCTACCGGACGTAATCGGAACTACATTTTCCTATACATTTTTAGACATTACGTGCTCGATACTTACTCGATATTATTACGATAGTTTTTCGTGCTTACCCTACTGTACACGCGCGCTCGCTAGTATTTCACCAGTGAAAAATGAACCAGTGAGATCAAGGGCCCGGCCGTATAGCGATACTAAGCCGGCACGTGTGTGAGCGCGTCTCGTATCAGCCGAGTGCAAAGACTGTGTTTTAACTCAAATGCATTGCTCCCGTTTACTTTTAGGAGCACCACTAAGCATCTAGTAATAGGTACTCAGAGAAATCCTGCATCAAAAACAGACACTTCGCAATCATGTCACGACACGAGACGTGAAGAAATTTAAAATCGCACAAGGGCAATGTATAGAAGTCGGTGCGTGCAAATAGCTTCCTAACTTTTTTGAAGTGAAAACTTCTTTAGCGGCGTTGAGCACTTTTTCTGTAATGGGTATAAAATCTTAAACTCGCGTCAGGACACGTGACCTGATCGAAAAAGCGTAGGACGGATGGAGAATGTTGAGGTGACAGGTTGACTATGGTCTCGGTTGCTTAGCGACAGACTGTTGATAATGTCTTTTACTTGTCTCTTGTTTTATTGTCAATATATATTTTTCGATTCTCTATAATAACTAATGTTTTCTTATATCTTATTACCTAACTTAACGTTCACTTTAATATGGTTTGTCATGTTTGTGTACGATAGCGCAATAAATGAATATTGTATTCTACCACATAAATGATAGTACTTTTATACTGATAAAGCAATTGGTGCAAAATTATTCCCTAACCATTCCAAAATATCAAACATGCTCAACGTTAATAATCAAGTTTTCACTTCTGCCGGCACTCCCGGAGTGCAACCCGTCTTTTTTTTTATTATTAACTGGGTGGTCAAACCCACCATCTCGCTCAGTAAACTGGATATAGTCAAGTGTTACATTCAAATCTTTGAATGCAGTTTGTTTCTCTTCCAAATTAAGAGAATGTTCCATTTGTTTTGGAGGGCAAAACTGACAACTCAAAAATGCGTGTAATATGCTCAATTGAATAAAGAATATTTTCATACTTTTTTTCTTTTTTTTATCGTTATTTAACGTTACGATTTTGCACAGGTGATCGCCGATATAAATACTATAATATTCCCAAAATTTCATTCAAATCACCCGAACGGATTTTTCCATAAGTTTTTTGCGGGGTTCTTTACATTTCAGCCATAACAATAACAATAGTAACCATGCTATAACTTCAAAATAATAAAGAATTATTAGAACAGAAATATTTATTTAAATCCAAACCAAGTACTTATTATATTAAGAAATTCAAGCAAATAAAAGTCATAAAGGCTGGTAAGTTAGGTAACTACTTTGTTACTTTTGATTGATCATAAAACATGACTTCAATTAAAATACAAAATAATTGAGCACGTGACAGGACGCCATCACGAGCCGCCATGCCGACAAAATGGACGCCTGCATTCGCGCATGCGTACTGCTTGTAATATGTTTAGCTTGGGTTCAATTAACGGTAAGTTAGATATTCGTCAGATCGTTTTTTTACTAATAACTATAAAAGGTAGAATCCAGATCCAGGGCTTGTTAAGGAATAAATAAATTGTTTAATTATTTAGCACTTCAGTTCCATTAACTATCAACGACCGCATCAAAACGATTAAAAACAGTTTATTAAGACTAAAACATGCATGGCGTTTCTGAATAGCTGAAAAGGCGGAAGCTGTCACAAACATTTTCTACAAAAAAATCCGATGCCGAGTGATCCAAAGTAAGCCATTGCATTTGGAAAAGCTTGTGAGGCACTTTACATTGTAGATAGATATTATGAGAGGCTAACCAACCGGGAGAACAGTTTGTGGCAGGCTTCAGAAAGTTCAGTCGCTTCGCTTTCTACCACAGAGAGCCAGCTAAGTCCCCAACCCTACTCTTGATGCGATCTTATTGAGATTGAGATTTAATCAATGTCGAACGTCAGTAATTATGACGTAAAGTAATTAAACTAAAAATAAATACATAAAATTATTAAAGTTTAAAGTTTGTACTCTAGTAATCGATTGTAGTGGCAACCAAAAACAAATCAACGTCGAAAATCAGTAGGTAGGTAATCATTATTGACATTCAATCTCGATCTCAATGCGATCCTGTCAAGAGTAACCCTCAAGATCTCTCTAGGGACATAGATTAGAAAGACCCCTTCAACAAACCATAATTCATAGTATCCTTCACATTTTTGTTTCCACAACGCTCTAGGCACCATACAATGTCCGCAACCACCCATGCTGCCTTGATCCGAACGAGAATTTGACGCTGGCAATGATCATCGACGCGTTCGAGATCTACGGCCATGACCCAACTGACAAGCTGGACAACCTGTGGCTCTACCAGAACGAGATGATGAGGATCAAGACCGCTGAAGATCAGGTATATCTCATTCAAAGTTTCCTTCTACGAGTTTGTAGAGCACGTAATCGAGCTACGATTACTTTCGCTTGAAATAGGTTCGATCTAACGATCTACATGACGATCGATCCTGCACTTCCTGCATCCAAATGTTTCCTCATCTGTGCCTTCACCAGAGCATCTCCACCTTATCTCCACGTCCACCTAGTTTAATTATCCCTATTAATAACTATAGAATGCTAGAATATTTCTACATCTACATTATGCCCATTGATTTTCTCGCTATGTAATGATGTCGGTTACTTTATTTGTCCAACAAAGCATGACTCTCTCTCTATTGCCCGCTTGGCGAACTTGAACTTCTTATGTTGACGTATGACTCATATTTAGTTACTTTTCAGTCAAAACACATAACAACTCCGAGTATAATAAAAACAGAAAAAATTGTGTCTATTTTCAGTATATGATCAATGAGAGAGTGCACATCGCAACTGATCATTTGGGACGCTTCATAAAACTGCATATTCAGGAACTGAAGGTACACACTAATATTTAACAATAAATAAATAATATTCCATCTATACGTTGACTAGTAACTTAAAGAGTTCATATGGCAGCAATCCATGTTAGCCAAATTACATATCATAAAAAAAAATTATGAATCACAGATTCCCTTTGGCCTACACATATCCTATGAACTTTTTCAGGCAGAGTAGCTTTCTCTTATATAAATAATATTTTCCTACAGGTGCTCCTGATCACGCTGGATGACGTCATCGACAACATGCTGACGATGTACGAGAACCACAACTCCTTAGCTGCTGAAAGAAAAGCCACGTACACAGGAGGTCCCGTGCCCATGGAGTTCTACCTCAGCCAAGGTTTTTTCTTTAAGATAATGCAGAAACATAAAACTTTTCGGTATAGCTGACTAACTGGTTGACATCATGTTTCTTGTTCCAGAGTTCTACTGCGGTAAAAACGTGTATATCTTCATATCAGAATTATACACGGACATCTACAACATGGGGCGTGGTATTGCGCCTTATTGCAAAGACAGGTATAAATATAGCTTAATTTTTGTTTGAATTTTGCATCCATCCATAAAGAGATCACTTTTTCCACTAGCTAAGATCCTTATATATTTCACTTACTTCCTTTATTCTCGTCACATTGCTCATACTCGTTCGTTTTAATTTCTCCAATCTGAGAAATGTTCATCTAGTTATTTTTCATCCTACAGCTCCAGTCTTTTCCGATTCATATATTTTCTTTTTTATTTATTTATAGTGTAGTTAATTTATTTGCTTTTAATGGTTTACCATCAATTCCTATTTTTAACCGACTTCAAAAAAAGGAGGAGGTTCTCAAGTCGAATGTATATTTTATTTTTATGTATGTTCCACCATAACTTCGCCAGTTGTTAACAGATTTTTAAAATTCTTTTTTTATCTGGAAGAAAATGGTTTATGTGTGGTCCCATATAATTTTTACGAAGATCTGGCTAGTAGTTTTTTCATAATCGTGAAAAATATCAATCGCCTTTTGGCAAGTAGTCGTATACCTAGATGACATCATTGTTGTGTATGGGCTGATTTTTAGTGTAAGTAACGGCACATAATGTAACAAAAAAATCAGAAATAAAAACATTTTATAAAAAAAAATCAAACCGACTTCAAAAAGTAAAAAATAAAACTTTTGGAGTCGGTGCTAGTTAGCTAAGGCCAAAAAAAATATAGTTAATAGAAGTGCAATGTAGAATGCTTTTGCTGGCACCGATTCCAAAAGTTTTATTTTTTACTTTTTGAAGTCGGTTTGATTTTTTTTTATAAAATGTTTTTATCTTAAATAGTTATTATTAAGCTTCTTTTTTTTAAATATAAGTGCTGATTAATTTGTGAATGTTATGTACGCCGTTATTGTGGCATACATCTGAAAATATTTTTTTCACCTCACACGCTCTGAAAAGGAGGTTTTGTCAATCAGATTAGGCGTAGAAAATCGCTTTTTGCGGCATAGCGCGGCAAAGTACTTTTTTAATTTAATACCTAAAAATATGTCATAAATATAATGCGTTCCGAGTCGCACTATTGACTTTTTTGTTGTATTTGATTCTTATTTTAAATAGCTTTAAATTAATTATAATACTCCGGTTTGGTTTTATTATATTATTTTAGTTCATTGAATCATAAAAACAATAACAATAAGATTAAACTATTTGTTATAAGAATTTTATATTAGGCTGGGTGAGATTTCACAACCTATAATTGGATTTCGGACTGTGACATAAATCTTTATTTTTAAATTGTCTTTGTCTTGTACCTCATGTCAGTGTCAACATTTACGGAATCGTTTTTATTCTCATTAATAAGTAACAATATATTCCTACCTTAAATAACTTTGAATTAGCTATAATACTCCCTTTTTTATTATTTTAGTTTTTTTATATCATTAAAACAATGAGAATAAGGTATATTTAGATGAAACTTTATGTTTATAGATTTTTTTGTTGAAAGTTGACCGCGGAAACAACCATAAAATGTTCCTCGCTGTTGTGAGGTAAAAAATTGTGTGTTGTGCTCGGCAGAAAAGTTTTTAGCTTCTTGTGCCTTAGAGTCCTTCACTTGCTCAGATTTCAATAGAGGTAACTCGCCGCTAAATAACCAACTTTCCAGCCTTGCATAACAAATAACTTTTAATAGTTTGTAAGTAACAATGTAATAAAACAACTTTTACGGATATCAAACGCGCTATATTTCCACGAACTAAGTTGTAATTGTCCGTATTTTTAGGTTTTTTAGGGGTTTTTTTATTTTCCCGACGTTTCGGCACCTTTACAGCTGCCGTGGTCACGGGATTACAACTTAGTTCGTGGAAATATAGCGCGTTTGATATCCGTAAAAGTTGTTTTATTTCAATGAACAGAGCGCGCCAAAACATAAGATGTACGTAAGTAACAATGTGTTCATGTTTGCCATGTGGCTGTCGTCGTCGTCTCAGCCACATGACACCCACTGCTGGGTATAGGCCTCCTCCAAGGATCTCCACAACGATCGGTCCTGCGCAGTCCGCATCCAGCGGCTTCCCGCGACCTTCACCTAATCGTCGGTCCACCTTGTCGGAGGCCTACCCACGGAGCGTCGTCCTGTGCGCGGTCGCCATTCCAGAACCTTTCCGCCCCAACGGCCATCGGTTCTTCTCGCTATGTGTCCCGCCCACTGCCACTTCAGCTGAGCAATCCTTCGAGCGATGTCAGTTACTTTAGTTCTCCTACGGATCTCCTCATTTCTGATTCGATCACGTAGGGAAACGCCGAGCATAGCCCTCTCCATTGCACGCTGGGTGACCTTGAGCTTTCTTATCAGACCCATAGCTAGCGACCACGTTTCACTACCGTAAGTCATCACTGGCAACACACACTGGTCATAGACTTTCGCCTTGAGACACTGCGGTAAGTTGGACGCGAAAATTGTACGAAACTTCCCGAATGCTGCCCAACCGAGTTGGATTCGACGGGAGATCTCTTTCTCGAAGTTGGACTTATGTAAATAGATTGTCTGTGCAAGGTAAACGTAGTGGTCAACAACTTCGAGTGTAATATTCCCAACGTGAACTGAAGTGGGTACAACATGGGAATTCGACATGATTTTCATCTTATCCATGTTCATCCTAAGACCCAATTTTTGGGAAGCACTACGGATATCTTCGAGCATTGAGATCAGGTCCTCCAAGGTCTCAGCCATAAGGACTATATCATCGGCAAAACAAAGGTGTGTCAGATACTGGTCATTAATGTTGATGCCGAGTCCTTTCCAGTCTAAGAGCTTGAAGATGTCCTCCAACGCAGCTGTGAACAGTTTCGGAGAAATGACGTCTCCCCGTCTCACACCTAGCTGCAGTTGGATGGGACTTGTGTTCTGGTTCTGTAATCGGACAGACATGGTGGCATGTCGGTCCGATTACAGACAACCGACAACCGACAGTTTCGTACAGTACCTTAACACCTCGATATACCTATAGTCCACTTGTTAAAATACGGAATAATAATAATAACGGTGAATAAGCATATGCGGAGGTAGGTAATAAGTTGATAGTACTGCTTCTAAATTCGTGGTATTTATTAATTAAAAAAGAGCTTAGATAAATTTAGCTAGTTTAGAATTAATATGTTGGATGTGACTTTTTCAGTTTAGGTGTGTATCTATTACTATACCATACCAAGAAGTTTAAACGTGTCAATTGATTATATTTCTTTATTTATGAAATGAGTATTAATTTTTAAATGAACTTTTAACGGAGGTTGAGGCTTCTTAACCAGGTACATATATTTTCAATTGTTTCTTTGAGAATGATATTTGCGTTTATTGAATTTTCACATTTGATAAGAATAAATATGTCATCAGCAAATAATACTGGAAGGATTTCATCGTATTTTACTATTTTGGGCAAGTCATTTATGTAGATAAGAAAAAGAACACAACCAGTATGCTACCTTGAGGAATTGAATAACAAAATTTTTTCCTGAGTTTCTACAGATATAATTTCATTATTTTGGATGTCATAGTTTTCTATTTACATTTTTTGTTTTCTGTTATGTAAATAAGATTTGTTAAGATCTGTCTATGGTTCTGTATCATTTACAGGTCTTTCGTCTTCCTGGGTTTCCTTCACTACCACGACGAACACAAATACTACCTACTGGATGACCCAAGCATATCGTTTCCGACCGACAACTACTTACATGGACTGGAGTGTCACATAGGAATATGCGTGTTCAGGTAAGATGACTTCAAATGCCCATGAACTTGCCGCTCTTAATGTGTTCTTAGTGTTGTTTAATTTGACCACTGCGTATCCTATGAATATTATTATTGGCTAATCCGACATCTTCATACCTAAGAATTTGACTAAATGGGTGTGCTTACAGTCTCCATACTTCTGACTCTAATTATCTCCAAGGTTTCCGTTCAAAAAAATGCTGCAAAGAGTCCGTGACGTGTCTGCAATGCCGAAGGCGATAGTCAAGTGCGGCGTGGTTATGTACAAGCTGCCGCCGCTGACTGCTGCTTCGTGCATCATCACCTCGGGTTCCTTCATCCTGGACTTCAACATCCAAGGGCTGCGGTACCGGCATCACGACTTTTTACTGGTACTTATAATTTTCTTTTACATCTTGGTGCGACTAGACGGGACAATAAACAGAGGGCCAATAACAAGAATCGCCATCTTGACATTCACAATCACAAGTCACTTCACAACTGTAGATTCTTTCGTACCAATATTGCGCCGATCGTATTGCGTTCGGGTGCCCTTCGACACGCCTAAAATCATTAGTCCTAACTGCCGTATTTCTTTGCCCTAAAATTCTTAAGCACAATTATTGTTTAGCATAATAGATTATTTCGCATTGTTATAACTTGGCCTAATAATCCTAAATAATCAAATCCCTAATAATCAAAACAACTAATATACAATGTCCTAAAATTTATTAGCGTACATATCTTTTGGCATAATAACTTACTAGGCATACGTATATGCTCGCTTACATGCCCGATTGCATGGCTTCTTGTATGCCTGCTTGCACGCCTGCTTGCATGCCTGCTTGCACGCCTGCTTGCATGCCTGCTTGCATGCCTGATTGCACGCCTGCTTGCATGCCTGCTGGCACGTCTACTTACACGCCTGCTTGCATGCCTGCATGCCTGCTTGTACGCCTACTTGCATGCCTGCTTGCTTACATGCTCGTCACATAAATGAATTATTTCATGAATTTGACATACAGAAATGGTTAGGCGTCACGGTGTTATCATAATTTAATACTTGCAAACAATAGGGATAATTAATAGTTATGCCTAATGATGAATTTGGGAAGCGAAAATGTGGCGAAAAAAAATTAGGCGATGTGAAAATAAGCTAAACTAATTTAGGTCATTTGACAATTGTGCGAAAAAATGTTAGTCCTATAATATGTGTGTGTGACAAAGGTCGTTAGGGCAAAAAAAAAATGGCTTGCGTTCTCGGTGGGGTAGTCTTTCGTTGTTTGTAAGATGAAGAACACACAGGGCAATACTGACTGAATCATACTTTATTGTGTTCTTGTATGCAAAGACACGTGCTATACCAGTATTGTGCCAAACTTAGTACTTGGCAGTTTTCTTTACTTTAGTACGAGTATCTATGTAGGAGGAGTAGGTACACCTCTATGTTGAGAAAAACATACAACAAAATGCGAAGTGTAAAGAAGTGACAGTGTGTACAGTCGAGAACACCGCAAGCTCAACTAAATAACAGATTTGGCATTTCAGACTATGCCCAACGGCCAAGCATACTACACGAAGGAGGCCCAGACGCCTCTGGTTTGCGATCACCATGTCTGCGAATGGAACTACACCAATCACTACGGAGGCAAGTTTGACCACGGGACATTGCATTTGACCGCACACTACAAGTTGCGGTCCCGCTTCTTCATAATATATTTTGTTGCAAACCGAGCGTTCGAGTTACCGCGCCAATTAATCCAAATCTAAACCAAACAAATGCTCGCTGATGACCAACCATGAATTGAAAATCGTTAGTTTTTTTTATTCGACTATATTCTTTACGTCCTGTAATAATCAACATCAACAATACGTGTTTACAATAATAATAAATAACTATAACAATTCGTGTTGCAAAATACGTGATTCCATTTCACAAACGCATGCGACCCGTACCTCAGTTTCCGACTGTAATTAATGGGATTCAGCCAAAATTAGTAGCCGACCCTCCGTACTCCCGGGTTCCCGACTTGCCCGACCCGACTCTGTTCTAATCTAGAAGGCAAAAGTGCATCGTCATCAGGAAGGCGTTGGTGATGTTTTCCGCAACGAAATTTCCGCGCGATGCGGCACTGACGCAATAGTTTATAAAAAACGCACTCTATTGTTTAAGAAATAAAGTTGCTTTCAGGGCCGTTCTTGATTCCCGGAGACCCGGGCAGCGGGATCGACCCCGTGCCGCCTTACGTGGAACCTACGCCGAAACCCGACGAGCCTGAGGAGGACAACATCACGGTACCATGTAAGTAACTTGGGCCATAACACGAAAACGCCGGCTGTACGCTCTCGGCGAGACACTCCCGAGACATGACGTATGCAAGGCGAGGGTGTACGATATCAAAAACTATCATACGCAGTGCTCATTGCGATAAAGCTGTCGATGTTATCCGATTCCAACCATGAAAAATAAATTGAATGGGTGTGTGTGTGTGTGCGTGTGTGTGTGTGTGTGTGTAAGTGTATCTGTTATTATGTGTATGTGGACGTGTATATTAAATGGATCTCGTAGGTAGGATAATTTCTTGCTAATAAAATTAAATACTTGTATATACATACAGATAATCTGGAGGGCTGTCTGTTCATGTACCCGCCAAACTACGGCTCCATCGCTGGTATGAGCTACCTGGACACTGTAGAACTACACGACGATCGCTTCACGTGCAACGCCGCAGGCGGTAACAAGGCAAGAGCAACAACTTACACTATACTAGCCAACTTATGAAAAGAATGGTTGTAAACAAAACTTGTGCATTTTTCCTATTACTGTTATTACGATAAACGGGATTCTTACCATGTTTGTATTTGATGTCGAGTCGCCGATATTTCAGCGCAGTTGCATGCGCTGAAATATCGGCGACTCGCATGTCACGGAATAACTGAAATGTCATAGCGCATGCAACTGTGCCGAAATATTTGGTTGGTGGTAACAGTTGTTGTAAGTCCGCCTGGCTAGCTACCACCATCATCTAAGTCTGACGCCATAACTACAATGGATCCTCAGCGATTGAGGATTCCGGGAGAGTCTCACTTCCATCTTCAGCCTTATCAATACTTAACATCAGGTATGATGAAGGCTGAGTTCTCGAAATTTCTCTCATACTAATAATAAAAAGAGGACAGATTTGATTGCTTGTTTGTTTGTTTGCATTGAATAGGACATAGCACTTAGTGATTAAAATAACATTTTGGTCCCCAAATGCGATACTACAGCATGGATTAGAGTAAATTACACACATAATATAAAACTGTCCCCTATAGATAGGACTATTAACATAATAAAAAAAATACTCATAAATGGATACCTTCACTCGTATGTATGATAAGCACCGTTTTTATCATCAAAATTAAAAAAAAAAATGCTTTTTTCACTTTTTACAAAAGTTAAAGGACTTATCTCAATTTTACAAAAAGCAAACAGTACGCAGCTATCTACACACCGCAAAATAGAACTGACCCTATCCTATTCCGTGATCGTTACGTTACGATTACGTTATCGTTTCATTTGCGATTTTTTATGTAATCGTTACGTTACGGTCACGTAATCGCTTCGTTTGCGTTTATTTACGTTATCATTACGTTACGATTAAGCTATCGTTTCGTTTGCGTTAATTTATACGTCAATCACTTTTTAGGGTCTTTACTGGTATCCTCAATGGATGGGTGCCATGCCTCACCATCCATACCCGTCGCTGGAAGACGAAAAGGCCTCCTTCCAACCTCGGGGACCGTTCTACCCACACCAGAAAGGATACGACGGAGAAGACGAAGGAAATAAATAAAAGCATTTAATTATAAACTTGTTTGGTTTATTTTTGGTTGCACTGGCAACTATTGCTATAATCCTTGTAATTTTCTATTTAAGAATATAAAACATACATACATTAATATTCACAACGTTAATATTCCTGACTATCCCTCCAGTGGGACTTATCCCGGGTTTCTATACCTTTGTTTTAGTATATCAATTGTTTTGGCTATGGACAATCATATTTTGACATATTTTCCATAAAAGAAATGTCAAAATTTTACTTTTAGTAGCCAAAACAATGTGTTAGTTACTTATAGAAACCCGCGCCCACGGTTAGACATGAACATATATGTTTGTAACATGTAAAAATATAATAAACAGTAAAAAAAATGCAACTTACTGTATTAAGATACCGTATATCAATAACAGTACCGTACCGGACGACGCTCCGTGGGATAGGCCCCCCACAAGGTGGACCGACGATCTGGTGAAGGTCGCGGGAAGCCGCTGGATGCGGGCAGCGCAGGACCGATCGTCGTAGAGATCCTTGGGGGAGGCCTATACCCAGCAGTGGGTGTCATGTGGCTGAGATGACGATATCAATAACAGTGTTCTCTGTGTATTTTTCTTAATAATAACATATTTACATAACACTAAATGCAACTAACTAAATATAACTTTCTAGAAATCTACTTTCTATTTGACTACCTCGAGGTAATATGAAAAAAGCTGGTGTACCTGCTTTCAACTCGAAGTACTTGATCTTGAGAATTTCACCAAGATTTTTCATAGGATTAATCACATGCGGCATTTTATCATATCCCTCAAAGTAGACATTCACCGTTTCCGGAGCATATTTATTGCTTTCATCCCAAGGAGCTGGAAATAGTTGTTGTAACAGGTTAGTAAGTGGCACATTTTCAGGGCAACCTTTAACAAAGTCTGTCATCTGGTATTCTGGATACAGGAACAAGACTGGCCATTTTAAAACTCCATCCTCTATGTGAACAATAGCATCTTGCGCTCCCGGCAAACTGGGCTCCAGCATTGACAAGTCAATATCATCTTCGTCGTCACAACTTGAAATTTTTATTCCTCTTTCAATAATAGCTTTGATAACTCCTTCTTTCTCTTCATCTTTTTTGGCATCAACCCGTTCTTTCCTTCTTTGATCACGCTCCTGTATCATTAGTTTCTTTTTTGCTAAATTCAATAGTTCCGTTACTTCCTTGTCTTTTGGCTGAGTTTCAAGAAGTTTTTGACAGTGTTCTATGCATTTGTTATATTGTGCGACTTCTAGAGCGGATTTTGCTGCTCGTAATTGAGCTTTGACATGTTCCGGTTTAAATGATAATGCTCTCTCACTGTCAAAGAGGGCGGACCTATAGTTCTTCAGATGCCAATGTGCTGCTGCCCGGTTATTGTATAAACTTGCATTGATTTCAGCGTCTTCACACCTTTGTTTGATACCTTCCGTGTATCTGTAATAATTGCAATATAATACAGTAATGTACACCCGTCAATAGAACATAAAAAAGCAGAAGTATCAAATCTAAAGCTAGCTTAGGTTTCTTAAGTTAAGCAAACCTTGGTATTAGTAGCTTTTAATATCTTACCCTAATATAGCTAGTCTGTAGTTCTTATGTTTAAAGTTAAAATTTCCGTCCTCTTTGTAATTAGTCGCCAACTCTAGTACAGTATTCTCCTCGGGATCATACTTGAGTTTCGCTAGTCCCTCAGCTAGGGGAGACATCTCACCATTTTCAGGAGAAGTCTTCATAAAAAATGGGTGTTTGTCCATTTCTTCCTGAAAACATTAAAAAAATTCTTGTAATGTAAGCACTTGATGGGGCGAAATGGTTCAGACTATGGTGACTGTATGAAAAATTTTAAATAGAAAAATAGTGACTGATCGCCCGTCCGGCTTTGCCGGCATCCCTCCATCCAAAAAAAAAAGCACTTGATTGATTTTCTTCTGTGATGGTGGTTTTTTTTATGAACAACTGGAAGACTGATGTTAAGTATTGATAAGGCAGAATATGGAAGCCAGCCTTTCCCAGAATCCTCAATTACTGAGGAACTGGCTATCTTATCTCTAACTGCTGGAACACAACAATGCTAAAAACATTATTGTTATGGTGTCAGACATAGATAAGATGGTGGTAGCTAGCCAGGCAGACTAACAACTAGCCCTACCACCAACCAAGTGTGTGTATGATTCAGAAGTTAGCATGTAAATGGATAAAGAAAACACATTTCAGTAGCCAATTAATCTTTTAAATAGTGCAAACAACACCGCACCGCATCCACGGATCGTTTATCTTCGCGACTGATATTCAGCAGATTCGGATAAAAACTAAAGTTATTTTTTTACAATTCTATCACCAACCTCCCACCGATCTTCGGGCCATCCTTCCGTGTACCTCTTCTTTTCCAGACTATCAATGAAGTCATCCAATTCTTGGTCTAGTTTTTGGCACAAAGCGAGCCGCTCCTCGTCGGTCATAGGCTTTTTTTCCTGGGCCATGTTTCCCTTTTCTTCAGCCATCCTAGGATTCCTAGGGCAAGACGGTGGCGGCAAACCTATATTATCTCACCAGTTTATCACATAAAACCTTAACCATAGGTCCTTGTAGGAAAGAATTACGATTTTATGGATATAGAACTATTCTTTATTACATATTATATCAACAAAACAAACGTGTAGGTATATTTTATAACCTCAATTCTGTGCCTTTGACTTTGACAGACAGTTGTCGTTGTCGTCGATTTGAGAATTCTAGTGAAGTTACACAACCCACAAATTTTATCACAGCCTATCGATTTAGATTAGTGAATCGGTATTGTTGAATCCTTAGATTAAAATATCGGCAATAATAACAAACCAACAACCAATAATTCTATCAGACAGTTTCTTAGGTATTATAATATTAGTATAGAATAACAATAGATTGTATTATCCTATAAAAAAATAACATAAAGTTATAATATACATTTATTCATAGGCAATTACTAGTACTACCTACTTTTAAATTATAAGTAAATATATATTAAAGGGACCGTTGTTTGATCAGAGTTATCTAATCATTTGTTACTTTTGACGTATAAACTTTCAAATTGGTTTGGATTAGACAGTTTATAGGTCAAAATGAAACTAAAATTTTAATGGTTAAGATAACTACTGACCAAGCAACTAGCTCTCTGTTACAAAGTATCATGAGCACTTTTAAACGAAAATTGGTCAATCAAGTTCAAGTGTAGGTAGGGTTTTTATATATTTATCTTTCTCTCCGGGGGTTTTCTCTATGGCTTTTACAGTCAACTACAAGAGAACTACGATTTACACTATTTCACATTGACCAAAGTATATATACACTTACGCAAAAAGATGTGACACTTGAGCATGGCTATGTGTGCGTGTGCGGGGGACGAGCGCGGGTGGTGGGGCGTGGAGCCAACATCTTCTTACTTTATCAGACAGGCCTGTGTATGTGTCACTTCACCACACGTAGCAAGTTTTTTGCTTTAGTTAAAGATAATAATAATAATGACTTACAAAAAAAAACTAAAAATCCTAACTTATTATGTTAGTTTAGTAGACAATATTTATTTCTTATGAAAATGACATTTATTGTACCTATGTATTTTTAAGTGCTTCCACGAAGTTTATGAATGACTTTGATGATATTATCAGCCCCACCGACGCCCATAAGGCGTTTAAGTACGGGAGATTTTACGAGCACACATGCTCAAGTGTCGCTTCTTTTAGCGTTAGTGTTTATATTCTTTGGCAGTGCCATGACTGAATTGATACACCCCTGTACGTACGTGTGAATTTGAGCTAGCTAGCTATTTTGATTTGCGAGTAGCCGAAGCATGTAAACGGTAGTTGGTTCGGTTCGGTTGAAACTGAAATGAGACTTGGGACCCTATTATCCATAAATTAAAATCGCAACCCAAATAACACACTGCAAGACCTAAAAATAGGGTAAGCTCTTTTTTGTAGATAAATAACAAACAGGTCGGCCTGCTTTCGAAGTTTTTTTGCAGTATCTTTCTTCGAAAGTACTCCCAATTTGTGAACTGCCAGTAGAATCATTAGTTTTTTCTTTTGTTAATAATAAATAATTTAAATAGCAAACAAATCAAAATATTAAACTCAATATTTGTTGTCATAGTAAAAATTATTAACTTTTAGTTAGTCATCATCTAACCGTTTCCGAACGCAATAATAAATCAACTTTGTGAAGGTAGACTTATAAGTAGCTATAGTATGGCCATAACCGCTGTGCACTCCCTGAGGTATGCGCAGCGAGGTGGGAGTAGCATGAGTACCTGCCGCCACGAGCGTAGACGGCGGACTGACAGAGCGCATCCCCCCCGTCTCGCCGCGCGCATACCTCAGGGAGTGCACAGCGGTTATGGCCATACTATAGTCATACCATGACCTCGGCAACTGATATGGTGCCGAAACGTAAATAAATCGCATTAAATATTCCGCAAAAGTTGTTTTATTTCACCTATCTATAGATACCCCACACGTATAGGTTTGATGAAAAAAAATGTGTTCAGTTTTTCAGTTTTTCAGAAAACCATAACTCATAAAGCGGTTTACAGAATACATCTACCTACCAAGTTTCAACTGTGTAATCCTCATAGTTTTGGAATAAAGTGGCTGTGACATACGGACGGACAGACAGACAGACTTGACGAATCTATAAGGGTTCCGTGTTTTGCCATTGGGCTACGGAACCCTAAAAATATCAGATGTTTCATACAAATAAGCAATATTTGCCCAATGAAAAAGTAACAAATACAGAACAGTGTTCGTATTTTTTCTTGGTTTTCGATTGGTTTTCGTAGCAAATCCCATAGCTTAGTAGAAAACGAAAAATATGTCGCGTAATTCCGCAAGAAAAAATGCAGATGCAGCCCAGTGACACACCTTGCACCTTGGTCCACCTCAGCACCGAGTGCTGAGATTGGCACGGTCTAACAACTCCTAAGGATGCTCCGTGTGTGGGCGAAACACGTGTAGAGTAGTCGGTGAAGGTGCAAGGTGTGTCACTGGGCTGCATCTGCATTTTTTCTTGCGGAATTACGCGACATATTTTTCGTTTTCTACTAAGATATGGATTTCCGCCAAGTAACGCCTGATTCTATCAAATAAATCCCATAGCGTTATTTACTATCCCTTAATTAAGAGTATTAAAACACCCATAAAAATAACGAAAACCACGTATTCTACCCATCGTTACAAACATTTTCTTGAATGGGGCCAAATCTGGGAACCTGATAGTTAAGGAGTGATGTGATGGAGGATAAAAGTCAATATTTATTTTTAAAGATTATCGTTTAAAGTTACAAAACCGCAATGAACATCAAAACCAATCGAAAAAACTTGATCCCGCCGCCTACTCGTACCCTCTAGCTAGACACACGCAAACGTTGTTGCACTCGTTTTTTTGCATGTATAAATTACATTTTAAAACGAAAAATAAAAGTCCTATCCCAGCAATTATTTTCACATATTCTTATTTAATTTAATGTACACTTCACTATTACGCCTTCGGTATGGGTCTTTTAACACCCTGTCTGTATGATATAAGATTTTTATGATGCTACGTAACTATTTTTATCTCGAGCTTAGCGGGAAAACATCGGTGTCGTTACGAGGATAACATCGAAATCTCTGAGAGAGAACTTGTGAAATTATTCAAATATATAACACATAATCATTTATAGCGGGTGATGACGGAATCACTACAGAACTTCTGAGAGCGGGCGGTAAGCCGATACTCAAAGTCCTCCAGAAGCTTTTCAATTCCGTCATTGTCGAGGGCAAAACGCCGAGAGCGTGGAATATAAGTGAGGTGATTTTGTTCTTCAAAAAGGGAGATAACACCCGTTTGAAGAACTTCAGACCCATCTCACTTCTAAGACATGTCTATAAGTTGCTTTCGAGAGTCATTACGAATCGTCTCGCTCGCAGGTTCGACGACTTCCAGCCTCCCGAACAAGCCGGGTTCCGAAAAGGCTTTAGCACCATAGACCACATCCATACGCTGCGGCAGGTTATACAGAAGACCGAGGAGTATAATCTGCCACTTTGCTTGGCGTTTGTGGACTATGAGAAAGCCTTCGATTCGATAGAGACCTGGGCGGTGCTGCAGTCTCTCCAGAGGTGCCAAGTGGACTATAGGTATATCGAGGTGTTAAGGTACTTATACGAACATGCCACCATGTCGGTCCGATTACAGAACCAGAGCACAAGTCCCATCCAACTGCAGCGAGGTGTGAGACAGGGAGACGTCATTTCTCCGAAACTGTTCACAGCTGCGTTGGAGGATATCTTTAAGCTCTTGGACTGGAAAGGACTCGGCATCAACATTAATGGCCAGTATCTGACACACCTTCGTTTTGCCGATGATATAGTCCTTATGGCTGAGACCTTGGAGGACCTGAACACAATGCTCGAAGATCTCCGTAGTGCTTCCCAAAGAGTGGGTCTTAGGATGAATATGGATAAGACGAAAATTATGTCAAATTCCCATGTTGTACCCACTCCAGTTCACGTTGGGAACACTACACTCGAAGTTGTTGACCACTACGTTTACCTTGGACAGACAATCCAGTTAGGTAAGTCCACTTCGAGAAAGAGATCTCTCGTCGAATCCAACTCGGTTGGGCAGCATTCGGGAAGCTCCGTAAAATCTTCGCGTCCAATTTACCGCAGTGTCTCAAGACGAAAGTCTATGACCAGTGTGTGTTGCCAGTGATGACTTACGGTAGTGAAACGTGGTCGCTAACTATGGGTCTGATAAGAAAACTCAAGGTCACCCAGCGTGCAATGGAGAGGGCTATGCTCGGCGTTTCCCTACGTGATCGAATCAGAAATGAGGAGATCCGTAGGAGAACTAAAGTAACTGACATCGCTCGAAGGATTGCTCAGCTGAAGTGGCAGTGGGCGGGACACATAGCGAGAAGAACCGATGGCCGTTGGGGCGGAAAGGTTCTGGAATGGCGACCGCGCACAGGACGACGCTCCGTGGGTAGGCCTCCGACAAGGTGGACCGACGATCTGGTGAAGGTCGCGGGAAGCCGCTGGATGCGGACTGCGCAGGACCGATCCTTGTGGAGATCCTTGGGGGAGGCCAATACCCAGCAGTGGGTGTCATGTGGCTGAGATGATGATGATGATGATGAATCATTTATAAATACTACAGAAACATTTATAAATACTCTTAATACAGTAATAAAAATGTCCACAGACAAAATTAAAGTTCCAAACAGGAAAATTAATGTGCAGCCATGGATGATGCCTGGCTTGTTGCGATGTCTAAGATTTAGGAACAGTCTCCATCAAAAATCGAAAAAAATCCAAATGTGCACATAAATTTGCTGTTGACCTATAAGCGCTACAGAAATCATTGCATTAATGTGCTGCATGCCCTAAAAAATGCTCATGATTCTTCTGAATTACAACAAAATCGTCATGATATAAAAAAAAAAACTTGGAGAACTGTCAAACGTGTCTGTAACATAGAGGACTCTAGAAAATCATTAAATGTTTCTAATAATCTGCTTCAAATTAAAAGTAATGCTAAGGACTCCCTTGAAACGGTTAATAGTTATTTCGTAAATGCAGGACATAACCTAGCCCAAAAAGTTCTGAATGATATAAACATGACACATGATGCCCTGATTAAGCGGAATAAAGGGAACAATAGGCAAAAGGATTCCTTTATGCTATTATATAAAAATATTCATATAAAAATATGAATAACTTAAATAATAAGAGTATATACTTGCTCAAATAGTAGATAATTAATATCCAATTATATACTTTTATTCTATATTTATTTCATATACTTATATAACAAACAAAATATATATCTAGCTCAATCGATGTTTATGTCTATTTTTAGTTTTGTAACTTGTAACTAATATTAGACTTTATCTGAATATTTTAGTTTTTACCGCTGCTTGTTAATATCTATATAACTTAATATATCATTAAAATATATTAAACTGTTGTTAATATATCATTAAAATATATTAAACTAAGATTAATATATTATATAAACGACGAGAATCATTACTTTGCCGTAACACAGTTTTTAACTAGCACGGGAAGTAAAGGATCTATTATGTTTTTGTACCAACTTATTATTTAAATTGAACAAGTGTGTTGGAAAACTAACAGTGCGTGTACATATTGACATATTAAGTAATCTGCATTATGTGATTCATTGTAGACCTAAAACTACTAATACCAAAAATTGTGTTAAAACCAATTGTTTATTCTACACATTTTCTAAGTGTCGTCACTTATAGTCGAGCACTGTGATAAAAGGTAAAGAAAATGTTTATCATCCTAATTTTTAGTTTCTTGATTTTTTTTCTATTGTGTTTACCCGCACAGTTAGTTTAGTTAGATAGATAGACTAATTTTCCCTCTTAAGTTTTGTTAGTATAAGTACAAATTTGTAATGAATGCAAATAAAGTTTATTCTTTGTTGATTGATTATAATTGCATTTTGACGGTTTTAATAATTGTATTTTGACATTTTTAATAATTGTATTCTGACATTTATAATAATTGTATTTTGTCATTTTTAATATTTGTATTTTGACATTTTTAATAATTGTATTTTAATTAGTTTTTATGTAATGTTGTTTCTATTGTATGATTCTGGGACTTGTCCGGTCAATGAATTTATGACATATTATTTACAATATAATAATTTCATTTTAATGTTAATTTATGAAAAAAAAATTCATTTAAATGTTGAATGATGTTGGATTGTGAAAATTGTAGGTTTGATATTTTGACAATATTAATTTAATGGCTCTGAAATCTGTTATATTGTATTAACTTCTATCTACTCATATTTTAAATATGCACACCCACGAGGGTAGGACATGGCGCTGATTGTATTCCATTATGTAACCTGTATATTCTTTGTATACCCATGTTTTATCAAATAAATGATTTGATTTGATTTGCTTTGATTTCTTATTCTTATAATATGTAAGTACATACAAAGTAAGTACTAATAAAAATATGAGATAAAAAATTACAAAGTTTATTACAACTTGACAAATTTGACAATTTTATCCTAGCTATATATAGTTTCGGCAATAATATAAATCCATGGCGGAAAAGGTTAATTTTAATATTAATAAAGTGTTCCACAGTGCCACAAGCGTATGTATTCGCATTTTCTGCATTCACGCCTCCTAAAGTACTCAGGGTATTGAGCCTTCTCGAGGGGATGCCAGTAATCAAGAACCCAGTCGGGAGGTTCTACAACGCGCCCATGTGCCACTCCTCCAGCAATTCCTATAGAACGGGCAACTAAAACGAAAAATAAAAATATTATATATATATCTATATGACTAAAGTTAACGTTATAATTTTTCACAGCTCTTATAATATACCGGTTATTTACGTAATTGATTTTACAATATGGCACCGAAAAAGTATCACATAAACGCAGTCTAGCTCCAGAACACGTTAACAAGTTTTTACTTAATAAATATGGAGTATCAATCTGACTATTCAAAATTCCGTATAAAAATGTCAGATCCCGTATTTCTCTGCGTGATTGGAGAGGTATTATTAATTTTATATAGAAAAATATTGGAAAAAGTCAACTCGGCCACAAGTGAATTCTCAGATGGGACTCGAACCAAGTCTTGGTTGCTCAGTGGTTAGAGCAATGGACCGGATTTCCAAAGGTCGTGGGTTAGAGTCCCATCTGAGAATTCACTTGTGGTCGAGTTGACTTTTTCCAATATTTTTCTATTTAAAATTTATCATAAATATAAAAATAGCATTGAAAAAATCATAAGGTATTATTAATTTATCAAAATTTAAAAAATTATAAATAAGCCTTATTTTTGTCGAAAAATCTCCCAACATTTTTAATTGGGTTTTAGTCAGACCATTATATAATATAACTATACAGACAAATACATTTATAATAAATATATTACAAAGCTTTACTTAAAATATTATAAACAAGGCCGCTTTGAACACAGTTTTACGTGCGTGGTTTCCATTCCTATGTTTTAATCCAGGCTATCTCCTATATCTGTGCCAAACCCGTTGAGTAGTTTTAGCGTGAAAGCGTAGCAAACAAACAAACTCACATACAAGGTTAGTACTTAGGATGCATAAATTATATTTAATGAGTTTGGCACTTGGACGAATTAAATGCATTGCTGGTTTTTTTTAGAGAATCGTTGCATCGATCTTTAATGAAGCAACAAATGTGCAAATTCTCACAAATATTTATTTGCATCATTAATCTTACAATAATGACAAGAGAATACTTACACTTCGCAACTGGTAGGGGATTATGTTTTTCAAATAGTTCGTTTTCTCCCACCCACAGCAAACGTCGTTGTTCTTGAGGATCACATACGCATGCATTTTTATCAAATTTATCTCGTAGCTGAACTTGATGATATCTTATAATGTACCTGAATAAAACATAAGACATCTGTTTAGTTTAAATCCTAGATAATATAATAAATTATAAAAAGGAGACGGTGTTAAATTGCCCTGACAAGCAGCCGGCATAATGAGAGTTGTAATAGGTAAAGCTTATGAAACGTAATGTCCTCTCCTCACATGATTTTTAAAATTCTAAAGCTAGCCCATTTTTAATATTAATTTTTAAAATGTAGGTACAATATTTCGCTATGAAACAAACATAGTCTTGGCATGGCAGTGAAAATACACTTGTTAGCTGTCATTATAAAATTGACATCATGACAATGTCATTGATTCCAACACAAAATCTATTTTTTAGAAGACCAATAGATAAATTCAATGAATATACAAAAAAACTTAGCCAATACAGTAGTGTGGAGCGGACCGGGGCGCGCGCCGTGGCGCGCGCCGTTGCACGGAATTCGGCTTTTATAGACATCCGATTCAAAATCTCGAAAGTGCTGACTTTTTTGCTCGAATGTGATTAAGACGATTTACTACATGCCTTAAAATAGTATCATTTTGGCTTAACATGTTTATTTTTACGCCCCTACAAACAAAAGACTCCATAAAAACCAAGTAGTTTGCTAATTTATCGCTAATAGTGAAATACTGAATATTTGCAATATAAATTATTTGTGTTTCACTTTTTTTCACACACTATGCTTTAATCATTACAAGTGAAATGAGTAAAAACGGAAAATGTCAATGCAAAATTTTTATTGAAGATATTAATAAATTGTAAAAACAAACAAAGTGTATGAAAGCTGAAATTCACAATCACAATTCACACACAATCCCGGCTCATCAGCATCATGCAGCAACATCTATTTGAATATAAACAAAGAAGGACTAAAATGATCGACCCCCACCCCTGGAATAGCTACCAATAACAGCTAGGTACAGTGCTAGCTAATAGCTACAGTGCTAATCAATTAATGAGCCTAATCAATTAGCATCAATAGCTTTTGTTTGTGAAATATTTCTGCTTGTAAACATAATAGTAGTGCTACAATATTTTGTTAATTATCTGTGAAGATCTTGACTTGACATTCGGTAAATATATATAATATATAATAAAAAGTAGGTCCTCACAGATTACATCAAGCCACAGCGGAAACTGTCGTCAAGGGTCCAAAATGTATATACTGCAATCAAATCCAGTATTTTGCCGGGGTCACGCTGAGTCATTCAAGAGTCAAGTAAAACACGCTGTGGTCCTTGGAAATCGAGAGTCAAGTAAAGCAAGCTGTGGTCGTCAGAGAAAAGGCAAAACACTATCCAAATCGCAACAAAAGCAAATTATCATGCAACACAACACGAGGGAAGTCTGACAGGTAGACGTGTGCGCCGATGGCGCACGCCACCGACGCATTTACTCGCGCCGCCGCAAAGTTGCCTGTCTGTCGGTCTTATACCTACAGACTATACCACGGAGAGTGTTCTCTGGAGATGCATGTGTTCATACCGCCATTCCTCTTCTTCCATCAAACAAGTAGACGTACTGCGGGTTACCATCACTCGTGTATCAAACAATATACAGGGTGTTAAAAGACCTATAACGAAAACGAAAACCACGTATTATCCCTATCGTTACAATCATTTTCTTGTATGGGGCCAAATCTGGGAAACTGATAGTTAAGGAGTTATTGAGGATTAAGTCAAAATTATTTAAAAAAAAAAAATTGTTTATATAGTTACAGAACCGCAATAAATATCAAAACCAATCAATGAAACTGACTCCCAGCCGCCTGCTCGTATTTTCTAGACACACGCACACGTTGTTGCACGCTTTTCATTGCGCATAAAAAACGACACCCATTTTTTGGAAACTAAAAATAAAAATCGTTTCCCAGCAATTATTTTCACATATTCTTAACTAGTTTGATGTACTTTAGCTCTCTACAACCGTTGTGTCATCTTCGTATTCCAAAAATACCGGGCATCAGCAGTTCACCGAACCCCGAGGAAAACATTCGGGCATTGATAGCCAAGGGCCCTACCGCGTAAAAAATATGGATATGGACATGGGCTTCATTTGACAGTTCAATGACCATATAAGGAAATTTTATGACCTTCAACTGTCAAATGAAGCCCATAACCATATCCATATTTTTTACGCGATAGGGGGGCTGGTCCGACGAAGATAATCAATGAGTCTTCGTATCGATCGACCGATCACTCAGAGTGACTGATATCCAAACGTGAAAGTCCATATAACGGAATCTTGCTACGAAGGCATTCATGCCACACCCTGTCAACAAGCTTACAAGATAAATAAAGTAATATAAATATTTTTTGTTCGTAAAAACCGTGCTTCATTCATTATTT
This sequence comes from Chrysoteuchia culmella, assembly GCA_910589605.1. Taxonomy (NCBI): domain Eukaryota; kingdom Metazoa; phylum Arthropoda; class Insecta; order Lepidoptera; family Crambidae; genus Chrysoteuchia; species Chrysoteuchia culmella. Next base: position 3,405,876 of record OU342663.1, read on the forward strand.
AAAGAAAGAAAACTAATAAAAGTTTAATTTGAATTCTTCTTTATTTATACCATCCTCGCCGAGATAGCGCCGACGACGCCACCGCCGGCGCCGCCGACCCGACATATGACACATCGGCGTACGCCCTCGGTCAAACGGCATCGGCGCTCATCTCTAGCTGACAGTGACAAATAAATACATACTAAGACCATAGAACATCGCGGCATCCGTTCCGACTACTCTATGCTATAGACACTCGAACAAATTGTTTGACAATGGAGAAGATAACAATATTCAATATTACACTTATAAGTAAAATAGAAGTCTAGACCGTACAAATTATTCTAGTTTTTATTAATTTCACATCGATCGGTGGAATATTATTGAAGTTATAAGAGTGGGTGACACAGCGGGGCGGGCCAGTATTATTCGCGAGAAAGTGGTTTACTCTCGTGCGCTCTCGTGATTTTTATTGATTTTAAATAATGCTGATTGATTAAGGGGCCATACAAAGCTAGAAGAAATAAGGATTTCCCCCGCGCGTCCCGCACCCTATGCCGCTGTCGACTAGCTCCGCGCGTGTCGTTATCGCAGGCCGAGAACAAAGTTCGCTTGAGTTTACATGCACAGTGTAATGAAGAAAACAGAGACAAGTGTCGCATGTATATACACATACTTAATGCATTCAAATAGATATTCCTGGTGAGTACTGTTTATTATTTATTTTATAAATTACGTGTTTTAATAATATTTATAATTTTTTTTCTGTTTCAGATTGGCAACAGTGTAGCGCGAATAAAAACAGGAGATGAGTACTTTTTATTATGGTAATCCTTAGGTAACCTGAGGATTAATAATAAACATACAAGTAATAAATATATAAAAAATGTGCGACATTACATTTTGTATTGTAATGTGGTTTGGTGAACCTCCCGCATTATTATTCGTTTTACTTATGTTAATAACCATCTTGGGATCCATTGGTCTGTATGCCTAGTGTGAGTTTTTCTTGCTTACGTGAAATTTATATGAAAAAAACACAATTTACACGTTCTGACAGAGGGGTTCAGTACGTCTCTCAATAATAATTAATTACCATACTAATTAATACGCTCAACATAAAGATCATAAACTATTTGTACCTTTTCTTATTAATTCTTGATTTTAATATTGAAATGCAAAAAATATTATAATATACCTAAAACCCATGTAAGAAGGAAGCGTGAAAAATAATAAACTATTCAACAAGCAACCAATTTTTTATTTACATTTTCTTACGTTTAGCTTCAATACTCATTGATATTGCTCCTTTTCGTTTATTTTTGCTAACATTTACTAGCGGACTGCTTAAGGTAGTACGACTTCCATACTAACAAACATTGCACATTCATTGGTTCATCATACATTAATAATTCATAAATGCATGTGCAACTAACTCGTTTTAGTTATTTGTTAGCGCGAAATTATTAAATAAATGTACTTTCATACATGAGGTATATAAAAGCGATGAGTCACACACACATACATAGAATTATTGAAATTATAAGATGTTAGGTTTTTCGTGATTTATGTATGAAAGTACATTTTTTTTGTTATTTCACGCAAACAAATAACTGTAACGAGTTAGTTGCGCATGTATCTATGAATTATTAAGGTAGGATGAACCAATAAATGTGCAATGTGCGTTGTATGGAAGTCGTACCACCTTAAGGGTATATTTCGAGTCTGACGAGGATCCACTAATTCTGGCAAAACATGTTGCATATAAAAGTCTTTTAGTTTCGGAAGCATAAAGGTCTCCCAAAGTTAATCGTCTCTTTCAATTTTTTCAATTTGCATACACACACAGTACAAAACTATAAGGGTATTTTTAAAAACCTTTTGGGACGACAACATTCGCCATCCGTATTTTTTTCATGCAACGTCAGATCAAAATTGGACAATGAACTACTTCAAATAAAATCAAATCATCTTTATTCACATAAAACAGAGTAAGTTACAGATGGTCGTTTACAATGTTGATCTTCCGTTTTGATTATTACGGTAAATAATTGCAAATAAAATAAAATTGTATAGCATTAATGTCATTAATAATAATAATAATTCATTTTATGCCATTTTTTTAATTAAAATACTCCTCAATTGAATAAAAACATTTCCTTGTTAACCATATTTGCAGTTTTTTCTTAAATATAGGTAAACTAAGCTCCGTTATTGATTTTGGTAATTTATTTAAAAAAATATGCAATTAGGATAACAATTCCTTTTATAATACCTTGTATGCATTTTGGGTAACATCAACTTACCATGGTGTCTCTCTAATCTACAGGTATTTTTAAAATTAAAAATATGGGAATGTTTCTTAACAAAAATGCAACACTCCAATATGTACCTATATAGAGGGGAGGGTAAGCAAATTTAGTTGTGGAAATAATTGTCTACAGGACGTCATTGGAGGAACGTCACATATAGTCCGGATACATTGTTTCTGCGATATGAATGTGTAATATTAGGTAGATCATTGATATATATAATGTTGATGTTGTGTTGTTTAGGGATTTTATAATTTTGAATATTTCTTCTTGCGTAGTCGGATATAAGAATATAGTTTTATCTACAGATTTAATGTTATGATTAGATGTCTCATTAGATTGATTACTATTATTAAATGTCAAATTTTTATCAGATGTCAGGTTATTATTACATGTCAAATTACTATTCGTTTGTTTATTTATTATGTCAATATAATAATAACAAATAGATTACAAATGTCAGGTGGATTTTTAATTAAATTGCCATCATTATTTTTCATTTTGTTTCTTCTATGCTCAGATCTGAAAAAGAGACAATAACATGTATTTGTGTCTAACAATAAAAACATGTAGCGTTGTATATTGTCTTCGACAATATAAGTATTATTAAATTTACAAGCTTATCTTCTTTTAAATTTCCATGGTTATTGAAGTTACTAGAATAAACTAGGACTGGATTTACACCATGTACCTGTTTATATTTGAGACTCCGATATTTCGGCGCAGTTGTATGCGCCATGGTCACGGAAGAACTGTTGATTGTTGCGGGTTGATGTTATTGGCACACGAATAGATCTACCTTCTGTCTAAGTCTGTCTTTTATTTCGCTCGATACTGGTACCACTGTCTGCAAACTTACTTGCATTTTAGCCCTCACATTGTCATTATCTAAATGTTGTTGCTGCTCATCATTAATGAAAGTAGAAGTAACATCAGGAATTATGTTTGTAAGATCTGCCAATACGATTCTAAAAAACAGAAAAATAATACATTTTATAACTGTTTTGTTTTGTCATGCACCAAAGCACTTTTAAGGTATTGAGTATTTTAAAATACCTTTTGGGACTAATACATTCGCCATTCGTGGAAGCTACGATGCACCGTCATATCAGAATTGAACATTGAGCTACCTGTTACAATGCTGTTACTACTAGACTCGGCTCTGAAATAAAAACCGGAAACAGGTTCAGCCCGAGGAAATAAAGAAAAGAAATTCTGATCATTCAGGTGGTCATCAGTCATATGGTTCAGGGAGGAGGCAATCTTAGCTTATTTCATAATTGCAAACATTTTGCACGTAAAACTGTGTGCCGGGGGGGAGGGGGTCAATGGCAATTGTCCCCCCCCCCCCCCTTTTGTTTGTGCCTGAAACTTAAAAAGTATGCTATGTATTTACTTATAATAAATTACTACTTTTACCTAAAAAGTACAGTCAAATAATATCTTTAATAAATTTCAAACATTAAAACTGGCACTGATTTCTGACAGATATTTCACAGTTTTGTATCTTAATATGCTGCTAGTCGAATACTTGTCTACTTACTTTCTACAAATTTCTACAAAAGCTTATTTTTTATCTCTGTTTGCTATAATTACCTATACCTAGGTTATGATTAATTAAATATTAACATTATTATTAATAAAATTATACATACCTTCGAGCAAACTCCATAATCGGCGCACGTAATTTTCTCTGAATGCATTTTTTTCTTTTAATATTACTTTTATTTCCCATATTTACACAAATAGACTTTTTAAATAATCTACGTGCGAAATCGTCGCGGAGCGTAAGGCAAGCGCAGTCCACACGTCTCAATGGAGCACTCACGACTGAAGACCGAGGAGCGAATCAGACAGAAATACGGTGAAATAACGCATGCGACAGAGATGCACACACCGGTGTCTGTTTTAAAAACATCGACGTAAGCGACATTATGGTTTTTAATTTATTATTAATGAACTACTTAAAATTTTAAAAAACCGTCAATCGCAAAACTAGACAACTAGCTTAGGTATTTTTTAATAATAGTTTTAAGACTAAAGGTTTAATAGCGGTTGACACAGCATTGAAAAACTACAAAATTGGAAGTAACTTTACGATTTTTTTCTATCGAGAAAAGTTTTAGCAATCATGTTTCTGTCAATCACATAACTGAGTACTATAGTCTACTTTCTACAGTATTTTTTTGGGGCCGATAAATCCAGTAATACTATGTGAAATCCTTGATCAAAAATGTGTATTTGGCTTTGTACGGCCCCTTAAGTGTATTGTGTAAATAATTGTTTTAGAACTAAAATGAAAGATTGTTAAAATGAAACCCAAAACCTTCCCCGATTAATTGTGGCAGAATATTTTATAAAAAAATATTTTCGGCCCGCAAAGTTGGAAGGTGTTTAGTTTTTGCTCGAAATATCGTAAAAATATGAAATTTGTTTAGACATTTCTTTACAAATAATCAAACATCAACCCTAAAATGTGTATTTATAAACATTTTACTGCAAAACATGAGCAAACTTTCGAACTCTAGGTACTTACGTCAATCTTCAAAAACGACATATGTTAAGGTCATTGACCTAACTACTTGTAACCCAAGTTTTGAAGTGTGGATGTTTATTTACACTGAATCTTGTAGTTTTAAAGTTATAATTACTATATCTTCTTGAAATTATACTGATTATAAACGTTCAATAAATCGTTAGTTTCAACATTAAGTGATTAGATTCTGCAAGTCGAGTACCTACATACATTCCTACTAAAAGCATATGACTAGCAATAACCAAGTACCCTACTACTACACCTGTACTATTAAGTATTCTGTGCTACTACTTAGTTACTATTTAACAGTATTTGAATACACTTACATCAAAATGATCCTCACAATAATGAATGTGCCCAAATCTAATTGCATTTCTCCATTTTTTTCTGATTTTCGGATCCTTAAGAACGTATAAAAGCATCTTTTCGGGTGTTTAGTGGTCATAATTTTACTCTGACTGACACTTTGCACAATACAATATTTAGAGGATGGAATCATGTTGTTTTTATGGTTTCTTATTTAAAATCAACAAAGTAATTCCGCGCGTGACGGGCATATTCGAGTAGATGCTTCGAATCCCCGAGTCGCTCGCGCGGTGGATGGGACCCGTGACGTCATCAAAGATATCACGCTCGGTCCGCGGCTCAGACCGAAACCTGTTAACTTTGCACTTTTATAAATCGGTCAGTTTTAAAGATATAAAAATTTTAAAAACACATTTATTCGAGTAATTTTTGTATATTTTTTGGCAAATAAAACAAAAAATGGTTTGTTCTACATTGGAGCTCCACAATATTCAAACCTTGTAACCATCATTTTCATACCATGTTTGATGTGAATCAATGATTATGATTATGATTACGAAAACTTTTTTTTAATATGTTGTGAAGAATTGGCTAGACTTAAATGAACTTTACCAACTCATACGAGTTCTAAATATTACATTCTTCCGATTTTCATTTACTATATACTAGCTGCATCTTAGTAAAGACTTTCTATGGAAAGCTACACCGTCTCCTTTGGATGGTTGTTATTCAATTACACAGAAATTGTTGAGTGGATTTGGATGAAAAGTACACAATTTATAGCCTGGAATACTATTCATCCCGTTATTCTCACGGGCACGCGGACCATATGGCCACTAGATTTTTATATATTTTACGGACAATCATTACAGTTAGCATAGATTTGTTATAGGTATCTGAATTGTAGCAACGCAGAGACCAATGATAAATCTAGTTATCCTTAAAATAAAACTTATGTTAACAGAAACAGTAAATATTCAACCTTGCAACGTAGTATCCCTCAATCAGCCTACAAGCTCTTTTATATAAAGCACAAACTTTTTGAGAATGAGATCTCAATTCAGGAGCGAATGGCATTATTTAACTACAATTACAATAATTCAACAAAAAGCTGGTTTTGTTGGAAATTTAATTATGACAAGCAAATGTATATCAAAGAGTATGTAATCACTAAGTTTATTAGTGTCATAATTATATTTTTGTTTTTAGAGAAGAGAATATTATCGCAGCCAACACAGTGAAATGGAATTATTAAGTAAGTACAACCTGTCACCCGAAACGCGAGCCAAAAGTACGTTAGTAATAGTTAGTATTCTTTGCCGAAAGTGAGGCTCTTTTCTTTTCTGTGTCACTTTCTGACGAGAGTGACCATGTTAAACAGAATCACATGAGTTTGAAACTGTGAACTGAGTGAGTCGTGTCGTGTATGATTCTTGCTGTTAGAATAACCTCTTTGGAACATAAAGAAGAAATTAATTGTCTTTTTATATTTGACGTCTTTACTATCACTACTCAATAAAATTTTCTTTATTTTATCAGCATTGCTAACGAATTTGGTTGTTTTAATTGTTTATAGTTATATTTGAAGATTTTATAGGATCAACGGTTCCTATTACACTTGCTCGTGCATTGGAAGTTTTGCATTTTTTATGCAATCTCGTTAGATAATTTTATATACTTACTTATAACAAATATTTGAAACAAAAACAAAAAAAATAAACTTTTGGAGTCGGTGCCAGCCAAGGCAAGAAGTATTGAAGTGCAGTGTAGAATTTAATTAATGTACCATCGATGCCTTGGTTGACACCGACTCCGAAAGGCTTAATTTTTCACTTGTTGATTTAGGTTCAGATTCATTTATTTTCTCTTAAAGTGGTAAAAAGGTTCGAATCGTTACATCACATTAGCATCTCACAATTAGTATTTGCAGACATACAAATATTTAAAAAAATACATTACATTCCAGTTCATTATATTACATTCATTCATAACTCAAATAATTATTAAAATACAAATGTCAACGATGAATAAATAAGTATTAATAATATCAGTTTAAAATTAAAACTTGTCAATTTTAAGTTGCATTTCATTACAATACATTATTTTTAAAATTTATTCTCATTTTACCCAATAACAGTCAATAAAATACAAATGTCAACAATTAAAAAATATACACGAATCAGGTCAGTTTCAAATTCAATTATGCATTTCAACTTTAAATTGGAGATCATATTCAATTAAGGCTTTTATCAGTAAGATATTGCTGCACTGTATAGTAAGTAGCACTTATCAATAAGAAGATAAGTGCGAATATTTAAAAATAATTAACAAAAATAGTTCGTAAAATCACTACTACAGCGACTTCCAGGCATAAAACAGTAACAAAAATACCACTACTTCACAAAACGATCATAAAAAACCAAAACCAAAAAGCGATATTCGTGATAGTTGTTTGCTAACGGTACTGTCTAGGACCGCGCTTCGATAAGGAGGGGAGGGTGGAAGCATCAAGCAAACGCGTAGTAGGCAGAACCTATGACTACTGAACGTGGCGTCGAGACCGCCTACAGTGCGTCTATATTCATACAATTTCCTGCTTTAAGTAACTGCAATACGGTCCGATTTTCAATGTAGTCAGAAAACTGCACGAGACTTATTGACTTTAAAGTCAAGTTTCGCCGGCTTGGATTAAACGGTTTATTTAGGTTTTTGAAGCGTTTTTATTCCGAATACGCTGGAAGCGGTTTTTATAAAAACCTTAATCAAAAACCCTCAATTAACCGCTCTTTTTCATACCGGTTTCAAGCCCTGATTTAAATGCATACAAGGGAAGATTTTTAACATCAGACAGCCTGTTATAAATACGCACTGCCATCAGGTAACAGCTGTCACTCTATAATGAAGTAATCATTGGGGGCAGTACAAGTTTATTAGGATATCTTCCTCTGTAATTTTTAGTTACAGAGATTTTGTCCTGAAACAATCTCATGTGGGTCTTGACAAAGTGGCATACTTCATATATATAAATACATGGCAATGGTAACAATTTAAGTTTTATACAGCTCGTTCTAGACGATATGTTACATAGAGACCGTATGCACTGCTTTTAGGCAATGAAAGCTTTTCCATATCTACAGAATTTCCCCAAACTATGATTCCATATCTCAGGACAGAATCCATGTAACCATGATACGCCAACAAAGCAGTTCTTCCATAGGTTATATTTACTAAACGACATAAGGCGTAACAAAAACTATTAATCTTGTTGCACACTTTTTGTGCGGTTTAAAACTGCAGTTATTATCTAGTACTATACCCAAAAATGTCACTTCGTTACTTTCTCGTATGCTGACTATTATGCTGAATAGATAGATTAACAGTTTTTTTATTCCTTTGGTTTTCAATAAATTTGTCTACAAAGTTTATAATTTTGTTTACTAAATTAAACGCTGCAAGCGCTGTAGATTTATCTTTCTGGAATCCGTTTTGGTTTTCATCCAATATGCTTAGTCTATCATTTTCAAAATCAGAGCAGTTTTTTCAAAAATTTTGGACATTATAGGTGATAGTGCGATTGGCCTAAAGTCGTCAAGTGTGCAGCCGTCTTTTGTTTCTGGAATTGGTTTGATAACAGCAGGATAACAGTTTTTTTTTAATTTTCCTAGAAATATACCATCAACAAATGATAGTTTGATTAGATAACTTAGTACTGGGGAAATCGAATCCTTGTTAGCTTTAATAATGTTAGTAGGTATTTAACCATAACCAACACTAGATTATTTTGTTTTTCAAAGAGTTTATAAGTTAGCAAATTTTCATGTTTATCGGTAGGATATAAGTAAATGCTATCCCGGATGTTTTTTACATTTTGCAATTGCATAATTAATATTAACACAAAATGCACTTGATATTTGAGCTTACTCTTGAAATGTTTTCATTGAACAATCTTGCTATTTCACTTGAGTCAGCAACAATTTCACCATCCTTTATTATCTGTACGTATAATGTATTTATTCTTAACATTGTTATTTTGTTTAATTAGGCTCCATGAAGCTTTGCATATATTATTTGATTTTGCAATATATAATAACTGATCGATCACTTTTCTTCTGTGAGTAAATGTTTTTTTTTTCAGTAATGCCGAATATTTTTTGTACCTAGTCTTATTTCTCGTATTTTGTTTACTTTATAGTAGTACTAGTAAGCAAATCTTAGCCTGTTTCAAAATTCTAAAATTCTAAAAAATATAGTAGGTACCAATACCAACCAAATATATGTTTCGGGTAAATATACTGCACTTAAAATCCGCAAAAGTTGTTTTATTTCAAATAAACATATACTATATATTTGGAATATACAGAATATACTTAACTTTGAATTTATATATTACTGTGCTTTTTCAGATACCACTTGATTGGTGAAACTTTTGTAAATCTTAAACTTGTAATAAATGAAGCTAACTTTTTTTTCAATAATCCGCCATTGAGTGAATGATTGAGCAGAAAACTAGAAGAAAAAAGCTTAAAATAAGGTATTTTCATTATTTCTATTAATAAAATTAGGGAGTGTAATTAAGGGAGTGTGTTAAAATATCGTCATTAGGAACCGGCCGACACAATTGGAACAACCACTGCCGACGCCGGCACTTGAAATCTTGAAATGGCAGCCGGAAAAACAGGATTACATTATAAATATTATTGTTCAGATCATTCGCTCAGTTCACGGCACTCTGCTGGTTTTTGAAAGCCGTCTCGAAAAATTTTTTTTTCTAGTCCTGTGGCAACGGAAGGTACTCCCTAAAATTATATTATTTTTTGTTTTTTTAAGAAGATCGGAACTTTTTGTGACTTATTTCAGACTTTTTCGATTCACACTGCCGGCAACACTGTGACTGGTCTGCGATTTGTATAGTACCACAGAACACAATTACTAGTATAGTACTATCAAGGAGTAATTAATGCTCTGTGATTACCTCCGCTAGGGGAGTAATTGTGTTCTGTGGTGATTACTCTTTAATAAAGACTAGCTTGCTACATATTAGTAATCTGTGATAAAGACTTTAGTCTTACGTAGTAACTAATACCTAATCTGTGCTTTAGTCTTTACTTTAAAAATAATCTGTTTTGTTTGTTTGGTGCGCTGTTTTGGTTTTTGGTGAAAAATATTCATCTGGTGCCTACCTATTCGATTTCGTATTAATTATTTGGTAAAATGTTGTATAGAGTTATTATGCCTACATAGTGTGTTTACTTCTGCCTTTTAGTTGGCTTTTAATTTTTGTCTCCACGCCTTTGAAAGATGTCGGATGCTTGGGAAGAAATACAAGCGGTCAAAAGTAAACGAAACAGTTTACGTGAAAAACTCGAGAAGCGCAAGAAAGAGCGTCAAAACATTCTAGGCGCCAACTTAGTGGTGTCAGATAAAGCCGAAGGGTTGCCGAAAGAACGCGCGGTATCCAGCCCGGCACCGCCAAAAAATGAAGGTATTTGTCAGAGCTTGGTTTCAACAAACTTGTCATTTTTATAACCTTTTAATTTTGCATTTTACAATGTGATAAATATTAAACAAGATTAAAGCGAGTCACACACTACGCAGATACGATAAGATATCTCTATCTGAGCGCATATCTTTCAATCTCGCTCTCTATACATTTCATATGAACTAACACACACAGCGCAGATAATTTATATTTCCTTGTACAGTATCTGTCGGCACCGACATATATCAACAGATGGTCAGATAATTATCTTCGTATACAAATATACCGGCAGATAACATCTGCAGTTAAACATATAACATCAATTTTATCTGCATGTAAATACAGAATGATGCGCAGGGGTAGGGACTGTTTGCGGTGAGATAGAGGCCAGAGGGGAGGGAACCACCCGGTCAAGCTCACAGTGGGTCTAAAGTGCTAATTGAGGGTCTGGGACTTTTTCTTCAATTCATACATCTTTTATATATTTATCGATAGATCACTTGATTTTAGTGACCAATCATCTCAAGGTATTTCTTTAAAATCAATATTTAGGTTAGATTTTTTTTTGTTTTTTCTTCTGTACGGAACGATACCTTTCATGAGCTCTTGTAGCCAAGTATCAACTTTCCCGCTTTGAAACTTGAGCATCAATATTTGCTATACTACAATACTAGACTATAAGCACGTGCCCAAACTTGCCCATTCAACTTATATTTAAATTATGTTTTCAAAGGAGACAAAATTGAATTCACAACAAAGATCATCTCATGATGATGAACTGGTGATAAAAGGTACAACTCCGCAACGGTTAGAAGTAAGACTATTTTTTGTATATATTTTTGATACGTAAAGATTTATAATTGTATTCTTTACGGTTATTTTAGTGAGTAGGCTGATGGTGTGAGGTTAAACTGTATAAAAGATGTTCTCATTTAATTAAGGGAACAGTTTTTGTTGTTGTACTTTTGTTTAGATTAAGTTCTTGTACAGATAGTTTTATTTTACCTTAAATAATTTTATTATATTTAAAGTGTATATTTTTTTGTATTGTGAGGTTTTAATAGCGATAGAGGTCGGCTTGAATCTCCTAGAAACAGGGGTAAGTGAATAAGTATTTGAATTTTAATCATTCTATTTATGTTGTTGTTATGGTAAAGTAAACAAACAGAAAATCGTTCTTCGGTAGAAAAGAAATACATTTTTCGCATTTTAGTTTTTTTTTATATCTTCTTTAATCAAATTGTGAATCGCCATAAAAGTTGCTCTTGCTAATAAACTAAGCCATTTGGCAAATAGCTTTCAAATTTGTTGACATCCTGGAAGATATTAAATTCGCCTCGGTCATTTATACGCTTTATATGGCGTTCTATCCAAATTCTTCGCGTTCTAGAAAATGAAGCAAGACGTGCATCAAATTCAAAATCAGAATCATCTTCTGACGAACTGTCCAATAAAGCGAGAAGCAATAAACGCGTTTTTAACGCGAACTCATTTTTAAACACTCTGTATAAACAATCCTTACCAAAAAAACAAGTCTACTCAGTCTGAAGGATTTCGAGTGAATGTATCATCTCGTATATTATCGTATCTGTCTAGTGTGTGATGCTTTCAGATAAATAAGTTTTTATACGCAGATAAAATATTATCGTATCTGCGTAATGTGTGACTCGCTTAACTCTATGACCGATATTATACTAATTATAAACTATTCTCATGTCGCCGTCGTCAGGGCGAGTTGTTGTTTGAGTAGTCATTGTGTTACCCGACAAATTGTTAACACATTTACTGTCGTGTTACTTATTTTAGTGCTTCGTCGGCTATCGCGCATCACGCTCGCTTCGTGCGCTCAGCTTGCCTTTAATTTTATCACTGAAAAGGGTCCTAATGGGGACTTAAATAAAAGTGGACTGTATAATACAAAATGGGCTGGTTTATTAAGCCGATTACAATAGACTTAAAGTACTTCGACCGTGACGTGGTGGTAACAAAGATGGCGATGGCGCGTTGTAAGACCGTAGCGGTATGTGCGTTCGTGTTTTGGAAGCCCAAGCCAAAAGTGTTCGGGCCGCAGATCCGCGCGGTGGGGCGGCGGCCAGCGGCGGTGGTGGTGGCAATGTCACCGGACCCCTCCCTCACGTCTCCTCCCGTGCGTCGAAGCCCGGTCCGCGACATCACAGTTGTTCGTAAACTAACCTAAAATGACCATGATGAGATTTTATTGTGACCTAAAGTCTGTACACCATAAGATGTCCCCTGCCGTTATGTTATTTAAACTTATTGTCTAAATTATTTAAAAATATGCAAGTAAAACATATTAATGTAGTGGGTACAATCGGGGAACTTCCCGGTTGACCAGTAGAGTTTATTTGGGAAACGTTTTCTCGTAAAGTTCTAAGGTTAATGAAATAAATTATTCTTCGAATGAAACCTCCTTTGTTGTTCTATTATTGGTAATGTAAACGTTTTCTATAAATCTATTACTTTTTTAAATAAAGCATCCTAAGAAAGCTCTATTGGCAACCAGAAAGCTCCCCGACTGTACATACAGGTTTAGATAATGGGGTAAAAAGGTACATATATTGTTGGCAAGCACTGTAAGCAAGGCTGCCAATTCCCAAGGCTCCAATAAAATGTTCCTTTATGGTGAATGGACTGTACAGAGTGTACAGTCTAGTCTCACGGACTGTCCTCTAAACTACCCAACAAACACTCTCTGCCTGAAATGCAATTTTCTGTGAAACTATTAAGAGGACGAGAGCATAATATTTTTATTATCAAATGTATAAAATTAAATAATTAAAAAGTGTACCAATGCTTTTTATAATAAAACTATATTATTATAGTTCAAGTTTTAAAAAGGATGTTAAAGCAATATTGCTAAGTGAATTCCCTGACAATTCATTTATTTCCCATGGGATATGCTTTTAGTAAGTTCTTGCCTTCAAAAATTAAAAGAAAATATGCTACACTGACGCAGTTCTACACCCCATAGAAAATAAACAATTAAATGAATTGTTTTGGGGAATTCACTCAGCAATATTGCGTTAGTGCCCTTTTAAGACCCTCTGGTGCACCGAAGGGGCTAACTTACCCGGTGCTGCGGAAGCCATTGACCATTTTAAATAAAAATGCAATAGTACCCATATCCTTTGCCTAAACCAATCTTAGACTAGCATGAAAATAGTTAATAATTTCAGTAATTTCCATATGACCTTGTTTATTTTTAACTCCAGCAGTTGAGAAGCCTAAACTCCCAGTACTATCGTCATCATTAGAAGTGCGTCTTCTGCAAGTGCTGTCAGACATGCAGCTGCAGTTGCCAGCAACCGCCAGTGCTTTGTTGCCTGGGTTAGGAGATGTCGATGCTGGTATAGTAGCGAGTCTCCTGGAAAAGTTTGCTACGCAGAAGTTGATCACGTAAGCTGAAGTGTTTTTTCGTTGTATATTTATTGTGATCCATTAACATTCAGTTTATCAGAGGTGGAGGGGAAAGATGGAGGAAGCCTCTGTCATAATGCACACAGAAACTAAAGACATTAAATAAATCTTATAATTTGAGTTGTACATGGGTTTTCTGTAAATAAAGGCTGTATAGTCTAAGCTTATTTTAGTGTAAATGCAGAGCCGAGGTATTGCTCAGAGGTTGTGGGCTTGATTCCCAAAGTTTCTAGAAAATGGAATTAAGTAGGTACTATGGAGATCATATTTGTCTCCGCATTACAAGCAGGCCGCTACACCGGCGTTACTGGCTGGTTTTGTTTATGATAAAATTATGAAAATGAGTCCTGTCTTGCGTAGAGATGGGCAAAGGACCCGATTTTTACCCGACTGCTGGGTTTAAACCCATTAACACCCATAGACCATTTTGTTGAAATAAATAAAATCATTAAAAATAAGACATGTTTCGGACTTTGAATATTTTTGTGTATTGATTTAACAAGAAATTATTTCCATAGCCATGTCACTTTTGACATATCAATAGAAATAAAAAAAACTGTTAAAAGTTTTTATAACACAAAATGTGGGTTTTTATTGGGTTTAAATGCAGTGGTCGGGTTAAAACCCAGTCCTTTGCCCATCTCTAGTCTTGCGTAGATAAAATTATGAAAGGGAGTCCTGTATTGCGTAGATAAAATATTTATGAATTGTTGTTAAATATTAATTATTTACTAAATATAACGATAATAACAGTCCAAGCGAGTGCTTATTTGCATCTAGAATTACCTCCCCATCACAGTACTGATGATGATTACATTTTCTAGCAAAAGCTTATCCCAAAGACATATTTATTTATAAACTTTCTTTAGAGTCGTACATAATTAATTTACCTTAACTTACCTCAACAATCGCATGCTGAGCGCATAAACCACTGCGCCACGGGCTCCTCGTTCTCCTCGTTTACTGTATTATGAGATCTAAACTTTCCTGTGGATGAGATGAGAAAAAAGAGAAGCCTAAAATTATTGTATTTACCTTGCTTGTTTATATATATTATATTACTTTATAGAATCCGAGAGAGAACTGAAAGTACAACAGATGGAGGAATTGAAGTTGTGAGTGCGGAGTCAGTAAGGTTAGCAGCCGTGTTGGCAGCACTGATCGAAGAACAAACAACTACCAACAAAAGAAAAGGTAACAGCACCTACAGCAACTGCTTGTCTTTTTATATAAAAATGTCTAACAGTTTGTTATTAATAATGTAACTTGTTCTTTAATATTTATACTATATCTTGTTGTTTTTAAATTCAGGTGACAAAATCGCAGATGAGGGTACAAATCCTAAAGTGTCAAAGGCGTCGACAGATGAAAAAAAAACTGCAAAGGGTGATACAGACTTAATGGTAAATATACTTGATTGAAATGATACATGTATGACTTGTAAATATTATCGACAACTTTTTTATACATATTATTTGCCACACTGACCTCCATAGTAGCTTTTAGTTTGAATCTATTGTTTTGGCAATGTTAATCCAGCACCCCGACCGCCTAACGGTATAGCTTGTCCTATCGCTATAGCTATCGATATTTCAAACCCCTTACAAGGGCTCTCGCTGACGCTATCACTTTTATACTAAAAATACAATAGTGAATCCAATAGATGAATAGAAATATGTAGGAATTAGACAAAACCCCGATCGTTGAAGAGTCTTATGAGAGTTTGAAGTTTGATAGCCATAGCGATAGCACAAGCTATACCGTTAGGCGGTCGGGGTGCAGGGGGCAAATTGTCTTATTAAAAGTCTATCGCAATCCCTTATTACCCTTTTAATTCGTCATTTAAACACATTCTTAATACGTGGTGTCACTACTTTTAACAGGTATATCGCCGACTATGACCTTGATCTGTTTGCGACAAGTGCAGCAAACTATAAAGCGAACTATAAGCTTGAATTTCTTTAGTCAAAATACGGTTCAGGGACGCACAAAGTAATGACAGAATATCAAAATTAAAATGTTGTTAGTTGTGATAGCATTGTTATATGTATCTATTGATGTAAAAAAAATATTTTTTGTTCTGTTGTTTTTCTCTTTACGAGGTTCTCACATATTAAATAGTTATTGTATAAGAGCTAGCTAGATACTGTAATTTATTATTTGTTTTTCCTGAGATATTTCTTTTTTTTTTCTCTTTTCATAATATTTTATTGTTAGCTATGGAATGCCTAACTCAATTTATTCATTGTTCTCATAGGTAAACTGTTACGTAATTGTGGAGGTTTGTAATAGGCTTTTAGTTTTTATACATCCTACTAAACTGTATTGAGAGCTGTAAACCTTCCTAAAATAGAATAAAGAAAATAAATAAATAATTTGAAAGATATTTACATACTTCAGGCTCTCACTATTTGACATTTGATAGGGATTGTGATCGGGACGCGTTTTGAAAGGTATTGAATGAACGAAATTGAACTGTCTAAAGCAAAGTGACACACGAAAATATCTTTCAAATGTATGGAGAAGTGTCAAGTGAAGTGTCATTTAAAACATCATACATTCCGAAAGGGATTGCGACTTTAAGTTACACAATTTTACGACCTGTTTGGCGCAGGGGTACTAACCCCTCCTTCTGCGCCAGAGGTCCCGGGTTCGATCCCCGGACAAGACAAATATTTGTGTGCATGAACATGTCTATTTGTCTTGGTCTTGGTGTTTAGTATGTATATTAAGTATGTATTTACAAAAAAAAAAGTATATAAGTATTTATCCGTTATCTAGTATCCATAACACAAGTTCTTCATGAAACTTAACGTGGGACTAGATAATTGGTGTGATAGTATGCGAATATGCGAATTGTTTGAATGTGTTCATAACTACCTGTTGTTTTTCTAGATTCAACTTTATTCAACTTTAGACACCAATGTTTAAAATCTATTTGTGGAAACAATTGGCAAATGTGTTATTTATTTGTGAAACCTACATGTGTTTTAAAATTGCTGTTTGTTTTCCTAATAACGACGACCTTGACGACCTGTGTGGCGCAGGGGTACTAAGCCCGCCTTCTGTGTCAGAGGTCCCGGGTTCGATCCCCGGACAAGACAAATATTTGTGTACATGAACATGTCTATTTGTCTTGGTCTGGATGTTTAATATTTATTTTATGTATATATTTAAAAAAAAAAAAAATAAGTATGTTTATCCGTTATCTTAGTATCCACAACACAAGTTCTTCATGAAACTTAACGTGGGCTGGATAATTGATGTTTGTATAAAAAAAAAAAAAAAAAAAAAAAATTCCATAAATCACTATCACAATCACAACACTTTTGAAAGGGATTGTGATAGATTTTGAAATTAGGGGGCTGATCCGAATCCTAACTATAATAATATTATAAATCGAAATTGTGTTTCTTTGTCCTTCCTTCACGCCCTTACTAAGCAACCAATCGTTTTGGATTTTAGAGTTAGTTGAAAGGATGGACAGTAACATAGGCTTTTTTTATCCCGATATTCCTACAGGAACGGGAACCACGCGGGTGAAACCGTGGGCAGAAACTAGTTATTTATACAAACTACAAGAAATCTTAGTGAAATAAAACAACTTTTACGGATATCAAACGCGCTATATTTCCACGAACTAAGTTGTAATTGTCCGTATTTTTAGGTTTTTTAGGGGGTTTTTGATTTTACCGACGTTTCGGCACCTTTACAGCTGCCGTGGTCACGGGACCGTGGTCGTTCGTGGAAATATAAGCGCGTTTGATATCCGTAAAAGTTGTTTTATTTCAATGAACAGTGCGCGCCAAAACATAAGGTGTACGTAAATCTTAGTGAGTTACAGAATGAATCCACATTAATACTGTTCTGTATAAATATATCTTTTTTTGTTTGTGAAAACATAAATCAATCCATTATGAATTTTCAGTCATTATTAGCAATGCCATCGAGTAGAGAAAAAGCTGTGAAGAGGGTCGGCGAGGAGATTATGGACCTTCTGAGTAAACCTACAGCGAAGGAGAAGTCACTGGCTGATAAATTCAAGAGTCAAGGAGGTAGGTAATTTTATTTTATAGGTGTTTGAACATTTTGGCCTCGTCACCGTTCCGCCATTTTGTTATTTTTTTTTTCAAAATAGCGTCGCACGTACCTGTATAAATATATAGGCAACGTAAAGATGATCAATAAATATCATACAACATAATGCCCTAAATTATCAGGTTAGTGAGCTAATTGGAGCTAAAGATACAAAGGTGATATTTTGGGTTGGTGTTATTCATTTTGAACTCGTATATCTGGCTAACGTGACACTGTAGGGCATTATATACACTCCCCGGCACATTTAATGGCCCACCCTGTTATTTTCATACAAACATGCTCACTTTGCGACTATATATAAAAAATATCAACATATTTCTGCAAAGACCTGTATGCAAATGTTTAGGTAAAACGTTCTAAACTGTCCAATGAACACTTTAAAGAGTTTTATTAATGTCTTCCCGTTTCCATGGCTTAAGCATAGCATTACTTTGTGGCCAAATAACATTGAATGGAATCTAATGAAGCAGTCAATGAATGAAAAATTTTATGAATTTGCATTATAGTGTACTTTTTTTTAGTCTAAAATCCAGTGCTTAGGGTCTAAAATAGTGTGAATTACTAAATACCGTCGTGAGCACAGTGCGGATCACTAAAACGCGAGCGACGCTTATATCACGGCGCTTACGTCCTTTTCTTGCGGACTTACACTGCAAACGGAGGTCTCGTGGCTGGAGGCGGTACAAGCTTGGTACAAGCAACTTAAATCCGTAAAACTTTTTTATTTCAATGATGATTGTGCGAAATAACTTAAAATGTGATTATGAAGTAATCATTGTTCTGCCTCTATGGACAAATGCAGTGGTTTCGGAACTCGTTAAAATTGCTAATTGGACAGTCAAACACTCAACCTAAACATTGGCATACAGATCTTTGCAGAAATATGTTGACATTTTTATGTATAGAGTCGCAAAGTGAGCATGTTTGTATAAAAATAACAGGGTGAGCCATTAAATGTGCCGGTGTGTGTATTATTACATTTTTGTTCCTCTGTGTGTCTGTGTTCATTTATATAGGTAATATCGTGTGATGTCATTTTGAAAAAAAAAAAAAATGGCTTCTCATACTACAGATTTTGATGAGGCCAGCCTCCATGCAAAAAAGTTCAAATCAAACCCTTTACCATGATAGTCCCAATGGCATTGTACCCTTAATCTGGAGCTAAGACCTCTTCAGTGACAACCGAAATTGGCTTAAGGTAAAAGTTGCCAAGACGGGAATCGAACACGCAACCTTTGGGATGTCCAGTCCCCTCCGTATCAGGAAGACAATTTAGTAAATAGTCCCTGTGGGATAAACAACATGAAAGTAAAATGACCTATATGTAAGTACAATGTTTGCATGGTATTTTTATTAGCAAAACACATGTTTCCATTAGTCCCATCTGAGAATTCACTTGTGGCCGAGTTCTCTTTTTCCAATATTTTTCTATTTAAAATTTATCATAAGTATAAAAAAAATAGCATTGAAAAATGCAAAAATTGAAAAATCATAAAATAGTACAATTATTAACTTAGGTATTATCTTTGATTTATTTTCTGCGTCAGTGCACCAGACCTTTGCCCAACATGCCGTTTTTTCATTTCAGACATTCTACTTGTATGATGATTTTAAATTTCAGATGTTTTACTAGGTCTAAGTACTTAGGTTTTAGTACCTAGGTCGTTTTACTTTCGTGTCGTTTATCCCTCAAGGACATTGTCCTCCTGATACGTAGGGGTCCAGTCCAGTCCAATGCTTTTCAATTTGAGCTACGGAGTCTTATTATGATAAGCCTATGATGTCTGGGTGAACTTTTTAGATCTCCGTTAATTTTTTCTTGTAAACATTGATTCGATCTATTATTATTTTTTTGCCGCAGGTGCCCAAGTAATGGAGTTTTGTCCGCATGGCACAAGAGCTGAATGCATGAGAGCATTTTCTACTCAAAAGGAAACGGACAGTCCGAGCTATGTGTGCAAGAAGCTCCATTTCAAGAAGATCATACAGAGTCACACGGATGAGTCTCTTGGAGACTGTTCCTTCTTGAATACGTGTTTCCATATGGATAGCTGCAAGTGAGTATGTTTTTGATAATAGACTATTTGAATGACGATCTGTTTGGCGCAGGGGTACTTTACCCGCCTTCTGCGCCAGAGGTTCCGGGTTCGATCCTCGGACAAGACAAATATTTGTGTGCATGAACATGTCTATTTGTCTTGGTCTGGGTGTTTAATATGTAAGTATATTATATATTTTCAATTGGCACCTTTATTTATAAAAAATAAATAAAGGTGCCAATTGAAAATCAGCGTCGGGTCTCGCTGATCGCGCAAACCCGACATATGCTGAATTGGTATCCGATTTTGACGCAGCCGTTAGATTAGTTTCTTTTTTTTTATTCTTTCCCTTATAATTTGTTAAGCATGTTTCTATACCTGTGTCAAATAAATATATTTTCTTTCTTCTTTCTTTCTTCTTTCATATGTATGTATTTTCAAAAAAATATAAGTATGTTTATCCGTTATCTAGTATTCATAATACAAGTTCTTCATAAAACCTAAAGTGGACTAGATAATAGGTGTGATTGTGTGCAAGTAATAATTCAGAGTTTTGTATTACAATTCAATTTAAGTCCCCTTTGTGTGCCCTTGGCAAAGGCCTCCAAACTCTTCGACTTCTATTTTTAGTGAATTACTGCAAAATGATGAGTGTTAAGCCGTTGTTCCCGTCTGTTGTGCAGTCGTTAAACCCACAAATCCGCATTGGGCTCGCGTGGCGGGTCATGGTCCGTTCTCCTTATCCATTCATAAGGCCAGTGCCCCAGCAGTGGGGTCATTGAAATGGTTGACGATGAAAATTGTTTCACCGAAGGATGAATCTGGCCGAAGTATAAGGATTTTAATACATATAGACATCATGGTAACATGGCAAGGAAGTATGGAGAGGAGTATATTGGACTATACAAGGGCAGACAGGAAGAGAGCTAGAGATTTATGGCAGATAACTAAAAGAAAAGACGTGGAAACCAGAGTTCGATCACTGAAATGGAATTGAACAGGAAAAATAACGAGAGAGCATAGAAATAAATAGACAAAAAAGCTTATTGACTGGACCCCTAGAGACAAAACAAAATGAAAAAGAGGGAGGCCAATGCGAAGATGGTCGGATGAATTGCGAAGTCTGATAAACCCACTCTCTGGCTTACATTGGCTATAGATAGGGTGAATAGACTGGCCCACTTGCTCGGCCTCTCTCAGCCGCAAGGAGGCCCGGGAAGCCGGGCGGGCCGCCAGCCATATGGGTGATTACCACAAGGGTCCCCCAAGGCGTAAGGCGGCGAGAGGGCAAGTAGTGAGGGGTTTAGCTGGTAGTACCCCCCCCCCCCCCCTCCCTGCCCTCCCCATTCGGCCTTTCGAGGCCGAGTGGGGGGCCGGGGGGCGGTGGTGTTCTAGGTGAGCCCAGCATAACCGTTCGGTATGCGTAAATGCATTCCCATAGACTGGAAGAGGCCTTTGCCCGGAAGGGAAGACTTATTTATTTATTTACATTATTTGGGAAACAAACAATACAATTTGTCTTATAAGTAAAATAATAACTAAATATATCTTAAATCAGCAAAGTTTCCACTTATTACTAAAACATATATATTTCCATATTTCCATACATTCACACCAATTATCTAGCCCACGTTAAGTATCATGAAGAACTTGTGTTATGGATACTAAATAACGGATAAACATACTTATATACTTTTTTTTTGTAAATACATACATAATATGCATATTAAACATCCAGACCAAGACAAATAGACATGTTCATGCACACAAATATTTGTCTTGTCCGGGGATCGAACCCGGGACCTCTGGCGCAGAAGGTGGGGTTAGTACCCCTGCGCCAAACAGGTCGTAAACATATATACAAGAACATACAGGGTGTTAAACGAAAACGAAAACCACGTATTATCCCCATCGTTACAACCATTTTCTCTTGTATGGGGCCAAATCTATGAAACTGATAGTTAAGGAGTTATTGAGGATTAAAGTCAAAATATTCTTTTTTTAAATTATCGTTTAAAGTTACAGAACCGCTATAAATAACAAAACCAATCAATGTAACCTACTCGTACCTCCTAGACACACGCACACGTTGTTGCACACCTTTCATTGCGTATAAAAACTGACACCCATTTTTTGGAAACTAAAAACAAAAGTCGTTTCCCAGCAGTTATTTTCACATATTCTTATCTAGCTTGATGTCCACTACGCATATATTACGGCTTCGGTATGGCTCTTTTAACACCCTGTATATACATAAACATATATACAAGACTTACAAAGAAAGCTGCTGTAAACACAAAATAAAAATCCTAAATTAGTTAAAATTATTTATGCTTCAGCCATCTTAGGGAAAGAATGTTTGTAAACAAACCGCTTTAACATCAAAAGTACTTTTTTATTACATGTTTTAGAAATATGTGCATTTCATTAATAGCTTACCTATATTGTTCAAGTTTGAAATATGGCATTAGATGTCTGAATGTTTGTATTTGTGGAGTAATTACGAAAAGCGTTCAAATGCTTGTTTTCAAACATTCTTTCCATAAGATGGCTGAAGCATAAATAATTATAACTAATAGTAGCATAAATAATTATAACTAAAAGTAGGTTTTGTACTTCTTTCAAGTAAATAAAGGCTTATAAAGAGACATCATTATCATCATTGTAAATTGCTGCATATGTTACAGATACAGTAGATTAAAGATTTCTCTTTCTTCCATAGGTATGTTCATTATGAAGTGGATAATACAGACCCAAATGCAAACCCAAGCAAATCTGCTGATTCTACGACGAAGAGTTCACAAAATGGTAAGGTTTTATAATAATAATAGCCTTTTTATGTCGTTTTTTTATGTACAAATAAAAATTTTAGTTTAGATCTCTTAGGCCGCGCTCACATTGGGCACGAATTTGTTTCTTACGTATATGTCGGAGCAAACTAGTTAAATCAGCCGTTCAATTGACGACTAGCCCGTTATTTAAACGCCGGCATTCAATGAAATTACTAAGATACTAGCTAAGTTGTTGATTGAAACGTTGAAGTTGAAACGAAAAAATGCACATATGATTTATTAAATGTTACACATTCTTCTTTACCAGGTACAAGTGTGGTCTCCAAACCGGACGGAGTATTGACTTTGACTCCCCCGCAGTGGATACAGTGCGACCTGCGGTATCTCGACATGACATTCTTAGGTAAGCCATCTGGAAACGAATGTATAATAATAATAATATACAAACATACATTAAGTGTCGAACGATGAAATAAATAAATAAAGAATTGCATACAACACGCCAATTATCTAGCCCACGTTAAGTTTCATGAAGAACTTTTGTTATGTATACTAGATAACGGATAAACATACATACTTTTTTTTGTAAATACATACATAATATAAATATTAAACAAACACCCAGACCAAGAGAAATAGACATGTTCATGCACTCAAATATTTGTCTTGTCCGGCTATCGAACCCGAGAACTCTGGCGCAAAAGGCGGGCTTAGTACCCCTGCGCCAAAGAGGTCGAAATATAAAATACGTACGAAATACATACAAACATATCCTTAAACCCCACATCTCTTGCAGGGTTAGCAAAGACAGAGAGATAGAGCATTATTCTTGACGACCTGTTTGGCGCAGGGGTACTAACCCCGCCTTCTGCGCCAGAGGTCCCGGGTTCGATCCCCGGACAAGACAAATATTTGTGCGCATGAACATGTCTATTTGTCTTGGTCTGGGTGTTTAGTATGTATATTAAGTATGTATTTACAAAAAAAAAGTATATAAGTATGTTTATCAGTTATCTAGTATCCATAACACAAGTTCTTCATGAAAACTTAACGTGGGACTAGATAATGGAGAATGTTACTGGGTATGCGAAATCGCTTGTAACTTTGTCACAGTAAAGCCTATGTGAATATAAACACACTATTTTTTGTTCCATGCCAAAATATCAAATAGTTTAGATTTTATAGACATTTAAAAATCCCGTTAATTTGCAATCGCCGCGCGTTGGCGCTGCGTTGGTGTGACGTCACAGGTCATACACTCCTTCCGCGCGCAGTACACGGCCCGGAGACATAAGTGATATAACGTACTTAACCATACTCAACGCTTGTCAGTAAATTGCTGTTTCATTTCGTTTTTGATTTAAGTATATTAGGTACTGTTATCTTCATAGTGAAATTCACAACATGGATGAAGGATATGAAAAAGGGCAATCGGATAATTTACCCAAAATAGATGGACTAATGGTTGATTTTGTTGCTGCCGTAATGCGAAGAGTAAAAATGAAAAAGTAAAAAGAAAAATCAAAATATTTTATTAGGTGACGTTTTTTTTACTGCAGATCTTTCAGGTTTATCATTGTTTTCTTGTTGACATTTAAATTTGTGAGGTACTATGTCTTATTAACCGACTTCAAAAAAAGGAAGAGGTTCTCAATTCGACGGAATAATTTTTTATTTTTTTATGTATGTTACTCGATTACTCGAAGACGGCTGGACCGATTTGAGTTATTATTTTTTTGTTTGAAATGGTATACTTCAAATGTGGTCCCATTGTCATCATGTCAGGATCTGATGCTGGGATCCTGGAGAAAGCCAGGGAACTCTTCAAATATTATAGGCACTCCTATAACGATTTCGGTGTTTTCTATAGTAACTTATGCATATGCTTTCGGAATGCACCATTTGGTGAAGTGGAACTGATGATGAAGACCACAAATGGTTATCGGAACTATTAAATACTTAGCATTTCACGGCAGCTATACGATTACATTAATGTAGTTCATAAGCAATTTATGCTCGACTCAATGCATGTGATGAAGTGCAGCTGATGATGAAGTATCGGGAGAACTCCTCAATAAGTAACGTCCCTGCACCGGGAAAAGCAGCATTTTGTAAAAGGTGATGAGGAGTTGTCATAAGGTTATCAGCGTAGGCACGGGACCTCTTCCATCTTTAAAAATTGTGAAATAAAAACTTTTTATACAAAAATGAAAACCGTCTTCAAAAAACTAAAAAGCAAAAAATAAACCTTTTGGAGTCGGTGCCAGCCAAGGCAAGAAAAATAAAATAGTAGCACGGCAAAGTAGAATGCTTTGGCTATTTCATTTTCGTATAAAAAGTTTTTTAAGTTGCAGTTTGCCCCCAACCAGTTTATATTAAATGTAGTTCCATTATTGTTTTATTGTTTCGCACCTGTGATGCGATCTCTTGGACGACTATAGTTTATTCGTTTGTTTGTGCTACGTAACTGAACCATCATTTCTTGGAATCGGCTCGTGATTCCAAGAAATGATGGTTCAGTTACCACTTATACCTACTTGTACAAACCAAATACAAACTAGATCCTACTAACCTACTGCAAACTATAAAAATACAATAACAAACTACCTATAATACAAATAACATAATAGATTGTCAATGTACCTACGTCAAAATGATCTTCACAACAATATACTTTGCTTTTATCTCCAAATGGATCCAACCTCTTCATAGCTTTTAGCCATTTCTTACGTATTTTAATATCCATTGGAACCAAAAAAAATAACTTTTCGGGTGCATTGGTGGTAGTACTTTTACATTTTGGCACAACACATGATTTTCTTGTATTTGAATTCGACATTTCGAACAATATTTGCGTTATTTCGTAGTGAACCGTACCAGAGCGCGCAACGTACTGCGTGAGTGTATGACCTGTGACGTCACCGCAATGAGCGCCGGCCGGCCGACACTCGCGATGTTTAAAATTCAATATCTCGGGAACTAAGTGACATATCGAAATAATTTTTACACACACTTTTTTTATTTCACATTGACTATAAGAAAAGTTAAAAATCGAAACTAGTGAACATTCTTCATTGGTGTGATTGTATGCGAATATTTATTATTATTTATTTATTTATTATTATTCGACTTGTAGTTGATGGCAAGGCTGGCAACCTTCCACTGTTTTTCCTTCTCAAGTTTGCCAACCCTGCAAGTAATAGTGGCGAAGGTAATCCATCGCTCCTCCCCATAATAGTCTATGATGTATACCATACCATACAATGTTCATCACCACAGACCCATATCGAGATGGTAAGAGTTTACCTACCTTGCGTGTAAAAAGTTTGATCCACGGTCATAGTTTTCCGACCTAAGTCAGTCCGCTTGAGACCATTGCACAGTGTGTTTTTGACCCTCATTTTGGGACAGCCTAATTTTTTTGAATGATCGAATGGAGAAATATATCACAAATGCTAGAGTAAAACTCCCGCGAGCCTCGCTTTGATAGTTTTTGAAAAAATGCGATCTAAGTAAAAGAACCGGTATTTATTTATTTTTTTGTTTTTATTATTTTTTCTTTTTTCTATGAATGTAACACTTAATTTTGCAGTGTGATCGTAAAGGCCTATAATAGGGCAAAATTATGAACCATGAACGAGGAAGCTACGACTTCACAGTTTCAAGCTATTCGCAAAAATATCAAAATCGGAATTATTTTTTTGTGGCTAAAGTATTTAGTATTAGCATTTAATTTTTACTTAAGAACATAGCTACACATATGGAATACTACCACAAAAAAAATCAATTGCTAAAACCGTGGGACTTCGGAGATATTAATTTTTAAAAAGTACCGGTTCGGTACCGGTTTTTGGTCAAAGTCCTCAATGTCACTTTTTAGCAATATCACATACAATTCTTTATTGTAGCTCACCATATTAGGGTAACGACGATTTAATTTTAAAAAGGGAGAATGGGCAAAATTACCCGGTCTTTAACAACTTCAAACTTCTAACATTAACTTTTAAGTATGGACGTGTAGCCTCAAAGGCTCCGGAAAGTATGTTAGTGTCTAAGTTTTGTGTACTTTCCCCACACTCTACGCACCTGAACAACTTAGTAGCTTTAGTTTTAGTATCGAAACGGCCAGTGATAAAGAAGATTGCATCGTTCCACCAAAAACATGTGAGTAATATTCATCTAAACATCGTATAGAGCCTGTCAGGCTACATGCCCATAGTTGTGTTATAAAATATTTGTAAACAACTTTGTTCTCGCTTTTAAATTTTCTTGTAAAACATGGCTGAAAATAGTGAAGCATATCCTTCTCGTTCTAAATTAAAGGCCGTGATCTGTACATTCTGAAAATGTATAATTGTATATGCATCATACATATCACACATTCAAGGTGTAAATGATAAAAAATATATGATTTAAGAAAGCCCTGCTGAGGCAAAGTGGCACTATGAGTCTGGAACGGCTTCATAGCGCCTCACCCCCGCATCCTCCAGGTAATATGTATTAATGCGGGGTTTCAGCATGCCTGACGAGGGTGGACTCCTTCCCGCATTACGTATTACTCATCATCGGAAGATTCGATTGGTAGACCGTGCATTCCACATGACATGAGAAGCATGCAATGGCGGAGCTCGTTTATAATACACTCATTTGCAAAAAAAAACGGGCTGTTTTGATTTTAATTCATCTTTAAAAAGATACAATACTAAAAAGGTTTCAATCGTTTGTACACGTTACTGGCCGGTTTTAAAAATTATGTGGTATTTAAAAAAGTACGTTCTAAATTCAAATTTTCATTTGATGCTCATTTTTACAGAAAACCCCTTTTTATCCTACATTTTTGGCGCGAAGATCCAGAAGTTAACATCGACTTTCATAACTTTTATTCAATTTTTATCGATTAATTTCATATCCTTGACTGTCAAAGCTTTATTTATTGCTGTTTGGCTGTATCAAAAATGGTAGATAAAGTGGTAAAAGCTACCAAAATTATCGCGCTGCTTGAAGAGGGTTGCAGCCAATGTTTCGTGGCTAGGAGGCTAAATGTTAGTCGCTCGACAGTCCAAAGGACCTGGCAGCGATATCAGGAGACTGGTTCCGTCGAGTGAAGGCCTGGTTCTGGAAGAAAACCATGTACCCAACCACGGGATGATCGTTTTCTTGTGAGTCGCGCATTGAGAAATCGCAAATCTTCGTATGTGGATCCTAAGAACAACCTCCAAGAAGTAAGAAATGTGCATATTAGTCTATGGACGGTCAGGAGGAGGCTTCTCGCTGCCAATATACGCAGTCACCGCCCGATCCGCTGTCCCAAATTACTCCGTGAGCACGGAGTTCACAGGCTTAGGTTCGCTTGAAATTGTGAATCATGGACTCAAGAAGATTGAAATAGGGTTTTGTTCTCTGATGAAGCCAGGATATCTCTGTTCGGTGAAGATCGACGTCGGCGAGTGCTAAGAAGACATGGAGAACGCTTTGCAGAGGCATGTTTCGAAGAAATCACACCTTATGGTGGGGGCTCTGTTATGTTTGGGGCAGGAATAAATTCAATGGATCGTACAGAGTTAGTCTTTATTGAAAACGGCTCACTGACTGGGCATCGATACATAACGGAAGTTCTAATTCCTCATGCACAACCCGCATTGGCCGCTCTAGGTGAAGACTCGATTTTTATGGACGACAATGCTCGCGCCCACCGATCCCGCGATGTTAATGCGTATGTGCAAGAGGTCGGCATTCGTCGTTTAGATTGGCCAGCTCGAAGTCCCGACCTCAATCCCATAGAGCATGTCTGGGACGTTCTGAAACGGCGTGTGAGATCAGTACACCCGGCTCCGCAGACCATCAGAGAGCTGAAGAATGTGAGTGGGAACGTATTCCGCAAGCAAGTATTCGGGATATACTCGCTAGATCGCCCAGACGAATTCAAGCTGTGATTTTAGCTAGAGGGGGTCACACTCGATACTAAACATTTATCTGCTTTTACTTTAAAAACTTGAAAAACAAACAAAAAAACTTTTTCATTTTTACTTCATGAGTATATGCACTACTAGCGAACATACACTACTAGCGAGGTTTAGCATTATTTCCCATAAATTGTATCTAAATTTTATGAAATACTGATGAAAACGATTATTTTCTTATTAATTTACCAAATTGTGAGGATAAAACTACCTATAATTATCAAACAAAGCAATATTAACATTTGGAATGGTTCATTGCTTAGGTGCCCGTTTTTTTTGCAAATGAGTTTATTTAGAAAATCCTTGTTGTACATATAATGATTTCCTATACCTAGAATTTGCACGAAATACTTGCCTGCGAGAGCATTCTTCCGCATCCAAGAGGCTGCAATAAAGAACTGTATTTGATATTGCTAAAAAGTGTTATTGAGAACTTTAACCAAAAACCGGTAACGAACCGGTACTTTTTAAAAATTAATATCTCCGAAGTCCCACGGTTTTAGCAATCGATTTTTTTTGTGGTAGTAGTCCATATATGTAGTTATGTTCTTAAGTAAAAATTAAATGCTAATACTAAATACTTTAGCCACAAAAAAATAATTACAATTTTGTTATTATTGCGATTATCTTGAAACTGTGAAGTCGTAGCTTCCTCGTGCATGGTTCATAATTTTGTCCTATGATAGGCCTTTATGGTCACACTGCAAAATTAAGTGTTACATTCATAGAAAAAAGAAAAAATAATAAAAACAAAAAAAAAATTAAATACCGGTACTTTTACTTAGATCGCATTTTTTCAAAAACTATCAAAGCGAGGCTCGCGGGAGTTTTACTCTAGCATTTGTGATATATTTCTCCATTCGATCATTCAAAAAAATTAGGCTGTCCCAAAATGAGGGTCAAAAACACACTGTGCATTGCCATGATAAATCGCGTCACTCATATACGAAAATGGTCAATTGTGCAGTGCTTTCTTGCAAGAGCTCAATAACATTTCGTCATCACAAAATCTTGCTCGTGACGTCATCGTAGGTACGAAAAATTCGATATGCTAGGTTCTTATACAGTTTGAAGTGCTCTTTTCGTCTATCTCTATATAGGTCTGTGTTCATCACCTAATTGTTAACCCCGAGTGGTATCGAACCTACGATACAAAATCCATAGCGCCATGGCGGAGAGACACTGAGAAAAAACTAATGGTGTCGCCGCTCTGGTACCCAAAATTGATTGATTGGCCAATTGTCAAATTAAAATCAAAGTCAATATCATTTAGTTAGTCGAGGCTGTGAATATGAATTGTGGTGAATGATAGCTAATTAAATTAGCGATTTAAATGAAATATTACTGTCGTATGATTTTCATGTCAGGTAAGCCCCGTTTGTGACCATTTGGAATTTTAATGTTTCATCAATAACTATTGAATAACTAGGTAAAAAACGGGTGCAAGAGATTTTCGACCTTATTGTCATTTTTCAAAATTAACGTTTTTTTATAAAACAGCCAAGTTGGTGAACAAGAAAACAAAAACGTCAATAAGGTCGATAATTGCTTGCACCAGCTTGAAATAAAATTCGAAATGGCTACAAAAGAGGGCAGGGACCACTTCTGCCAAGAAAATCATACGACAGAGTAATATTTTATTTAGAAGCATTTCAATTTAAATCGCTAAATAGCTATCATTCATCATAATTCATATTTAATTATTATTTTGACCTTGTGAAGGGAAGGAGCATTCTGCGATTTTCACAGTGTGAAATTGTAGCAGTCAATGTGAAGGGAAGGAGCAGGTGTTAATAATGAAAATCATTTCATATGATTTTTCACATGCTATTCATGAAATGTTCCATGGCTACTGGCAACGCCTAGTCTAGTCTAGGTTGTAGTCTTCTTGTGTATAAGCGCGCAGACCTGTCGCAGGCAAGTTCGCGGTGATAATGGCGGACCCGCCGTGGGACATCCACATGGAACTGCCCTACGGGACCATGTCCGACGACGAGATGAGGTGTCTGGGCATTCCGCAGCTGCAGGATAGCGGCCTCATATTCCTCTGGGTCACTGGCAGGTAACTAAACATTTGGTAACATTTAATTATTATTAATTTAATAGAATTTATTAATTTTGAACTGATATTAATTTTATGATTTATTAGATTTTAGACTCACTTTCAATTAATTTATTCAAGGTATGATAATATATTTTATTTATATTATATTAATCGCTCAAATTTTTTTGTATTAAACATTATTTTATTATTTATGATTATTTGCTGCACCTATTTTATTTTATTTGAAATGCAAAATTAAAATGTTAGAATCTTTTTTAAATTAATAACAGGGCGTCCGATTTTGTTAATGCGTCTCTCGCGTTTTTCTACGGGTGAAAGCTGAAAACCAATGTTTTGTTCCTTCGGGGCAAAAATATACGCTAAACTTTTGCCTCTTTGCATCGCTATGACACACATGCACAGATTTAGGAACTTATGAAATTAAACAATAGTTTGATTTCATGGGTAGGTCTCTATACGAACCTATGTGCCAGCTTATTTTTGTTAGTCCGTAAGTAGTTTGTTTATTTTTCTTTTCTTTTATTTTGTTTATGTGCATTGTGATGCGAATAAATGATTTTATCTATCTATCTATCTAATTGGTTGAATATTAAGGGTTAAAGGGAATAACAGACTTATGTTTTACTAGCTTTCGCCAGCGGTTTCGCCCGCGTGGTTCCCGTTCCCGTGGGAATATCGGGATCAAAATTAGCCTGTTACTTTGCATCCTCTTAACTAACTCTATGCCAAAATCAAGTCGATGGTTGCTGAGTTAGGGCGTCAAGAAAGGACAAACAAACACACTTTCGCATTTATAATATTAGTTAGGATTAGGATTACCAGCCCCCTGATTTTGTAACTTGAAAAACTGCAGTTACATTGCTGCTTTACTAAAAATCTATGTGACAACTATCTTACTAAAGTAGCAATCTAACTATAACATATGTCAAATTCAATCAAGTTCAGAGTTCTTTTTTGCTAATCCGTATAAATGTAGGTGTAAAAGTTATAGGCTACTTAATTCTTTTTGTCTCGCAATGACTTCGGGGCATTAGTTTTAGAAATGTGTATACATATTTTTCATTTTTAGCATTTTTAGAAATGAAGGAATGTATGAAAATGGATAATCTTTGAACTTGTATACATTGAGTTAGAGTAATCCTACAACTTTTGTGCCATATCAACTATTGCTCCAAACGACCAGTTCTAACCATACATACCAATTAATTTTGTTGGCCGGCACTTTCAGAAAAAGGTCAAAAAAGAATGATCTTCTTTTCAATTCAGAAACAGATCAATAAACATGGTGAAAAATAAAAAATATATAACCTGTACTTCTTCTTCTTCTTCTTATCGAGTGAGGATTAGTGGCCACCTCTGGTGTCAGAGTTTATCAAGCCGCCTATAAGGCCTCTGACTTGGCTTAACGACTGTAATCAAATGACAACAGCCGGGACCGACGGTTTAACGTGCCCTCCGAAGCACGGAACCTGTACTGAAAAGCTGTAATTATATAATGTTTGTAGGGCGATGGAGTTAGGCAGGGAGTGCCTGAAGCTGTGGGGCTACGAGCGAGTGGACGAGCTGATCTGGGTGAAGACCAACCAGCTGCAGCGGATCATCCGCACCGGACGGACCGGGCACTGGCTCAACCACGGGAAGGAACATTGTTTGGTTAGTACAGAATAAAGAATGATTCACGCTTCACCGTATCGCGACCAAAGCGACAGGTTTTGAAAATCCATTTTATAGTATGTAGTAGAGTTTAAGGAATCCATTAAACATTGTATTTTTTTAGTTCTGGTACATATTTGCTGAATAATATAATATAGGCTATTTGACAGGTTTTGAAAATCCATTTTATAGTATGTAGTAGAGTTTAAGGAATCCATTAAACGTTGTATTTTTTTAATTCTGGTACATATTTGCTGAAAAATATCAAATAAAAATTCAATATTTAAATAGCGTGCCAAAACGCTACTTTGACAATATGGCGCTGCAATGGGGTCGGTGACGTCACTTGCCTGTATTCTGCATACCATTCCAGATACGTAGGCAAACGAGGTTTACAAGCAGGTGACGTCATCATAAACTCGACGAATCAGGAGCGTTTTGTGTCACGTGACAAACGTTTAAAAAAAGCATTTTTATTTACGGATTTTTAAATAAATTTATTATTATTTTCAACTTACGTTAATAAAAAAACCATTTTTAAATTTTTAATTTATACTGATAACAGTAGTACCCCGCCGGGACTCGGCCGCACGGCGTTGAAATGTCGGTCAAAGTCAAAGATTTTTATTCAAATAGACTTATAGATAAGTACTTTCGAATAGTCCAACAATTTTTTTCCCTACCAGCCATTCAGGACATCTTTTAACTGATAAGAAGAACGGCCGCAAGAAACTTATCAGCTTTAACAGAAACAACAGCATTTTCGGTGGTTTTGTTTCCCGGTCCCGACATGTTGTAACATGAACATACATATGTGCCCGGGCGCCCGCAGAGCGATCAACGTCAAATCTTGGTGAGGTGAGCAGCTCAACAGCGAAATGGACGATGAAAAAATATTAGAAGGTGTGCGCAAGTACCCTGTGATTTACGACATGAGCTATCCTAAGTATTTAGATTACAAATACGAAATTATTATTTGGAAAACCATTAAACTTGCTGTCGTCATCTATTAATTCTTTGTGAAGTAAAGCGAATTTTCCTGCTTCTCGCTTTCTCCAGGTTGGATACACCCCATCTTCTTTTAGTAGTTTCGCTTCGTTTTTCCAATACTTTGTCATGGATGACAATTGCAATAGCTGCGAATTCAAATTGTGTAAATTGCATCTTTTCTTAAGCGTCAAGTCTATCGACAGATGAAATCGCTAGCTGACAAAAACCATATAACACAGATATAGTCGTGCAAATAATACACCCAAACAATACAACAATAAACGGTGTAGCGTGAATCATCCTTAGTTCCTTTGCTGCTATGTTGGTACCCCTGTTGGACATTCGTACCTCGATAAGGTGTCATTATCCCGCTCTCATCTTGCCGGGTAAGCAAGACAGCATCATATCATGCGGCATAACCACGGCAAGGAGCATTTCTTGTGCTATTGATAGTGCCATCCACGAAGACGCGCCCCACCAATTTGTGAGTGTAGCACGCCAATCTGCAAATTTCTGCAGAAAATTTATCTATGGCCGTTATTTTAGACACGTTTGTCAGAAAAAGTTATCGTTAAGCAAGATTCAGAACATAGTTAAAAGTTTAAGTGAAGTATATTTTTCATATACACGTTAAAAAGAGTATATAAAGTAAAACAGCACACCCTATTCTGGAAGTTCTAAGAAATAAATAGTCACTTCACTTATATTTGAAAATTACGAGAAATCATCTAATTAAGCTCGCATATTACGAGCTTTATTGTTTACTTTCGAGTTACATTAGATAATGAAGGTAAATAGTTATACGAGATTTGTTTACTGCTAATAGGCTATTTGACAGGTTTTTAAAATCCATTTTATATTATGTAGTACAGTATAAGAAACCCAGTAAAAGTTGTTTACATTGTCAATATGGCGCTGCAATGGGGTCGGTGACGTAACTTGCCTGTATTCTGATCAGTGGGACACAATCATCCACATACGTAGACAAACGATGTTTACAAGCAGGTGACGTCATCATAAACTCGACGAATCTGTAGCGTTTTGTGTCACGTGACAATCGTTTAAAAAATGCATTTTTATTTACGGATTTTTAAATAAAGTTATTATTATTTTCAACGTACGTTAATAAATAACCATTTTAAAGGTCTTAATTTATACTGATAACAGTAATTGAAACTTTATTTTTCGCATTGTCAAATAGCATATTGTAGTGTTTTTCATGTTTTTTTTAATTTTGACCTCTATCGGGACCACCGTGCGGCGCGGCGGTCTTACAACAATGAAATATTTATTGCGTCTCATTTTGAATGAATGAATGACCTGACGAGTGAATAAATAATAAATAAAGAAATATTTCTTACAATCACACCAATTAACATAGCGAAAGTAAGCACTGTACGGCTTACTGTTATGGGATACTAGGGTAATAGATATAAATACATATCATTATACATATATAAGTATTTATGTGAAAAAATATATAAATAAACATCCATGACTCAGGTACAAATGCTCGTATTCATCATACAAACATTTGCCCCTACCGGGATTCGATCCCAGGACCTCAGAGTAGGCGACACCTTGAAACCGGTGTACAAACCACTCTTCCAAGGAGGTCGTCGAATAAATATTTATTGTGTCTCATTCTCATACATACCTGACAAGTGCATATTGTAACAACGATGGTTATTTCTTACACAGGTCGGGATGAAAGGCAATCCCGAAAACTTGAACCGGGGTTTGGACTGTGACGTCATTGTTGCCGAAGTTCGCGCCACTTCGCACAAACCTGACGAGATTTATGGAATAATTGGTGAATACAATACAACGCCTAGTAGTTAACGATTTTTTGTTTTAAATTTTGTATTGTGTTACAGTTTGTTTAATCCAAATAAACTAAAAAAAAAAAAAAAAAAACCACGATGGTGGTCAAACGCCTGCTCAGTTATTATATATATATAAAAAAAAATACAGGCCCCTAATTGTCTAATTTCAAAATCTATCTCAATCCCTTTCAAAGGTATTGTGATTGTGATAATGATTTCTGGAATTGTGTAACTTGTAGTCGGAATCCCTTTCGGAACTAATGATGTTTTAAATGACACTTCTCCATACATTTGAAAGATATTTTTGTGTGGCACTTTGCTTAGACGGTGCAATTTCATTCATTCAATATTTTTCAAAACGCGTCCCGATCACAATCCCTATCAAATGTCGAATAGTGACAACGTGAAGTATGTTAATATCTTTCAAATGAAGAATTGAAAGGGATTGCGATAGATTTAAAAAATAGACAATTAGCCCCCTGATATTCTTAATCAGAATGGGATCTAAAATTTTGACTTATGTTAACATTTTTTTAACGACGGCGAGACTTAGCCTTCATCAAACCTGATGTTAAGTATTGATAAGGCTGAAGATGGAAGCGAGCCTCTCCGGAATCCCCAATCACTGAGGAACTGGCAATCTTATCTCTAGCTGCCGGAACACGACAATGCTGAAAATATTAATGTTATGGCATCAGACTTAGATACGATGGTGGTAGCTAGCTAGGCGGACTTACAACAAGTCCTATCACCAACCAAACCGAATACAATATGTACCCCCGCCGGGAATCAAACCCGGAGCCCATGGGTTGATACCGGTGGTTGTACCACTAGACGACAGAGGCGGTTAAACATTTATAGATATAAATAAAATAAATAAATATTTCCATACAATCACACCAATTATTTTATTATTTTGCTATTTTAAAGTGATGTTTTTACATCTTAGGTGGAATTAAAGATATAATTATTTTCACAGAGAGACTCAGCCCAGGAACTAGAAAAATAGAACTTTTCGGACGACCACATAATGTACAACCAAATTGGTGAGCAGTTTTGAATACACTAATATTTGAAATATTTCCAGTCTTTGGTTTAAAGATCGAACCACAAAAAAGTTTGCAAGATGTACGTTTATACTTCGGCCATTCTTCATGAAAGAATGTTTGTAAACAAACATTAATTAGCCTTCATCATACCTGATGTTAATTCAATTCAATTCATTTATTTCAAGTAACTTGACTCATTATTTGTTAGTAACAATTGTACTTAACCTATGTTAGTATCTTATATTAAATTAAATTATTATAATTTCAATTTTACAATTCAGAGACTGTATGCACACGACTCATACCCGCACCACCCCGGCAGATGGCTAAGGCTGAAGATGGAAGCGAGCCTCTCCCGGAATCCTCAACCACTGAGGAACTGGCTATCTTATCTCTAACTGCCGGAACACAACAATGCTGAAAACATTATTGTTATGGCGTCAGACTTAGATAAGATGGTGGTAGCTAGCCAGGCGGACTTACGAGTCCTACCACCAACCAAAATTCTTGTCCTGTTATCTTGTAATTATTTCACAAATGCGCTATATTTCCGTTGACTAATACCATATAACAAACTTGGACAACATAAGTAAGCTAGGTATGAAGTGCACATATTTCTGAAAAGAGTAATAAAAAAATCCTTTTTTTGGTTAAGTATGGGCGGTTCGTTTACAAACATTCTTTCCCTAAAATGACTGAAGTATAGTTGAAAATGATTCTTACAACTGTTAACATAGACTTAAAGGAATTTTTAATATTTTGAAAAAAAAAATCTATACTAATATTATAAAGCTGAAGAGTTTGTTTGTTTGAACGCGCTAATCTCCGGAACTACCAAACCGATTAAGAAAATTCTTAGACCATTAGAATGCTACATTTCTCCCGAGAGACATAGGCTATATTTTATCCCTATATTCCCACGGGAACGGACACCACGCGTGTAAAACCGCGAGGATCCGCTAGTGTTTTTTTTTTTCTAATATTTTTTTTAATGTTTATTTATTTAGATTTATTTTATGAATATTTTTAATTTTAGTTATGTTTTTTATATGTTTTCGCATCGCATGAATTTCGGTGTGTACACGTATTTGGATGACAATTTTGTTCGAAAATTGCGTTGCTTTCATTTCATGTTGTTATTGACTGTCACCTGTTGTGTATACCATAAATAAGAAAAATTGTGTCTAGGTCTTAGTATTAATATATCAATGTGTATAGGATAACACTGGGGAATCAAGTAGACGGCGTTCGTCTAGTGGAGCCCGAGTTAATAGCCGCCTTCAAGAAAAGATACCCCGACGGTAACTGTATGGCACCGCCAACGGATGCTCCACACACTTAAACAAACAATTTTATTAAGAGTAAGGTATAGAGATACTATCTTTACATTATATAATACACGACCAAGACAATTATGCTCATGATAGGAATGCGGTTTTGCACTTTTGGCACCTGCAGCCCACTTCTATCACCGCACTTCTCTTATTATCTGATCTATTACCGCTACAGTGATTAACTGACTGATTGATTGATTTGTTGGTTTTAGTTAGATTTTTTAAGTTTTTCTTAGCTATTGAAAATTGAAAATTGAAACGGGTATTAAACGCGTAGAAACGTGATAGATATTTCACCTACCTAATTTCAGTCAGCCCGTGACCACGGCCGATGTAACTTGGCCGAAACGTCGGGAAAATTAGGTAGGTGAAATATCTATCACGTTTCTACGCGTTTAATACCCGTTTCAATTTTCAATATTTATAATGCAACGCGAAAGTTTAAAAGTGTATATTTTTCTTAGCTGTCATGCGCCTAATTGTCTTGGTCAGATAGTACTGTACTGTATTTGACACTCCTGACACGTACATAAAGTATTGTATACTAAACCAGTGAAAATTCAAGAGAAGATAACCCGATGGTAACTGTATGGCACCGCCAACGGGTGCTCCACACACTTGAACAAACAATGTTATTAAGAATTAGGTATATAGATAATATCTTTACATTGTATACTTTACTGTATTTGACACTCCTGACACGTACATAAAGTATTGTGTATATTAAACCAGTGACAATTCAAGATTCAAGAGAAGATAACCCGATGGTAACTGTATGGCACCGCCAACGGACGCTCCACACATTTAAACAATTGTATTAAGAGTTAGGTATATAGATAATATCTTTACATTGTATACTTTACTGTATTTGACACTCCTGACACGTACATAAAGTATTGTGTATATTAAACCAGTGACAATTCAAGATTCAAGAGAAGATAACCCGATGGTAACTGTATGGCACCGCCAACGGACGCTCCACACATTTAAACAATTGTATTAAGAGTTAGGTATATAGATAATATCTTTACATTGTATACTTTACTGTATTTGACACTCCTGACACGTACATAAAAAGTATTGTGTATATTAAACCAGTGACAATTCAAGATTCAAGAGAAGATAACCCGATGGTAACTGTATGGCACCGCCAACGGGCGCTCCACACATTTAAACAATTGTATTAAGAGTTAGGTATATAGATAATATCTTTACATTGTATACTTTACTGTATTTGAGACTCCTGACACGTACATAAAGTATTGTGTATATTAAACCAGTGACAATTCAAGATTCAAGAGAAGATAACCCGACGGTAACTGTATGGCACCGCCAACGGACGCTCCACACACTTAACCTGTCGTGTACCAGGTGACTAAAAAGCCTGTCGTATACTAGGTGGGGTATGACATACCCAACAATTTAAAATTTCATAAAACTAGTATGTTTCAATTATTTGAGTGTTTTATTTATGGAATAATATCTGTACATTGTAATCAATAAATAGGTTTAAATAAATAAACAAAGCAATTTATTATTTTTATTAGTTTTACCAATAAAATAACAGAAACATAAGTTTTTTTAATTTTAGGAATACATTTTTTTTTCTTATATACTAATTTACAATGGCACATGTGAATTATCACAATTCTTTGAATATAGGAATCAATAATGAAAACACTAAAAACTAAACTAGAAATAAACGTAGTTAACATTAATTTTAATTGAGATCATTGGTATCAAAATTACCGCAGTCTTGATAAAAAAATCTGCATGCTCCATACACATTGGCGTGTAACATTTTTTACACGAGTATTTGGTTTTTCTGCCTTTTTAGGGTTCGTAGCCTAATGGTAAAAACCCTTATAGATTTGCCATGTCTGTCTGTCTGTCTGTATGTCACAGCCACTTTATTCCAAAACTATGAGTTGAAACTTGGTAGGTAGATGTATTCTGTAAACCGCTTTACGGTTTGGCTTTAAGGTTTGTGTAAAAACCGTTTTTTTTCATTAAACCTGTAAGTGTGGGGTATCTATAGATAGGTCTTTAAAAATTACATCGAGGTTTCTAAACCGATTTTTTTTCAAAGTCAACCGTTTGAAAGATGTACACTTCCAAAGTTTTGAAATAAGAGTGAAAAATTAAAAAAAATATGCTGTAGTTTTAATAAAAACTTAAAATTGGTTTGAACGAAATATAATTGGCAGTTTTAGAAATCTAGCTCATTTCCCAAAGTGAACTGAAACATTTTTTTTTATTAAGCCTATACGTGTGGTGTATCTAAGTCCTTAAAAATTACATTGAGGTTCCTAAAACAGTTTTTTGTCAAAGTCAGCCGTTTGAAATATATACACTTCCAAAGTGGTAAAATGTGTGTCGTCGTCGTCGTCGTCCCTCTAACTTTTAAAATAAGAAAGTGAAAAAAAATATGCTGTAGATCTTTACAAAAGTTTCAACGAAAATTGGTTTCAAACACTTTACCCAGGAACTAACAAAAGACGTGTCTTTTGTTAGTTCCACGATTTTGTTAATGTCTTCTTCGTATACCAAGTACATAGTTACATTTGTGCAGTCTCTATTTATTACATCGAATGCAGACTCTGCGTCTAGTATATCAAATCCATGAACTTTACGGTCCAGGCGTCTTTTTATAGAGCCCCCTACGCCGTCTTCGGCACCCTTTCCATGGGCTGCTTCAGAAAAGTTCCACGTCACCCCAAGATTTTAGTGCAATGAGTAAAAAAAGTCAAAAAAAATTTTTTTTTGCCTGTATTGGCTTGATGGACCATCGGAATAAACATGAAGGGTGTCAATCTGGGACGAATTTTCTCTAACTGCTAAAGGAATTGGCAGCAAATGAGCCCATATTGCCTCTGCAGTATGTTTGCCTGAATCATTTAATGTGCAGTATGATGCTGGATCATTATTTTTGATATATAGCACACTTGTATGCATAGAAATTTTGATTTTTCGAGATAATAAATATCGTTCAAAACAAACAACAAACAACAACATTGAGGAGATGAGATAACCGCTTTGTTAGTTTTGGGTACATATGAAACAATCGTGTAATCTTTAGTAAAACCATACAAGCAACTACCGACTTCTCGCTGTCTGTTAGGCTGAAACTCAGGAGGAATATCCCTTCTTCATAGTTCCTAAATAAGTAAGACCTCTGGCGCAAAATTTCAATAAGCTCCATTGAAGTAAACCAATTGTCTGCTGTCACATTGCGGTTGGTTCTGTCTATGGTTTTTGTAAGTCGATTGAGTAGGATTCCCAAAGCTTTATTCTTCATCGGAAAGGCCAATACCGTCAGATCCTTATCCGTGGTAAATATAAATATTGTGTACGTAAAGCGTCACAGTATCGGCGAGCAACAAAAATTTTAACCCATATTTGTTAGGCTTTGACGGCATATATATGATGAAACCACAACGGCCTCTAAAGCCATCGAGCATTTGTGCCAAGTGTGTAATTCGATTGGCAGTTTTGCACGAAAGCTTCAAATAATTCCGAGATTGCTGCAATCTTATTTTGCTGATCTTTGTTATCTAGTTTGTGTGTCGCCAAATCGCAAACAAACGTTGAGTGCTAAAAAACGTTTTTATGACATGACACATCTAATAATCTCTCGGCCAGTGCCATCAGTCGCAAAGATAACTGTGGCGCTTTCCAGGGACATCCCACCACTGTTGTTTGTATCCCCTGTAGCTTGTACGTCAAGGTCTATTTCGGGTGATCTCCCTAGTTCCTCAGGAGGTTGTTCTTCAACAGCCGTGCTGTTGTCTTCGTTTCCAGACTGCTCAGATTCGCTATCGTGCTCACTTTCTAAAACAGGGAAGTCAGGGCCTCGGGTCATCAAAATTTCTGCTTTCGTCGTCACTCTCTCTTAGCAACTCCTGTAATATATCATGCTGCCTAACAACCCTTCTGTTAGCAGAGCTCGGCTGTTGATCGTCAGACATTCTATAAAAAAAAAACAACACATTATCACCGCTGCACATAGGAGTATTTGTATGAAAAAGTCGGACAAAAATATTTTATGAATTATTTAAAAAAAATAATGTTGAAGCATTTATTACAAGAAAAATTTAAAGTACGGTACATATCTTTTGTATCACAAAAGTACAGTTTACTAAATACTGAA
The DNA here is from genome assembly GCA_910589605.1 of Chrysoteuchia culmella. Lineage (NCBI taxonomy): Eukaryota > Metazoa > Arthropoda > Insecta > Lepidoptera > Crambidae > Chrysoteuchia > Chrysoteuchia culmella. The sequence goes on from OU342663.1 coordinate 3,447,882, forward strand.
AAAATAATTAATTATGAGAAATCATCGTCATCATTGTTGTTTTCTTCTTCCTCTTCGTTATCATTGAAAGCCGAACCTGCGACCAATAGATCTAATGCCTGTTTAGACAAAGTCTGTCGTTTTTTATTTGTTTTTGGTCGCAGAGAACTTAAATATGGATCCCAACTCAAGAGCAGTCTATTTAAGATATCCAACCCTCGAAAATTTTCTTGCAAAATTCATTTGGTATTGCCGAAAGTTTTTATTACGCGCCTCAGCCGCCTCCTCCGATAATTGATCAATCGGTAATATAGCATTGCTAATTATTAGGGCACCATGCATCAAAATTTTTGATGCCGTGCCAGTGGCTGCGTTACAGATCTTGCCATCAATCATTGTATTATGCACATGCTTAATTTTTGCTATTCCATCAGATGTCGCTACCTGCGTTTCCGTCAGATTTTCTACTTGCCTTTTAATAAATGTGATTTCCTCTTGAATGACATCTTTTGTTTCTGCAATAAATCGTATTCGCACTGGTCTGCAATATCTTACTGAAGAGGGTGTTGGATTCTGCCATATAATCTTTCCATTCGTTCTAACTATTAGTCGCAAAGGAACTAAAGAGCTCTGAAAAATATTTGAGTCACTGTCAGTGGCGTTCTGGAACTTTTGTTTAAATTGCGATTGTTGTGATCCATCACATCCCCACTTTATGATCAATTCCAAGTTTTCTTTTTCCTCCTTTGTACAAGTTTCAATTACCTCAGTCAAGTATTTTAATAAACGTGATATTGTATGATCAAGTAATGCCTGCAGTTGTACCTCAATGCAAGTTTCGGTGACACGCATGGTTTCTAATTTGGCATTGTTTTTTTGCTTTCTGAATTAGAGAATAACATGGATAAATATCTTTATTCATACTATTAGAGCATGTACTATCGGATCATTTTTCTAATACCGGTATTGTTTCGATATTTGATTTAAGAATATCGAATTTTCGATATTTCGATATTTTTCCGATATTTTTGCAAAAAAATAGTATTTTTCATTAAAATAACTAAAATTGGAACAAATCAAGCCTTTATTTAATAATTAAAACAATTTTAACGACTTGTAATTATATTAACTACTAACTTGACATGACACATTTCAAATTAAATAAGCCTAACGCGCAAAAATAACCTGTTACATACAATCAGTAGAAACATAAACATAAGTAAGTTATACTTATTTATAGGTAGGTATAAGTTTTATTTTTATTAGAAAAAAAACTCATAAAACTCAACACAAATATAAAGATCGCAAACGAATAAAGTAATATATTATGGGTTAAAGGAACTTTTTTTAAGACTAGTTAGAGAAATACGAGTATTTAAATAAAATAAAATAAATCTTTCTGATAAACTGCTGAACATACTGTACTAAACTCTACTTAGCAAAAAAAACAACATAATTATAAAGATCTTACTTAACCCAACAAAGTAATATATGAATTAAAGGGACTTTCTTTTCTAAGACCAGCCAGAGATTAAAAATTATTAGAAATATTAGGACCAAATAATGATTTTAAAAATAAATCAGCCTTGCTTTGGCATACATTAATATCAATAATGCACATACAAAACCTAATGATTGTACAGTATAGCCACTGGAGCCTCTTTTATAATAACGTTTTAAGACTTCGTCGTTGACGGCAATGGTAGTTGATTTGAATGAGATCGAGCTTGTTGGAATAACGACCGCAAAAAAACAAAGTGCATCCAAAGTATTATCTTTTAAAGATGACCTAATCTTATTACAAGTGTAGGCATCGATTCCCTATTCCTAATACAATGTAAATTAAAATTGTTTTTAATGCTTTTAACTAGTCTCTTACAATCAGTCAGACATTTGTTGTTTGAATTTCTCAAGTCTTAAATTTTGAAACTACAATATCGAAAAACCGATATTATTTGATTTCAAAACCGGTCTTGCAATATCGGAATTTTCTCCGATATTCCGGTTTTTCGATATTATCGAAAACCGATATCCATGCTCTACATACTATGAATTAATTCCCACTGTCTTCTCGTGAAGTCTCCTTCAACGAAGATAGACAATGCCTCTTCAGTCGTGTGTTTTTTTGCTTTTACTATTTCTAGTTTTGACGCAATAGATTTTCGGATTTTGGTGGCTCTAGTCGGAGTTGCCATTATTTGCTTTATCATTACAGATGCATCGGTATTACCACTAGTACGTTGACTAACACTAGCTGCATAGACCAACTCTTCGGAAGATTCTTGTTCCCGTAACTCCATAGTTTTTCGTCTCTTGCTGCGTTCACTTAAATTTTCAAAACCTTTAGTAGGTCGCCCCGTTTTTGAGTAGTTTTTGCTCCGAAGTTTGGAAGCTTCATGGAGGATGTGAGCCATTCCTCGTTATTATTTAAAAAACGCAGTTCCTCTCGCTTAGCAGCGATCCATCTCTGCTTAAATTGGCTCTTTAAAAAACCTTAAAGCACGAATTAATTTTTTTTTTTAAAGTTAGGGCATTGAGTAATATTTATAAGCTTATCTTGGAGTAACTGAAACTTTTCCTCAAGTTACAGTGAAGGGCACGTATCTTGAAATTTTTTCGACGGAGTGGGGGAAAGTTCGCGCATGTGCACATGCGAGCAAATTAACTGGGCTCTGAATAAAATTTTATTGTTTAGGATTTTTATCAAATGTTTCGTTTCGTTTTTAATGTTACAGTTCGTTTTTATAACAAAAAATACATTTATCATAGGTTTAAATAAAAATTAATATATAAAGATAAAAACCATATTTTGATAAATCTTGTACTAATTATTAATGTTACTACTTCTTTTAAAAAATATATAAATTCTCATTAAATCGATATTTATATTACGTTTGACATATAAGTAATTTTAGTCAACGTAAGTACCTAATTAAATAAATATAATAAATATTAAAAATAATAAAAAAAAGAAGACGCTTCATAAAAATCTTTATTGTTATATAAAAAAAAATCAGTCAATATCTTCAGGTAAAATAGATATGCCTTCCATAAAACTGAAGGTAGGACGAGCAGTGCTGGTGCTTGGCAAGGGGTCGTTTAGTACACGATGTGTATCATCATCTTCGCAGTCGTCGTCCTCATCATCATCATCTGAGCTACTATCGTCATCAGCAAAAATGACAAACTGTTCTGTGGCTAAATCCACCACATGATCGCTTTTTACGTACTCCGCCTCTATACTTTTCACTTTTTCTGTTAATTTTACCCAGTCACTTGCACCCATTGCTGTTACTTTTTCGATAACAAGTTCTTTCACTTTATTTATGTTCCAAGACACATTTTTGCTGGCAACATAACCTTTGATGGCCGCCCATGCCATCTCAATCGGGATCAGATCTGGGTGATAAGGTGGTAAACGTAACACCGAATGGTTGTGTTCCATTAAAATTTTATCTATACTGAAATTTTTGTGTTGGTCTTTGAATTTTTTTATTAATTTGTACAGTTGAGGTTTCAGCATATTGTCCTCAAACTGTATATTCTTGTCCTTCAACCATTGTTGCATATCAGCTTTTTTAGAATTAGAAGTCGGGGCAGGATCATACTGCTTATTGTGATAAGATGCGTTGTCTACAACCATAACTGAATTTGATGGTAGGTTAGGTATCAACTGAGAACGTGTCCATTTCTCATAATTTGTAAAATTCATGTTTTCATGATAGTCTCCGGATTTTGCGCCTGCTTTGAACAAGAGTAGGGCGTTCGGAACGAATCCAGCTTCCGATCCCGCATGTACTATAATAAGTCGTTGACCTTTCGAAATCGGTTTTTTCAATCCCTTAGTGGATCCATCACTCCACGATTTTGAACACGAATGCGCTGAATCTGTATAAATAATAGGTCTTCCCTCTTCTCTGTATTTCTTAAGCCTTTGTAGATATTCTATTCTTTATAAACGAATATTAGTCTTTTCAATTAAAATTTTCCTATTATTTTCAGTCCTCTTCCAGCGAAACCCAATTTCCTTAAGAATTCGCCGTAAACTCCGATCCGATCCCTTAAAACCGATATCGTCTTCGAGTTTTTTCCGCAACTTTTTAACCGTGGGGAGCTCATTGTTAATGACATGAAAGTTGTGGACGCACCTTTTTATTACAGTGAGATCGAAAGCATCTAGTCCTGTTACCGGTTTCTCTCTTGATCTTTTTTTACCCGGTGTTCTAAAGACATGCATTAGACTGGACTCATTAAATTCTTTCACTATACGGCGAACAGTACTAGCAGAAGTTTTTGTTGCTTCTGCAGTGCGTTCCATAATATCCTTCTCACAACTCGTAGGAGACTCATTTTTCATGAAAACGTAAACATCATGAACCATTTTCCTTGCTTGTCTTCTTAATGTTGGATTAGGCATTGTGACACGTAAATCCAAAACAAAACCACAAAAAATAACAATAACTAAACTATAACAACAAAAAAAATTACTAATCAAAACAAGAAAAATTTACATTAACACAAAAACTAACAAAAACTCAACAACAGTAACAAATAACAAAAAGGTGGGTAATTATTTTTGCACGGATGTGTACACGTGGGCTAGCGGGACGTGGACGTGGTGAGCGGGGGGCGAGTCAACTGATTTACCAATAGCGCGCGCCCCTCTCCCTCCGCCCCCGGACCTCACCGCTGCGCGTGCCCAAAATATGCGTTCTGCGCAATCCCCACCCGATTTCAAGATATATGCCTCGTACTGTACTTTCCTTTCGATTCTTGCATTAGGTCATATAAGGCTCGTCTGGTAAAGCTCAGGTCAGAATCAAGAATGCCTGTAAATAAAAAAAAACATTAACATAATTCTACTATCTTACTATCCATACTTTTACTCTTTCTGAATCACGCCAAAACGGCTAAACGGATTAGGATGAAATTTGGAACACAGATACTTTATAGCCTGGTGAGGAACATAGGATACATTTGTTGCGTAAAAATCCCTTATTCCTACGGGACATTACAAAAATGGAAATCACGCGGACGATGTCGCAGGCGGCAGCTAGTGGTGGGGGTGGCATCAATGAGCCAGGAAAAATTTGGAGCACCATATTTCTGCATCCCTATACACGACTGAAATGTTATGTGCATCAATGGTAAGGAAATTTAAACGACTATCTAATGGCGTACTCAGATTTGTTCCAAAATCATCCTGAAATGAGCTAATAGAATTTTTTTTAATGTGAAGAATGGCTCATTGTGGACACCCAGCGGCACACAATGGGCATAGGGGGTGGTACACAATGATCTGGGGGCATACAATCAGCCGGGCATATAATATATATGTATCGTTATCTTTATATTTATTCTAAAGTTTATGAGAAAAACACAATATTTATATTAAAGATATTTATTGCAATCGTTTGAGATGTTCTTACAAACCTATTAAGGTTTAGTTAACAGTAACCTATAAAATTTTCTGTCTTAAATTTTTTAATATTATCACTTTTTTAAACATAACCTTGGATAAATAACAGTCTCATTTTTTTAACACAATAAAACAACATAATACGTAGTATAACTGAGTATCTAACGTCTATAACAGTCTCACTGAGTAGCTTTTGAGGCACTTATTATAAAAAATAACATTGCAGGGAATAACGCATTTTAGAAACCCATTCCCATTTAACCCATTCCCTTGTGGGTTCAGTATATAAAAATCGGGCGTGTTCCTTTCTTCGTGTATTTCGATCAAAGAAGACAATACAGGATGTGAAGTGGATTGTACAGCGAGCTATAAGTAAAGTAATCCCTGATTCTAAACACCAAATATGACGATTATAAGAATCTCTTTTTGTAGGGCGCAAGAGTTGCGTGAATGAATATCGATCGATCGAACCGAGCAGAGAGAATCTAGACAGTTTGTCAAACAATATTCTCTTGTTAGCCTGTGGTAGGCAAAGGCGAGTGCCTATGCCGCACATAATTATGACATAATCAACACCATTGTAAGTCGATGCACGACTTGTGCTGATTGTGCCTTCGACTACCTAATAACAAATATTATCTAATAAAGTCTTTAGTTTACTTACTCACAAAAAAAAAATATCAAAAACAGTCTTGAAACAGTCTTATTGATTAGTATTTTAGGCACTGTACTAAATCTTAATACTGAAAAAGTTACGATATTGGTAAGAGTTATTAATCTTACTATACCTTTTAGTAAGAGTTTTTACTCTTACTAATACCGTAACTTTAAAAGTGACATTTCTACAGCAAATTTGTATGTCATGGCACGGCGATTTGTGCCTTCGACTTTTGGTGCTGGCAAAATATATTTGATGTCCAGCCTTTTAACACCCGCTGTGTCAGGGACAAGAGGATCAATGAATTTTTGCTGGGCCTTGCTCTTTAGCTTTAAAAAAGAAACGAAAAAGTCGCACTCTTCATCATCGTCGATGACTTCTAATATTTGACCGACATAGTAAACATTATCGGTTTTTGATTTGAAGCGGACAACAACATAATCATTGACGAAAGGCTGTCGTGGCAATGGGGGAAAGTCATCGCTCAAAATGATTTTGTCATCTTCGGAGTCACTTATATATGCTTCGCCACAGGAAGACGATCCGCTGGCCTGAAAGTCTTCATCCTCATCATTCGACGTATCGGAAAGAACTACTTGTTTCATCGCTTTTTTTGTTTGTTTAAATAAATCCTTCCGGGCTTGTTTGACTCTTTTAGTAGCTTTTTTGGTTTGGTTTTTGTAATTTTTCTTTTTTTCTGAGCCAAGGCTTCTTTTTCAGGAGTATCTGTTGCTATCATACTCTTGCCACGCTTCCTTGTTGCCTGTTTCTTTCGGGGTTCTGCTTTAATTGGTGGACGAAATGATTGGGGTGAAATAAAATTACTTGGTCCAGAAACATCAATGTCAGCCTTTGAAGTGCTTGGCAGCACAGGAGTAGTAGCTCTAGTAGTATAAGATACAATAGCACCTTCAAGTAACTTCTTTGAAGTGCCTGGTTTGACAGTAGTGTTCGTGATAGTTATGGGAGTGTTTGGTTCCACGGCATCGAGCTTAGGTTTGGTTGTGCATGGGATTGATTCATTAACAGCTTTGGCGTCGGCTTGTTTCAGTGTCATGGGAGTAATTGTAGATGTTTGGGAAATGGATTCGTCTTGTTCTAATATCGAAGGTGATTCGCGGGCTAATGGTTCTGTATCATTATTTTGAACAACTGAAGTCACACCCGCCGATGATGTCTTCTGCGTCTGTGTCATTGTTGTCATCAGCAGCAGGTCTGTCTGTTACAGAGCTTGGCAGAAAGTCTATATCCGTAAATATTGGGTCATCGAACGGGTAAATTCCACATTTTTTAAAAGCATTTATTATGTTCGATGGGGTCATTGATTTGAGGTAGGCTTGTCCAACACATTGCGCAACATTATATATTGTCATGCCTTTTCCAGGGTTGCGTATCATAAAAGAGTCGACTGCAGCGTTGTAATAGACTTTAAATGACCCGTGCAACCCGACATCCAACGGCTGCATTTTAGCTGTAGTGTGCGGGTGAAGAGTCAATATAGAGAGAGCGGGTGAAGAGTCTCGGTGACACACGCGTTCCTCACCGAATCTTGCGATCAATTCGCACTGACTTGAGATAAAAATCCAGCTCTCAGGTTATCGCGTTTCTTTCTTCACGTTGAACCTAGCCAGTTGAGTTGAATTGAGTTGTTTTCATTCATCAAAGCAATCCCAAAACGTGTCATAAGCTTTGCGAGATATATCTGACTCTGTCTCCTCTCCTCTACTCTATTTAGCCGGCGTTGAAGATGAACTGCTACTTTATGTCATTAATATAAATTTCAAAAATAGTAGGTCCAATATGAAGGGTCCACTGCAATAATGATGAATGTCCTTTGTCTTTTGTTTTAAGATAATTGGGTTTTAAATTTATAAACAGTGTAAAAAAACTCAGACCTGAAGATAATAAAATGTTGTTTATTAAAGTTAAAGTATATGTATCATATATTATTTCTTTGGAAAATATTCATTCTAAGGGTATTATAAACTAACTAAAAATAATATTATCTTAAGTAAGTCTTTAAAAATCAGGACTATAATGAGCACTGTCCACACTGCGTTGACAGTCAATAATGATAGGTGTCCAAATTATTGTTTTAATTAACTTCCAATTCTTTAATATTTGCAGCATGAGGAAGTTCATCGAAATTACGTCTCGTTTCAGGCCTACAGAACTTTTTCAGGAACTGCAGGTCGTTATATTTTGCTGTTGATATAGGCAGCTTCTCTTTATAAGCCAAACCAGGTAATTTTAATTCGCCCTGATTAACTGCCTTCATAGACCGAAAAGAAACTGGTGTGTTGACAACACTTGATTCCCATGGACTGTTATTAAAATTTCTGTGAAACATGAGCCGTGGATGTTCTTTCTGGACTCTAAATTCTGATTTGACAGCAAGGTGGCGGTCAGTGCGAGGCGCCCGCGCTGGACATTTATCGTTATTGCCATGAACACCAGTGACGTTGAGCGTTCTAGCCGTGTAGCCAAAATATTAAAAACATTTTATCTCGGGACTGCAAGCGATATTGCTAAGTTTGTAAACAAGATTTCTTAACTACATAGTCAAGTGACCGAATGGCATTACTAGTTAAGAATTAAATGTTTTTGGACATTCATCATTATTGCAGTGGACCCTTCATATGCTTCCTTGGGGAACTCCACTATCGTTAAGTTCAAATATTGGTCTATATGTTTGTGTATCATGTTTTTCATCTATGTGTTCAACTTCGCATTACGCATTGTAATCTATTTTTCAAGTAAGATTTTAACCAATCATGAGCTGGCCCTCTTACTCCATAGTTTTGCAGTTTGGCTAGTAGTTGTGTGTGAGAGATGCGATCGAATGCTTTCGACATGTCAATGAAGATCACTGAGGTACATTTACCTTCTTTCACATTTTGTAAAACATCGTTGAAAAATTTATAGACTGCTTGTGATGATGTTTTTTTTTAAACATCTTACGAACCGCCAAAATGAAAGCTTTGTATTTCCTTGTTGTGTTAGGTACAAAAGTTTTCCGAAAAATCCATATGCCGTGCCGTGGTACAAAGATTCTTTCAGCTGTTGAATCGACAGCAGGGGTACTAACCAGGGGCATGCATTGGTTTTCCAGCGAGGTAGGCACTATAGATTTTAACTAGTCGTAGTTGCGATTATCATTTTGAAAATAAGAGGTTAGCTTACTAATAATATAAATGCGAAAGTATGTCAGTTTGTTTGTTACTGTTTCACGCTAAAACTACTGAATGGATTTTGATGAAACTTGGCACAAAAATAGTAGATAGCCTGAATTAAAGCATAGGATACTTTTTATCCCGATATTCCCGCGGGAACGGGTGGAACAGCGGGCAGCCGCTAGTAATGATATAAATTCGCTTACCACTTTTTTGCCGTATTCTTGAGGCTGTAAATAATGTTATGTGAACATGCTTCCTTGGTATAAATGGATAATTTTCATAGGCACCTGGCGGTCGAACGAATTTTTCACCACCACAGATATCTCAAAAATGTATGGATAATAAACATGACTCTTAAAAAGTCACTTAAACAATGTCATTTGAGCGATAGCTGTAGTGGCTTAGCCCGTTGCTAATTTTGTTTTATGTCACTTCACTCACATCACTCACGAATACCAGGTTTAATATACGAGCAAAATAACAACTGTTCGAAAGGTTACGTACGTAATTTCTGTAAACAAATCCAATCCTCAGCACAATCGGCACACTCTAATTTTTCAATTAAATTTTAATTGCATAATACTTATTTTATACACAAACACACACACCAACTCCTTTTTTCATAGCACTAATACTAAACACGGAAGGAAATTAACAAAACAAGTAAATATTAATGTAATTATCGAATTAACTCGTGCGGGCGTAATGTCAACAAACACAATAAAAACAAAAACATGGCCGGCACGGCAGCACTCTTGTTGCAAAACTTTTCTATCTCGTATTAAAAAGTGTGGTTGAATTGAAAATGTCAACAAACACTCTTATGGCAGCGCAATAATGTTGAAACTCGTTCAACAAAACTTGCAGAGCGAGCTATGGGAGCGAGCACGGAGCGAGTGAGAGATATGGGGTTGGGGGTCGTCGTTTTATCTCGCGACAGTTCATTCGGCCGGCTGGCCGACGAGTAAGCGTGCTTACCTAACCCATTTCAATTGAGAACGTCATGTCTTAGGGCGACGACGTTCACATTTTCGGTAAACATTATACGCGGTCGTATTACCCTTGACCTTGACTTTTTATAATTTATGTTGTATGAAACGCTCTTGCTTCGAATAGGCAATCCGGAGCCTGCCTACTGTAAGTATTTAGCGTTAGGAAAAATTACGACATTGAGCAAGCTATTCGTTAGATGGCGCTGTTTTACATATTGGGTGAGGTGTTGAATTAGACATTTTGTTATAGAATATCTGAACCATATTGAACTAAATTAACTTTATATTATTAAATTAGTGGCATGTTATTTAGGTTTTTAATGAGGTAGGCACTGCCTAATTGCCTATATGATATGCACGCCCCTGGTACTAACCCCACCTTCTGCGCCAGAGGTCCCGGGTTCGATCCCCGGACAGGACAAATATTTGTGTGCATGAACATATAACTTTTTAATTTTGCATTTTTACAATGCTATTTTTATGTGATAATTTTTAATCAAGTAAATATACTAGAAAAAAGCAACTTGGTCGCCCTGACGGGACTCGAACCCGCATCCTTGGGAATCCGGCCCAATGCACTGACCAATTATGCTACAGAGACCTACGAGAACACGTTGAAATTCTCTAGTATATTCACCTTTTTCTACGGTGTTGGCCACCGTCGTTTCATCAATGAGAGAAATATCCTCGCATTCGAAAGAAACATCTTTACAGATGTTTGTTTGTTTGCATGAACATGTCTATTTGTCTTGGTCTGGGTGTATGTATATTATGTATGTATTTACAAAAAAAAGTATATAAGTATGTTTATCCGTTATCTAGTATCCATAACACAAGTTCTTCATGATACTTAATGTGGGCTAGATAATTGGTGTGATTGTATGGAAATTTTTATTATTATTAATTATTATTATTAATGACATTATACTGGTGTACTATGTTAAAAGAAGGTCGGAATTTTTTTTCCATATCATTTTAAAGCTTTTTAATGAGATTTGCAGGTAAGATTTCCTGTGTTTCTTTTTTACATTTCATTACAAATCGTTCTTTCTTTGTTTTCAGATCATATATGGACTCTTTTTTACTCACCCACTGTTGCATTATGCCTGGTTCACATTATTCCAGGCCAGTAATCCAGCGAGTTAATCCAGTCCGGTGCTGGACTGGATCATATCGTTCACATTATTCCAGTCGTTCAAAAGCTGTTGGATCGGTAATACTAATGTGACAATGCTTTCAAGAAAGGAGTTTGAATTTTTTTTTCTCCCTGTTTTATTTCATACAGAGTCGTCAAATTGAAAAGTGAGGTAAATTTCTATCACAAAAGAAAATAATAATTATAATATTACATTTTATGGTTATCCTAACCGTAAACAATTTTCAACTCGCAAGGAAGGACTTACATTTAACATTTCTCGCATTACAAGGTTACTGTACTGCAAGTTGTGACGTACATACAGGTCGATAGCAATTTATTTTAGATGAAAATATTTAAGCTCTAAGCACAACGTTAAGACAAGCAGACTGAAGCAGACCCATTTCCGCTGGCGGCACCCGTTCACGAGCATGACGCATTAACCAGCCACCGCTTCGCATTTTCAACATACTTTGATGATTATGCACTGTTGTTAGAATATGTGCCTTTTTTAGAGCAGCAAGTTGAAGGTCCATGTTTTCGTGGACCGTGCAAGCACAAGTATCACGATTCGATAGCTTAGGAGGAACCACCCAAAATGGTCGGAGTCGGGTAAATAGGGAATAACCGATTTTAAATGGAACGGTTTTCAAGAACTTCTCATGAAGATTTTTCATAGTGTCTTGTAGGTATCTTTTCTGTTTTTTAATTTGTTTACGAGTCACAAATTTTTTCTTGCCTTCTGCTTGACGGCTGTTGGAATCATCTTCTAAAAATTTCTGAACTAGACTTTGCACTTTAACTTTGACATTATAATTTTTTATTGGCTGGTTACATCTTGTTTTTTTAAAAGTCACTGCTTTGTTTGGTATTCTCCATAATTTGTATTTGTATACTACATTTCCGGATATAGCTTGTTTGAACTTTCTTTTATCTTCATGACTCTTTATTTTAGTGTAGTTTTCCTCTAATTGAATTTTGATAACTTCTCCGAAAAGGGCTTTCTTCACTAATTCCTTCTTTTTAGTTATATCTTCGCTCATTTCTTCAATTCTGGTTTTTGGAGTTTTTTCCGCAGATTTTACAACTTTCTTCAACTGCCTTTTGACTCTTCTATATTTTTGACGCTGATTGTTCAGTTTAGTTTTTAGTTTTGAAACCATTGCTTTCATCTCTTTTAATTGCTTATTTCTCAACTTTCTCTGTCTTTCACTTCTTCTTTTTGCTTCATTTGCTCTTTGATCTTCGCTCACAATGGGCCTTATTAGTCCATGAACTATTGGTTGTGCTTCATCGTTATTAGTTGAAGGAGTATTCTGGCGCACCAAATTATCAGTAGTATTTTTCAAAAGTTGTTTTTTTGCCTGTACTTTGATGAATATTTTTTTCCATTCTTTTCTATAAGTTTTTTATAGTTAATCGTTGCTACCGAGGCGTCATGTCTTTAATATATTTTCTTTGTCCTTTTTCTTTCTTTTTTAAGTATTGCAACCTTTGTTTCTCTTTGCATTCAGGTAATTTAATGGGGTCGCTTGTAATTCTAGCTAAGCGAGCCTTTTCGGCTTCTCTTTTCTTTTTCAGTATATCTTATCTATCCTTAGACATGTTTTGTTTTTTTCTAGGAGCCATGATGTTTTAACCTGTAATAAGTTAAAGAAAATGCTCAAAAAGGCAGTACTCTGGAAACACGTCAGTCCTTTGGCACAATATCAGGCAGCGGACTGACGCCAACGGACTGACGAAACAAATATTTTTAAATACCAAAAAGCTACATTTTAACAAATCAAAGTTTATTACGTATAAATTAAAATATAACACAGATTTACAAGGAAATAGCGACTCACCGTAGGACTGATATTTTGTCTGGATCGGCACGTGTTTACACGACTAACACAACTCTAGCACTGGCACAGTAATGGCGGCCGAACAATGGCGCGGTCGGCAGCTAACTTTAATACGAACCTTGAAATTTAACGCGGATTTGAATTTGAGTCGCCGGTATTTAGCGGGAAATTCAAATTCGAACAACACACAACGGTCTGACGAATAAAACTGAACACAAAGTTTCTTAATATTTTTACAACAAACGGTGAGAATATTATCCATCTTTTTTAACGTAACTCTTACCTTTTGTTCTCGACTCGTGTCTTAATTTTTTTTATTTTTTTTCTTTTTCTTTAAACCTGCTTCCCCTACCTTTCCTTCTTCGGTGGCTACTTTTTTCACCTTCTTTTTCTTTTTACTTGGAACGTTAGTCTCGTTCTCGGATTCACTATCATTATCAGTCTCTTTCCAGGATGTGGAATCCCAAACGAAATCTTCGTCATCAGAGAGGAAATCAACGTAATTTTTATTAATAGCCATACGTGTACTTTTTTCTTTTTTTTCTTAATGACTTCAGACCCCTGCTCCTCAATTAACTCGTTATTTTCTTGACAAACGTCATCTTCTTCTAAAGATTTTCGTATCATATCCATTTCGTTTTCTGGTATAATATCTGTTAATGTTGATTGTAGATTTTGCTCACTCATTTCTAATTCTAGCAGATTATTGTCCACCTACAACAATCAGTTTTGTACTTATTTTTATTACTCGTAAACCAAGACATACCATAATTTCTTCTGGTTCAAGATGTATTAATATATCTGAGATAATCAGTGATTATCTCAGATATATTAATAAAAAATGAAGCAGTTGATAAACGTATAGTGATTATTAATCACTATACGTTTATCAACTGCTTCATTTTTTCCGTTTCCCTAAAAAGTAAAATAGTAAAAACAATGATTACTAATATTGCAAATCAAAATAATTATTAATGTGTTACCAAACGGTAATAGCCTTATAAAGCCAAATATGGTAGATAGGGACCATCAAACTGAACAACTTTTACTATGGGACTAACACTGGAGTCGCAAAATCATACAATTATTATAACACCCCTCTTTGCACTGCGTCGGGGATTAAAAATAATAACGCCTATCACATTCGGCTTTATAAGGTTATTACCAAACACCCTGTAGATATGAAACTTTTAAAACCTACCTTCTGATTCTCATGGCCTTTTTTAAACGATATTTTTTCTGAAACCAACATTGCTTCATTTTCTTCAGATAGTACGAGTTTATCACACTCGATTTTATTTAATATTTAATATAGACAAATCTTTGTTTTGATCTTTGTAGGATTGACTTCCTAAGATCAACAAATAAGACTAACGTCGACTTACACACCTTTTGCCGATATTTTTCAAGCTTTTTGGTGGCTTTTTAAGATATTTAAAAAAATAGCAAGAAAAAAAGAGATCTAAATCTCTTTTTTTCTTGCTATTATTTGAAATATCTTTAACGTTACTTTTATAGAATTTCCTTCTATCTGACTCCATTTTAAACTGAAAACAAAGTATGGATAGTAATTTATATTAAAACAACTTCAAATCTACTCGGAAAACACATTGTTTTCCATAAGAAACATTTCGCACGACAACAAACAAACGCAAGACGGCAAATTATAAAAGCGACAGCCGAAGGTTCAAAAAAAAATCAAAGTTGAATTTATAATTAATTTATTATAGTAAAAAATACAATTATGTAACGTGACAATTGTTCGATGCTTGATACAAAAGTAATTTTATAATGACGAAACTCCGTCCGGTGTCGGGGCATCACGTTGTGCTGCGTCGGCGCCTCGTGAGCCGTCGTTTCCATGCGGCGCAATAATTAGGTAAACTACTGTCAGCGGTTCGTATGGTAGAGCGATACGTAACACCTCCCCCCGCAGATCAGCGACTATTAGAAACCCTTGTTTGAGATGGTCGCTGAGATGATTCTGGGATCCTTCTTTTTACTTTGATGGTTCATGGCTTTCAGGTCCGGAACTGCATAAACGGCATCGGGGACGTCATCACTGCTTCCTTTGGAGTTATTTCTCGTATCAGTGCTACGGTTTCGTAGTCGTCTAATTGCTACGACGGTTATGAGTGCTATGATGCTTATTAATAGTATGGCGTAGATCGGGATCGTAGTATGGTATAAGGATAGGTCGTTGGCTTGTTCCAGATGAACCGGAGTCTGCGTGGAGATCTTCGTATTAATGGAATGGAGATTTTTCAGGTCAACCGTGTTTAAGATGAATCCTAGATGTTCTTGGGGCCTCGACTCATCATACGGAGGCATTTCCATAATCTTCACTGCGTGTCCTTCGATTCGCTCGTTAGTGTTAGCTATAGTGAACTCCGGCGTCTTCAGATAACAGTTGAATGGGATGACAGCGAGATAACTTCCTTGTAGCATTTTGTATAGTTCTTGACCACAGGTTATCTTGATTTTGGTAGGCTTAGGAAGACATAGCGTATAGTGTCGGTCATCGAGTTGTTCGAGTGCTTCTTTCTTAAGTGATACTGAAGTTGGCTTACAAGATTCATGAAGTTGCTGTTTGCTTATGAGATGCTGGATACAGTCGGGATCACTCTGGATTTTGTACTGGGATTGTGCTTCGCAGAGAAACCAGGAATTTACCTTCGGGCATTCAGCCTCCATGTACATATAATCTGTCCTAGAGGTTGCTATGTAAGGTAAGGGAGGTATTAGGATTTTATTATTTTTATTTGGGATGATAGCTAACTTGTACAAGTCAAAATTGGATGGGAAGGCAATCGGCACTTTAATAACTATAGTTATCTGATTATCTACGTAAAAATAACCTAACTTAATTATGTCGTAGAAATCTCTATATTCTACGTTAAGGACCTCATCTTTAGAATATAATGTCCTTAGTTTACTTAATATTTTTTTTACTTCTACAATACTTATAATGAAATGGGGCGTACTCGATGTACGAATAAAACCTAATGTAATATCTAACTTATATAATTCTTGAGATAAATCCTCAACATTATCTCCTAAGATAATACGATGCTGCGCCAGATGGCCAAGTCCAAGCTGATCTTGTTTCAGCTGAATGTTTTTATCACGGTTACGTGTCGGTTCTGACAAAGCACCAGAAATCTCAGCGTTTAATGTCGGCGCTTTGAGAAATTTGCAATTTTCGGGTATATTGTAATCTTTCAGTAACTTTTGTTTTATTTCAGTGGAAAGACCTTTCTTTAAAATTGGCGTCATACGTTGAACTAGAGACTGATGTATTTTTTCGCCGTAAATCGGCTGTTCATCTGCTATGTATATTATAATGCTAATAAAAGATCTGGATCCAATTCTGATGTCTCGTCACATTTTGGTTCTGGTGGGTTTTCAATATTCCCTTCCAGGAGGGTCTCATTCGGGTCAACGTTTTCGTTTGATTCGGTAATGATTTCGTCTTGGGGGACGTCTGAAAACATGATAAAAATCATGATTAATTTATTTACTTATACTCACGTGTTGACACTCGGTCAACCGCCGGGATTTTTATATGCATCATGCTTAACTTTCGTGATATCCTTACTGTGATATCCTCAAAAGCAGCTTAGAGACGCCATTACAAATGCGCATTCCACAATGTTAATTTGCTATCATTATATTAAAATTATGTAATATAACGGAGCCCCCGAATAGAAGTAAAACTTACCTTCGTTATTTTCGGCATCAGACGCAGACGAATACACTATCACACGTTTTCGCTTTTTACTTGCTTTTTCTTTTAGCGATTTAATTTTATTTTCGTAATGAGTAATTTTGTCTTCTGTTTTGCGTTTAGGCATAATGAATATGTAACAAATTAGAAGCTTTCACTGCGATTTAGTATTAAAAATCACCATTGGTGCGTGCTCGTTGCCGCGCACGATAAAATAATGACAAATGACAGGATGGCGCGGGACCGGCAAAGGTAAAACGTCGTAAAGCCTAAGTATACTTTCAAATAGTTTTGATTGAATTACGTGCGGAGTTGCCTGTATGATAAAAGGACTACATGTATCTATTATATCTGAAGATAGAAGCGTACGAAGTATAATTGACATCGTAACATGTATTTGTTGTTTTATCAAAGCTTGTGTTTTTACTTCATTATTTTGCATTTGTCTTATTAATTTCGAATACTTTTTACGATCTTCATTATCCATAGTGCCGAACAAAGCTTTTAAAACTGTTCCTAAAGGATTTATCAAACCGCGTTTGTTTCTTTTATAATTAATATTATTATTATAGTTATAACTAGGTAAACTATTTAGTTTTGATTCTATATCTAAACATAACGTTTTTATCAAAGGCCTAAAATGAACCGCATGATTTTTCGTATATTGGGAAATTTCTACATTATTTAACTAATTAATAATAGGTTTTAATTTATCGTATGCTTTTACTACGCTACTATAGTCTCTAAACGTAACTAATTTCCATTCACTATTTGTATTATATATTTCTCTAATTGGATTCATAAATAATCCTGTGTTTTTGCCAATATTTTCTATGTTGGCGCCGACGATGTAGAAGGCTGTTGTGCATCTGAAATAGAACGTCTAAAATAAGGTTTCACGTTATCAATAGATACCGTTAATAACTTATTTCTATTTAATCTAATATTTAATGTTCTCGATGTCACCTTAACAACTTCATAAGGTCCTGTCCATTTGATCCTAGTGCCGGTTTTCTTCTTATCATTATATAATACATCGTCTTTTATTTTATAGGTATGACCTTTACGCTTGCTATTAACTCTCGCTAAGCTTCTTTCTTTGCTTTTAATATTAGTTTCCTTAGCTAGCTTATGCAATTTGTTCAATTTGCTTGATATCGCTTTGTAATAAAAACTAGTAGTCCTATCAGTATTTATGCTCCTTAAGTCATCTCTTGTTTCGCCGAACATTAGCTCTGAAGGTGTAAAACCTGTTGCTGAGTGCTTCGAATTATTATAGGTCATAACAGCTATGCTAAGTGCTAAGTCCCAAGGGATTTTAGAGTTAGCTACTAGACATCTCATGGGGTCTTTAATTGTCGCATGAACTCGTTCTATTCCTCCATTAGATTGGGGAAATTACGTTAGAGCTTCCGACTTCTGTATCTCCATAATTTCACAAACTTTCTTCATTGCTTTTGAAATAAATTCGGCTCCTAAATTCGAGTGAAAGCGAAGAGGTATGCCTAAGTGTGGACAGTAGCATAATAATGATTTAATTACTTCCGTAGTAGACTTCTGTTTTAATACATAAGCAGCTAAATACTTTGTCAACTCATCTATTATTGTGAGTGCGTAAATCTTTTCATTTTGTTTACCAAACTCAATGATATCGACATTTATTCGTTCTAATGGTCTATTAACGCTTGATAATATTATAAAGGGCTGTGACCAATTTCTTCTACCAATCTTATTTACTTGACATGTATCACACGTTTTTATATATTCTTTTACATCTGAAGTTAAGTTTTTCCACTTATACTTCAATTTTATTCTTCGGATTGTTTCGTCCATTCCTTTATGAGCGGCAAATCTTGAATCGTGATAATAAGAAATTATTTTCTGTCTCTTGACTTTCAGGTGGAATCGTTATTTGATATGTTAGTTCACATATAACGAACTCATAATTATTTTCATGGAAAATATATGACAACAATTGACATGATTTCATTTTTAACAAGGTACCTTAAATCGAAAACCATTTCGAGATTTTTCAATTTCTAACACCGTACGTAATTTTTCGGATTGTTTATTCAATTATTTAACGAAATATTTGGAACAAACCCAGATTTGTCGTGATCACGGAATAATCATGACATTCCTTTGCTTATAAAAGTTATCATATTAAAAATCAATAAAAAAAAAATTGTTGTCAATGTAGGATGGTAACCCCGGGTATCCTAGTAGGTGAGTGGGAGCGAGAGGCGATGAGTGGACGTTGTAGTAAGGAGTGAAAGAGAGAGAAGGAACGAGGCGGAGGGAGGACGATGGCGTCAGCTTGGTAACGGTGAACTGTGTGCTCTGCGATTTTAAAATTGAAATAAAAGACTTTATTGGACTTTCGCGTGTATTTTCACTGCCCCACCCTACAAATTTGGGGGCTCGTCCGGGATAGAAAAGGAGAAAGAAGAAACGGGTTGGGAAGTGTAAAATTTCGGCGCGGAAGATTCGGCGGACACGTGCTCGGTGTGCGGCTTTCAAGAGTTCTACGGGTAACGAAACGACGACAACGACGAAAGACGACATCATGCCCAAAGATCAACGACGAAAAAGCCGGCAGGAAGATTACGCCGAGTTCGAGGAATGCGACGCGAAACTACGAAGCGGCGGCGGCGCGGCGAACATGTTGCAAATGACAGCGGAGCTAATACCAAAGTTTAGTGGACGAGATAACACCTATCCAGTGACGCGGTGGGTCGACGATGTTGAGTGTAACGCGGAGATATTTGGCTGGACTCCGCTGCAGCAGCTTCTTGTGGCACGAAGATCACTCACGGGTACGGCGGAACTATGGCTACGAGCGGAGCGACCTTTTAAGAGCTGGGAGGAGCTGAAAGCAGCCTTACTACGAGAATTCCCGGATTCCGTCGACGTAAAGGCAATACACGAGCTAATGAGTGCAAGAAAGAAGCGTGCAAACGAAAGTTGCTTAGATTACATGCTTGTCATGAAGGAATTAGGAAAACGCGGCAAGATGGCGGACTACGTTGCAATAAAATATATTGTGGACGGCATTGTAGACGTAGAAACCAACAAAATGATGCTCTACGGTGTTACATCCTACAACGACCTGAAAGAGAAACTTAAGATCTACGAAACGATAACCAGCAAAATGAATAGTGTAGCACAAAGAAACAAAGAAGTGGCGGCGAGTACGAGCAAGCAGCATCAAACTGAAAGGCGTAAGATTCGGTGTTATGCATGCGGCGAGTTGGGACATTCATCGTTGGACTGCCCGCATAAAAGCAAAGGTGTAAAGTGCTTCCGATGTAACGAGTTCGGCCATGTTGGATCGGCGTGCCCAGGCGCAGGCGCAGGCGCAAGCACAGCAGCGCGCCCAGCGGCGAAACCTACAAGTTCAGGCTACGGTCGGGGACCATCGGGCGACGTCGGGAACACTCGGCGAAACCAGCAGCAGGGCTACCAACAGCAACACGCGAAGAGCGCGATGTTCGCGACGAACATCACGCAGGACTACAGCGCCTCCAGCGGCATCGAAGGGGAAACGAGGGAACAGGATTGCCAACATTACGCAAATGACTTTGCTAATGTCAGCTTGGCTAACGTCACACAAGACAACAGCGCCCCTTTCGGTCAATTTACGAACGACGGAACGAAGATGGCGGCTTTTGTTGACAACCAACTGTCAGTGTCATTGTCACAAGCACAAGCACGACAGCTTGACAAGAAGCCAGTAGTGACGATAAATGTAAACAATGTTCAACTTAAAGCTTTAGTGGACTCCGGCAGCGACGTAAATCTTATTTCTGTGGACGTTTACAAGGCAATAGGGAAGCCGAAGTGCGAAAAAGACGAACTTATGCTATCGGGTATCGGACTATCAACAGTGCGTTCTCTCGGAAAATGCCGGCTACGTTTGTGCGTGGATGGACATTGCTACCAAGATATTGTTTTTCATATACTTTGTAAAGAATGTATTCCTTACGATGTGATAATTGGTCAAGAGTTTTTAAATGAGGTCACGGTTGTGCTGAAAGGAGGTTGTGTAAGGTTTTATGATAAAGAATGGGAAAGATTGGGATGTTATGCAAGTGAAGTGTTTTCATCTGGTTCTGTTATAGGTCACATGGCGGATTCGGTGTTGAGAGAAGAAGTGATCCAATGTGTTCAGAATTATCAGCCAAAACAGAGCAGAGAGGCACCGCTCCAACTCAAGATTGTGCTTAAGGATGACGTACCAGTGGCACAGCGACCGCGACGAATATCGCTCAAGGAACAAAGTATTGTTGATGATCAGGTAGCTGAATGGTTGGAAAAGAAGATTATTCAAGTAAGTTACTCTGAATATAGTAGTCCGATAGTACTGGTGAAGAAAAAAGACGGTAATATTAGGGTTTGTATTGATTACCGATTATTAAACAAAAAGATTGTTAAAGATGAGTTTCCTTTACCAGTAATTGAAGATTTAATTGATAAGTTGAAAAGTGCAAAGGTTTATAGCGTGCTAGACCTTAAGAATGGCTTCTTTCATCTGAAAATCAGTGAAGAGTCCATACCATATACTTCTTTTGTGACTCACAATGGGCAGTATGAGTTTTTGAGAGCTCCGTTTGGTCTTTCAGTATGTCCTAAGTTCTTTATGAGATTTATAACAATAATATTTAGAGAGTTAATTGCAAGAGGGGAGGTTATTATATTTATCGACGATCTGTTGATACCGGCAGCCGATGAAATACAAGCTGTACAACGCCTTAAAAATGTACTTCTTATTGCAGAACAATATGGTTTAGAAGTGAACTGGAAGAAGGCCAGATTGATTGTCAGGGAAGTGGAATATTTAGGTCATTTAATAAAGAATGGGGAAGTGAGACCTACTGCTGAGAAGACCGATGCGGTGATGAGATATCCTCAACCATCTACAGTCAGGCAAGTACGCAGTTTTCTGGGACTTACCTCATATTTCAGAAAGTACATTAAAGATTATGCTTCCATAGCAAAGCCACTCTCTGATTTATTGAAGAAAGATGTCACATTTGATTTTGGAGAAAAGGAATGCATTGCCTTTCAAACTTTAAAGAGAAAGTTAGGAGAAGCTCCAGTTTTAAAGATTTATGACTGTAATTTGCCTACGGAAATGCATACCGATGCATCGTCTGTTGCATATTCTGCAATTCTGTTACAGAAACATGAAGATGGCTGGCATCCAGTCTATTACACTAGCAAAAGAACTAGTGACGCCGAGTCAAAATATACAAGTTACGAGTTGGAAGCATTGGCTATCATAGAAGGGGTCAAGAAATTTAGAGTTTATTTGTATGGAATACCATTCAAAATCATCACAGATTGTCAAGCCTTTGAACTTACCTTGAAAAAGAAAGAACTATCACCAAAAGTTGCTCGCTGGGTATTATTTTTGGATCAATTCGATTACGAAGTTGAGCATAGAGCGGGGGCTAAGATGCCACATGCTGATGCACTAAGTCGAAACCCCTGTATGACCATTGTGAGCAATAGCTTCCTGGAGCAGATTAGATCAGCTCAACAGAAAGATGAAGGACTAAAGGCTGTATGTGAGATACTACAAAGTGGTTCGTACTCAGACTATTGGCTTGATAATGGACTATTGTTTAAGGGAGAACAGAGACTTCTGGTTATACCCAAGTGTCTAGAAAAAGAGGTCATAAAGCAAGTACACAGTAAAGGACACTTTTCTATGAGAAAAATGAAGGAAATTATAAGTAAAGACTATTTCATACCCAATTTAGAGAAGAAATTGCAAGACTTTGTAGTGACGTGTATTCCATGTCTATTGGCTACGAAGAAGGCTGGTAAACAAGAAGGGCACCTGAATCCTATAGAAAAGGAAAGTACACCTCTACATACTATTCATATAGATCATTTGGGACCGTTGACAGATACTAAGAAGCAATATAATCACATTTTAACCGTGGTGGACGCCTTTACCAAATTTACTTGGATATTTCCTACCAAGAGCACTACGAGCAAGGAAACCATAGAGAAATTGAAGTTACACCAACAAAATTTTGGAAATCCAGTAAGAATTATAAGTGATCGAGGAACGGCATTCACCAGTGGTGAATTTCAGGAATATTGTAGGGAAGAGAATATTCAACATCTCACGATTACCACAGGAGTACCAAGAGGAAATGGTCAGGTGGAAAGGGTGCACAGGACAATTTTGGCTATACTAACTAAGTTGTGTATAGAAAATCCATCATTATGGTACCGTCATGTCAGCAGAGTGCAAAGGGCATTAAACAGTACTTATCAAAGAAGCATCGATTCAACACCATTCAATCTTATGATTGGCATAGAGATGAGAACAAAAGAAGACTTGCAGATTCTAGAGTTAATAAAACAAGAGGAAAAAAATGATTTTGTAGAAAGTAGAGAAGAAATGAGAATTGAAGCAAAGAAGCAGATACTTAAAGTTCAGGAGGAAAATAAGAAAACATATGATAAAAATAGAAAACCAAGTTCCAGGTACGAAGAAGGAGATTGGGTGGCTATAAAGAGAACACAATTCGGACCAGGGTTGAAGCTGAAACCGAAATACCTCGGGCCATATCGAGTGGTCAGAGTCAAGCGGAATGACCGCTATGACGTAGAGAAGATAGATAGTGCGGCTGAAGGGCCTATAAGAACTTCCAGTTCCGCTGACCTCATGAAGAAGTGGCCTGAGCCAGATGAGATGTGCGAGTGATAAAAACAATGGTAAGCATTTTGAGTGATAATGATGAATGACAGAGATGTATGAAAGGCCTTTAGTAGAGCCGTGGTCTCTAGCTATAAAATTTATTGTACCTATTTGTTGCGTTTTTTATTGCTAATGTTTTTGTATTATTAAGGTAAACATGATGTAATAAAGATGTATTGTTGTTAGTATGTACAACACTTTCATATTGTGGTAGTAGTGATGCATAATAAAATATGTAAATTGGATAGGAAGACATGTGAATTAAGATTAGTATAAGTTTAAAGTGTAACTGACAGTTTATGTTAAGATATCTGAAATGTAATGGTTAATTGTTGTAGTAAAAAAGATTGTATGTAAGCTGTGTGTGTCTGAGGGCAGACAGCAACCAGGATGGCCGAATGTAGGATGGTAACCCCGGGTATCCTAGTAGGTGAGTGGGAGCGAGAGGCGATGAGTGGACGTTGTAGTAAGGAGTGAAAGAGAGAGAAGGAACGAGGCGGAGGGAGGACGATGGCGTCAGCTTGGTAACGGTGAACTGTGTGCTCTGCGATTTTAAAATTGAAATAAAAGACTTTATTGGACTTTCGCGTGTATTTTCACTGCCCCACCCTACATCAATATAGTCAAAGAGTATGTAACAGTGCATTTCAATGAAATGAAAATAAAAATTAAACGATAAAATGTTTCTAAACGGATTGAAATATTTCAGTTTTGAGTGACAAATTGTATCCAAATCAATTCGTTCAGCCGTTTTTGCGTGATTTTGTAACAAAGATCTAAGTACTCAAACTAAACATCCAAACACTCACAAATTGTAGGATAGAGATAGACTAGTTATGACTATTCGCAATTTTGCTGCAAATATTAGCCTTGATAGGGTTCATTGCCAAATAAAACTGCAAAAATAAACACTCGAAACTAATATATTTCCAATATGAAAATTCTAAATATTTCACAAAATAATTTTTTTCTTGAAATTTACCCATCTATATTAAACACTCTAAAGAGTAAGTAAAATTCTACCACCCTAATAAATAAAATCGTACTACCAACATAAACTGAAAAATCAAAAGAATAGTGAAGTATCTTAACAACTTGGACATGATATCGATAAAAATATTAATAAATAACTCATTTATCTCAAATATTATATATTTTATACTTTGGAACTAAAACCAGGCGATAAATCTCAACACACATGCTAGCAAAAACAAATTTATTCTAAACAATTGTCAACATTAAATGATAAACATATGTATTTGTCTAAAAATAATCTAGATTTTTTTTTCTCCTGATGAAGACGCGGTGGATGGATTATCGCTTACTTTTTTGAATTACAAAAGGACAAGGAATCAAGTTATTTATTAAGCAGCGAGTTCAAATAAATCTATTTTTATGAAAATAAGTTGCTGTAAAAACTGCTCTATTTTAGTTTGCCTCGAATTTCAGTCCCTTCGGAGGCTGCAACAACAAAAACAGTATAATATTATAAACACCATAGCATAGAAATCAATCGCCGAAAATATCGATAAAAAATATACATTGCACCTCACTATAGCTGGCGTTATTAACATAAAAATATATGCATTTTGATTGATTTCTCATAAATAATTAGCTTTTTTTATGATGTTTCAATAATTAGGCATCAGAAATTGCGTGCATATTTAGTATCTTAGATAAACTGACCTATTTAGTTACCTGTAAGGCTCCAATGAAAATCTGGCTAAGAATATGTTTTAAGTACTTTTTTACTCTCATAACTCCACAAATTTCACATTTTCCATAAACGTCTTGGTCTTTCCTCCCTTTAAAATCAAGTTAAAATAGCAAGACAAATTAAACAACAACAAAACAATCTTGCAGGCGAAAACCATACACAAGAAATACAAACGTAAACAAAACAAACAAACTTTATTTAAGTGTCATGTTGACTTAACAACGTCACAGTGTATTTTTTTAATTAATTTGCCAAGGTATGTCCGCCAGAAATCCGTACGACTGGACTTAAGCTCTTTTAGAATGAGTAATTTCTCAAATTAATTTTATGACGAGTTAAAGTAAAAAATTGCAAAATGAAAAAATACGTGTCTCTTATTTTTATATGTAATGTCCAAATATATAAATAAAAACGTAGGGCAAATTTTATGAAATGTTGTCAATTGCTTCGTTATGTCTCTATCGAATTCTCGGTCATGTGACGCTGTTTCGGGAATATAAACATAAAGCGTTGTGTCTGTAACATTTTCATCAATTAGAGCGATTTTCAATTCAATTAAAGTTTGGTAAAAGCTTTCTAACATTTCTGAGTCAGAGTTAGTATTTCTATGGAAACAAGTAATAATTTCTATTACTTGTATATGGATCTTGAAAAACTTGGACTGTCTTTTGTTTTCCTTTTATTTTTTTCATTTCTTGTGGAAAATAAATCATTAGTTTTTCATAAATTTCATTTTTCATAGTTACTTCACAACGTACGACTAAAATCATATGTTGATGTTTATTATCAAAAATAGAGTCAGTCGATTCAGTAATTTCAATCGGACTTATTGATCCTTCTTGCAAATGCTTTCTAAAGTGAGCCATTTCGTCACTGTCGTTATTTTGTAAGAAATTAACGAATGGTCTTGATAATGCGTCTGCATTTTGATTTATTTTTTTGTTTAAATATTATTTTGTAGTCATATTGCTCAAGTTCTAGTCTCCAGCGAATGAGCCAGGGTCTTTGACTGAAAATAGCCAAGTTAACGGTCGATGATCGGTAACGATCGTAAATCTTCTACCAAATAAATATGGTCTAAAATGTTAAATTGACCACTTTATTGCTAATAATTCTTTTTCTATAGTGGAGTATCTTTGCTCCGTTAAGCGTGCGCGATGCGTAAGCGACCTGTTTATCGTCACCTAAGTTTCCTTGTGATAAGATGCCTCCTATCGCAACGTTAGATGCGTCTGTCGTTAATAAAAATTCCTTTTCAAAATCAGGATATTGTAGTATAGGGTCTTGTTGTTAACAATTCCTTACATGTCTCGATTGCTTCCGTGCATTCTTTCGTCCAAATGAACTTAGAGTTTTTCTTTAACAAATTAGTTAAAGGTTTTGTTATATCCGCGAATTGGGGTATAAATCTACGATAATAACCAACTAATCCAAGAAAAGATTTAATAGTTTTCGTGTTTTTAGGTTGTGGAAACAACTTAACAGCTTTTATTTTGTCTGGATTCGGTAATATACCTTTATCAGTTATCACGTGACCTAAATAGGCGACCTCTTTTCTAAGAAATTCGCACTTATCTGGTTGGAGTTTATACTCGCGTAATCTATTTAAAATGTTTTTTAATTTTCTAATGACGAAGCATGGATTATCAAGTCATCGAGATATACCAAGCAATGGTCTTCTGTGAGGCCCGTTAATACGTTATCCACCACTCTTTGGAATGTTGCAGGTGCATTTTTTAATCCAAATGGCATCCGCGTATATTCGAAGTATCCCTCTTCGGTTGAGAATGCTGTTTTCTCAATATCACGTGGGTCCATTTCGATTTGATAAAAACCACAAGCTAAATCTAGCGTAGAAAAGTATTTACTTTTTCCTAATTTGTCCAATATATCTACAATGTTAGGTATTGGATATTTATCCGCTTTTGTCACTTCATTTAATTTCCTATAGTCAATAACCATCCTCCATTTAGTTTTACCGCTGGCGTCTACCTTTTTCGGTACAATCCAAATACGTGAATTATAAAGACTATGACTAAGTCTAATAATTTTTTGTGCTAAGAGGTTTTTTGTTTGAGTTTTTACCTCTTCCTTATGGACTTGTGGATATCTATAATTTTTCGTGTAAACAGGTGGAGAATTTTCCGTATCAATACTATGTTTCATGGCGTTACTAAAGGTAAAACGATCTCCTTCTAAATGAAATACATCATTATAATCCTTACAGATTTTTAATATACTTTGTTTTTCCTCACAATTCATGTGATCGGTTCTTAAGAGGTTCGAGATTTTATCGCGCCTTTCAAAAGAACTGTTTGTAAACGCATTAATTTTTACTTCTTTAAGGTTTATTGGGTTCGCGGTTAGAACAGGAATATCCATTTCCATGTTCCGACAAACCGTGTTTATGCATGACACATATGCTATGTGATTTTTCGCGCTTATCAACGCATTAGGTAAAATAATATTATCTTTTATTTTAATTGATTCTAACAAACATTCACCTTCCGCGATATTTTTAATATGTATCGGTATTATTTGTTCGGTGCGACCCGACAACTTTATACGGTTTTCCGACTGTTTTTCCTTGGATTTTTCCGTACAACTTAATTTCATTATTTTCCGTATTGATCGTTGATTTAAATCTTTTATGGAAATCTAACCCTAAAATTCCATCGTATGGAGTTTGCAAGTCAATTACGTAAAACTTATGCTGAAACTTTTCCGAAGGTATAGGTAATTCTACATATTCAGAGCAAGTGAATTTTTATTTACCTATGCCTTTTATACTTATGTTTTATTTGTAAGTCCTGATCTTGGTCAACGAATTAATAATTTCAGGGTTTATGGTAGAGAGCGCCCGTGTCGATCAATAATTTAGTTTGTTGGTGTGCTAATTGAAATCGAACAAATAGTAATTTATTGGTTTTTGGTAATATAACAATTATTGAAATTGGAGCAGATTCAATAGGGCTTCTGCCTCGTCTCCGGAAGTCGTCGGATTCGACTTCCGTCACCTCGTTTAAATTGTTGATACGACGTCTGTTTTCATTATTAGACGGCGGAGATGCATTAGGTGCATTCTTTTTTCTGCAATACTCTATCGTATGACCAGGGATCTTGCAAAAACTACAAAAGCGTTCGTTAGAGCGATTAGTATTAGTACTAGCGGTACTAGATGGTTTATAATAAGCATTATTCAAAGAACGAGAAGGATGCGTTAGTTTTGTATTATTTTTCTGATCCGGCTTACTTAACTTTACATCAGAGAACTTGCTGAGCACGGTATTATAATAATTAACGGATCTTTCTTTCCCAATAGCTAGGCTTCCTCAGTCGTTTGAGGTGTTTCTAACCTAAGCTTATTGTAAAAACTAGGCTCTAAGCCGACAAGAAAATTGTTTAAAGTATTGTTTATCGTATTCTGTTCTGAGTATACATTGTTTGTCGTTAATTATTATTTGATTGGAAAAGAGTTCGTCACTTATTTCGACAAATAAATCAACATATCTGCTCATAGATCCTCGCTGTCTCGTATATTGAGAGGCTAAGTAAGAGTAACTCGCTAATATTTCGCTTTTTTCCAAAGTATTGACTAAGTTCATCAAGAAAATGAGTCATATTATCGAATGATCTGGAGTTAGCAAAAACCGCAGCTTTCCCTTCTAATTGGGCTCAAGCATGGGGCAATAATATTTGTGCTTGAACTGCGGTGGCCAATTTTTGTGCCGTTTTGCAGTTAGCTACAAAACAATTTAAATTTTTAATGTTTTCACTAAAGGACATGAGGCATTATGGTCCAAAAAAAAAAATTAGCGGCCAGACCCGAGATTAATTTCAATAGATAGTTCCTATTAAGACCTAAAAAAAATTATATGGACTTAAACCTGTCACCGCATGAACTGAGTAGCTATTTCGAGTTAAAAATTCTGGACAAATAAAAGTGAGTGGCCAGAGCCAAGATTATTTTCAATAGGTAGTTAATACTAAGGCCTAAAAAACTATATATGGACCTAACCCTGTCACCACTTGAACTGAGTAGCTATTTCAAGTAAAAAATCTGGACAAAAATAAAAAAAGAGCGGCTAGACCCAAGATTATTTACAAAAGGTAGTTAATACTAAGGCCTAAAAATATATATATGGACCTAACCCGGTTACCACGTAAACTAAGTAGATACTTCAAGTTAAAAAATCTAGACAAAAAAAAAGTGAGCGGCCAGACCCCAGATTATTTCCAATAGGTAGTTAATACAAAGACCTAAAAAAAATTATATGGACCTAACCCTGTCGCCACTTGAACTGAGTAGCTATTTCAAGTTAAAAAATCTGGACAAAAAAAAAGTGAGCGGCCAGACCCAAGATTATTTACAATAGGTAGTTAATACTAAGGCCTAAAAAAATTTAATGGACCTAACCCTGTCACCACATGAACTGAGTTGTTATTTCAAGTTGAAAATCTGGACAAATAAAAAGTAAGCGGCCAGACCCAAGATTATTTCTAATAGGTAGGTACTAAGGCCTTAAAAGATAATCTCTTGTAAATCGAAATAGCGACTCAGTTCATGCGGTGACAGGGTTAAGTCCGTATAATTTTTCTTAGGCCTTTATTTGAACTACCTATTGAAAATAATCTTGGGTCTGGCCGCTCACTTTTTTTTTGTCCTGATTTTTGAACTCGAAATAGCAACTCGGTTCATGCGGTGACAGGGTTAAGTCCATATATTTTTTTTTAGGTCTTTATAGGAATTACCTATTAAAAATAATCCCAGGGGGCCTACCATCAACTGTAATGCGATTCATTTTAGGCTACTTTCAGGTAGTAAGTGCGGAACGCCGCTAGACGCGCCATATGGCAGCATCCCACTCTCACAACCTACAATGAATTGCATTACAGTTGATGGTAAGGCCCCAGGTCTGTCCGCCTAATGTAATTTGTGTTTTTGCCCAGAATGCCTTATCTTAAATAGCTTCTCAGTTCACGCGGTTACAGGGTTAAGTCCATATAATTTTTTTTAGGTCCTAATATGAACTACTTATTAGAAATAATCTTAGGTCAGGCCGCTCACTTTTTTTTTTTGACCAACTTTGTATGGAGATTGCCTGATGTCTTTTAGGTATTATGTTGAGTAATTGACCCGTTGAAATCAGGGGTTCAACTTTAACCTCAATTTTATCATCCAGCCTTCCGGTAGCCATTTTTCCCGACCTCAGTTCAATTGTTTACAAAAAGAATAAAAATATGATCGTGGAAAATTAAAGAAAAATAATGGATAGTTTTAGGAAGGTACCCAGTCAGTTAACGGAATAAAATATGCAAGGACTTACAGTAACAGGATCACTGATGTCATCTTCTTCTTCCGCTCCCTAGTTGTATGCAGCAACTTTACATGTACGCTGAGAGGTCTGGCTTCTTCTCGCGATGAGCTTGAAGTCACTTCCTAGCTATCCTACCGACTGCGCCACTGTTATAAATTAGGCTCAGGAAGGCTTTTTTAAAAAAATACTTTATTTGACTAACCTAGCTACATAGGTGTTTAGTTGATGGTGGGTAAGTAAGAACTAACTGTTTATTCGATGACAGTCATATTTATAATCTACCACGACAGGCATATGGTGTGTTCGTGAGAACACATAAAGAGGGCTTTCACAATATTAGTTTATCAAAGTACTTAATTAAAATGACATCCCAAAACTATAATAGAACAGATGGCCCTTTATCATCTTTCCTGAAAATTTATAATGTTAATGGTTATTGCTTCTAATAAAAAAACAGATGCCTGTTGTTCACAATATTGATAATCCTAATTTGATAGGTTAAAAGGTTACACAAGATTATTCTAAACAATGAGGGCATTGATAAATAATTAGGTAAGTTAAAAAGGATTGCAAATATCAAGGGTTTAACACCTCCAGTCCAAGAACACTTGCACAAGAATTCTTTAGAGAACAGAGAATATAATAATCTTCCGCAACAGAGCATAAAATTGAATACTTTTCCTTTAGTTTATTAAATATATTAGGGTCTGATAATCCTTTATCAAATCTTTCCACGTCTGCGACATTGTTAATGGGTTCCATGGCAAATTTTTTATTTTGGGTTCCACCAACTTGAGCAAGTGTGCGTACAAACGGACTCCTATTTTCATTCATTTCTTCTAGCTGAACTGAAATTTCAGCTAGTTTTTTAATATTTTTTTCCTGATTTTGCTTAATAACAATTAATAATTCGTTTGAAACCTTGATTTGATTATTATTGTCATATACTTTCACTGTGGATGCTTGTTGTACTGTTTCGTGTTGAGTATCTTGAGTTACAAACTGATAAACTTCGCCGTTAATACCATGAGCTTCAATGACTTGATGTTCTGTAACTGTACTTGTATTTCCAGCATCTACCTGTAAAAAATACAACAAAATCATGAATTATTATAAGTACCAAAACATTTTTTTATAAGAAACATTGTAACTAAATTGTTACTTGTTAATAAATTAGATAATGTGTCACATTTTTTTGTAAAACTAAACGAAATCAAGACTAAAAATAAAGCAAATATTATATTTTTTGTGCTGATATTCTTGATGAAACTGCGTGTTAAAAGAATTTAATTTATTTTACTAAATATTGGTTTTCAAAAACACTTTTCGTGTTAGAGAAATCTACATAGAAAATACCTAGTAAATATTACGCTGCGGGCGGGACTGAAGCCTGCGACTGTGCGATCTGTTTTATTTTGTAACCAAATCTTACAATAAACATAGATACGATGCATTGAATTACGTATACAGTTTGGTTGTTGAAACTAATTTTGTATGGCATTTCGGCTCACTAAGGCCTCTAAGTTTCTGACATAATGGTATTTTCATATATTCATTGACATTAAGCATAACTTAACATACTAGCTCACAGCCTTCTCTACGTAGACAATCAGACTCCATTAGAGTCAGCTAAGTAATTGGCAATGTGTTCTTCTCGAATTACTAAAAAAAATAAGAAATAAGTAGGTACAGCCAGCTTCATAAAGATATGAGGTAACAAGGTATTCAAATATATACTAGGAGCAAAAGTTCAATTCTATATTTTCATTAAAAAATCTCTTAATATTGTTCACAATAGGCTTGTGTCCATTAAGAATAAATATAATGGATAGGGGTTTATAATGATTAATTATATTATGGAGAAAATAACAAACAATTTTAATTATTAAAAGCATTAAAGATTAATAATATTTTAAAAAATTAATTTCGTAAAATGAAACCTTTAGTCACGTGACAGTGAGCACCAATCAGAAAGCGTTACGTCACACCGTGCGAAATTCCAATCTTGTCTTTGACGTTTCGAGTATCACTACCGGTTCTTGATAAAATTTTGGTTTTTAACAATTAATATCAAGTTGATACAGTTTTTGCTAATTATAATTTGAAAGAATTAACCATGGAATCTGGATTCAGCAAAGCAGACAGTAATAATTTGCCCAGAATCGATGCCGTTATGCTTGGAAATTTTTTCGCGTCGAACAGTGAATTTTGCTCATCTGAATTTCGCAATATTAAAACTTCCTTGTAAGTATAAAATAATTCCAATGATTGCTGGTTCCCCAGATGGCATATTTGAAGATAGCATAATCGAGATTAAATGTCCTATTAATGCCAACACATTTAAAAATTATATACAAAATGGAAAAGCTGCAGAAAAATATTGTGCCCAAATGCAGCTTCAAATGTATTTAACAGGAAAGAAAAATTGTTTGTTTTGTATAGCGGACCCAGATTATAGTGAAAATCAAAAAGTGGAGATTTTATGTGTGCCATTCAATATTGAGTATGTTGAGAATTTGATTAATAATAAACTATTAAACTTTTGGAAAATTAATGTATACCCATTGTTATATCAAAGTGTGGAACTATAACATATTTGAAATAAAAAAACAATCTTAAAGTTTTCCTTAGTTTTATTTTATTAAAGAATCTTGCAAATTAATTAATGCACATGCTATGATTATTATCTCGTCAAGAATTTTTACAAATTTAAAAGTAATACATGCATGTGGTCTAAGTATATAAAATTCACGTAAGCGCCTAATAACTCTCTCTATATGAATCCTCAAGCTGGCAATCTTTTTAGTTACGTTCGCTTCAGTTTTACTAATTTTCACTCCTTTTTCAACACTTGGAGGTCTTACTAGTGTAACACCTGATTTTTTTAAATATTTTTCTACATGTTTAAAGCCCCTATCTGCCATAACAC
Organism: Chrysoteuchia culmella; assembly: GCA_910589605.1. NCBI lineage: Eukaryota > Metazoa > Arthropoda > Insecta > Lepidoptera > Crambidae > Chrysoteuchia > Chrysoteuchia culmella. The sequence continues at coordinate 3,481,494 of OU342663.1, forward strand.
GCATACCACTTTTTAAGGTGTTTATAAAATCACACGATTCAACTTAACATGTGTAAATAACTTGTTTGGCGTTTTTATAGTCGTGCTATCGCACTGGGGCACTATACAGTACTTATAATATGAGAAATTCATTTTTAAACGATAGAAACTAGCTATAACGTACGAAGACACGATCGCTCTTTGGTTTGTTTCGCACGGCGTGACGTCATTCAAGACGCCATGACAGTCTTGTGCGTTTTGGAACCAAATTGAAATTGGTTTTTTAAAACGCGAAATTTATAATGTAAACGCTCGATTAAAAATAAATAAACCTTTTTTTACGATAAAATGCCTAATAAGCTAAAACATTAAGCAGTTATAGAAATTTTGTCAACTAGCCTATTGTTGTTTGTTAAGGTCATATGTCTCCAATAACATATTCGCGATTACAAGGATATTTTATATGTACGCTTCGTAACTGCTCATTGGTATCTAAACGTCCAGAGTTCTCATGAATATCTTCACTGACATAAATTATTCAATTTCCAGTACTAAATGCAATAGACATCACCTAATCGAAATTAAGGGCCTTTACAGACTTAACGTTAGATTGGTGTTCTTGCAATTTTTTGTATTACTTAAGTTTTAATTTAGTTATTTAATGGATGATTTGCAGAAAGTATGGCATAATGTGTATATGCCATAAACGATTATGAATTGACGATGTTGTAAAACTATAAAAATGTAAAAGCATCGTTGACCTACAGACCAACTAGGTGGCACGTGGGTAAAAATATTTTTATACACGACCTGCATCTGTAGCACGTATTAAATAAGTATTCTCAATAGGAAAGTAAGCTATTAATGCCCCAAGGGAGCTAATGTTTTATGGAACTTCCCTTGGTTAATTATGATAACATTTAAATTTGGAACGCCAACGTGTCAACTAAAATTTCTTTCATAAAAAGTTTCGAAAAAGAACAAGGCTGTTCAAGGCATAGCTTCCTGGTCCAAGGAGTTTTTAACTATAAAATTGACAATTCAAAGAGACTACTCCTACGAAAAATATAAACAGGCTGTATGTATCGGGGTCCTTAGCACCACGAAAACATTTGAAACTGGATTTATGTGTGTGGGGGTCGAAAGAGGTTTTATAAGTCCTATAAGTGAAAACCTGTAAATGGCTCATTAGTCACCTAATAATATTTAACAATATTGTATTTATTTTAGAACTGTAAGTTTTCCTAACGAAATAAATAAATTAATACCTCATTGTTTTCGATCTTTCACAAAATAAGAAAGATAAAACAAGGACTTGTCAGTCATGACAGTTACGATAAAATTGTATATATTTTCAGGTAGTGAAATTATAATTACCACAATTTGATAACTAATGCTATCTGTTAGTGTTGTAAATATATGTACATAATACACAGTTGTAAATATACTGTTGCCGTCTTATTTGAATATCCTCTTTAAAGTGCGGGTTGAAAATCTCGTACATTGGTGACCCCGACGAGCGACGCGGCCTTCAATGTTGTTTTGCCTATGGCCGAAATAGTGGTTGGGAGCGAATTATACATTATCAGCACCAGAATCCGGTGCGGTGATCAGCGCCGTGTGAAGTTTCTTCGGTAAGGTGTGGTGTTGCCGGCCGCGGCCGGCCCATTCCGACCGTCCCGTCCCGCCCACCCAGTTCCGGCCGCCCCGTGCAGCCTGTCCCGACTGCCCCGTTCCCGCCCGTCCTGTTACGGCTGCCCCGTCTCGACTGCCCTGTTGTATATTCGAGGAAGTATTTCGGTGTGGTTTTGAAACTATTGGCTTTTGTGCGTGTTACGATACGAAGTGGTTATATTATATTTAAGAAACTGTAAGTATTTTCTTTTGTTGTTGTGTTAAATGTGTTTTGTTGTTAATTTGTGTAAAGTTCAGTTCAGTATGTGTATATATTACTACTTACTTAAAGTTAGTGTTCCTTCACTACTTACTAAGGTTGTTTCGCACGTTTGCATGATTTTTATTTGTATAAAGTGGGATATATTGTTACGTTTACGTTTAATTGCTGATTGTATTGTATGTAAGTAACTAGGTATTTGTTGATACTGTGATGTGCATGTCATTACTTTCATTATTTCTATTAATGTCAGGTGTTTGTACAGTTATATAATTTTGTGTTGTGTATGATCTGTTTTGGTTTTGTTTTATATATATTGTTTTTTTTTGTGTGATATACTATGGCTGAGACAGATTTAAAGGAACAATTGAGGCAGCTCCAGGAGCGCTTTTTAGACCTGTCTTCTGCAGGTGCTCATGTGAGTGAGGTAAGAGTGAAACTTCCTGCTTTCTGGGCGGATAAGCCGAAGTTTTGGTTCGCTCAGGCTGATGCTCAGTTCGATCTCGGTGGCATTAAGGCCGACACCACTAAATTTGGCTACGTTTTGTCGATGCTAGACACGAGGGTTGCCGCTGAAGTATAGTGAAATTTCAGGTAGTGAAATTATAATTACCACAATTTGATAACTAATGCTATCTGTTAGTGTTGTAAATATATACACAGTTGTAAATATACTGTTGCCGTCTTATTTGAATATCCTCTTTAAAGTGGATATCTATCTCTTTCATTCCATGCATTTTCGTGTCTTTTGTCTTACTTATCAGTAAAACATGCCAAATCATCAAATTGCGAATGTGTGTTGTCTTGACTCTTGGTTACAGATATAATGAAAATGCTTTTCCCACCAACTACGAGTTGGCCGGTGGGTCATTTTTCTCACTGGTCTGTTCAAATATTTCTAGATGAAGCTACCAGGGTCGCATAGCTAACCAGGAGTTGTATAGCGGAATACGTAGCTAAGTTCGATTCTCGCCTTATAAGGTAATTTTTTCATGTTTTATCTTTAAACATTAAAAATTAGTCCTGACTGACTGATATATTAACGCACAGCCCAAACTTCTGAACCTAGGGACTTGAAATTTTTCACATAAATATCTTATACAGTGTAGGCATTCACTAAGAAAGAAATTTTCGAAATTCCCCAAGGGAGGTGAGATTTGTATGTAAGTCCGTCAGTTGTTCGTCAGTGCCTCGGCGTTTTTGAAAACAGCGACATCCCAAGTCCGCGTGATAACCTAATTCCTCACGGACGAAGTCGCGGGCGGGAGGCTAGTTTACTTATATTAAAGCATTTCTTACATGCATCAATTTCCAAACATGAATCATTGAAACTATAAAAATGCAACCGAAAATTTTATTAAATAAAATAAACAAATAACTGTGACACATGGGGTAAACATAAACATAACTAGTAGCATACTTACTCGTAATTAAAAATGACTTATGCAACTAAAAATAAAGAAACATAACTATACTTCAGCCATCTTAGGGAAAGAATGTCAGTAAACAAACCGCCCATAAAATTACCTTAAAAGTACTTTTTATTACATGTTTTAGAAATATGTGCACTTCATTAATAGCTTACTTATATTATTCAACTTTGATATATGGCATTAGAGGTCTGAAATATAACGTATTTGCGGAATAATTACGAATAGTGTTGAAATGTTTGTTTACAAACATTCTCTCCGTAAGATGGCTAGAATAAAGTCGACGCACTGAATAATAAATAATAAAATGTTTTGATGTTTTAACAATCGCATCCAATAAGTTTATAGCTTGTACCGCGCGGTAAGCCCTGCTGGGCGCCGTTGGTCATGTGAACTTAGCCTTAGAAAATATATTTGTTTAAAAATCCAAAATAGGAGTTCCAAACATAAAACACGACAATGACGTCATGCACGAAATGAAAGGGACGGGTCGAAAATATAAGCGATAGAAATTACCTGAATATACCTAAAATAACCTTAATACCCCAGATTAGTGTTTACTTTTCTTTACCACCAAGATATTATTGATCACTGTGAGCCCTTAGATACTATTTAATAGTTATTCGCGAATATATAATTTGTCATCTTAACACATTACATTTTATAGGGATTGTGGTAATTAGATAATATTGATCGTTCTGGTCGGTACAACAATAAATAATCTAGCAGCGTATATAAAATTGAATTTGCCTCCCTTACATAATTTTGAGCAGTCTTTACACTAGGATTTTTATGAAGCTGACTGTACATGATAACAGTAGTATCCCTGTTTACTTCTATAAACTAGCTTGAATAAATTACTGACATGAAGTTAGGCTAATTAGACTCTCATTATTATAAAAAAGGAATAAATATATGTAAGACTGAGTATTAACGGTTTCTACGAATTCTAAAATATATCATAATAATTTACAACCAATGTCATCAACTGAGTACAAATAAAATAGAGTTTATATTGTAAGTAACATCCAATGTTCTCACTTGATCACATTTGAATTAACTGTAATTTTTACACTATTGTATATTAATTTTATCGTTAAATAAAATGAAAATACGTTTCTTAACTATTTTTACCATCTGTTTTACATTGCATAATGAAATTAAAGCGTATAATAAGCGTATAAATGAAATCAAAAATTATGTGATTGGATGGCCCGTTTTACCTATTTATTATTCTACTCTTTATTGCACATAAAAAAATACATTCAAAATAGTGTTATAGATACATATTTGCAAAGGTGGACTTATCTCTAAAAGAGATCTCTTCCAGCCAACCTAGTACGTGTTAGAGAAGAGAAGAGAAGAGAGAAACGTAAGCAGGCGATGTAAAGTGCAAAAGTAAACATATATACATATACATAAAACATGCATACAAACATATTTTAATAATTATATACATAGACTACATAAAATATACATACATAAATACATTATACATAGCATATCAAGAGATAGGTAAATATAAAATATCCGATGATCTAGGAATTAGACAGCTGTGCGAGAAAGTACGCTTTAAGTTTTGATTTGAAGGAATGTATACTCGGACTGCTTTGAATGTTTGATGGAAGTTTGTTCCAGAGCAGTGCAGCTCTGACGGAGAAGGAGTTGAGAAGGAAGTTAGTGTTGCCTCTAGGCAGCTCAAGCATCTTAGTGAAACAAGGCCGCCTAGGGCGAGTGGAAGGTGGAAGGATTTTGAAACGGGAAACAAGGTATTTGGGCGAGTTAGGGTTATTAAGGATTTTGAACAAGGCGGAAAGGATGTGCATATCACGGCGAAGACGGATAGGGAGCCATTCAAGCTGACGTCGATACGCCGACACATGATCGTACTTTCGTAGACCAAAAATAAATCGTATGGCCAGATTTTGCAAACGTTCCAACTTGTTTAGCTGTTCCTCTGTCACATCCAGATAGCAAATGTCGGCGTAGTCGAGAAGTGGGAGAAGAAGAGATTGCGCCAGCATAATCTTAGTACGAAACGGAAGGAAGTATTGGAGTCGCTTGAGAGAGTGTGAGGCAAAATGGATCCGTTTACTGACCTCGTTAATGTGCGGGGCCCAGGACATGGTGCTATCGACAATGAGACCAAGGTTTTTAACCTTGTCGGTATAAGGTATAGCAACATTATTATAGGTAAGTAGAGGAACAGATTCAAAGTCCATTTTGCTCCTAAATCGGCTGCTACCTACAATTATATCTTGGCTTTTGCTTGGGTTTACCATAAGACCGAAAGAAGTGACCCAGTTACTGATCGCTTTCAAGTCACTGTTCAACGAGGACATCACATCTGAAACCTCAGCAATGGAAAAGTGTTTGTAAATTTGAAGGTCATCAGCATACAGATGAAAAGAGGAAGAGATAACATTGGAGATATTGTTTATAAAGATAGAGAAGAGTAGTGGTGAAAGAACTCCCCCTTGAGGCATTGCGGTCAACCAAGGTGCAGGCATATATTTGACCCTTACTGGACGGACCGGAGCGTGAATATCATATACCTTGATTAACATAGATGTAAAGTAGTCAACCATAAAGTCAATGTTGTCTGATGTCAGTACCGGAGACCAGTTTATATCTCTCACATCGGACTTCAAGCGATCAAGTACTATACGCCGAAAGTTGCGCAGAAGACGAACTTTGGGTTTGACCTTGGGAGGACGCACTTTAAGTGTAAGATAGATCAGGTCGTGGTGAGAAAAGGGAGCATTCATTTGCCCATGACAATCAACCAGGTCAGGATTAGACACAATCATAAGGTCCAGAAGAGACGGTTCACAGGTAGGAAAATAATGCGTGGGAGAAGATGTTGACAGAGTGTGAAGATTATACGTAGATACAAGAGATAATAGTTTCCTAGCTCTGGCGTCCATCTTCAAAAGGCAAGTGTTCAGGTCCCCCATGAGAATAATATGATCGAATTCGGGGACAAAATTTTCAAGAACCCATCAATCAGTGCAATAAGGTTAATTAAGGAGTGTTGTGATGTATGAGTGAATATGGTCGACAGCGACACAGGATAATGTATCCCTTTTTTGTATGCAGAATATGCAGATGATATCATCTGAATGGAACTAACTATTAAGTAAGTGAATGTAACTATTAAGTAAACTGGATTGCTGTTCGACGCCATGTAAGTACTACTTACCTACTTATACTTACCTACACCTATTTATTAACCAAAACTTATTTGAAACTTGATTTTGTTTTAATAGGGAAGTTTGAATAATAAAGTCACGTCACAGCTTAAATAAGACTCATCACAGCATAATACTCACCTCAACGCTCATAACATGTGTTGTTTGTGGTTAATTCGTCCAAGGTTGTTTGTCACTACAATGTGGCCTTGTCTGGATCTTGCAATTGATTGTTTGCCTTAACTGTACCTTAGAAACGAATCGTTCAAATTAGTTGTGAAAAGAAAATAATTGGGTCTCAGCCCAGGCGGTAGCTTTGCTGCATAGTAGGTACTTAGGTACTTATGGCTCTCAGCTGACTGGCCGGGTTGACGGCCGGCGGCGCGGCGCGGGCGGGTCGCGCCGCGCCGCGCAGCGCAGTGTAGCTTAATATCAGCTGTTTTTGAATAGTTAATTTAATGGTTTTTTTTTCATTATTCAAGGTTTAATAATGAATAAAATACACTTAAAATATTAACTAGTAGGTAAATTACGAACTCGTAATTTAACTTTTTATTAGGAGAAAAATATTTTTTTCGATTTTTTTACTATTTTTCTTAGATTGCAAACACTTGGCCTGACCACCCCTTAAAATTTTATTATTAAAATCCATTTCGCCTTATATTTAATTAAATAATAATAAACAAATTACTACTTGTTATTTTATTCAATACATTACATAAATCCTACCATAAATGACTTCATCTTGAAAACCTTTTTAGATTATACATTGTTCACTATTTTAAAAACAAAAATTTTCATATTTTGCGGACACCTATTTTTCAAGGGGCCGACTTGAAACACACATAAAACATACAACTAAAAAAAAGAAAAATTAAGGGTATATTGCCCGAGAGGCCGGTCTACAATAACAAAATAACACCCCTTAGGGCTCACCTGGCCCCCTCTCGGGACAAAAGCCGACTAACAAAAATTATAAAAAAAAATCTTCCTTACAATATTTCTCGTAAATTATCCTGACGAGTAAACAACCTGTTGCGGGGGTTGCACTGTACCGCTTACGTTTTCAGATGCTTTCCACATGGCTCTGATTCTATTATCCATCCAGCTACGAGTATTTTCACGTCATTTTCCAACGCAAAGGTATACGAAAATTAATGCCACCATTATGAACATTGCGAAAAATATTGCTCCATAAAGCTTAAAATGCATCTCCACTTCACTAGTACTGGCGTTATTCGCACCGTTTTGTGCTATAATTATTTCTTCTTCTTTACTATAAGATTTACCCATTTTGCAAATAAAGAAAAACATATACTTTGTATACAACCTTTAACGTAAAATTTTTTTCTTGGAATGAAATCTATAACAAAAATTAATAACTATTTAGTACACACGAATCTGGTTCAGATCATCACGGAAGCAAAAATCGCACCGGCCGCTTTACTGCACGGCCACTGCGCGTGGTGATAAGCTTAGGCGGTAGCGGTTTTTGCATCTCTGGAATTATATCATTATTTTTCAGACTATTTGAATATGTATCACTATCAACATATTCATCTACTTTATTCGCATGTTCATAATTGGTTTCAGAATCATTCAAACTGTCGGCAGGTTTTACTATATCTATAGAAACGGTGGTTCGGCGGTCACCTATTTTAATAATCATATTCTTTGGTGATCTATTAACTACCAAATAAGGTCCGCTATAACTAGGCATCAATGGTTTCTGAACCAAATCATTACGAACGAACACATGACTACATGACTTTAAATCTTTATGAACAAAAATTTTTCTACAACGCTATTCTCTCGTGTCTGAGGCCGCAGACTTTGTATGATTTGGCGCAATTTACTTACATACGTTTCATCTGCAATTTCCACATTCGCGCGCTCGGTATAATAATCGCCAGGTAAGCGTAACGTTTGCCCTAATACCATTTCTGCTGCGCTGACGCCGCTGTCGCTTCGACATGCTGCACGCAGCCCCAGCATGACCGTAGGTAGTTCTTCAACCCACGACCCACTTACATTTTGTAACAAACGAGCTTTCAAAGCGGCCTTCAGAGAACGGTGTAATCTTTCTACCTTGCCATTGGATTGTGGATGATACGCGGTCGTTCTTATCTTATGGGTACCTAAAATTTTCATGAGTTTACCAAATAAGTCATTTTCAAACTGTCGCCCCTGGTCACTTGTTACTCTGCTAGGGCATCCAAAACGGCAAATCCAGTGTTCGTAGATTATTTTAGCTATGTTCTCGGTTGTAATATCCGTCACTGGAACTGCTTCCGGCCAACTTGTGAACCTGTCTATCATCGCTACTAAATACCTAAACCCTTCCTGAGTGGTCCCCAGGGGACCCACGATATCAACGTGCAAGTGCTCAAAACGTCCTGCCGAAGGAAACGTGCCTAATTCGGAGCATGTGTGCCTGTGCGTTTTTACCTTCTGGCAGTGTATACACGCTTGGGCCCACACACTAATATCCTTGTTCATCCCCGGCCAAAAATATCTATTTGCTACAATCTTACGAGTAGTAGATGTTAGTACATAATGGTAATCACCCCGGAATTATTAATTACTCGTAGAAAATTAGCTTACGAGGTAGTCCTCGTAAGCTAATTTTCTAAACTGCTGTGGCAGGTAGGGTCTCGCACGGTTCTCTGAAGTTTCGCAATAAATCGCACTATTACACAATGGCGATTGTAACTTTTTAAGCGCTAACTTACCTTGTGGCTCTGTCAACATTTCAGCGAGCTTATCGTCAGTTTCCTGTGCCCGGGCGAATTCGTCGCTTCGTCGCTTTGAGAGCTTTAATGTTAACCCGGCCGCGCGAAACAATTCCAGCATATTTTTAAGCTTTTCAATACCTTCGTCTATTGATTTTGATGGAATTATCACTACTTCTGATCTGAGTCTACTTCTAGATCTACCTGACACTTAGCTATACAGCACACAGCAGAATGACCAAAACCCCTAAGCACTGGTAAATCTTTATAGGTCATAGTTGTAACTAAATTTTTGGCATCAGTCTCCCGAAGCATGGTACACTGACTACCAAAATCTATGTACGAATCTACATCAGCACCATTGACTTTAACCCTTTTAAAAACTTTGCATCACTCTTCTCTTGCTCTAGTGAAACTTTCAAAATCTTGTTGTTATTAGATTTTCTGTCGACTTGAAAACACATCATCATCATCATCATCAGCCTGTCGCAGTCCACTGCTGGACATAGGCCTCTCCAAGTGCACGCCACTGAGATCTGTTTTCGGCTTCTCTCATCCAGCTCCTACCAGCCGTCTTGCGCAAATCATCACTCCACCGTGCCTGAGGACGTCCTATACTACGTTTGCCGAGACGCGGTCTCCACTCTAGAACTCGTTTACCCCAACGGTTATCGGTTCTACGGCTAATATGGCCAGCCCACTGCCACTTCAGCTTGCTAATCCGGTGGGCTATGTCGATAACTTTGGTTCTCTGACGGATCACCTCATTTCTGATACGATCTCTCAGAGAAACGCCGAGCATAGCCCTTTCCATAGCCCGCTGAGCAACTTTGAACTTGTGGACCAGCCGTGCCGTCAGTGTTTGAAAACACATTCATTAACTAAATGACCGACTTTGTGGCAGTGGTCGCACCTTTTAATTGGAAGTTTACATTTATAATAGGGATGCCTTCCTCACCGCAAATGTAACATTTACTTCTTACTTTGTTATTAGTCCGTGAATCTAGATCTTTGTCTTTGGATCTTTTATTGTCACATGTTATTGTATTGTACCATGATGCGAGAGTTCGCCTACTCTTTCAGACCTTTTAGAGTTCTTAACATTTCTAAGGTAGACCAATAATTTATCGGGTTCCGTAAATTGAACTGCTTCAGCACTAGTCCTTACAGACCTATCCTCAATTCCCAAAAGAATACAATCAATAGCATTTTTGTCACTTATATTACAAATAACCATCTTTTCGTAAAAGAATTATTCTAACGAATCGCCAAAACGAGCTTTGCAAGCTAACATTTCTGTAAGTAACTGACCGTAGTTTTCGTCACTTGGAAAAGCTAAACGCAATTTATCCTGCCATTCGTTCCATGTAAAAAGTAAGCTCGGAAGTCCCTGGTACCACTTCCGAGCTAATCCAGTAAGTTTAGGCAAAGCGTAACGTATTATCTTACTTTCGGACCAATTATAAATCTTAGCACACTCATTGACCTTAAGAAGCCACATGTTTATTGTCTGATTTCTTTTGATGGGGTCAAAGTCCGGTATATTATCCTGCCATTAAGGCAGGATAAAGTTCAGCACCTCCATTGTTTTGCATTGATTGTAACATTTCTTTAAACATTCCTAACAAATTATTAGAATCTACAGCGGTACTTGCGGTTACTGGTAATTCCGGAGCATCAGGGGTCACCTTGTCTGCGACCAGCGCTGGCGCCCACGGGACTCCGTTCGTAGACGTCGTCTTCGAGATTTCGACTTCTTATGACGCCTGGCCGGAGGAGACTCACTGGAAGAACTCGAATCTCTCCTGCGCCTACGGCAGCATCTCTCTTCATCCATAATAGACCAAATAACCTGAAATTAATATTTAAAAAAAACGCAGTACTTGTTACAAACATAACTATGTGGGTGGGTATATGGATAAATAAAAATAAACTGAACGTAGAATACTATAACTAATCTCAGAATAATCTTTTTTTACTTCATCTTGTTAAGTATTTGAAGTAATATTATTTATTATTATAAACCATAACTGTTACGTAAAACTCAAATTAAATTGTTTCATTTTTATTCAATCGTCAAAATAGGCATTTTATTTGATAACTTATCATGCATAATAAAAATGAAATAAATTTACTTTTAACTGGCAGTAGTTTTATTTTGAGAAATAATAATGTAATAGATTAAATGAGTATACATAAATTGAAAGCCGTATTTATTCTAAAATGAATGAAAAAAAGAAGTAGAAAAATATGTGTTGTCAACATGGCAGATGCAATGAAATTCTCATTTAAATTCTGTATAATGATTATTTAAGACGGAAATTTATGCATAATCATTTAATTTCATGTTTTCCTACTATTTTAAGTGGAGATTTTAACAGAAATTTATCACCACTTTGGAAAGCTTTAAAATTCTTGAGTAACAACGAATAAAACTTTATCCAAAACTATTGTAGTATCTAAAATTTAAAGATTAAGTACCTTAAATGGGCGTTCAGATGAACATCAAGACTGCACGTCTCGATGCGATCCCACTTCTGACCTTTGAGATTGCAGTAAATCAAAGGCCAGGATTTCCGAATATTACACTTTATTGCACTTCAACTCTTTCATAAATCATACGTTACACATTTTACATTAATTACGATTTTATTAAGACACGTCCGTTATCTACCACGATCACTTCGTTACTTCCACTCCCCATCCTCCCCCCCAGTCGCCATTTCGTGGCGGGAGTTGTCACAGACTAGCTATTAGTTTTGTAACCACTTCTGAGTCAATATAATACCTCACTTCTGGTGGACATGACTCGACATTTACAGACTAACAATATAAAGTTTAAATATTGAAAACATAAAATAACCAATTCAAAATTACAATTGTTAACAAAAGTATGATCACATGAACATAATAATCACAGGTTTGGTTGTTAAAATAATATCTAGGCGAACACCAAATCTATTTAATATTTAGCAGCTATTTTTAAATGATCCATCACATATAGTAAGGTTTTGTTAAAATATTATTTATAAACAGCTTAGCTTTGTAATAATGATATTGTGTCTTGAAAACCACGATCTAATATAAATATATCGTTTTTCCGAAAATACTGCCTTAATGGAGAGTTTTCGTCAGATTTTTTTTTCATGATTTATGCATCAGAAGTGGGCCAGAACATACTAGCATATATCCATCACAAAAGCTGCGAAAATGGTTTTAATAAATTCCTATATTTATGTAGTGAAAAAGAGTAATTTTGGAAGCTATAATTTGAATTTGTGTTTATTTAAATATATGTTCCATCACATATAACAATGGCATTTTGTTTATTTTCATTATATAAACCATTTGGTATTAATAAATTATGACTTAACAATGTTTCCCTAGGGATATGTTGTATTCCTGATTGTTAGGCACAAAATCTTGTAAACGAATTTCTCTAACACTCTCCATCGATCTCTATAGTGTCCGACGTGGGACTCTTAAAAGAGTAGATAAGTGGTTGTCTGACTCTCCAGTTCTTGATTCAATAATTCAGAAAGCCAAACCTTACAACACCCTTACGCAGTTCCTGGATACGTGGGACATCATTGAACAAAATGAACAATGTGAAAAATATTCATTTTTCTTATCTTTTATTCATCTCACATAACCAGCAAAAATTCATAAAATTTAATAAATTCCTATGCTTATGTAGTCTTTATCTTCGTGTTGTCTTGCTTTAGACGTAATCTCCCTCAGTAACTGCAAAGCTTCATCAACTTTATAATAATACTTTTTAATTTTCAAAACGATCAAGAAAGGAAATCTTAATAATCATACTCAATCTTATGAATCGTCTTAATATTAGTCTTAAGAAATAATATCACAAATTTGCAAACTCGTACTCTACGCTGTCTTGAGTTGTTTCACCTGGAGATGCGAAGCGATGGCTGGTTCATGCGTCATACTCGTGAACGGGTGCTGCCAGCGGGATGGGTCTGCTCATGTTTGCTAGTGTTAAAATGTGTAGAGATATATGTTGTTTTGATTTTATGTTATTTATGATGTTTTGAGTTAAGATGCGTGGCACTGCTTGATCAGAGTAAATAAAGGTAAATAATGTTTTCATTTTTATTTATTTTTTTAACTTTAATTACGCTTTGAGATTGTGACCCAGCTGATGCGTCTTCTAGTGACATTGTAGGTTGTGTTGTGTCTTACATCAAGACACTTTTATCTTTCTTTTTTTGCTGTTGCCATTGTATTTTTTAATATTTATACAGCTTTACATAAGTACCTGAAGTACGTCATGCTCACTCAAATGTTTCTTCGGCGGTGTCGTGTGAGGCGGGTCGTTACGCTCCCTAAAATATGGTTGAGCGAAGCGATGGCTGGTTCATGCGTCATGCTCGTGAACGGGTGCCGCCAGCGGAAATAGGTCTACCTCAGTCTGCTTATCTTAATGATGGGCCTAAAGCCTAAATATTTTTATCTAAAATAAATTGATACTGACCTGTATGTACCTCACAACTTGCAGTTCCTGTAATGCGAGAAATGTTGTAATGTATGATAGACAAGTCTTTCTTTGCCAGTTAAAAATTGTGTACGGTTACAATAACCATAAAATGTAATATTTTAATTAGTATTTTCCTTTTGTGATGGAAATTTACCTTACTGATATGTTAAGGTCACTTTTCAATTTGACGACTCTGTATGAAATATAACAGGGAGAAAAAAAACAGCCCTTGACGAGTTTTTTGCCGGTTCTTCTCTTTACAAGGTCTCCCGCCGTAGGGTTTGTGAACCGATGGCGTAGCTTCTTTGACGTTCATAAGTGCTTGTAACAGCCTAGACTGAATAAATGATATTGACTTTGACTTTGATGTCAATGCATTATAATCTGAGTTCGAGTCTGTTGGAGTGTATGTACTTCCGTAACTACTTGTATGATATCCGTGTGATAAAGGCTGTTGAGATGTTCAAACCTATATGATGATATTGGGTATTTTTACATGTTAGCGTGCAAAAATAAAATCATGCGTACTTTATTACCATGCAAACGATTGCGTCTGTCTGTTATTACATGCCCTGCTTAAGAAAAAAATCTTTCGGGCGGGGTCCATGTAGCTGGAATACAAAACTGTTTTTTCACTATTTCATACAGTCGCGGATATACATGTTTTTTTGTTTTCCACCATACCAGACAATCATTAGATTTTCTGTTGACAAGAGGTTCATCAAAGTATTTATCAACTTCTATAATGGCACCTGCAGCTGGATTCTGATTTATGATTTTGTAATTTTTGCATTTTTCAATGCTATTTTTATACTTATGGTAAATTCTGATTCTGATTTTTAATGGTATCCATAAGTTTCACGTCAAAATCATCCCAAATACTAGGGGTATCAGTTGTATCATTTTGCGTGTTTTCTGTTATTGTGTCACTTTCGTTAGTTATTTTTAACAGCTCTAGCAAAATTTGTTAAATTTGTTTTTGCTACACCAACACTGCTTTGTTTGTCTTCTGGAAACCCATTCTTTTAAATCTCTGATCTAGGAGAGTACTCACGGCAAATAATTTATGGTCTTCTATATTTCTAAAACGTGTTGTGAATTCTGTATGAAGCTTAAATGACATGTTGGCAACTATGTCAGGAATACCTTCCTTAATCATAAATGATGCACACTTGTTTTTTAACAAATTTGCTAAAATTATTATTTATGATATTGGGACGTGCTTTTCTGCACTCATAATCTCTGTAATATATTTAAAATGTTTCAGTTATTTACAAATATTGGGCAAAATATCAATATCTCCTGGAGTCAAGTTTGGTGTATTGGGATATTCTGGTAATCACACTTTTTTTGTCTCTAGGATTCTGTCAAACATATCATAGGTTGAGTTCCAACGTATTACGATGTCGTTTAAATTTTTACTGCTTTTTAACTGACTTCAAAAAAAGGAGGAGGTTATCATGTCGACTGTTTTTTTTTTTTTTTTTTTTTTTTTATGTATGTTCCACTATAACTTCGCCAGTTGTTAACAGATTTTTAAAATTCTTTTTTTATCTGGAAGAAAATGGTTTATGTGTGGTCCCATATAATTTTTACGAAGATCTGGCTAGTAGTTTTTTCATAACGCTGAAAAATATCAATCACCTTTTGGCAAGTAGTCGTATACCTCGATGACATCATTGTTGTGTATGGGCTGATTTTTAGTGTAAGTAACGGCACATAATGTAACAAAAAAATCGGAAATAAAAATATTTTATAAAAAAAAACTGCGTTAAAAAAAACCGACTTCAAAAACTAAAAAGCAAAAATAAGCCTTTTGGAGTCGGTGGCAGCCAAGACATTCTACTTTAAGCTCCTATTCTTTTATTTTTCTTGCCTTGTCTGGCACCGACTCCAAAAGGCTTATTTTTTGCTTTTTAGTTTTTGAAGTCGGTTTTTTTTAACGCAGTTTTTTTTTTTTTACTTTTTAGTGTCTGTAATAGGCTGTTTTGTAAACTACAGCAGGGATTTACTACATTAGATAAGGTTTCATGTACATTATAAACAAAATTATCGTAAATACTACATCGTCCAAGTCAACAATGAAATGAAATATATAAAAATGCTCATAACATAAAAAGTACTGGGTCAAACGAAACCAAATTTTTATGGGACCAATTGGCAACTATTCTGCATCGAACAAAAAAAGAATCATGGAAATCGGTTCAGAAATCTCGGCGTAATCGGTGTACATACATAAAAAAAAATATACCAACCGAATTGAGAACCTCCTCCTTTTTTGAAGTCGGTTAAAAAAAAATCAAACCGACTTCAAAAAGTAAAAAATAAAACTTTTGGAGTCGGTGCTAGTTAGCAAAGGCCAAAAAAAATATAGTTAATAGAAGTGCAATGTAGAATGCTTTGGCTGGCACAGACTCCAAAAGTTTTATTTTTTACTTTTTGAAGTCGGTTTGATTTTTTTTTATAAAATGTTTTATCCTGTAACTGATTTTGTGTGGCTTTGAGGCGCTCACTGGCTAAAACGCTTCTGCGAAATAGCTCAACTATGGATTTAACTTTAGTTTGTATGTCTCTAATTTCTGTTAAAGCTGCCTGAACTATTAAATTTAGTGTATGCGCTGACACGCTCCGGTCGTGTTAAGCTCGACCGGTGTGCAGAAAGGATGAAAGAAAACACTATAAGTGGTTAACAAGTATAATTATAAGATAAATGATGTTACAAGCTCAGGTGTGGGTTCATGGGAATCTTCCATTGGTGGCTCTCGCGAGGGTAAGAATGGGGACTTAGCTTTAGCTTTGCCTAGAGGAGGCAGAAGCGGAAGTCCGACGTAACGGACTACGTTCGCTTGGGGAGCAGGATGTTCAGCCTCGGTAGCACGGAGGGTAGGCGCGGAGTGGTGGTGCGCACGTAGTCTCGGAGGGGAGTTGCTCCGGGGTAGGCCGGAACAGGCGAGCGCTCGGCAGGTAGGTGCCGAGGTGGTGGAAGGCAAACGAAGCAGATGTAGATGCTGCCCGTGGATACGACCCTGGAATGTTTTTAAGAACGGGTCAAAAGGTGTTCGTACAAGTCGACCGTCTAAGGTTAGGATGCAAGGGACAGACAGCTACAATTGAATAGTCTCAAAGGTGCAATATAAAACTATTAAAAAATGTTAAGGTAACCGTAAAGTGAATGGTAACAAAAGTAAAAGAATGTACATTAGGTTTGTACATGGGCACTTTACCCTATTAGTCAGGATAAAGTTATTTAAAAGGAATCAAGTCAGTATTTAGTCTACCAAAGAAATTCAAGAAGTAAATATTAAAGTTATTTATAGCGGTTATGAAAGTAATATTATTCGGGAACGCATCCTTAGCGGTCTAAAAAGGTAACTCACTCAAAGAATTAATAAAAAAATCAATAAAATGTGAATTGTATTTGTTCCACGTAATATACGTATTACGTTTCACTTTAAATACAATTACATATACTGTAAAATACAAGAAATTAAAAAGGAATAATCGTTTTGCATTGGAGTATTTAACTACCCACTATGTAAAAATATTTTATGGAATATTTTACAGAAATTACAAGTAAAACGTATCGAATAATTAAAACACTTAATTATTACGAGATTTAAACTAAATAGATTACGAAAAGAAATAACTATGATTAAAAGAAATTAAAGTAAAATGCAAAACGATTAGATTTAAAACACACACTCACCCTAGTACGGGGATCGCGAATTCACAAATAGAGAGTAAAACAGAATAAGTTTAAGGCAGTAGTATGAGCATGGCAGTAGTATAAGGCAGTAGTAGTATGTATAAAAAGAGGCAGATTTCGCTGGAGATGCGAAATATATACTCAAATCTATCCAGAACGTTCTTTAGTAAAAAATTAAAGTGGGAGATGATTCTCAAATTCTATAGGCGAATAATGTTTAGTCATTAGCATAGACAACATAAGGATTGTAAGACCGATCGACACGGTGTTTTGTTTTTAATTATAACAAATTTTAACAACAGAGCACGAAGTTTTTGACAAACAGATTCGACATGAGGACCCCAGTTATGACGGTTATCAATTGTTAAGCCTAAATATTTATGCTCTTTCACCATTTCTATTGGTTTACATTGGCAAGATGATACTTTGTTGTGCATACAATCGTGATTGTGTACAACTATTGAGACGTCATGGTTTGTATGATTGTGACTTGAGTGTATGTGCAAGAGCTTAGTTTTTTGCTTGTTTAGTACAAGGCCCATATCGTGTGACCATTCGTTTAATAACGACAAGTCATGCTGAATATTTTTTTGAGCTATTCGTATGTCACGGTCTGCCGCTATTAGACACGTATCGTCCGCAAACTGGTATACTGTACACTTCTTGATTACATTGTTAATGTCGTTAACATACGCAAGATAGTGCAAGGGACCGAGGACTGATCCTTGAGCAGTACCTTCAGTGACTTTTTTGGCGTTACTATTTGTGTCGGCAATTTTAACCTGTTAAGTACGGTTTTTTAGGTAGTGGGAACTCCAATCAAGCAGTGGACCCCGGATCCCTGTCATTTCAAGCTTTTCTAATAAAGTATTATGACGCAGCGTGTCAAACGCTTTACTGTAATCCACAAAAACTATTAATACTTGTTTTCTTTCATTTAAGTAGGAATTAATATCATCAGTGAACTTAGACAACAGCAGTGTTGTACTTTCATAGGTTGAAAACCATATTGGTTAGGCGACAGTATATTGTTATCTTGATAGAACTCTTGGATTTGTCCACAAATGAACTTTTCAGTTATTTTATCTATTATAGGCAATATTGATATTGGTCTAAAGTTAGAATAATCGCTATAACTACCTTGCTTGTGTACAGGACGGATTACACTTTTCTTGAGATCATCAGGGTACCTAGAACTAATTACGCTATTGTTGATTAATTTGACAAGAGGGGACACAATTTTTTTTGCCAATCTTATAATATCTATTGGCCTAATGCCATCTATACCTGGTGATTTTATGCTATTAAACGATTTAATTATTTTGTATAATTTTTCTTCTGTGGAACGCTTGAAACGAATCGACACATCAGCTGGCTTTTTATAAACACTTGGATTCATTATAGGTTGTGCACAGTTGGGCAAGATATCGTTAACATTTTCCTTAAAAGACAATGCAAAGTTGTTCGCTATCTTTTGCATTTTTTTCTTGGTATTTCGTATGAGGAAGCGTCATAACAATTCTTAAAGTTTTTTTGCAAACTTTCATATATATTAGTTGGACATTCTAAATTATTGATTTCAGTCCAGTCAACTTTTTCTAACTCACAATATAATTTTTTATAATTGATTCGCTTTATTACTTTGGACTCCGCCTGTATAATCGACGACGACGGAACAACACATGACAGTACAATCATACGATGGTCGGCCAGTGTGGTGCCGAGCGCTGCCGAGTACAGTTCTTGTCTGCTGGATCTCACAAATATGTGGTCAATACATGATTTAGTAATTACACCGGAACGTATTTCCACTCTTGTGTATTGTGTGATCCCGCAGGCTAGACCATGGCCGCTCAATGCGTCCAAGTATTCAGAACGTATGCTATCTTTACATTTAATGTTAATGTTGGTGTCGCCAATAAGTATGAAGTTATCTAGTGATGTGTATCTCCCCAAGGTGTTATTTAATTCATATAAGAAGGATCGTTTATTTTTCTTTGGATCTGGTGGTCTATACAGTGCACACAAAGTATAATTACAACCATAAGAAGTAGACAATGTGCCTAAGAGTGCTTCAAAGTTATATGTTATAGATTCAATTACTTTGAATGAGTGTTTATTACTAACATAAATTATAATACCTCCGCCTTTACGGCTCGGTCTTAGCTTTGTGTGAGCTGTGTAACCATCAATACTAAACAGTGAAATAAGATGTGGAGAGATACCCGCTTCTGTGACAATAATTGCATCGATTAGGTTCTTATAGCTTTCTATGCATTGCAACAAAGCTGAGAAGTTCTTTATGAGTGATCTAATGTTTAAATGTATACAAGTGAACTTTGTTTTTTTAGGTAATACTTGAAAAAAATCTTTTAGGTTTGAACAATCTGTTAGTTCAGATATGTTTTCGTTTATATCACAGTCCATTATAAAAGATATAGGATAACAGATAATTGAATGACTTTACGATAGTAACTTTTTAATATCACCTTCACCTCTAATAATAAATACCTTTGCTAGAGGTTCCTTTCGTACACGAATTAGACCATCCTTAAACCATACATATTTAAAAGAAGGCAACAAGTCTTGTTTTGCTTTCCATAGGAGTGCTCTGTTGTAAGGGGTAAGGAGTTCCCTAACGAAGACCTTAGCGTCCACAGCGCATGCGGAGTCTATGTCCTTGAGCGAAAGTGGCTGCTCTTTTGCTCGCGATAACCATCGATCTCGCTGGCCTTCTTCAAGCGAAATTGTTAATGATCCATCTTGACCAACACGTTGGCGCGATCGCTTAACTTCTTTAACGGGAACACCGCCTACTTTTAACTTTTGGGCGATAGTTTTTACCAGCTGCATCGGGACTTCGTTCTCCTTAAAAGGTATACCTGCTATTTCGATACTATTACACAACCTCGCCTGTTCGAGCTCATGAACTCGCTGTTGAAGGGCGCCTAGCTGTGTTTCCAAAGATGCAGTTGTGTTGGATAGGTGCACATTTTTCTTTTCCATATCCTTTATTTTTTCCTGGAACACCTCCATACATTCGCTAAAGTCATCAATTTTATCACTCAAGAAAGTCAGTGTATCTGTGATTGAACTTAATTCCTTCTGAATCGCTTTTGCCACAATTTTCTCCACTCCAGCCAGCAGCTTTTTTATAGTAGCGTTGTCTAGATTTAAATCCTCAATTTCTTCATCATCTTCAGAGTCATCGGGGATTATAAGTGAACCCCGCTTTGACATAGTTTTTAGACATACTTGACAAGACCAATCTAAGCTATCTGCAGAGCGAACTGCGGCGATTTGCTTGTTTGTAAGATTAGCGCATTCCACAGTACAGTGAAAGTATTTACTGCATTTTTTACACTCTAGACACTTTGCCATAATGACGGTAGAATGAACTTGAAGTGATTAAAAATAGTACACGACTGCTTCGTTAAAGGCACGAACGACGAATGAACGGCTTAAACCTTTATGTACTTGAAACTGAAACAAAATAACCTAAAATGCTTCAAGTTATGGCTATCAATATTGTATTGTTTCCTTCTATTTGTTTTTTTTTTGTAAAAAAATACCTTTTGCCTCGTCGCCACTTGTGGAGACCGCAGTTCTTCCTGTAAATCACTGGCTCGACAATGCACGCACATAAACACATACAACGTCCACACTCGCCCCCGGCTCACGTGACACTGACTTGAACATTTACGCGCGAACACACGAGACAATGTATGTACGTCTTTATTAGACATACACTACAGTAAGTGAAAAGCTTATTTTTTTATTAAGTATGCACATTTTATTATAAATACTTATGTTTTATTAAATCAGAAAAATTATATGAGGTCTTGTATATCCCAATCACTATCACTCAGACTGTTTTCGACCGGAGTCGGAGTGGTATTTTGTCGAGATGCGGATGGCGGAAAAGGCATATTAATTGATGTAGATGACGCTGGCGATGTGTAGTATCCATATTGTGACTGACTATAGTAACCGAAATCGGCTTTAAAAAGAATCTCGCATAATGCCTGTTGCACGGCATTCTTCGTATGTTTGACATAGTTTCTCATTTTATTGGCTGAAAATGTAGTTATGTCGTCATTATCATCGCTAGCGTTCGACGCAGTTGCTTTTAAAATTCCGAAAGCGTCTTTTAATATTGCCAACTTAGGATACAACTTCTTTTTTTTGAGAGGAGGTGGACCTTGTGGTTGAGGACAGTCTAATGTGGCTGTGTCAATTTCTTCCTCATCAGCACCTGTATCACCAGTATTGACATCAGTAGCGTTGTTATTATCAATAATCTGAAAACAAATTAATATATGCAATTTCATTTCAGTTACCGGATAATGCTGAAAACTGGAAAATAATCGCAAAAGACTATGAAGACCAGTGGCATTTTCCGCATTGTATTTTAGCTCTCGATGGAAAACATGTGATTATAGAGGCACCAATCATTACTGGCACAATTTTTTTCAATTACAAAGGAGGTTTTAGTATTGTTCTCTTTGCCGTAGCAGATGCAAATTATTTTATAAAATTTATTGATGTTGGTTGTCAAGGCAGGATCTCAGACAGTGGAGTATTTCAAAACACTCGACTATATACAAAGATAATTAATCAGGAGCTGAATTTGCCTGCCTCAGAACCCTTACCAGGGCGAAATTCCACCAACACGTATAATAAGCAATTTAATGTTATCGATTTAGATTTATTTAATGTATCTCTTACACTTTGAAGCAAATTTTTATTAAAATGCTTTTGTCTTAGAATTGTAACGTCTACACATCAGTTTTACTTTTACTTTTAATGATAACGTTTGTTCCAAAATTAACAACAATATAGTCTATTCTTTTTGTATTATGTTATGTGCATAATACTTCTGTTCTTTATTGGCACTTTAAGGTCTTTTCTAACTTATATCTACATTGTAAACTATATGTAATGTATATACGACTGTTTGTTGCCAGAATAAATTAAAAAAAAAAAAAAAAAAAAGCATTGCCTTTTTTTTCCTTAATGATTCTGCTTTTGTTGTATCTGAAAGTCTAATGAAACCATATAAAACACTCCCTAATAAAACACTCCCTGCGGGCTCAAAAGAAAGAACTCGTTGAGCCAGATAAAGCTGCCCTTATTGTTATGACAATATGTCATTTACACAATTTTTTAAGAGAGAATTGCAGTAATTACGAGTATATTACTTCAAATGAGATCGATACGGAAGTTGATGGACAATTACGGGAAGGGTCCTGGAGGCATGACGCAGAAATGACTTCATTTCATCCTATAGTAAACATAGGTCGCCGTTCCGCCAAACAAATAAAAGAAATAAGAGAGGAATTGGCCGATTACTTCATGAAAGAAGGTTCGGTTCCGTGGCAGAACCAATATTCTTAAATGTTGTGTGAGTGTTAAAACAAAAAATAGGTACTTACTGTATTAAGAGAATCCCTAGGATTGTCACGATCTTGTAGAAAAGAAAATGCATCAAATGCAAACCACGCACTTTGATATATCTGTGTTGTACCTAAAAAAAATAAAATTCGTAAATTATTTTGTAACACTTAATAAATAAATAAAATAACAAGTGGTCTTGATTTTTAACTTTTCCAGTTCCTTTGCTTTTTTTAACTTTGTTTTTCTCACGTCTGAAGCCAGATAATAGTATAGATATTTTATTTTTGCATAAGTGGGGTTCTATATTTAATGTTTCGCCAATTAACTTCCAGGCATCTCCTTTTAAATTCTTTTTCTTATAGTTTTCATCCCGTGGATCCCATAAAACATTATGTTTACGGTATTCTTCTATTAGTTCCAAGCATTTTTCGTCAGACCACTCCATGTTCGCGAACTCACAAACACCGCGTAATGCTACGCTCGCGTCCACTAACACACTGCGCTCCCCTTTGAGTTCGCGCAAAAAACCGCTTCCAGAGCGCTCCGCCGTGAACCGATCGCGCTCCAGTTGCGCCCCGCGAACACGACGTATCCACTAGGTTTGGTTTGCGGAGCGGACGCGTTCACGAACCACGGCGAACCTAAGTTGATACCCGGCTTAATGTGTGTACTCCTTATCCCCAACCTTAGTGGAAACGGTTGTGTAGGAAGGTGACTGTAGTTTGAGTGTCTCACGCAAAGTGTCGTTGTGGAAGCAGCCATCTAACATCAAGCTCATGGCCACGGTGTAAAAACGTTCCAGTTCAGTCAGCCTCACTATCGGGTAGAAGATTTTGACCTTGAGGTTAGTTGTGCCTTATTTCGTAATCCCATGAAGCGTCCACAACCCGCCTGATATTGCCGTCGGGTACACCCAGTTATGCACTCTCGATATCACGGTGCACGCAGACGAGAACCATCCCCTACGTACACGCAGCCGAGAACCATCCCCTACGTACACGCTTGATGATGGTGATGTATTGGCTTAACCATGTCGGTGATTTATGGGTCATCTGGGTACCATTGTAGGAAGGAGGACAGCATTTGGGCCTTATGCGCAAGGTTATCGATGGGGCGGGTTTCGCGGTAGTTGTCGTATTCTCTTTCTTGCTGAAGTCGACGCCTGTGGCTTTGATGGGACTACGGCGTACGCGGACGAACCGCAGTGCCTGTGCGATTCGTCTCCAAGCGTTTATGGTACGTGATGCGATGGTCGTGGTTACCCCGTTTCCAACTCTAGTACCTTCGACGGCAATGGTAGCGGCGGATAGTATTTCTAGGGCATGGGTGCTTAACTTAGCAGGTCGGCGGCTACACTCGGGCCAGTTATCACTCCTGACGCTGTGTCTGCCATGGTCCCAAGCACGGCACTGGTGCCGCGGACAGTGGTCCACGCCTTCTGCGCCCACCTCCACGGTATCGGCGCGCCATAGTGCAGGCTGTACGTCGTTACTGTGTCACGAATCCCCAGGCCGAGGAATTCACTCTAGTTAGGTTTTACTCTACATTCTTGATCTTCATTGCACACATTCTTGATAGGGATCGGCTTGGTTTTGTTTACAAAGGAGGTCTACTATGAAACGTTCATCCGTAATTTCGGGTCCGTCCGTAACCCGAACGAAGTACGTGGCTCGTAGCCACCACGAACTATTTTCGGATTCGTAGGTTTAGTACGGACGCATAGACAAGTTACGTGAACGAATGATTGAAAAAGGTTTTTTATGATGTCTTTACAAAGAAATCGGTAATAACATGAAATATTAAAATTACTTGGTTTTTAAACAGTTTTGACTGAATAAACTACAGTTACAGTTAACGGAATACTGCGTATGTTGATAAAACATTGGCAACTTATAACAAAGACATTTTTTATTACGTTTTCAACCTCTCAAATGCGCCATGACAGCCCGGGCTCTTAGTCTGTGGCAATCACATAACAAGTTTTGTTTATTTACATTTTTTGTGAATACATTTTTAAGTGTTTCGGAGTTATTTTTTGCTTTTGTTCACATGAAGTAATACTTTCAAGTGTTTCCTACTACCCGCTCCGAGTTGTTAAGTGTTCTAAATCTTAATAAAAGAGCAATAGTATTTTTTCCGAAGTGATCGAGTGTCTGCAATATTTCATCTGATAATGGTGCTAAACTCAAAAAAGGGACATTTAATCATGTGTTCCTCGTTAGTTCTCCTTTGGATTTAGTGAGATTGGTTCACGTCACTTTCATGTAAGTAGATTGACTTTAATATTATTCTTGTTTGTATTCTATGTACTGTCTTGTCTGTAACTTTAAACATTTAAATTCTCTTTGCAGTACCTAAAATTATGTCGGCACCACCTACTGCAGAGCAAATTGAAATGCTCCTATCTTTCCTGCAGGAGCATCAAGATCTTGCCAGAGGTCACCTGAGGGATGTCTCGGGACCAGCTCGTACAAGAGAGCTATGGCAAGATCTTGCAAACAACTTGAATGCTTGTGTTGGTACTGTGAAAACAGTAAAACAGTGGCAGAGGGTAATATTGAATGACATGACAGCATATGATATTCGGGGCTCTGTCCACTGCAAGGGACATATGGATATGACTTTATTAGGCTTTTATGGATGCACTGATTATTGACTTATGTTTTCTTGTGATGATCAAAAACACTGTTTTTTAAGATATCCTGTTGGCTCCTTTGGACCCATCTGTCGATGAGGAACGTCTCGGTGAGCTAGCACTGTCTGCTCTTCCACCTCAAGCCTCTCAGCCTGCAGCATCTTCTTTAAAGAATCGTAAGTATGAAAGCATAATTGTGTATACCACAAATGAGAAATAGGTTCGCTTAGACAGAATGGCAGTTTGTGATTAATATTAAATGTATTAATATGCCGTGTATATGCAATATCAGTATTCAATTATTTTACCGATTTTTTGCATATACTAACTAAATAACATTGTTCTAATTAGACAAATTTTAAATAACTTGAAAAATAATGATAAATGCCTATACTAGTACTTATCAAAAGCCAAAAGTGGCTGCAAGTTGTCTCCTGGCCACCCGCTAATGTGTATCTAAATATTTACCTCTGGTTCATTAAAAAATGTTTCTTTTTCCAGAGCCCCGGGCCCAGCCAGCCAGAAGAATTTTGAGGGCTAGAAGAGGATTGTCGGGCAACTCTCTGGGCTCTCGTATAATTTCCCTTGAGGAGCAACGACTTAATACTGAGCAGCGGCGTGCAGCCAAATCAATAGTGACTGAGTTACAGCAGCTCAGATTAGAGATTATGGAGGTGACGAGACAATTATTATCAAGACAACAATAAACTGTTCAATTTAGTACAGAAATTATTATTGTCTTGTTAGTTATCGTATTCATGTCTTCATCACTGCTGTAACGCATTCATTATTAAGTATTCACTAATTAGTAAGTTTTTATTTTTCTTCAACAATTTGTAACTTAATTTTTTTAGGATAGGTAGTTTGTAACATTACTTGCTATTTTGATATTTTTTATTATTAGCTTATTATTTAAGATAAAACTAATAAAGAATAAAACAATTACAATAAATTATAATGAAGTTTTATTATCTGGTTTCATTGCATAAATAATTCTTTTTGAATAAATCTATTTTCAAAGTAATGTCATTACTATCAAAGAATTGTATCAATCAATCAAAACATTTATTGCAAAAAAACTGTGATAGATAACACATAAATATGTTACCATAATGTATAGGTATAACCGTTTTTTCCAGTGTGGAATAATAAAAATACAAAATGAACTAATCCCTACTAATATTATAATTTTAAATATAAACAATAAGATTTTATATATTTAACAATTGCCAGAATTTAAGAATTAACAATAACAACAAATAAATTTAAATAATACATGTACATAAGTTGAATTTGTTTCCTACACTAAAATCTGTATATACTATAATCTAATAATATCTTAATACCAAACTTAAACATACTTTACTACGCATATTATCTATTCCTATTTAATAATTGAACTATGGCATCTCTGGCTCTTCTTCCTTGAAGCAATCCTTGGCTCGCAGATACTGGCAGTGTTGTGGCTGACATTTGGTGATTGTTTTCTTCTTGTAACTCCTCCGGTGATAATTCGGGAGCCGCTAGCCCTCCTTGCACGCAAAAATTATGCAATACCACACAAGCTATGGTAATATGAGCTGCTTTTTGTGGATGGTAGTGCAGCTCCCTGGCTGCAAGAAGACATCTCCATCGCCCTTTCAGAATACCAAATGTCCTCTCCACAACACTGCGTGTACGCCGGTGTGCCATGTTGTATCGACACTCAGGACTGTCCTCAGAAGCATTGTCTATTGGCGTCATTAGGTAGTCCCTTGAAGGATATCCTAAATCACCTGAAAAAAAAAAAATAAGACAAGGGAGTTTTGATAAACGAACATAATATACTTAGGTATGATATTAAGGTTTATTAGTAATTTAATAAATACATAGTCTATTAATTACCAATACACTGACCCAATAGAATAGCTTGCTCCCCACGGAGACTCTCCAGATGATGCCTTATTTCTGTTTGCTGCCATATGAATGCGTCATGTGTTGCTCCACCAAATGACGCATCTACATTTGTTATCAAACAGTTGTC
This sequence comes from Chrysoteuchia culmella, assembly GCA_910589605.1. Classification (NCBI taxonomy): domain Eukaryota; kingdom Metazoa; phylum Arthropoda; class Insecta; order Lepidoptera; family Crambidae; genus Chrysoteuchia; species Chrysoteuchia culmella. The sequence continues at coordinate 3,508,979 of OU342663.1, forward strand.
ATCCACAATCTAAAATTAAAGATAAAAAAGTTTAAAGTAGGTAATAGAAATGTTAAAAAATATATATGAAATAGCATTTGTAAATTAATTAATATGTTTATGCTACACACTTTATAAACTATATGTATTTTTGAAAATGGAATATACTAGTATAAATCATTATTATTTTTATTACAACAACAATTTGGTCTCCAGATTTAAAACTTACTATTTGAACATTGAGAGAATGGTAATGCTTTCTATTAAAGTATCTCTCTTCATGCTCTGCCGGTCTTATTATTTTAATATGCGTGCAGTCAATACACCCTATCACACCAGGAATACCAGATCTTGCAAAGAACCTGAAAAAGGTAAAGATTGTTGAGCTATAAGTGAGTGTGCGCCTCCCTAACACAACTTCCTACATAAATGACGACCCCCCGTGGTAGAGTGGTACGTACACCGGTTACAAGGTGTCGCTTACTCTGAGGCCCCGGGTTCGAATCCCGGCAGGGGCAAATGTTTGTATGATGAATACCAGCATTTGAACTTGAGTCATGGATGTTTATATATAATTCTACACAAATACTTATATATGTATGATTATTGTATTTATATCCGTTACCCTAGTATCCCATAACACAACCTTATACAGTGCTTACTTTGGGGCTATGTTAATTGGTGTGAGTGTAAGAAATATTTATTTATTTAAATAACTGTTTGTTATAAGCGAGACAAGATTATATTTATAAATAATATTATTGTCTTACGAACCTTCGTTTAATAACATTTCTTTATTGTCTGTTCTGTGGAAACCTAATGTACTTCCTCAAAATATAGGGTGTATTGAGTGCTGCAGTCACCTCGGCAAGACATAGTGACACCGCCTGCTGTGACATAGGAGCATCCACGTTCTGTGCCACTGACCCTTGCTAGCTTCCCTGACGATAAAAAAATAAGGCAGTTAAAATCTGAAAAAAAAATATAAGCATCTATGTATATACTAATAAGACTTGTAAATAAAAAAATAAACTAGTAAACAAAGGTCCACCGACCTATTGAAAACACCAACTGGATTCTAATAAGTATTGCCATATGGTAAGTAGGTACCTATACTAAGTGTAAGGGAGGCAGATTAAGACGACGAATCGGTAATATTGGCGGCAGGGATCTCGATTTTTCACAGCAATTACAAAACATATGAAAGTGATATTTGATAAACTAATTCTTCATTTTATTGACGTCATTTTGTCAGTTGCAGAAACACGATTCGTTAACTTTTATAACAGAGAAAAAAATATCAAAGAAACCTCGTTAAAAACAGAGATTTGCATTTTACAGGTAAACTAGACCGATTTAAGTCTCTAAAATTTCTTAGTAGATTAGTCTACACACTCACTTCAAAATGCCAGTTGGATTTTTTAAAATGGTTTGTAGTTTTTAATTGAAACGAAAAAAACCGTTTTGTCGTATACGACCTTATGGTATGAGCTAGTGCGCCCGCGTATTAGTATGCAGTCAGTCTACCCTCAGTCCGCTGCCGACCATTGTCAGCGACGGGTCTGTGCCAGTGGAGCTACCGCGCGCTATAGATCACTGCGCTAAATTTATAACAATAACGTGCGATTATTCATAATTAAAAATGGGGAAAAAATGTCAACGATTTTCTAAAAGGAAAAGGAAACTTTGTTTAATTGAGCAATGTAAGAATATGACTAAGAAAAGGTGAGTAATCGTCATATTTATACAATTCTAATAGAATAAAATTAAATGTTTTCCAGTTTTATATTATACTTAGGAGATACCTACTTTTTGGTAGGTATTGGTTTCTGTACCTACTGTTTGACTTTTCGGCTGCGATGATGCAGCAGTGGTTACAACGGTCCTCAGTGATTGAGGATTCTAAGTGGTACCCGGTTGTGAATATAAATAATATAAAAACTGTCGTAGTAGGTGATTATTGGGCATTCTGGAACAGTTTTTTCACTCCATTGATCTCACGTCCGTTCGATCAATTTCGTAAAACTGTTCCAGAATGCCCAATAATCAATATGAAAATATTTGAACGATCTTACTGCTGTTCGATTACTTTCGTAAAACTGTTCTAGAAATCGTAGTAGTAAATAAATTGGGCATTCTGGCTCACAACAATTGAGTCCTGAACGCTCGCCCAGGCTCGCTACGTCGCTGCTCCGCTCGACGACGGACTCAATTGTTGCGAGCCAAAATGCCCAATTCATTTAATGTCGTGAAAATATGCTTTTACGCTTTTGACTGTATTTAAATATCAGTTTGATTGATAAGACTTAATTCAGTGAACCGATTTATCAGACATGAGATTATTTATATATAAAGACTATGTCATATTAGGCTCATTTTCATATAACACATGAAACATTACGGTTAGATTTAACGTTAACATGAAATTCATAAAACAAAAAGAATCAATAAAATTAGAATGTATATGTCCCCCACCTTCAAACGGGTCTAAGCGACATGGTAACTTATTGCCGAACACTATACGGTGTATTGTCTGTGGCCCATCAAACTGTGGAAAGACAAATTTAGTAATCAGTTTATTGTTACATAAAGATGGCCCGCGTTTTAGGAATCTGTATGTTTATTCAAAATCTTTATACCAAGCTAAATATTTATATTTGGAGAAAGTTTTAGATATGGTTCCTGGTACATCGTTGCATAAATACAATCACAACAGGGAAATTTTGAGTCCACATGAAGCTTTGCCAGATTCTATTATAGTTTTTGATGATGTTGCTTGTGAAAATCAAAACAACATAAGAGATTATTTTGCAATGGGACGTCATAAGAACATTGATTGTTTTTATATTAATCAGACTTATACCAAAATCCCCAAACAATTAGTAAGGGACAATTCAAATCTAATAATATTATTTAAACAGGATGACATCAATTTGAAACACGTTTATGATGAGCATGTTGGATCTGATATGTCATGGTCTAAGTTTCGTGAACTATGCTCCGCTGTTTGGAAGAAACCATTCAGCTACCTAGTGATTAATAAGGATTGTGAGAGAAACAATGGATGCTACAGGTCAACATTTGACACGTTTGTTGTGGTGGACTAACATACAAAATGAGATGTTTAATGATATATTAATCTACTACATACTATATTAGAGCTACATATTCCTGGTTATCAATTTTGTGGTCCGGGAACTAAACTTCAGAAGCGTTTACTAAAAGGTGATCGTGGTATAAATCAATTGGATGAAGCTTGTATGTATCACGACATTGCTTATAACAACAAAGACTTAAACATTCGACATAAAGCGGATTTAGAGCTTTTGAATATGGCCAAGAGAAGACTACAGTCGAGCGATGCTGGGAAAGGTGAAAAAATTGCATCTTGGATAGTAAAAAATGCAATGAAAGCAAAAATCAAAGCTGGTGCTGGGATACGTCCATTTATGTCAATTGTGAAAAAATTACAATCTCAATTGAAGAAGTTAAAATCTAAAGATAATCGCACAGCTATAAATTTTGCGTATGCTTCTGCAAAAAAATTATTTAAAAACAAAAAAGGAATACGTTTACCACGATGTATTCCTATTCCAAAAACTGGGGGATTTTTACCTCTCATTCCAATTTTTGCCGGTTTGTCAGCCCTTGGTTCTCTCGCTGGCGGTGCGGCAGGTATAGCAAAAGCTGTTAATGATTCCAAGGTTGCTCAGAAAAACCTACAAGAATCTGTACGACATAACAAGGCAATGGAAGCAGTCGCTCTGGGAAAAGGGATGTATATTAAGCCTCATAAAAGAGGATCTGGACTATACTTGAATTCTTCAAAAAACTAAACAAAGGGCTACCCAAACGCCCCCTTACAAATCTAGACATTTTAAAGCACGCAACTACAATTCCATATTTTCGAGGAGTATTTATGAGAGATTCACTTCCCTCAAAACCAAGAAAAATTGAGTGTGCTATATTGAACCTAGATAGTTCTGAAAATCCTGGAACACATTGGGTAGCCTATGTAAAACAGAATGATTACTGTGAATATTTTGATAGTTTTGGTGACTTAAAACCTCCATTAGAATTGATAAAATATTTAAGGAACATGTCAATAACTTACAATTATGTACGGTATCAAAAGTTTGGTACTATAAATTGCGGTCATCTGTGTTTAAATTTTTTAAAGAAGTATTGGAAACAACATTTATATTAAGAGTTAAGTAATAAAATTTATCAGTATAAACATGTCTTTCACTGTGTCGATAACCGGCAGCGGAGCCTCTTTGATAACAAATTACTCTCCTACAATACAATTAGACGGAGAGTATGAGTGCGGTTTATTATATTTTTCAACATTCAATTCCATCCCTAATATAGATGGAAGAAACAATAAATTTTATTATGGTAAAGATGGCGTGATAAAAATACCAGAAGGGTCCTATGAACTTCAAGATATTTGTGACTATCTTAAGAGCAATATCAAAAATGTTGTGCTGAGATTGACCGCAAATAACAACACATTGAAAACAAATATTTTTTGTTCAGAAGAAGTTCACTTCAATAAAAATGAGTCGTTGGGTAAAATTTTGGGTTTTGGAATGGAGACAATAAAAGCTAATATAAATACAGAGTCTAGATATCCTGTCAGCATTTTATCGACAACTATCGTGCGCATCGAATGTGATGTAATCAGTGGATCATTTGTGAATGGAAAAGCTAGCCACATAATTTACGAATTCGCACCTAACGTACCACCCGGTTATAGAATAATTGAAATACCTAAGAATTTAATTTATTTTCCCGTCAATCAAAGTTCAATAAGTGCTATTAATATAAGACTATTAGACGCTGATAATAATCAAATTAACTTACGCGGTGAGGAAGTGCAGCTATATTTACACTTTAAAAAGACATGCTGACTTTCAATAAAAACCAAAATATTCCACGAACTCAAGTCAGTTCTAAGAGATCATCTCATAAGGGAGCACCAGTTCGATCAACAAAGAAATTAACAAAAAGCAATAAAGACTTTTTGAAATCACTGGGATTGATAAAATGAATTTTTTAAACATAACTCAACCTGCCTCGTGCGATAACAGTATCGAAAGTTTTGAATATCATTCGTATAAACCATACGTGACAAGTTTCAACAAGAATGATGAAATACGGATACCGATAAATCAGCAAGATCTCTACGTATTGGCTTCACTAAGCAGTTTGTATATTGAAGGAAGAGTGAATGTGTATAAGAACGCAAAAGAAAAAGAACGAGTAACGAGTGTGCATTTTGTTAATAACCCTGCACTATTTTTATTTCAAGATATTCGATACGAAATAAACGGAGTAGAAATAGATAGAATAAAAAATGCAGGCGTTACAACCACAATGAAATCGTATTTATCGTTGAACGATAACGAATCTAAATGCGCACGAGTTTGGGGTTGGTCTCCAACAGGCACTACAACTGACAGCAGTGGAGTATTCTCCGCTTGTATACCACTAAATAAAGTGATGGGTTTTGCTGAAGATTATAATAAAATTATAATGAACTGTAAACATGAATTAGTTCTTTTGAGAAGTAATACTAATCTCAATACCTTAAAATTAAATGCAGGTGAAGTTGTGGATGATATCACAATAAATAAAATTACTTGGCGAGTGCCTCATGTTAAAGTTTCAGATCGAGAAAGAATAAGTTTGCTTAAGCATTTAGAAAAAGATCGCCCAATAACAGTCGCATTTCGTAATTGGGACTTATATGAGTATCCATTACTTCCCAAAACACGTAAACATACCTGGTCTATTAAAACATCCTCACAGATAGAGAAACCACGGTTCGTCGTAATTGCTTTTCAAACGAACCGTAAACATAATGCAACATTATCAATGGCAGAGTTTGACCATTGCCATATACGTGATGTTAAAGTTTTTCTAAATTCTTCATATTACCCTTATGAAAGTCTGAACATTAGTTTCGCTGACAACAAATATACTTTAATATACGAACAGTACGTTAGGTTCCAGCAGTCTTATCACGGACGTCGAGCTGAACCGTTGTTGAGTATAAAAGAATTTAAAGAAACTGCTCCAATGTTCGTGATTGACTGTTCTCGCCAACACGAAGCTTTAAAGGGATCCATTGACGTGCGAGTCGAAATCGAAGCTGATCAAGAAATACCTGATCAGACCGCTGCTTACTGTTTGATTCTGAACGATTGTATTTTTGAATATAAGCCTTTGAGCAATATCGTAAAGAAACTATCATGAATAGCAATACAATAGTCGTGGATGTACAAGGGTTCAAAGATTTAAAAAATAAATTTATTTTGAAAGAATTAGTCATAGGCACATCAGAACACACTCAAATTTTTTTGATAAAACCTCCTTACCCATTCTCTACCCTGACACTTGAAGAAAGAAAACATGTATGGTGGATAGAAAGAAATCGAGGATATCGATGGAGCGAGGGATATATTGACTACAGGGAATTCAGAAGACTTATTAAACCTTACTTGAATAAACACAAGATAATAGTGAAAGGAGAAGAAAAAGTTCAATGGGTGCGAGAATTATGTGGTCATGAAAATGTTTTAGATATAAGTAACAAAGGTATACCTAATCTAGAAACTCTAAGTAATCTTTACTGTAAAGATATGTTTGCATACAATTGTTTTAACCATATGAAATACTGTGCTTTGAAAAATGTTATTTGTATAAGGAAATGGTTATTAGAGAATAAAATATCAATGTATGATTATTTTAAAAAATAAATAAGTGTACATTTAAAACTTTTTTCATTTACCTACCTGAATACCTTTAATAGAGAAATAAAACGACATGATTAATTCCCTTAAAATTTAATTAAAAAAAAAAAAATTGTGACATTCTTATTTAATAAACCCTTAATTAATATAGTAAAAACGTTATTACATTTATGATAATACTAAAGATTATAATTATGTTTGTAGGTATTTTTTTTAAATGTATCTCTTTATAGGTTTATAAGTAACTTGAGATGTTACGCATAAAACCTACATGAGAACTTTGATTTACAAAAATAAGTTGATTCATAGCCTTAAAAACTATAGCTATAACCACATATTTTTTTTGATATATTGTTTATGAGGTTTTCCGCCTGGTCCATAATCTGGTCCATGTCTTCCGACACCACATATTGCGCAGATAGTAGGGCATCCTCTGGCGAGTCACCTTCACCCAGCATTTCATGCTCGAAGTCTATTATCTCAATCTTGATGAGACGTCGTCCTTTCTTCGGCGGACTTTTTATCACGAACGACTGCTGGGTGTTGTGTAAGTGCTTGAGGAAGGACGATCTCTTCTTTCGTTTCCTCTTCTGCTTGTTTTCCATCGCCTTTCGGATTTTGAGCTCCAACGGCGTTTCTTCGTGTTGTGGCTCTACAACCCAAGGAGGGAACATCTGTGTCCATCCTTCGAGCGGGTCCTGCGCGTCTTGTAAGACCGGAGATGGTGAGCGTAAGTCTTCGACGAGATTCTCGGTGTTCACTGACATATCCTGAAATGAATAATATGAGACATATATTTAAAAGCGAACAGTTTCCTATATTTAGTTGGTAAATACATTCAACTTATATTTTAAAAGCAACTTACCATATTTGATGTTCTTATGAAAATAAATTAAGATTTGCAGTTAACACGAATATTTATACCTTTGCTTTGTGATCGTGTGAGTATGTAACCTACAGCTGACACAGCTCCTAAAATTAGACGAGTTAGAACTTGCTCCTGATGTCGATACCTTATGTTATGGTGTGAGTTTTATGTAAGTGGAAACGTATTGCTGACAAAGCGGCAAACGCGTGCCGCGATGCATTCAGAATCAGACAAGTTAGGACTTGTTTCTTGTCATTTATATTTTATAAATTCTCAGTGATCGGTGGCTATGAAGTAAAATGGTGAGAGGAAACTAGATTCAGAATAAAACAACAACTTTCATACATACAATTTATTTTAAGTAGGTATTTTTTACCTATACGTACTAGGTACAATTATATTATGAAAAAACTTTTTTTTTTTTGTCATAATTGTAGGGTCCAAAATTTTTATTTCTTTATTTATTTAATAATTACAAGGATACTCCCATTTACCATCTATATAAACATTACAAAATAAACTACATTTATTAAACTAATCATACATATTGATAATTATACCTACCACTTAATTAACATAATAATAGTATTAAAAAACTAACTTTAAAACATTTAACAAACTCTATTATTTTTTCAACCAGTCCAACCAAACAGAAAAACTCAGAATAAGCTTGATTTATGTCCCCAGGACAAAGTAGATATTTTATCTTTAAGTATAATGCGTTTATCATCATGTGAAGATAGAGCAACTTTACTAACGGCTTGCGTAAAAATCTCATGTTTCAAAGACTTAAATAATACATTTGTCTTCCTAAGTGCCTTATTAAGCAGTAGTACCTTATTATAATCTTTAAAATCGATTTTTTTAACTACAGATTTTTTAATCCCTTTTGCCTTTTTTATCTCTTGGTCTTGAGTTTTTACACAATATAACTTAGATCTCAAACCCACAAATTCAACGATAAGTTGCCCTCCCATCTCATCTTTAAATAATCCAGGGACCTTTTTGTTTCTCGGAACTATATTAAACTGATTATTTTCCGTGTAATTGCTCGTGTCAAAGTACTGTTGAAAATTGGATCTTATGTCTTCGTAAATGTCCGTTGCCTCGATAGAGTACAACAAACTATCAGTATCGGTGTAGCATAATTTTAAATTGGAACCATAAAACGGTTTTGTAATAGAGTAGTGAAAATCATACATGTGATTTTTTGATATTTCTAGAACAGTGAATCCTATGTAAATAGGTTTATCTAAAATAACTGACTCTGGTTTCATTTGCACAGCTACAAAGTTTTCTGTGAAAACCGTACAGCTATGAAAATTCGGCCTTGAAATTAATTGCTCGGCAGTATAACATTTTTTTGTTTTATTTCTGATGTCATTCCACTGATTGACTAAATGAACGCTCAATCTTTTTTCGGTATCCTCTAAAGTTTTCCCAAAAATGCTGTTATTTAATAATTTGAAAAAGTCCTGTTCAAATGTTGATTTAGCCTTTTGACGCAATTCAGTATTCAAATCTATATATTGCTTAAGAAATGGGCTTTGTTTGAATTTAATTACTCTATGAATTTTTTTCAACAATAAACCATGTTTTAAGCACGTTTTTAAGTGCACGTAGTGAATTACGTAATAAAATTTATCGTACAAATTTGGAATCAATTTAGAGTTTTTAGAATTGGGTGGTGTAAATTTCTGGGCACAAAAAGGTAAGTCATTGTGCAAGTCGTGTAGATTCTCTGGGTACTCTAAATCTACTTCTAAGATATAACCAAACTCTGAATCATTAGGTATATGAAGAACATTAAGTTCACTAATTTCCGTTTGGCTAATGAGCTCGAAATTTGAATAAGGCAAATAAGAACACATTGCATAACCATATAAGTTATTACAATCAATGTACAGTAAATAGTTATCAGGCATATACGGATCGTAATTCGATATGTACTTGTTATTCGCCTTAGCGTATCTCGTAGAGCACAAACACACACCACCACGGATTCCTTTTTGAATCATACGTAAAATTTCTAGATTTTCAATAAGTTCCAATTTAACTTTAGTTTTAAGTAACATTGCGTCAAAACTTAGGCCAGGTGCCGTCATATAAAATGCAGGATCTAATTTGTAATTAATTTTACAAGTTCTACGAAAGTTTTCAAAAACATCTGCAAGTAAAATGACATCAGTTTTAAGATATAAATCAGTATATTCGCCTAGATTTTTTAAATTGAACGTTTTCCAAACACATTGAGCGTGACAATAATCTGACTCTGAAACAATTTCATCGGTTAAACTACTATAAAAACATTTTCGTGGTGGTAACCTGTCTTCTTCAAAGCATTTCCAATTTGTCATGTACTCATAAGGACCTTTACGTCTTAGTAAATCAAAATGTTCCGTTTTATGGAAAAAGTGAGGTAAGTGAAAAAAATCATTTTTATTCAAATTTCCTGCAAGCTTTTCTAAGCTAGTACCTAAAAATTTGAATGAATCTACAAATCTAACTGGCATGTATTCCTCACGTCCTACACTAAAAAACTTTGTAAAGGATATGTAGTTTTCCTTATTTTTTGCTATAACTTTAATGTTACCCGGTGTCGCTCCTAACTGTCGAATAAATAAATGGCTATCATACCCGGATAAATTATGAAAAAATACCGGAATGAATTTTGGTACACAATATTGTAAGTTGCAATAAGAATGTGCTGCACCACGATATTTTCCTGTCAAATGACAATGATCTCTAACTTTATCGTCGAACAATAACTGATCACAAAGGAAACAATATTTTGAATCATCAAAGCTCTTTTGCTCATAGGATGTAAGTGACGTCATTGGAATCGGTTCTTTTAAAATCTTGTGTATATTAGTTATATCTTCGCCAAGATATTCAAGAAACTTTTCTACACAATCCTGACCACGATATGACACGTATTTATTTTGAGAGCTATCATATGAACAAACAACGTAGTATGCAAATGCGGCGGGTAAATGTTTTTGTAAAACGCATGTATTATTCGAGACCAATCCATCACTACTTGATTGAGGCACTAATAAGGATTCGAAATCCGCATATATAACAAATGGCATATCTTGCATTCTTTCGAAATGTTTAAATTGAATAACAGTGCCTGGATCAGGCAACACTGTCCGGACACCGCTACAAATATGAGTATTCAAATTTTGTTCGCTATTAAAAAATATCATACAATCGTCACAAAAGTATATTTTTCCGTGATGTTTTGTTAACTGAGGTCTAAGTAATCTGCTTAAATTTTTTATCAAACAATAATGTTTAAATTCACCTTTTTCTAATAGTAATAAGTTAACATGATGTTTCCTTTTGCTCTGCGTTTTATAGAGGGGCCCAACAATGTTAGACTTGTTTGCAAGACCGTACACATTAACGCTGATTTGGTGGTTATTTTTCTCGAAAATCCTAATATCTGAAAATCCAACTGGATGCATCATATTTTGAATATTCAGAACATTCTCAAAGTGAGGATATGAAGATGTTCGGTGTGCATTGTTCTTAGCTGGAAACAATGCGGCTACTATACACCATAAAAAGCAGAAGGAGTCATTATTTTGTATGTTAATGCATGCATGCTTTAGTTTTAAATTTCGCGGCAAATCAATGAACCGGGCGGCTCTCAATGGATTATATTTGTTAACATTAACCTCTAAGTATAAATTTCTTACAAAAGACCAACCGCTATCTTTTTCCTCAAATTCGTCAATGCTTGTTACAATAGAGCTGACAATTTTTGAAAACAGATCATTAAAATCGTAATTATGGTGTAACACCACATTTTGACCAAAAGCAAATGATTTTATTTCACTAGTGCTAGTTTTCGGTAACTTAAACTCGGCGAAAAATTCAAAATTAACCTTAATAGAACTATAGGTTGCCTGTCTTGCAGCTAATAAGTTATGCACGCGAGAGCGAACCTGAGATAGGAACTCAGCCGGCGGACACAAGCTGACGTCATTCGTGTCGTCACCGCTATCAGCCGTCGCCGGCGCCCGAACCCTGTACGATGCGATCCGACTTCGGAATGCACTGCTTATTTTTTCAATTCCGTCACTTATTTCGATGGAACTGTTATTTTTATGGATATTACTCCGCAAATGGGCTGAGAATGCTTTACTTTTAACGGATATGTCACAAACTGTGCAATACACTGTTTTGCTTGCCATAATAAAAGCGAACTATTATCCTAAGCTGCTAAAGTTTTTAAATCGGTGATATTTTATTGAATGGACTGGTTGGATAGGTATAATAATTCCTACACAAATTTGTAAGTACTAAAAATGTACAAAATGTATTAATAATTATTTAAATATTTTATAGGAATAGAGTTTAACTTATAATAAGTAAAATTGTTTGTTATTTATTCATCTTTTTATTTTATTTTATTTATTTAGTAAAATACCTATAACGAAATGACTATACTAACATTAAAGATATCTTAAAAATATAATCATTATCATACAAAACACATAAAATATAAAAGTAAATAAAAAATCCTATTACTAAGTATTACTTTTTCTTAATGGTAAAAAATTTACCCTCCTCCGTAAATTTTTTTTTGCAGAGCTTGAGCGCCTCCTTTAGTGGAATCAGCTCTGGAGCATCGGAATCTGCTTGGTATTTCAATGATATTACCGCCTGTTCCCAACGATCTTTCGGCTCCACCTTCAATATCTCCTTGGTGTTGTATACCTTTATTTCTATGTAAACGTCACCGTCTCTCTGAGTGATGCGACGCAGGACCCCGTCGGCGACACGCCGCGACAAAGACGACTGCAAGGGCTGGGTCTCACTGCCTCGTCGTCGAACCACCGCCTCTTCCTCACTATCTGAGTCAATTTGCCACCCAGTTGACTTTGTAACAGCCGATTTTTTTGACGTTGGCGCCTTCCTTTTTACCGCTTTGGCAGGTTTCGGCTCTTTCTTGGAACTGCAGAAAAATAAAAGAAAACTATGTATTGAACGATCAATGATATTACACATAATATCCTATAATAAAAAAAAAAGTGTAAGCACCTACATCAAGATTACATGTTGAATAAACTAGTCATAAAAGAGTAAAGGAAAAAAAAATAAGTATCTAAGTAATTGATTATAAGATTAAGATAATCTTTTTAAAGTTGAAACTCTAGCGTTATTATTATCATTACCTAACAATCTAAGACTTAAGTTTTAAAGAGAAAATATGTTTTTTTTAATATATAATAACTGGGCAGACATTTGTTTAATTAATACTTACGTTACTTTGGAAGTCGTTTCCTCATCGCCGCCGTCCGAATCGACGAAATCTTCTACGACCAGTTTTCTAGCGCCTTTGCTGCGCTTATTGTTGTAGTATTCTGAGTCCGACCTGGAAGTTATTATTACACACATTAGATAAAGCTAAAAATAATTTACAAGAATTTAAGATACAATTTACTCTCAAAGTATTTTAGATTCGGTAAAAAATTATTCCCGTTTTACGTTTGAAACTTAAATTGGACAGAAGTTTGTAAATATTATGCAAACGTTACCAACGCGTTTGAGTTAGAAAAGTCTTGACAGATATATCATAAAGCTCTTAACGCAAACACGATAGTAATTTTAGCACATTTACAAACTTACCTTTATCGGATTAGTTAGTATTCACCACTAAGAAGATCATTTAGTAAAATAACAACTTACGAACATTATTGTAACAGCACGGATCTTCGTTTTGCTGGTGTGAGTTGTACGGTGAGCTTGCGGTGATGGCAGAGCTGGCTGATGGACAGTTAAGTGTCTGGGCGAGCAGGGCGCTGGGCGTGGGCCGGCAGAGTGCTTTCGCAGAGAGAGGATGAAGCAGTTGGCTGACTGGCGAACCGCTGGCTGGTGACGGAGAGGCAGAGTGTCTTCGCTAATAGTGACGGAGCAGCACTACAATTTGTGACACTTATTGATCGGAAATCGTTTTAAATAGGTTGTTTTTGCTGAATCTTCAATAATTTCTTAACCAGGGGTGAAAAACATTTTATTACATTCGTGTGTTTATTATTTGAAAAATCCTTAGTTTAATAGTAAATGATATTGTAGGTAAAAATTTAAAGAACTTTTTGTTTTTATTTTTATAATAAATATTTAATTTGATGAAGCACTACAACAAATAAATAAAGAACTGAACCTGGAAACAATTTACGTACCTACAGGGGCTTTTAAGTTGAACTTCAAACTAATTTTGTTCCGGATAACCTAATTCCAAATTGCTTTTAAAATATAATTGTTTAAATATAAACCTGTAATAGTTTACAACCACTGATTACCAAAGTTAATTGTAATTATCATTTGAAAAACAAAAGTATCGCATTGCGGAAATCGCTTCACTTTAAAGCGGTAAAATTGACACTCAAATGTACCGAAAAATGTAGGGGAGACCGGGCAAAAAGGAAACTCACTCGCGTTTCTTGTAAATAATCAAGTTTTGTGATTATAAATTATGAGTTGATAACAAGTTAAAACAGTATTTTCAACTATGAAATTTAAATACTGTGGGCAATCCTCCGTCGATCCTGTTTTAGATAAAAATTAAATTTTATTAATGGCAAACCGATCCCGACATAATAAGACTACTAAAAAGAATATACTTCGAAAAATGAGGATATTATTTATTATTCCTAATTACCAAATATCTTAGTATCCATAACACAAGTTCTTCATGAAACTTAACGTGGGCTAGATAATTGGTGTGATTGTATGCAATTAATTATTTATTTTATTATTTATTATTTATAGCATATATTTTTATTACAGATGTAGTTTACTGATTTTAATAACGGTTTGAATTTCTTTATATGATTTTGCCTTAATCTACCCAGCCTACAATAAAAGTTGAAGTAATGTAGAGGTGAACGCAAGGTAGACTTTGCTGTTTGACCTTGAGTGCGCTCTTGTGTCAATCGTTATAACAATGAGTTACATATTGCAAGTACCTATCTTATTTCAACAATCACTGTCGTCTGGTGATAATGACCATCTAATCGAGTGGTAATAATTCACTGACAAATAGGTTTACTTATCTATAACGTAGAACTAATAATTTAAGAATGGTAATCATTACTTCGTCGTCTCAGCCACATGACATGGGACAGCCTTCTGGGTGGGTATAGGCTTAATCATTTCTCACTTACCTATTATTTAAATGAAATATTTTACCTACACATAGAACTTGCATATGCAAAGTAATTAAGCTTAAGTTATATTCAACGATAAGATAGCCAGTTCCTCTGTGGTTAAGGGAGAAACGCGATTCCACCTTCTGTCTTATCGTAACTTAAAAACAGTAAAACCTGACATGCAGTTGACTGTATATTACATTGTTTATAAGACGCAATCCTGAATTTCTTCGTTACTTGACGACGATTACGTAGCGATGTTATTGTGTCGCTACAACTAATATAAAGAACACATCTCACTACATTTGTATGTTTGTTTATTTGTAACAGTGCAATAACAATAATAAATAATTTGATGAAATTACCAGGGTAAAAATCTTTATTTGATTAAAATACTTAAATAAAGTTACTTAAAGATAACACTGGACTTACTAGATCCTTAGTTAAAAAATGCGTTGTGTTTTTGTATGTGTAATGCTTGAAAAGTTAATTGTATATTATATATAAAAAGAAAAAATCCTAAAATAGCGTCAAACAATTAAATTATTTGGGTGTAAGTAAACGTTTTATGATAATATATTTATTTTAAGGACATCATTAATTTACGATGTCAGCAAAATCATCGTTTGCATGACTTTATTTTATCCGAAAAGCCAAACAAAAATTGTTTGTCATTTGACTTTTCAAAATATTTTATTTTACGAGGAAATCGTATTTAACACTATAACATTTATATTTCGTAAAACTTGAACGAAACCGTGTGATCTAACTAGTACTTGTTATAAATTCATTCTCACGATACGACTGTCGGGACCTATTTGTTTATTTGACAAAATATAACACTACATGTAAAAGCTTAATGTAATAAGCGGATTATATACTCAACACAAACCATTCCTTAATGTCTTAGTCAAAAGATACTATTTGCAATTGAACCTATACTTAACTTAAACCTTCCAGTGTGTCACGCAGTTTCCTTCTGACCAAAGTCAATCATAGTCACACCGTCCATCCTACTGAGCAGATCTGTGCGAGTTTATTGATCATACCGGAAATTTGGACAGATGGACTCACAACGGCCATCTCTTAACGGTTTCGCGATGGGGCTTTCGTTTTTGGGTGTCACCAATCAAATTTGGTCACCGGCACGATCATCATCCATCAGACGATTTTAATGCCTCTGCCATAGAATTACCAACCATTTCTGGATGTCACCAGCCAGTGCGCGAAAGACATGAGCAACCGGCCCAGATAACGGTGGTTTTCTAGCTTTGACATTGAATATTATCTGAAATTTTTGATCAATGCGCGATGGAAATTCGTTTCTTAGGTGTCACCAGCCAACAGGCGAAAGACACGAGCAAACGGCCTAGAACGATACTTTCCTTAGCGTTGCGATAGTAATTCGATCATAGGTGCCACCAGCCAAGTTTGGTCACTGACACGAACAACCAGTCCAAAACAATACGATAAGCTCTATTACGTCCGCTGTTGAGTGTTATCCAAATTAAGGTTTCAGTAATCTCGAAGTTAGCCTTGAAAGTGAGTGTGAGAGTTAAAGTGAGTGAAAAACGTGAAATAATTAATTTCACATGTGAACTGAGCAACGTTATTACGCAGGTAAGTCTTACACAAAGTTTTAAAATAATTATGGAAATAGGTACTATAGAACAGGCCCACACTGATTTCTAGAACAGTTTTACGAAAGTAATCGAACAGCAGTAAGATCGTTCACATATTTTCATATTGATTATTGGGCATTCTGGAACAGTTTTACGAAATTGATCGAACGGACGTGAGATCAATGGAGTGAAAAAACTGTTCCAGAATGCCCAATAATCACCTACTTGTCGTCACTTCAAACAATAATACCTAAATATTATAATGTACCTACTTCACAATGATTATCGCGTTTCGTCCCGTTATCACGAAAGTTCTGTAAAACTATTTACAATTATTCACTTAGCAGTATTGTAACCTGGATTTTTAGCTATAAGTATAAATATGGAAAATAAAAGACTTAAAAACAATTAAATACGAAGTTTATTGAGATCAACAAAGATAAAAGAATATAACGTTACTAGATTGTGAGAAATGCAGGGCGTGGGTATAATAATTGTTTGCAGCTCACTTGTTGCACTGGCGGAAGGCCTTAAAATACAGTATTCTCACTGAATTGAGAGTTCACATATAAGAGTAATAAAGCTGGAGTTAAACAACTAAGGTATTTTAAAACAAATCTAGATATATGAGAGTACTAGCTTATCGCTATCCTTAAGTGGGTTCACACAGTATTATCATATATAGGCTATTAATCAATAAGAAGTCCTTTAAGAAATACACAAGTGCACTCTAGATTAAGGCGGTAGATTACAAACCAAAGGTGAGTTATGCGGTGTAATTATGCATGTAACTAGGCTAAACCGATGACAGAAAAGAAGAGTAGAGATGAGTATGGGCGCCACACGTTTGTGGATAACTCACAAACGTGAATAGTATACGAAGGTATAGTAGGATAAAATATAGGAACAGTTACACCTGAGATTCGTGCTCTGAGGAAGGCCTTCTGGATCCCCCGGTCACTCAAGATCAAAGGTCAGCGAATGAGGGCTTGGCGATGTTGTAGTCTGCCCAGCAGCACTCGTTTCGGATGGGTGATCCCGTCAGAGTTAAAAGAAAAAACTGTCGAGGAGATAGAAAACACAGCGTTATGACAAAACAGTGACACAAATACGATGTTGTTAGACATGATTGCCGTTTAGCAGATAGACTTACCCGGACGTCGAGAATCCGAGGACAAATTTAAGAAATTGTGATATTCCCGGTGATGCAGTTTAGAACGCGAATATCGTAGTTACTCAGGGACGCCTGACACAGCGTATCAGAAATCTTTCAATCACTGTAAACAATCGCGCACACCGAGCTAGGTAGAAGTTCAGAGAAAGCGAATCTCCTCACTGGAGGAAATCGAGTCCTATTTATATCTTTGCTTCTTTCCGCCGTTTAATTTCGCGAACAATCCACTACATTCCCGAGATCGCGAGAAAAAACCATACAGACTCGCATGCTTCTAGAAAGATCAGATTATAGTCTATGGTTAAGAAAATTAGTTAAAGATAAATGAAGAATTTTATGAAATCAAATAAAGGAAGATTGGTAGATTATAAATAACTAATTACTCCCATTGTACATTAGATATTTATAAAGTTATTGATAAAAGTTTATAGAAACCATAGGTAATCCAATTTTTTTATCTGTGAATCCAAACGTGAAGGCAGGAAGCTACGTCACGCTAGATGTCACTTTTGAGTGCTATTGTGTGAACGAGATGACATGATGGTAATGCATTTTAGGTGTGATAAAGATGGAAATATACGTGCGACAGACTGCCACTTTTTGACACTAGATAGCGCTTAAGTTTCGATGAAGTGCGGAATCTCGACGCTAGGTGGCTTTGTGAAAGGAAGAGATGCAAATAGCTAGACATAACTGCCAGAATGAGAAGGCGTATATATTTGGATATTTTTCGTTGTATTAGTTCTGCTATTCCTCACAAGATTGAGCTAATAGTCCGAGAATTATGATGTTTATGCTAATAAAATCAAAATGTCACACGTCAGATCGAACTGTTGTTTATTGACAAATTTAAGTCTACATAAGATGTAAGAAAAACTAGCAATTATTGCGTGGAATTGAATTAATGAAAATGTATGTACCTTGCAATGTGGGATGTATAAAAAAAATGTTGTGTGATGATGTAAAATATTGGATAAAAAGGCATAAATAAAGGTTGGTATCGTCAAAGTATATTATGAATGTAACATATCAAAAATGATATGTTACAGTATTACAAATAATAAAAATATTTCAGGAAATTAGAACAAAGTTCGGAGAGTAAAGCCATGGAGTCGTCTTTAGATTTAGGTGAAAATAAAATAATTTCAGTCGATTTCACAGAAGGGTATGCATACCTACATACTAATTTAAAGATGTATTTCCTTCAAATATCAGATCTTTATTTAAATTGTACCTAATATTATAATTTATATTTTCGTATTTTATAGAAAACAAGACAATAGTTTGCCGATGTATGCAGAGTTACAAAATGTGTTGCCTACGTAAGATTTTATTACTATTGGTATATATGTGGTATAATAATTTTAACGATTGAAATTTCACTAATAACAATATTTATTGTAGAACTGCAGGTAAGAATAATAAGGACCTTACATGTAACGTGGAAAGCATGTCAAAATTTATAGTAGGTATTTTGATTATTGTTAATTTTCACATGATTCCAACTCAAATTTAAATGTACAAAAATAAGTATGTATTCAATTTATGTTTCAGACAGAAAAAACATCTAAAGAAACTAGCGCATCTCCAGACATAACATTAGATTACACTTCTAATGCACCAGTAAGCACTCTTTATTTTTAGGTTTTTTTTGAGGGCAAGGTTATTAAAAGAAACTTATCTCTTATCTAAAGGAGTAAAGAAATAATTTACTGAAAAAAAACTTTATTTCATAAAAAAACTCATTTTTAAAACGGACTAAAAAGTATAAAATACTTTCTCAGCATAGATTAATAATACCATATTGCAGAAATTTTTAACCTAAAAACGTGTGGCGCATTTTGTAAAATTTATCATCAAGTCTTTTGCATGCGCCCCACGGTTTTACCCGACTACGGCGAAGCAAAACGGAATGTATATGATTTTGACATTGAGGTACTGTGTCAATTTTGTCATTGTGGGGGAATAACAGTTGAATGCTAGCTAGAATATAAAATTATTTATTCCATGTAAATTTTTTACAGGCAGAAAAGTAATGAACTTAAAATAAATATTGCGCTTTCAAATACCTTGATCCTTACAATATCTACTGTAAAATTTACGTTTGTTTCAGATTGAGACAGATATAGAAGGTTTGGACCACCGAATAATAGACGTTAATCATTTTATAACAAAACTTATAAAAATTTCTCAGCATAACTCTTTGTTCGATTGCGGATTAGCTACAATGAAATTAGTTTCTGATAATCAAGTAGGCTTGCAATCCGAATTTACATTTGTCTGTTCAATGTGTTGTTACAAAAACAAAATAAAGTCATCAATGGCATAAAATTGTAATTATAAAAAAAAATCGAATGTAAATTATTACATTTATAATCTCGTTAGTGTAAATTATATCCGACTTATATCCTACTTTCTACTATAATATTATAAATGTGAAAGTTCAGATGTTTGGATGTTTGTATGTTTGTTACTCAATCACGCCAAAACGGCTGAACGGTTTGTCTGAAATTTGGGACACAGCTATTTTGTAGCCTGGAGAGGGACATAGGCTAATTTTTACCCCGAAAAAATATCACATTCCCGCGGGATACGGTCGTGTAGTCCACGTTGCGAAGCCGCGGGCGGAAAGCTAGTTGCGTAACAAATTATATTTTCTTATCACAATCGCTGATGCTCAGCAGCTATTATAATCACCTAAGTAGGATAAAAGTTATATTATGTTAATTGTTTGTAAATTATTATTATCTGTGTCAATTATTTTTTGTCTATTTTTGCCATTATTTTGAATTAATTAAACTTTTTTTATTTTCAAACACTAAGGTTTTTTATTTCTGTAACTATATGCACTTAGTTGATTTGCAATAGAAATATTAAAAAATACCTAACACAAAACTAATCAAAGCCGCAAAACAAGTTCGTAATGAAAAAGGTAAAGTACTTTATGATTGATCACGTACCTGTACGATACAAGGGGTTATTCATCAACTCGACCCAAGAGACCGGACAAACGTGTGTCCAGTATCAAAATTGTTATCATTTATTATTTCGTAATCTAGACACGTCAAGATTTTGACGCGTGTCCACATTTCAAATTACAAAATGTAAAAAAATTAAAAACAAAAAGTTTTATGGGCAACTCTAAGACGCCTCTGTTCTAGCGCGCGGTCACGCGCGGTTGACTGCTACTCGCAAGCCGCGTAAAAGTGTCGAGGTGTGTGCGGGTTGCGGGCGCAAACGCTTCGTTTTAGATTTTATTGTTTAGCGATGCGTCGCCTTAACTATAGGTTTTTATATAAGTAAGTATTGTAAAAGTTAAAAAAATGTGTACCTACCTTGGTGACTGGCTCCATTCCGCGCCGGTTTCTTCTAGGGCGCGTCAGTGGAATAATATCTTGGCATAGTTGCTCAAACAACTCCCAACTGAGTCTATATGATGCTATAAACTCAATATCGGGAATCACTGCTCGCTCAAGATAGTTTTCACGCAGGCGGTGATGTTGGCGTCTTCGCTCAAGGCGCTCCTCTCTTAAAGGCTTCCAAGACAGCCACTACGAATGCCATAACTTCAACAAATAGTTAATATAAATTAATATTATACTTAAGTACACCTTCTTAGTAGTCGAACAAAACCCAAACTGATATTAATTTTACAATAACTCACTTATTTCTGGAATAAAATGTTAATCCGAAACTCTTACCAATAGCACATGAGTTCTCGTGAGAAGTGAGGTTAAACGCCCGAAAAATTGTATGTCAAAATCGAATTTTCGTGTCGGGCTCGAGTGATCATAGTAAGCTACCCGTAACAACAAACGTCAAATTCCGAATTCGTTCCGTTGACGGGTCCGTAGTATTTTCGTGGTAGGAAACAGCCCGAAATTACGGAGTTCGTTCGGGTTTCGTGTGTTCATGGTAGCAGCCCAGGTACGCGTTGGTCACGTTCCGTACTACGCGCAACTCGGATCTCCACAATCGTCGTCGTCGTCTCAGCCACATAACACCCACTGCTGGGTATAAGGCCTCTCCCAAAAGGGGGGGTTTGCCAAAATCGCCACGCTTGGCAGGCGGATTGGCGATCGCAGTATGGCCAAGTTTGTAGGAGACGCTGCTGCCCGTCTCCTGAAGGCTGACTGATCGAATCTCCAAATGGATAGGTGCATTCCACTGCTTCGATGGATGTAGCGTCTATGGCTGAAGTGTAGTAACCGCTAGTCCGTCAGTGCGGTTGTGCCTCTGAATGTGCATCTAGTTTGGAATTATGCTTAGGAGAGCTACTTTAAACGCGAACACGTTCAACATTGTTAGTCCGGGCTGGCTTATAAGCTATCGCGTTTATCAATGTTATCGTAGGTGGAGTCCCAACTTTCCAGCAGGGAAAGATATGCTGTTGTATCACCCGATATAGTATCACGCGCCGCTTTAATGTCCTGTCAACTGCGTATGAAAGGGCAGTGAAGTATACAGTTCTGGTGGGTATCGACACCCTAATGAAGTTGTAAGCTCTGTAGTCTATGGATTTCGCGAACGCTGCACTGACCGGCAGATCGATACCCAGTGTCGAATACAGGGTTTGGGTCTGTGGCAGAGGTGTCCCCAGTCGTGTTGCAGCGTATTCAAAACAATGTTTGGCCCTGGTTCTGTGGCGTGTGTAGACTGAGATCAAGCACTGAGATCTTTACAAGAATCTATGCTTGAGCACGATTTGCTATCGATGACGACGGACGTCATGCTCCCACTGTGTAATTTTACCAGAAATTACTCGGTGGAAATACCAAGCAGAGAAGAGTGTTCTGAGGATCACTACTCCTGTAAGGCTGGAAGCCTGGTTTGGTTTTATAGACGGCTCCAAAATGGGCGAAAATGTAGGATGTGGAATATTCGGCGTAAGTCCCAGAGTCAGTAAAAGTTTGAATCTAGGCAAACACGCCACAATATTCCAAGCGGAGGTTTACGCCATTATAGAATGTGCAGAAGTCAACCGTCAACGAAACTACATAAACCAATCTATCTTTATTTTCTCAGATAGTCAAGCAGCGCTAAACGCCATAAACCCGAATACCATAAATTCGAAACTGGTGAAAGACTGCGTCAATAAATTAAATGAACTGGGTCAAAGGAATAAAGTTATTCTGAAATGGGTACCAGGTCATTCAGGAGTCGTTGGCAATGAAAAAGCCGATGAACTTGCAAGGAAGGGAGCTCAGGGACTACAGATGGGTCCAGCGCCTTTCTGTGGCATCTCAAAGAACCAGGCCATGCAACTTCTTAAGGACAACCTTCTTGACGAAGCTAAAAAATACTGGCTTAACCAACCGGGATTATTGCACGCCAAGTCCCTTATAGAAGGATACTCGCTAAAACGAACTGCAGAACTTTTAGAGCTCAGCAGGACGAACATCTGTGCGATTGTCAGAGCCTTAACCGGACACTGCAAATTAAACAGGCACCAATTTCACATGAAATTGAGTGATTCTGATATTTGCCGCTACTGTAAACAGGAGAGGGAGACACCAAAGCACCTTCTGTGTGACTGCGGACCATTTATGCACAAACGCAGTATTCACCTGGGTCGACACATCATCGACCCGGGGGAACTAAAATCTGTAAAAGCTAGGAAGATTCTTGACTTTCTGGAAGCAGCCGGGCTAAAAGAGGTACTATAAATAGGTGGCGAGTTACAATAGATCTCTTAGGTCGCAGTGACTACAGCCCTCAACAGGGTTGCAAAGCCCCTAAATCCTCAAATAATAATAATCATTAGTAGGCATGCAACGTACGACATACAGAAATACATTAAACAGTGCTAAGATGCTGAGAGACAGATTCTGTAACTATTATAACGCCAATGAAATGTCATTTTTAGGTTATGTTGATAAAATAAAAAACTTATCATATCTATGGGCTTTTCATTTTTATTCAAAAATTTCAGCGTATGAAATACCCAAGACTTTGAATTGTAAACATTTTCCGATGCAACACCAGATCGCTTAGAATCAGTAACTTTTTTAATTCTTTTCTGTAGTTAGATTTCTGGTTAATTTTCCTAAAATTTCTAGCAGCTGCTCATAGGCATTCGCCCTTTTCACTTTATTCAGACTGTTTGCATTTGAGCTGTCCCATACCTCAGGTAGTGTTTCTAACACAAGTATGAAATCTTTTAAATGTTATTGATCGTTTGTTAGAAGTACGGCGGGCGCCGCTTCAATATGCGCGTCCTCTTCCATCGCTGACAGAATGAATGACGCGATAAATATCAATTAGAGACTAGACACTCTATATTTATCGACGATACTTGATACAGATCATGGATTTTTGGATTTCTAGAAATCCAGCGATCCGTATCACGATACGTGATACGCTATACTACACACTCGATATATATTGTGATCCTGGATTACGATCCAAATATCACGATAAATATCGAGCGTGTAGCATAAACGGATTTGAATGAAATTCGGGACAAAGATACTTTATAGCCTGAAGAGGAACATGTGATACTTTTTGTGGCGTTTAAATATCTCATCTCTAAAGGAAAACATAAAAAAATTATGTGGAGTAAAATAGGCGGCGGCTCCAAATAATTTTAGAAATTCTGCTATCCTGCTTATTTTATAAATGTAAAAGTCTAGATTTATAGATGTTTGTTACTCAATCACTAGCCATGAGAAATTTAGATCTTTGAAAAGATATGAGCTGTGTAGCTTCTTTACCCAGCCAAGAGCTATATATCGCCGTGTTAAAGGCAAAACCGACTATCTGGCGATTTTTGTCGATTTTCACTTTTTTACACTAGGTTATTCAGGTTTTGAATTCTCTATCTAGTGGTAAAATCAATTATTTTCTAAGACGTTTATTTACGGAGTTACTGAGATCTAAAATCAACTATTTCATATATTATGTGAGTTTTAATAGACCAAAAGTAAGCCTGTTATCTTGGAATGCTGATGGCGTTCGAGGTAAGATACATGAATTGCTTGATTTTGCGACCCGTGTAGTATCTGTTGATATTATTGCTTTGTGTGAAACCCGTCTCACTAACGCTGTTATTCTATCTACGCCTGGCTTCTTTTGTTACCGCCAAGACAAGAAGAATGGATGGTCACCTGTGTCCGAGGCAACTTACAGGAAAATATTTTGTAATGATTTTAACTTAGGATTTTATGTGCCTAAGAAAGACCAGTGTCTTGTTTGCACAAAGTATGATCGTTTGAATGACGAAGATAAATCAAAAATGGAACAAGAGTATCAGCAGCATGTACAAAGGAAATAAGTACAGCCTCATTCGATCTACAGGCTATTTTGCAAATTCCTAGCGGAGACGTTGGACTTTTGTATTACTGCCGTAAACTTATTGTTTACAATTTAACAGTATATGAGCATTTCTACAAAAGGGTATTTTTTTTCTCAATTCGGTGGTTGATTTAATATTTGGTTTTTTAAGTAGTTTAAATAACAAAAAATTATGTTTATTCCATCTTAAACCTAAAAATAACAATGGGACTAAATATTGTGAAGTGGTTTATGAGAAAAGTTAAGCACCTAATTGAGAAAGCAGCGAATTGAGAAAATAAATCACCGAATTGAGAAAATGAATCACCGAATTGAGAAAATGAATCACCGAATTGAGAAAATGAATCACCGAATTTAAAAATAGCTCTGCGAATTTAGAATTGATGTACCTAATATAGAAATAATGTATTTGAATGATCAAAATAATAAATACCTAAAATGTTTTGTTAAGTAACTGCTGGTCTATAAGTTTATTAGATGGTTTATTTTAGGTTTAAGTGCCTATTTTTAATGTTTCTGAAATAGAAATAATAGAATAAAACCAAAATTCAAATCAACATGTTTAATTTTTCAATAGATAACTAAGAATCAGTCTTGATTTTTATATTAGTTTAAACAACTTCAGCATTATAATTATATCAAAAGAGTTAGCACAATACTACTGTCTAGTATAACAAATGACAATGTTATATTAAGGCCATAGGCATAGGTATCTAATTACATACTATTTTTGTAATAAAATACCCGTTTTAACCACAGACAAGAGATCACTTGTATTCTTAATTTTCTATAAACTTAAATATCTAAAGTTCTTTTTAAGGTTAATATAAAATATCTTAAAATATAGAATAATCATCTTCAGAATCAGAATGTACCTTTATATCTTTAAATTTAGTATCACCCAGTGTTGGTGACATCAAGGTCTCTATGTTTATCTTGGCTTTCCAAAAACTATCGTTTTCTGATAGCTCTATATCCGTCTTCAAAATCACTATCCTTCTTCGAGATCTTTTTCATTTTAATATTTTTAGTTTTCCCAGGTACTAATTTTCTGGCTGATTTGTCTAAAGAACTAGTTACAGTTGACGGTTTAATTATTTTGCATGACAAAATTGCCGAAAAAGACGTGAAGTGACATCTACCTTACCTTTGGTTTTCCTTGGTAACTGTTTGTCTCTCGTGTAATCTGCAGATATCAATTCATAGAAGCCAGTATGCAGCCCAAGATGACATTCCACAGACTTATGCCAACAATCTTCATGATAGCAGCTTAGTTTTCTCATAGCTAGCTTTTTATTATCATTTGCATTCCAGATTACTTGATGGATACTTAGTGTGCCACGAAATTCAGTTAAATCAACTGGAATCAACATTTCCTTCTCAAAAATGCCCGATTCATCGACCACTTCAATTTTGATGTTATCGACGTGTCTTTTCAAAAGATTAACGAAAGTTGTCATATCAGGTATGTCATTGCCACGAGCAACTATTTTGTCAGCTGTGCTTTTAAGACATCCTCCAACACCATCAGGCGCTCCTTTACCATGGCCATGCTCTGTGTAGTTCCATTCAATGCAACTAAGACTGGGTAAATTCCAGTGGAGAGAAGATATGATGAAAAACCATTTTCCGATTGCGATATTGGGCTGAAGGTGAGCCGGATATAAAAATTAGAGATTGTATTTCAGGAATTTCATCTTCTATGAATCGCAGAACTGGCATAAGATGCTCCCAGATGGCTACGGCATCGTGTCTAAGACATTCATTTCTGTTGGCGGTTCTATTAGAATGCCGGTTTTTACTTTAGGATTCACATACTCTTTGATTGCATTTACTACATCAGTTTCTAGGTTATTTTTAGATAATTGTATGGCTGTCCTAGTATGAGTTTCGAAAGGTTTTGTGGCTGTAGTTCTACCTTTAATATCACCTACAACGGTAAAATGAATTTGCCTATTAAATTTGTTAAGCGGGTCGTCTGAAATCGGAACTTCTAATATAGGGTTCTCAGCATTAGTATGTACAGGTTTCGGTCCTGGATACTGACACGGTAGCCGGCCTCTCGGAAGCGTTAACGATCAATGAACTCGTTTCTTCATTATGGATCATATTCACTTAATCTGTCTCCATCGAGTTAAAGTGAATTGGGCTCTTTGATGTTCATTACCCATTGCAAAGGACGGTGGTCGGTCACGATCTTAAACTTTCGACCAAACAGATACGGACGGAAATACTTCGTCGCCCAAACTATAGCTAGGAGTTCCTTTTCTATAGTACTATAGTTTATCTCGCTGGAGTTCAGAGTTTGTGACTATTGAATATTGTTCAGTGCGTGTACACTCAACATTATACACTTCAGCGGTTATAGTGCAATCCATTGAGAAAATGTCGTCACTATTAGTAGGGTTAAATATTTGAACAATACCGCGATTTTGCTTGACTGTAGTAAGATATTCTCCAACTATACAATTTGAAAGTTTTTGTTTACTAATCAATGCTTGACCATCATGAATGTTAATTGGTATCCTTGAGAGTTTCGATGAACCTGCTGGAATAATGTCTTCGTACAAGTTAGCATTTCGGGAATCGTATACATGTATATTATTAGAAGCATAACGAGTTTTGAGTAACTTATCTTTATAGTCTATTGTAGCCTCCCATTTATTTAATAAGTCCGATCCTATAAGGCCATCGAAAAATTCGTGGAATCTATACACAAATAAGGTTATATCACTGTTGTCATTAAATTCTGAAAAACTGGGAATTGTTATAGAGTGATCTAAACTACATAAGACGGTTTCCAACACCGTAGAACGGTGAATATACTAGAAAAATTCGACGTGTCCTCATAGGTCTCTGTAGCATAATTGGTTAGTGCATTGGGCCGGATTCCCAAGGATGCGGGTTCGAATCCCGTCAGGGCGACATGAGACTAGTTACTTTTTTTCTAGTATATTTTCTTGTTTAATATTTATGTTATAGAGTGGTCACTTCTACTCACAGCATGGATATTGTGTATCCCAAAGGGGTCGTAAGTTAAAGGAACATTACTGAAATAAGTGTTTACTGTATCTGGGCTCATAAATGACTGATTGGCTCCTGTATCTATTAAAAGTTTAATGGGAGGATTGCTGATCTGGATATAGGGAAGCTGACGTTAGGTCTGCAAATTAATTTCTATTTTGACTTGTTTGATTTCCGATCCGTTTGAAAATCCTCCAAGGGAGCAACCTGGCAGGGGTCCTGTTCTATCTCAGGGGTTGTAGTCATCGTTTGATGATTTTCTGGATAATCTAGGGGAAAGTACTGCTGGCCATGGTCCTGATAATATTGGAACTGGCTATACGCTTCGTAGTCTTGATATTGGTCTGAATTATAGTCGTCATAATAGATTTCATAAGGGTAGCAGTCGTTGAAATTCATCTCCCTAGATTTAAAATAATTTGTAGGAGGCTGGTGTCACGTTATATTTATTTAGAGATAAATAATAACGACAAAATATATATTTAACAAGATTTAATAAAATATAAAAAAAAAAACAATTATGCTACCGACTAATATTTACAAGGCGTGGGTAGGTCGAGGTCGGAGATAATAGCGAGTGCAAGTAACGGCACTCCCCTGGGACTATGCTTCTTTTACACGGGCAACGGTCGAACTTCTAATCGATCACCAGGCAGTGGACGTCAGTATAAGGTTGTATGGTGCGGGTTATTTGGATAACCCCGACGTAGTTCCTGAAGAAGCCAACAACATACAAATTAGTATCAGGATAGATAAACCCTGGAACTGCCACTAGTCTTGTTCGAGCGAATATTACTGCGCGGGTGAAGCCGGTGAGAAGCACTAGTTTAGCATGGATATGCATACGGAGTGAGCATATAAAATTATACTGGGATGAAGTGGCAGTGAAAAAGCAGAAACGGTTACAAAACTAACTGTTGTCATTGCTTGTAGTTTACTTACAAACACTATAAAAACTCAAAAATTACGGCTAAAGCATTGAATCCGTTAAATCGCTAATTGTTATATAAAAAAAACTAAACTTAACATAAAAACACACCTTTCTACAATCAATTAAAATACATACAAGTTGAATAACATTTACAAAAACAGACATCGCTATTCACAATAACGAATTCAACCATTAACGGTTTCAAATTCACACCAAGGCATAATAGGCGGGAGAAATCTAACTACAGCGGTATTAAAAACAATAAATTTGCACAACTTACCCAGTACGGGATCAACACAAACACAAACAATTTAGAATTAGTTGAAAGTAACGTTTCACAGAGGTAAGTTTAAGCGGCAACGATTACGCCAGGATGATATTGCAGGATTTTTATTAAGAGCGACACTCGTGTGCTCTCAAACAAGTTTGGAACGTGCCTGGCGCAGGAGCTCGTCGCTCGGCCCGCGTCGCCGCGACCGGCGGCACCCTCCACTCGCGCGCAGACCACCCGCGAACGTCCTCCGTGCATAAACAAGTTCGCTATATAGAAATGTTTTACGCCGACCGTTTGTCTATGAATTTACTTTTTGATAATTTAAGTAATACAAATATTCTAGGTTACAATTAGAGTTAGGAAGTTTAACGAACGTTACAGTATCCCCCCTCTTAGAAAAGGATTTTACCTATTAAAAAAAATCCGTAACCTAACTATTATTAATTATTTACTAGCTAACTTTAGATCCTTTATATGCCAGGAACCTAGATCACGGCCTGACATATCCTCCAGAATGTATACAAGCGGAGATTTTTGATGCCTTATACGGCACTTCGAATAACGCGGGGCAAGCTTCTTTGTAAAACGTGCTTCTTTATCGCTTTGGAAATAACAGCGCTTCCAAACGACATCGCCAACATCAAATTCCGCAAACTTTCGCCTCAAATTATAGCGCTGTGAATTTTTCTTATGAGCCTGCCACAACGCTTGTTGAACCTTATCAAAAACGCTCTTAAGTTGTCCCAAGTTCTCAGCATAAACGTCGCGCGGTAAGAAAATCAACTCATTAGGGGTATCATTATCAATATAATGAGACCCATCCGAGACTAACTCCCTCCCATGGACTAAGAATGCTGGAGTGTAACCGGTGGTTTCATTAACCGAACTATTTATGGCAAATTGTATTTTTGAGAGATTAACATCCCACGCACGGTGATCCTCATCAACGAATGTGGAAATCACCGTAATAATGGTTTTGTTGTATCTCTCAACAGTATTCATTTGAGGTGCATACCGAGTCGTGTAATGAATATTAGGTATAGAATATTTTTCAAACAAGCTGCCAATTTCCCGGCTTGTAAACTGAACACCGTTATCCAGTATAATCGTCTGCGGAATGCCATGGACCAAAAACACATCATTCTCCAAATGGCGAGAGACTACATCCGCAGTTGCCCTTCGCAAGGGAAACATAAGGCAATATTTAGAAAAACAGCACGTTATAACGAAGATATAACAATGTTGTTTTCGTGAAGGAGGAAGGGGTCCAACTAAATCTATTGACAGGGTTTGAAAAGGTCTACTACATTCCTTAGGCCTTCCCATCGTACCCAAGGTACCATTAGTTTGCAATTTATAAGCCGAACTGATGCAGTCACCATGTGTGTTTCTCCACAACCGTTAGAACATAAAACTAATTGCATAAATGAACTTAAATGTAACTTAGGGCTTAAGAAAGTAAAAAAGTATATCCGCATTAGCAAGTTTATTAGGAAAACTGAAAAATTTATTAAAATAAATAATTGTTACCATAAAAATATTGCACTTAGGAAAGAACGGATAGATTTAATTGACTCATTAAATATTTATAATTCTAAATTAATTGAGAGTAGACATATGTATGAACGAGATACCAAATATTTGCAAGAAAACATTGAAAGATTGCATAAATCTCTCGAGTTCATGAAAAATCAATACTCAAGTGCACAAAAACAGATCAATGAACATATTCGGTCAGCTACAGAGCTGGTTGAACCCTGTAATTATAATGCTGACAGGTATGATTCATTAGTAAGAACTCAATTGAATTCTTCTAGTCAACAAACAAACTGTTCAAAAATCTTTATTACAAAACTCTGAATTAATTAATTTAGAAACAAGTATTTCTGAACCAAGTCATACATCGGTCTCTCCTAATCAGGTTGAGTCAAAGTATAATACCGTAAGTTTTAAGCCAGTGTTAAGCAATAATTGTCAGACAATTATGTACTCTGACTGGATAGGTCAAGGTTTTGCATCAATTATTAGAGAGAAAATTGACAATAAATGTATAAATATTTGTACTCCTGGCCAGTCGGTGAGCCAAATTATTGCAAAAATAGACGAATCCCAAATAAATGAAACTACAACTTTAGTAATATTTTGTGGTGATAGTTCTAAATTATTAAAAAAGGATATACTAATTAATGTAAATAAATTATTGTCATTGCAATCTAAGACAAAATGCAGAATGATAATAAGTGCTTTGCCATATGCCAGTAATCTAAATTGGGATGAGAACAAACGAATCTTTAATTTGAATATGTATATGTATAACTTGATTTGTTGTCATAGTGACGTTGTATTATATTTTGACGTTAAAAAATTTATTAACAATTTTATCTTGACTCCAGATACCATGTATCTGTCTAAAAAACTTAGGATAAAGTTAGCTAATTTATTAGCTTATAATTTACAAGACTCTGTTACAAATTGTGTAACAAAGTCAAATATACCTAATTTCTTTGAGTTCTACTAATAATAGTAGACTTAATGTTTTAAATAAGACTATGACAAACTCGGATTTAAACTGAGGCAAAAGACAACAGCCAGACCTGCTAGTATTAATATTATTCATCAAAATATTCAGGGTCTGTCTGGCAAAGATTTAGAATTAGAACTTTTTGTTGAAAGTAACAATATTCAAATCATTTGTGTTACTGAACACTGGCTGGAGCATTGTAATACGTCATTTAACTTAAACAATTTTCAACTATCTAGTGTGTTTGGTAGAAAATCAGCGATTCATGGCGGATCTTTAATCTTAGTAAATAATAATATTCAGTTTAAGGAAAGAAAGGATATTGTGAAACTTACGTCAGAAAGCCATGTCGAGCTATCATGTATAGAATTAAGTAGTTTAATTATAGTATGTGTATACCGACCCCCTAAGGGTAACTTTGAAACCTTTGAATCTGTAATGGAAGATGTACTTAATAAATTAAAATTAAGAAATAAGTCGGTGATGGTATGCGGAGACTTTAATGTTGATATTCTAGTAAGCTCTCCATTGACTACTCGTTAACTAGCATTGTTTAATTCTTTTAATTTAACCAACCAATTTTTTGAACCCACTAGAGTGACAAGCCACTCTGCTACTTGCTTGGATAATGTTTTTTCAGAATGTGATCCGGTAAGCAAAGTGATTTTTAGTAATATTTCATCTGACCATTATGGATTGAAAGTAGCATACGAGTTAAATGTTGTTGACGATACAAAAATTATAGAATGCAGGCCTATAACTAAGAAACGATTAGACAATTTTAAAAACGGCGTGGAATGTAATATACCATTAATGCCTTATACCCAAGATAATCCCAATGTTCTATACGGAGACCTCTTTAAACTGATTGCTAATGAGTTTCAAAATTGCTTTAAACCTAAGACTATTAAATGTACTCAAAAGTTAAAGTTCTGTGACTGGGCTACGACAGATATTTATAAAAGTAGAAATAGACTGTATGAACTTTATAAATTAAGAGAAACTAACCATAGCCCAGAGTTCCTAGAATATGTGAAACAATATTCTAAGACGTTCAAAAATATATGTTCTGTTGCAAGGTCTAAATTCATAAAAGCAAAAATAAAACAAGCCCAAAACAAAATTAAAACGACCTGGGAAGTCATTAATCGTGAAACTGGTAAATATAAACCACGTGACCGTAGTATGGCGCTTAAAGTCAATAATACAATAGTAAAGTCGGACAAAGAAATCGCTAACATTTTTGACAATTTTTTTGTGAATATTCCTTTAGAAACTACTTCGAATTTGGATTCTTAACCAGCAGCGTCACTCTCTATGCTTAAAGGGAACGTAACGGAATGCGGGTCATTGTTTACTTTAAAAAAAATCGATGCTATAGACATTGTAAAAGCTTTTAAATCTTAAATTTTAAATTGTGGGGCTTATCTGTAAATATAGTCAAAGAAATTGTTTATACTATTGCTCCTTATCTTGCTGACATTTTTAATCTGTGTATTATTCAAGGAATTTTTCCTGATCTTATGAAATTAAGTAAAGTAATACCATTATTTAAATCTGGAGATAAAGAAGACCCTAGTAATTATAGACCAATTTCAATATTACCCGTCTTAAGTAAAATATTTGAAAAAATAATACTCGAACAGTTATTAACGCACTTTAATATGAATCATCTCTTGCATAATAAACAATTTGGTTTTACAAAGGGTCGGTCTACAACTGATGCTGGGGTCGCGCTATTAAAGCACGTCTTTAAGGCCTGGGAGGGGTCGCAGAATGCTCTAGGCATTTTTTGCGACTTATCCAAAGCTTTCGATTGCGTAGATCATCAGACGCTGCTGTTGAAGCTTAACCACTACGGTGTAAAGTACAATGCTGAGAAGTTGTTACTGTCGTATCTCAGTTCGAGGACACAAACCGTTAATATTAATGGCGTAAAATCATCCGGCTGTCTTGTAAAGATGGGCGTGCCTCAAGGCTCTATCTTAGGTCCGTTCCTATTTTTGATTTACATAAATGATTTACCATTCTTCGCAGATAAATTTTGTGAGATTGTCTTGTTTGCGGATGATACTTCCCTTATTTTTAACATTGACAGAAATCAAACTCATTATGACGATGTAAACATGGCACTCTCTCAAATTCTTACTTGGTTTGATGCAAATAACTTACAACTTAATGCAAGGAAAACCAAATGTATCCAATTTTCTTTGCCTAATGTAAAAGTCCTGCCAATAGATGTTGAAATTAAAAAAGAAAAATTAGATTTAGTCGTACGTACATCTTATGTTTTGGCGCGCACTGTTCATTGAAATAAAACAACTTTTACGGATATCAAACGCGCTATATATAAAAAACCCCTAAAAAACCTAAAAATTACGGACAATTACAACTTAGTTCGTGGAAATATAGCGCGTTTGATATCCGTAAAAGTTGTTTTAGATTTAGTCGATTCAACTGTTTTCTTGGGTGTAACTCTAGACACTAAACTCCAATGGGCCCCACATATCGCGGCATTAGCTGGTAGACTTGGCTCGGCTGCATATGCTATTAGAAAAATTAGACAGTTAACAGATGTTGAAACTGCTAGGATTGTATATTTTAGTTATTTCCATAGCATCATGTGTTATGGTATTCTTTTGTGGGGGACAGCAGCTGATATAAACACTATATTCATTTTTCAAAAACGAGCAATAAGAGCCATTTATCAGCTAGGGTCTAAAACATCTCTTAGGGATAAGTTCAAAGAGATAGGTATATTAACAGCTGCATGTCAATTTATTTTGAACTGTATAATTTTTGTTCGTCGCAATCTATCAGAATATACCAAACATAGTGATGTGCACAATGTTAATACGAGAAATAAAAATAAACTTGTAATGCCTCGATACAGGCTAAAAAAGGTTCACGGATCTTTCTTGGGTCTAGGTGATTTGCCTTTTGAAAAGTTTAAGATTCATGTAAAAGATTGTCTACTAAAGAAAGGATATTATACTATAAAGGATTATTTGAATGACAAAACAGCTTGGTCATAAATGTTTTGTTTTATTTTTTCGAAGTTGTAGCCGTGTCAATAATTTGTTTAGTATAGTATTAGATTAAACTTTTAACGCAGGTAGCTTGAGTATGTCATGCTCTCTTTAAACATTTCTACGGTGGTGTCGTGTGAGGCGGGTCGCTACGTTCCCTCAAATATGGTTGAGCGAAGCGATGGCTGGTTCATGCGTCATGCTCGTGAACGGGTGCTGCCAGTGGGATGGGTCTGCTCTTGTCTGATTGTGTTAAAATGTGTTGAGATATTTATATTTTTGTTTAAATTTTATAAATTTTATGTTATTTATGATGTTTTGAATTGAGAACGTGGCACTGCTTGATCAGAAGAAATAAAAATAAGTAATGTTCTCCAATTATTGTAATTAAGTATATGAAAGCCATTATTATTATTATTTTTAATTTACTTTAAATACGCTTTATGATTATGACCCAGCTGATGCGTCTTCCAGTAACATTGTAAGTTGCGTCTTATATTAATGCACTTTTATCTTTCTTGTTTTTGTTTTTGCCATTGTATTTTTATATTTAAACACTTTAACATAAGTACCTGAAGTACGTCATGCTCACTCAAACGTTTCTTCGGCGGTGTCGTGTGAGGCGGGTCGTTACGTTCCCTAAAATATGGTTGAGCGAAGCGATGGCTGGTTCATGCGTCATGCTCGTGAACGGGTGCTGCCAGCGGAAATGGGTCTACTTCAGTGTGCTTGTCTTAACGTTGTGCTTAGAGATTAAATATTTTCATCTAAAATAAATTGCTATCGACCTGTATGTACGTCACAACTTGCAGTACAGTAACCTTGTAATGCGTGAAATGTTAAATGTAAGTCCTTCCTTACCAGTTGAAAATTGTTTACGGTTAGGATAACCATAAAATGTAATATTATAATTAGTATTTTCTTTTGTGATGGAAATTGACCTTACTGATATGTTAAGCTCACTTTTCAATTTGACGACTCTGTATGAAATAAAACAGGGAGAAAAAAATAGCCCTTGACGAGTTTCTTGCCGGTTCTTCTCGTTACAAGGTCTCCCGCCGTAGGGTTTGTGAACCGATGGCGTAGCTTCTTTGACGTTCATAAGTGCTTGTAACAGCCTAGACTGAATAAATGATATTGATTTTGATTTTTTGATTTTGAACATGTATCGCAATTAGAAACAAATTTCACTACATCATCGTGCATTTTTGGCCAGTAGTAACGTAGTAGGAGTCTTCGATAAGTTTTAAATACTCCAAAGTGGCCAGCAGTGGGCTCTGCATGGTTTTCTTTAATCGTATCCAAACGCTGTTCCTGCGGGACCACCATTTTCCATGCAAATTCGGAAGTAAGATGGTTGTTACTCTTCATAAACCGATATAAGGAGCCATTCTCGATACGATAATTAGGAAAACTACTTGGTGAATCCTTGGATCCGTGAAATATATTCAGGTACCAAGTATCCTGAGTGCTAGGAACTGAAGGTGAGTCAGAGATAGCAGCGAGAGTAGGTAATCTTGAAAGACAATCAGGAATAACGTTGTCTTTACCACGTCGATGCTTTAAGTAAAAATCAAAAGCAGATAAGCGGATACCCCATCTGGCCAGTCTACCAACTGGGTTTGAGAGCGAAAGGAACCATTTCAAAGCTGCGTGGTCAGTATAAACGGTAAATCGCAAGCCATTTTCTAGGTAGCAGCGCCAATGCTCCAGAGCCACCAAAACAGCAAGAGTTTCACGCTCTGTTACACTATAGTTCCTTTCGGATCCAGACAAGGAGCGACTCATAAAAGCAACTGGATGCTCAACACCGTCAATGGTTTGGGATAACATAGCTCCTATACCAAGCATCTTTTGACCACTGAAAAGGCGGAGAGTTCTTTTTCGTAGATGTTAACTTATTTAAGGGTGCCGCTATCGTGCTGAAATTCGGTATGAACCTTCTATACCAGGAGGCTGTACCGAGGAAACGTTTAACTTCCTTGCGGCTCCTGGGTGTTGGATAATTAGGAACAGCCTCCACCTTCTCTGGGTCGGTGCGCAGACCTTTTGCATCCACTATATAATCAAGATACCGTAACTGACTACGAAAAAAGTGGCATTTACTAAGGTTAACTGTTAGGTTAGCTTTGCGTAGCTTCACCAGGACACGTTGCAATAGGGATACATGTTCGTCAAATGAGCTACTCAAAATTATGACGTCATCCAAATAAGCAAACACCTTCAATTCAAATTCGGGACCAAAGAGAGCATCCACTAAACGCTGTTGTGTAGCTGGTGCATTTGACAAACCAAAGGCGGTCACTTTAAATTGTAAAGTACCGCGACCCGGAACATAAAATGCTGTCTTTTCTCGGTCCTCTTTTTTTATAGGTATTTGCCAAAATGATTTAGATAAATCTATACTTGACAGATATCTGGCGTCCCGTAGGTTATCCAGGATTTCAGAAACATACGGTATACAATAAGCATCCTTCTTGGTAACCGAATTTAACTTTCTGGAATCCAAACAAAAACGTGGCTTTCCATCTTTCTTTCCCACCACTAGCACTGGGGACGACCACGGACTTTCACATGATTCTATAACATCGAGAGCTAACATCTCATCAATTTGGGGTGAAATTAAAGGTGATGATTCTCTGTTTCTCAGGTGACATACGGTAGTACCGTTGACGAATAGGTTGAGCATCACCCGTATCGATGCTATGACTTATCACATCAGTTCTACCCAACCCAATTTCCTCAAAAGAAATAACTTTAAATTCTTTAACTACACTATCAGCAACGTATCTTTCAGAATCTGTCAAGTTTTCAAAGCAATGGATAAAAACTTCCGGAGGTTCAAGGGATACATTTAACAATTCCGGATCATCCACTCTAAAATAAGACACATTATTTAAATGATTAGGAAAAATATTGAATTTACACCAAAAGTCTATACCTAGAATTAAAGCAGACTCGACTTCTGGAATGACATGCATTTTAATAAGATGCTTTTGGCCATGAAAAACTACAGGCAAGAGCATGTAGCTTTCAGATTTAAGATTTTGACCCCCAGCAGCATTTACATTAATTTGTGAATCAGTAATCAGAGGAAAACCCAGTCGCATTAAAGCTTCGTGAGAATTGTTCCCCAAAATGCTGACCACTGACCCGGAGTCTAGTAAACCGTACAGGTACAGGACACTGTTATTCTCTATATTAATTTTAGCATAAGGACGCGGATCACCACTCGGCTTTACTGAAGGGAAAATTGAAGCAATTTTATAAGATGAAAAAAAATTCTTTACCGTCAACAACCAATTATTCCAATCCGAGTAATCGAAATAATTGGCTGATGGTTTGCTACAACTTTCACTTAATCGTTTTTTTTTATCTGAGACCTTAGGCTTATTACAAACAGGGCATTCCGGAGAGCGCACGTCCTTCTTTCCGCACTTGAAACAAAAAATCTCACGTGAAGCAGGGCATTCCTTCATACTATGCGAATCCACACGGCAGCGGTAACAAAACTTGCCGTTGGAAAGAGCATAAACCCTATTGTTGTTAGCGGTAGGTTTTATAGTATTATGCAAGAAGGGCTTATAACTAGTATCCGTACTCCTTGGTGTAACTTTGTTAGGAGCATTATAAGCAAACTCAGGAGCCAGAGTCCTAGAGGACGAGGCAACAGGTTCTCTAAAATTCGCAGAACGAGCTTTAACTTGTTCAAAATTTTTACACAACTGTTGAAGTTGTTGTATTGACTTGATATCCGGACAGTTAGCTAATACATTGTCGTAAATAGGTCTTATATTGTGCAGAAGCACATCTAACTGATCTTTTTCGTCCATTGGTATACTGAGTCGAGAAAACATACCCTTCATTATAGATAAATAAACAACAATGTTCTCTGTTTCCCCTTGAGTGCGATTACGAATCTCAGTGACCATCTGATAGTCGTAATCAACAATATCAAAAGCCTCACCTAATCTGGTCATTAAACTATCCCAGCAAGTTATGTCCTCTGAGACCGTACGAAACCAGTGAAGAGCATCACCGGTAAAAATTTCAAAAGCAAGAGACAACAACTTTTCGTCGGGAATATTTTTTGACTTACGGAATTCTTCAACTTTCTGTATAAATGACCTAACGCAAGTTTTACCGTCATACTTAAGCTTAGAGACATCAGAAGAGAGCCCGCGGTCGCAATGCACCGTTACATTAAGATTCCCTAAGCCAGCCGTAGCCTTTGCCACATCATCAGCCATATAAAAGGTGTCAGAGTTTGAATCACCCCCGGATTTCGATACCCTTGAAAATTGAGCATTACAGTCATCAAATTGTCCCTTTAAGTTCTTCAAAATAGAAATCTGTTCAGCGATTCGGGTTGCTCCACACGTCGAATCCTATGATAAAGATGGTTCAACAGAGATTGTGTGCGGCTGCAGAGTCCCTCATCAGAGACGGACATAAGAGAATCCAAATTAGATTTTACTTTTTTTAACGATTCCGCGATGCCTTTACACTCATCTGCAAAATCTAGACATGTGTCAGCGATGTCGTCTGAAGGGTACAATTGAGTCAACTTACAAACCTGACGTCTCAACTCCAAGACAGTATTTGCCGGTATTTCCCCTCTAATAGTAACCTCATACTGTAATTCATTTTTTTGTAGATGTAAGAATTTAATAACGCGAGACATTTTAATATGTGCTAACTATATCTGAGTATGTTGTGCAAAAAAAAAAACTAACTAATAAAACCAAACAATAAGCCAAAGCAGCTATAACTATCCGTTCTGTCACAATAATCAGCTTTGATAGATAACGATGAAGTAATTCAGAAAAAGAAGGAAAGAAGAAACTAATAAGAAAAAGCCAAAAAGAAATCAAACAGTTTTAAATTGTGTGCTTTACAACGAAACGAGAAACAAATATCATTAATACCACTAACAAAAAAACATATCGTATTTAGATTAATCAATATTGAAGGTAGGTAGATACTAAGTAATACATGACAGACGAGTAAGTAGTCGATTAAGATAAATAAAATTTACTGAGTAGGTATATAGCACACAACTTAAATAATTTACTTACATCGTTTTACAAACTAACATGCACACAACCAATCACCAGTAAAAAAAAAAAATATATAACACTGTCACTTCGCTATAGTACCGACCTCTAAACCTTTAAACTATAAGCGTGGGCGCCATTTGTCACGTTATATTTATTTAGAGATAAATAATAACGACAAAATATATATTTAACAAGATTGAATAAAATATAAAAAAAAAACAATTATGCTACCGACTAATATTTACAAGGCGTGGGTAGGTCGAGGTCGGAGAAAATAGCGAGTGCAACTAACGGCACTCC
The DNA here is from genome assembly GCA_910589605.1 of Chrysoteuchia culmella. Taxonomy (NCBI): domain Eukaryota; kingdom Metazoa; phylum Arthropoda; class Insecta; order Lepidoptera; family Crambidae; genus Chrysoteuchia; species Chrysoteuchia culmella. The sequence continues at coordinate 3,548,975 of OU342663.1, forward strand.
CCTGGGACTATGCTTCTTATACACGGGCAACGGTCGAACTTCTAATCGATCACCAGGCAGTGGACGTCAGTATAAGGTTGTATGGTGCGGGTTATTTGGATAACCCCGACGTAGTTCCTGAAGAAGCCAACAACATACAAATTAGTATCAGGATAGATAAACCCTGGTACTGCCACTAGTCTTGTTCGAGCGAATATTACTGCGCGGGTGAAGCCGATGAGAAGCACTAGTTTAGCATGGATATGCATACGGAGTGAGCATATGAAATTAAACTGGGATGAAGTGGCAGTTATGAAAAAGCAGAAACGGTTACAAAACTAACTGTTGGCATTGCTTGTAGTTTACTTACAAACACTATAAAAACTCAAAAATTACGGCTAAAGCATTGAATCCGTTAAATCGCTAATTGTTATATAAAAAAAAACTAAACTTAACATAAAAACACACCTTTCTACAATCAATTAAAATACATACAAGTTGAATAACATTTACAAAAACAGACATCGCTATTCACAATAACGAATTCAACCATTAACGGTTTCAAATTCACACCAAGGCATAATAGGCGGGAGAAATCTAACTACAGCGGTATTAAAAACAATAAATTTGCACAACTTACCCAGTACGGGATCAACACAAACACAAACAATTTAGAATTAGTTGAAAGTAACGTTTCACAGAGGTAAGTTTAAGCGGCAACGATTACGCCAGTATGATATTGCAGGATTTTTATTAAGAGCGACACTCGTGTGCTCTCAAACAAGTTTGGAACGTGCCCACAGATCACTATATATGTAGCAAGCTACAGATAGGACAAAGGTAAAAACTGGTTTCGTTAGCTTGCCGCAAAGCGCTAGTGTCGCCTGTTAATCTGTGGCATGCATGACAGCGAGAGTAGGCACTAGTGATGGGAAAATACTGAAGCGTGTGTCAATATCGACACTAGCGTTGTGCCATATTATCGATAGAAAGAACTATGTTTTCCATTAATTTATTAAGTATTTTTTCCACATTTGGTCGGATTATGACTCGCTTATTTAAACAGTAGAACAGTAAACTAACGTTTTGTCATAGTCCGACCAAAAATAAACCGAGGATGAAAAAAAATAATTTATTTATTTAAGCACTTTATTTGCACACTAGGACAGAAAATACATAGTAATCATTAACAAAACAGTTGTACAAAAGGGGCGGTCTTATCGCTCAACAGCGATTTCTTCCTGACAAACCTTGTAGGAGTGATCAGAAAGAAATAATAATAAATGGACATATACTCCATATACATATAGCCATCTTAAGGAAAGAATGTTTGTAAACAAACCTGTGAGCATTTTTTATATTTCAATCAAACTGTCCATAAGTAAGCTATTTATGAAGTGCACATATTTCTAAAACATGTAATAAAAAAGCACTTTTGAAGTGCCTAAAGGCGGTTTGTTTACAAACATTCTGTCCGTAGCTGAAGTATAGACCAATAAACTATAATGTTTATCATACATACTACACGGCCAAGACAATTAGGCGCATGACAGGAATGCGGTTTTGCACTTTTGGCACCTGCAGTCCACTTCTATCACCGCACTATTGTTATTATGTGATTAATTAGCGCTACAGTGATTAACTTATTGATTACCGCTTTTTGAAATTTTGATTTTTACTTTTTTAGTTTTTCTCAGCTGTCATGCGCCTAATTTTCTTGGTCAGATAGTAGATAATATTTAAAACAGGATGGAAACTAAAGATGGGGCATGAAGGGCAATGCCTTATCTTGACAAGGGCTATCAGTGATTCGCGCGCTCGATTTGCGATTGTTGATGTTAAGCAACTCTCGAAATGGTTGGGCACCGGAAGGGTGACATTTACTAACTCGTAGTCCTCCGTGCTTCGTAAAGCACGTCAAGCCATTAATCTCGGTTGCATTTGCAGTCGTTAAAACCCACCAATCCGCATTGGGCCCGCGTTGTGGGCGTTGATGGCACTTACCCATCCATAAGGAAGGCTGATGATGATGAATGGCTATATTATTATAAGAATGTTTCCATGTAGCTACAAGATAAAGGTTAAGGTAACTTAACCTTTGCAGCTACATGAAAACTTTCTTGAAACCATTCATTGAGAAATATGGAACTGCATTCAGAATAATTAAAAATGGTAATCCACACATATAGCCACAACTGGTAAGGTAGAGTCGGGGAACTTCCTGATAGACAAGCAGTTTTTTAAGAAGCGTTTTTTTGAAAAGTAATAAATTTAGAGAAAACAGTTTTTAGCACAAATAATTCTATTATTTGAAATAAAACAACTTTTACGGAGATTTTAGACCACGGCAGCTGAAAAGGTGCCGAAACGTCGGGAAAACTAAAAGCCCCTAAAAACCTAAAATAATACGGCCAATTAGATACAATATATACTTAGTTCGTGAAATACAGCGCGTTAAATATCCGTAAAAGTTGTTTTATTTCAATGGACCATATTACTTTTCAAATAAACGTTTCTCAAAAAAACTTTACTGTTCAACCGGGAAGTTCTTTGATTGTACCTGCCTTTCATGCCCCAGCATAAGTTTCCATCCTGTATAAATAAATGTATAATAAAATACATAATCTACAAGTACATAATTTTTAGGTTTTACTTTTGGATTTTCTTGTCTTATTAAATTTTATTAAAGCTTTAAGTTGCGGAGCCTCCATTTTCTTGGCATATTTTTCTTCAATCGCTCCTCGCAAGATCTTGTTTATAATTTTTACCCAGTTATGCACTTGTACTCTTATAATTAATTTATAAAATAATTCTTGGAGTCTTTCTTTGTGGTCTACGCAGCCCATCCATTCAAGGTCACATTGACATTGAAATATTTTTTTTAACGTGAATCCTACATTCCGTTGGAAGCAAAATTTATTTAAATAATTGTGAACAATTTGTGAACATTGCCTATATAATATTAGAAATTTTTCAGTAGGGTAAGCCAAATTGCTTCTTTTTAAAGTTTTGTATTCTCTGTACATAATATATTTATGGATGCTGGATATTTCTTTTGTTGTAACTGTTTTTTGGCATTTATAACAATTAATGCTTTTATTTAATTTTCTACATAAATACCCAGCTACATATGCAGAACAATGGACTTTTACCTTTTCTTTTACCACCGGAGGTAAATCGTCAACTTGGCTAGATCCACTGGGGTTTGGGAAATTAGGAGAAATATTTTCTTTATTTTCGTTATATGAAAATATGTTTTCTTTATTATTCTCATATATTTTTTCCGTTTTTGTTAATAATAATTCCAAAGACATTAACTGGTCGCCTTTGTCTTCTTCACAATTTGAAAACTTTGATATAGGAGACAAAATATTTGATAAGACTAATGATTTAAAAGTATAAATGAATGCATTAGCATCTGGAATTACATTCCTATAATTACTGGCCCGCAGTCTCCCAAAAAAATTCTCCAGTGGATCTTGATTTAAAAATCTTGGATAAAAGAAAGGTATTTCATATTTATTAAAAAGTAATTTGGCAATCCTGCTGAAACTTTCTAATGTAGTTATCCAACCTCGAATGGATGGGACATATGAATTTTTTCCATTTTTATCAATAAACTTTACTTCTGACAGTTTTTTTATAGCTTCGTGCCAAAAAGTTATGTGCCTAGAACTGATTTTAACGGCAGTTCTAAGCTTGCCCCTCGTCTTTTCTCCGGGGCGCCCATTTACACTGTCGAAAAGCTCGTCGAAAAATTCGACGACATCAGCCGTTGTCGTCATCGTAGGACTTAAAGATCCGCCATCTTTAGACTTCACTGTAACAAATTGAGCTATTTAAGAGTGCTGCCCAGACACGTAAATTTAAAGACTCTAAAATTCCTCATAAACAATGACAGTAATTTAGGTTTTTATTCATATATAGGAAAGGATGCAAAGTTTTTTTTTTTTTTTGGTAAAATATACTTACCAACAGCATCTGTATAGCGAAGCATAGCTGCAACTCGGGCACTGAGCACTTGTGCAGCTACACTGACACGCATTTTACGCATGCTGTCCATCTATGATAGTCCAGATATGTTTACTGTACCATCTGAAATAAAAACAAGATTAAAATCGAATTCTAAATTTAACCAATATAATACAATGTTGGATATTTTTTCATTATATTTCAATTATTATTAATGTAGACAATAATAAATACCAACCATCTGATATACCATCAATAGTTCTCTGTCGTATAGTTTCTTGACGGAACTGATTAATAGCTGTTCTAAATGTTGAACCCTGATCACTAATAAGTGCTAGTGGTATTAAACCACATTGAGCTACTTCTGCCACTACTTCTTTTAAAATAGGTTTAAGCTCTACTGCAGCTGTGGTTCCTATAAAAATAAGCTAATTAATCTACAAAATCGTAATATTTCGCTGCACGTTAAAAAAAGAGAAGAGAGAGGTCTGTCTGACAAGATCACTTGTAGATTGTTCTATCAACAGTCACATGCAGAAGTATCTTGATTTAGTTTTATAGATAGTTTTATATTATATTTTATTACCTTCACAAAAATAATATGCAAGTGGTTGCCTCCAAGAGGAGCATACTCCTCGGATCATTATGACTAAGGCATGGTCACAATATTTTAATTTTCTTCCTGTACCACTATCACAAAACCCGTATATTATGTCTTTTTGTTCATTGAAAGTCAACTGTGCATTGATGGAGATCTCATCATAGACAATTGAACATAGCCTCTTCTCTGTGTTCCAATTCTTCGCTTTTTATTTTATTACAGCAAGAATGTTTTTATTTAATCCTGGATTAAAAACAATTTTTTTTAGATAATCTGCTCACAGTCCTTTGGCTGGGCAATCCAAACATATACGAGGGTGGATTGAAAAGTAGTCGGCCTAACACAGATCCATTCAATTCTAAAAATCAACTCTACCCACATTATTTAGTTCAGTTCAGACTAGTTAATTGTGTGAAGTTTGAAAGGTATGCTATACTTAGTTGTGATTTTATAAATTTATTAACAAAACAATCGGACATAATCTCAGCAAATGGAGCAAATCGAGCAGCGTGCCGTCATTAAGTACCTCCATAAGAAGAGGCTGTCATCAAAAGCCATCCATGATGATATAGTCAGTACATTATGAGATTCCGCTCTGTCATATTCATCCGTCAAAAAATGGATATCAAAATACAAGCGTGGTAGAGAGAGTGTGAAAGACGAACCCCGCTTTGGGAGGCCTTCGACGTCCACTCCTGACGAAAATATTAAAAAATACTTGATTTAATTATGGGAGACCGCAGATAAAAAATCAGAGAGATAGCCAAGACTATAGGCATCTTTTATGAACGAACTCAAAACATCATAGTCAACGTGTTGGGTTTCCACAAGGTGTCTGCGAGGTGGGTTCCGCGACTGCTTTCAGTTGAACAAAAAAGCATGCGATTGACTATTGCACGCGACTGTTTGGAGTTATTTGAAGCCGATGACGATGATTTTTTGAATCGTTTTGTTACTATGGACGAAACATGGGTTCATTACTGTACACCAGAAACAAAACAACAATCAAAACAGTGGAGAAGACCTGGTTCACCACCCCTAAAAAGGGTAAGGCGATTTTGTCGGCAAATAAGGTGATGGCTTCACTATTCTGGGACTCGAAGAGTGTAATTATGGTTGATTATCTTGAAAGGGGTCAGACCATAAACTCTGATTACTACTGCACCTTACTACGTCATTTACAAAAGGAAATAAAAGAAAAACGTCCAGGAGAAAAGCCCTGTTTCATCAAGATTACGCTCGTGTTCACACGTCTGTGCAATCAATGGCTGAAATCCACAACTGTGGCTTTGAACTGTTACCGCATCCGCCTTATTGACCTGATCTGGCACCATCAGACTTTTTTCTGTTCCCTAACCTAAAAAAGCACTTGGGAGGTCAAAGATTTTCGACAAACGACGAGGTCAAAGCAGCAGTAGACGCATATTTTGACTCTAAGGAAGAATATTTTTTTTCAATGGTCTAAATGCTTTGAAGGTAGGGTGGCAAAAGTGCATTGAACTTGATGGTGATTATGTAGAAAAATAAAAATATATTTGATATAGTATGTGTTTATTTTCTTGGTTAGGCCGACTACTTTTCAATCCACCCTCGTACTTAAGGAGATTGTAGTTTTTTCTGCCTTGTTTTAGTAGTGTTAAACATAATGTTTTCTCATCCAAATTGTATCTCCGAGCACCTTTGCCACTTCTAACTGATTTCAATTGCATTTTAATAAATGTCTTTGCATGATTGTTTAATTTATGAAAATCATTTATTAACTCAGGACATAAATTCTGAGCTTGTTTTATTCTCATAGCACTGTTTACGCCTATGTTATCTTTTGCTATTCCTATAATTTTAGCAACCAGTCTCCTGTTTCTGGCACTTATCTTTCTTTTAGGAGACAACACTGTAAAAGATAAGAATAATAAATACCTATGTACCTACTATATTATTGTTGTACTAGAGGTAGAGGAGAGTAACAGAATTCCCAAATAAAGTAAGGAGATATGGTAATAAATAACTAAGAATTAGTCTGTTTAAGATAACAAAGTAAATAAATTTATTAATGTGATCTTAAAAATCAATTAAATTAAATGTGATTTAGAAATGTTGTATATCAAAATAAAAAGCTGTTCATTTTATATACTGAGCACTTTGAATACCTCTACTCATGATAATGTACAAAACAGAAATAAAAAATATTTAATTTGGTAATACAAATATGACCTACCGTTTTGTTTGGAATCAACAATAGCACTCTGTATAGGATCCCGTGAATTGCTCTCTTTATCTACAGATGGAATATTAGATGTCAACAGACTAGATGTTGAAGGGATGTCTGAAAATGTAAGATTAAGATATGACTTTTTTATTTGAAGCCCAATATAGGAATTGACCCTTTTCTCTTTGGAATATAAACTTTAACCAAATCTTCATTAAAAAAATAATTAATAAAAACTAACCAATGGTTTTCTACATCATATTGTGGCATATGCATCATGGTCAAAATATTGGGGACTTGGCCACAACTGACAACATATTGGACTTGGTAAAAATCTCTTAATTCATAATATTACTTAAAGTCTGTTTTTTTATCCTTCTAATTTTTGGATTTAAAATATTGTTTATTTACACACATCAAATAAGTTTCAGGTAAGATAAAGTTAGGACAAAGTCAAATAAATGTACAAGTGTGAAATATATTATTTGCTTACTTGTTGAAAGTATAGTGGGTGGCTCTTGATCATTTATGCAAGTTTCTGGAATTTCAGATGCGTGATAAAGATGTTCAATACTTTCTGAAACATTTTACCAATTATAACATTTTAGAGATTTCTATTTACAATGCTATTTATTTATATATTTTTTTTAAACTCGAAAACAGACTACACCTGCTAGTCAGGCGGAAAACTCAGAACTCTTCAGAAAATCTGGTATTTAACATACTATTGATGAAATTTTAAATAAAATTGAATCATTTGAATTTTTCATTATTTACCTACTGGACGCAGAATAAAGTAAGACTCTGAGGGCATAACATCATGTTTATCTTCATGTTTATCAACTTGCAAACAATAATTATGCTCTTCTTTGAGATTTAAGTCTGAAAATTTATTAATATGTTTAATAGTAATAGACGAAAGAACTTTAACATTAATTAGACACAAGTAATGCACTTACCAGTGACTAACGGCACACCATGAGAAATCTCATTTTTTGAAAAGAAACATGGATATGCATTTCGCAATTTTACACCATGCGCATCAAACATTTTTCTTTCAAAATGTAACTGACAGACAGTTCTGTTCAAAAGTTGGTCTTCTGTCAACATCAGCAATGAAGAATTCTGGGGGACCAAATATTCCAACCACAGCTTTCGGAGGTCTTTATCTTTTGGAAATCGATAAAGGCAATGAGTTTCACTAGTTGATTTGCAATCAGTGACACAACACTTCCGACGCCCCATGGTTGGTCCAGAACCCAGATGCTGGTAACAGGATAAAATAAAGCTAGCGTCTTTCCTCAAGGGAGGGCGCATAAAATATTCACAGTTTATTCTCACAACAAACAAGCGTCTTTACTCAACCAAAAGGGAGGGCGCACAAAGATGTAAACAAACACACGAAACTAAAACTAAAGCGTCTTGACTCAACCAAACGGGAGGGCGCACAAAGATTAACAAACACGAAACTAAAGCGTCTTAACTCAACCAAACGGGAGGGCGCAAATTATTTGTGGGATTCACTCACAATCACAAATAAAATAACAAAACAAACTCTCGCACGCACGTAACGCAAAAGAGGTTATGCAGAAAGAGGAGAGAGAATGAATGACATTTCGTTTGTTCTTTTGACATTGACAAACAAACAAAATGGCGGCACCCCGGCAAACATGGCGACGATCACATGAACACTAGCGCTTCGCGGCAAGATTTAGAACTAAGTGTCAGGGGCCTGAACGTGCCTGGCGCAGGAGCTCGTCGCTCGGCCCGCGTCGCCGCGGCCGGCGGCACCCTCCCCTCGCGCGCAGACCACCCGCGAACGTCCTCCGTGCATAAACAATTTCGCTATATAGAAATGTTTTACGCCGACCGTTTGTCTATGAATTTACTTTTTGATAATTTAAGTAATACAAATATTCTAGGTTACAATTAGAGTTAGGAAGTTTAACGAACGTTACACGGGTTTCCCGATTTCCTCCAGTCATGGCCAGTTAATTGATTCGTAGGTGGTAAGTTTCGAGGCACGAAGTGGCTTACACCACTCATAGGACGGTGGTGTGCATTTACTCCGAAATTCATAGGTGGGTTTCGGGGTACTGTACGGAAAGAATTATGTTGGGGGGTTGTAATTTGGTGGCATTGCTCTAAACATCTGCTGGGTACGCGACGGGCCAGCTTGGTAACTATTATTATTAAAATTAGGTTTCCATTGAGTGGTCATTTGTGGCACAGGATATGAACGTGAAGGGCCTGGAGCATTATAATTAAAGGGTGGCCTAGTCATGAACATTGTATTGTTAAAAGATGGATTAGGGGGTAATCTAAAACCTTGATTACCAGGAGTATCAGTCATTAATTGAGTTATAGACTTTTTATCAGATACATGTTCGTTACGATGCTGTAAGTAAAGAGTGTTCATTTCCTCATGTACGAATTCTAAGGCTTTTTCGATCGTTTCCGGGCGCATGCATCTAATACGAAACCCTAAAGGATCCTTCAAACCACGTAAGTAAGCTTGAAGCTTCAATTTCTTGTACAAATCGCGTTTCGCATCAATAGTGGTAGGGAGGGTTTCATGTAAAGACACATACGTTATTATTGTACTAAACAAATTTTGACACCGTTCATAAAACTCCTGGGGGCTACCATTTCCTTGAGTCAATAAAGCTAAATCGTTGTATAAAGCGGTCTCATCGCGCTGGTCGGCCAAATTATTTATAAGAGCATTACGAATGGCAGTCCAATTGTTAGGTAAACCACTAGTATTAATTAATCGTGCGGCGGAACCAACTACTTTATTTAATATTCCATTCAACAATGCAATATTATTTAAACAATTATTTTCAATACTAAATTCGTCTACTAATTGATCGCACAATTTTATAAATCTCGTTAATACGTTTGGATTCCCGTCAAATTCAGGAAGCAAGCTTTAGAAATATTATCGAAATCACACATTTTACTAGTTCTTTCCGGGACCGGCTGTTCGCCTGATTCCACAGATACGTTAAAAAGTAATTATTATTCTAAACCCTCACTATCACTACTTGTATCCAAATTTCTATTTTCGTCTAAATATTCTCTTCTAATTATCCTAATGTCCCTAGATTGTCTCAGATGGAAAATCCTGGAAAATTAATTAAACTAGGAATATAAGAGAAGGGATGACCACTAGATAATTGAACATAATTTTGGCTACTTCTGCTTGATCGAAGTCTGGATCACTCGGCTGTAACACGACGTGTAGATTCTGGATTCTCTGGACGCGACTTGATAGCCACGCGGGCGGCTCGGATACGAAAACGGATATCTTCCTAGACGAACGCGAATCGATCCCGAGAGAATCCTACCGACTGCGCCAATTACGATAGGCTACAGCCGTAGTTGCGAAAAAAAACCAAAATTTTAAAATACTAATTTAATATTTAAATGATCAAAATTACAAAAAGTATATTATAATTAATTACGCGACAATTGTCCGATGTGTTGGAAATAAAAGTGAACGAATATTGCAGCTCGAAGCGCAGGGTCAAGGCGGTCGTTGCTGACTCGGCGCCTCGTGTTTCCTTCGACGTGAATGTTTGCGATGTGCGATCGAGGTCATGCATGGTCATGAATTACGTGGTGTTCTCTGTACTTAACATGCTGACCAACAGCATTTAACAATGTTGACGTGTTTGTTTTCAATCATGCATACTTACAGGTTTTTAACTTAGACTTGGTTGGTACTAAATAAAATTTGTTTAACCAAGCCAAAAAGGTCCTCGGCTAACGTCTGATTTTCTCAGTGTGTACTCCACGCGACCAATCACGTAACTTTTTACTGCGCGCCCACTCCAGGGTTAATAGATTATTTTTTATAGAAAATATTATTATATTTTTAAAACAATGCGTCCTAAAAAAACTACCTACTAGTACTACTACCACGACGACCACTACCAAGAAGTTCCTCGATTCCATTATTTAAGTTAACCTAAGGTTGGACATGGTGTGCAAAACACAATATGCAATAACAATTTTTGCAGCTATGTCTGGATGATAATTAAAAACTTTGTATGCTAACAAGCACTTAAACCGTCCTTTTAAGAGACCAACTGTTCTTTCAACTGAATTGCAAGCAGTTGAGTGACGGTATGCCGTGTGGTGACGGCCTAAGAATACAAGTGTCACCACTCCCTTACATGCCTGGGATATCGTAAGAGTCGACTAAGAGGCTCGACGCATTGAACACCTGTTCGAGAGAAGGAAAACTTGAAACAAACCCTCTACCAACCCGTCTGGCCAGCGTGGTAGCAGTAGGCTAATAGCCTCCTATGAACGCCACAATAGGCGTGAGCTTGGAGAGGCCTATGTCCAGCAGTGGACGTCCACAAGCTGATGATGTGTGAGTGACGGTCATTGTAGAAAGCTACTGGGGAATTGTCTTCGGCGTTATTAATTGGCGTCCTAAGGTAGGCGCACTGAGCATATCCTGAGTCACCTGACAAAATAAATAAGCATTAAATAATAATAGGTAATGTTTGTATACTTAATTTACATTCACAAGTAGGTAGAGCCCAGGGATAAAGTAACTTAACAAGTAAATCAAATTTTTCTCCAGCATTGGTTAATGCCTCTAAAGGTGAAACCGCACTAGAGCGACACTGCAGCGGAGAGGCGCGTCGCGGCAACGGAGCGGTGCGGCATTACCAAACCACACTGTACTGCACCGGCACTACAGTTAGCGGTAATTTTTTTATTTGATTCGTGGTTACCTGAAGAACAAGATGGACGGAATAAGCGAAGAAGTTATAACTTCTTCGCTTATTCCGTCCATCTTGTTAGTGGTAGCTTTAATATGCAGAAAAACTGAAAAGACATCAAAAGCGGTCTATATGGATACACGATATTTCAAATTTTCGTTGTAAAGAGGGAGAATACCACACGCTTTTTCCAAGACTCTTAAGAGGAGACCCTATACGATTTCATACTTACCTCAGGATGACAAAAGAGAAGTTTTATGAATTGTTGCAAGTTATAAAATCTCATATAGAACTACAAAACACATATTTTCGTCAAGCAATAAGTGCGGAAGAAAAACTCATGGTGACAATCAGATATTTATTTATGTGTTCATTGATTATGTTTGTTCATGTAAGCTATTGTTCCATCTGGATTTATGAAATAACGATAGCGAAGCTCTTGATTCTGGCTGCAGAACACTTTGAGATGGTTGTTGTATGTATTCAGTTGCGTCATCCGTCGTTGGCTGTTCTGAAACAGCCGTAGATATCAAATTCTCGGATCCTTCTTCAATGAATTGTGTTTCATTGTTCGTTATTCGCAGTTCTGACACAGAAGTCGCATGTCTTAAATTGTCGGATTCTGCTTGAGATACTATAGAATATACTTTGCTTTTTACCTTCAACTGCAAATCGGGAAAAAAAAACACAACTACATTTGTCATGGCCTTAAAAAAGGAATGTATAGGATTAATGGACTCTACGGAAGATGAATTTGATCGGCTATCTAAATATTTCTATAATACATTAGCTACTTGAGATTGGTATCTATTTATTTTTTCTGGCAGACATGTTTCTAAATATAAAATTTTATGAAGAAGGCTTTGGTGTTTCACGTTCAGGTGTAGATTTTTCTCTCGAAGACGGCCCTGGTGTTTCGAGATCAGGCATAGAGGTTGTTTTAGAATTAGGCCTTGGTAAATGTACTGCAGCAGGGGAAGGAGGATTGGCTATGTCAAAGTCATCATCATCACTAGCAATAGTATTGTCAATTTTTGTTTTTGAGGTTCTTTCTCCATCTCCACTTTTCGATTGACGTCTTTTGAGAGATCTGTGATAAACATATTTCAACGCCTTCCATTTCTCTTTTCATACGATATCTGAAAAAAAAGAACTACTTTACATATGTTGTTATTTGTTACAGGTTCTTGGCTACCGGGGATTCATTTAAAACTATCGGAGCATGTTCCCTTTAGGTTATACTACAGTTAAAAAAATAGTACATGCAACTTGTGCAGTTACTTGGGAAGTCTTGTCGAAAATAGTAATGCCTGAACCTATTGAAGATACGTGGAAAGAAGCTGAGAATGGATTTGCACAAATGTGGAATTTCCCCAACTGTATATCAGCGTTGGACGGAAAACACATTCAAATACAAGCTCCCCCTAACAGCGGGGCATATTTCAATTATAAAAAGTATTTTTCGATAGTACTGTTGGCATAAGTAGATGAAAATTATAAATTCGTAGTAGTTCATGTAGGGGAAATGGGAAGAAATAGTGACGGAGGAATATTTTTTCGATCAACTTTAGCAAGAAAACTAGCAACAAATACTTTAAACATACTACTAGCCTTAAACTTTGCCGGGGTCAAATTGTCAAGTACGACATGTAATAGCCGGTGATGAAGCTTTTTCATTAAAGCCGTATCTGATGAGACCATATCCGGGGATACAAGTACGTAATGAAGACAATAAAGTTTATAACTACAGGCATAGCCGGGCACGAAGAGTTAAGAAAGTCTTGTCTGTGAAACTTTAAAATTGCTCCCGCAAGCTCATACAAACGACCTGGTTGCAAATTAAAAGAAGTTTCACAGACAGCTTTCGTACCAACAATCCTAGTGGCAAAAGATTTCAACGCAGAATAGATTGACGCGATATTAAATTGATTGTGACTCAATCCTAACGCGTAACGGATAGTACTTTCGACTAAATGACGTGGTGCCAAGAACCTGACTTGCCGCATGTGATGCAATGTCGAATCGTAACCTCTCCATTCCCCAGGTATAACCCGTAACCGCCACGTGATCATAATTGCTCAACCAAATATTGCGATAAACGCGACCGGGGATAACTTACTTCGACAGACACTTTGTAATTTTAAAGAAAAGAACTGAATTCCTAATCGACTGGATTTCGACAAAGTAAACCTGACCATTACTATCCTTTATTATGGGTTCTGTAATCAAAGTCGCATATGTACATAACCTGTGTCTGGGTTTCATTAATGACAGTTCGTGGGGTTACACGAACTGTCATTAATGAAACCCATGCGTATATACTTAATACCTCCCTCCGTTTCGATCTTATAAACATCTATAGACTTTATTGTGCCCTCGAGGTGGTGCTGGTCGAGGACCAGCATGGCCGGATCGAAGATAAAAGAACCTGCAGCCTCACTAGTGTGTGCACTAGTCATTGCGTCAGCGATTTGTGTACTAGTTCGATCATATGTCGAATGCAAAAACAACATGTACGGTGCCTTGATATGACATTCCTCGGATGTATTGTCACATGAAAACAAACTAGTACCATTATTCCTATCATCGCGATATTTAGTCATTGCTCGCAACTGCTTACTGGTACAACGGCTCATCGCATTGATCGCACTGACACGTTTCGCCTCTCTAAGTTGATCCGCCGCGCTCAATTTAGGGCAACAATGGAAATTATTACGCCCACGGACAATTTGTTTATACGGGTCTTCACCTGAATCCTTCACCAGAACATCAAAACCTTCCGGCACTTTCGTTGTGGCGGTGTTGATCCCCAGAGCGAGGATGTTCATTTGTTCTTCTACCTGACGAGATGCAGCTGCGAATGCATGCGGATGGTAAGTTTTATTTTCTGAAATCCAACTCTAATTCTGGAAATGATGATATCAGCATGCTTTCCTCATTCGCGTCCAATCTATAGTTTATGACTAACCTATCAGTCTTCGTGGCAGGATCAACCAAATTTTTAGCACGGCTGATAACTGCATTTCTAACTGACGCCGCTTAAGCAGATTCAGCGTTCTCTATATCTTTGCATATGAGTTTCGAGGCCGCTTCCTCGAAATTTACACCGGCCGCTTTACACACAGACGGAATCATATTGATGGGAACTGAATCACCCCCGATATGATAACGTAAGCCTCTATACAAATACATTAAATCATTAAATGCAATGCGAGTTGATTTGCCGCTTATATGAAAGAGTGTTTGGCCGCTCATCGAAGGCAACCTAACAAGATCAGAACCATCAACAAACCGTTCTAACAATCTAATAACAGTATCTGACATAGGAAATCTACCTAATCTAAAGCGTCGATGACACGGGGCTAGTTTACGAGCTACAAGCCAGCGAGTTCGCTAGCAGCTTGTAAACTCGCCCCGTGTCATCGCCTTTTTTACAATCTGCTAGTTAACTATACGATTGTAAAAAAGCTGCGATTAGAATAGAAAACCGGGCTAATTTACTCGCCATTCGCTGGCGTGTTGGCTTGTTAGCTAGTTAACTAGCCGTGTGTCATCATTGCTGCTTGTGATTTAGTTGCGAGTAGCTTTGCGTTTTGGCAGTCTGCAAAACATGTCAATGGAAGTAGTTCAAGCGGGAGTAGTTATTTTAGCTCTTGCTATCAAGAAGGATTTACAACGAAAACAGAAAGCAGAAAGAAGGCAGAAAAGAAAATGGGTAAGATCATGGATAGTAAAACGCGATGAATATGGTGCTTCCAGCGGTTTATTGAGAGAGTTGAAAAACGAAGATCCTTTGGCTTTTAGAAATATGTTGAGATTAAACAGTTCCAAATTTGATGAGTTAATGCAGATGGTAGATGGAATACTCAAAAAAAAGATACGACAATGAGACCGGCAATACCAGTAACCACGAAATTGGAAATAACATTACGTTTTCTTTGAAGTCTTTAGAATACCTGTTCAGAGTTCCGGAATCAACTATTTCAAAGTTTTTACCAGAAGCGTTAACAGCGATTTCTCGCGCTCTACGATCGTTCATTGAGGTGAGTGAAAATTAATTAACTGCAAAATTTTTGTTTTGTTAGACAATAAACTTATATTAGATATTGAAAAATTAGATTATCGTAACAAAAGTAGGAATGCGAAGGGTATGCGAATGGGGTATATGAAAGTGTCCGTTTTTGTTCTTATATAGCCGGTTTGAATATGATTTTGACCGCTTCATCTCCTCCAGCCAATCAGGTTGCCGCAGCCGTCACTCGTTCCGTTGCACGCAAAAGTCGCAACATGCCCCCAGGCTTTGGAAGCACCATGTTGCTTTCAAGTTATGTAGATACGTCTTCAGATAGCAAAGGGCATATTGAAAATGCCTGCCTCACAGTGTCATTTGCCGTGCGTATCTGCATATCTACTACACGAGATATGCCGTCGTTTCGAGGAATAGTAGCAACGATGCGCCCTACCTGCCATTTGAGAGGAGGCAGATTATCATCTTTGACGACGACGAGAGTTCCAGCCTCCAACGAGTCGCCGCCTTCAGTCCATTTGCATCTAGTTTGCAGCTCCGAGATATATTCTTTCGCCCACCGTGTCCAGAAATGGTGACGAATTTGCTCCACCTTCTTGTAGCGGTTGAGTAGATTTCCTGGATCAGCTCGCATGTCATTATATACTGGCGCTGTAAGTGTACGACCGATCAGGAAATGACCAGGACTTAAGGGTAGGAGATCGTTAGGGTCTGAGGACATAGGTCAGAGTGGACGTGAGTTTAGGATCGCCGCCACTTGTGCTAATACTTTGGTGAATTCCTCAAACGTTAAATGCGCGTTCCCAATCGCATTAAATGATGTTTGCATGGTTTTATTCCTGCCTCCCACAGGCCACCAAAATGAGGAGCGTAAGGGTACGTACGCACTAACCGTTTTGCCGCAACACGGCTGCCCGTTCGATTAGCCGCAGGACGCGGTTGCAACTGCGGTTAATGCAAGTGCGGATAGGATAACGTTGCGGTTTCATCGAACCATTTCGAAGATGGACGCTGAAGAAGTCGCAGCTATTTATTATATTTACTTGCGCTATATAAAGAAAAAGAAACAGAAAAAGGTACTGGGTTCATCCTTTTTTGCAAACTCGAGATGAGAGTAAACATTTTGAAATATTTTTCGGAGAGCTCAAAAGTATGAAGACAAGTTTTTTTCGATACAATAGAATGAGTCTAAAATCATTTGAAAAAACTTTCAAGCATTTTGAGAACCTGTATAACAAAGCATGATACACAGTTTCGGAATAGCATTAAGCCGGAATTAAAGTTAACGATAGTGCTAAGGTAAGTGAAATAAAATCATTTATAATTAATTTGTTATTTATTTATTCATCAAAAGAAAGGCTATGGTCAAACATTTTAAATATTCTCAGTATCATTAATAGAATTTAAAAGGTAAATTCACTGTCCTGAGACTGATGACTGTGAGTTGATAATAGCGATTGTACCTCAAAATTTTGAGAAGGTGGTCGTCCAACGTCCAATGATTGCGTAGGCTCAGTGTGGGAATTATTTCTTGAATAATGTGCCGTTTGGTAACCACGATATGATATCCACCCTTGAAAAACTCCATGACGCGTTTGAATAATCACAGAACTGCTGTGCATCCTTTATTACTTTTAAAGTACCTAACTTTGTCTGCATTTGCATGTGCTCAGGTATTTTCTTAAAATCCTTTACAAAAAAAAAGGCGATCGTCATCATCCAATTTCTTTCTTTCTAAATTTTTACTTAACACTCCAACTAACTGTGCACCGACTCATCATTGTTTTTCTTACTTCTTTTTGGCGGCAATGAAGACATTGACGGAACATTGTCTTCATTCTGTATACTCGTGTTTTCATTGTCATTTACTGTAGCATTACCATCTGTGCGGTTAACCGTTACCAAATACGATCCGTGACCTTAAACGGTTTTTGGGAATGTTTAATTTTTATAGAACAAACATACCGATCGCAGCATCCCATCAAGTACCGCTGAATAAGTATATGTGTGGAGTTGGCAAACGGGAAAGCGATAAGATCGAATGCACTGATGAAACGCTTCCCTTGTTTCTTTTGCCACTCGATGATCACCCTTTCACAGTGGATCTGAGCATTACATTTAAAAAAAAAATGCATTGTACTTCTAGCTTTAGTTGACGCTGATTATCCTGTCATGTTCGCCGATATTGGTTGGCAAGGCAGAATGAGTTATGGTTGGGTGCTAAGAAATAGTATACTATATCCCATCTTTTCCCATAGTGCACCCGCGTGGTATTTTTTCTGATTAAAGATTGTTATATCTTTAAGTATTCTGTTTTGCAGCATGATTGCATCTATTTAAAACGTGCTTGGGACAATATGAAAGCCTTCTCTCGCAAAGCTCGGGCTATTGAAAGGGGCAACTTAATAAAGACTGGAGGTGGACCATTTCCTCCTCCACAACCACCACAGCAAGGAGCTATAATAAGCTTGGTAGATGAGGTAAAATGTAAAATCGTATTAGATTTTTTTGGACATTGCTACCTATACTTACATAATAATAATTTTATTGTAATGTATATTTATTGGGATAATGTAATAAATATTTTTTACTTTGAGATTCTACTGATGATCCTAAAAGGATATAAAAAATATAAAATGACGAAATGAGCTAGCTACAATAATGCAAAGAAAGAAACTCACCATTGTACCTCGATAATTTATTTCAAAATCACAACAGTTCGAGATTTTGGATAACGGTTTCTTTTGACACTGTCACTCAACTTGTCAACCAAAGGCGGATTTTGCCAGACGCCTTTTGGGTGCGAGGGCGGTTTAATTCAATATAGTAATAATTTATTTATCATTGTATTTTATTAAAAACAATACCGAAAACACGAATATTTTATTCTGTAAGTATCATTATTATTGTACAGTAAATAAACTTTGAAATCAAAACACTTTTTCATGTATTTTTTCGTATGGTAATAACTTCTTTACTACGTCGATAAGATATCGATAACGAGCGCACCGCTCAACGGTCCCTTAAAGCTGTCATTAGTAAATTGACATTAGATTATTCACTCAGTTTGTGATGGTATGTTTTAGAGATGATAAGCTGATGGTTGCATTTCAAGCACCCGCTAACCCCCGGTTCCTATACTCCTGTTTACTGCGTTGACACGACTGTGAATTTTCTCCAAATTAGCCAAATAAATAAATAAATAAATAATAGTCTCAAAAACAATATTGGCAAAATCTAATTTGCGTGCACACAATGGTTTAAATTCGCGAACAAAGTTTGACCAAGTACGGTCACTGGTAACCCATTCATTAAGCCAAGTAAGCGCGTCGCCCTGACAGTTCGAACGAAACGCGCGAAAGGCATTCGGAGTCGTCCCAATTATTCGTAAGTTCCGGTTAAGGAAACCATGCATCGATGTCGTGTATGGTGGCGAAATTAGACACAAAATAGCTTTGAGATCTGGAAGGATTTAATGATCGAATCGCCTCAGCTAACAAACGGGTAGACTCAAACATTTCAGACTCGCGATTGTGTCGTAAGGACGCGCTATTATTTACACCTCCCCCCCCCCCCACGGATTCGTGTTCTTTCGACTGTTTGACATTCAGTGTAAAAATAAAAAGACTTAAATAGTTCTTAAAAGCTGTTTATTATTTTTTAATATTGCAATCCAAAATCATCTCCCGTGCAATCAGACAAAAAAATTAACTTGTTGACCCTTGAGCCCAACAGGCGGTTCCGAGTCTCTGTGATCAGGGCTCCAGCTTTCGAAAATAAACGCTCCGCCGGCACTGACGTCCCTGGTATAATTAAATAATGAATAGCTAGCTTATAAAGACCAGGGATCACAGTTTTCATGTCCTCTCACTGCTGGAATGGGTTAGATTTTAATGGAAACACCGGATTTGCAAGGTATAAACTCATCTCGTCTCTGGTTTGTTCAGTGCTAGTGCGTAGTCTTCGTGAATGCGCTAACATTTGATGGTGTCCCCAAAAGTCATCAATTTCAGCGTCAGGCGACGAGTTTCGGCTTGCCGTCGGCGAGGACAAGGAATTACTCTCAGAGTTTATCGTCCTCCTGATGAAACTTATTGCCTTAGCGCATGCGGTCGCGTCTTTAAAATGAATATTTTTAAAGAGTGGGAAGAGATGTTCGCTTTAGGTAAAGTGAAAAATTTTCCAAATCGAACGTTATAACAGCTGTATTTGTGTCTTTCGGTTTGATCTGTCTGTCTTTTGTTCTTTCTTTATCGCCTGCATCTTTATGGATCATATGTTCTTTATATTGCAGTTGTTGATTCTTATCGAGATTTAATATTGCTTTATATTCGGAACATATATCATAGGTATCTTTTTTTGGTCGATGAAAACTTAAAGTTTTCATTGAACACTTCTATATATATGTTTTCTTTAACTGGTTCCTCATAAAGCGAAGCATAAAGCAAATACGTCTTCGTGATACTTAAACCTGGTTCTAGGTATTGTCACTATGTAGCTCTACAATAATGTGACTCCTGTACTGGAAATTACCTAATATGTTGTTTGACTTCTTCAATCTTTTCGAAATCGGTTTTTTTATATACTTACCTTTTTGTGGAGTAGGCGTTATATTCGCATTCCTGACGTATTTTTTTTGTAGAAATGGTGGTTTCCTTTTAACAGAAATGTCCAAGGTAGTACAAAATAATGTTTTGCATACTCTCTCTTTGGTACTCCCACTGATTGGAAAGTAATACACATAACTGTATTTCCTCCTACTGTTTTCTTTCTAGGTTCTTTTTCTTTCTGTTTGTTTTCTTTCAGTGTATTCATTGTAGTACCTACTTATATTTTTGGTTGTCAAAAAAAAACGTCAGGAATGCGAATATAACGCCTACTCCACAAAAAGGTAAGTATATGCACTTCATCATCATCATCATCAGCCAGTGGACATCCACTGCTGGACATAGGGTTCTCCTAGCTCACGCCTATTGTGGCGTTTATATTTATAGGAGTCTATTAGCCTATTGCTACCACGCTGGCCAGACGAGTTGGTAGAGGGTTTGTTTCAAGTTTTCCTTCTCTCGCACAGGTTTTTCAATGCGTCCAGTCTCTTACGACATCCCAGGCATGTAAGGGAGTGGTGACCAGTGGCGTAGCTAGGCGTGGGCGAAGCGGCCCCTCGCCTGCGAGGAAATTATCCCTAAAAATCATATTTTTATATAAATTAGTTTATATTTCATTCTTAAAAATATAACAAAATTATCAATGTCGATATGACGGAATCGAAAATTAGGATTTTGTTTGACTTCTCTATGCATCGGGGAATCCCCGATCTTTGTTTCAGTCTCTCAACTTTCGTTCGATACGACCTGGTAGGCGTAGTTACCTAAGTGTTAAGCCGGCGCCAGACATTGGAATCAAAGTTTGAGCAAACATTTTCAAAACTTTGATTAAACTTTATATGCACAAATGGGGAACGCCAATATCCGGCCAGACTTGTGTTCAAATTATTTACGAGCACAGTTACCGCAAAGATGGCTGACAGTATGGACGACGATTTTGATGACTCCGTCAGTTTGTTTTATTTGAGTGCTGTTAAGCACGGGGCTTAATAATAATAAAATATTTCTTTTTTAATAAAATTATAATTGACTACCAACGTAACTAACATTTTCTTCTTTGACAGACAGCAAACAATGAATAGACGTAAACAATCAAAAAGTAAAAAAGAGTAAAATTCATAAAAAAGGTTTGCGTCGGCAACACAGCCGCCCCCGGTGTCGAAGACACCGAACTAACTATATGCCGACCCTGCAAATACTAAGTTGCCGGGTGGCTAAAAATGCGGCTTTGTACTATACACGATGAAGGGGCGGCTAAGCTGCCTTTGACAGATTAGAAAAAACCACTAGTCGGCGCACTGGGCGCTTGAGCACGCCAGTGCTCGTGCGGATTTCTACAGATTGGACCACACCGTCCTTTCCAGGGAACGTTTTGGCAACGCGCCCTTTAGGCCAGGTTCCCCGGGGCAAATTTCCATCCGCTACGAGTACCAGGTCTCCTTCACTTAACTGGACGCGTTGGGCCAACGTTTGTTCTAGGGACCAACGTTGGTAAGTATTCTTTGACCCAACGTGACCAGAAGTGATCCGCAAGCCGAAGTCCCTTCTTCCAACGGGCCCCCCGAATCCAATTGTCATCGGTCACATTAGCGACCCGATAATACGGTGAGGAGGCACCAAGAAGAAAATGAAATGGCGTTATCGCCTCGGGTGCTTCCGGATCGACAGCGACATGAGTCAGCGGGCGAGAATTTACAAGGCCCTCCGCTTCGGCCAGCAAGGTGGTGAGAACATCTTCCTTGGGAGAGCGCTGATGAAGGGTGGCCGTCAAAGCAGTTTTGACTGTCCGAACCAGCCGCTCCCATGCTCCGCCCATGAAAGGTGACGCCGGGGTAATGAACTTCCACCGAATTTCGCATTCTGTTGTGAACTCCGCTAAAGCAACTGCCAGGAGTCGATTGGCACCCACAAAAGCCGTTCCGTTGTCGCTCCAGATTGTGTTCGGAACTCCTCTTCGAGCGATAAAGCGTCGCAGAGCCATTATTGCGGAATCCGCAGACAAATCGTTGACGACTTCTAGGTGGACTGCGCGTACTGTGAGACATGTAAACAATGCCACGTATCGCTTCTCAGTGTGGTGTGCTACCGTGACGGTAAGAGGTCCGAAATAGTCAAGCCCGGTGAAAGTAAAGGGCCTGCAGTGGGAGGCCAATCTCTCTGCCGGTAGATCGCCGATCGGTGGCGTGCACGGCTGTTCCTTAGCAAGTCTGCATGTTATACACCTACTGGCCACCTGTCTGACGGCTGGTCTAAGTCCGACGATGTAGTACTTCTGCTTAAGCTCATTTACGACCAGCTCGTTGAATCCGTGCGCGGCCCGCTTGTGGTGATACGCTATGAGCAGTTGGGCGATCCGTTCTCTTCCGTCTAGTATGGCTGGTTGGTTGGACACGCTTCTATCTTCGGCGGTCATGATTCTACCTGAAAGGCAGAGAAGGCCGTCTTGGCACAGTTGCAGCGTTAGCCGTCGGAAGCGGTTTCCGTTCGGAAGGCGTTCTCCGCGTAAAATATGGGCGTATTCCTTCCCGAATGTATTGAGCTGGGAGCGGAGAAGAAGAAGACGTTCGGCCTTTTCCAGGTCTTCCGAAGTAATCGGAGCGAGGGCCGAAAGGTCTAAAGGGGAACAGGGACCACGGTTTGGGGGTAAAACTACTCTACAACTCCACATGAAAATATTAGCGCACTTTAGAGTACGCGCTGTTGCACGCAAAAGGCGTAACCAGCCGCTAAATCGAGAAGCGTCCGCTACTACCGGATTAGGTAAAGCCGGAAATTGTAGGCTGGTGCAAGCTAATGATTTGCGTCGGCAACAAATGCCTTTAATTTTTTTTACATTCTAATAATGTGAAAACTCCAAGAAGAAGGCGTGTATGGATGTCTACTGTATCGTAAGAGAACATGGTAAGTTAATTACTTTGCAATTTTAAACATTTTATTTACTTAAATAATTATTAATTAACCAGTAAAAAAAAAATCATAGGTTTCATGACTAATATGCAAGAAGATTTGATGCCTAGACCCGTAGGCTACTTCGATAACTTTTGCAGAATGTCTTGTGCTGATTTGGAAGTAATATTGCAAAATTTCTCCTTTAATTTCAAATAAAGACACTAAATGGAGAACTGCTGTTCCTACAAAAATTCGATTAGCATTGACATTAAGGTTTCTAGCAACAGGTGACAGCTATATGAGTCTGC
Source organism: Chrysoteuchia culmella (assembly GCA_910589605.1). NCBI lineage: Eukaryota > Metazoa > Arthropoda > Insecta > Lepidoptera > Crambidae > Chrysoteuchia > Chrysoteuchia culmella. Next base: position 3,572,306 of record OU342663.1, read on the forward strand.
AATACCTATAAAAAATTTATCATCAACTCATTTCTACTATTGTATATGAAGTTTGTAATGCGCTGATTCGAGTTCTTCGCGATGAGGTGAAGGTGAGTACAAGAAAAGTACATAGTAATTTCAACCATTTCTTTATTGTTCATGAATCTAAAGAATAATAAAATTAGTGTTTCTTAATTACATAATTATGTCAATTTGTAATCAAAAGTTATCTTCATTTAGTAATCATCCAAGTTTTTTATCGGTATCACGGCATCATCGTTCATATGCTTCTTGAATGATATCTTAGGGCGTATAGTGGTTTCCGAAATAATATTTATTTTCTTATTTTTAGGCACTTCTGGTTTCTGATTAAGACTGTTCATACTAAATGATGCTATATTATTATCATAATCACATGCGATGCTAGTATTTGTATTTGTTATGTAATTTGATTGCTGTGACACAGTTTGAGCATCGAATGATACATGCCCCGGTATCTCATGAATTTCAGTCTGTATTCGTATGTCTCTTTCATATGGAATTGGTGTTGATTGAATATCGTATTTTTTGATGAATTGAGATCTTAGTATAAAATCGTTTGAAGCTGCTGGATATTGCCGTGTGGATGGCCCCGGTAGAACATACTCTTGTGGTGAAACTGAAGATTGATCAGACTGAGACGATCTAGGTACATAGATAGAAATTTGATTAACTGGAATAGGATTATATAATTTATAGGATTATATAATTAGATCATACAAGTTATAAATAAACTCTTTTTTTATTATGACTTTCAATGTGTTCTGTTAAATTATATTTCATTTTCGTTATCACAAAAATATGGTAGGGTCACTAATAGGTACTGCAAGGAAAGGGCCTCGCAATCTTTACTTCAAGAGTTTAGCAAAGCAAAGAGCCGAAAGGCATTATTTTTGTAAAGATTAGATCATACAAGTTAGAAATAAACTCTTTTTTTATTATCACTTTCAATGTGTTCTGTTAAATTATATTTAATTTTCGTTATCACAACAATATGGTAGGGTCACTAATAGGTACTGAAAAGAAAGGGCCTCGCTGATGTGCCTCCAGATTAGACCACGCTACGCCACTGGTGGTGACACTTGTATTCTTAGGCCGTCACCACACGGCACAATGGAAATGCACTTTTAAAGAACGAACTATAATAATGACAACAAAATATTTTTAAAAGAATATTTATTAATTATCATTTGAGCAAAACCGTCAAAACAATAAATCTGTTTAAACTAAAGATTACAGCATCGTCTTAAGATTTATGAATAAGTACAGCGCAAAATTAACACTTAATGTAGGCTATTAATTTATATAATACTTCAATACAAATACATTAATCAAAATTGTAAACCGGACGCGAAGTGCTCGAAGCTACTTCATCGTCGTCGAATGAATGGATTAACATTTTTCATCCATTTATTATGAATAACATTCTGAGATGTCATTTCAACACTTTCGTTAATAGATATTTAATTCGTTTGGAATGTTAACATAACTTAGGAATACTAAGTCTGTATTTAACGATATGCTCGATCTGGTGCTTTAAAATCCGGTTATTGAAATCACAGCAAATCTATGAATATACATCGGATCCAAAACTAGACGCTTTTATTTTACGTTAGCACACTGCACTTTCTCCGAATTCCGTTAATCGCACGGGGATTTTGCTGGGCAGCGTTTGAGTATTCTGAGCTTTCATATTCCAGCCCCCCGGAACAGTTCCCTCGCTAGTTGTTTTGTTTGCGTGTAGAATATTATCTTTTAAATTTCGCCAATACAATCCCGCATCGGATATATTGGAGAATGGCAGGGTACTATGGAACTTTTGTACAGGCCTACAATTTTCATGTTTGGCATTGAGACTTACACATTTGGTAGATTATATTATTGAGAATTGCTACATAAATTAACAGAATTTTGAATGTTTAAAAGTTATACTTGTATTTCGATATTTTTTTTAAATTACACTTTTCCCTTTTTTGACAGTTGAGTGACAGCGACGGAAAATGACAGTGGCAATTTAATAATCTGCAGGGTTAGCACGATTAACTATCGAAATAGTATAGAAATGTATAGGAAAATGAAGTTCCGTTTACGTCCGGTAGGAACACTGCTCATATCTCATACATTTATTTACTTTATTTTCTCGATACTTACTCGAAAGTTATTCGTGCTAGGCCTACTGAAAATGTACGTTCGCCTCGTTTCAATCGAGCTAAATTAAGTAGTGCATTTCAATTTGAATAATTATGTATTGTTACGCCCGACTTATATATTGTTGGAGATAGATAGGTACTAACATATTAAGTACTTCTACGACTGTGATTATTCAAATCTTTGTGCCTGGTTATTTAAAACACAAAAAGTTAAAATACCTACTAAAATTACAACCTACCTATGTTTTGACAAAACTAGCTTCCCAACAACGGTGAAAGAATTTTCAAATCGGTCCAGTAGTTTCTAGTAGTTTATTCAATTCAAACAAACAATCAAATCTCTCCTCTTTATAATATTAGTATAAAACATGAAAAAAGTACACGTTCCCACTTTAGTAGTCGCAACTTTAGGCTAATGTGGAGATCGTATAATTATGTCTCCGCACTACAAGGAGGCCGCTACACCGCCGTTGCTGGCTGGTTTCGTTTATAGTAAAATTAAAAAAAAGAGGCCCGTCGTGCGTAGACATGGATGATGGTCGCCTTGTCAAATAAAATATTATATAATATTGTAAAAATACAAATATAATTACTAAATATAGAAACAGTATCGAGTTAAACATAGTAGTTTATTAGTCATTGATCTTTGTACGTTTATCGCGCAACCGTAGCGCGCTAGTGGTTAAGAAAACGCCATATGGCGCCTGCGGTAAATTAGTTGAATATGAATATGGGCCCGCTCCACGAGCGCCGCCACTCTGTCTGCGAACCTCTTCCTGTGATAAACAACAATAAATCCCAGTACACGAAAAATTGCTTTTCTTTCGGGGCACATCCTTACAACAATACTACCTCCCTGACTGACGAGCATTCGCGTGTAATGTAATATTATAGATTCGACTTTGAGCATTAGTATGTCAGACGAAGCGGTCGTTTTGCTAAGTGCGGCAATATTAATTCGACATTGTTATTTACGTAAAAAAAAAACCCCAGAAGTAAAGATATTGGTTTTTTTTTTCTTTATGAAGAGACCGGGGTTTTTGTCTTTCAGACATGCCAACCCCATCGTAACCTTATCCTATTCTGCTCAAATGAGAGGCAGCTATTGTAACCTTAACTAAGCGACAAAGTCCTTTAGCAATATCTGAGGTTGAATCCGACAAAATACCTTGAATTAGCCCAACATCGAGGGTATTTATCTTGAACTCATTTATGAATAGTTGCCTCTCATTATTGTTTTTGACACACTCCATCAGCAAATGTTGCACGTCCTCAACTTTTTGGCACGTTGAACATTTATCAGTTTGTACTTTTTTCATTAGGAATGAAATTTTGCTGACGGATAGTGTCCAGCGCGGAATCTTAATGCTAATTTAATATAGTTTCTGCTTACAATGCAGTCATCACACCAAGGGCCACGAGGAAGCTTACTTTGGATAGTTTTGTACCATATGCCTTTGTCTTTAGAAATGTTTGCCTTTGTCTTTAGAAATGTTTTCATAGTGATCTTGCCAAATAAGGCTATTGGTGTCATGAATTATTTCAAAACCGGCGAAATACAGGCGGTTTGGATATTTTAGAAAGAATCAACCGACCCATAAGTAGGTAATCTTCAAATGTTTGTAAGAATCTCTTCTTCGGATTTTGAACACTTAATAAATCTCATTGGACCATATGTTAAAAAAGAAGATACTAATTATAGACAAGCAATTACAGTGCAAGAAAGATTGGCATACATTACGATTTTACGCATCTGGTGATTCTTATTCAAGCTTGCAAGTTACTTTTAGAATGTCCAATCAGATTATAAAGTTACCAGCTACTCCTAATAGCGATGCAAATGAAAAAAATCTAATGCCTAATATTAAAAAATCTCGCAAAAGAAAATGTAAAGAGAAACTCCCTAGGTTAAAAAAGGAACATATTGATTTTATATCAGATGATGAGTGTTTTGACAAACTTGTTGTTGCTGAAAATGAAGATTTTTCTTCTGGAAGCTCGGATCTATGGTCAGGCAAAGAAAGCGACTTGTCGCCCTCCGACTCAAAACCTACAGATAAGAAAAAAAAATTACATAAGAAAAGAAAGAATGACAAATTGGAAGATAATGCACAGTTTAAGAAAATAAAAGTAGAAAATAAAAGAAAGATTAGGGGAATGAAGCGAGAAAAAGGTGACAGTTATGAGACTTCGTCTGGAAAACTTATAGAAAAGAAATCATTAAAGGCAAATCCCTGTGAGCCCACAAAGTGTCCCAGGAATGGCTTTGAAATTACAGACGCAAGGCGCCAAACTATTTTTGATTACTGTTGGCATTTGAATTCCCAAAGAAAAAAAGATTGGCTGGTACAATGTGCTTTAAGAGTTCCGTTTAAAATAAAAAAAAAAAGTGATCGAAAACAAAAGAAAGTTTACTTACGAATACTACATTAATAAAGGTGAGGGAAGAAGACAGGTGTGTCAAAAATTTATACTAAAAACCTTAGATATTGGACAAAATTATCTGCTTTATACTATAAATAATGTAATAGAAGGGCTTTCTCAAGAAGAAAAACGAAAGAAATCAAGCAATACAAAGTACGATGAGTCTGTGATGGCTTCAGCAAGGCGCAATATTGAATCTCTTCCATATCTTCCTTTACATTACTGTCGGAAAGAATCAAATAAATTATATTTACCACAAGAGTACAAGGATACAACTAACCTTTATCGTTTATACAAAAAACGTTGCGAAGAAAAGCAGGAAAATTGTCTAGGTGAGCGAACATTCAAAGACTTTTTCAAAACTGAATACAGCAATGTTAACTGTCCACGTTCCAAAGAAAGACAAATGCAAAATTTGTACCAAAATTTAAAACGATCGTAATGAAAGTTAAGTCAATGTGGAATCCGAACTTATTAATTCTCACATCGAAGAGAAAGAAGCAACTTATGAACGATTTAAATGTCACCAAAGTTTGCATCTGATAGACAAGGACATTGTAGTATCAAGTTTTGATGTACAGAAGGTTTTGAATACACCCCATGGTGATAACATGTTACTGTATTACACGCGAAAATATTCAGTTTTTAATTTTACGATTTATGAAAGCTCCACTCAAAATGGTTTTTGCTACACATGGGGTGAAAGTGATGGTAAACGAGGCGCGAAAGAGATAGATTCTTATATTTATAAGTATCTGCAAAATCTTGATGAGAGGGGAATAAAGAAAGTCATATTTTATTGCGATTGTTGTAGCGGTCAAAATCGTAATAAAACCATACTTTCGATTTTCAAAGGTTTTTTGACAGTATCTAAAAATATTGAAGTCATTCAAATTAATTACCTGCTGCCGGGACATAGCTATATGCCTGTAGATAGCATGCACTCCGCTATAGAACGTGAAGTGAGAAAAATAATAGTTTGGAGCCCTACACAATGGTCTACTTATATAGAATCAGCTCGAAAAAATCCTCGTCCTTACAATGTAAACGTTCTTGAATTTAAGGATTTTATCGACTGGGACCCAGTGACCCAGGAATGTTTTCCTTGTTGTACAAAGGAATTAAATAAATAAAAAATAAGAATTGCTACAATGAAGAAAAAGGATGTAAAAACTATTAAAACTAAACATTCTATGAAACCTGGAGCGACCACTTATGAAATAAAATTAAGTGAAAATGTTTCTAAGCCAAACGAAAATGTGTTATGTATAAAGGGAAAGGGAAAGGAAAAGGAATCATTAAAGAAAATGATATCAATGAAAAATAGCGTGTAAGTTTAAACAAAGAAAAAAAATGGCGTCGGAACGTAAGTCACCACGCACGCACGCACTTTACGTAAACAACGCTCGTGTATTCCGTCAACACTCGGATTGGATCGGATTTGTAGCTCGTTTTCACACGGCAGCAACACTAGCGCCAATCTACCGAGCGACGGTAACGTAAACCTGAACACAAACACGTACAAAGTGTAAAAATAAAACACAAAATATCGTCGTCAAACGAAACGTCAAAACGATCAGAGTTGTTCGGCGAATTTCGTGAGCCCTCCGGGTTCTGTAGATGTTGTTCCAAACCTGTTGAGATTTTGGGATGCGAACCAGTAAAACTCACGCAGTATTCTATAGAAAAAGTTTATAAAGTGTTCCTCGGATGGTACATAAACAAGTTCTATATTCCTATCACTAATTTGCTCTCTAATAAAATAGTATTTTACATCAAGGTATTTCATTCTTTTACTATTGTCTCCTTTGTTAGCTACATAATTACAAGCTTGGTTGTCTTCATATACTTTGACACATTTTATTTCAATCTGAAGTTCTAGCAAAATACCTCTTACAAACATTGATTGGCAAACTACTGAACATAAAGCTTTGTACTCAGCTTCACTAGAGGACAAGGAAACTGTACTTTGTTTTCTTGTGCCCCATTCTACAACATTTCCATAAAGTCTTTGACTTTCTATCTCTTTCTATATTGAAACCAAGAACCAATTTTAAATCTCCTAAATCAACCATATCATAACGTTTAAGTATTTTTGAAGGAATTTAATTGGGATTATTTTCCTACAATCAAAATATCATCGATAAATAGAAATACGTACAACATATTATTATTTTCCTTTTTAACATGTATCATATCCAGAATTTTAAATTTTTTCTTCAATTATAAAGATGGAACTCATGATTCCAATAACGAGGTGACTGTTTAAGACCATATATTGTCCGCTTCAATTTACAAACAAAATAATCATTTTTAATTTCTTCTGAAAGATGCATGTATATCTGTTCTTTTAACATTCCATGTAAAAAAGGTGTATTAACATCCATACATGCTGTTTCTAAGTTAAACTTATTTGCAATAGATAACAAAATTCTAAATGTGACTAAGTTTCCCACAGGTGAGTAAGTTTCTGTATAATTATCGCATTGAAAACCTTTTGCTACTATCCTAGCTTTGTAAGTTTCCTTTCCATTTATATTTTTCTTAATCTTAAAAACCTACTTATTTTCTCTTTTTCAGGCTTCATTACTACTGACCAAGTTCGAGTGGTACGTACACCGGTTTCAAGGTGTCGCCTACTCTTGAGGTCCCGGGTTCGAATCCCGGTAGGAGCAAATTTTTGTATGATGAATACAAGCATTTGTACCTGAGTCATGGACGTTAATATTTATTTATACACACAAAATATTACAAAAGTATAATTATATGTATTTATATCCGTTACCCTAGTATCTCGTAATACAAGCCTTACAGTGCTTACTTTGGGGCTAGGCTAATTGGCGTGCGTGTAATAAAAAAATCAATCCCTGCCTGAGCCTCAGCTCTACTCATAGGAATATTTTGACCTACACACATAGCTGCATGATACGTCTCATAGTCAATGTGCCAATACGGTGCCTTTCTTTCTCTTTCAGGTCTCGTGGAAACAGGTAAGTTTACGTCGTCTACACTGGGACTGGTAAGTGAATTATTTTCCAAACTACTACCTTCCATACTGTTTTCTACACTTTCCTCACTACTTTTGTTTACATTTTCCTCTTCACTATTATTCTCATACTCACTTTCATTACTTACTTTTGACAGTTCTTTTGACATTTGTTTACATGATTGGAACATATTTTCATAAAATATTACATTCTTTGCGCTTATTTCTTTTGCATTCTGTTCATCCCACAATATATACCCATTATTGCAATAACCTACCATTCTCAGTTTCTTAATTAATTAATGGCAGGATATAGGGGCTATGCAGTTCCAGTTGGAACTGTAGTCACTGCGACCTATAAGATCTATTGTAACTCGCCACCTTGTTATAGTATCTCTTTTAGCCTGGCGGCCTCCAGGAAGTCTAAAATCTTCCTAGCTTTGAGAGATTTTAGTTCCTCTGGCCGAATTATATGCCGGCCCAGGTGGATACTGCGTTTGTGAATTAGGGGTCCGCAGTCACATAGGAGATGTTTGGGTGTTTCTCTCTCTAATCCGCAGTAACGGCAAACGTCAGTGTCACTTAATTTCATGTGAAATTGGTGTCTTTTCAGTTTGCAGTGTCCAGTTAAGGCTCTTGCTATCGCACTTAAGTTTCTTTGATCTCTCTTCTAACTTTCCCTGCCTAAACTCTTTAGGAATCAGCATATATGCATTACAATCAAAGACTATAATCTTATTGTAGTCTTGTACTTGACCATACCTTACTCCGCAGGTATCTTACCATTCACAGTTGGCAATCTATTTATTAAATATGCAGTTGATAGTACAGCATAGCCCCACATACTTTTATCTAAATTTGATTCTTTTAATAAACATCTACCTTTCTCAAGTAGAGTTCTATTAAGACGTTCTGACTTCCCATTCTGTTCAGGAGTATACCTAATTGTAAATTCAATACTTACATCTTTGCTTTTAGAAAATTACTGAAAATCTTTATTGTTGTAATCTGTGCAATTGTCACATCTAACGCAAGATATTTTTGTTTTAAACTCTCTACTCTACTACTATATTCCTTAAAACAATTTGTAACTTCTGTTTTACTTTCTATCAAATAAATCATAGTAAAATAGGTATAATAATCTAAAAAATTAAGTATATATTTCTTGTTATTACTAGACATAGGTACCACATAAGTCAGTGAGAATGAGCTCTAGAGGATAATTGCGCGATGCGACGAAAATCAGTAGGTAGATAAGGTCGAATATTGCTTGTTGATGTTTCGCAGTAGATATCGCAGTCGGTGTTCGGTAATCTCATTTTCTTCAGTTGTATGTTTGTTTGTTGTAGTAGAGTAGGTATTTCCGGATCTTGTTGTTGCGCTGTCGAAAGTTGCTCGTAGTTAATTGATGTTGGACACGTGATAGTTTCGATGCGTGATAGTGCGTCGGCGATTATGTTGTTTTTACCGCTGATATGGCGAATGTCGGTTGTAAATTCGGCGATGAATAATAGTTGTCTCGTTCGACGTGGAGTTTCGCTGTCAGATGTTGTTTTATGTATAGCGAAAGTCAATGGCTTGTGGTCGGTAAAAATTATTAGTTCTCTTCCTTCGAAAATTTTCCGAAAATGCTTCATCGACATGTAGATAGAAAGTAGTTCCCTATCGTAGGTACTGTACTTTTGTTGCGTGTCGGAGAATTTCTTCGAGTAGTATCCAAGTGGTTGCCATGCTTTGTTTACAAATTGTTGTAGGACGGCTCCCGCACAGGTATTAGATGTATAAGCCGTGGTGATGGCTAGAAAGAGATTAGACAAAATCGTAATATCATTCGTTCCTTCGCAGGAACGAATAATGAACGAGCCAATTTTACTTTAGGAAGTTCGCGGTACGAATTTAAACAGTATTGAAACAAAAGGAAAACAAAACGTTCTTACGACATGACTGTTTCTAAAAGATGGCGGTAGGCCTGAAGGTATACAAGTGCTGAAATTCTTCATTTGTTGTAAAAAAAATCGTGAAAAACAGTATCTAAATAAAGTTATTTTTTGCTTGACAGATGACGTCAAATGAAATAGACAAAACATCATTGACAGGTAGGCACTCTTTTCAGTGATTGTCAAAATTCAAATTTCGAACCTGTTTGATTGTAGTAGAGTTAATACTGTATACATATTAATGTACCCTTAAGTGAATACATAAATTTGTGTTGTCGATCGCTTACATATTATTAATGCCCATGGCTACATATTTATGTTTCCAATATTGTATACATATTTATTTGAAATTAGAAGAATACAATTTTATGGGACTTTAGTACTTATATACTGTCAAGATATATTTTTGACCTTGACTGTACCTCAGCATATAGGTACCTACAAGAAGATGACCAGACACAAAATTTATAGGTATTTTGGTGATTTGTCATCTTCTTTATCATAAAAAAATACTTATCCTGTTAAAAATAAAAATACCTACAAATAATTATAATTTTATATTCTTACATTTACCAATAAAGGAGGTTCCGAAATAAATTTAAAACAAAGTATACATTGCGTCAGGGCTCAACTTCTTTGCTGCTGATTTTACCTACTTATCTAACTATTTATAACTCTTTAAGTTTTTAACGCTGAGGAGACAACCCTAGCGGTAATATTTTAGTAGGCAAAGTTTTTTTTTTCTTTATTTATTAGGAACTTTTGTTTAAAAAAAACATGCCAGTTCCATCGAACCGGTAAGTTCTTATATCAGTCATGTAACTCGTCAGGGATAAGTTCATTTCGGCACAACTTAACAAGGTAATTTTTTTCTGGATAGAGATAGGCAGAACGGCGCTATACGCCTGTTTTAATTCAACATTCTGTGTAATGTGGTTTCGACGACGGCGCTGCTGGATATCAATGGTTTTATACTCGGAAGAGTCATAACGATAGAAAATTGTATGGGGGTAGGTAATTGAATGCTTTAGTATATTATTATAACTGGCCTAAACTACAGGGCCCAAATTAATTATACTTACATTGTCAACGTTGTAATTGTTAATACACGAAGCTAACGTTTCATAACTTTCGCCAGTAGTCTCGTTAGTCTCATTCTGAATATCTTTCGAGTGATGAATCACTGGTTCCAAGTCAATATCAAACAAGTTGCGTTGAGCTTCCTTATTGGAAGAGAGTTCTGAAGAAACACATAATAGCTTTAGCGGCTGTATTCACAACAAGTACATTCTGTTAACCCCTTTCTAACATTTTTATCTTGCTGCTCAATACTTTTATTTACAATTTGTAAAAAAAAACTAAGTACTTAATTATGAAAAGTAAAGTAACATAACTGACGATGAAATGAACCAAAAGTACCAAAACTATTTATTTAATTAATACGAACATTTATTTATTCATATTTTTTATTATTTTTATTATTTTGATGGTAAACATTAACATAGTCATGATCTTTGTAATTGCATATTTGCTTATTAGCAAATATTATGTAGTTCTAATTTTTCTTGTAGGAATATTAAAATAAATAAATAAAATGATTTATTATAACTGGCCAGAACTTTATGGACCCGAATCAATTCATACTTACAATGTAAACATCGTTATTACACGAAGTTATTATTTTTTCAAACTATCGCCAGTAGTCTCGCTAGTCTCGTTCTGAATAACTTTCGAGTGAGAATCACTTGTACTTGTTCCCAATAATTATCAAAAAGTCGCGTTGAGCTTCCCTTATTGAAAGAAAGAAAGAAACACATTTATTGACACACACACAGACACGATACAGACAATAAAAATAGAAAGGATAGAAAAAAGTATAAATATAATAACACAACAAGATGTAACTAGGAAGAATTGTGTGGGGTCAATAAAACCCTATCTCAGCGTTTTTGCCTCTGTGTCATTCACAGGTGGGCCGAATGAACACAGAGGCGCTGTTATTCTGACAGGGTTTGTGATTATTGAAATATAATATGTTCTGTTGAAACACATTATTATTACTTTAGCGATTTTATTCACAACACATAAACAACAAAAGGTTTCAAGATTACAACAATACTCAAAACTTACCAGTTCTTGCACCCGATTATTAACTTTTGTCTACTAACTGTTTTCCTTTTGAATTCTTATAATAACTCATTTTGCGTGTCATATGACGAGAAACACAAAGTTTTGGGGGCAAAATAACATCAAAGCATGTCAAAGTCACCGTTTCACAGTAATGATGCGGAGAAAAGTGCATGGTACGACGTTAGCTCGTAAATATTCCCGGGCAAGAGAATAGGGACTTGGTGAGGTGAAAGTAATGATTTAACTGAGTCATTAATGATAATACACTGGTGGATAAACAATTTTTTCACTTAGAACTAATGAAACGAATTCAAAAGTGCCAGGTAAATGAAATATGTCTTAGCTAAAACACTTAAATTAAACACGAGAGTTCGAAATGTGAAATACTGAACGAAGTACCGGTGAAGTGTTTTTATTTTGTTTAGAAAACCGCGCACTTTTACTGATTTCACTTACACTACACTGATTGGCCATGGTTACACTATCACTACACTGAGCACTGATGCTGGACCGGGGTAGTGGCGTCGGTAGCGGCACAGGCCGCTCCTCCGCCGCTGCGCCTGCCCCCGCCGCGATCGCCGCCGTAGCGGACCGCCGACAGCGGCGATACACGAACGTTGCTATGCCGACAACTACTATCGCGAACATGGCGTATATGGCAGTAAGAAAGAAAGAAATAAATTATTCATTCATGGAAAACAGAGTAATACATGATTTGGTTTAATTTTTATAGTCCGTCTGTCTTGCCAACATCGGGCATGTGAATGTTAAGCACAGAGTCGTCGTAAAATATATTAAGACAATAATTTATATTACACAATATTTACATTAAACAATTTTTTACATAATTATGTCATAATATTATTTAAGTATCATATATTATTATAAGATCATGTCAATTAATTAATTATATATTTATGTCAACTTAAAGTCAAAAAATTCTTTAACAGAGTAAAGCAGTTTTTAACAAGAAATTTAAATAATTCGCTTTTGAACAATTTAAAGGGAAACTCTGCCAAGAAATGCGGTAACTTATTGTAAATCCTTACACAGCTAGGATAACAATTTTCTTTATACAAGTGAGTTTGCATTTTAGGTAACAATAGCTTGCTACGATGCCTTGCTAGTTTGAAATTATCTTTCTTTTTGAATAAATAGGGATGCGCCTTAACGAAAATGCAACACTCCAGAATATTCACGCAGGATAACGTGAGTAGATTGAGTTTTGGAAACAATTCTCTGCAGGACGTCAAAGAAGGGACATCACATATACGGACACTGTTTCTGTGATATAAACGCTCTGGGTACATCTACAGAATTTCCCTAGAGCAGTAGACCATACTTAAGGTTCGATGCAACATAGCCATGATAGGCCATTTAATTCGCAGAACAAAATTTAATTAAAATTTGTTGCTTTTTATGTGTATACGTTTTATTTAGCATCTGTAAATATACGCAAAAATAAAATAAAAAATGTAATATGTACCAATTAAGAGAAAGTATATGTTGGTCAGGTACAACCCTGCGAGCTCCTCTGCAATGTGAGTGCCATACTTTATGTTGTACACAATCAACACTGCGGCTTACTCGAGGAAAAAAATCAGGAAGATAAAATACTGTTCTAAAAATATCTTTTATATAACTATACTTATAACTTTAATAGTATTTAAGTGAACTTATTTACTAACATGGTAATTAAAAAAACAATTTCTTTTTTCTAACAAACACAGTCTAAGGTTACACTTTTGTATATCCCTTTTTACAATATTTGCACCTCCCTTGAGCTACAAAAGTTGGTAAGTGCCCTACATTATCAAATCGTATAGCATCAGGTGGTCTTGGAGCAAATGGAAGTTTTATTATCTCTTCCGGCTCATTTTCGATACTATTTTTCTTTTGGGCTCTATTTTTCTGCAATGACTCCGTCACCAAAACTATCCTAAATTGTTTTAGTGCCATGGTTTCGTGTTTGATCGATCTCTCCTATATTGCAGCCACGCATTATTCACACAAATATCAAGAGCTTGTGCAAATAAAGCCATATACCACCTTATTGTTTTGAAACTGGAGCGGTATAATAAGATTAGCATGTCCGCTAAATCAACTCCACCCATGTGAGCATTATATTGTTTTACTATTTGTGGACAATCCACGTCAATTTTTGACTTCGTTTCTTTATTATATCGTTTAATTTTTTCCTTAGGATGAGAATCAACATAGGAACTTGCTAGTGTAACGACTTTGTTGTCCAGCCATTTGACTACAGCAATTTTATTAGTGTTACACACAATCTGTTGGCTAGCGCCTCTGCCTTTTTTAGTAAGTGCCTTGTCAGATGATAACATAGATTGACATCCCCTCAAGCGATTATTCTTCACTGTTCCTAGACTAAACAGGCCATATTCATTCCTTAAATGTTGGATTAGTTCCAAAGAAGTAAAAAAAATGTCAAAATAGTTGTTGAAAGTTTTTCTTGAATGGTCTTACAAAGTTCTATAACAACTTTAGCTCCAAGACCCAAACTATTCTCATAGTCTGTAAAAGAACGGCCTCTGAATGTATCCTCACCACCATAAGGAATAAAATCGTATATTAAACCGGAAACTCCTGCTCGTACAAAGATTTTTTTGTTTTTTTGGGCAAGTATTGACGTCTACTGCCCGCTCTCGTACCTTTATATGGGACCATCATTTCATCAACGCTATATCTTCGTTCTTCCACAAGCTGCAAACAGTTATTACGGATTCTTTCCAGGATTGGTCTCACCTTGAAATAGCGGTCGTCGTTTGTATCTGCGTTATCTACGAAATGAAGATATTTACGTAGTTTTTCAAAGTCATTATATCAGCAATTAAGGAATATCTCAAAGCATTGCTCCAGTAGTCTCGGTAAGCTGGCATTTGGACTACACCCATCATCAAAGTAATGGCAATAAAATCTCTAATATCGTTATTAGTAATGTTAATATTACGGGCTGCTCCACTTTGAACTGAATATAAATTCGTGTTATCTGTAATTAGCGTAATAATATCTTTTGAGAAAAAAGTGTAAAAGTAATCTAAAGGTGATTTTAGAGTTGCGTCAATCGGTGGTACATATGATGGTAATTCTATTGTAGCTGCATGTTGCAATGTATTCTTTTTCCACTTAAATATTAAAGGTTTCTTCACGAACTTCTTAACTCGTTTCGAGACTATACGAGGCATAGTATTAGCCCTTCTTTTGTAACGAGTTGTAGTAGCTGGAGAATTAACGACTGGTGATAGAACTGATGAAACTGAATTCAACAAAGGCCATTGCTCTTGTGGATGACCATTGGAAAACATTTCGTTTATCACTGGTGACAATGGAATGGTTTCTTCATCTGACAAAACTGGGTTAGCATGGTGAGGTGGTATGTTTTCTTCGTCAGAGCTCCAAATATTCATACGGTCCAATGAAGAGGGATAAGATTGTGGATCCGAACTGCAATATGTTACATACACCATCATCATCACGTTTCTGAAGGTAGTTCTCTTCATCTGAGACCACACTGCTGTCTGACGGCGGTACTCTTTCTGGTGGTACAAGTGCCATTATAGTTCTTTAAAAATATGATATTTTCATTGTATTCAAATAATATCGCTAGCAAACGGGCAGTGTTGTTTGAGAACAACATATAAAATACCTAGTACTTTTCTGTATGCTTCGCAGTGTTGTTCATGAACAACATACCTGTTGTCAGCACTATAAGTCGTTATTATAAGAGCAAAGTAAACATTTTTACAGTTCAAACCATTCTGTAGGTATACTAAATTGAAAAAATACTATGAATTTCACTATTTAATTAATCAAAACCCATTTATTAAAAACAATTTACCTTTGTTCCGGATGGTGCAGACATTCTTGACGCCATTTTGCGAAAAAATTACAGTGATAGCGCGTAAAGTGACAGTATTTTTTTTTTTCATGTTGCGTTTCGTTCCAACTAAGATATGAACATGAATAATTATTTGAAAAAAATACGATACTTATGTATTTTTTTTTTAACATGTTGGTGAGATACAACACTGCGAATTAAAGGGTTAACGCGGTTTTTTGATTGACTTGTTTTGTTAAACGGCAAAGAGCATATATGCAAATGACACACACACCTTACTGATGTGGTTTTTATTATTTATGTTAAAATTATTTGCTTCTAACCAGTTGGTGATATTGATTAACGTAGTATTGACGAATTCCTCTCTCGTCATCCAACGCTTATTGTTAGTCACCGCAGATAGGACTCCTAAGTCTTCCTTATAGGTCCCAAATATACAATGAAATATAGCTTGACTGATCATTTCTTCTGTCATGAGGGTCTTTATTGTAAATTGTGGTATTTTCTTGTCCCTTACGGCCTCTATAAGAACCTTATACATGTAATAGCCTCCTGACCCCGTCAAACTGAAGAATTCCAAGAAATCATCAGTCCGGGTGCCCAAGACACTACATGCCAGGGAAAGAAAATTTATGGGGAAAAACATCCTCGTAGCTTGACGGGATGTGGTTATTAACAAGATTTCTGCGAACAGGTTGCACAGCTGAGCGGTTTCTAGAGTCCTGTTCTGTGATCTAGTAATTGCTATGATGTCATCTATGCATGGAATGTGAGCCATTGCTCTTCTCACTGCTGCTTCGTATTTATTCCTGTATTTTTCTTGGGATCGCAGCATACATTTGAACGATGTCATGGGGCCCAGTGGTTGAACCATACTTGACCTCTTTTCGGGAGTGAAGCTACTTCCTTCAAGGAGTACATGATGGGCCCCATTTAATCCGTATTTGTTTACTTGGAAGTAGATCACTGTGTCCCCGTCCTTCTTCACTGGCATGTTTAAATGCCCCAATCTCAGTTCCTGCATTCTTAATTGGAACCCTGAAAAGAAATCCATGAAGGGCCCAATAGTCCCTATCCACTCAGTTGCCTCGGCTGCTCCCACATAAGAGAGCCCTTCCTTTAGCAGTATGGCGTCCCAAATATTCAATGCCTCGTCTCTTGTGATGGCACAACTTCCGTCATCTAAAGTCACTTTGAAGTCAGTCCCGCTAGACTTGGTTATCATATTTGATGTCGTGACCCTTGCCCCTTGCCTGCGGATGTTGTGACAGGCGCAGATTATATTCATCATATTGCAGGCAGTGGTGATCGATGACTTTATTTTCTTTTCTTGTTCTTTTGCGGCAGTGGGCTTGACTGTTAGAGCGATGTACTTCACTATGTTGTTGTATGCAGTACACATGGCCTTGAGGCATTTTACCTTTAGGGGCTTATTTAAAACCAGCCTGGGCCTTTTGTGATCTGGCACCTCAATTGTGGAGTCATCAGCGTCCACATACCTTTTATTCCCCTTAGGTGCTGGAGGAGCACTGGAAGACGTCGATTCGTCTTGGTCCATAGCACTGCTTGCTCCTGTCATTTCTGTGTTGTATTCTGTATTACGCAATTTTTATGTAAATTATGGGTCTGTTCTTACTTATTAATACATTAACGAAATTATATTCTTAACACTGTAATAGAAGAGGTTATATGAACATATTTTTTATTTGCAACAATTGCGACACTTAAGACGAAAGTATGAATTATGATAATTATGTTATACCTCATTCACTGAGACTATTTTGATTCAAATAGGAACTAAACGACAAGGAAGGGATATGGAACGGACTCACGTGAAAAATATACGTGTTAACTTCAACCACTAGTCCACAAGGGTTTGCCATCAATTTTCTTCACCGTCCTAAAGGATTTGAAGGCCGAAACTGAAATCCTGTCAGAATCTGGTCGTTCCGGTGTTCCTCTCTGGATTGCGGCAAGTACTTGATGCCAACCACCGACGCGGTGTTTCGATGTTCTGTACACTCCACTTGATGTTCACTGTCCGAAGGGATTTGAAGGCCGAACAGACGTATCCTGCTGATGCTGGACGCTCGGAAACCCTTCTTGGGATGCAGCAAACGCGAATTGCCTACTCGAAGTCCACGTGCAGAAGTGGCGTGAGAGCTTCAGGCTCCTACAAAGAGGCCGAAGGACCACTGTTTTTGTGTGTAGAACTGTAGATAAGTACTTATTCTTATGAATAAAAATGCTGAATTATTGGTTAAGAACTGGTAATTCATTTTGTTTGAGCCAGTGCTCTCACACGTTAACACTTATGTAAAGAGGATTAAAAACAAGATGGCGATTCGTTCCTCGTTCTGTCGAAAAACGCCAGTGCCGTGAGCGCCGATGCCAGCGCCCCCGCGCTGGTATGTGTTGTGATGTCACAACAGTGTTTTTGGTTTTTGTCTACTCACTCAGTAGGCCACTGGTGAAGTCCACCAAAAGCTCGCCCACAGATGAGCTTTCAACAGTGCTGTTTGTGCTAAAAAACAATATTTTATTTATAAGTCATAATAATCGCAAAAAAAACAAAGAACATCAGAGCGTCAGAAGGTCACAACAATCTACCTGATTGGAGTTATGCATGACTCCTGTCTCGCCTCTACGTCTGCACCGATAACGCTTGACTCTTCCTCCAAAATCTGTTGTACAGCTGTTGCGGAATTTTCTTGCTGTTTTCTGTAAAAATACATAATTATTATTTGTTCAGTAGTTACTTCATTGGAAATATTTTGTAAAATATTACCGTAACTGCCACGGCTGCAGCTTGGGTGATGGCGGCGTAGAAGGTGTGCCGTCAGTCAATCGGCACTCGACGCGCTCGGGAGATGATTTCCTTAATAATACAAAGATTTTATCAATTAAGCATCATCATCATATCAGCCGCATGACACCCACTGCTGGGTATAGGGTGTACCCCACCAAGGATTCAAATAAGCCACTAAGTAGATTCACTTGTATTTCATTAGTTTATCGTACATAATACTTACTTTTGTCGCTTTCGTGGCGGTCCGTCGGGAAGGAGCGACCGCGACAGTTGTTTGATTCGTTTGCGCGCGTCGAGCTCCTTTTTAACAGAGGAGTCCAGTTTAGCCAGTACTTTTTTGTTTTAATATTGGCTTGCCGCAGTAGTTCTATTTCTTCTTCATACGTCCTAAAAATATAAGTGAGAAAGGTAGAGTAGAGTGTAAGATTAACATTTAAATTTTCAAAATATTTTTGCAAAATTATACAGCACCTTGAGCTTGGCCCTGCGACTGCTAAGTCAATGCTGCTTTCGGTCCTTTCAACGCCTTGTCCTCGTACATTTCCCCTGCCCCCTCTTCCCTTGCCCCCTCTTTCACTTCCCTTGCCCCTTCCATCTCCGCCTCGTCCATTTCCCCTTGTCCCTCTTCCTCTTTGCCCCCTACCTCTAGAAGCCCCACCACTACTTCCACCAATTACTTTTTCTTCATTACTATAGGTAAAAAATACAGTTGTAAACATCACCACAGCATTCAATGTGCAAATTATATTAAAACAGATGATAACATACACCAACACAGCATTCAATGTGCAAATTATATTAAAACAGATAACATACACCAACACAGCATTCAATGTGGAAATTATATTAAAGCAGATGATAACATAGACCAACATAGCGTTCATTGTGCAATATTAAAGCAGATGATAACATAGACCAACATAGCGTTCATTGTGCAATGCAGGTGATATCGTAAAGTAACTTAGTAGGTACTTGTCAAAACGAATCAAACGAGCCTAAACTCGATGGACTTTCGACGTTTCATTACGGAGTTCCCACGGCCACCTTCTAGCGTCATCAGACCCTAGATATCATCTAGGATCAGAGTTCTTGTCAAGGCAATTCAAACGAGCCCAAACTCGACGGGGTTGTCTCTTCTTATTACAGATTTCCCATGGCCACATTCCGGCTCCATCATCAGATCAGCATTGTATTGCAAATGGTGCTTTCTGGAAGCATATGCATAAGTTTGTGACGAGGAATACAACCTCTTCAAAATCCTGGCCGTCCCTTTTGGCTTTTTCTTTCGGCATTCTATTTCTAAATTCAAAAATTACTAGCAGATCGTCTTTTGACTTCTGTCATAAGTCATCTTTGTGAGGATTGAAAAACGTAAAGAAGATTTTGGGTTTTCATTAAAAATAAATTATCTTTAAAGAGTTTTCGAATATTTTATTACAAATTAAAGTATTAAAAGTGCTCTCCGCGTGCTGACCGTCGCACTGGCGCCTAACGTTAAAATTAACCGAACCTACGCCACTACTATAATTTTTCCTGAATACCGTACTTTCCATACTTTCCTGTGCTCCTGTACTCCTGTGCTCCTTTCGTCGTCATCATCGTTCCTGCCGTTTCATCAAGATTCAAGAACAAGAACCAACCGTCATCCCGTTTCGCCAACCCACCGATCCCGTGCTCCTCCAGATCCAAGTCCCCACTACATTAATAAATTAATTATATTTAACTGTAAGTAGATTCTTCAAAATTCAAAAATAATGCGCGGCACAATTACATTATTGCCTGTTTCGACAAACCTTTCGGCCTAGTTAGCATTTTATTTGTGTTGTACTTTATTTTACACCCTCATCCCCTTTAACCCATTTACTTACCTTTTTGCTAGGGCTTATAGTGCAACTTTAGGACAATTAGTTTTATTTTATTTTCAATTAGGTAACTTACAATCATTTATTTATTAATGACATTGTTGTCATAAACAAATCAAAGTTGTCTTAGCAACCATAAAGTTGACTAACGGTCGGTTTCAATAACCTACCCTCAATAAGAGATAAGCTTACTAGAGCTTTGTTGCCAAGATAGTTTTGTTAATCAGGCCAAAATAACAGCGGTTGCTAAGTAACCTAACCAAGATAGGCATATCTCTTACTAAGGTTAGATTATTGAAACTGGCCGTAAGTCAATACTCTATAGATTACATTTAATCTAGATAGGTACAAAGAGTAAAAATATACTCTTTACAGACTATTTACATAGGTACATAATAGTTTACTCTACGTAGGCAAGTTTTAAACAAACAGAATAGTAAATCCAACTATGGATCCCACACTATTAACCTTTAATAAGTTCTGTAATACCTACTTAGACTTAACCGATTCGTTGCGTTGTCTAATTTCGCTAACTTCTAAATGTGGCGTCAAACAATAATTACGTGACACTGTTCAGTGCCCAGCGCCATACGATTAGATGACACGCATCTGTGTCTTCAGCCATGCGTAAAAGAAAAACAGTATTTTGAGCATTTTTTACCTGTTCAAAGTCAGAATACTTTTAGTTTACATTCGAAACCTAACGTGAACGGCCAGGCACATTGTTTTGAGTGATTAGAAGCCCTGTTTTCTCGTGGTCCCATAATTTTGTCCCTTTAATGGGACCACGAGGGATAACTATTTCTCGTGGTCCCATTAAAATTGTGCTCCCAGTAGGGTAACACAACCAATTATTGGCACTTTAACCCATTCACTGCCTTCCTTAAGAGCGGGTACACATTGGGCGCTCAGCGCTGCGTTGAGCGCGCGTTGATAACGTACACACACCGCGGTTAGCACGGCGTTAGGCGAGCGTAAGTAGGGTGCGCATTTCTGGCTCAGTTCGAAAATGGATGTCGAAGTGATTACTTGTGTGTGGCTCCTATACCGTCGCTATAAACGACGACGACAGAGACAAAGAGAATATTGGGTGCATCCAATACTAAGAGATAGACTCACGCATGGAATGTTTGTTACATTGTATCCAAAGTTAAGACAACATGGGCCTAAGTTTTTCAATTATTTTAGAATGTCTATACAATCATTTGACGAATTACTGTGTATCATAAAAGCCGATATAACAGGTGAATCAACAATATTAAGAGACTCAATTTCCCCAGAAGAAAAACTCGTCATAACATTAAGGCAAGTACTTCTATTATTTATTTATTCAAATAAATCTAGGCTCTCCGAATCTTGGCTGGAAGGTGATGGCACCCACGAAGACATTTGTGGTGGCGATGGCGGCGTGGTGGACCATTGCTGTGATGGTGTTGAGGATCTAGCAGTGGTATATCCAGAAGTCGGTGCAGAATATGCATATTGATATTGATAATGATTAGTTTGGAGTGGCAATAATTGATTTTGTGCCTTTTGAATGACATTGAGCAATTCTATTTTTGCTGATAGTCGCCGATTCTCGGGTACTTTTTTTAGCTCAGTGTATAATGATAAGCAGAATAATTTATCATCATCTTCTTTATTTACTGGTGCTGTTTCAATTCGTTGTCTTGCGTCCAAACTTTTTTGTAAAATATCAACTATTTGTTTATCCACAGCATTTATTTTTTGTTTTTTCCTTATCCCTTCAATTTGTTCCTTCGGAGGTGGCATCAAATCTTCATTGTCTGCATTGTTTATATCGGAATCAGTTATTGCAGAAGTGTCATAATTGCTCTCTGTGTCTTTATTTACTATCGAACTGTCTAGAAATTTCAATTTAGTGAAGTATACATATGGTGTCCGTTTGGAAGATCCAGAACCAGATGGAAGATTTTTTTGCCGTTTAGACTCCCCCATGTAGTTGTCCCGAATACTTTTCCATTTTTTCATTAGTGTAGTACCTGAAAATAAATAATAATATGTAATTTATATTTTGACAGATACTTGGCCACAGGCTGTTCGTTCGCTGATTTACACTATGGATACCGTCTTGGAAAATCTACTATAATAAAAATAGTGGAACAAGTTTGTAAAGTTTTGTGGAGCAGCTTGAAAACTATGTGCATGCCTGAAATAACTACAGAAAAATGGAAGGAAGTAGAAGAAGGTTTTATGAAATACGCCAACTTCCCAAACTGTATCGGCGCAATTGATGGGAAACATACTGAAATAATACAACCGGAACATACAGGCTCACTTTATTACAATTATAAAAACCATTTCTCTTCAGTCTTACTAGCAGTATGTGACGCAAATTATTGTTTTTTATACGTTGATATCGGGTCCTATGGTAAAAGCAGTGATTCTGCGGTTTTTCAACATTCAGATTTCTATAAAAGAATGGTGGTTGGTAAGTTAAATATTCCTAACCCGAAGCCAATACGTAATATCGACAAAACTCCTCTACCTCATGTGTTTGTAGGCGATGAAGCATTTGGAATTATGTCAAATATGATGCGCCCTTATAGTGGAAAGCAACTCACACACACAAAAAAAGTTTTTAATTACAGATTATCGAGAGCGAGGCGCTATATCGAGTGCACTTTCGGAATATTGAGCAACAAATGGCGTATATTTCATAGACCTATAGATGTAAATATTGAGTTCGCGGAAAATATTATCAAAGCATGAACTACACAATTATGTGCGTACACGCGACGGTTACAGATATGAAGACACACTTCATTTTTCACCTTTACAATCTATAAGTCCAGACTATATACCACGTGGCAGCTTGACTGCTAGGACTGCTAGAGACAAGTTTGCCAATTATTTTGTAAACGATGGAAAGCTACCCTGGCAAGACAATATGATATAGCGTAATAGGTACATTGTTGTAAAAAAAAACTTAAATAAACAATTACTCACCTAACAGTTTTTTTTTCTCCAAACTATCTTCGGAGTTACAAAAAATTTCTACCATCTCCTCCCAATTACGTTTTTTTAGTATCTTATTTTTATAATCGGCGCTTTCCATATCCCAAATAGCTGGTCGCTTTTGGATTTCATCAATAAAGAAATCAGTATCAAAATGGTCGGTCTCCATTTTGCGTCCACGCGCGTCTACTCTACGCGAAAGCGCGCGTTGAAATGTACAACAAGATGGCAGCTCGTGTATCTCGAAGCGCGCAGCTGACGCCCGCGCAACGCGCGTTCCTACGAAATTATGTAAACGCGCGATTGACGCGCGCTTGACCAAAAGCGCGCGCTTGCTTATGTACAGTTCAATAGAACTACTGGTTCTCAAAACGCGCGTTACCAAAGCGCGCGCTTCAAAACGCCTAATGTGTACTCGCTCTAAAAGTAAAAAAAAGTAGCGACATTCTTCCTTAAAAAAAAGTAGCGACATTACCCCTATGCCGCCATACACTGCTGCTAGCCCGCACATGCGCGGGCCCGGCATCACGTTAAACTATTCTTGCCCGCACAGGGGCGTTTTCGGCATAAGGCTTTAGATTTCGACATGAAATGTTTTTAATGTTGAGTTTACATTGACTATGTGTGGTATATAGTATATATGCATAATTTTATATCATTCTTGTGGCGAAACTCTGTTAATTTTATTGATTTTATAACAAAAAATAGTAATTAAAATTAAAATAGTTTTAATTTTTAGTTTATTGATTTACGACAATCAAAATCACGGAAATTGCCGTATTGGGTAGATTTCTGCTCATATTTATGTAAAGAAATAAAAAAAGTCAGTCAAAGTCAAAGTCAAAGATTTTTATTCAAATAGACTTATTTTGGACTATTCGCCCTTATAGATAAGGGCGAATAGTCCAAAATTTTTTTTCCCTAAAACAATTACAAACGTCTTTATTTTAGGTGCTTTTTAAAAAGTAAGGAATCGTCAACCTTTTTTCTTATTTTTAAAATTCATGCTTATTTTAAGAGTAGGTGTTGTTATTTAGCAATTTCTTCTGTACTAATATAATAATTCTTTTCCTTTTTATACTAATATAATAAAGCTGAAGAGAATAGATTATATTGTGTTTGTTTGAATGCGCTATCACTGGAACTACTGAACCGATTTTAAAACTTTTATTTAAGTAATGTAAAACTATAGTAATAAATACTGTTACTTACGTGTTTTTAATGAAATAAACAAATTAAAATTATTTATTTATTGTGTTATACTTCGTAAGTAAGCTTATATTTTATTTAATATTTAAACGACAATGATAAAAATATTCGAACTGAAACCCTCGCATTCGAATGCAAGGATATTCCTAGCATTGATGCGACAACGCTACAGCGTATTAAAAATATAAAAGTATTGGAGAATTTCGACGGTGTGGTTCGCAAGTCTCGGTAGCTCAGCGGTTAGAGCATTGGACCGGATTTCCAAAGGTCGTGGGTTCGATTCCCATCAGAGAATTCACTTGTGGCCGAGTTAATTTTTTTCCAATATTTTTCTATTTAAAATTTATCATAATTATAAAAATAGCATTGAAAAATGCAAATATTCAAAAATCCAAATTTTATAATCCAGCAGATTAAGGACTGGGCTAGAGAATGGGCTACCTTCGTGCCGGGCGAAGTCGATTGATGGCCGGCCAGTATTTTTTTTGTGATAAGGCGCTGGATCCTTCTGAAAGACCGTACGTAGTTTATGTATTTTGGTACACATTGGTACTTGTTTTCATACCCTTTTCACAGAAAAACTGTTTATTGGGACAAAATAGTGTCGTATTTTGGCTAAGCTAAACCATCGCTGATGAGGGCTGATCTAAGAGTTAATTTTTTAAAGCAGAATTTGACTTGGCGGTTCACTCCACTCCATTGTACCAAATGAAGAAATATCTAAAAATTATTGGTTTTTCTATTCGACAAATAATCGAAATTCAAAAGCAAATAATAATTATAAGTACATAGTCTTACTAAATAAAAATAAAATCTGACTGAACTATGGGAAGACTAATATAAATACTTATAACAAATGTTCGAACAGCCGATAGTGTTTGTATGAAAAGTTGTTTGTTGTTTCGTCTTTTTGAGAAAATTAGAACTACGTTGCTTACGATATAAGTAGCAAGTTATCTACTCCTGCGAGGTTGGTGGTGTTTTACAAATAATACGTCTTTCCCTCAAGGCCAAACAAATGGCCTTGAGGGAAAGATGGTACTCCTCCCCCGCTAGTTGTACCTAACTCAACTCTCACGCATGTGGTATTTTTTTGAATGAATGAATTGAATGAATTATTATTTATTTTGCATTCCTTTGCCATTGATACAGGTATCTTATACTTAACATATTATTACCTAAATGATTGGTACTCCTATGTAGGTAATCTTTGATTTCATAAAAAATATATACCTACCTAATCCAAACATTTAGGTGAAATATTTATACGTTACCTAACTAGATACCTATTGGCCAAAAAAGTACATCCTTGGTTTTACAGTTTGTATAAAATTGTGAATTAAGAATGTTTTATTTATAGTGTTACAGGAAAAGAAGATTTTTTATCAAAGTGTCACGCTCGGACTCGTTGAGAACAACTTTCATGAAAATTTGGACAAAATTTAATTTCTGTACTTTTCTTAAATAAAAAAGGTTTTAATGATGCGAAAACTTTTAATAAAATATTGTTTAACAACAACACAAATCAATCAAACAAGGAGACCAGATTATATTTAAACAAACAGTAAATTATACGTACAGTCGTACATCTTATGTTTTTGCGCGCACTATTCATTGAAATAAAACAACTTTTACGGATATCAAACGCGCTATATTTTCACAAACTAAGTTGTAATTGTCCGTATTTTTTAGGTTTTTTAAGGGTTTTTTGATTTCGAAGTTTTCTTGGCAGCTTCTTTCTTCGAAGGTCCTCTCAATTTGTGAACTGCCAGTAGAGCTTTTCTTTCTTTAGTTTCCTCTTTTTCTTAATAATAAAGAATTAAAATAACAATTAAATCAAAATATCAAATCAATAATAATTTGTGCTAAAGTAAATGTCTAACCGTATCCGAACGAAAATAAATTAACTTTTCGAGGGTAGACTTATAAGTAGCCAGTCATCCCGTGACCACGGCAGCTGTAAAGGTGGCTGTAGGATTGTACCACGAGCGTAGCGAATCCTCAGCGAAGCGAGGATTTCAAAGGTACAAGACGCTAAAAACTTTTCTGCCGAGCACATCACACAATTTTTTACCTCACAACAGCGACGAACATTTTATGGTTGTTTCCGCGGTCTATTTCCGGTAAACAATTCTTTAAACATAAAGTTTAATGTAAATATACCTTATTCTCGTTGTTTTAATGATATAAAATAATAAGAAAGGGAGTATTATAGTTAATTCAAAGTTATTTAAAGTATCTGTAAATGTTGACACTGACATGAGTACAAGACAAAGACAATTTAAAAATAAAGATTTATGTGACGTTCCGAAATCCAATCATAGGTTGTGAAATGTCACCCAGCCTAATATAAAATTCTTATAACAAATAGTTTCATCTTATTGCTATTGTTTTTATGATTCAATGAACTAAAATAATATAATAAAACCAAAACGGAGCATTATAATTAATTAAAAGCTATTTAAAATAAGTATAAAATGTAACAAAAAAGTCAATAGAAACGCATTATGACAAATTATGTATTAAATAAAAAAAGTACTTTACCGCGCTAGGCCGCAAAAAGCGATTTTCTACGCAGAAACTGAATGACAAAACCTCCTCTTCCGAGCGTGTGAGGTGAAAAAACAATTTCAATACCGATGGTATGGTTTAAAACAATTGAAACAGAGTCCAGGTTGATCAGGGCAATTATGGCAATAGAATATAGTATCTTTACGTTTTTTTATTTAGAACATTCTCGGCACTGCTTTCGTTTTTGCACGACGAGTATTACTATCTTTGGCAACGTGTTTGGGAAAATGAATGGAAATATCAATTTTACGATAATGGTATTTCTTCGTCGTAGACGATAGGTGGCAACAATTTTTCTAAAATTTTTAAGCGGAAGTCGTATAGATTAATATTTTTGTTAATTTCTTTCCGATATAACTGAAACGCGTTAATTAAACATACCTCAATCAAGTGAATTATCACTTTTTTATACCATCTTATGGATTTGTGCTCACTGGTATAATAAAACAACAGTTGGTCATGTTTATCGACATTTCTCATATATTTATTATATTTGGTTATAGCACGTGGTTTGAGGGAGGTGCTGCCGCCAGTACGATTAGTTACTTGCACCATGTCACTGTTATGTTCACTCGATAGAAACAGTAGCTCCCGTTTATCCATCCATTTCCCCATCGTTATATTATTATCATGCAGTATGATACACTCACCTTTTTTATTTTTGTTTTTAATATATTTTTGGGGTTACCTTCCCTATTTACTTTTAGTGTTCCGGTGCAAAGAGTACCACCATTGTTCAATAAATCTCTTGTGAGAGGGATGCTGCAATAAAAATTGTCGACATATAAAGAGTGGAGTAAATGTACAACTTTGTTTGTATGCCCTCGTCCAGAAACTAAAGGGTCTTTGGATCCGGCGTACAAATGCATTTTATAAATAATGCCGGTATTGTTGGCTAAATTATAAAATTTGAGTCCATATCCACTCGCTTTTGATTTCATATATTGGCGATAACTTAATCTTCCTCGCCATAACATTAAAGATTCGTCGATTGTCATTTCATGAGTGGGATGATAAATATTTTTCATATTTTTATTAATTTTTTCAATTAATGTTTTAACTTTGTTTTTGCTCGCATTTCCAACTACATTTTGCACATTTAATGCTCGCATAATATTTAAAAACTTATTTCTAGACATATATTTATTATAAATGTTATTCTATAATGTTAAACTAAATTATAGTAATTCAAAAATTTTAAAAGTAACATGTCAATGACCTACATAATTTTAGGTTTTCTTGTGAAACAAGAATGAAACAAAAATTAAGTTGAGCTTACTGGTACGCAACACAAATAAAAAATGGAACATATATCTTACCAGATGATTACGAGTTCTGCTTGTACTGCAAATGTACCAAGTAACGTGATAACACACTGCACATTTAAAGCGTCTATACACAAGATTGGTATGCGCGAAAAAATAAAACTTGA
This sequence comes from Chrysoteuchia culmella, assembly GCA_910589605.1. Taxonomy (NCBI): domain Eukaryota; kingdom Metazoa; phylum Arthropoda; class Insecta; order Lepidoptera; family Crambidae; genus Chrysoteuchia; species Chrysoteuchia culmella. The sequence continues at coordinate 3,600,675 of OU342663.1, forward strand.
CGGCCAGGACTTACGCAGAGGAGATAATCTCAACTCAATGCACTAAATCAAACAGCAAACGAACTTCCAAGGCACTCAACAAAAATTGATGTTAATACCACGAACTTCAAGTAGCGAGTATACAATAAAGGGCAATGCTTAGTTTTGGCGCCTATTCGAAAATCCCTGCATAACATCCAAACCTTGTTCAATTGATAGAGTATAATTTTAAGTACAAACAATAGTTATTGAGACAGCACATTTCTAAACTGTATCCATTCCGAGATAAATGCACCCATTCATCACTATTGTTTTCTAGATTAAGGTAAAAAATTACTCAAATTTTGTAATTTAAGATATTTTAAATAATAATATTTAAGATATTTTGGTTTAACATAGATATTTTTTATCAAACTTTACCTACTCATAACACACATAAGTCTTCTAGTTTTTAAGTTCGCCATGTTTATTACTTGTATAGAAAGTATTTCGAGATTTTCAGGTTTCTGACAAGAGTCGTCAAAATAGGCTACTTACTCGCGATAATATCGAGCCTGATCATAAATAGTACCTAATTAATACAGCGACAGCGTATTTTAAGGATTTTGAAAAACTACTGACCAATTACTGTAAATTTGTCTTATTTGGTACCACGTTGGAAAGTTTGATCTTTCAGATAAAAATAATAGAGAAGATATATCAGATAAGAAGATGAGAAGGAAACAATCGGCAGAGTACATTAAAAAAACAGTGGAGTTGAGAACCGGTAAAAAGGTGAAATTACAATTTTTTTTGTTTACTGATGAATTACGAAATCTCGAAGTTTCTTGATCTATAAAGATAAAACAGTTTTTCATCTTCAAGTAAAATAATCAAGTAGAAAACATCAGAGAGCGTTTTTGTAAAAAAAAAGGTGAAATGGAAGACGCGAGTTTATTTGTCCACAAAGTCCACGCGTATGAAGTCCCGGGCATTTATAACTTTTATGATATTTGTTAATTCTGAATCAGAGGTCAGAATTGGCTTTTTTCAAATGTTCAAATATCCACAGGCCGTTTAAGTAGCCAATAAATTATAATAAAACAAATCATTAGACAAAATCTCATAACTTTCTGATGTTATTTCGAAAACTTATTGAACTTTAAAATCCAACCGCACATGGGCGGTCTCGGCATGGGAGTTCGAAACTTTTGCCCGCCAATGTGCGGGCTCGGCAGTGAATGGGTTAATTATTGTTAAAATTGTATTTAGATAAGTCTCTCGAACTTTTTATATATCAATGTTTTCAAAATCAAAATTTAAATATAAAAAAAAGGAATTAAATTATTTACATGCTAAAACCTAATTATTGGCATACTCTACCCAATGCTGGCACCTTTGCTATTGATCTATATACTTCCTTTGTTTGTAACTTATGTGCAGTGGTTATTGCTGTTATGCTGCAGTTTTTGTGTCCGTTCCACCTAGTTACATCGTAGTTACATTAATGTAACTAGTTGGACATTTTTATTCCAAGTAGTTACATTATTTAAAAATATGGACATTTTTATTCCAAATTGTTACACTATTTAAAAATATTATTTTAATGTAACTAGTTGGACATTTTTATTCCAAGTAGTTACATTATTTAAAAATATAGTGTACTTGTATGGTTTATTCTCTAAGAGTTTACTATAATTTGAATACTAGGGATACATAAGTTAGTAAGAGGTTTCACACATTAACGTTATACTTCATAATTTATTTTATTAAAAATATTCCAAATCTCTTATAAACTTATGTCCCCTAGTATTTTTCTATAGCTATAACAATATATAGTTCAACGTTTATACGTTATATAATTAAGTTTTTCATTTTAGATTCTTTACTTAAAGCAACATATTTCCCTTACATACATTTTACGTGTAACCAAGTCTGTAAGGCCGGGTTCCCACTATGCCGGACCAGCATTTCTGCCGGAAACCGGACAAGAGTGTTCACATTACACCGGATCACCGGATCTCGGGGGCCCGGAGGCCGGGTTCACAAGAATCTCTCAGTTGAATTTGGACCTGTGCCCACAATGGACGACGAAATTGTTGTGTTGTGGTGGTGGTGGCGCAGAAGGCAAAATAAAAGAAGAAAGTATTGGGTACAGTCAGCTTCATAAAGATATGAGGTAACAAGGTGGTTAAATATATACTAAGAGCAAAAGTTCAATTATATATTTTCATAAAAAGTTATCTTAATATTGTTCACCACTAACGAGTCTAATATTTCTTAAGGTCATATGTCTCCAATAACATAATCGCGATTACAAGGATCTTTTATATGTACGTTTCGTAACTGCTCATTGGTATCTAAGCGTCTAGAGTGCTCATAAATATCTTCACTGACATAAATTATTGAATTTCCAGTACAAACATCACCTAATCGAAATTAAGGGCTTTTGCAGACTTAACGCTAGATTGGAGTTCTTGCGATTTTTCTATGACTTAAGTTTTAATTTAGTTAGTTAATAGATGATTTGCAGAAAGTATGGCATAATATGTATATGCTATAAATGATTATGAATTGACGATGTTGTAAAACTTTACAAATTTAACTAAAGCATCGTTGATCTACAGACCAACCGCCAGACCAGCTAGGTGGTACGTGGGTAAAAATATTTTTAATTTATGCTTTTCCGACCAAGTACGAGTTGGTCGGTGGGTCATGTGACATTCATTGGTCTCACTGGTCCGTTAAAATATTTTTAGATGAAACTACCAGGGTCGCATAGCCAACATTTATAGGTTACACGAATTTTGTGATTGACAACTCCTGGATAGCGGAATACGTAGCTAAGTTCGATTCTCGCCTTATAAGGTACTTCTTTCACGGGTTATCTTAAACCCTTAACCACCTGACATATATTTTTGTCACACAACCACCTAACATACGTCTGTGAGACCCCCAGAGTAAAATAATTCATAACTATAAAGTTAATAAGGAATGGATTTGTTTTTAATTAATAGTCTATTTAGTAACATATTGAACTATTAAATAAAAATAAAACACATTAGAATCAATATTATATTTGATTAAATCTCTAATAAGTTGTCTTTAACATTTATTTTATTCCTACCAACTCACACGTTTGAAAAATACAAATACAAGTTTGAATCCACAAAAAATATCTATTCAATAGAAACATCTGTATTCTATTTTTTTTAGTTCAGTAAAGATTAAACTCAGGAATTAATAGAAATTCTTTAAATAATAATAATTTTATCAAAATCCTGCAATTTTCACACTGTAGAAAAAGTCACGTAACCACCTAACATACGTCTCACAGACAACAGCACATTCTAGCTCACCTGAGCTACGTAAAACTTCGGCGAGCGGTTGCGAGGTCCCAAAGGGTGTGGAAAAAAGGTACAGTAACGATCAATTGTCAAACGTCAATCCGAAACTCTGGCGCAAAAATATACCCGATTATTTATTCGACGGCGTCTGTGAGACGTATGTTAGGTGGTTAAGGGTTAAACATAAAATTAGTCCCGACTGATTGATATATCAACGCACAGCCCAAACTACTGAACCCAGGGACTTGAAATTTTACTCATAGATATGTTATACAGTGTAAACATTCACTAAGAAATAATTTTTCGAAATTCCCCAAGGGGGGGTGAAACTTGTATGTAAGTCCGTCAGTTTTGAAATTCGGATCTTCAAGTTTTGTATTTAGGTTGACGATTAAAAATCAACATATCCCTGTCTCGGCGTTTTTGAAACCTAATTCCTCGCGAGTTTTTATATTTATATTAGAGCATTTCTTGCATGCATCAATTTCCAAACATGAATCATTGAAACTATAAAATTAAAACCGAAAATTGTATTAAATAAAATAAACAAATAACTGTGACACATGGGGTAAACATAAACATATCTAGTTGCATACTTATAAAATAACTTATGGAACTAAAAATAAAGAAACATAACTAGTCAACGCACTGAACAATAAATAATAAAATGTTTTATGTTTTAAAAATCGCATCCAATAAGTAAATAGTATGTACACCCAATCTAAACAGAGGTTGTATTCTAGTGAAAGATTCTAGTGATTCGACACTACTGGGCCAGTAGTGCAGAAGGCAAAAAAATATCCCCACGACACCTACCAGTAGTGCGGCTTGGTAGTATCATGGGGAAGGAGGGGAATATCCCTCTATGACTCAGGCTTGACGTCTTTGACTTATAACTTTTTAATTTTGCATTTTACAATGCTATTTTTATGTGATAATTTTTAATCAAGTAAATATACTAGAAAAAAGCAACTTGTCTCATGTCGCCCTGACGGGACTCGAACCCGCATCCTTGGGAATCCGGCCCAATGCACTGACCAATTATGCTACAGAGACCTACGAGAACACGTTGAAATTCTCTAGTATATTCACCATTTTCTACGGTGTTGGCCACCGTCGTTTCATCAATGAGAGAAATATCCTCGCATTCGAAAGAAACATCTTTACAGATGTTTGACTATCGATTAAGATGAAACTGCCATCTACTTATAACTTTTTAATTTTGCATTTTACAATGCTATTTTTATGTGATAATTTTTAATCAAGTAAATATACTAGAAAAAAGCAACTTGTCTCATGTCGCCCTGACGGGACTCGAACCCGCATCCTTGGGAATCCGGCCCAATGCACTGACCAATTATGCTACAGAGACCTACGAGAACACGTTGAAATTCTCTAGTATATTCACCATTTTCTACGGTGTTGGCCACCGTCGTTTCATCAATGAGAGAAATATCCTCGCATTCGAAAGAAACATCTTTACAGATGTTTGACTATCGATTAAGATGAAACTGCCATCTACTTATAACTTTTTAATTTTGCATTTTACAATGCTATTTTTATGTGATAATTTTTAATCAAGTAAATATACTAGAAAAAAGCAACTTGTCTCATGTCGCCCTGACGGGACTCGAACCCGCATCCTTGGGAATCCGGCCCAATGCACTGACCAATTATGCTACAGAGACCTACGAGAACACGTTGAAATTCTCTAGTATATTCACCATTTTCTACGGTGTTGGCCACCGTCGTTTCATCAATGAGAGAAATATCCTCGCATTCGAAAGAAACATCTTTACAGATGTTTGACTATCGATTAAGATGAAACTGCCATCTACTTATAACTTTTTAATTTTGCATTTTACAATGCTATTTTTATGTGATAATTTTTAATCAAGTAAATATACTAGAAAAAAGCAACTTGTCTCATGTCGCCCTGACGGGACTCGAACCCGCATCCTTGGGAATCCGGCCCAATGCACTGACCAATTATGCTACAGAGACCTACGAGAACACGTTGAAATTCTCTAGTATATTCACCATTTTCTACGGTGTTGGCCACCGTCGTTTCATCAATGAGAGAAATATCCTCGCATTCGAAAGAAACATCTTTACAGATGTTTGACTATCGATTAAGATGAAACTGCCATCTACTTATAACTTTTTAATTTTGCATTTTACAATGCTATTTTTATGTGATAATTTTTAATCAAGTAAATATACTAGAAAAAAGCAACTTGTCTCATGTCGCCCTGACGGGACTCGAACCCGCATCCTTGGGAATCCGGCCCAATGCACTGACCAATTATGCTACAGAGACCTACGAGAACACGTTGAAATTCTCTAGTATATTCACCATTTTCTACGGTGTTGGCCACCGTCGTTTCATCAATGAGAGAAATATCCTCGCATTCGAAAGAAACATCTTTACAGATGTTTGACTATCGATTAAGATGAAACTGCCATCTACTTATAACTTTTTAATTTTGCATTTTACAATGCTATTTTTATGTGATAATTTTTAATCAAGTAAATATACTAGAAAAAAGCAACTTGTCTCATGTCGCCCTGACGGGACTCGAACCCGCATCCTTGGGAATCCGGCCCAATGCACTGACCAATTATGCTACAGAGACCTACGAGAACACGTTGAAATTCTCTAGTATATTCACCATTTTCTACGGTGTTGGCCACCGTCGTTTCATCAATGAGAGAAATATCCTCGCATTCGAAAGAAACATCTTTACAGATGTTTGACTATCGATTAAGATGAAACTGCCATCTACTTATAACTTTTTAATTTTGCATTTTACAATGCTATTTTTATGTGATAATTTTTAATCAAGTAAATATACTAGAAAAAAGCAACTTGTCTCATGTCGCCCTGACGGGACTCGAACCCGCATCCTTGGGAATCCGGCCCAATGCACTGACCAATTATGCTACAGAGACCTACGAGAACACGTTGAAATTCTCTAGTATATTCACCATTTTCTACGGTGTTGGCCACCGTCGTTTCATCAATGAGAGAAATATCCTCGCATTCGAAAGAAACATCTTTACAGATGTTTGACTATCGATTAAGATGAAACTGCCATCTACTTATAACTTTTTAATTTTGCATTTTACAATGCTATTTTTATGTGATAATTTTTAATCAAGTAAATATACTAGAAAAAAGCAACTTGTCTCATGTCGCCCTGACGGGACTCGAACCCGCATCCTTGGGAATCCGGCCCAATGCACTGACCAATTATGCTACAGAGACCTACGAGAACACGTTGAAATTCTCTAGTATATTCACCATTTTCTACGGTGTTGGCCACCGTCGTTTCATCAATGAGAGAAATATCCTCGCATTCGAAAGAAACATCTTTACAGATGTTTGACTATCGATTAAGATGAAACTGCCATCTACTTATAACTTTTTAATTTTGCATTTTACAATGCTATTTTTATGTGATAATTTTTAATCAAGTAAATATACTAGAAAAAAGCAACTTGTCTCATGTCGCCCTGACGGGACTCGAACCCGCATCCTTGGGAATCCGGCCCAATGCACTGACCAATTATGCTACAGAGACCTACGAGAACACGTTGAAATTCTCTAGTATATTCACCATTTTCTACGGTGTTGGCCACCGTCGTTTCATCAATGAGAGAAATATCCTCGCATTCGAAAGAAACATCTTTACAGATGTTTGACTATCGATTAAGATGAAACTGCCATCTACTTATAACTTTTTAATTTTGCATTTTACAATGCTATTTTTATGTGATAATTTTTAATCAAGTAAATATACTAGAAAAAAGCAACTTGTCTCATGTCGCCCTGACGGGACTCGAACCCGCATCCTTGGGAATCCGGCCCAATGCACTGACCAATTATGCTACAGAGACCTACGAGAACACGTTGAAATTCTCTAGTATATTCACCATTTTCTACGGTGTTGGCCACCGTCGTTTCATCAATGAGAGAAATATCCTCGCATTCGAAAGAAACATCTTTACAGATGTTTGACTATCGATTAAGATGAAACTGCCATCTACTTATAACTTTTTAATTTTGCATTTTACAATGCTATTTTTATGTGATAATTTTTAATCAAGTAAATATACTAGAAAAAAGCAACTTGTCTCATGTCGCCCTGACGGGACTCGAACCCGCATCCTTGGGAATCCGGCCCAATGCACTGACCAATTATGCTACAGAGACCTACGAGAACACGTTGAAATTCTCTAGTATATTCACCATTTTCTACGGTGTTGGCCACCGTCGTTTCATCAATGAGAGAAATATCCTCGCATTCGAAAGAAACATCTTTACAGATGTTTGACTATCGATTAAGATGAAACTGCCATCTACTTATAACTTTTTAATTTTGCATTTTACAATGCTATTTTTATGTGATAATTTTTAATCAAGTAAATATACTAGAAAAAAGCAACTTGTCTCATGTCGCCCTGACGGGACTCGAACCCGCATCCTTGGGAATCCGGCCCAATGCACTGACCAATTATGCTACAGAGACCTACGAGAACACGTTGAAATTCTCTAGTATATTCACCATTTTCTACGGTGTTGGCCACCGTCGTTTCATCAATGAGAGAAATATCCTCGCATTCGAAAGAAACATCTTTACAGATGTTTGACTATCGATTAAGATGAAACTGCCATCTACTTATAACTTTTTAATTTTGCATTTTACAATGCTATTTTTATGTGATAATTTTTAATCAAGTAAATATACTAGAAAAAAGCAACTTGTCTCATGTCGCCCTGACGGGACTCGAACCCGCATCCTTGGGAATCCGGCCCAATGCACTGACCAATTATGCTACAGAGACCTACGAGAACACGTTGAAATTCTCTAGTATATTCACCATTTTCTACGGTGTTGGCCACCGTCGTTTCATCAATGAGAGAAATATCCTCGCATTCGAAAGAAACATCTTTACAGATGTTTGACTATCGATTAAGATGAAACTGCCATCTACTTATAACTTTTTAATTTTGCATTTTACAATGCTATTTTTATGTGATAATTTTTAATCAAGTAAATATACTAGAAAAAAGCAACTTGTCTCATGTCGCCCTGACGGGACTCGAACCCGCATCCTTGGGAATCCGGCCCAATGCACTGACCAATTATGCTACAGAGACCTACGAGAACACGTTGAAATTCTCTAGTATATTCACCATTTTCTACGGTGTTGGCCACCGTCGTTTCATCAATGAGAGAAATATCCTCGCATTCGAAAGAAACATCTTTACAGATGTTTGACTATCGATTAAGATGAAACTGCCATCTACTTATAACTTTTTAATTTTGCATTTTACAATGCTATTTTTATGTGATAATTTTTAATCAAGTAAATATACTAGAAAAAAGCAACTTGTCTCATGTCGCCCTGACGGGACTCGAACCCGCATCCTTGGGAATCCGGCCCAATGCACTGACCAATTATGCTACAGAGACCTACGAGAACACGTTGAAATTCTCTAGTATATTCACCATTTTCTACGGTGTTGGCCACCGTCGTTTCATCAATGAGAGAAATATCCTCGCATTCGAAAGAAACATCTTTACAGATGTTTGACTATCGATTAAGATGAAACTGCCATCTACTTATAACTTTTTAATTTTGCATTTTACAATGCTATTTTTATGTGATAATTTTTAATCAAGTAAATATACTAGAAAAAAGCAACTTGTCTCATGTCGCCCTGACGGGACTCGAACCCGCATCCTTGGGAATCCGGCCCAATGCACTGACCAATTATGCTACAGAGACCTACGAGAACACGTTGAAATTCTCTAGTATATTCACCATTTTCTACGGTGTTGGCCACCGTCGTTTCATCAATGAGAGAAATATCCTCGCATTCGAAAGAAACATCTTTACAGATGTTTGACTATCGATTAAGATGAAACTGCCATCTACTTATAACTTTTTAATTTTGCATTTTACAATGCTATTTTTATGTGATAATTTTTAATCAAGTAAATATACTAGAAAAAAGCAACTTGTCTCATGTCGCCCTGACGGGACTCGAACCCGCATCCTTGGGAATCCGGCCCAATGCACTGACCAATTATGCTACAGAGACCTACGAGAACACGTTGAAATTCTCTAGTATATTCACCATTTTCTACGGTGTTGGCCACCGTCGTTTCATCAATGAGAGAAATATCCTCGCATTCGAAAGAAACATCTTTACAGATGTTTGACTATCGATTAAGATGAAACTGCCATCTACTTATAACTTTTTAATTTTGCATTTTACAATGCTATTTTTATGTGATAATTTTTAATCAAGTAAATATACTAGAAAAAAGCAACTTGTCTCATGTCGCCCTGACGGGACTCGAACCCGCATCCTTGGGAATCCGGCCCAATGCACTGACCAATTATGCTACAGAGACCTACGAGAACACGTTGAAATTCTCTAGTATATTCACCATTTTCTACGGTGTTGGCCACCGTCGTTTCATCAATGAGAGAAATATCCTCGCATTCGAAAGAAACATCTTTACAGATGTTTGACTATCGATTAAGATGAAACTGCCATCTACTTATAACTTTTTAATTTTGCATTTTACAATGCTATTTTTATGTGATAATTTTTAATCAAGTAAATATACTAGAAAAAAGCAACTTGTCTCATGTCGCCCTGACGGGACTCGAACCCGCATCCTTGGGAATCCGGCCCAATGCACTGACCAATTATGCTACAGAGACCTACGAGAACACGTTGAAATTCTCTAGTATATTCACCATTTTCTACGGTGTTGGCCACCGTCGTTTCATCAATGAGAGAAATATCCTCGCATTCGAAAGAAACATCTTTACAGATGTTTGACTATCGATTAAGATGAAACTGCCATCTACTTATAACTTTTTAATTTTGCATTTTACAATGCTATTTTTATGTGATAATTTTTAATCAAGTAAATATACTAGAAAAAAGCAACTTGTCTCATGTCGCCCTGACGGGACTCGAACCCGCATCCTTGGGAATCCGGCCCAATGCACTGACCAATTATGCTACAGAGACCTACGAGAACACGTTGAAATTCTCTAGTATATTCACCATTTTCTACGGTGTTGGCCACCGTCGTTTCATCAATGAGAGAAATATCCTCGCATTCGAAAGAAACATCTTTACAGATGTTTGACTATCGATTAAGATGAAACTGCCATCTACTTATAACTTTTTAATTTTGCATTTTACAATGCTATTTTTATGTGATAATTTTTAATCAAGTAAATATACTAGAAAAAAGCAACTTGTCTCATGTCGCCCTGACGGGACTCGAACCCGCATCCTTGGGAATCCGGCCCAATGCACTGACCAATTATGCTACAGAGACCTACGAGAACACGTTGAAATTCTCTAGTATATTCACCATTTTCTACGGTGTTGGCCACCGTCGTTTCATCAATGAGAGAAATATCCTCGCATTCGAAAGAAACATCTTTACAGATGTTTGACTATCGATTAAGATGAAACTGCCATCTACTTATAACTTTTTAATTTTGCATTTTACAATGCTATTTTTATGTGATAATTTTTAATCAAGTAAATATACTAGAAAAAAGTTTAGGGTGTAAATATATGTGGCCATCACACTCTGTACCTATCTGTTGTCTAGTGGCAACAACCACCGGTATCAAAATTCAATAAATCCTTTTTTACTCTAGGCTATTAAAAGCACTTTTGAATGTCAAAGAAGCTACGCCATCGGTTCACAAACTCTACAACTGGAGACCTTGTAACGAGAAGAACCGGCAAGAAACTCGACAAAAACTCGTCGACGGCTGTTTTTATCTCGCAGTTTTATTCCATACAGTGTCGTTAAATCCAGACCCAGAGGTCCAGGTTCGATTCCCAGTTGCGCTGGACTGACCAAGTGAAATCCGCTGTGGGAAACCGCGTGTCTGACTGAGCCAGACCATTTGCCAACCGGGAGAGATGACGGGAGACTGTGCGGCAAGCTGCGTCCGCCTCTACCACCGACCTGGACGCCTCAACGTGACCACGACCGCTCTGCCAAGAGCGAAACGACAAAGAAGAAGATGGTTTACGCGCCGCACCGTGCCGCTTTGCAGTCGCATCCAGATCACTTACGTAGGAAACCGCCTTAGTCCGCTGAAGTTACACAAATTTCAGTCTTTACTAATATTTTGTGAAACTTCCATTTGCATTGATTACGTCAAGAAGGCGTTGTCGCATTGATCGGACAGTATTGTAACAAAAATTGTCACCCCTCAGTGAGTCCGATAACTGATTAACATGAGTACGCAAGGCGTCTGTTGTTCGCAGTTGTTGCCGATCCCATAATTGAGTCATTCTACCCCACACATTCTCAATGGGTTCATCAGGACTTTTAGGTGGTAATTTAATAAGATGTAACCTATCGTTACTTGCAATGTACTCGCTTACGACCCTTGAATTGTGAATGGAACAACCGTCTTGAATAAATGAGATGAGGTGGTCATCAGGGTACACGGATCGAGCATAACCCTCCACCAACCCATGGTCCTACCTACCATCATGGCATACGGACCGAATCGCGGGAGAGCACAGGGGTACTTGCTTAAGGGCTCTTTCCCCATCTGTGCTTGTCTTGACTCCCTACAAATTTCTATATCCATGATCCCTTTGTTGCCTACTCTCCCCCTTCTGGGGCTGGGCACCACAGTACGTACTTCGCGTCGGGCTACTCTCGGTTCTGAATCGGTTACTCCTAAGTTCGGCGAATGTCGTGCCAGAGCTGTGCAAACTCGCGCAGAGCCTTGAAGTTCTGCTTAGTGCTGGTGAGGTCCTGGTGGTACACGGGGCCAGGCTGACTAACGGTAATCCTACCTAGCATAGCTTCACGGAAGGGGTCGTAGAGTGAACATTCCCACAAAACGTGATCCCGGCTTTCCTCGACTCCAGTGTCACAAGGGCAGAGTGCAGACTCGCACAGCGATAGTCGAAATAGTCGCTGTCTGAAGCACCCATGCCCTGTGAGCAGTTGGGAAACCACATAATCCGGTTCTACCCAGGAGTGAGTTAACCTAACGGCAATGTCGAGGAAGAAACGATAGAGTTCACGCCCATCCTCACTACTATCCCAGCGGTCCTGCCAAGCGGCGACGGCATCCTCGGTGACTGTACGACGCAATCGTCGGCGCTCCCTGGGGGCCAGTTGGATTCCCTCCTCGTGAATTCGCCCCGCACGAACAACCTCCAGGTCGGCTGGTAAAACTCCAGCGAGCACGGGCAACGCTGCGGAGCTGCACGTCCTGTAGGCTTTCGTCAACAAAATAAGTGCCGGCCTCTGTGTGCTAAGCAAAGCCCGCTTTACAACGAACATGGGCGAGCGTCGGTACCATACAGCTGCAGCGTAACACAGAACGGACACATAAGTTCCCTGGTATAAAACTCTGAGCGCACGGAATCGAACTCCCCACCTCGACGCGGAAACTCGCGAAACCTTGCCGAAGCAGTTCGAGGCGCTTTCGCCGATAAAACGCGCATGCGGCATGTAGGACCTAGCATCGTCCAGGGTCACTCCCAGAATCTTCGCCTGTGACACACACGTAATTGAGGATCCATCGAGTTTGAGAACCGGCGAACGTTTGAATTTCCCTTTGTAGGTCATACTTAGGCTTTTCCCCGGGGAAAAACTGAGACGGTTACGTCTGCCCCAATCGGACATAGGCCCAAGTATGGACGCGGCTTTTCGTTCGATGTCGGTTCTTGAGGATGCCTCAATTACGACCGTCACATCATCGGTGTACGCAACGGTGTGAACTCCCTCGGGTCGCGGCAACAGCAGGAGGTCGTTCATCAGTAGGTTCCAAAGTGTCGGGCCAAGTACTGATCCCTGTGGACATCCCATGGTGCATCGTTTCCAGGTAACGTCATTACCTACGTATAGGCCTACCAGCCGGTTGGTGAAGTAGCTCACTAGGATCCTATAGATGTTGGGCGGAATCCCAGTTTGCTTGGCTTTAACGAGAATCATAGGCCACCACGCGTTGTCGAAAGCACCAGAGATGTCCAAAAGTATCAGCTGCACATACGCTGACTCACTGCTATCTATAATGCGGTTTATTTGCTGTAACGCCGTGACCGTAGAGCGGCCACGGGTGAAACCGTGTTGGGAGTCACAGATGTGGTTGTGCAAGCAGGGAGCGCTGACGATTATGAGTCGTTCCAGGATTTTGCCTAAAATCGGCAGCAGAGTGATTGGCCTATAGGCCTTCGGATCAGAAAGTGGCTTGCCGTTACCCTTTGGCAGGACCAAGAGCTTACCCGTCTTCCAGATGTTAGGGAAGACGCCCTGTTCTATGCACAATCTAAACATGGTAACAATTTCGTCGGACGCAGCCTTCCAAGCCCATTTGATAATCCTGGCAGTCAAGCCGTCCGTACCAGCGGCTGTGTTCGGGAGTTCTCTGATAATTTTCTCAACCGAAGCGAGACTGGCGAAGAAGTGTCGGAACTAGTAGGGGCGAAAGCCGCAGCGACACGCACGTTCTGGTGGTATGTAGTGTCGGATTCCAGGTCGTCGTCGGGATAGAGTACGTTTAGGAGCGCGCTCGTGGTGTCACTGGACTCGGTCGTGTAGCCATCAACCAGTTTAATGCCGTTGATTACGTTCGGTGGCGGGCGGAAACGTCCACTCGCTGCTCGATAGGCGGCGCCCCACGGGTCCTCGTTCCCTGACTCTGCAATGGCTCGGTAGAAGTCAAATTCGGCTTTCTGCATGGCTGCCTTATAGGAGAACCTCGCAGAGCGCAACGCCTCAAGGAGCAACTGCTCCTGGGTTCCACCCTTCTTGCGCGAGCCCTGCCAACGGCGGCGTGCTCTGGTGACGTCAGATCGAAGTTTGTCGAGCTGCGGTATCCACCACTCGTACTTCCCGTCGTCGCGTCGCGACTGGTAACCTATAACATCACGTGCAGTACGAAGCAGTATATCTGTAAACCTTTCGCTGTACGCCTGGGCTGGAAGTCTGGCATTCAAGCTACCTACACGGACATGCAAAAGTGAACAGAACCTGGCCCAGTCCACTCCTCTCACTCTAAACGGCGCTGACAGTACATGCTCCCTATCCTTCGACTGCGCAGAACCGATACCAAGACTGAGGTCGAACGTGATCAGCTGATGGTCGCTGATGCTGGCGCCGATGTGTACGGTCGCGTGTTGAGGGCGCGCGTAGATAACGTGAGATCTACATTCGACTCACCATTTGGTCCACTAAACGTTGGCGGTTGGTCCGGTGCGTTGTGGAGAACGAGGTTCCTGCTTAGCACTAGTCCTTCCATATTGCTGCGTCTGTACTCTGTGTCGCGACCACGTCCCTGATACTGCTTTACGTCGCAAAACCACATCGGTGAATGAGCGTTGCTATCCACGCCGATCAGAACTGGTTTGCCCACAAGCTGATCCAGCACGAGTTCCAGATGGCGTATATGGTGGCTGATATCGTGGCTCCACTGGAAGTACGCCGAAACAGCGTAAAAACCCAAATCCGCGTGCGCGATGTGAGCGACGAAGCAGTGGTCGTTACTGAGGTTATGGAGGACTGTGCACGTTACATCACGGTTGTTAATGAGGATACCCGCCTTCGAGCTTTCGCCGCACTGTAGGAGTCCTGGTATCTGGCCATGTTGCTCTTGAACAAGAATAAGGTCCAAATGGTGAGTGCGCGCAATAGCCGGTCTCTTTACTAGCGGCTTCCGAGCTTTGGACGTTTAGCTGACCGACGCGAAGTGTAAGGAACTTATCCATACTGTATCATGTTTACGGACTGCTGTTCTGCGTGCAATCTTGCCGGGCAGTTGGGCGACGCAGTCGCGTGTGTGTTGGCGTCCATTCGTTTGAACCGTTTGCAGGTAGCGCAGCAGGTGTGGTCCGACTGGCACTCGGAGCTCCTGTGGCCAGTATCGCCGCACTTCCCGCAAACCATCTCCTTCGATCGACAATACTTCTCAGGATGACCGTACTGCTGACACTTTAGGCAGCAGGTTGCCCGAACGTGGTCGCTGACCTCTGCTACGTCCCAACCGATGTAGACCTTGCCCAACTGGACAAGCTTATCCCGCAACGGCATGTTGGTCTCTAGAATGTACAGCGATTTGGGACCCAGCTGTTTCTTTAGGGCGACACGACAGGCGCTTTTGTACTTCTCCGGCGACCATTCGGGATCCTTTGCGATGTTTACATTGTAAAGGTCGTCTATCAGCTCGTCATCGCTAAGGTCGGACCGAATGTAGCGTAGGGCAACCCTAGGGCGCCTCTCCTTAGGGTCCGTGGCTTTAAGACTAGGAGGAGCTGCGGCCTTCAGACGTTGGGCAGCCTCCGCGTTCGCGGTACGGACGACAACACCGGAGTTTCCTACCATACGGACACTTTGGATTTTTATGCCCTCGGATCCTGGCTTAATAGCGCCCTGAAGCGCTTTCTTGGTCTCCTCCGAGGTTTTAATAGACTCGTCCACGGGGTAGAAAATGACCGCCGGGCCTTGGGGCTGCACAGGCATGGGTGGCTGTCCACGGGGCATTTTAAGAGCGGCTGCATAACTAGGACCGCTCGGAGTAGTGCTGAACTGCGTGGGGCCTGAGTTTGCGGCAACTGCCTTGCGAGACCACTCTAGTTCAGTCGTGGCAGCCTGAAGTTTCGTCGTGGCCACCTGGTGCTCCATGTCGGAGAGCCGTAGCTCTAGCGCGGCAACCGCGGTTAGGACCTCCTGGCTGGATGCCGCCACTCCGGTCTTGTCCGCCAAGTTCATTTTGTTGCTGGCATTTGTGATCCTCTGGATTACCTTAAGGGCCTTGTGCACGACATCCAGCAGCTCTATCTTATTAAGTTGAGCAAAACTAGTAGTGGCTGGAGGTGGGGCGACGGCAGCAGATAAAACGGACGGGGGATTCGTGGGGGTGCTGGAAGGGGGGGCGGAACGGGGAGTGGGGGCCGTGGTCAAAATACCACCAACAGGTGGAACGGCAGCGCGTCTCCTCTCCGTCATTCTAACACGTACCGCCTCCTGGACTTCCTCGGGAGAGGCCAGTTGGCGTTTACCTAAAGCTGACCTTGGCGGTGATACGGAACGCGGGGGGATCGGGGGGGTGGATACGAAACCACCTTCTCTCGGCGGGGACCTAGCTAGGGAGTGCCGCGGACTAAATCCGGACTCCCTGTGGAGGTCGACCAAGATTGACATCTCTTCCTCTTTCCTGGTCATTTCCGCCTCAATGGCCGCCTTCGCGGCGGCCTCCTCCTCCTCCATGTCCCCCTACGTCGGGCACACGGAGCACGGAACACACAATACGAATAAAACTTACACTAAACTTGCACAATAATAATTACAAAAATTCAACAAAAAATTTTTGTCCTAAGAAGAGAACGTTCGTGTCTCCTTATTTTTCTAAGATTTTAGGTACGCGGCGCAAACGTACAGGTCGCCACCCCAGTATAAGAGGTCGGCCACACACTACGAAAAATTTTCTAGAACTTACAGGTGCCAGAACCGTGATAGTTGGTACCTGTCAACTGTCAAAAATGACACTGACGCGACAACTTCACCCAAACAATGACAGATGTCAAAGTTTAAGTGACGGCTCCGAAATGACAATGTCAAAACTGACAGCCGTCTGTCAAAAGTGACAGAAGCTGTCAGTGACAAAAAGCTGTCAACCAGAGACAAAGATGATGACACAGACAATAAAATTAAAACACTAAAAGTAACAAAATAGCGAACGTCGCAAACGTCACACACGTCACTGTCAACAATGACAGAGAGCTGTCAAAGAGACCATACACCGATTAAAATTAAAAAGAAACAAACAAAACAAAATGGCGGACGTCCAGACGTCACAAACGTCACGTAATTGACACTGACACTGTCAAATGTCAAATCATGCACGTGGGTAGCACGTGCTATGAACCTAACCTAAAAGACACCACGTAAAATACTTTCAAACACTGAAATAAGTCCTGAAAACGGACCACAGGCACAAAAATAAAGTACTCCCTTAGGGGGCCACTCCTGTACTCAACCCAATCCAGGGGCGAGTCCCAGGGGGCTATGATCCTGCGGGAATAGCACTACACAAAGCACTATCACTATCTCACAAGCTTTAAGACACTTTAAAAATAACAAAACTACGCTAAATCAACAAAATAACAAAACACAATCACAATATAAGCGAATATAACTGATATAAACTAGAAAACACGAAAATTGTGGAAAAATAGATTTTCACAAAAAATCAAGCGCGGAGCACACTTCGGCACGTCTGCACAGTAGCGCATCCGAACGCGAAGTAGGATAGGACGCGAAACACGGATCGAGCAGTAGGGAATAACACATCTTCAAGAATTTCTTTGTACCCTTGACCATTTAGTCGACCCCCTATCTCCACCAATTCACCAGGACCCTCTGCTGATATCCAACCCCAGAACCCTAAAGTAATACGGCCACTTCTATTATTGGGCAGTACATTTTGCTCTTCGTACCTCGTATTGTTTACTCTCCATAATGAGAGACGCCCGTGTGCCGAAAAACAAAAGACTTTTTCGTCCAGGAATGCAACTCTGTCAAAGTCATGGTTGAGGTACCGAAGAGCAAATTGTAGTCGTAGTTCTTTGTGTCTCTGTGTCAGATAGGGTTTCTTCGCAGGCACCCGATGTTTAAGGCCGGCCTCGTTAAGGCGGCGTCTTACAGTACCCTGAGACACTTGGTTTAGGACGGCCAATTGTGAAGTGTTGATAAAACGATCTGCACGTGCATGTCGGACAATTGCAGAATCTTGGGAAGCGCTGGTTTTTCGTGGTCGACCGAATGACACGTGCTTCACAACATCTCCTTCTTCACGCCATCTTCCAATCCACAACCTCACAGTATTTGTCTAAAAAATATATATGAAAATAAAATTTTATTTATAGCCAGATAATAATAATGTATCGAACTTAGAATGTATACTTACGCTTATGCCAAGTTCATCTGATATATCAGTATTACTCACACCTTCCTTGTGTAAGTTTATGATGGAGTGCTTCGTTTGCTCGTCAATACGATATGGAGCCATGTCTTTTTAGAAAATGATTGAATTATATTTAAAACAAATATGCATGAAATGGTACCTGTATATTTCAAATTTTTGCTGACATGAATGACAGTATTTATTTAATCATAACTTCTTCATGACTTATGTCTAAAGTAAAAGGAAGTAATTTTTTTTTCTCAATTCATTTCCTATTCTTTTGACTTTCCTCTATGGAGTCTACTAGCATATCACAAAAAGTGGCGTTATGTATGACGCCTCCTTGTTGTTCACCCTTTTGAAGGATTCACTGTTAGGGAAAGTTCAAATAAATGACATGTGAATAAACCTATACCTACTGTTTTGTAAGACCTTGTCCGCGCGGTCATGTAAACTTATCCTTAGAAAATATATTGGTTTCAAAATAGGAGTTCCAAACAAAAGACACGGCAATGACGTCATGCACGAAATGAAAGGGACGCGTCCCTTTCATTTCGTGCATGACCACTATGGAAAATTCAGGTCTTTATTTCTTTATTTCCTGAGATATATAAATGAAACTTTGCATACATATAGTATATAGTATTAGCATTTGTCAACCTTATCAGTCAACAAAATATAGTGGTTGTGCGCGGTTTTACTTGCGATTGAATTGACGATTTCGTCTAAAACCTATTAAAAGTATTTAATTTTAGCTATATGTAATAGCTAAAATTAAATTACTTATTTTACGTTACGTACATAGGTATATACAAAAAATTTAAGATATAGAAATATATTTATTGATGATTTTTTTTTTGTGAATCTTATTTTAAGATTAAATATAATTATAAAGGTACAGTGTCTTTACGACAATTATTAAGTATATACAAGCTTAAATAAGTATACTCTAATAACAAAAATAAAAACAAATGGTAGTATTGAACTCATTCAAGTTCAGGATCCGATATTAGTTCGTTTACTTTTAAGAGGAGCAATGTTTCTTCGTCCAGTTCTTTAACATTTTTAGTGTATGGTTTACGAATACTTGTAATGTATGGATCTGATGTGTAAAGTAACGCATGAAACACGTCTGCATTCGTAGCCGATCTCGAACATTTTCTCGCGTGATGTAGTCTGAATTTTCGATAATCTTTATTTCGAGACTCTTGAGCATCTTCGGAGAGTCCAATGGGTAATAAAGCAAAATGATTTATGATACTTTCGCTGTGAATCAATATTTTATGTACTGATGATGGATATAATACCAGTTGTATTTACTTACATAAATTTCCGCCGTTTCCAAAGCATAAGCCCCAAACTTTTGGCCATCGACCGTAATACCCGATGACATAGCTTGTAAAAGTATATATAACATTTTTGACCTCTTACCACAAAATAACATATTAATTCCAAGTCCGCAAATAACCGCAGCTGATTTTTCCATATGTAATATATTGATAGTTTGTGCACAACATCAGGTAAAATTTACAACTTAGGCACGCTTAGCTAATTGTCAAAACCCTCATAGAAGTTAGAAAAGAACAGTTTTTGTAGGTATTGATATTAAAAAAATATTTTTATTATTATTTTACCTCCAAGGCTTATCTCAATAACTGATTCTTAATTTTAAAGACATGTACCTGCTATGAATAAACTAAAACCTTTATTTCTTTTGCTTGGAATATTAAAATATTAACTTTGAAAATTTAGAACGATAAATAAAAATTTCACAGTATTTTTCAATTGTGGGCTTATAACGTCACTTTCTACGTGTTTATGTACAGTAACCCTATAAAAATGGAAGTGGTAATAAGAGTTCGACTTTCCTAGAATAGAATAAAACAAAAAAAAGCGAAATGAAACATTTCAAAAAAATATTTTTAATCAGCAACAGTAGGGCCGCTTTCCATAGTGGGACGGGTTGAATATATAAGCGATAGAAAATACCTGAATATACCTAAAAGAACCTTAATACCCCAGATTAGTGTTTACTTTTCTTTACCACCAAGATATTATTGATCACTGTAAGCCCTTAGATACCATTTAATAGTTATTCGCGAATATATAATTTGTCATGTTAACACATTACATTTTATAGGGATTATGTTAATTAGATAATATTGATCACTCTGGACGGTACAACAATAAGATAATCTAGCAGCGTATATAAAATTGAATTTGTCTCCCTTAGATAATTTTGACAGTCTTTACACTAGGATCTTTATGAAGCTGACTGTACATCCTATTTTACGAGAAAGATTTTCACTTGGGACATTTGAAACATTGATGGGTGAACTGAGAAGTGACGAAGCAAAGTTCTTCAATTATTTTCGAATGACAACATCCACTTTTGACGATTTACTAGGACGACTTTTACCAGGCATAAGAGTACGAAATACAAGTTTCAGAGAATGTATTTGCCCAGAACAAAGATTGGCCATATGTTTAAGGTAAGAGTGTATTCTTTTGACAATAATTTATTAATTAGAAATACAAATTAGTCATTTAAGTATTTATTTGTACGACGATAATTTCTATGGAAAGGGATAAAAATCAATGGTTGTGTCCTGGAACGTGTTAATAAGAAATGCAAATTAGTAATTTAAGTATTTATTTGTACTCAAACTTAAGTCATTTAAGTATTTATTTGTACTCAAACTTAAAACCCTTCAAAATCTAAATAGTCTGACTCTTGGGAGTATATGGATGGAGTAGATTCTGTTGGCGAAACTGGATTCACTGGATTCGAATTGGATGACTGGGAAGAAGTTGATGGTATAGGTGTTGTTGCCGGTTGGTTGCTACTATTATATTGTGTAGGGTATCCAGAGTGATGATCTTGCGTAGGTGTCCCCTGTTGATTAGGATGTGTGTAGTATCCAGAGTGAGTATACTGATCTGGTCCGGTCATCTGATTATAATGACGCCAATGTCCGTAGTTTGGTCTCTCAAAATTCCTACTTTAAATTTTTTGCAACATTGTCAGGACGCTGGCTTGAAATTCTAAAGTCTCTTCGATAGTTAAAGTGTCCAAGGTTGGTATAATGCCTTTGAAAAAAGAAAGGTGATGGCTTTCTTTTTCTGGTTTCATTCTGGAGTCTAAAAACTTTGACATCTTCTCATTTCCTTCTTTATTATCAATTGTTCTTTTATCTTTAATTAAAGGTGTACGAAAATCTGATTCCATGCCTACTTCAGTCTCGGTTCTTGCTTTTTTTGAACCCGACTCATGAGGCGGTCGAGGTTCGGAGACTTTTTTCAAAAACATTAATTGCTCGTGATATAAATAATTTCGTGTCTTTTTGGACGAAGATCCAGATTTAGACTCATCTTTTTGTTTTTTCACCGTCTTAGGCCACGAATCTCGTACATTATTCCATTTAGTTGAAATCAGTTTTCCTGAAATAAATAAAAAAACTGAATAGAATTTGTTTATTAGTGACGTATAATGTAACTAGCTTTCCGCCCGCGGCTTCGCCCGCGTGGAATTCGGTTATATCGCGTTTTTTATATTTTCCCGTGGGAATGAGAAATTTTCCCCTCCATCCCTTCAACTATCTCCACTTAAAAAATCACGTCAATCTGTCGCTCCGTTTTGCCGTGAAAGAAAGACAAACAGACAGACAGACACACTTTCCCATTTATAATATTAGTAAGTATAGATATGTAGTAAAAAAGATACTTTTTTTTCAGATATTTAGCTTCAGGATGTTCATTCAAAGAAATACATTACTCATACAGAGTGGGCGTTTCGACAATAAGTAAAATAATAAAATAAATGAGCCACGTCATTTGGGAAAACCTACACACAGATTTCCTTAAGCTGCCTGATACTGAGAGAGAATGGGAGGACATCGCTTTAAGATTCGAAAGAAAAGCCAACTTTCCTCACTGTATTGGAGCAGTAGATGGCAAACATATTAGAATTTTGAAGCCAGCCAAGAGTGGTTCTATGTTCTTTAATTACAAGGAATATTATTCTTTTGTTTTAATGGCAGTTGTCGATTCAGAGTACCGATTTATTTTTATCAGTGTGGGCTCGTATGGCAAGGAATGCGATTCCACTATATTAAAGGATAGTACATTTTGGAAAAAGATCAATGATGGTACTTTAAATGTACCAAAGCCTAGACCACTTCATACAAACATGCACGAGGAATTACCGTTTATACTAGTTGGCGATGAAGGCTTTGCTTTAACACCTAATCTCCTGCGTCCGTACGGAGGTACACATTTGAATAATGATAAAAAGATTTTTAACTATAGATTAAGTCGAGCAAGAAGGTACGTTGAGTGCGCTTTTGGTATTCTAGCAAATAAGTGGCGAATACTCCATCGGCCTATAGATCTGAACGTAGACATAGCAGTTCAAGTAATTAAAGCTTGTACAGTCTTACATAATTTTGTTCGAGAAAAAGACGGTATAAATTTTGAAAGTCACCAAAATATTGAAAATGGTCAAGAACAAGATACGAGACCCGTGGATCGAAATGGGTCGACTCAAGGTGGCCCTAATGCCAATGCTATACGGACAGCATTTACTAATTATTTTTGTTCGGATATTGGTTCCGTTCCGTGGCAGGCAGCAGCTATAAATTAAATTTTGTGAATGCATTTTTATCAATAAAAATATTTAAAAAACTCACCGTACTGTTTTCTTTCTTTTTCGTCTAGTTCGTCGAAGTTTGGTTTAAGTATTAAACATACTTCACGCCATGCTGTTAACTTTAAGTTCTTGTCTTTATAGACATCTTCGGTCTTGTCCCACAGAACAGGTCTCTCTTGGACAAGCGTTATTAAAGTTTCTATTTGAATGTCGTTCATGGTACACGTCTACTTTACTCAGAAAATGCGAGCCGAATGAAGTGCGGGGAGCACGGGCGGGGCGAGGCGGGAAACACGGGCGCGGCGGGGTGGGCCGCAACTCGTTCACATTACTCCGGTCCGGTGAATTTGCCGGCATTTTGTAGCGACAAAACGCTCGGTAAAAATGGCGGGCTCGGCGAAAAAGCCGGATCCGGGATAATGTGAATAGCTTCATACAAATTGTACCGCCGCTAGGCCTTCCGGCGATTTTACTGGACCGGGAGATCTGCCGCTCCGGCATTATGGGAACCCGGCCTAACGAAAAAAAATTCAATATCAATATAATTATATAATTTGTTCAGTAAAACTAAAGACTAAAAGGGAAGATGACATTGTAATTGCTTTGCATTAAACCTACGATCAAGAGATATAACAATTATTATTAAGAACGTAAAAAAGCCAAGATTTTATCGAGAAAGTGATTTACTGTTATATCTCTTGACAATAATTGCAAACGTGATTTTAGTACAAAGTTATCCTTCTCTCTATCTACTTTTTTCCGTTTCGGTTGTATGCTTGAATTAAATCTTTCAAGTTGACTTTTCCTAAAAGCGGAGAATTGAGCATCATCGTGCAAACAATTTAAGACGGTTAGAAAATTGCCTTGATTTTTACAATTTTTTGTATTCATTTTATAATTCCATCCTTCCACGACATTGTTTGTTCGATGTAGACCATAGTTACACGTTGCTTCTCTTTGGTTCATTTTTTTTAACAAAGATTTAAATTATTTTATTTTTTCACAATTCAGTTGAAATACAAATGTAAGCAATCAAAGCTTTATTATGACATAATTTGAAAATATTCATTGACGTCAATGACATCGTTATCATTTGTGGCCAGTACATTTCCTCATCAAAGAGGTTTTGAAATAAGTACGTTCATGTAACGTTAATGTATGAAACTTCTTATTATTGACTGTTGCATCTTAATCGATCGATAAACACCTGAAAAGATGTTTCTTCCGAATGTTGTTTATTCCTAGCATTGATGTGACAACGCTGGCCTACAGCGTATTAAAAATATAAAAATATTGAAGATTCGACGGTGGTTCGCAAGTCTCGGTAGCTCAGTGGTTAGAGCATTGGACCTGATTTCCATTTCGAGTCCCATCTAAGAATTCACTTGTGGCCGAGTTGTGTTTTCCAATAATTTTCTATTAAAAATTTATCATAAGTATAACAATCGCATTGAAAAATGCAAAAATTCAAAAATCATAAACCTCTTACTAACTCTTAGAGAATAAACCATACAAGTACACTATATTTTTAAATAATGTAACTACTTGGAATAAAAATGTCCAACTAGTTACATTAAAATAATATTTTTAAATAATGTAACTACTTGGAATAAAAATGTCCAACTAGAATGTATGAATGAATGTATTTATGTATGTGTGTCGGTGGCGCTGTGGCTAGGGCGGTTTCATCTCATCCGGGAGGCGCCGGTGAAATAGACTGGACTGGACTGGTGAACTGGACTGAACTGGACCGATGGATTGGACTGGTGGACTGGGCTGGATTGGACTAGTGGACTGGGCTGGACTGCATTTTTACAAATGAAATAATGCTGTAAAGCAGGAAAGAATGGGAGTTAAAGATGATTCATTACGTGAAATATGTTTGTATGTTTGTATGTATGTATGTAAAAGTAAAAAAAAGTAAGAGCATACTAAATCAACCTTTATTTTGGTAACTTCGGCATGATTTTGCCATTCATTAAGTAGTAATCATACAATTTCTTCAAAGTATAGAAGTAGGAATACTTTTAAAAATTTGTCAAATCATTGTCAGTATCACTCAATACTGGTGTTGTCAGCTGTCTGGAATTCCTTTCTGTATCATAGTTCGTTGTAGAAGTGTATCCAGAAGGTCCTGCAGTTGAATAATTTCCAGAAGGTCCTGCAGTTGAATAATTTCCAGAAGGTCCTGCAGTTGAATAATTTCCAGAAGGTCCTGCAGTTGAATAATTATTACTGCCTTTTTCATTAATTTCTCGGAGTTCCATTTGTGAAACGATATTAAAAATTTCAGATTTGATTATTGCTCTGTTGTATTCATTAAATTTCTTCATACCATTAAATTTTTTTTCAATATCATCTTCCTCCATTTTTTCAACTTTTTCTTTTAATATATATTTCATTAACAATGACGATGCAGAAGATCCGTCTTCCCCAAGTACCCTTGGCCTTTTTATATTTGGGAACTTGGATGTCTTTGTAGAGGAGCCAGATGTTGGACGATCTTCTATTATTGAAGTATCTGATTGGTAATCCGGAGCAGACAATTGAGAATCTTCATTGGCAGTACTTTCCTGATCACTATCTCTGAGTAGTGAAGATACAGTTGCTCTTTCTTTATAATATGGTATCAAAAAACTCATTTCATCCTCATATTTCCATTTTTTAGCAGAAACTGCAGCTTGGCCACTTTTGGTAGTTTTTTTCTTAATAGCCCTACGATGAGCTTCCCTTAAATTGGACCATGTTTTCTTGCATATTGATACTGAAAAATGAAATAGTCATTATACATTGTGTAACAAAAAGGTAGAATGGAATAGAATAAAGTTGTTGTTTGTTGTTGTTGTTTTAGGTGTAGTAATATTTCAAGACATGATATTTAAAAAAAGTTGTTGGGGAAATTGTTTAGTATCGAGTCAGAATTTAGTACATTTTTGTTATACCCTATTTTGTTTAATACAATCTTAAAAACTTTTTTGTTTCAGATATTTGACAAGCGGCACTTCAGTCAGAAATTTATCATCAAGCTTTAGATTAGGTGAAACGACTATTAGGTCAATAATTAAGGAGGTGTGCAAAGCTATTATAGACAAAATGATGGGTGTTTTTATGCCAACGCCTGCTGCTGAAGATTGGGAAAAAATTGCGGAAGGGTTTAATGACAGGTGGAATTTCCCAAACTGCATTGGTGCCATAGATGGCAAACATATAAATATAATAGCTCCACCTAACAGCGGATCGCTCTACTACAACTATAAAAAACATTTTTCGATAGTTCTCTTGGCCATAGTTGATGATAAATATAGATTTACAGTTGTTGACATCGGTACTTATGGCAAAAACAGTGACGGTGGTATTTTTGCATCTTCAAAAATTGGAAAACGAATTCAAAATAATAGGTTCAATATTCCAAATGACAAAGCATTACCCGGGACAAACGTAGCACTTCCACATGTTTTTGTGGGGGATGAGGCTTTTCCATTACAAAAGAACTTATTGAGGCCATATTCTCGTTCTCGAAACCCATCTCAGGACCAAAAAGAATTTAACAACCGACTGTCACGCGCACGCAAGGTAGTTGAAGCTGCATTCGGAATATTATACCAAAAATTTGAAATATACAACAAAAATATTCGTTTAAGTCCAGACGTTGTTGATAATGTTGTTTTGACAACATGTATATTGCATAACGTAATACGAACTTATAATATCGAATGCAATGAACAGTATTGCCCCAGTCGCAGGTCAGCGCATCAAAACCTACATCGGCAGGCATTCAGTGGTTTGCTGCTTATTTCAAATCATCGGTTGGACAGCTTCTATGCAATACTTAATATGTTTACTAAATTACGTTTTTTAAAGCCTGACCAGAAAAATAAAAAACCTCTCCATAGTGTGGAATTTTTAAGAACTAATTTTCGTCATACAATTTGTTAGAAGATTGACAGTTAAAACACGAAAGCGACCTCCTGACATTTTTTTTTATATTTCTGGTCAGGCATAACATGCACTAATCTTCTCATTATGTACATGTATAATTAATAACGAATTATGTTTCACGTAATAACGTTTGAAATAATATCCATTTGGTCTCTTGTTCATTTAATGTTGGTACTTTGTAGGTAAGATGTAGATTAGATATAGCAATGTATATCAAATTAACATTAGACCAAATATTATTAATATTCGTAATAACATTTGGTATATCTGTAATAAATAAATATTACCTGGTACCGCTAAGGTGTTGCTTACTTCCATCCACGCTTCTTCCTTTTTTATAGTATCACTGTACTTTGAGTAACTAAGATCATATAATAATTTATATTTACGAACTTCTTTAATAAGTTTTTCTTTATTCATTTTGTAAGAAAAACGATACCGTAAAACGGGGTGAATAGATAGGTCTTCGAACTTTGGTAACAATTTTCGTAACGTTGCAGAATTGATACCAATTTTTTTAAACATGTATTTTTTGAGTCTTAGACCAAACTATTGAAATAAATTTGTTTCTATTCGGATATGTTTGTAGTTAAGGCGCTACTCGGAAAAAGTATGGACTTTTTGATATAAAAATATAGCACGGTTACATTTGTTACAAATCTGGTAATAACATAAAAATTTCTTCATACCTTTATCTAGATTCGTATAGTTTCAAAAACACGATTTTATGATTTTGCCTCGACACTTTTTCTTTTCGAAAATACCTCTAAAAACACGAAAATTCAAGAATATTCTTAAATAGGGTTACTTACACTATTGGAAATTGGTTTAATAAGTGGACTCCAATAATATTTAGGATCGTATAGAAGCATTTTTTAAAAAATCGCTGTAGTTTTTTAATACGAAGTGATTTTGTGTTATTTTGCTCAAAGTCAATATCATTTATTCAGTCTAGGCTGTTACAAGCACTTATGAACGTCAAAGAAGCTACGCCATCGGTTCACAAACCCTACGGCGGGAGACCTTGTAACGAGAAGAACCGGCAAGAAACTCGTCAAGGGCTGTTTTTTTCTCCCTGTTTTATTTCATACAGAGTCGCCAAATTGAAAAGTGACCTTAACATATCAGTAAGGTCAATTTCCATCACAAAAGGAAAATACTAATTAAAATATTACATTTTATGGTTATTGTAAACGTAAACAATTTTTTACTGGCAAAGAAAGACTTGTCTATCATACATTACAACATTTCCCGCACCACAAGACTACTACACTGCAAGTTGTGAGGTACATACAGGTCAGTATCAATTTATTTTAGATAAAAATATTTAGGCTTTAAGCACAGCATTAAGATAAGCAGACTGAGGTAGACCCATTTCCGCTGGCGGCACCCGTTCACGAGCATGACGCATGAACCAGCCATCGCTTCGCTCAACCATATTTTAGGGAACGTAACGACCCGCCTCACACGACACCGCCGAAGAAACGTTTGAGTGAGCATGACGTACTTCAGGTACTTATGTTAAGCTGTATAAATATAAAAAAATACAATGGCAACAGCAAAAAAATAAAGATAAAGTGCTTTAATGTAAGACACAACACAACCTACAATGTCACTAGAAAACGCATCAGCTGGGTCACAATCTCAATCGTAATTAAAGTTAAAAAAATAAATAAAAAAAAGCTTTTATATATGCTATAAGCTAAGCTATAAGCTTTATATATTTGGAATGATTGAAAACATTATTTACCTTTATTTACTCTGATCAAGCAGTGCCACGCATCTCAACTCAAAACATCATAAATAACATAAAATCAAAACAACATAATATCTCTACACATTTTAACACAAGCAAACATGAGCAGACCCATCCCGCTGGCAGCACCCGTTCACGAGCATGACGCATGAACCAGCCATCGCTTCGCTCAATTAGGGAACGTAGCGACCCGCCTCACACGACACCACCGCAGAAATGTTTACAGAGAGCATGACATACCCAAGCAACCTGTGTTAAAAGTTGAATCTAATACTTTACTAAACATTAATTGAATGACACTACAATTTCGAAAAAATAAAACTAAATATTTATGACCAAGCTGTCTCGTCATTCAAGTAATCTTTTATAGTATAATATCCTTTTTTAAGAAGACAATCTTTTACATTCATCTTAAACTTTTCGAAAGGCAAATCCAAAATATTATCTGGAATTTTATTATAGATACGTATACCTAGCCCCATAAAAGATCCAAGGACCTTCTTTAATCGGTACCGAGGCATAACAAGTTTATTTCTATTTCTAGTATTGCGATCGTGCAAATCACCATGTTTGATATACAGGTTGATATTACGCCGTACAAAAAGAATACAATTTAAAATAAATTGAGAAGCAGCTGTCAGTATACCAATTTCTTTAAATTTTTCCCGAAGAGATGTTCTGGAACCCAGTTGATAAATGGCCCTTATAGCTCGTTTTTGTAGTATAAATATTGTATTAATGTCAGCTGCTACTCCCCACATAAGAATACCATACGACATGATGCTGTGAAAATTACTGAAGTACACAGTCCTAGCAGTTTCTATATCAGTCATTTGTCTGACTTTTCTCACAGCGTAGGCAGCAGAACTAAGCTTGCCAGCTAGTATTGCAATATGTGGACTCCATTGAAGTTTACAGTCCATAGTTACACCCAGAAAGACTGTTGATTCTACTAAATCTAATTTTTCATTGTTCATAACAATTTCCATGGGTACTTTCTGAACATTTGGTAAAGAAAAAAGAACGCATTTAGTTTTATTTGCATTAAGCTGTAGATTATTATAATTAAACCAAGCTAGTACTTGCGAAAGTGTTTTGTTTACATCGTCAAAATCAGTTTTATTCCTATCAATGTTAAATATTAAAGAAGTATCATCAAAATATATATAATCTGCAAAATCGGTCTCGCTCCCGTGCGCGTCGTTTTCTCATTGCTATCTCGCTTCAGCATATTTTTTTCGAGTATCGCCTTAATAAAAAAAGACTTAAAATATACGTGATTTCTAATTAGCACCCATCATGGGACAATAGACACACCTGAGGGGTGATTAAAAAAATTTCGTAGGGCTGCCTCATTGTAGTTTCCCTAAATATTTTTTTAGGATTAAGGCAAGCAAACTCGAGAAGGTATCTTTAATTATTAGTTTAAAGTAAAATTATAATTTCAAATAGAAATCATCAATGATAAAATTAGGTTATAAAAATAAAATAAAAAATTAATAAAAATGTCATAAATTTAGAGTGTATCACGAAAACAAAACTAGAAAAAAATGCACTTGACTTTAAAATAATATTCTTTATATTACTTAAATCAATCAGGAATTATAATCAATATCATTGAAAATCAACAATTATTTATAATAATTACTAATATCAACATAATTATCCTAAACTTGTATTAAAACAAAATAATGCACTTTGCCTCTTCCATATTAAAATTATAATTAAATATTAATTAAAATTAAAAAATGTAAATAATCAACTATCATAGAATCAGTCATTATTAAAAATGAACATAGCAACATCATCTTAACAAACTTAAACATGAAACTCAAAAACAAAACTGAAAATTGCACTTTGAATTAAAATAACATTTTTCACACATCAAATCAGTCGTTTCATTAATATTATCAAAATATAAAAAAAATATCAGTCGTTTATGAAAAAATTGTTACCATCCTTTATCAAATTATTAAAATTTGTCATCGGTCAAATACCTTAAAATATCTGCAACATTTTTGTAATAACTTCCTCGTCGTACAGGTACTTCTTTAATATTTTTAGCTCTTTGGGTTTTTTCTTTTTTTATGTTTATTACTGTATTAAAAGGTATTTTTTTAAACTTACGTAGATTCACTCCACAACTAGCATTCTCCACTTTTTCTACAGAAATAATTTCAATTTTCTTATCTTCGACTTATTTCTCTTCCCTTTTTTTTAGCGGCTCTATGAATTCATTAAATATGTCTTCTGTTCCTATATCAGGTAAGATACACTTCTATCAATGTAGTTGTTAATAAGTAGTTCTGCATCTTCTTGTTGTTGAGAATCATTGACGATAGCATATTCATCCACACATACTACAGGTAGTAGATTTATGTCTATTTCTTTATTTTTTTTATCTGAATCTAACACACTCCTTTTAGATTCCGACCTATCTTTGATCATCAAATCTTTTTTCAGTGTGTCTATTAGTTGTTGTGCTTCCTTTATCTTCTAAGATTTACTTATTATTACATTTTTAGGGTCAGTGTTTTCAATTTCTTTGTTTTCAGAGTCGTTACTTTCGGGATCGATAATAACAGATTTTCCAGGAATAACTATTACCTTCTTTTTTTGTTGCCTTGTTTATATATTTTTACTGTCTTATTCGTAATTTCGTGTTCAGATGTACTTTCTAAATTATCATCATCTATGTTTCCTAAACTTTTTCCAGCTTCTGCATTTAATTTTCGTTTACGTGTTGGTTCCTTAATGTTCATTGTGCCATATCTCATTTGTTTAAGTATTTGCAAGACTGATTTGTCAACAGCATATCTTGATTTATCAGGGTCTTCATTTTCGGTATTTGGAAGTCTTGATAGGACTTGATCGCGATCAACAGGAATAATACCTGCTTTTCGAAAACCAGCTTTAAGGTTTGTCTCAACATTCTCTGACAATTCATTTATAAGTACTTTTAAAAATCTTGGGAAGCATCCTTTCGGTACTGAAGCTTGGGTTCTGCCATCTGTTTTTTTCCATTTTAATAAAATGTTTCTCCATGCAATTTTCATATGCCTAAAAAAGCGATATCTAAGGGCTGCGTTAAATGGGTAGAATTTGCTGGCAGAAATATAAATGAAATATTGTGTTTTTCACAGATTCTAATTACTTCTATTGATAAATGCGATGATAAACCTATCAGAACTTTTTTTCCAGATTTATCTTTAAAGAATGGAATAATAATGGACTTAATATAATCTTCAAAAGTGCTGCCATCAATCCATCCAGATGCAGTTCTATTGAAGCATGCGCCTTTAAGTCCACCTGTAGCCCAAGTATCATAAATATTGTTGGCCTTATAAATTACATATGGGAGGCAGAAGCTCTCCTGCAGCTGTACCAGCCATCATTATAGATATTGAAGATTTCGACTGATTAAGAACTCTTTCAGGGTACTTAGTTCCCCTTTTCACTATAACCTTCTTGCGTCCAGGGTCATCACTGAGGTTCGTTTCATCATAGTTAATTATATTTTTTGGATCAATTTATTTCAGTGATTCCTCTAACTCCCCAAAGTATTCTTTAATTGTATCAGGTGAAACTTGAGCCCTCGACTTTTTTATGTTTTGACACATTCTCAAAGAAATGGAATTTTGATGTCTTTTTAAAAATCTTGTGGCAAAATCTGGTCCAGGCATGTTGTTTTTGAAACGTTTGTGTGTGATACCTAGATTATCCAAATACAATTTAATTACAATTCTTAAATCATAAGTAGCCCCAATTGCCGCAAATATTCAAATAATTTACGATGCGTTCTGTGTCTTCATCTAAAGCATTTTGCCCACCTTGTGTTTTCATAGTTTTCTTATTATGTCGGTATAGCACTGATTTGTTTATGTTACATTTTTCTGCAATAGAGGCTAATGAACACTTTGGAGTTGTTTCAAACTCTTCCAAAGCTTGTTTAATTGTATTAGGGTCATAATTGCGATACTGCTTACCCCGTGGATCGGGCTTATAGTTTCGAGGCATTTTTGTACCTGAGAAATAAAACAATGTAAATATTAACAAAAATAAATTAAAAACCTTATTTTTCATTTATGAATGAATTAAATAAAAAAAATATTGAATGGATTAAAAAATAATCAAGAAATAAAGAAGAATAAAGAAAGAAGAATTAAAAACTCTTTATGTAACTAAAAGTGAAATTTGAACTGTAGGTAACTACTACAAACTTTGTGGCAGCCCTGACATAATCATGGCTAATCACCCCTCTTCCGTAACTAATCACCCCTTTGCTGTGTCTATTAACCATATTTGCGTGCCTATTAACCCCTCAGGCGTGTCTATTCACCCCTTTCGTGTATCTATCTAATCACCTCGAAAAATTTTAGAAAACAAGGCTTACGAAATAAGATCAATTTTATATAATAATGCATATTCTTACCTTAATAATTATAGCACAATATATTAATAACTGCACTGACCGTAATTTGAAGATATCTTTAAACTATTATGGCCAAAATTCACCGAAATGTTGAGGTTCAAACTCACTCGTACATAACAACTTGTTTTCTTGTCAACTTTGACATTATGTTTTGACGTTTTTAAGCAATGTTGCCACAAATAAAAAGTTGCCAGAGTAAGAAAAATTACACCAACAAATTATTAAAGCTGCGGGTTTTTTTACTGGGGATACCGAGTTTGCCATAAAAAACCTTAAAAATTATCCCAAGATTTTTCTCTATTCCCCCCGTCAGTTCTATTCACCCCGTTTGACGGTACGTCCGACTCGTTCAAAACAAAGGCTGGGAATGAAGGGATGGTGGGGAGCGGCGCGTCGCCAACGTATCGTCCTCGCGTGAATCACTCGCGGGTAGCGCGCGGTCCAATCGGGACCCGCGCGTTGGCAATGCGCTGTCAACGCAAAGCAAGCATGCGAGCAACGAGTTGTCACCTAGTGGTCCACCCGCCGTCCGCGCGTGGACGACTTACGACCCAGGCGATCCGGTGACGCTACGGAGTTGATGTAGTGAGCGCATGTCCATGCAAGTTAATATAAAGAATAGTAACAGCACAAGGCGAGGCGGTGCTGAGTGGGTGCCGGGTGGCTCTAATGAGCTGTGACCCTAAGTATATTCATCATAAAATAATTTTCTGAAGCCAACAATTAAAATTCTTGCAAATTCTTAACTTCCTTAAGTAACAATTTCTTATAAACTAAAAAGTAACATTATCCTCTGGATACATTAATCATAGTTAATGTATGTAATAAACAATTTGAAAATACTTTCATTTATTTGTACTTATAAACTAAATAATAACAAGTATTTATTGGCCATACACACATCTATATATTAACACGTTCCCTGTCCGCTGAGAATATTTCTACAGTGAATATGTGTGAACAGTGAATATTTCTACCGGACGTGAAGGGACTGTACTGTTTCTGCACTGGACGTGCAGGTATAAACTAAAGAAAAACGCCGGGACGTACGAAAAAATGTTTTAATTTTTCTAAGAAATAACAAATTTTACTTATTATGACTTTTTTGAAACAGCATAAACAAAACGATTTTTTGCATTGCAAACACTCAGTATCCACTCGTTTCACTCTTTTAGCAGCAATTTGCCAGTTTGTACCTTCTTTTCGCAAGTCTTCGTAGCATCCATGGCATCGTTTTCGGACAATTTTATTGTCCTCTTTCCTCGGAATTTTAGACAGAAAGTGCTGAATTGTGATCGAGCTAGTAGATGGTCTTGGACTATTAGTCAATGAAATTGCACTTGCATCTGATGCATTGTTCAATTGCAAGAACTCCCTAATAATTTATTATTGCATCATCCCGCTTTACAAATTCTAGTCTTCTTTCTGTTGATCTACATTTTTTTTCTCTATCAACTAAAATGTTTAACAAGCGTAATAAAGATTTGGGGAGTCGTCTCTTCACGTCCTTGTTTAATTGAGAATTCCAACTTTCCACAACGTTATTTGTGCGGTGTCTCTCACCATATACGTTCCACTGGGAAATTGCTTCATTTTTTAGCCAAGTCCTTTCAATATATTTTATGAAAACCTTGATTTTTATAGTGTCGGGACTTTCATTTATTATGTATTCTACACCAGTACTTAACTGATCTAATGGTAGTAAAGGCAAGGCAGTAAATAAACCAACGATGTGCCGTTCATGTTTGGATTTAATTTTCATATATTTAGATTTTTTCCAGATGCTTTTTGTGAAATGATATTATCACTTTTTAAATGAACTGTCGGAAAAAAAGACTGCAATTGCTACCTCAAAATCTAAGTGAATTTTGATAGGTGACCATTCTCTTATTTGGGCTATAATAATATGAAATAAAGCTGTGTAAAACTCTTGAGTTTTGCGAGTCATCAATGCGTAAATAAGCGGAATAACGTGTGTTTTCGACGGTGAGTCAGATATATCACCGTGAATAGATAGTAGTTGTGTGAATGGAGCTGGGCAGCTTTGAACTGTACCGTCGATAAAAAACTCTTCAATATTCTTAATATTATGTCGGTTTTCTTCAGAACAAAATATTATTATCCCACAATCTTAGTAGTAGTACTCAGCTAGTACAAAGTCTGAAACCTTCGATGGAATAGTCACTGCTGCGACGTTTTTAAAATTAGTTTTACTACGACAAGTGTACAAAGAGGTTTGTACACTTTTAAAGGCAGACAATGGTGATACGAAATTAATACCCTGATTTTCCAATTCAGTTATACCTTTTTTTTAAAATTTGTGTTACTGCTGCGTCTGTCAAACGTGTTTCTTCTTTCATTTTATCAATGGACTCGTCGATTTTATTTTTACAATAATTAATTTCACATGAATGATTGTTACTTTTTACAATTTGTTTACCCTGAAATGTAAAAAAGGAAAAAAAAAATCACATAGATATAAAGGCATACCAACCAAAGCAATGTGTCTAGCTAGTACTTGTAGATATCTAGATATCTATCTACGCTAAAAGTAAATCAAAATCTGTAAAAACCGTAATTACATTAAGAGTTTACCGTCCCACGGCATTTTATTTTCTTAGCTTGGCTACACTTCCAAACGACATTTCCGCTTTTGTACACCGTATGCTTATAGTATTGTCTTCCTTCCCATAGCAATACGGTCCCACCCTTTCTTTCAATAAACGAAATTTCTTCTTCCATACCTGATATTTTTTCTTATTAATTTATTATTTACTTTTATACCAGGCTTTCGGGGATATCAAGCCTTAAGTATTAATAACATTGACATTTTATTTATCATCGACTTCACTACACACTCCAAAAAATTTGGCTATGCGGTAAAAAAATATATAGGAGGGATCCACAAACGTAGATGATAATGGGACTACGAAAAACAGTACTCACTCCCTCGTGGTCCCATTAAATAATAATGGGACTACGAGAACCAATTATCCCTCGTGGTCCCATTAATGGGACAAAATCATGGGACCACGAGAAAACACCCATTAGAAGCCCTTCGTCCATGTTGGTAACTAGATTTACCTAATCAGTTACAAGAGATTTTTTTTCGTTGTTTGGTAACTAGTAAGAGAAGAATTATTTTTCTATATTTGTAACTATTTGTAACCAGTTGCAAGATTAGATTTTTTTTCGTTATTTCGTAACTAATTATGAGACAAGAATTATTTTTCCATATTTGTAAGTAATTACAAGAAAAATCATGCATTTCACGAACTTTAATAGATACAAAGACCGATGCCCACTTTTCCTTTATTGAGAATATTAAGCTTGGCGCCTTGATCAACAATAATAAGTACCAGATTGGATAAAATGAAGTTTTATTTATTAGTATACAGAATATTACAGTGAACAAT
Organism: Chrysoteuchia culmella; assembly: GCA_910589605.1. Taxonomy (NCBI): domain Eukaryota; kingdom Metazoa; phylum Arthropoda; class Insecta; order Lepidoptera; family Crambidae; genus Chrysoteuchia; species Chrysoteuchia culmella. Next base: position 3,637,159 of record OU342663.1, read on the forward strand.
TACATCCCTTACACCAAATACTAATGCCAATAAAATGTGCTCGAAAACTTTTAAAATATGTGATCCGATTACCTACTGACGATACAAAAATGCCAAGCTGACAAATCAGGTTTTAAGTAGTACCAAAGTGTTTACAATGAACGATTCAAGTACCAGATTGAAGGCATTTACGGTCAGCCACACATCAAGGCATACTAATCTGTCAAATTTCTTCAGTAGATTCTCAACTTAATGTCAAACTCATAAGGTTTAATATCGATTGGGGAAATTTGACAGATTGGTGTAACCTGATGTGTGTGTGGCTGACTGTACCTATGTGTATTTAAATAACTACGATATTATTGTCCTTATATGTACGGTCGAAGACACGCTTCACGAGCGGTATTTATTTACAATAGACACAAGAACATAAGTTGTATTACAGAGAAATCAGTATCTGTCAGTATTTGTGAAACTCTCTGAAACAATTAGTAAGGCACAGGCCTGGGAATCCAGGGCAATCGTGACAGCCAGTTATAACAGAAACCCTTTTATTAGTTTTAGAGTAACACACTTTGCATCTTTTTCTTAAGGTATTATTATTTCTTTTTGGCAAGTTGGCGGGTAAATGTATTTTTCCCTCTGATAGAGGCCGAGAAAGTTCTGTTATATTCGGCATCGGTAACAATTCCTCCATTACGTTCATTCTAAATTTATACAAGGAGATTTTATTTATAGCGTTTTTTTGCATTAAAAAGTAAATAACCATTTACCAAAGATATTTGTATTAGATGTATTATAACTTTTTTGTACTAGCGCAGTGTCTTGTGCTCACAGCAATAATAACTGAGCATCTGATCATGTCGGTCTATTGCCCGCATATACTTATTATATTTTATTTGTACAGCCGGTTTATATTTTATGGTGCGTACACGGCGACTAGTAGTCCCATGATAATGACTTTTGTGTTCAGTACTTATAAATATTACTTCCCGTTTATCCTGCCATTTGTTGACTATAATTTTTTTATTGTTGTGTACTATACATGATTCGCCGAGTTTAAATTTGGTCATTTTTAATTGTGTTGGATTTCCAATGCGGTTAGGTCTTAGGGTACCAGTCACATACGTGTTTTTGGCTATTAGCTCCTCAGCCAACCCCACGCTGGTATAAAAGTTGTCCAATATAACGCATGCCCTTTATCTATATATTTTTGTATAAGCAGATGTACTACTTTTTTGGTGTGGTTTCTACCTCCTACTTGTATGTCTTGGGACCCTGCTTACACATGAATTTTTAAAATTATACCGTTTGCATCAGCTAAAATATATAACTTAATGCCGTATTTATGTGCTTTACTTTTATTATATTGACGAAAAAACAGTCTCCCTTTCCACAAAATAAGAGATTTGTCAATAGTCAATTCTCTCAATGGGGAGTATACCGCGTTAACTGTGTCATTGAACAATTCAATCAAAGATTTTATTTTATAGATACTTTCCGTCCTATCGTTGTCTTGTACGTTCAAAGCTCTTAAAATTAAAAAAAACCTATCCCTCGACATAAAAAGGCGTGGACTTAGGCGGAAAAAATAGTGCGTGGACCAATAGTCCACCATTCTATTTAACTTTATTGTGCCCATGATTAAAAGTATACCGATAAACGTTTTTAATTCGGCGTGATTTAAATCGGTCCACTTTTTAAAGCGAGAACGTGCAGTAGTCGCTGCTTCTTTCAAATTATTGCCGTACTTATTTGTACAATGCAATATTAAGTCTAAGATCTTGGAATCCAAAAACAAATAGAAACAGTCCAAAGGACTTTGGACGTCTGCATCATATGGCTGAAGGATACCACTTGTTCCTGTAAATGTAAATTTTAACATATTACTGGGATTACCCGGAAACCAGCCAGTTGTTTCTTCGTTGTTGGAGAAATTTCCTCTGGATCTTCTTCCACTTCATCCTGTTCATATGCGTGAGAATCGCCAACATCTTCCTCGTTCGGATTTGCACTACTTAATACATTTAATATTGTTTCGTTATTTCCGCTCAGTATCCCATACAGTTCTTCATCTCCATATAGATCTAAGCCTGGCATGTCATATAACGGCTCACTTTCTTGTGGAGACATCATTCGTTCTAATTCTACACTAACGAGATCTATGGCAGGTGATGGTCCAGGTATGGGCGAACTTGGAGGATCCACATATACATTCAGAGGATCTATGACAGATGATGGTCCAACAATTGGTGAACTTGGAGGATTCATATAAAAATTAAGAGTATCTATGGCGGATGATGGTCCAGGTATGGGCGAACTTGGAGGATCCACATACATGTTCAGAGGATCTATGCCAGATGATGATCCAACAATTGGCGAACTTGGGGGGTCCATATAAAGATTAAGAGTATCTATGTCAGATATGGTCCAGGAATTGGTGAACTTTGAAGATCCGTATATGGGTTCAAAGGATCCATTGTAAATGGGGTTCCGGAGAACTCGAAGAAGGGTATTCCATATTGCTACAAAAGAAATATCAGAATGAAACTCATGTAAATAGTTTGATTTCAACGGTTAAAACGCAAGACTAGTGTAAATAATAAATAAATATCAGACAACATCACACACATTGATCTGGTTCCAAATTCAGTACCGTAAATGCTCCTACTTTGCTCCTATAGGTTGCTTATGATTATACAGGGTTACAGGGAAAGTCGTACTGAATATTAAAGGACGTTATTATTTAGGTCATTTCTGATGAATTTGATCCTATAATATAGTGTCCGAAACTTAACCGTTATGGAGATATTGATATCTTTAAGTTTTTTTTTAAATATCCCAATTTTTTTGCTTTTTTGCCAATCTTTTTATGATTAAGACTTCTAGGGTTCGTTTTTTTATGTATTTAGTTAGAAGACATGACAATGAATAAAAATGATCAACAAAAACTCAACCCTCCATTAACAGCTTAAAATAACTGCATGACAACGGTATAAATTAAGTAATTTTTGCTATGTATTCCTAACTTTGAAGCGCTATGGTAAAAAAAAATTGTATGGAACTTATTCTGCAGATGATTTTAAAAACTTCTACGTCTTCTTAGCTATTCAAAAAGGTATAACACTAGCTATTAAATAGGCAAAACATTGAGCAAATAACAGTTCAGTTAGCAAAAGCTACATTTTCAGTTTGATGTAAAAATAGCTTCAATACGTAAATAAAAAAATAAAAACTGTGATATTTTTATAATTCATGTTCAACATCTACTAGTAATGTACAATACATCGTACAGTAGGAATTTACAATCTTAATAGTCCAAACTGGTATTGCAACATAACGGGGCGTCGATACAAAAGAATCCGATTTACTACCTGGCATCTTTAAAGTCAAAGTCAAAGATTTTTATTCAAATAGACTTATAGATAAGTGCTTTCGAATCGTCCAATTTTTTTTTTCCTACCAGCCATTCAGGACATCTTTTAACTGATAAGAAGAACGGCCGCAAGAAACTTATCAGCTTTAACAGAAGCAACAACATTTACAAAGGAACATGTCGTTGCCAAACACAAATCTACAATCTTGAAACATATTTAATATAAGAGGAAAATTTTCTTATACTCAGTTATTAGAATATTTTCCTTTTATACAATTACAATAGTCATGTTTTATGTTAGTATCACTTCCATGCATTTTGGTCTTTCAAATAATCTTCTACCTTGTAATAACCTTTGCTTAAGAGCGTTTTTTTAACATGTATTTTAAATTTATGCAAAGGCAGCTCAATCACTTGTTGTGGAACTTTATTAAAAAAGGCTATGCCTTTCCCCAAAAACGAGCGACTGCATTTTTCAAGTCGAAATCTTGGAACGGCAAGCTTATTCTTGTTTCTAGTATTAAAATTATGAACATCGCTATGCTTAATAAATAAATCGTGATGTTTCCTTACATATACTATATTATCATAAATGTATTGTCCCGCCAAAGTTAGTATATTAATCTCTTAAAACAATTCTTTAAGAGAATCTCTCTGTCGAAGGTTGTAAATGGCGCGCACAGCTCTTTTTTGAAGTATAAAAACATTTTCTATATTGGCTGCTGAGCCCCACAACAACAGGCCATAGGACATTACACTATGAAAATAACTAAAGTAAACTAGTCTTGCCGTTTCAATATCAGTTAGGAGCCTTATTTTCCTTATTGCGAAAGCCGCAGAACTAAGTCTACTCGACAAGGTTTCAATATGTGAATCCCATTGTAGTTTTGAATCTAATGTAATACCAAGAAATTTAGTACTCTCAACTAACTCTACTACATCCCCATTCAAATTGATGTGCATGTCGACCTGCCCTACATTAGGTAATGTGAATTTAACAAATTTCGTTTTGGTAGGGTTAAGAGACAAATTATTACTGTTGAACCAGTGTGCGACTTGAGAGAGAGCACTATTTACTTCGTCAGAACAGTTGTTTCCTCTATCAATTTTAAAAATTAAAGATGTATCATCTGCAAATAGTACTGTCTCACATAAATTACTCGCGTAGTTAGGGAGATCGTTAATATATATTAAGAACAGCAGAGGGCCCAATATTGAACCTTGGGGCACGCCCATAATAATGGGGGCTCCAGTAGAAGCAGTATTATTTACAATTACTTTTTGATGTCTATTGTGCAAGTATGACTGCAAAAGGCTAACTGATTTTTTAGAGACACCATAATGTTCTAGCTTCTTTAAAAGTGTAACGTGATCAACGCAATCGAAAGCCTTAGACAGGTCACAAAATATACCAATTACGTCTTGCTTGCCCTCCCAAGCCTCAAAAATATGTTTGAGGAGTGCTATTCCAGCATCTGTAGTATTTTTACCTTTAGAAAAGCCGAACTGATTATTATGAAGGATTTGATTTACTGTTAAATAGTCTAATAATTGAGAGTATATAATTTTTCAAAAATTTTACTAAGTGCCGGTAAGACTGATATCGGCCTAAAATTTGTGGGGTCACTTTTGTCACCTGATTTAAAACGAGGAATAAGCTTACTATATTTCATTAAATCGGGAAAAGTACCTTCATCTATGCATTGATTAAAAATGAAAGCTAAATATGGAGCTATTATTTCAATTATAGATTTAATAACGCTGGTTGATATGCCCCATAAATCTTCAGTCTTTTTAATATTTATAGACTTGAAAGCTTTTAAAATGTCTTCACTATTAATATGCTTAAAATTGAAAACTTTATAACACTTCTCAACACATGACTCTAAGAGGGCAGCAGCAACGTTTGGACAGGAATTTAAATTACTGGTAGTTTCTAAGGGTACCCGAGAGAAGAAATCTTCAAAAACACGGGCAACCTCAACGTCAGATTCAATTAATTTATTATCTACTTTAAGGGAGAAGGAGTTTACATTATGTTTAGTTTTCCCAGTTGTTTGGTTAATAATATTCCAAGTAGCCTTTATTTTATTATCCGCTAATTTTATTTTATTTGAAAAGAACATCGCCTTAGCAGCTACCATACATTTCTAAACATTTGAGAATACTTCCTGACATATTCAATAAAATTTGGGTCACAGGAAGTATGCTTTGACGCATAAAGGTCATATAGTTTCCTTCTACTTGTATAAATTCCCGGTGTGGCCCAATCACTAAACTTTACTTTATCCGAATTACCATTGATCACTTTTTTCTTAAACGTTTTACTAAATTCGCCTTCAACCACATGAAATAAATCATTATAAAGGTAATTAGATTCCATAATGGGAACTGGTAAAGACTCAATTTTATTAATCACATTGTTTCTAAATACATCTATGCCCTTTTTAGTTATTGGCCTACATACAATTTTCCGCTTAGGACAGACATGATGGTGCTCTATAGAGGCTAGTTGTCCACTATGGTCAGATTTAATAACATTTATTATAGATGTTTCAGTGACTACACAGTTTGAAAAAATGTTGTCTAAGCAGGTGGCAGATGTGGGTGTTATTCGTGTAGGCTCATTAAAGGTATGTGATAAATTATACGATTTAAATAAATTTAAAAATCTGCTTGAGAGCTTTGACAACTTTGGGTCTAAAATGTCAACATTAAAATCCCCACATATGACAACCTTTTTATTACTTTTACTAGTTATTCTTAAAACTTCCTCCATAGTGGACTCAAACTCTAGGTAATTACTCTGAGGGGGTCTATAAACACATATTACAATTATTTGGTCTAGTTCCACACAAGACAATTCAATTATTCGTTCAATTGAGAGGGATATTATATCTTTGCGCTCTTTGTATTGAAAATTATTATGTAAAATTATAAGAGACCCTCCTCTAATAACAGATTGCCTACTAAATGAACTTACAATACTATAATTATCGATATTTAAAATTAATTCGTGACATTTTAACCAATGCTCAGTGATACACAACACATCAACATTTTCACAGTTTATAAATAAACTAACTTCTAGATCTTTATCAGAAAAGCCTTGTATATTTTGGTGTACAACTCTTAAACAATTAGGCTTTCCTGTTGTCAACACTGGGCTAGAGGGCGCCTCTGTTGTCTCTAATGGTAATTTAAATTAACCAAGTCAGTATTGGGATTCAATAGAATCAAATTACTTGGAAAAGATTCCAAGGTTGTATTAGAAAAGTCTGAATTTAACTGCTCAATAAAAGCAGAGGTTTTTATAGCCAGATTATTGGCTAATTGTTTAAAATAAAAAGATAGCGAAAGCGCTATTTGTCTCATAAAATAAATAGGCAGATAATATTTATCCTTGGTCAAGTTTAAATCCTTAAACAATGTATTTATGTCAATCAAATGTATTTGTTTACTATTATGATAAGCTATTGTACTTAACGTTAAATTTAAATTGTATCTTACTTTATTTTCCAATTGAGAGAAACCTTGACTATAGGGAAATGTAAACATAACTACTTTCCTAACATTTAAGGAGCATATTGAGTTATAGTATGATATTAATTGGTTTTTATTAATATCACCCCTGTCCCCAATCAAAATTACCAAATTTGTATTGTCATCATAAGACTTCTTAACTATTGATTTCATTATACTATTTATAGTACATCCAGGCATACAATAGTTAATAACATTTTCCTTACATTGTTTCTGGAACAATTGGCCTAAGTTTTTTCCAATCTCATCACAGAAAATAATTGTTTTAGTCACACTATTTTTAAAAGGGGATTCATTTAAATTATTGAGTAATACACAATCAGAAATATTAGAGACTGAAGTCTCCAACATCTCCGACCGCGCACCACTCAAGGTCAAGGAGGCCTGTTTACCTACCAGCCCTGAAGGGCTGGCAGGCAAACAAACTTCCGGAGCAGCCTGGCTTAGTGACTGATTATGGCTTAAATGATTGCTGTCAATCATACAACTACATCTGCATTTCTTACCTAGGGACTCAAATCGGTCGGTATTAAAATTACAAAGGTCGATCATGTCATTTGCAGCCAATTTTTGATAATTTAGCTGCTTGCGGGAGAATTCACTAAAGTTAGTGTTCATTTCCCGAAGTGAAAGTTCCAAATTATCAATTTTGTCACTTAATTCAATACCTACAATTTTACTATCTTTATTCTTATTACATGTTTCTTTGGTAATCACTTTTAATTGTTCTAACAATAGTGTACGTTCTTTCTTTAAGTTACCATATTTTTTATAATAATTTTGTCTTTTGATTAATTTCTGTGTTTTCCTTATGTATCTATTAATTTTAATATATTTTTTTAATTTCTTACCGCTACTAAACTGAAAAATACTATTATTGTTTTGAGATGGTTTACTACCATAGTTAACACATTCCAAAGTTGAATTGTCATGTGTTGCAGAACATTGCATTAACTCATTAAAAAGGCTCTGAGAATGCTTTTCTTCTGTTATACATTTAATTTTATTTTCTAAGTTTAGAACTCTCTTTTGAGAAATAGACAAACTTATTTCTAGTTCCGTTATGCGACTCAATGCCTGTTCATGAGTGTCAGAACAAGCCCTAAATGACAGAATAAAGTCTTCCATTTGGTTACACTTGTCCACCACTTCCGCATATTTAACATGAAACTCAGCAAGTTCATTCTTAAGTTCAGAGTTACGAGTAATGGTCTTGAGAATCTCATGCTCGCTGTCCTCTCTTTCCTGTAGTAATGTATCATTCAGTTCTTTTGCTGCCTTGAGGTCCTCCAGAGCGTTCTTGAGCTTAAGCTCCATATCCTTTGCCGATATCCTTCGGGTCATCATAATTGCGAATGAAGGGTGGATGTGACGTTCAATGCAGCTATCACTAAAATATAAAAAAGTGATTACTATATAATAATTAATCAAATAAGTACCTACTACAGGTTTTATTTTCATGAACTGAAATATATTATTTATAACAATAGAGAGAAAACAATGAAAAGGGTCGGGCGGCTGGCCATTTTTTGTGTTCGAGGCACATTTTGGTCTCAGGTGCATGTCAAAACTTGTTTGTATTGTTAGTCTGCTCATGCGATTCTTCCGTGGTAGATGTGTTATTCGTGCTTCTGGTAATTTTCGGTATAAACGCGACTTGGCTTGGATTTTTGGACTGTTTCATCTTCTAACTGTGTGATTTGGCTTGCAACTGGACTTTGATTTGTTTTGTGAACATGGCGACATTTACCAACGAGGAATATGCTGACATCCTAATGTGTTACGGCTTTTGCGGAGGAGTGTCATTACGTGCACGTAATGAATACATGCTAGGGTATCCTACTCGCCGAGTACCTGATATTGGCGTATTTGACAGAGTTTACCGAAGACTACGAGAAACTGGTTCTGTTCAAGTACGACGAACTGACGTGGGACGACCTCGTATTTTTGATGACGACGACGAAGAAAATAATGAAATTCGACGCCTTTTTCAAGCCGACCCAACCACGTCAACAACTGTTGTTGCTCGACGGCTCGGTATTTCCCAGTGGAAAGCCTGGTTCGTAATGCACAGTTCTGGCCAATACCCTTACCATTACACGCCAGTGCACGTAAATGAAGAAGGGGACCCGCTGAGGCGACTAGACTTCTGCAGATTTATGCTAAATGCCGATATTAAGATAAGATAATTAAGATAAGATAATTATTTATTGACTACTAAACACATACATCAAATAAAATTTGACACCGTGACCCGTGGTAGTAAAAACTGTGCTACAGGCCACGGTACTCCCAGGTAGATTAACAAATTAATTTAAGTGTTTTTAAAATTGTGATCTTAATTAAAGTTATAATAGTACAGTAATATTGAATTAAATGCTAACAAACAAATACTTGCTACTGTAACCTTACAAAGAGATTTTCTGTCGTTTCATAATCCAGTTCCCTAAGATTACTTAAAATTATATTTTTAAACATGTTATTGCTTAACTTAGAAATTTCCTTAACATTACGGTTAAGCTTATTATAAAGCATAGGTGCATAGTAATCATGGCTTTTCATTGCGAATACGGTTCTACATTTAGGTAATGGTACTTTGCATACACGTCTATTAGGCAGAGTCAAAAAGGGAACAGTGTAACGGTGATATCTTCGCAGAGACTGGCAAATATTGGCTGGATATTGATGATCCGGCTTTTTTAAAGAAAATTTTGTGGACAGATGAGTCTAAGTTTGACAAAGACGGTATCACAAATTACCATAACGCCCATTATTGGGCTCCCAAAGCGCAAGGTAATCCCAATAAAAAAAGATTAAAAGGATCGCAAAGGAGATTCAGTCTCAACGTGTGGATGGGCATAATTTCTAATTATTTGATAGGGCCATACTTTTTGCCCGATAATTTGAATGGCGAGATGTACGAGAACTTTTTAAGGGAGGAGTTATACTCTTTAATGCTCGATTTACCTCTGGCAATAAGACAAAATATGTTCTTTCAACACGATGGCTGCCCAGCGCACTACAGAAGAAGTGTTCGAGCATGGTTGGATGAAAATTACCCAAACCGGTGGATTGGAAGAGGTGGACCCATACCGTGGCCGGCAAGAAGTCCCGATTTAACGCCGATGGATTTTTATGTGTGGGGTCATATGAAAACCCTAGTGTACGACGAAATGACACCAATCGCAAATATCGAGGTTTTACGACAAAAAATTATTGATGCGGCTGAGGAAATGAGGCGGAGCCTGCAAACATCTGTTGTAAAAAGTAATTTAAGAAAACGAATGAGAATTTGTATAAGAAATAGTGGCGGCCATGTTGAACATGAATTATAAAAATATTACTGATTTTTTTGTTTTATTTTCGTGATTTAGCTATTTATACCTCAAACCAAAAATGTAGCCTTTGCTAACTGAACTGTTATTTGGTCAATGTTTTGCCTATTTAATAGCTAGTGTTATACCTTTTTGAATAGCTACCCTGTATATAATTATGCTCCAATTCTCTTTAAATGTTTTATGGCTATATATGTCCAAAACGGTGCAACATTTCATTTAACTCTGAACGCATCTTAAAACATTTTACTTATAAGTAGCAACACTGAATTGTCAAATTTTCATATTTATTACAATTTCAGATTATAAAAAGCCAACGAAACAAAATTATTTTATAACTAAATTTAAGAATTATTTATAAAAGAACATGGTTAATTTCCTTTTTAATTTCTATCTTCTTATATTTCTCAACCATTGATACTGTCAAAAAAGGTAACACGTATTATCACTGGAGCATAGTTTGAATAAGGCAAGCATAACTTTGCTTAAAAAACTTCTACATGGAGATGTAACTTTGCTCCTTATTCATAGTTTTATATATCTCATAAAATACTTAATTACATTGATTCATCTATAAAAATATGTTAGATAACATGTTATTTGATATGTTTTAACCACAAAACATGTGGTTTAACAGAGTTATTAGAGTTTGGAATGCAAAAGTACCGTAACATGTCTGCCATTACAAACGGCGTGCAAATGTTTGAAAAAAGTAACAATAACTGATTGAAAGCAAAATAATAAATTATCATTACAAATCATAGAACTGTCATAATTATAATTATATAATGTCAAAAATGTTTAAACTAATAAATGTAATAAATACAATATAATTAATAATTAAAATGTCAAAATATAAATAACTAAGTAATTGTTGTGTCACTTAAAAATACGGAGATACAGTAATAATTTTTCATCAATAATAATTTCCTTAATTTATCCTTAAATTTAAATAGCGCCAAACTTGTTAACTCAGATGTAAGTTTGCTGTAAATACGAATAGCCATGCAATAGGAATTTTTTGAATATAATTGTAGTCTTTGGTATGGTATTCGTAATTTATCTCCTCTTCTGCCTCTATGGGAAAAGTCTTTATTTGTATTAAATAAGTTAAAATGTTTCTTAACAAACAAGCAAGTTTCTAAAATGTATAGACAGGGGAGTGGCAGAATTCTTAGCTCTCTAAACAACGGCCTACAACTGTCTAAGTATCCCGCACCACAAATCGCTCTTATGCATTTCTTTTGGAGTCTAAATAGACGTATCGTATCCATCGAATTACCCCACAGCATAATGCCATACCGTAACAAGGAAGAAACATATCCGTGGTATGCCATGAGAGCAGCTTCCCTAGATACACTTTGCTTAATTCTTTTTAAGGCATTTACGAATCTGTCTAATTTACTGAGTAGAGTCTGTATATTGGGTTTCCAATTACAGAATTTGTCCACCGTTATGCCTAAAAATTTAATATTGTCAACTTCGTCAATACATTTATTATTAAATACTATGTCTAATTTCATGTCATTCTTATTTCTACTTTGAAAAGTCATAAATTTCGTTTTGTCAGCATTTATATGAAGGTTGTTGGCTCGTAACCATTTATCAATGTTTTCTAAATAGTTTTTTGCCAGAGCAGCAAGTTCATTATTGTTTCTGCTCTTGATTATCAATGTAGTATCGTCAGCAAATAAAATACTTTGTGCACTACAGGCTAACGGGAAGTCATTAATGTAGATAAGGAATAGGAGTGGGCTCAGTATGCTTCCTTGCGGTACTCCACACCTATTCTGACGACTATTGGAGTTGAAAATAGTCTTTGTTTTACCATAAATTTTGGAGACATATTGTTCCCGATCACACAAATATGATTCCAACCAAGAGTGAGCATAACCCCTGATCCCATATCTGCCAAGCTTGTTTAACAGAATTCTGTGGGAGACGAAATCAAATGCCTTGCTCATGTCCAGAAAAATCGCGGCAGTTTTACTGCCTAAGTTTAAATTACTTGTTATGTGATGTAGTAAGTGGAAACATGCTAAACTTGTAGATTTCCCTTTTCTAAAACCGAACTGAGCGCTAGTAAATAAGTTATGCGATTCTATAAAATTTAGTAATTTGTCATACATGACTTTCTCAAACAACTTTGAGAGTGTAGGGATGAGAGTTATTGGTCTATAATTGTTAATATCGTCATAAGAACCTTTTTTATGTAATGGTTTAACCACCGATTATTTCAGACGAGATGGGAAATGACCTTCTAATAAGGAGAGATTTAGGACATGAGTTAGAGCCGTTGCTAAGTGATTGGCATTTTCAACAATGATTTTAATGTTAATGTCATCATATCCAGTTGAATTTGTCTTTTTAATTTTTTTTATAATTTTTAGTACGTCAGGTTCGTTTACTGGAGTCAAAAAGATACTATTTGGATTATTTTCAATATTATATGTCGAATTAGTATTGTTAGCATTAGATTGTTTATTTGTCATGTCAATAAAATGATTATTTAATGTTTCGGAAATGATTTGAGGATCTTTTATTGTTTTCCCGCTATCCATTTTTATTTTATGTATATTACTGTCAAAATGTTTATGATTTATAATATTCTTAATAATATCATAAATTATAATATAAACAATATTCATAATTACCTTATTTTGGTGCAAATATTGGAGCAAAGTAGGAACATTTTAAAGTAGTTATGAAATTTTTATACTTTATGACCCAGGTATCTTATTACTTTACAGAATATCCAAAATATTACATAATATTTAGGCACTGAATCTACAATAATTCATTATTTTATAACTACTTACTTAGTATTAAAAAGTAACAATAACCTGTGTATGAAAAATAATCTTACTTTTATGTAGGTACAACAGTTCACGGCAAACAGAGATTCACGCAGGCTGCAGTCGTCCGTCACGATTGTAGCTCATGGAGTCCAGTTCAAAGCCGCAATTACAATCAGAGTCCAAAAACACAAGCCAAAACCTTCCGAAATGCAACATCAGAGTCCGGTAACACAGGCCACAGTCGTTCAAAAAGGCAAACGCGGAATCCATATAAAAGCGAAATTATCGGTAATGTGAATAACAAGTAGAGCACAAATGTAACCAGACAGAAGTAATTCAAAAGCCAATATGCCATACAACTGGTACATTCGAGTAGTAAAGTTTTAAACTATTTTTAGACTAACTTTTAATAGGTAGCCAAAACTATTTTTGACTCTATAGACTTAACGATTGATCGGACAATGCTTGTTAAGATTGACTCTTAGACGTCAAGCATCGCTTCTGGACGATAAAAACAAGTCAAGCATTTCATTCCATCATTTGGGTTGGGACTCAATATCGATATTACCGCTATGCGGACTGAAGCTCAGCATTATTAAACCATACGATGCCGATTATGCCGATGTACGAGCCGATAAAGCGATAAGAGAGAGTTTAAACGAGACAACTCGGGTCTACAATGAGCAAATGTTAACCTTCACTAAACTCTCAACCAGTGCAGAGACCTTGTTACTAACTTTACAAGATGTCCAGAACCGAATAACAGATGTCCCAGTATCCAAGCCACGGTCACTGTCATCAATCCATTCAAGACATCAAGAAGAACCCATAGAGGCGATACTGGGACCAGGCAAATTTAGTTGCCTATATGGGACATTGACACTCACAGATTCCGGAGCATCTTTTAGTGGTCATGGCAATGAGGCTAAAATTCTCTCCCAATATATCTCCTGTTCACAAAACACAAAGGTCCTGATTCAGGTCATGAATCTGAAGTTGGTGGATCTCCTTAAATTTTCTGAAGACTTCCCCACTGATTTCTTGCGGTTGACTCAGGGCTCCAAGGCCGAGAGATTCGATGCATTCAATGCCCTGACTCAAGAAGTCGGCACTGCAAGTTATCAGTGGGTACAGATACTCTCGTGATAGGAAGAAAACCCCAATCAACCCCCCCGACAAGAGGCTAGAATGTTAAGATTTAAGTGGAGCCAGATCAGTCTCAGTTCATAGGCAATGGGCATGTCCATGCCTGGCACAGATTAGTAAGTGAACAAGTTATCAGAAGGTTAGGTGTAGGAGTGGATGGAAATCACAGAAAAAATATTGTGTTTCCGGATAATCGATTGTGTTCTCCTACCCCAAAATAATCTAAATATCGATTGTCCAATCGATTGCATAGAGTAAATCGATAATATAAAAATTTTGCTAGTTATATCGATAATCATTGATTATAATCGAATTTTAATCGAAGAAGAGTTAGATAAAATAGACATAATCGATGGTATTGATAGTTACTTCTCCAAAATCATTTTGATGAAATTGATACCAAACTATTAGGTATCAATTTTAGAATTCACTATTAGAATTCTCATAACCACACCATGGACTCATGGAAAACAAGATTGAAAATATTAGGTTCGTGGTTAGATTGCATTCATCAATCTAATTACTTGTATTATAGCATCGATTTATCTGATACTAGCGATTGGGTTATCGATACTTAGAGTATTTGGTTGGGGCATTAAAATCGATTCGGAATCGATTATCCAGCAACACTAAGGACATAATCATTACCTACGAAGTCGAATACCGGTTTCAGTACTTACTTACTTACTCGAGTATGATCTGCGGTATGATCGTAAGTGAATATATACTTTTGTTTGTGACCCAGCACCGGCTGAACGGCTGAAGGCCATAGAAGCCAGGGCCGGTAAAACCCTTTATAAAAAAAATGTGACCCAGCCAGCAGCAGACCGTGATCGCTTGTCTATTGTGTACTTATACTTAAATATAAACTTTAAATTCCTATTGTTTTCTGTGTTGAAGATTATTAGCTATATCAATCAGAATTTATTCAACGTTAAATAGCGAATGTAGTATAGCATCAGTACGTTATTAAAACAGTTTCATTAAAACCTCTTTTCGTGAGTTTTGGCACCCTTTATCTACGGCCATCCCTGGCTGGATTGGCACTGACGTTGTGTTTTAGAAAGAGAAATGTCGACTGTCAGGTAATGCTTTTTGGTAGGCTTTCTTGTGAAGTTTTTCTGATAAAGTTATCTTGTAAAATATATAATAAATCGACATACCAAAGCCACTTGTACCTATACTGGTGACCCCGACGTGATGTAGGTTTCCATACAAGTTCTTCGTATCCCATACCGAGTTGTTGTCAGCGCCATCTGTTGTCACGGTAGGTAGATTCTTTCTTCGCCGTGTGTTATGTTCGGCGTCAGGTAGGTGCCGCCACATCACTACCCCGCTAAGACCGGAGGTCGATAGTGAAATCCAAGCTCAGCTGTCAGTGCGTCAGAGCTGTGAGGCGTTGCGGTGATCAGGCGCGTCGCCAGGCTGCTCCGTGTCCACGGTGGGTCGGGACCTGTCCGCGGTGAGTCGGGACAGTGGAGTGAAGGCGCGTTGCCAGGTGCTGCAGGTAGATCCGTGTCCTTGGTGAGTCGGGACCTGTCCACAATGAGTCGGGACAGCGGATTCTTGTATATTTAGCCACTGTAGAAACACCTTTCAACATTTTAACACTTTGAGGGCCGGGCCATTATAATGCGGTATATACTGGTACGCCGGCGTTTTTCGCACTATTTGGGGGGCTCACCATTAGAAAACTATAAGAGATAGCTAAATATTTGTTTTTATTTATTTAATTTTGATATTTATATTTATGATTTATGAAATAAAACAATAGAATTTAATTATTTTTATAATTTATAACAAAAAAAACAAAAACTTTTTTTTTTTATAAAAAGTCTTACATCCACCCTTGTTGGGCCGGCCGGCGCACTGGCGCGAGCGCGTTCCGACAAGTTCTCTTTACACACACATTTGAAGTGTTACATGCCTATAACTTTGCAAGTGTGTTCCTAACGTGTGTTGTTTTCTACTCAAGAAAGTTCGAACGCGACAAGACACGTGATATTCCATATAAAAATACGGAAGTCCGATCACGTGTCACGACGTGATCGGCTAATCAGATCGGGTCCCGTACTTAGTTTCGAATGACGCTGTAGCGACACACGCTGTGGCGAAAAAATTTCAGCGTGGTACGCTGGAGCGAAAAATCATTGGAGCGAAACACGCACGGTCGAATGACACTACAGCGACAAACTTATTGGCGAAATATAATTGTATGCTAGTTTGAAACTCAAAAGGCTGAATATAAAACACAAAGTTCAAGTCTCATTTTAATCAACAAATCAAAAGGTTATATTTTGAGTACCATGTACAAATTATTTTCATTCGTTTTTACCAAAATGTTTTTTTATTAAATGTCAAAAATTATTAATCACTATAAGCTTAGAACTTACAGATAGTAATTATTAACAATTATCTAGGAGTCGCATGCGCTTTATTTATTTCTTGTTTTAGTCCATTCAATAAGTTCGTGGCCCGAAGTACTTCCAGGAGTTTTTGACGAGATTTTTTTATTGCATCTAAAAGCTAAGCCTTTTCTATGCTAAAAACACACAATTTAAAAAAAAATCAACTAGTTTCGTTTAAAAAAAATCAATTTTGCCCTGTCAGCCGGATGCAGTTTTAAAATTTAAATTAAACGGCTACAGATACATTTAAAATTGTTCTGCTTGATTTTATTTCATTAAAAATTTACGGAAATTTCAGAAATAGTCGATTTCATGCAAATTCAGTTTGAATTTTTGCCGTAAAACCTGATAAAGGACGGAAAAGCATGAAAATTGATTTTCTTAAATTAAAAAATCTGTAACTTTTTTGGTTTATGAAGTAGGATAATACAGACACTAATCAAGGCTAGCTATGCTAGTGGCTTGAATCTAAAAGAAAAATTAACCAATTCTGAGCTCAGTGGGAAAAGTTACAGCCAATTTAAATCTTGCCCAAATCCTTAACAACACGGAATCAAAAAATTTAAAGTTCAAATTTATAAAGATCTGTCATTTGTAACATTTTAGAAAAACGGATACTACGGGTATCCGTTTATTAATTCGAAAATTATTCAAGATTAAAGTGCAGTTATCAGTTTTTTGTTCGACAGCTCACAGCCTGTGCAGCACGTACTCAATGACCATGACGCCTATTTTTTTTTTTGGAAACCGTAACTACAAATTTTGAGGGCAAAATTTTTGACATATTTTTTTTTCGAAACTCGTCTAAAATAGTTGGTATATCAGTTGCCATCGTCAAAGTGTCCAAAATCTACCTGGAAGTACCTTGGGCCACGAACTTATTGAATGAACTAGTAGTAATATCCCATTTAGATAAGCAGATATCCCTTACTACCTATACTTACATACGAATACAAAATCAATAGCTAATACGAAATACGATAGTAATTCCTGTCTACATTTAAAGTTACATTAAACAAATTATACATTGAAGGTATTTAGTTCCGAATCGTATTTTTTTTTCATACCCGATCTTTTAAAGGTTATTTTCTAACAGCGTTAGTTTTATGAGATTTTTTATTTGGGTCGTAACTGGTGATACTTAATAAAAAAAATTAGTACGTCATTTCGACCATATATTATAATTTATAAGGTTGATACATTCGAAATAGTTTAATTAAATTAATTTATGATTTGTAAGTACATGGGACTCAAAATTTCACCTTTTTTTTGTTGCTTAAAATAAGACTTTAACTTTGTGTTTTATTTTCAGCCTTTTGAGTTTCAAACTAGCATACAATTATATTTCGCCACAAAGTTTGTCGCTGTCGTGTCATTCGACCGTGTGGGTTTCGCTCCATTGATTTTTCGCTCCAGCGTACCACGCTGAAATTTTTTCGCCACAACGTGTGTCGCTACAGCATCATTCGAAACTAAGTACGGGACCCAATCAGATCATATTTAACATCACGTGTATACACGTGATTGGCCCTTAGAGTGTTAATAATATCTTTTTTATGTCTTTTCTATCACATATTCAATATCAAGAAATGGATGAGATGCTAGGTCTGAGTCTCTGACCGAGTATTGTCCTAACATTTGCAACAACATTGGCGAATGACCATCAAAAAAATACATCATTTAAATGATGAAAACGTACCTATATCATAATAGAGCCATCATTTTAAAGAAGACTGGATTCCGACATAGTCATAATTTATGTTAAACTATCCATTCTAACCTAGGGGCCATTATTTATTGTAAGTACAAATAATTTAGCTAGGTATACTGTTTGTTACATATCTGTATTTTATTGTGTGTTGCATCAATCTGTATAGGTAAGCATTTTTTACACATACAAATAACACAATGTATACTATAAAAAAAAGATCTATAGAAAGCCGAAAACGTGGGAGACCCTTGAAAGTTAGCATAGAGGAACAAAAAGCAATCATACAGCATCACAAATCAGTCTTCTGTAATGGAATACCAAAAATAAACCATCCTATTTATAACATTCTCATAAGGCAGCCTAATTATAAACTAACCGAGAAGGCAATATATATGTCCATTACAAAAAATACTTCATTGCTATGCGTCATGTATGACAGCATCTCTTTTTCACAATGGAAACTGAATAGAATTATTAAGATCTCATCATACGGCCCGTTGTTCGTCCAAGTAGGTTTTAGTATAAGGAAAGTAAATTTGTCACACTTTCAGGTAAAAAATGTAGACTTGTTAAGGAATAAATTTTTATTGAAAAACCCAATTTTTTTCTTAATGTAGAATCTTATTCAGACCTGAAACAATTGAAGTAGTATGTTAATAAATATCTGTAGTGTTGTATTCCTGCAGTGAATAGCGAGTCAGCAACAAAATGCTAATGAAATTTAAATATTTTAGAGTCATTTTATAAAATCGAGGACTTTATTTATACGGAGAATCCAAGGTACTTTTTAATTCCTAATTGCAAACAACAAACCTGCCAAAGTAATTATTGATTAATTCTTCTCTCTCATCAATCCTGTTGTCACTGGGTTCATGTATTAGCATGGGAACAGTTCGTTAGTAGGTATATCGATCTCTGGCTCGACATCTTCAATATTCAATTGTCTACAAATGTTATGCAGTATAGCTGTAGCTATTATTACAGATTGAGTGTTACGTAATGATAGCCGTAATTTCAAAGACATTACGGGAAATCTCCTTTTCCAAACACCAAAACATCTGCAAAAATAAGTAAACATATAACTAGGTTAGAACAAATTATTATATTCATGGCAAACTATTGTTGAGCAACAGCTTATAAGCAAAACTTTACTATGTATAAGTTTTTAGTAACATTTTGCTTCATCACATAAAATGAAATTTCAGCACGGGAATGCACTGCGCATCAGAGTAGGTACCTTTCTATGGTGTTTCGTGTTCGTATGTGGGCTTCATTATACAATTGCTGACTTTGAAATCTGGTATTTAATACAGGTGTTAATACAAATACAAATAATACAAATACAAATATTTTTATTTGCTCTAAATAGGGTTACAGTAATGTTGTTTAGTACAATTGTGAAAACAAAATGGAGCTTAACCTATTTAGCCATTTTACATAGCATGCAAATATATAATAAAATGATTTAAATTAGATTAACATTAAGAAACTGATCGAAATGTCATAAAATAAAATCGAGAAATAAATTAATAAAAAAAAAATGTATGATAATAAATGTCAAATAAGAAATAAAATAAATTAATTTCAATATACAATTAAATTCTCATGTCAGTCTACAATTACAACAATATCAATACAAATACATTTTGTGCATTTGAATCATCTGCAATCGGAAATTAATGAGCCTATTAAAAATGTTCAAAAGTAAAATTTATACTTATAATAAATGATTCCCGACAATTGACATAGTTTGAGACTTGATTCACACGTGCTATTGTATGTATGTTACGTGGCACGTAGCGTGGCCGATAGCACATGGCAGCACAGCACATGTTCAATGGCAATTCTTTTTGTTGATGGTAGGTTTATTAATTATTATCACCCAAGAATTCCTTTACACTATAGAACATCTTCTCAGAAAGCCAGTTATATAATGCAGTCTTAAACCTGCTAAAGGGTAATTGTTTTATACTTTCAGGTATTTTATTGAAAATTGAGATGGACATCCAGTTACAGTTTCTCTGATAAAGGGTGCTCCTAGGAACCGTGGCAGAAAATAGGGTTTACAAGGATAAGCACTATCTCCCAATAACCAGCGGTTCCCATATAACCCACTTTCACATTCAGCTGAAATAAAAGATGAATCTATGAAAATAATAAATCAAATTTGATCAAAATTCTTCATCAGTGGTATCTGTCTTTTTTACCTCTCAGTGTGGAATTATTAAATATTGTGGCATCATGGGTGGATCCAGGCCAACGGGCAACCACATTCATAAATCTAAGTTGAGCATCACACACACCTTGTACGTTTATAGAAAAAAACCCTTTTTCTATTTCTAAATTCCTCACCAATGTTGGAATCTGGTTCAAATGATAAAAATATAATATTCACAATATGTATTAAATAAAATTGCTTAGTTAAATATTAATAAGTACTTAATTTGAAGTCTATAAATATTCTTCATCCTTTTAAGAATAGGTCTTACTTACTCACTTCGGGATTGTATCAAGATATGGGTACCATCAATTGCACCTAAAACTCTTGGGAAATGGCTAATATGATAAAAATCTTGTTGTGTATCACTGTGAATGTAAATATAATTAGAATATAGTTCAGCTATAGCAGAAGATACTTGCGATACAATACGCCCAGCTGAGGATTTTGAGACTCCTACAAAATCAGCAACAGATATTAACATTGTACCCAATGCATAAAATCGGAGGGCTAGTAGAAGTTGGTGAAGGGGTGATATCCCATGATTTCTGCAAAATGAAAAGATAATGTAGGTACTTATTATGTGATTGGCACCTATTATATACCTAATAATAACCTCTACTAGGTACTCACCTTTTTGAGGTTACTTTCAAAAACGGATATATTTCTGTGAGTAATTGTTCACACCAGTTTTATTCAGACGAAATCTGTATGTGAATTCGTAATCGTTTAGCTGGCTCATGTGGTCTATACGACATTTATAGGTCCTTTGACTTTCATCTTCAGAATCACTATCCCAGTCTGATAATTCTACAAGCAGTTCGAAGTCACTTCCACTTGAAGACATACCTATTTTGAATGCCAAAAAACTTAAATAAACGTGCAGAATTTCATAAAATAAACGTAAACAATGCCTATCCAAACATTTATCCCTGAAATTCGGCGGATCAAAAATTCTGTTAACTTTGATAGGTAAACTTACTAACAGATTGCTGTCAAAATGTTATAGGGACGACTATCGTTCCGTTCCCATACAAATTTCTATACGCGGGATATGACAGGCCCTCCCATCGATAGATAGCGTAGGCGGATAAGATTCCTTACTATCCGATAGGTTATTGGGACGGCAAAAACAGGGATAGATATTTTTATCTATCTATGGTATGCCAAAAGTGGTGATAGATAGGTTATTGGGTTCGGGCGTTAGTAATACCTTTTTTTACCCTTTGGGTACGTTACCCTGAAACACGTCAATTTGTGTTTGAACTATTTAAAGCGGTTACAAAATACATACCAACCTACCGAGTTTCAAGTAGGTATGTAATCCTAATAGTATCGGAAAAAAATATGACAAGATACACGGACAAACAGAGATGACGAATCTAGGTATAGGTAAGGTTTCCTTTTTTTGCCATGTAGCTACGGAACCCCAATAAAAACATCAAAGTTAAAAGTAATAAAAACAAAATGTATGAAGAAAATTACTTATTACCTACCTATGTAGGTACTTAGGTAACTTTATCTTACCTACTATAAAAATAATAAAACAAGGCACAAATGGACCCTGTTTCAGCCTGTGAATTGCTGCGGCGTGCGACATTGCAGTGATGAGCTGTGATTAAATTTTAAAGTTTAAAATTTTTCGCTCGAATGTACCAGTTGTATGGCATATTGAATCAAAGGCTCATTTCTCGGAAAATAGCTGTGTTATACTCGTTATCAGATTTTTGTCCGTGTTCGCTATGGTAGCACTAAATATTGGCATGCTCAGTTTGGTCACTGGTGCCCGGGAACATGCTGTATTGGGTGTGGCGCTGCTGGAACGATGCCTATCTGTATGAACAAATTGTAAACCTAGATTTCTCTGGAACAGTGAATCCTGCGATAGTGGTTTATTTTTTTCCCTTTATAGGGAGATTAGAGAATGCGCGAATGTTATTTAATACATCAATTAAAGGCTATAATGTTGAGGTTATAATTTTGCGATGCCTATAAAATCCTTAATCCACGATGAAATGTAGAAATTCAATATTTGCCGTGCCTTATGATGCGGGCACTAAATATACAGGCACACTGATCCCAGTAAAAAAATCGGATTCCTGAGATTCAGCCGTGGCGCTGCTGAAACGACGTCGTTCCAGCAGCGCCACAAGTGACCCACGATTACTCCTGAATCTGTCGACATTCACGGGTGGATGTTAGCTTGTGTGAAATGGAAAAAAAGGCAAAAATCTGTGTCTAATCATATTTATTATAGCTTTTGTAATTAATGAGATATAGCGTGGCGCTGCCAGAACGACGTCGTTCCAGCAGCGCCACAAAAAAACCCGTATATCTTCGGATCCAGTGGGGGGAAAAAATCAAACGTATTTTTTCCAAGCAAATCGGAGACCGTGGCGCTGCTGGAACGATGGACACGAATCTCAGGAATTCGATTTTTTTACTGGGATCAGTGTGCCTGTATATTTAGTGCCCGCATCATAAGGCACGGCAAATATTGAATTTCTACATTTCATCGTGGATTAACCCATTCAGTGCCGAGCCCGCACATTGGCGGGCAAAAGTTTCGAACTCCCATGCCGAGACCGCCCATGTGCGGTTGGATTTTAAAGTTCAATAAGTTTTCGAAATAACATCAGAACGTTATGAGATTTTGTCTAATGATTTGTTTTATTATAATTTATTGGCTACTTAACCGATTCGTTGCGTTGTCTAATTTCGCTAACTTCTAAATGTGGCGTCAAACAATAATTACGTGACACTGTTCAGTGCCCAGCGCCATACGATTAGATGACACGCATCTGTGTCTTCAGCCATGCGTAAAAGAAAAACAGTATTTTGAGCATTTTTTAACTGTTTACTTTTAGTTTACATTCGAAACCTAACGTGAACGGCCAGGCACATTGTTTTGAGTGATTAGAAGTGGCAAAATAAGTGTATTACTGGAAATGGAGGGTAAGTGTCTTTTTTAATACAGCTGTGCTAAACCTTTTCAACCTATTATGCATTTCCTAATAATTTAATTTAATTTGAGGTATTAAATTAGGTTTAAAAATATAGTTTTGGTTTTCTTCATAACTCAAATGTATAAACTATGCAAATAAAAAACTGTCAAGTTTAATTAATTAATAAATATTCCCAAAAACTAATAAAAGGCACTTTGCGTAGTACTTTTTTTAGTTTTTTAGCCATTATATTATTGTTACTTACTGTATATTTCTTGTTTAAGAATTACGGCGAAAAAGAAAGTACATATCCGAGGCAGAAATTGAAACTCAATGCGACGATGACGAAGTGATAGAACATTCGCAAACGACGTATTCACAAAACTGGGAACACTTAGAAAACTGGGAACAGGAGTTTAAACAAAACAAAAAATCTATTAGGGATACCTCATTGTACACGGAAAAAAATATGATGGACAGGGCAACGTGCACAGAAAAAAATATGATGGACTGTGTAAAGTGCGTAGAAACAATTAAAGACGATGATGACCCTACTGTATTGGACATCCATGGATGCAAATATTTTGGCCAGTTGGTTTCAAATGAATTATTACGCTTCAAACCGTATGACAGAAATATAAAGATGCCGAAAATATTGGATTTATTAAAAAATAAAAATTAATACCAAATTAATATAGATGAGGTAGTATAGAACAGATAAGAGTTAAATAAAACCAGGTTTTGAATTTGATAATAATAATATTTATTAAAAAACATTACACAAACGGGTCCGATTAACCTAAATATATGTTATGGACCAAGTGATAAATTGGGCAGTATACATAGTGCCCGGTCATTATGAAAAATGCGCAATATGAGAGGGCAATTTGATAATAATTATTCAAATAATCAAATTGACCGGGCATTATACATATTGTCCATCACCTTTTGGGCAGAGTAATACAAACATATTTAATTACTATTTTTTTATTGTTATTGTCATTTAACTTAAAATAAACTAAATATTAAACTTAAATAATCACACTCATTATTTGGATTAATTACCAAGGACTTCTTCCTTAAAAATCCACTAGTTTTTGCATTTAAAACTTAAGGAAAGTCATATTAAAATATAACATAAAATGTAATTAAATTTAAAACAAAAATTTCACAACATAATATGTTTGTTTTATAGAAATGACTAAACTCATTATTTGGCATAATTAGCATCTTCTCTTAATAAAAATCAAATGAAAATATAAGTAAAATAGAACATAAAATTGAAAACAATAATTATACAATATGTAGCAAGTAACAGGTTTATTTATTAGAACAACTGCCACAGTGATGGCATTTTGAGGTACACAACTTTTTGGCTTTGCGACAACTACATTTATCAGACTTGCAACCACCTTTACAACCACATCTACTATAACCTTGCCCTCCGCATTTAGAAGACATTCTACAACACTCTCTCAGCGAAATCTCTGTCTCTGGAACATCTTCAGGCGAAATAAATCTTACCTTGCAGACAGTAAATTGGTTTCTTGAATAAAGTTGATTTAAAACACCTTGTTTTGATCCCAGTTTATAAAGGTTATTGGCTGTTAATTCAATAACTGTAGCAAGCATATTTCTTCCATCGCTACGAGCGCGATCAACATCGGGAACTCGGACTTTTACAGTGTCACCAATTGCAGCCATGGGATATTTAGCGCTTGATACATCCAACATTTTATTTGCTTGTTTCTGCAAATTTCTTAAAGCTAGTTTCCTAACTGCCATAACATTTTCTTTCTTGCGCTCTAGGTTTTCGTTTTCGTTTGTGGGTATTGGGTTTGAATCTGTATCTGAAGTTTTTTCAGACTCCTCATCTACGGTAGACTCCACTTGGTCAGTTTCGATGGGCTCGAGTTGATCATTTTCGGCGGACTCTACTTGATCATTTTCGGCGGACTCTACTTGATCATTTTTGGCGGACTCTTCTTGATCATTTTCGGTGACAACACTAGATTCCTTTCGGTAATAGTGCTCTCGGTAGATAATAGTTTCTCCAAGTCTTCTTCTGAATTAATATCAAGCAGAACCTCATGTGGTATAGAAGAACTTTTAAGCCCTACTTTTAACTTCGTTCCAAACATGGCTTCATATGGAGTACAGTTAATACCTGTGTGATGGGCTCTATTTTTCATTAATTGAACAAAACGTAATCCTTCCGACCATTTCTTAGTGTTGTTATCCTCCAACCACGTACTCAGCATATTGTCTATGTCCTGGTTTGCTCTCTCTACTGACCCTTGGCTTTGAGAGTGTCTCGGTTTACCATGGACAATTTTCAATTCAGGCCACATGTCACAAGCTTCCTGAACAATTTTATTAGCAAACTCTCTGCCATTTTCGCTTTGGAGCATGCTTGGTGCACCGAATATTGTAAAAATATCAAGTAGTACATATGCTACTTCTTCAGCAGTTTTGGTCTTGAGCGGACGGAGTTACACATTTTGTGAGATGATCTTTGTATACAAGTATAAATTTATACTGATTATATCCTTGTGACTGCATGTCAATAAGGTCTACTTGGCATCTTGCATTCATTTCGCCGCTAAGAATAGGTTTAACAACTAATCCTTTTTTTGGAACACTGCGTTTCTTTTCACAGCTCTCACAAAGGTTTAAATAAATGGCAATCATTTCCCTCGTAATAATTTTATACACTAAATTTAGCTCCTTCTTCATCCGGTTTCTACCACCATGCCCTACACTCAGATGGGTATCATGCAAAATCTGAAATATCTCGTTGTTTTTCACGTAGTACCTAATCATATTGTCTTTGACTGGAACAATCAATTTCCCTGTTTCTCCAACAGCCATGACGTCAAATCTTCGCAAACGCTGATAATCTTCAGGTTTTTTATGCGACTTCTTTGATTTTGCAGATTTAACTTTTCCAATCATCTCATTATAGCTTTCGGTGGTGAAAAACTGAGTATTTTGTCCTTTAAGTGACATTAATTCACTCAATCTTTCGTCAAATTGACGATTCATTTCGTTTAATTTCGAAATATCCATGATTAATTATTAAAATACACACTAACAGCTAAGTATTTCACTATAGTTCAAGCTAACACGCTCGCGTTAACATTTAGTTACGAAAGTAAAACCCATTCGCATCCGTCCGTATTCGCTTACAATGCAAAACTAAACATAACAACAACGCTTGAAGTCCGCCGCACGAGCCGCACGCTGAATGGCGGTCTCTGATTGGTCAAAGCGTGTCACGCCATGCGTACTTCCCTCCCCGCCCTCGCACCGCGTTAAATATAGCTTTATTATCAAATTGCCCAATTGTCATGTAGCAATATAATAATGACCGTGCAATGTGATAAATAATGAAGTTAAGATAGTAATTAATCACTTAGCCCGATAAAGCTAGACATTAATTATAATGCTCGTGCATTATAAATAATGCCCGCATTAATCACCTGGTCCATAACATATAGATTCCTGTTCGAAATACACATCTCCAAATAATCATGCATTTCACGAACTGTAATAGATACAAAGACCGATGCCCACTTTTCCTTTATTGTGAAACATTTTTTGATATAGCTGATTTTATATATAATTATACTTAGGAGACTGATTATTAATGTATAAGATTGATTTTAAAGATTATTGAGAATATTAAGCTTTACCAGTTACAAGAGAAGATTTTTTTTCGATATTTCGTAACTAATTATGAGACAAGATTTATTTTTCTATATTTGTAACTAATTACAAGAAAAAGAGTACACACATATAATTGAAAACTCTTTGTTAGTTACTAGCTCAATGGCCACTTATGATGAAAAATGATGACAGATAGGTGATTGGTGTTGTGTGACACGCACAATAATTTTGTGAATTTTATTAGTTAATTTAAGGAATATGGAAAAAAACTATGGATTTTTTGCCAACCAAAAGAGGTGGCGTGAAACTAATATATGATGGTCGCCAATACCATTTACGAAAAACTTATGTCAGTGGCAATAAATTTTGCAACAAACCAAGTTGCAAAGTCAAAGTCAATATCATTTATTCAGTCTAGGCTGTTACAAGCACTTATGAACGTCAAAGAAGCTACGCCATCGGTTCACAAACCCTACGGCGGGTGACCTTGTAACGAGAAGAACCGGCAAGAAACTCGTCAAGGGCTGTTTTTTTCTCCCTGTTTTATTTCATACAGAGTCGTCAAATTGAAAAGTGACCTTAACATATCAGTAAGGTCAATTTCCATCACAAAAGGAAAATACTAATTAAAATATTACATTTTATGGTTATTGTAAACGTAAACAATTTTTAACTGGCAAAGAAAGACTTGTCTATCATACATTACAACATTTCCCGCACCACAAGACTACTACACTGCAAGTTGTGAGGTACATACAGGTCAGTATCAATTTATTTTAGATAAAAATATTTAGGCTTTAAGCACAGCATTAAGATAAGTAGACTGAGGTAGACCCATTTCCGCTGGCGGCACCCGTTCACGAGCATGACGCATGAACCAGCCATCGCTTCGCTCAACCATATTTTAGGGAACGTAACGACCCGCCTCACACGACACCGCCGAAGAAACGTTTGAGTGAGCATGACGTACTTCAGGTACTTATGTTAAGCTGCATAAATATAAAAAAAAAAAAAACAGTGGCAACAGCAAAAAAAGAAAGATAAAAGTGCCTTAATGTAAGACACAACACAACCTACAATGTCACTAGAAGACGCATCAGCTGGGTCACAATCTCAATCGTAATTAAAGTTAAAAAAAAAAAAAAAAAAGCTTTTATATATTTGGAATAATTGAAAACATTATTTACCTTTGTTTACTCTGATCAAGCAGTGCCACGCATCTCAACTCAAAACAAAGGAAGTATAACGAGCCGTGAAGACACCGTTGTCAAAGAAAACGCTCACATCCCCGACTGCCACCAAAATTTCGCCCAATGCCAAATATCAAAAATGTTTAATGACTTAAAAAAACGAATTTGTGACAATTATGACCCAATTCAAAAACACAAAAAAGTAGTGTGTGAACTGAAGGATAGTGGTGCACATTTCATTTCGAATTTGCCCACATTCAACAGTATAAAGAGCGGTTTGTATAATGCTCGGAACCAACATTTGAATGTGGTCAAACTTCACTATCAACGGCCAGAAGATGTAGAAATACCCAAAAAGTTTGAGAACTTGTTATTGGCTGACTGCAGAGATGATATTAGAATTTTAGTATTCTTCAATCCTGAGATAGACATTTTACTATTAATTTTGATATTTTTACTAGATGGTACGTTTAAGGTATGTCCACCTCCATTCAAACAATTATATAGCATTCACGGCTACAATACTATTACCAAAAAAATAGTACCATTGTTCTTTGCCTTCCTACAAGACAAAAAAGGAAAAACATATGGAATCCTATTTGACATTATCAAAGCTAAATTCCCTTCCTGGAAACCATCGAAAATGCTAGTCGATTTTGAAAAGTCAGCTATAAACGCCATCCAGGAAGCATATCCAGATACACATATAAAAGGTTGCTATTACCACTTCAGCCGCAAAATTTTAAAAAAGCAAAACAGCTCGTAATCAAGTCAAGAGTTCAGAGGCGGCATGTTGCGCGATGTGCAGGTTTGGCCCGTTTGCCGTCAAAATATATTAGTGCTGGTTACAGTTATGCCATGAAGAGATCACCCAAAACTGATCCAGTAGCAAAATTTAACTCGTACTTCGATCGTTATTGGCTGCAAGATTTAAATTTCATTTGGTTTCATTCTGGTGTTGTGAAGGGGAAGAGTTATGAAGTAATAATCATTTGGAAGGATGGCATTCTAGAATAAATCGTTTTGTGGGAAATAAAAACCCATCCATCGCCAAAGTGTTGGACATTCTAACCAAAGAAACTAAAATTAAATCATTCAATTCAGCAGCTACACAACGAAAAAACAACAATTATGATGAAATTGACACTGAAATAAATAAAACAATACAGCAATTAACGAAAAAAGAAATTTCAGTTGGACATTGCTTAGAGTTAATTGCTCCTTTTACAATCTAAGTTCAGTTTCTGTTATATTATTTATTTAATATTATTTCAAATTTAAATTCAAAATTCAAATTCCGGTTGTTTTTTTAATTGATGGATTTAATTTTAGTTTCTTTCCCTTGATTAGAATTTCCAACACTATAGCGATGGATGGATTTTAATTTCCCACAAAATGATTAATTCTAGAATGCTATCCTTGGTTATAAATAACGTATGGATTGTTTGTTTTTTAATAAAAGTTTAAATGTTAAATGTTTTGAAAGTGTTTGCAATTGTAAACGTTATTAGGGACAGGTCGTCAGGAAAACATTCATCGTCCACGTTAGTAAATAATAAATGGAAATAATTTGATTTCTACATAGAATCACGATTGTTATCCCCTAAGGATTAGTCAGAGACTAGGCAGGCGGCACACTGATGTAACGGTCCACTGCCATAGTCCACGCTTCACCAAGCAGTCACTGCACATGTGCTCAGCGTGACAGTTGGTGAGCCCATCGCTGTTATAAGCTGTTGGATAGTTGTGCATTCCCTTCTTCCAAATTGAGAACTTCAATCCGTTAGTCGCCTTTTACTACATCCAAAGGAAGAGATAGGGTGGTAGTATACTTTTAATGAGCCGCTACCATACGACTCATTCATTGATCTCTCTACGAAAATGAAAAATTAATTTATCTTCACAACTAGTTACCAAACAGCGAAAGAAAATTATTCAGTTTCACAACTAGTTACCAAACAGCGAAAGAAAATTATTCAGTTGTAACTAGAGATGTGCCGTTGCCGGCAATATTGCCCTTAGTGGGAATATTGCCGGCAACGCTGCCGGCAAGATTGCCCTAAGTGGAAATTTTGGGGAACATTGGCTAAATATGGGAAATATTGGATAGATTTTACTAGCTAACTCATAAAATAAATGTATCTAAGCGTGTTAAATCCAGCTGGATTACCGTGCCTAGCGGCGTTCCACAGGGCTCTCTTCTGGGCCCTCTTTTGTTTTTAATATTTGTTAATGATATAGATTCTTGTTTTCAACATTCCAAACTCCTTTGTTTCGCTGACGATATGAAAATTTTCAAAGCTGTGTCTTCTTCATCCGACATTGACGATCTTCAATCTGACCTGGGGGGTTAAAAAGCAAGGATTTTGCAATTCTCGTTAGATTCATATTACAATTCAGATTCAGAATCGTAAAATGGCACTTTTCTCGCAATTCACAATAGGAATTGAATTTGATTCATATTTTGCAATTCATTCATGTGACAGTTTTGTATGGAAAAGCGTAAAATGCTCCACTAAATACGAATTGCTCAAGCGTCAACTAACAGAATTACAAAAAGATACTAAGGAGCAACTTCTTACAATTCATTTTGTACATGTTGCGTGTTTTTTCCATAAAATTTATTTTATATAACAAAGTTACCACTTTACGAACCCTTTTTAAAGAATGCCTGTGTTATGGAGCGCTTAATATATCGTAGACAAAGTGTGGCAATGTGAAGAATCGAATTATTCTTATAAGTAACAGACACCGAGTTTGTCGGCTTCTTTCGTCTCATTGAACGCCAATAAAGACCTACTGCCTCCAAGGTAAGTAACTAAATAGGTACATAATACTAACATTTTGAAAAAAGACACCTACTGACTTACCTTATAGTGGTTACATTCTCCGACTTATTATCTACCTCTAAGTGCTTTTCTAAGTAGATTCTTTTATAGATATCTATCACTCCTTGAATGCTTAAAGTAAGAAGTAATACCTACAAGAATAGGTACCAAATACCTCTCTACATCGAACCCACATTTTGAGTGGGTACCTACTTAAAATTTAAATACTTAGGGCATCAACTTTACAAGTTTTATCATTAAAAATAAGTAGATATCTTCTAATGTTACACGCAAAAGTTGTAATTATTTATGTTGTGAATAATTGTAGGCTTAGATACCTTCCATTTATTAAACCTTTAAAAGCTAAAGATTGGTTTTTGTTTTTCAGATATGATTGCACAGACCCACATTTGTAATGATGAGGATGCTTTCGTGGCCACTTACACCCCAAAAGGAGCAGCCTGAAATAAATATGCACATAAGGAATACAATTATTATTTACCACTACAGCAAGGAGGGATGACCATCTAGCTGCTCATTAGAAGATTAAGATTTTTTAGTAAATAAAAAATGGGTTTCTACTACTTTGTTTTATTTTCAATCAAATATAATAGTTAAGTAGGTACATTTATTTATTACAAAAAGGAACCCAACAATTATGTCTATCATGCATAAGAAGAGATTTTACAGCTATGTATTTTGTTTAAATAAACTCTATGTACATAAGTACCTAAAAATTACACAGAAATTACTATTTGATCAATTCTAAGGAATAACAAAATCAATGCCAGAGTTTTAAATATTATATTAATTATTACAAGAACTTATTTACTATCAAATTAATTACTACCTCATTTTTATTTATACCTATAATTTTTATGATAGGTAAAAACTAAGTAATATCATATTTAACTTTTAAAGTAAATTTCTTTTTTAAATAACAATAATGAGCCACTAATAACTACGAGTTCTACAATAAAAGCTAATCTAATTAAAAATAATCCAATAAATCTTTGTTGAAAAAACTCAGTTTAATAATGTTTATGCGTATAGCAAATACTAAAGACACTGTTAGTTAAAATTGTTATGTATTAAAGGATAACTTATAAATTATAATATAACATAACAAAACAATACTTATTTGAAATAATAAAAAATTTGAGAATATATCATTGCTTTCTTGCCCTAGAAAAAAATATAATGAAAACATCTTTCATAAAATAGCAATCAAACAGATGTCCCATGGTTCAGCCAACTATTCGCCTAAGATTTGATAACACTAATAGGCCGAGCACAGTCCTCTCCGGCTCAACTTGAGACAGTATCGCCTTTGCGCCTCATCTATCAGAGTCGGCAGCAAGCGAGCTGAAACAAAATACATTTATTTAAACTAAGCTTAAATTTCAGTGACTGCTTCGGAAGGATCTCCGATAGCATGTAAATACATTTTGATATAGTAATATAGTCATGTGAAATACCAATATTAATAGACTTACTGTTGTTTACAGCATGTAAGCAACTACAATTGAAAACTCAAAATTCAGATGCTAGTTCTACTAGCAGCTCTTAAAATTTATAACTAATAGAGTATAGTTTTCAACGGAATATGAAATTAATAAGTTTACAATAATTAATCTGTTGTTTTTACATAATTATATTAAATTAGACAAAATGATACCAAATGTATGTTAAACCAAGCATACTATGATTATATGTATTAATGATACATCAGTAAAATTGTATTTTGCATTCAAAAATTATGTTACCTACCTATATTGCATTTGAAAGATACAAAAGAAAAGAATATCAAGCTTTGTCATATTATGAATAATAGGAGTAATGAACTGAGAAATCACTTTCGAGATTGGAGTAAATATTTGCAAAAAATCAATACCTAACAGAATACCTAGGTATATTTATCATGCCATTATTATAGAATGGTACTTACAATGGCCCATTCCTTTGCTGTATGTGCCAAAACCCTCAGTGTTTAAATTGATAGGTTAGTCAATTCTTCCCGGCACTTTACCTCGAGGTTTATTTCTGTAGTTTCTTTATACTATCCTTGTAACTCCAATAGAATATCTCCTTAAACTCCAAAAAATAGACTAGGGCTATGTTATTTCTGCAAAACATAAGAATTGTATTATAGCGGTAGGTAGGTACCTACCAACTTGTAGCACAAGCACAACAAATATTTATTCATACACAACTTGCGGCGTATAATGTTAGCACTTTCTTTGACCGAAGTAGTTCGTTTTAACGTACAATATAAGGTACTTAACAAGGTTTAACTTACTTGTTTAGAAACTTCTTCGATACATCAAAATAGACAGTCGTTTCCATGAAAGAATGTCCCAAAAACAATATTTGAAATGTGCTGAAGTAGGTATACAAGAAACCGAGATTCATCTAATAAGTGATTCTAAACTGAGCTTTAAACTTGAAGTTTTTATAAAAGTTTACGTAAAATAAAATAATTTAATATTTTGTCTTGATTGAACGTCAATTTGACGTTTGGCGTGTCACGTGATATTTAACTTGTTGCCATTATAAGATAAAATTGTGACTATTTATCATTAATTGTTTGTGCTTTTAATTAAACTTTTCTATGTTTGTTGGTTAGTTTCGTTAATAAAAATTACTTAGTAAGTTGAAGTAACAGTTTTCATCTTTTTTAATAATAAAAATTGATTAAAAATGAAAACCGGTTATTTTATATCAAGTACGGTTTTCTATTATTTTTAGGTGGCAATATAACCACCAAAATAGATTCTGCTAACGAATTGAATTGAAGCAATATTGCAAAAAAAAAGTACTATTTTACGAAAATTCGAGGAATTGTTTAGGATCTGCAAGAAATTCTGCTAATGAATTACTTTTAGCAATATCACGCGTTACATCCTTTTTAGCCCCCCTGGCTCGACTGGGCGACTATTGTGAAGGAAATAAGCTGGATTTGAATCCATCGAAGTGCACATTAATCACTTTCTCAAGAAAGAACAGTATTATTCCTTCACATTACTATTTGAGAAATCAGATCCTGCAAAGAAATTACGTAACTCGGGACCTAGGGATTCTGCATGATTCTAAGCTTCTCTTTGATGAACATGTCGAGAATATTGTCAAGAAAGCCAATAGGGCCTTAGGATTTGTAATGCGTACCTCCAACAGCTTCAATGAGATAAAAACTTTAAAAATTTTATACTGCACGTTCGTCAGGAGTATCCTGGAATATGGGTCGGAGATCTGGAACCCGCGATATGACAAATACATCAATCAGATTGAGCGACTCCAAATGAAATTTATAAAATTTCTATGTTACCGTCTCAGGATTCCTTATGAATCAAACCAATATTTAAGTCTATGTGCGAAATTTCACCTTCTTCCTTTAGTAAAGAGACGCGAAGTGTCAGATGTTACCTACTTACTAAAAATTATATCTAACTCGGTCGACTCTCCCGAACTTCTGTCAAAGATAAGTTTCAATATTCCAAGTAGGTCTGCTAGACACTTTACTCCAATTTCTGTACCACTGGTCTCGTCAAACTACCGCCAAAACTCCTTCCTGCTGCGAGCAAGCAAAAGTCTTAATAACTTGTGTAAATCTAAAAATTTTGATATATATCACTCTAGTTTAGCAACTGCGAGGCGCTTATTATGTGAGGAATTCTTTAAGTAAATGTCAATTTAAGTAACTTTAACTAATCACATTATAGGCACTGTCTTAGTTTGTAATAGTTTTAGATTAAGTTTTCCAAGAGCATCTTATTGTCTACACTTAACCATTTAAAATATGTTTTATATACGTGAAGACCTATTATTGCCTTACTGTTTTTATATCAAAAATCAACTCTGTCTACTCGGTGTTGGTCTTCCAAACATTAAATAAATAAATAAATAAGATGTATTAAAAAAATATATATCCTATATACAAACTGCCAATATTGCCGGTATATTGCTGGCAAAATTGCCCAAGTATATTTTTTATACTAAATTTCTTGCGTTAGGAGAGAAATAGTTACAATTTCAAATAGGTAATGTGAAAGAAAAATCAATTAACACTTTTATGATAAATTTGTTTATTCCAAACTACACAAATGATTACAAATCAGGTTTTATTGATATAATTACTTTGACAAGATTTATCAGACTTATTGATTACAAGTTTACATTGATTTTGTTAGTTAAAATTAAAATAAAAGAGTTAAAATATAAATTAACGATGAATATAAAAAAATAACATGGTTTTTCACTTCGTAACAACTTTAATTAAGAGATAATACCTAATCATACTTTTTTAAACCGAGACCTTGTCCTGTATTATTAATTTTTGCATGCCCAAGCTGGGTGAATGTGCCCGTCACTTTTTACGAATTTATGATCATGTTATGTACCACATTCCTGCGAATAAAAATATTCTATTCTATTCTATTCTGTATACTAATCTTTATCACGTTTATATTATTATTATTATTTGGAAAGAGGGACGCCGGCAAAGCCGGACGGGCGATCGGTCACCATAGGCAGAACCATTTCGTCCAGTTCCCTAAAGTCCCCTGAAAACAGGGGGGAGGGCGGGTTATCATTTACCCCACCGGCGGCGTCGGGACCTCGAACCTACCTGTGCGCTTACAATACATATTAAGTTGGCTTATCGTAAGCTGCTTTAAATCCTCTTCTTTCAGCTTGTCTGCTTCAAAGAGTTCCCAGCGCAGCGATGCATACATCGGGCATTCTGCCATGAAGTGATTGCTTGTTTTTTCTTTTTCTCTACATTGTGGACAAATAGGGTCCTCTGCTCTATTGATCACTGACAGGTGTCTGTTTATAGGACAGTGTCCTGTCAATACTCCTACAATGTTTCTTATATCTCTCCTACCCGTTTTAGTAGCTCTCTGATAGATTGGCAGTCTTGGGCCCGATGAACGGTTCATCGGCCCCCTTACTAGCCAATGCATCGGCTTCCTCATTGCCAATGTTACCTTCGTGTCCGGGTATCCAGAGAATTTCTACCTCAACCAGGTTTGCAAGTTCCTGAATGGTTTGTTTACACTCCTTTACCAGGGCTGAGGTAGTCTCCGTTTTGTCAAGGGCTTTGATAGCGGACTGACTGTCACTGTATATTACTATTCTTTCTACTTTGTGGTCGCTTATCACACTTCTAATCGTTAGCGCGCATTGCATTATCGCAAATACTTCCGCTTGAAATACACTTGTGTCTTTCCGCTTCAATACTACTTTCCCAGATTGAAAGTGGCTCTTCTTGTGTCGGGTTTAGCTATGTATTCCAGCTCCCGATAGCATAGTTGACTCTTTTCTAGACCCATCTGTGTAACATATTACAGTGCAATCCAGATCGTCTTGTTCTGTTTTCCAGTCTTCTCTGGATCTAATGCTTACCCTGTATTTTTTGTCGAAGATCCTTTCCTTATTTATTAGGTCGTTGTTAGCTAATATCATAGAAAGGTTTTCTTCGTAGTTTTTGCCTATTTCTGCGTGACCTTTGTCATTGTTTCTTCCTTTCCATAGATTAGTGGTTTTCAGCTTGAACCATTGTTCTGTAGATCTTTCTTTTATTTCCAATTCTATTGGACTGAGGCCTAGTATCATTTCTAGGGCGGCCGTGGGAGAAGTTCTCATAGCTCCTGATATCATGATGCTGGCTAGTCTCTGTACCTTCGTGAGTTTTTTCCTGTTGTATTCTAGTTGCGCCTTGTGCCACCATACCCTTTATCTTAATCACAATTATGTTGAACTTCAAGCCTTGACAATCCTTATAAAGCAAAATGCACGGCTTTGCTGCTAGAAATGAAATAAATCTAGTTTTAGTTGTAATATTCTTATCAATAAAATGTAGAGATTAGGTATTTATTGTATCAATCTCTTGATAGAGGATCCTCATCTAAAATTATAGGTGAGTTGGCATGATAAGTCTCATCTTCGGGCACATCGACAAAATCAAATTTAACCTCTTCATCGTATTCTTCGATAAGAGAATCTTGTATAGTTTCCTTAGAATCCTGTATAGTTTTTTATTATTAGAGGGCATTTATTGCACTTAGTCAAGTGACGCGCAAATTTAGTAGCATTTTTGTTAGAGTAAATTGCGTCACAATATCGACATGTAAACTTTTCTTTATAATTGTTTAATACGTCTACTCTGTGGTCTCATTTTACACCATCAATTCACGCGCGTGTTCGTTCAGCGATAAATAACAACCGTAATTCATGTCACGTGCGCACACAACGAGCTTTCGGGCGGTACTGTTTGATTAAAAACTGAGTGAGCGAGATGTGACGAACCCAATTCGGCAGACGGTAGGTAGATACGAATGGCACCTACCCGCCGCCTTCCGCCGGCCGGCCGGTAGATACTTTTTAAGCCGAGAGTTTCGATTACCGTCATAATTTATGAAGTAGAATGAAATAATGTATTCTATTATTTTTTACAGTGTAATGGAATAACTAATTCCAAGTTTATTTACTAAACAATCAGAATTTTTATATAATAAAGCAGTATTGCCAATATTCCCGGCAAAATAGAATTTTACCGGCAGTGGCAAGATTGGGAAAATTGACGGCAATGGGTAATTTACCACTTGGCACATCTCTAGTTGTAACTGGTTGGTTACATAAATGGAAATAGTCTAATATGCGAAATTGGAAAAATAATTCTTCTCTTACAACTAGTTACCAAAACAACGAAAAAAAAATCTCTTGTAACTGGTTAGGTAAATCTAGTTACCAACATGGACGAAAGGGCTTTTTGTGCTCGGGATTTTTCCTGAAAGATGATAAAAGGGACAACAGAAACATTCTGTCCTCATCTCATTCCAAAGTATCCGCGTCATTTTTACGAGTATCAATACATTTGTTTAAAGTTTCCAATAATTCTTTTGTGCCATCATCTGAAGATTTTTTCTTTTTTCTTTCTACTATATTTTCGTGTTATACTTCCCAGCAGCGCCACTAAATTGTACAAGTTTCAAATTAGTCTCAAATGAACAAGCATAAATTGTTCTAAATGGTCCGCTGTCGCAAAAAATTGTTCTAATGATAGTTTCAGAGATAAAAATACTTTTGTGTGGCGCTGCCAGGAAGTATACTTCCTAGCAACCTCACGGCGTACAAATGTGCAAATCATTTTAAAATATCGGCCATAAATTGTTCGTAATTAGTTCGTAATTAAAAACCTCAAATATGCGTAGTTTTGCTGAAAAAAATACTTTTATCAATTACTTAAATTACAGATAATAATGCTCGCTCATTGCCACTGCGGACCCACGATACCCCTGGCGATACCCCTGGTGGTATTGTGGTCTTTTAAAATCAAGCGATACCCTAACAAATAGTGTTGACAATAGTTAATTAGTAATAGCTTTTTTTATGTTTTTCGGAAGTAAAAAGGAGCGATTGACACTACCAACTCAACATTTCGCATCGCTTTTGTAAAAAAAATGCCAATCTCATCCGAAACAAGCTAGTTTATCGTTATCTTTGTAGGACGAAAAATGAACGATCAGCAATCGCTTAAATACGTCAGGAGCATTTTTTTCGGTTAGGGAATATACTGCATGATATAAAATTGATTGACCAGGTTTTACTAAAATAATATGTTTATTTTAAAAGCGTAAAGAAAAAATTTTTGTTAATCATATTATTTGACAACAGAAATATAACAATAAATAATCAGTATTCAAGCGAGTGGATTTACCTACGTTATGAACCTACTTCTTTCATAAAATAATAACTAAGCCTTACCCTAAAAACCCAGCCCGGTGGAAGTGGGCCTTGCATGCATTAATAATAAAATTTAAACAAAAAAAACATTCTGAAACAAAGAAATAATTCTGGGCCATTTAATATCAGTAAGGGCCTATTTCACAATCTAAAAGGAAGTTCTGAGTAGCTTGGCAGATGATTAGACATATTTTTCATATCATATCTGACAAAAAATCTGGCAAGTAAGCTACTCGGAACTTACTTTTAGATTGTGAAACGGGCCCTAAGTGACATAATGTGTACATACTAGTAAAGTATTATATAGTCTGTGGTACCACAAAAAAATACAAACAAATATTAATTATAATATTACATTTTGTTATTGTAACCGTAAACAATTTTTAACTGGCAAAGAAAGACTTATCTATCATACATTTCAACATTTCTCGCATTACAAGATTAGAGTACTGCAAGTTGTGAGGAACATACATGTCAGTATCAATTTATTTTAGAAAAAGAAAATATTTAAGCTTTAAACACAACATTAAGATAAGCAGACTGAAGTAGACCCATTTCAGTTGGCGGCACCCGTTCACGAGCATGACGCATGAACCAGCCATCGCTTCGTACAACCATATTTTAGGGAACGTAACGACCCGCGGTTCTTACAGACGAACTGCAAGTTGTGAACGGCAGAGGCTACTTCAGCCGTCGCCACTAGTCGACAGCAGCCGTCAACGCGTCGGCGGCAGCAGTCAATACGTCGACGGCTGGCGACGGCTGCCGTTGACATGCGACAACGCTTGCAGTTGGAGTGCCGCGTACTAGCAGTCGTGGCCGGCTTGTACAGGAGCCAGTTGCAAAATGGCGTCCAATGAAGAAACACTGTTATTGCTTTTACTCCGCCGTCGCCGACAACAACGAAAAAGAATGATACGTTCAGTGTGGGTTGAAGAAATATTAATGTATAGAGAACAAGAGGAAGATTTTTATACACTCTATCCACGTTTGCGAAGGAACGACATTTTTTTTTCAATTACTTGCGAATGTCAATCGCTTCTTTTGATGAGTTAACAACTATTTTGAAAGCCTCAATATCTCGCCAAGACACCGTGATACGGAGAAGTATACCAGCTGAGCAAAGACTAGCCATGACATTAAGTTAAGAGGGTTTTATTTTATAAAAAAAAATGGTAGATACTAGAAATTACTTCTTTATTGAGATCAAATCAATATAACTTTGGCAACAATTTTAATTTAAGTTATAATAAATAAACAATTAATATCAAGTGTACCTAACCAAAGAAATAAAAAACCTAGCCATATTGCAGAAATTTATTCTAACTTTTTTTAGCAATGAATTCTCCATAACACATTATAAAACTGCGTTAAAAAAACCTACTTCAAAAACTAAAAAGCATAAAATAAGCCTTTTGGAGTCGGTGGCAGCCAAGACATTCTACTTTAAGCTTCTATTCTTTTATTTTTCTTGCCTTGGCTGGTTTTTATTTTACTTTTTAGTGTCTGTAATAGGCTGTTTTGTAAACTACAGCAGGGTTTTTCTAGATTAGATAAGGTTTCATGTACATTATAAACAAAATTATCGTAAATACTACATCGTCCAAGTCAACAATGAAATGAAATATATATATTTTTTTTTTTTCATTTATTTATCATTTTAAAAACTTAATTATATATTTTTACATTAGTAGCATTTTATTAAACCTCTGAGGTTTGTGGTAAATGCTTAGGAGTCTACACAGTAAATAATTTCCGTGACAAGAAAGTATTCTACAACAATAATAATAGGTAGTTAACTATGTTATGACAACAAGTAGAATAATCAAGTCGCATTTCCCATACCAGTTGACTTAACTGATAATAGAAAATACGACCTGAGCCTCGATTTCAAGTCATTAGGCTTAATGTTCTTAGAATTATATGCACGCCATTCAGAGGGAAGGGTATTTAGAAGTCGAGGAAGTAGGTATGCAGTCGTTCGTTCACCGTACGTATTGTTCGCGCCGGTCGTACACAGCATATTCCGAGCGACCGCTCGAGTGTACACAGCGTGTTGTTTTTTGTTTATAAGTTCCTGCTTATAAAAGTTTTCCCTCACTAACATGTATTTTAATTGTATTTGGACTGGTAATACTTTGCAATACTTAAAAAGACCGTCATCATCATAATAAAATTGTTGTTTGATATTATGAGATACAATATTTCGTAGTATTCTACGTTGTAGTTTAAATATATTATTAATATAAGTGCAGTACGTGCGACCGTAACTTGTTAATCCGTACTGTATGTACGATTCAACTAGTGAATTGTACAACATCAGTTTGACCTTGTATGGAATGCGGTCTTTTAACATAATTATGTTAGCAAGGAACTGTCTAAGTTTGTTACATACGTGTTCAATATGGTGGCTCCAGTTCAGCTTACTGTCAATAATCAGGCCGAGATATGTGTGACTAGTGACAATTTCGATATAAGGACATTTACATTGTGTGCCTGATGCATGTAAGCAGTTGTGGTTGTGGGCAATTATATTGTTAAACGAAGAATGTTTGAGATGTGGGGATCTGATGTGTAATAATTTAGTTTTGTCCACATTCAGGACCAGACCCGAATCATGACACCATTTCGAAAGCATACTGAAATCATGTTGCAGGAGTTCACCAGCCTTTTGTGGGTCCTTATCCGCTACGATAAAACAGGTGTCATCAGCGAACTGATAGCAAGTACTGAACTTCACACAGTTGGACATATCATTTACATATGACAGAAAGTGAAGAGGACCAAGTACCGATCCCTGGGCCGTCCCCTCTGTAACCGTTTTGTAGTCACTAAATGTGTCATTGACTTTTACTGTAAACTTCCGGTTATGGAGGTAGTTTTGACACCATCGTATTAGTGGGCCACGAATGCCAGAGTTCTCGAGTTTAGTGATCAGAAGGTTATGATTTAAGGTATCGAATGCTCGAGAAAAGTCAATAAACAACACCAGTACGTGTTTCCGGTCATTGAGATACGTATTTACTTCATCAGTAAATTTTGACAGGAGTTCTGTAGTACTTTTGCCTGACTGAAACCCGTACTGGTTCTGGGTAATGACTTCATGTTTTTTGTAAAAGTTGTGTATCATTTCACTCACACATTTTTCGACTATTTTGTCTATGGAAGAAAGCAGTGTAATGGGACGGTAGTTCATGTAATTGCTTTTTGACCCTTTTTTATGAACAGGCCTAACGCATCCCACTTTTAATTCGTCAGGATAAACACCACACGTAACACTAGAGTTAATGAGATTTGATATGGCGACCGATACATCTTTGTCCACCATTTTTATGTCTGAAATTTTTATGTTATCAATGCCGGGAGATTTGTTAGAATTTAATTTTTGTATAATTTTTTGTACTCTGTCACTTGATACTTTTTTAAATAATAAACTTGAATTAGTAGATTCTTCATAACTGTCTCGTTCTAAGAGTTTAACACTACAATTTGGGACAATGTTTTTGACTGCATTATCAAAATGTATTGCAAAGTTATCGGCAATATTTGCATCCGACAATCCTTGAGCACTAAAAGCCCCCAATATGACGGAATCAATGGATTGAGTCACACGTCCAAGCATTTGATTAACTATTTGGTAAACTCTTTTTGTATTATTAAAGTTTTCGTTTATCTTATTAATGTAGTATTCATTTCTCTTCCTTTCCAAAATTTTATGTACTTTATTACGAATATTATTGTACTTTAACTTTAGCTCTGGATTATTAGAATCACTTTTCCAAGATTTAAATAGTTTGTTTCGTTTATCGCACATTCTGTTAATGTTATTATCAATCCAAGGAAATTTTATTTTTTTAATATTAGAACGTCTGTGCAGTTCCTTTTTAGTAGCAATGCATTTAGCTTTATGAAAGGCGTTACGAATAAACTCATAAATTGTATTTGGACAAAGCATTTTACTTGTGTCAGACCATTTCACTTTTTTAAGTTCCTCGTAAAGCGTGTCGTGATCAATAACATTTTTGCAAACACGCTGTGTACGCATCGGCGCCGCGTCGTATACGCAGGTAAAGATAAGGGCTCGGTGGTCAGCCAGTACGACGTCTAACACCGCGGAGTAAGGTTGACATGCGGGGATCCGAGCAAAAATGTGGTCAATGCAATATAAAAATGCTCATAACATAAAAAGTACTGGGTCAAACTAAACCAAATTTTTATGGGACCAGTTGGCAACTATTCTGCGTCGAACAAAAAAAGAATCATGGAAATCGGTTCAGAAATATCGGCGTAATCGGTGTACATACATAAAAAAAATAAAATAAAAAATTATACCAACGAATTGAGAACCTCCTCCTTTTTTGAAGTCGGTTAAAAACTACAAGTTTTTTTTTTTTTTTTTTCATTTATTACCGTATAAAAATAATTTTACAATAGTTGAAATTTAACAGCGTAAGAAATCCACAGAGGTTTATAGCAACGCTGTTAGAAGCTCGCGTTGGCGTTAAATAACATAAAATTTACTAAATATCACTTACAAATAGGATAAGACTATAATATCAAAGAAACAAGCTAGGCGCATTCGGAGGTTTCAAACAAAAATTCCTTCACTTTGGACTTTATTTGTGTCGCCGATCAATAAAAAGTTTTGCTTATCGTCGAATTTCGAGATGCACCTAACTAGTTCCTTAGAAAAAATATTTTTATTAGTGGACGGTGGGCGGTATAAAGCAAACAAAACTGTCTCTTGATTCGAACTGAGTTTTAACAAACCTACAAGGCTTTCAAAGGTAAATGATTTACTTTTTAAGACAGTGAATTTTAAGTGGTTTTTTACATACATTATAATACCGCCACCCTTCTTATTCGTTCTTAGTTCGTAATACATATTGTATCCGGGAATTTTATACATATTGACTAAGCTGTTTGATATTCCAGCCTCAGTTACCACAATTACATCTAGGGGAAACATGCAATTATGTAATATTAGTAGCAAGTCATTAAAGTTCTT
Organism: Chrysoteuchia culmella; assembly: GCA_910589605.1. NCBI lineage: Eukaryota > Metazoa > Arthropoda > Insecta > Lepidoptera > Crambidae > Chrysoteuchia > Chrysoteuchia culmella. Next base: position 3,681,056 of record OU342663.1, read on the forward strand.
TATTAAGGACCTTATATTTATGTGTAAACACGAGATATTTATATGCGCCGATATCTTATATATATAAATATCTAAATATATCGATATTTAGATATTTATATATATAAGTTGCGCCGCCACGAGAGGTTTTTTTATTTTTCTGGTCAGGATTCACAATATTTTTTTCTCATAATCAACTTGTAGCAAAACTACGACGATAAAGCATAAAAAAGGGGCTAGAGGATATATTCCATCTTTGGGCGAGTATTAGTTATTGTGTCCTAAGTTAATTAGTGCGTAAGTTCTTAACAAAATCGTATACCCCTTACATTTATGCTTTGCCTGCCTTTTAGAAAACGTTACTTTTGAGATAAACTTTCATAAATAATAAACAACATTAAAACAATTAAGTATAATTTTATAGGAGAATGGGTAAAATATAGGAACCTTGGTGTACCTACTCAATACCAACAAGCTGTGTATCGATGAAAAGGTCATTTTGTATATTTAATTTCTTTGTAAGACAGCGTTGACACATGGCACATTTGTTGTCAAAAAAATAAACTATATGAAATGACTTTTTCAACGACACATGGCTCGTTGGTATTGAGTAGGTAGACAAACTTGCCTCCTCCTTTACAATCGATAACATTCTTCAATTCTTCACTATATTTACTGCAAAATCAAATTTTAAAAAAGAAACAAATAACCATAACACTAAGGGCCGAAACTGCGTTAAGCGGGCACTTTGTTAAGTGAAAGTGGTCACTTTTGTATGAGGCCGCGCGGGCGCCCGCTTAACGCAGTTTCGTCCCTAATTTAGATAAAAAGTAAATTAATCTGAGAAGAGATTAGTTATTATTGTATTTGAAACAGAATCCTCAGAGCATAAGCTTTCATTATTTGTGAGTTGACTTTCCGGTCTTGCAGAATGTGTTGTGGTGGAGTACCCCGTAGAGTTATAAGAAGACTGACTCGTTGAAGGCATTGGGTATTGGCCGGAATTCTGAGATGACAAGCTTTCATTAGCTGTGGCTTGACTTTCCGGTCTTGCAGGATGTGTTGTGGTGTAGTTATATGAAGAATGACTCGTTGAAGGCGTTGAAGGAGACTTGTAATGTTTTATTACTTTTATAACTTCTAATTTGGCGTCTAATTTCCAATCTGCTGTAATTTTTTTAAAGTCACTTACTAGGGACAACAGGAATAACTTATTCTCATCTGGAGGTGGCGAAGGGTCTCTCTCAGCTTTAACCAATTTATCATTTAATTTCTTAGTTAATATTAATTAACAAATAGGAAGTATCTCCGTTATTATTAGTTGGAAATAATCTGCTTAATAATAAATAAAATATTTAGCAATAAGTCACTTACCAATGGCGTGTTTTTTATTTATGGGTTTATCCTTGAAATCACTTACGATTTCCTCACACACTGCTAGTCTTGTAGCTTATAATTCCAAAGACAAATCCTTTTTTTTACTGCCATAATTAACAATTCGACATCAATTTCGTCTCCGGAGCTCATTTTGTGGAAACGCGACGCTTGCGCACTCTTGGTCTATTTGCCGTCGACTGACAAAATGGCGGACGAAACACGCCACAACTGCAGCTGTCGCCACCTGTCGGCGGTAGCCGTCGACGTATTGACTGCTGCCGCCGACGCGTTGACGGCTGCCGTCGACAGGTGGCGACGGCTGAAGTAGCCTCTGCCGTTAACAACATGCAATTCGTCTGAATGAGCCCTCACACGACATCGCCGAAGAAACGTTTGTGTGAGCATGACGTACTTCAGGTACTTATGTTAAGCTGTATAAATATAAAAAAGGAAGATAAAAGTGCATTAACGTAAGACACAACTTACAATGTTACTAGAAGACGCATCAGCTGGGTCATAATCACAAAGAATAATAAATAAATAAAATAAATTAATCTTTATTTCTCATCACAAACTCTTAGTTTACTAATCTCAGGTACTAATCTTAGCTAAGTTTGTGTGAGACTGATGCCTGAAATAGGTAAAAAATACCCGTAAGCACAGGTCATCAGGCTCCCACCATCTCGGACATTTGAGGCAATCGAGATCATAAGATGTGATGGTATAACTAGTAGACTTAAAATTATAATTATCACTATGAACATTTTAGATTTTAGTGTTATAGATACATATATATATTGTGTGTGTGTAAGTGTGTGTGTGTGTGAGTGTATATATGTATGTGTGTGTGTGTGTGTGTGGGTACGATGTGAGTTTATGTAAATTATATATTACTGTATGGTAACTGAATTTCTGGTGCGTGCTTAATTATTTGTGTTATTTATACAATGGGTTTTATTTTACGGGCACAAGAAGATTTTCTGTGTCAGAGTAGGTCTGCTGCTGTAACCATTGAGAAATTTTCTTTTTGCAAGAATGTCTTGGGAGGTGATAGACTGAGAGACGTGAGTTAATGTTATTATAGAGAAAGCTGCCGAGAAAGCAATAAAAACGTTGGACGAATTGTGTATTGCAGCCCAGGTAAGCACAGACTGTTCCTTTTCGACGGTTGTTAATATTAAGAAGTGGATTGTAGTCCAACTGGGAATGTTTGCGGAGCACTATAGATAAAATAAAAAGCTGTCGCACAGTCAGAACCTTCCAGAACTCGTATACCTCACTTGACGGAGTCAAGCGGGGGAGAAAAGCACCAACCTTTAACACCATTCTTTGAGCTCTCTCGGCCTTGAGAATATGAGTTTTAGCAGCTCCGCCCCAAGCCGTGATGCAGTATCCTAAAACTGATTGGCACAAAGCGAAATAGACAGATTTCATTACATTGAAATCTGCAACATGGCGGAGATATTTAAAGATGTAAATCAGTTTCCTGATTCTGCCTGCCAGGAGTTCAATGTGAGGAAGAAAGCTCAAATTTTCGTCGATGTAAACACCAAGATACTTAATAGTCTCTGAGGATTGCAGATTAGGGCATAAACAATTGGCCTGAAGAGTAGATACGCATGAACAAGAAGGCGTATGTTTCACAAGCGATAGTCCCGCTGGGAGCTGTTGGCGTTTAATGGAAAAGGCAAGATACTTGGTTTTATCAGTATTTAGACTTAGTACATTATTCGTAAGCCAGTTGGAAACTATATTTAGTCCTGACTGTGCATGAGCAAAAACATCAGTCCAATTGTCCCCGTGAAACAACAGGGCAGTATCGTCAGCGAAGGCAATGATTTTACCGTTTATTAAATGTTTTTGACATAGATCATTTATGTACAATAAAAACAGGGTTGGCCCGAGGATACTGCCCTGCGGCACCCCATACAAGACTGGTGTTTCGTCACTTATCCATGTATCCACTCTTACTGCTTGTGTGCGATTTGTGAGGTAGCTGGAAAACAACTTGAGTGCTACTCCTCTAATTCCGACTCTTTTCAGCTTGTCAACTAGGATAGGGACAGAAACCGTGTCAAACGCCTTCGCAAGATCGAGAAAGATTGCTATGACTTTTTCCTTCCTGTCAAGATTCGTGGCTATGAAATCGGTGAGATTATGAACTGCATCATCAGTTGACCTACCGGAGCGAAAGCCATACTGTGACGGTGACAATATGTTATTTTTCTCCAGGAAGTCAACCAGACGTTTGTTCATAAGTCGCTCTAATATCTTAGAAATGATCGGAAGAAGCGAAATTGGCCTATAATTGCCGACACAGCTTCTATCGCCACCCTTGTGAATAGGTATAATAAGTGATTTTTTTAAGAGGTCGGGAAACACACCAGACTCTAAACAGACGTTACAAAGGTGTGTTATGGGTCGAACTAGATAATCTAAATTTTCCTTTAGTAGACGGCCCGAAATTTGATCTACACCTACTGCACATCCGTCGCGAAGTCCCAAGATAAGCGATTTTATCTCTTGCTCGTCCGTAGGTAACATAACAATGGAATTGGACACGTGATTGTCATTAATTGGTAGGACGGGGTAGTTAGAGTTATTAACTATGAGTTTAGTGGCCAGCTCCTTTCCAACGTTAGCAAAGTAAGCGTTAATACTATTAACTGTATCTTGGGGATTACCCGCGGCAATTAAGTCCGACGAATTTTGCGTTACATTTTTGAGGTGAGCTATATTTTTTATTGTTTCCCACAGTCTTTTCTTATCCCTACCTGCCTCTTGTATTTCCGCTTTATCATGTGCACGACGAACTTTTTTAACAAGTGCGTTGCAGAAGTTTATGTACCTCTTGTAACATACACGTAAGCTTTCATCTTTCGGGTGCTTTTTCAATTTTTTATGTAAGTTGTCTCTGTGACGTAAACATCTCAGAAGCCCCTGGGTCATCCATGGCTTGCTAATCGTTTTACGTCTAGAGTTAGCAATTAATTTTGTATTCACCTGTAATGCATTGGATATTGAACTTATTAGATAGTTTGTAATGTTGTTGGCGTCTATAATTTTGTAGATGGGATCGAAATCAATACTTTGAATTGTGTGTTTAAGGCCAGTCCAATCGATAATAGTCTTTGTTTTGAGTGGAGACGGAGTTGTTCTCTTTAAATGTATGTACAGTGCAACACTGTCATGATCTGTGACTGAGGATTGTAGAACACAACATTGAGCATCCAATCGAGATCTAATCATCACGTGATCGAGGCAAGTACGTCCGTGAGTTGGTAAATTGTGACCAGGATGAAGATTAAAAGAAGCTAAGAGATCCAGATATTCCGATGAGTGCTGATCACGTGAGTTGGTCACAATATCTATATTAATATCACCAATCAATACTATATTTTGAAAATGGTTTAATTTAGTCAGTAGTGAATTAAGAGAAAGCAAAAACTTATTCATGTCATTATAACCGGGTGGTCGGTAAATTGCAATAATTACAGTTGTTGGATTAATTTTTAAAGTTAAACAATTTGCATCATGAAACTCAGGCTGTCCCGTTTGTACGTTTAAGTTATTTTTAAAATAAATCACAACCCCCTCATTTTGCGTGTAGTTATTCAAGGTTACCGCGTGACTATAGTCTTTAAGAGTTGGGATATATTTCGCAGACGGTAACCAACATTCAGTAAGCACAATGATATCCCAGGATAGCTTTGTTCTACTTAAAAGAGTTAAAAAATTGTCAAAGTTGCATGTTAAACTTCTTATGTTCTGAGTTAATACTTTTAATGAGCAATTAGCCATTGGTAAATTATGGCAATCATCTGGGTCACATATGCATTGGTTTGGGGTTTTAAAGTTGTCAAGGTTCAAATTCAAAAAAATTCAAAATTTATTTATTTCGGTACCAATAATTGTCACAGCATGGTGATTGACTCCCTCTATTAAGTGCATAGTGCACCTGTGCCAGATGGAGTCGCTCTTCCATAAAAAAACTAGTACAGTCCGAAGGTCCGAAGTAAGAAAATTTTTATCATTATTTAAGTTATCGAATTTTACATGAAATTAACTGCCGTACACAGCTAAGAGGTAAGTAATATTATGATGGTATAAGTGTAGGAAATAATTTCTTTTGTTTAGAGATTTAGGCCTCAGATTGAATAAAATTGTAGCTATATTCGTTGCTTCCCTCCGTGGTAATCGACATATATTATGAAGTATGTAGGTGCAGAATATACGTAAATAATATAATAACTCGTGAATTTTAAAACAGTTTAAAAATAGTGTTGTGTGAATAAGTAGATGTTGTAAATGAGTGTAGAAGTTAACTGCATCGCACCAGGTGAAGTGTGTAATTCTTGTGTAAATTGTATGTAAAATTTTGTATGTATATAGATAACTTGAAATATGGTACATGTGGTAATGAGTAAAGTGTAAAAGAGGTTTGTAAGTGGTTGTTAGTTGTATGAATATTTTATGTAAGAAATGTGACAAATTAGCTTTAATAATATAAAAAATTTGCCCAGTAATAATAACTAGAACACTAAGTGTAACATATCTCGTGCGTATTAATGGGCTTAGTACAAAAAATATAGAGTGAATCAAACTTAAAATTAGTCAATCTTCATATTTTTTCAGATCTATTTCCTCGACGATAAGGATTGGTGGATGGTTGCCGTCCTCTTCTCGGATATATACCTTGCCGTAAGACGTCCAACAAGCCGCGATCGTAAGACGTCCAACAAGCCGCGATTTTTCGTTTCTTGAGTAGCTCTCTGGCTAAGAAAAATATATATTTTGTTTTCTCAGTTAATTGTTCCGAAAGATATATATTAATCGAAGGGCCTGGAATATTCAAGTGGCTTGTATTTAACTGCGGAATCTTTAAACCTTTCTGAGTTTTATTGAAGCTCTTTGTTTTCATAATGAATGATTCTTTTCTAATTACGGTCATGAAATCCACGACAATTGAGGCTGATTTCGTACGATAAATATTACGAATTTCGTTAGCTTGCACATCTGGTTGAATGCCGATCGATGAGCCGATATTAGTGACGAGATTAGTCAGTGAGTCCTTAGTCTCATCTTTTATTTTTGGAATGTTGCGAATTTCGATGCTAGACGAGCGTACATTTTTTTCCAATATTTCAATCTTTGCTTCTAAGCTTTTAACTTGTTTTTTGTATTGCTTATTCTCTTGTTCAATTTTTTCCATTTTCAATAAAATATCATCGTACCTCTTCGACATAAATTCGACCGATTTTTGTATCTCATTATTCTGCTCTAATACAGTGCTAATAGCGTTATTAATTGATTCTAATTTAGCGTCTTGTTGGTTTGTAAACTCCAAAAACATAGACTTCAGTTGAGACACAGTGGAACTAGGTATGTCGTCCATCTTCCTCTTAAATCTTTTTGTGATATTCTGACAGGAGTCAGTCAACGTAGATTCCCGATTTAATTCGTTAAGCGCCGGTTCTGACCCATAGTGAATCGGTTGTGAAGTCTCAGGGCACATATCGCCCGTTTTTGGTGGAGAATGAATAAGCGACATTATAATCACAACAACAACGCACGCGCGTCGATCGAGTAGGCCTAAGTTTTTTATATCACTGTGACTGCTGTGTGAGTAAATCGTCGATGCTGCGACGTGTGCGCAGGTGTGGTGTTAACGGAGGGGGTCGGCGGCAAGCACGCACACAGGTTAATTTGCGAATCAGAGTACGGAAGTGCAGTGGCACTGGTCGAGCGGGTTGTGAGTGATTAGATGTGTCCTTGTCACGAATGTCGTCTTACTTACGCAGCGCGCTGGAGCGGGGCGAAATACAAAACTCTTTAAACTTCTGCGATCCTAGTACTCCTTTCAAATTACGTTCACTTAAATATTTAATTTAATTTTCAATAACACAAAAATTACTACGGAATATATTGAATACGTCTGAACACCTCAGACATCCGAGGGGAAGAGGAATATTTAAAGTTAGTTAACAAAAAGAATACTTTTATATATAATTGGAATAATTTTAATAAATCATTATTATTTATTTATTCTGATCAAGCAGTGCCACGCGTCTTAACTTAAAACAACATAAATAACATAAAATCAAAACAAAAATATACATCTCAACACATTTTAACACAAGCAGACCCATTCCGCTGGCAGCACCCGTTCACGAGCATGACGCATGAACCAGCCATCGCTTCGCTCAACCATATTTTAGGGAACGTAGCGACCCGCCTCACACGACACCACCGCAGAAATGTTTAAAGAGTGCATGACATACTGAAGCTATAATAAATATATAATAGGATTAAGAGTATAAATTACTCATATTTAAATACATTACTAAGTGTGACCGGACCTGTAAATTGCCGTTGACAAGTAAAACTTTTTGGGCCATGTCATCGTAGCATTCCCAATAACCCATCTTACGTCGACTATTTACTTAGTAATGCCCCATATTTTCACTGTTGGAAGGCGGAATAAACTGTACAACTGATGCCAACTCAAAAAGGTTTTCCCTTAACAATATATTATTTGGAAGTTCTCCCAAAGCGAGATCCATGTCTAGTTCAAAAAAAAATAATATTAGAAATTTCGAATGTAACTTTCTCCGTTCCATCGCAAGAAGTATTTTTGCAGTTAAATTCTTTGTCGTCGATCATACAAGAAGCAGCATCATCCAGAAAGGACAGACCGTAATCTGCCAATTTTAGAATATCTAAAGGAATTACAGAAATCTTTCTCGAGATGTGCTTTTTGCATTTTGCACAACTTACTATTTCTGTTCCGCTATTAAAGTCGTCACAAAATTTCTCAAGCAATGTGACAATATTTGAATTGCAGTCCAAAATAGTTTCGTTTTTACCAGATGTGGTGGTAAATAATTTTGTTAAAATGCTTGATCTAATCGAGATTACGTTGATTGAATAATTTTTGTATTTCAAGGCCAACACTAAAGAGGAAGATTCTGTTCCCAAGGAATGTATAAATCGCGAAAACTTAGTATAATCGCAACAAGCAACTACAATCGTTAAATGTTACCGTTAGGCAAAAAATCTATTTTATTTGGATGTTTTTTTGGTTCCATATTTTCGACTAAGGGCTTCTTTTTTTCATAGCATTTGTTGCGCCAATTTTCTTCTAACTTCGGCAGAGATCTGAAGACCGATTCGTCGTAGAAACTCAAATCTCCTTGTGAATCTACTACATTTGTGTTTTCTTCACTTAGTTGTAAGGAAGGTCTATGGTCCTGATGCCTATTATCGTTTTCATTCTGAATTCAGTCCTCGAGTTTATTTAGATCTAAAAGACAATGCGCAGATTTCACTTCTCCAGAGATATATTTTAGGTTTCTCATAATAAAGTCATCCACCCTTATAAGACCAGTTCTGGCACTTAGTAATAAATGTTTGACATTTTTGAAATAACTTTCGACGTTACTACTACTAGCAACCTTGTGTGCGCATTTAGTGAAGGGAACTATGACATTGGACCAGAGAAATAGCTTAGGGAAAATTTTTCGCAGGCTGTCAACAAATTTGGGTAAATAATAAATGTTTTATGATTTTTGTATTTTTTGCATTTTTCAATGCTATTTTTATACTTATGGTAAATTTTAAATAGAAAAATATTGGAAAAAATTAACTCGGCCACAAGTGAATTCTCAGACGGGAATCGAACCAGCGACCTTTGGAAATCCGGTCCAATGCTCTAACCGCTGAGCTACCGAGACTTGCGAACCACCGTCGAAATTCGCTAATACTTTTATATTTTTAATACGCTGTAGGGCAGCGTCGTTACATCAATGCTAGGAATATCCTTGCATTCGAAAGAAACATCTTTTCAGGTGTTTAACGATCGATTAAGATGCAACTGCCAATAATTTATGATTTTTGTAATTTTTGCATTTTTCAATGCTATTTTTATACTTATGGTAAATTTTAAATAGAAAAATATTGGAAAAAATTAACTCGGCCACAAGTGAATTCTCAGACGGGAATCGAACCCGCGACCTTTGGAAATCCGGTCCAATGCTCTAACCGCTGAGCTACCGAGACTTGCGAACCACCGTCGAAAGTCGTCGATTCCCCGTCTGAGAATTCACTTGTGGCCGAGTTAATTTTTTCCAATATTTTTCTATTTAAAATTTACCATAAATAATAAATGTTTTCGTAGCCGGTCTCTTCCTCCAAATCGCAATAAAGATTTTCTTTAATAACAGTTTTGTCCAACCACTTTATTATCAACAAAGTCTTGTCAGTGGGTTCTTCGTCTTCGTCCAAAGTATTATTGTTCGCTACTTCAAATTCCTCCAAATCTTTGAGTAAGTCGTTAGCAGCATTAATTTTTTTTAATCGGTCTCGAGCGCTATCACACCTACTCAGACTGCCATCACTTTTTTCAACCTTTTTTCAACCTCAAGCATTCCGAAGCGGTATTTTTGTTACTACGACCATATATCATGGAAATTTCTACTTTATTGCCATGATGTTAAACTATATTGCAATTTGTCACCAAAAATCCTCAGCCGTGCCGATGCCAATACTGGGCGCCGGGCCTTATTGGCACTTTAAGCATCACCTTTCACTTAAATCGTGAAAAATAACTTTATGGAGGGTTGCCAATATATTTTTTTTTCTAAATTACAGCTGTATAGTTATTTTTCATTTTAAATAAATAAAACGTCAACTAAAGTTTTTATTTTATTTTATTTATGCTAAATAACACGTTTTTCCCAATTACTGGCATACTTTGGCCATTTATTGGCATTTCGGATAAATTAGCTTAGAAAGGAAAATGTCTAAAGAGGAAAAGGATAGAGTAAAAAAAATCGTGAGCGTCAAGATGGCGGGATCAAGTCTCCAATTTGAAATTAATCACATTATAGTGTTTGTGCTACATATGTACTAATTGTACCTTGAAACAGACATTTGTACCTCTAAAGGTAAAGGAAGTGTGTCAAGACCTCCCTGATCCTGCCACTTTGACGTCAAAGTGGCACGACCTTATGAAAGCGCTACTCAGAGGCAGGTAATTCACTCCCGAAGACTAAGTACTACATATGTACAAGTATACACTTAATTTTCAATACAATTGTAAATGCTGAATAAAAGTTATGCGATTAAAACATTGGTCCCGCCAATTTCATGATTCATGTTATAGCTGAATTCATATTAAAATCGTTACAACTCGTACAAAATCAAATGTGGAAGTACCTTTCACATTCAGAATTTAAGTACATCAAAAGTTATCTATTATTAATCGTTATCTTTGAAATGGACACATTTATGCAGAAATGAAGCAACCCAAAATGGTTTGATAATTATTATATTATTGATCCAACTCCAATAATTATAACTGGTGCATTTAGTGTTCTATTGAGAAAAGTTACTTATATAATAAAAATAAAGATTGTTAAGACTTAATTTTGCGCATATATTAAACAATTAGGCACTATATACCCTTGACTCTTCGTAACTTTCGTCTTTAGGTCATCGTAGCACTGCCACTTATCAAATTGTCGAGAAATATGAGCTCGATAATGCCCGATGCCGCTAGATGTAGGTGGAGCTATGAACTTTAGAGCAGATACAATAGAATAGCATTTCCCTTGTAAGATAATTTGTCTCGGAATTTCAAAAATGTTAATCTTCTTCAGATCATTAACCCTTCCGCTGCTTTAACCCCACTGACCTCCATCAAGGTACGAATCTTATTACTTCGCACATCATAGAACACAAGAAAATACTGTAAAAAAACACTTTGGATTTTTCAAAACATCGATGTATGACTAATTTTCAACGATAAATCACATTTTGAACTAGCCAATTACGGGACAACAAATATTTAGGCTCCTCCATAAAAAAACTACGCATTTCCCAATCCGACTTTGAAAGTTGACCTTGCAGTTGACAGATGTTGAAGTGACAGATTAGAAAGCGTTCGGAAATCCATAAATGACTAAAGTTAAAACGTTCCATTTCACGCTACGTTATTAGCTGTCACACAACCATCCTACGAAAATTGTCACCAACAAGAAATTACCCATTTTCGGGGAAAATATAAACATTTATGGGAAAGAGTATTTTTTACTTAAGAAAATAATTTTGATACCGACTGATTTTTTTTTTTTATGATCTGTTGACTTAAGAGGAAAATAAACAAACACAAATAAATTAACAATGGATAACAAATCAAAACAACGACAATTAGTTACTTGTGACAAGTGTAAGAAAACAAGTGATAGAAGAGACACTGTTCTGTGCTCACATTGCAAGAAATATTACGATTTTAACTGTATAGGACTTTCAGAAAAACTTTATAGGCTAATGGACGCTAAAAAAAGAACAATATGGAAATGCACCTCCTGTTCCTCAGCAATTAAAACTCTAGAAGCAATAAACACGACATCTGACTACACGGACGTAACCAAAAATGTTACATTACGAAATAAAGCAATTTCAAGGACAAAACAAACTTTTATAGCTTCCCCGGAACTTATCTCATCAAATTCGTCAATTCAATCGCCGTTGAGCAAATCTGTTGATATTGAAGAAACGCCTGAAAATAGCTTCACAGATTGCTTGTCAAAAAGTGAAGACTATTCGACAATCCAATTGACTGACATGCAAGAAATGAAAGATGAATTAACGGAACTAAAAATTAATCTTTTGAGTACACAAACTGAGCTGGATAATACGTTAATAGAAAATAATGAATTAAGAAGGGAAATAAACAAGTTAAATAAGGAATTAGAATTATTAAAAAATATATGTCGAAGTCCTGCCATAGACAACAGTAATATTGAGAGAAAAGAAACCACAGGTGCTCAGACTTTGACTCCCTTGAGAAGTCATAGATCGAGACGCATACCCTTTTCTCCATTAAAGCGTACTTATTCAACCAAAAATTCTGAATATATTGCTATACTACAAAAAACTATTAAAGAAATGCAAGATAAATTAGAGAAAGCCAAATATGATATATCCAATATGGAGACTCAAGTAAATACCCTAAAACCAAACTGAGTAGTGGTGACCAAAAAGACTCTCCTGCATTTTCTGAAAGACTGATGAAGAATGATGATCAAAAGTCCTTCTCTAAACAGAAGATAATTATCTTAGGAACGCAACAATGTACTGGTATGGCGCTGCAGCTGAAAAAATCCAGAAATGCAAATAAGTATGAAGACTATGAAATATCGGCATTTATCAAACCGTTCGCTTCTACAGAAGAAGTACTTAAAAATTGTGAAAAGTTAGAGGCAAATCTTAATGACAAAGTTATTCTGTCTGTAGGTGAGAATGATAACGATCCTTTGATAACTGTATCAGAGTTGTACAATGCCTTAAAATCATTACAGCAAACAACAGTTCTAGTTATAAATGTATTGAATAGTAACCATGTAAACACCAAATTGCTTAACAAACACTTGCAAATAGTATGTAAAAAGTTCAAGAACTGTCACTTTCTAGAATCTATTCATAGTTATTATCGAAGTCCACTGAAAAATATTTGCTACAGTATTAATATGACAATAGATTATATGCATTATAAAAAAACATTTCTAAACTACGCTTTCATCAGAGAACACATACATGCTGGCAGGAAACAGAATATAATTTCATCTACCAAAGTTGCATATGAAATAGTTGAGCATTCTAGGCGCATCTATAAGCAAGCTTTGATTGTAGACTACTTTAAACCTGTACGAAAAGATAGGTATAATACAGAAGTAGACTTTTTTCGTTCTAAATAATGAAGATCATTTTATAAATAATCACGAGGAAACTGCGGATTCTGCGTATCTTAAAATATTACACCAAAATATAGCTGGTTTACTCACCAAAAAGGATCTCTTAGAAGTAACAATGTCTGAATTACGGGATACTAATTTAGAGCCTGATATACTATGCTTTTCCGAATCGTTTTTAAGAAAAGGGGAAGAAAAAAATGGTAACTTACAGAATTTCAAGATTGTCGCAAACTATTCGAGAAACCAAAAAAGAGGTGGTACATGTATCTTAGCTAGAAAAAATCAAAACTGTACTGAAATAAAATCCCTAGATAGATATTTGTTACCCGGCATATTTGAATGCTGTGGCGTAAGCATCGTTACATACAAAATAATAATATTATGTGTATACACATCGCACAATAAGCATGCTCATTCTTTCTTGACTAGGTTAGAAGCACTGTTACATGAGTTGCTTAAAAAATTTGCCCGATATAAAATAATAATAACCGGAGATTTCAATATAAATACACTGATAGACTCCAAATCATCTCAACACTTGAAAGATGTCTGTAAATTCTTTAATCTAACGATTCATATAAATGAACCTACCCGAGGTAATAATTGCATCGATAATATATTAAGTAATGTAAAATCAGCGTCCGGGCAAACGATACCTCTTGGTCTATCAGACCATGATAGAGCACAATTAATATCATTTCCAGTTAAAGAAAACAAGAAGTTTATATATTGGTTCTGTTACAAAAGGGATTACTCTATCGAAAACTTACAGAAATTCCAGGGATATTTGAGCTCCCTATCATTCTCTGACATGTATGACTCAAATAAAATTAACGAAGCTTTCGATAAGTTCTACGAAATATTTCGAGTACTTTATGAAAGTTGTTTTCCGAAGGTAAAGATAAAGATTAAAAACGGTCCAGCGAAATCAAAATGGATTTCTAAGGGTTTAAGGGTTTGTACTAAAGTAAAGAGATTTTTACGGTTCAAATATTATAAAAATAAAAACAGTGAAACTAAAAAATCCTACGTAACCTATACCAACATACTAAAAAAGTGCATCTCAACGGCTCAAAAAACTTGTAACACTAAATATCTCCAGAACAGTCAAAACATTTGTAGAGCATCATGGCGACTCATAAAAGAGGAGACTGAATTCAAAATTCCACAAACCTTTATTTCTGGCATAAAACATAACAACGAAGTTATTCATGATGGAAAAGAAATAGCTGAAATATTTAATAAGTATTATACAAATCTGACGGACAATAAGTACACTTATGACAATAATATAAAACGCTTAATATTATCCAAAATTGCGCCTATACCAAATTCGTTGTTCCTTGAACCGGTAACACCGAGTGAGACAATGAACATTATTCAATCCTTGAAAAACTCGAATGCCTGTGGCTATGACGAGATAGCTACAAAAGTGTTGAAGTTTTGTAAACAGGAATTGGCAGAAGTACTGACCTTTTTAATAAACTTATCGTTCGAAAACGGCTGTTTCCCAAACGCCCTTAAACAGTCTGTAGTAAAACCAATTTTCAAGAAAAATGACGAAGCCAATGTTGAAAACTATCGGCCAATTACATTAACACCTGTCATGTCCAAGATTTTTGAAAAGGCAATGCAAACGAGACTACTAAATTTTTACAAGAAATATAATGTATTAACTCCCGAACAGTACGGCTTCCAACAGGGAAAGTCGACATCTCTCGCGTGTTTTGATTTGGTACATGATGTTTTATCAGGTCTCGACAAAAAACAGCGAACTACTGTACTGTTTTTTGATATGTCGAAGGCATTTGACTTTGTTGTTCATGAGGTGTTGTTGGACAAACTAGAGGCGTATGGAATCCGAGGAAGTACTCTATCTTGGTTAGAAACTTATCTTGAGAATAGACATTAATGTGTAGAAATAAGTAGTATGGGCAAAGATAACGTAGCAATATCAGAACGCTCTAGTTTTTTAGTAAACAGATTCGGTGTACCCCAGGGCAGCGTTCTCGGACCTATATTATTCTTGCTCTACATAAATGACTTGCCGAAAATAACGAGAAATAAATGTATAATGTTTGCTGATGACATCTCAATTATTATTAAATCTAATTATTCTGACGATTTGAAGAAACACGAATTTGACATTAATGAAACTATAGAAAATGTAATACAATATCTTAATGCAAATAATCTAAACGTTAACTTAAGTAAAACGAATTATGTAAATTTTAATATAAAAGGACATGACGTAATTAATTTAAATATACGACATAACAATAATATTATTGTAAGTGCAGACAATGTTAAATTTTTAGGTATAGAATTAATTAATAGCTTAAACTTTTTGACCCATATAAATAAAATTTGTAATAAAATCAATAGATTTGTTTATGTCCTAAGACGCTTAAGTAAAAAAACGTCTCTTAATGTGACCCTGTCAGCCTATTATGGTTATGTCGCAGCTAATATTAGATATGGACTTTTATTGTGGGGCAACGGAACAGATGTCAATAAAGTATTTATTGCACAAAAAAAATGTATTCGAGCTATATGCGGCAAAGGCCCATTTGAATCATGCAGACCACTGTTTGTGAAGTTAGGGGTACTTACGGTTCCATGTATGTACATACTAGAAGTATTTAAATTTGTAAACCAGCATCCGGAACTATTTAAACGCGCCAAAGATGTATTCCCTCGCAATACAAGAGACAGGGACAGACTTGTATTAGACTTCCGCCCACGCACTTCTCTCTTTCAAAATGGATGTTACGCAATGTGCATTAAAGTGTTTAACAGGATCCCAAAACATTTTAAACATGGACCTTCAAAGACTTTGACAAAAAAATTACGTATGTGGCTCATAGAAAAATGTTATTATAGCTTAACAGAATTCTTGACATATAAAAAAAAATAGTGTAGTAATATGATTTTTTGATATATAAAAGTAATAATAATAATAATTTGATTTTTTATCTGTAATTTTGCATGTTAATTTACTATTAACTGAATAGCGAACTGTACTTTCAAATGTAACAACTTGTGTACCTATTCTTCGCAAATAAATACTTTACTTTACTTTACATATTTCACGTACGCTGGACTGATGATAGGCCTGGCCATAGTGAGGCGATTTGATTTTCGCCATTTTGGCGCTGACAGCAGCTGTGGGTGGGAACGGAACTAATAATAGAGATAGAACAGCGAGATAAAATACATCGATAAAAATGTGCCAACGCAATAAGGACTCATTTTCAAAAGCGTCAAAATACCGAGCGAAGAAGCGATTTTTTTGACGCCTTGAAATTCGAATTTTGCATTTCGGACTGTAGGTTCCACTGCTAGGTTCCACTAATGGGTCCAACAAAATTTTCAAATACTCATGGACCCATTTAGGTCGTGGAACTAAGAATACTAATTATTTGCGGGTAGCGGGGCGGCGGCGGGCGGTGGCGCGGGTTTGGCAGGATATTATGCGTAAAATCAAATAGACCAGCTTTCGAAAACAGCGGCGCGGCAGCGGTACACTCAGTCAAGAGGGGTGACGTGGTTTTTCAGACTGCGCCGCTATATTTAAACTAGGAACAACTATGGATTACCCGCAACCCAGCACCAGCTCTCAAAACATTTTTCAAGCTTTTCACGTGTCGCAGACTCCGCAAGGCTCCCTAACAGTTGGGAACCAGGAATTGTTGGTGGAGAGGACTGGTTCCGGGAGACTTCAGGTAAGTTATTTTGTTTAATAACCTCACCGTTATACCTAACTATAAATTCAGGTCAGTTTAGTTGGGATATGCAGGCTAATATCAATCGTGAGGTAACCTGCATATTCAGATATTGTCATTTTTTAATATGTAACTATGATCCAATTGGTCTGGTTCCCCTATTGGGTTGCGGAGGTCAAATGGCAATCGCTTCATTGTAATTACCAGGCTTGCCACATCTTGGATTTCAGACGTAACTGGGATAATGCT
This sequence comes from Chrysoteuchia culmella, assembly GCA_910589605.1. Classification (NCBI taxonomy): domain Eukaryota; kingdom Metazoa; phylum Arthropoda; class Insecta; order Lepidoptera; family Crambidae; genus Chrysoteuchia; species Chrysoteuchia culmella. The sequence continues at coordinate 3,698,142 of OU342663.1, forward strand.
AGGATGATTATTTTTATTGTACAGGCTAATATCAACTTAGATAGCTAATAAGAAAAAAATATTTCAAGCTTTGTAACAATAAGTAATATTTTTTCTTCTTTATAGCCGTGGCGGCCGCAACAGTTGGAGGTCGCGGAGAGGATCGAAGTAATAGATGTTGTGGAGGAAGCACCGCGATTGATGCGTCGAAGATTGTTTGGAGATGAGCCCAACGTAAGTAAATAGACAATAGTCTCATAATCTAATTTCAATTAGATTCGTATAAAGACCTAAGAAAATTAACTTTAATGTGTATGTTTTAGGTACGATCTTCATAGGTAATATTTTCATCGTTTTGGTATCTGCATGATTTGGAGACTGATATTTCTTTGTTTGATGGTTGCGAAGTTTATTTAATTTAATTCATGTAACTGCAAAACATATTATATATGTATAAGATCTTAAAAATTAACAAGAGGTGGCATATGTTTATTTTCTCTTATATGTGTTAAGTACGAGCTTGTGTTTATTTTGCACGGTTTAACTAACTTATTGGGAACATGGAATGGATTGTGCATTTCTACTTGTCTTGTTCTGTGTGTGGTGGTTTGCATGTTGGATGATGGGCGATTTCCTTTCACAGGATGCCGTAGATTTACTGGACGCCCCATTGGCGGAAGCCTTAGCTGTCGATTCGGGCAGTGAAGTCGAGAACGAGGGAGAGGAGGAGGACGAGCTGACGGAGGAACAGCTCCGAGAGATTCTGGAAGCCGACGTTGGACCCGACATTCAAAGCTTTCCGGATCCCTCGGACGATTTCAACTGGACCGACGATTACTCCACTTTCTCCGGAAGGGCGGAAAGTTTTCTACAAGAGAATGGTTCCAGGGTGGATGGAGTTTGCCCTGTAAACATATTTTGCACATTGTGGGACCAAACTCTTGTAGAAAACATTAGGGATCGGACCAACGAGTATGCATGGCAAACTGTTATGCAGGCATCTGAAACCGGTATCTCTACCGAATCAACATTGAACGATTGGATAGAGACATCGGTTTCAGAAATTTTCGGTTAATTATCATAATTCTAATGGGAATTTGTATGTTGGGGCGTGTCGACGAGTACTGGAGCACGGGGATATTGGGTATGCCAAAGTTTCGTACCTTTATGTCTCGGGATAGGTACTTGCTCCTGATGAAATTCCTGCATTTCGTCAACAACTTTGAGATTCCGGACCAGGGGACCGATCGCAAATTGGCTATAATCATGCCTATGTTACACTACCTGAACCAAAAGTTTCAGGTTGCTTACAGTCCTCGCAGAGAACTTTCTCTCGACGAATTGCTGCTGCTCTGGGAAGGGCGGTTGAGCTGGGTCCAGTGCATCCGCACCAAGGCAGCGCGATTCGGAATAAAGAGTTACGAACTCTGTGAGGCTGTGAGTGGCTACGTGCTGAATATTATTATATACACCGGCAAAGGTAGTGCCGAAGCAGAACCTGTTTCCGGATTTAGCAGCAGTACGGCCAAGATCGTCCTGAAACTTTCAGAAAACTATATAGGGAAAGGCCATGTCCTATATATGGACAATTTTTACAATTCTGTAGAATTGGCGCGCTTCCTGAAGTCCCGTGCAACTGACGTTGTCGGGACTCTGAACAGAAGGCGACAGAAAACCCCGGCGGCCATCAAAGCGGTCGATGACCGCAGACGGACCGCACGCGGGACTACGGTGAGTAGGCACTGTGGTGACATATCAGTCACTGCTTGGAAGGACGTTCAATTGGTCACCACAGTGTCTACTTTCCACGACAACGGCGTCGTGCAAGGCCGTCGAGCAGGTCAAGCGGTAGTCAAACCTCGCGTAGTGGAGAAATATAATAGATTCATGGGGGGCGTAGACTTGAAGGACCAGAAGTTGTCCATGTTCCTCATGGAACGTAAGCGCGGTGTTAAATGGTATATCAAAGTTTTCATACGTTTATTAAATATATCTATACTAAACTCATTTATAATATACTGCTTCAACGTCGGCCAAGACAAAAAAATGACCCATCGTCAGTTCCGCTATAGACTGGCTGCAGGACTTCTTGATAAATTTGCCATGTCTAAAATTGCAACCAGAAATGTAATTAGTAACAACGTGGAAACTCGCTTAATTAAAACGCTCACCCATTACCCAGAGCAGAGGTCCTGTGGAGACAGGACCTCAAATAAACAAAACAAATTTAAGCGGGGAAGTTGCGTGTGATGCCTGGCCAGAGACGAGACAAAAAACGGACAGTATGCAGCATTTCTTGCAGCCAGTGCATGGTGTTCCTTTGTGTTGGTCGGTGTTGGAGTGAATACCATAATTTAGAAACATTAGAATAAATATTTAAGTATGTATATATTTTTTATTTTTCATATTATATCGATAAAATAAGTAATTTATAAATATGTAATTACTAAGAATTATTATAAGTAATATTCAAATATTTGAGTATTTATTTAGCTTTTGTATTTTTTATATTATATCGTAATGTTTAATTACATAGTCTATATACGTCTTCATATTTTTATTTTATATACATGTCGGGGAATAACCAGAATGCAGGCATCGCACATTTTTTTGCGGAGCCTGGATACGGCTGTGCGAGGCGGCGAGCGGGGATTTAGTCCCGTTATGGCAACCACCGCGCGCAGACGCATCTATTCTGCGAGTTCATGTTGTTACCTGCTAAAGTCCCTTTGTGTCTTTTATTTATTATTAGTGCGATGACTCTAATTGTTTTATTCGTTTTGCGTTAGGAAAGTACTTTTGTATTATTAAGTGTTTTAAGTAAGCATTGTTAAAACAGTGAAGTTTAGTTAGTAAACTGTGTACTTTTAAGTGTTTTTTTTTTATTAATTCTCGAGGAACCCACATTGTAAAGAATGAGTGAACCCCACGTGACGCCTACAGATGTCGCACAGAGCCATTCTGCGACATCAGAAGTGGGATCACCTCGAGAAACCAGATGTGAAAATATGAGTGGTGGAAATAACAATGATGAAATGTGGCGCTCTATGCTTGAGATGCAAAATCGCCATTTTCTAAATATGCTTGAAGCGCTTAAAACAACACCGACAAATTCGACTACATTAATATTACCGGAATTCAATCCTGAAAATGAAGATGCTGACGCGCGAGCTTGGTGCAATACTGTAGATATTTGTCTTACCGAGAAACCCTTACAAGGATGTGCGCTCATTATTACATTAAGCGCAGCTCTTAAGGGAAGTGCATCACAATGGTTTTCTCAAATATCTTACGCTGACATGAAATGGGATCAGTTTAAGGCGTTATTTACTGCGAGGTATGATTTCTCTGAGACAACTGCGGCGACGCTAGTGAACTTAACCCTTAACTGGTATCGCTTAAAAAGGCAACGTAACTGGTATCGGGGGTCAAAAGTGACCCCATATGAAATATGCAAGATAATAAAACAATAGGTTTAAGTTTTTAATTTTTCTGTTTTATTTATGAAAATAAAACTTATAATCTACATATTAATTAAGTTATTTGGCATATATTAATCAGAGATCACATGTTTCGGTATCAAAATAGCTAACATCTTTCATACTACAAATATTTTCTAAGGTTTTACTTTAGGTACTCTAATTTATATAAAAACTTAAAAATAACGCATCAAACCTTCTTTATATTGTTTTCGTATATCATCAATATAACAAAAATCAGGAACATCTTCTGAGATCACATATAATAAAAAAAATGACAAACTAAAACAAATCCTCATGGAAGAACTAAAAATTTTACCACAAAAGGTTTAACATTTGGTACAAGTGACCGTTATGGCACAGTATGTTCTTTGCATATGTAATGCAGGCATTTCCTACACTATTCTGAACATTTGACGTCCTTTTTGCGATCGCATAAGTCTTCAGAACAACTAAGTACCTCCGCTTTCTCACAATCGCTGATGTTTCATGGTCACAAGCAGCTGTTAAGGCCATCATGAACGATTTCGGAGTAAGATTCCTGGTCTTCGTCTTCCAAAAGTTGTGCAATTTCTCTGTCATGCAAAAAACCCGACATAACGACGATTATTTACTGAAAAAATAATAAAAACATTACAAAATAACTCTTACTATAAAATGCACACTTCTGGTATCGGGGGTCAATTTGGACCCCATTAGTATACATACCTCCGTTTCTAGTAACAGTAGAGTGACGCACGTCCGTCACCCGCCACACCCCGCGACGTAATGAGATTACCAAGGTGCACAAGAGTGTACGTGCTTAGACTGTAAAGTTCTGATAAAAAATATGAGCAGTTGGGGTCCAATTGGACCCCAATACCAGCTAAGGGTTAAAAAGTAGCCGGCCCACATGTTAACGAAAACCTTGCTATCTACGCATCTCGACTGACGACAATGCTTATGTCTCGATTGCAGAATCTTGATATGGAACAAATAATAATATCTACTGTACTCGCTCATATTTCTCAGTTTGATAATCGACTACAAAGAATTGCATTCACAACTGAAATTACGACACGTGATAAGCTGCAGCGAGAACTTAATGCGCTTTCTTACGGAAAAAGAAAATATTCCGATGATTCCAATGACGCATCTACATTATCTAGGCGATTTAAGTCGTCAAATGCATCACTTCAGTGTTTTAACTGTGGTAAGGCAGGTCACAGAGCCATGAACTGCCGTACGAAAGATATAAAAATGCAACAACAACAAAATATAAATCCGGACAAGATAAATGTCTTCTGCTTTCGCTGCGGAGCTAAGGGACACTTTGCTACAAAATGCCCCAATCCTGCTGGTCCTAGCGGAGTTACCACGAAAGGCGGCGGCGAGGTTGGTTCGTCCTTAAAGTCAAGCATGGCGGCAACAGCGACGCGTGAGCATCTCATCAACCTGTGCAGTATGGTTGGCCCGCGAGGTCATCTTACCAACAATGGTCAGTCATACCCATTTTATTTTGATTCTGGAGCCGAATGCTCACTTATAAAAGAAAGCATTGCTAGTAAATTAAGCGGTCAACGATTTTACAACGTAGTCAAATTAACTGGAATTGGTCAACACAGTATTCACAGTACGCTTCAAGTCTTATCAGTTGTTTACATTAACGGTCACGGCTTAGAAGTTTTATTCCACGCGGTGTCGGATTGTAATTTGAACTATGATATTATAGTCGGGCGAGAAATTTTAATGTGTGGCTTTAATATTAAGGTGATGTCAGACTGTGTTGTTTTAAGCCGAAATAATTTAGAAATATTAAATTGTGATGTAGCCGGTTCAAATGCGATTGAAGTTAGTTTCCAAAATATAGATAGCGATGTTCCTTCCTCTTTAAGACCACAGTTGTTGAAAGTCTTGGAAAAATATTCTGCATCTTTTTCCAATAAGATTTTAAATGGATCTCGAGTTACTACGGGCCAATTAGAAATACGTCTTATTGATCAATCTCGTGTTGTACAGCGTCGTCCATATAGACTCAGTGTTGAGGAACGCAAGATTGTTAGAGAGAAAATTGAAGAGCTTTTGAGTGCTGGTATCATCCGACCTAGTTGTTCCCCATATTCTAGTCCAGTACTACTGGTAAAAAAGAAGGACGGTTCAGATCGCATGTGCGTTGACTTTAGATAGCTCAATAACAATACCATAGCTGATAGGTATCCATTACCTTTGATAGGAGATCAGATAGCTCGACTTGGTGGTGCTAAGTGGTTCACAATTCTAGATATGTTAAGTGGCTATCATCAGATTCCAATACATCCGGATTCAATAGAGAAGACTGCTTTTGTTACCCCTGACGGCCAGTGGGAATATCTCACCATGCCGTTTGGTTTAAAGAATGCAACTTCCGTGTATCAACGAGCGGTAATGAACGCGTTAGGTGATTTAGCTCATAATTTCGTCATATGTTACGTTGATGATATTTTACTGATTTCCTCGGATATCCAGCAAGGTCTGGAAAGGCTCCATCTTGTGCTCGATATTCTAACTAAAGCTGGGTTTATTTTAAACTTGTCCAAATGTGCTTTTCTCAAGAATCGCGTAGAGTATCTTGGCTTTCTGGTGGAGGACGGTCAGATAAGTAAAAATCCTCGAAAAATCGAGGCACTTACTAGGCTTAGCCCGCCCCAAACTGTCACGCAACTTAGACAATTCATTGGACTTGCTTCCTATTTTCGACAATTCGTGCCGAATTTTTCTACAATAATGACTCCATTGTATCGATTAACCAGTGGTAAGGGTACAATTATTGACTGGAAACCATCAGATGAAAAAATCCGTCAACATATTATTTCGATACTTACATCAGAACCCGTTTTAATGATTTTTAATCCAGAGATTGCTGTTGAATTGCATACAGACGCCAGTGCAGATGGATATGGTGCTGTTTTGATACAAAAAGTTGATGGGAAGCAGCATCCAGTAGCTTACTTTAGCAAAAGGACATCTTCAGCTGAATCACGTTATCATTCTTATGAGCTAGAGACTCTTGCTGTAGTGAATGCCATTAAGTATTTTCGACATTTCCTTCATGGTCGTAACTTTACAGTGGTCACTGACTGTCATTCAGTAAAAGCAACACAACACAAAATTGACCTCTCTCCTCGTGTTCATCGCTGGTGGGCCTACCTACAGTCATTTGACTTTCAAATTGTTTACCGCGAAGGTTCCAGAATGAAGCACGTTGATTGTCTTTCACGTAACTCACTTCCAGAGATATCCTCTTCAAATAATACCGTGCGACGAGTGGAACAAAAGATAGTAAATATAGCTCATTTGTCTAGCAACTGGTTACAAGCTGAGCAAGAGAAAGATCCTGAAATTCAAAAAATAGTTTCAGATATCCTAAATGAATTACTGAGTGATGATGCTAGGAAGACGTATGAGATTCGGTCCAATATTCTTTATCGAAAAGTTCAGCGCAATCATCGAACACGATGTTTGCCAATGGTTCCTCGTGCTTTTAGATGGTCTGTTATTAATAATGTTCACGAGTCAGTAATGCACCTTGGTTGGGAAAAGACTCTCGAAAAAGTGTATGACTATTATTGGTTTGACCATATGGCAAAATATGTTCGCAAATTTGTAGACAATTGTATAACCTGCAAAATTGCTAAATCAAATTCAGGTAAAGTACAGGCTGAATTACATCCAATCCCTAAAGTCAATGTTCCCTGGCATACAATTCATATAGACGCCTCAGGGAAATTAAGCGGTAAAAATGATATAAAGGAATACGTTTTTATAATCATAGATGCCTTTACAAAATACACGCTTTTGCACCACTCTTTAAATATCGACACTAATAGCAGTATTAAAGTTATAGAATTTGGCATCAGTTTGTTCGGGACACCTAGTAGAATTGTGGCTGACCAAGGCCGTTGTTTTTCTAGTAAGGATTTCGGGAATTTCTGCAGTTCATCAAATATTCAGCTTCACCTCATAGCGACAGGTGGAAGTCGTGCAAACGGACAGGTAGAACGAATCATGAATGTTATTAAAAACATGCTGACTGCAGTTGAAACCAGTAGTGACCGTTCGTGGCAAGATGCTTTAGGTAGTGTACAGATTGCTATAAACTCTACTGTGAATCGTGTGACCAAGGCTAGTCCGTTGGAATTAATGATCGGTAAAATCGCAAGACCAATTAACTTAATGACGATAAATGATGATGATAATATTGAAGTAAATATCGAGGAAGTTAGGGAGCAAGCGGCTCAGAATATACAGTCAAATGCTGCCTATGATAAATTAAGATTTGATAAAAATAAAGCTCATGTACACTTGTTCAAGGTTAATGATTATGTTTTGATTGAAAATGAGGAGAGAAATCAAACTAAATTGGATGCAAAATTCAAAGGTCCATTTAAAGTCATTGAGGTTCTGGATGGTGATCGTTACTTATTAAAATCACTAAATTCTAAGCGCACTTATAAATATCCCCATGATCGAATTAGAAAGATGCCTGACCATCAAGCGTTTTCAGAGCTCTGTGTTGACTTAGAATCAGAGAAAGAATTAATTTAAATGATAATTGAGACAAAGTTGCTTGTTATGATATGAGCATTTTACTGGTTCGCTCAAAACACCGTTGGTGCGGTGTAGTATTGAATGCCGTTGGTGCGGCATTGAGATACCGTTGGTGCGGTATAATTGTAAAGACCGTTGGTGCGGCATGAAACACCGTTGGTGCGGTGTAGTTGTGAAGACCGTTGGTGCGGCATTAAACACCGTTGGTGCGGTGTAGTTGTGATGGCCGTTGGTGCGGCAAAGCAATACCGTTCGATATTCAGTCTAATGCTCATGATCATGGTATTGTAGTGCTTATTAATAATTTGATATTACTGAATTAGAAGATTCTGATAGAATGATGGTCTGGCATGATAGAATAATTCACTTTTTGGAGAAAGTTGTCCCATTATACCTGGGAGTACACTATGTGGTATGTACTGGTGCTGTCTTTGTTTCAGACGATGCACCCGAGGTCGGGTGTATTGTCAGAGATGGCCGTGTCGGGGAATAACCAGAATGCAGGCGTCGCACATTTTTTTGCGGAGCCTGGATACGGCTGTGCGAGGCGGCGAGCGGGGATTTAGTCCCGTTATGGCAACCACCGCGCGCAGACGCATCTATTCTGCGAGTTCATGTTGTTACCTGCTAAAGTCCCTTTGTGTCTTTTATTTATTATTAGTGCGATGACTCTAATTGTTTTATTCGTTTTGCGTTAGTCAAAGTCAATGTCAATGTAATCGGCGATCCACTTTTATCTTTTTTTTTAATTTTTTAACTCCCGCGAATAGCTGTCCCTTAAATTTTACCATTTTTTCTGTAAATCAGTTGCTGAAACGATAAAAAAAAAATAGATATTTGGGCACTGGATGTACAATGACAGATCTTCAATACTCATTCAAGTGTGGACTTTCAACAATCAGATACATAATAAAAGATACCTGCATACATATATACAATATCTTAAAAGAAAAAACGATACAATCATCCAAATAATTAGAAGACTGGAAAATCATAGCACAAAGATTTGAAAAAAATGCCAACTTTCCACATTGTCTCGGAGCTATTGATGGTAAACACATACGAATAATAAAACCAGAACACAGTGGATCATTGTACTTCAATTACAAAAAATACTTTTCAATTGTATTGTTAGCTATATGTGATGCAAATTATAACTTTACATACATAGATGTAGGTACATTTGGAAAGAGTGCTGATTCTCAAATATTTAAGGCAATTTCAGAAAATAGATTGGGTCTACCAAGTCCTGCACCTGCAGTCTATTTTCTATTTTCCCAATCTTTTTTTCTATTTTCCTCTCTGTAATGGTGGACAACCTTTAAACTACACTTTCATTGGAGACGAGGCTTTTGCACTATCTGATCATATGCAACGTCCGTACGGTGGAAACGATTTGACTATAAAACAGAGAATATACAACTACAGATTATCAAGAGCACGTCGGTATATATAATGCACGTTTAGCATATTAAGTAATAAATGGAGAATATTCCACCGCCCATTGAACGTCTCGATTGATTTAGCTGAATGTATAGTAAAGGCTTGCTGTGTTCTCCATAATATTGTACGACAACGAGTGTGACGTTAGTGGAAGTCGGGGTACCAAAGATAATAAAAAACCCAAGTCCACAAAATCAAATCACAGTTTTTATTAAAAATAATAAATTATATTCAATTTATTTTATTTGTTGATTTTGTTTACTTTTAGTTTTAATGTTTCAAATTAAGCTGTTATTGAGTTAGTAGTTAATATCTAAGTATATACGTAGTTTTAGCATAGTTTAATTAAATAATTATAAAAATATTGTTATGAAATTTAAGGTTGTATATAGTGTTTTATTGTTTTTCGTTAGTTTTAATAAATACTGTGATTTGGAATTGTACTTTTCTTTATTTTAAAATGTAAGTAATTAAATTAGGTTTGTTTTATATAAATAATGTACGTGCAACGTTACACGAGATGGATATAATTATAATCACACTTTATTACATGTATTCGCAGAAGAAAACGAGGATGAAATTATTACATTGCATGTTCCACCTGGTGCGAGTAATCTAAGAGGACTTACAATTCGTAACGCTTTTGCTGACTATTTCGTATCGCCCGAAGGTCAAGTCCCGTGGCAGAATCACATGATTTAGAAGTCTTATACCTCGAGACACGTAAGTTGACCCAAAATGGTCACGTACATTTATGTATAACAACAACAATATATAATTAAACACTTCCCGATGGCACTTATACGGGGTGGGTGGTCTGTGGTGTACATAATAAAGCCAGAATAGCCTTCCTTAGGATTATTAATCATTTACTGTTGTTGTTATTCATGAATAAACATGTCCAGTTAGGGTCAACTGACGTGTCCCGACCTATACGTACGAAAAGTATGTGTAAATGAAGACTCCTTTCTTCATTTCATTCTTTTTTGTTTGATGTGTCAATACTCTTTAATTTATTTAAGTTGTCATTTATGTCACTATCAAAGATAAATAATGTCGATATATAACTAGGAAATAATAGCTTTTAAAGTTGTTTCTCTTTCAGGAGCCTATAATGTCATTACAATTTATAACAATAACTGTAAAATATTAATAATTTGAATAAATCTCTTTCAGTGCAGAGCAACACAAGACTAATATTTCACATGCCTACCAAATAGGTATTATATATGTACCTGCTGCACTTTTCTCTGGCCCGGTTTTATTACTGAAATTTGGAATAAACAATTCACATAATTTATTCCACTTTTTCTTTTTTATGGTCCTGTTGCTGTAATCATCGGTCCTCGAATCCCACAAAGCTGGACGTGTTTGAACTTGAATAATAAATTGTTCTGTGTCAAATTCGCTCATTGTGAAATGTTCTACCGTACGTACGATTGCAACACTGGCTCGAAGTCGACTGGCAGCACGCGGCTGCCGCGCTGCCGTCCAGTATGGACAATCACGTGTCGTGCTGCTCTTTTTAGTATGGAATTAGCCGCCTGTGAACAGCGCGTCTGTCGCGCTGCTGCCGCACTACTTGCGACGTAATGTGAAGGCTGTCTTAGATTACGTGGATTCTTATGAGAAGAGTTTAAACACAGAAATGCCAATAATTGGTATGGTGCCAAAATTTCGTGTATTAAATGTGGTGGTAGTAATGGCAAAATTCCGGATTCCAATTATGCGTTTCGTAGTTTTTGATTTAGTCAATTTAAATTTCCTATATGGGAGAAATGGAAATAGCAACCTTTTATTTCCACACCAGGGTATACTTGTTTTAATGCATTAAAACTTGCAATCTCAAAATCCAGGGTAAATTGTTTTGGTTCCATAAATGGCAATTGCGATCGTAGCATGCTAAAAAGTTTGATATAGCTTAGTTCCGATTTCTTAGCATTAATTATTAGCATTACATCAATGCATAAATTAATGGTATAATATTAGTGGAGTCAATGCTGCTTCCAATATCACCATGAATGCTATATAACTGTGAAAATGATGTAAAGGCCACGCTCTTAAATGTTCCTGTATTTTGTTGTTAGTCCGGTTGACCGAACTACTAAAACTTTTCAGTTGCGACAGTTCGGTTTTAACTTTGCACCGAACTATTAATACCCCTTTAGTACCAACAGTTCGGCAGGTAAACTACAATAATGCTCATTTGTAAACGTTTTTATATTTTAAAAAGTACACGTAAAAAGAGCAATTTTGTACAAAAACATCTCTGTAGATATATCCCCACAAATTAATTGTACTTGTGCTTCTCTAATAAAATCATCTCTTTCAACATACTTCATTCTTCTTTTTGGCAATGTCTTGTTCCCAAATGTTTTGTACTGGTCGATTTTGAGATTAGCAAGTGTCATATCATCCTTCAAAACATGTAGAATTTTTATCATGGTTGGATTTTTTTTATTAGTCCATTAATTTTGTAGTTCCATCCTTCTACAATATTTGTTGTCGGATGGCGTTGCGAAAAAACTGACCAAATATTAATGAAGTCCTGCCTCATCCAGAACTTTTCAAAATATTTTATAAATTTAGTCATTTTTGTTTCTGCAGACGATAATTCATTTAATTTTATATATTGCCAACCATTATTTATTTCTTGAATAGGCAGCAAAGCTAACACAGAACATAAGTTAACTATGTATTTGTGTTTTGTGGTTGTGAGCTTATATTCAGCTGCTTTTCGCTCCTTAATTTGGCACCGTTTATCCTGTCATACACGAAATTGTTACAAAATATTTGTTATTAATTATTAACATACATTTGCATAAAAAATTATGCAAATGTATGTTATAATATTTTTTATTAAAATAAAACGCACCTCTGGCTAAACTAATTTTGACATTACTTAAAAAAAATGGCTGCCCGGCGTTACTCAGCTGCACTTTCCAAGGTATTTTGCTATTTTTACTATGATTAAATGGGTCATGACTGGTGTAAAGATTATATTTTATGCATGATAGTATAATAAAGTGGGTTTGCAAAGGAACTGAGAAATCCGGTTGTTTGATATTGGTTTATTTTGAGCACTTACCTGATGTATGCCGTGGCATACATTGCCAAGTGCGTAATAAAATACCTGTCATTTTGTGTGTATGCCACCGCATACATTGCCAAATACGTAATGAAAGACCCTTCATTTTGTTTGTATGACACCGCATAAATTGCCAATTTGGGGTACCTTTTTACTTTGAGTTTGAGAATGCTTTTTTCTTTGTTACCACAGCAAAAGCTTCAATCCCGCGGAGGTAGAATTTTAGCGCTTGTGCCTACTGAGAATGCACCCTCTGACGATAGTACAATTTCTGATATCGACGGGGAATTGCGTGTACACAGCCCGCTTTCTGTGTCCACTTCACCTGCACCATCTATCGATTCTTCTTTGGAAAGGCTATTTTAGACGACGGCGAAGATTCAAGCAGCGAGGACGTTCGACTTACACCAATATTTCAAACAATATATGGAAGCCCTTCTTTACAACCAAGTGCCTGTACTGAGTGACATACCGTCACTCCCTGCAACTCCCGCTGTTCCTGTTAATCCAGCAACCCCTGCACCATCTACATCAGTAAGTTACCCACCAACCCCTTACTCTGCTACACAGGCTACCCCAAGGGCACGTCTTCCGATAAACACCAGATCCCAACGTAGTCGCCGCGCTGTTCTGCCTGTCCCTAAACGACCGCGTAGAATCGCAAAATTAGTTTTGAACTGTCAATGGAAAAAGAAACGATTTTGGCACAATGCAACCATAGAAGACGCTCCTCAAAATGTAAATCAAAATGCGGTTCTATCTACATTGGATTATTTTTATAAGTTCTTCTCACCTGATATTTTAGCAGACATTGTAGAGCAAACAAATGCGTACGCCATATCCAAAACTGGGCGTTTTCTTGGGTTGACTGAAGATGAGCTACGTGATTTTTTAGCCATACATATTTTAATGGGAGTTGTCTGCATGCCTTCATATACAGACTATTGGAGTTTGCGATACAGGTACCACTTAGTAGCAGATCTGATGCCACTGAAAAGATATCAACAAATCCGACGCAATTTGCATTTCGTGGATAATAATATACAGGACTCCGACAGATACTACAAGGTGAAGCCATTAGTGCAAAAAATAAGACAAAATTGTTTAGCTCAAGAAAACGAATTTAAGTTTAGTATTGATGAAATGATGATTCCCTATAAAGGAACTAAAGCGGGTAAGAGTCGTCAATACATGAAAGATAAGCCCAACAAGTGGGGATTTAAAAACTATGTCCGTGCAGGAGTATCGGGCATCATATACGATTTTTTGTTGTATGAAAGAAAGAAAGAAAGAAAGAAAAAATGTTTATTTGGGACAAACAAGGGCAACAAAAAACAAAATAAAAACAAATAAATAAGCACTGTTTGTCCCAAAAACGGCCCCGACTCAGCATGTTGCTTGGCTTTTGGCCAGCGCTGGTCTTCCGTCGGTACCATTTTGGTGGTGCTGAGAGCTGTATTAACCGGTATACATAATATAATAAAGAAAAGAAAAAGCAAAAAATTTAATGACGATATCAAATTAAAATAAATGGCTGAATAAACTAAAAGCCAGTGATACCACAGATACGCTAGTTTTTTTTTTTTTTTTTTTTACATTGGCAGTCTGTGGATTGTAGTGCTGACAGCTGACAGTGACAGTATGTGCAAGTGGGAGCAAGCAAACAGGCAAAAGCTTAAAAGCTAGCAAAGATGACAAAAACTTTTAGAAACAAACAAAACAATCGAATTTAAAAAAAAAAAATTGTGTAAAGACAAAGCACAACATATTCAACATATAATAATATCTTGCTTACAAACTAAATAAAAAACATAAATTCAAAAGCAACGAACTTTAAGCAATGTGCAACAATGTCAAAAGGTGATTGATTATAAAGTTTATAATTATCTAAAAAGACCCACAAAACCCGCATAAGGCAAGACTTGGAAAGTGAGGCTTAACATTGTAATGGTTCGCAATTGTTTTTATATTTTATTTTATTATTAGATTACATTATTCTTATTAACCATTTATTGCTGTTATTCATGAGTTCAACAATTTATTGCAGGCTTAAACACTGGTTATCACTTTAACAGATACAACAGAAAAAACAGAACACAATAGGCAAAAGCAAAAGAAAGATTAATAGTGCAATGCAATAATACTTATAAATTATATGTAAGTACTAATGTCCGCAAATGCAATTCACAATGCAGAAACAATTACAACATTTATGTGGGACAGAAAACAAGGGTAAGTTACTAAAATAAACTTATGTCTTGAGCGAAATTTTCCTGTTCTTTTTGGCCATTTAAGAGCAGATTTTTGAGATGGCGTTTAAAACTGATGCTACTTTTTAGGTCCCTGATGGGTGGAGGGATGTTGTTCCAACATTTGGACGCTGCATAGCGGAAACTACCGCGAAAAGCGGCAGTTGCATGGCGAGGAGTGGACAGTTGTCGAGCTTGCCTGCGGGCACCAAGAGGCTTATGTGCTGATATCCAGGACAGCTTGCTATACAGGTTTGAATGAGATGTATAATTGGGTGTCGTCTGCATAGATGTGATAGTGACAGTGAGTGATTTGCGTTACTATATCTGCTGAATACAAAATAAATAGGATTGGTCCCAAGATCGATCCTTGAGGTACACCTCTATTTATGGCCACCCTACTTGATTCCACAGAAGAACCATTTCTATCTTTCAGTTTTACATATTGATGTCGACCTGTGAGGTAACTGTGGAACCAACGGACAGCCTGAGTATCGAAACCGTAAAAACTGAGTTTTGATAAGAGGAGATCAATATTTAAAGCTTCGAATGCCCGGGAAAAATCAAGCAGAACTAGTAGGGTACACATGCCTTGATCCTGTGCATGCAGTATTGCGTCAGTTATATCAAGAAGGGCAGTTGTGGTACTGCGAACCTTCCTAAAGCCAGACTGTAGCTCGGGTAAGATTTTATTTTTTTCAAGGTAATCTATCAGCTGCATTCCGACAGCCTTTTCGAGGATCTTAGACAGGCAAGGCAGTATACTGATAGGCCTCAAGTCCTTCAAATCCGTAGGGTTAGGGATCTTAGGTAGCGGAAGTATAATGGCCAGTTTCCAAAGTTCAGGGTATGTTTGGGATGCAATAGACAAATTTATGATGTCTGTGATGGCGTCTATTGTGGATGGAAAGGTTCGGATGAGCATGTCCAGGCTAATAGAGTCGCTCCCCATTGCATTAGATTTTAACATGCGGATTATTTTAAGAATGTCCTCTAAGCCAACAAGATTCAAATGAAAGACTGAACTTGAAAAGCGGTGAAATTCAAAAAAGGTCAGTTGAGAAATGCTCACTGTAGAGTTACCAGGTATGTTTAAAAAGTGATTATTTATAATATTGGGGTCATTGAAAAAAGGGGGAAGATTATTACCTTTTTGAGGCAAGATTGAATTTTTTAAATTTTTCCATAATAATTTGGGATTGTCAATTTTACAATTAATATGAAATTTAAAATATGCTACTGTTTCATGGAATAACGCTTGATTAACTAAGGCTTTTAATGATTTGTAGTATGAAAAGGTACTGTCTGTTTTATTTCTTTGGTAGTCCGCTAGAGCTTCGTCACGCAACTTCATCATGAGCCTGACTGTGTCTGTCAACCAGGGCAGGCTGCGGTGCTTTATCCTGATGATCCTTTCCGGAGCATGTTTGTTAAAAACTGTCATGACAATGTTATTAAAAGACTCTACCATGTCATTAACGCTATTCATTTTAAAAAGGTGATCCCATCGCATTTTCACTAAGTCATCATTAAAACTTTCCACATTTATGTATTTGAGAGGCCTGAGACTAATAGTAAACGAGGACTGCTTTTCACGTTTAATATTAAACTCACACACAACAAGGCAGTGCCCAATTGCGGCACCGACATGATCCAGAGTGACTTTTTTTGTAAAGAGATCAGTGCATACCACATCAATAAGGGTCTGGCTATGAAGTGTAAAATGTGTCGGTTCAGAAACTACTTGCAAGAGGTTGAAACTAGACAGGAAAGAGTTAAAGTTAATAGTGTTCGTATCCAAAGTATGCAGTAAATTAATATTAAAATCTCCTAAAAGAATAAGATTATCGTATTTGGGAATTGAACTGATAGTGTCCGAAATTGCATCCAGAAAAAGGTCCAAATTTAGCCAATGTGGGCGATAAGCAGTACCTATGATAAGCTTCTTTCCGTTAAGGGTCAACGCAAGCCACATTTGCTCTACTGACTTATGTGCTGGGTCTACTGGGTGTGGAAGAGTACGGACAGAAACGTTTCGTCTAATATAGAAACCGACCCCTCCCCCGCGCTCACGAATGCCGCGCGTCCGCGGTATGTGTCGAAGTCGATACCCTGGTAGGGCAGGCGCTCGGCCATCCTCTCCGTCTCTGAGCCAAGTTTCGTTGATAGCCAAAACGTCCAAGTCATACCGGGCGACTGAGGCTATGAATATGAAGTTATCTTGATTAGTGCCGAGTGAACCCGCATTGTACAAACTATAAGATGTTTATTTATCATTTTTTAATATTATAATAATTAACTTTAGATTGCAATCACGACGTGTAATGATTGCAATCGTTTTTAAAAAACTGTTGTAAAAAGGTACTTTGAAGCGTACAGAAAGCGTAGATTTGTAAGTTGCAAGCATAGTTTTTAAATAATTGTTGTAAAAAAGTACATTTTGAAGCGCACATAAAGCGTAGATTTGTAAGTTGCACATTTAGTAGTAAGTAGATTAGCTATAGAAATATATGACACATATGTAACGGAAAATAAAACGGGTACCTTTGGAAATTGGCTTTTTTCTTTATCCATACAGCAATAACCTTGTTTCAGGGCTAAGGGTCACTGGGGACGTCACCCACGCCAAAAACACGGTCTATATCAGAGTCCGATTGGAAATAGTACAGCTGCTTGCCGTCATCCTGCCGCGCGAAGATCCGCCCTCGCTTAGTCCACGCATGTCTCCACCCCCGCTTGATACGCTCCTCCCGAACGCGGTGGAACAGACGTCGGTTGGTTGCCGTCAGCCTCTCGTTTATATATATCCGTTGTGGCGGACCGGCCATGCCCATGTCAGTCGATGAGATATTTCGGCGCACTCGAGCGGCGCGCAACAGCTCGTCCCGCATCTCGCGGCGCACAAACCGCACGACAACTCGGCGCGGGCGCGCCCCAGAGCTATCCGGCGGTGGCGCCGCCCCGACACGCTCGGCGAACACTATGTCCGTCGCTTCGAGGGTTACACCAAGTTTAGCAGCAAGCACGGTCACCGAATGGAGGGGACCAACGCCTTTCTCTTCAGGGAGATGGCCGATGTCAAGGTCCGAAAAAAGCATCTCCTGATCGCGGGCATTTAGCTCCACCTTCAGCCCTTCCACAGTTTTGCGCAGCTGCACCACTTCGCCCGTTGCGGGAGGTACATCCGCCTGCTTTCGCTCAACCGCCTCCGGCCTGTGCTCGAAGCCCAGGAATCGCTCCTCCAAACTTTTGATTGTGGAGCGGAACTCCTTTATGAACTCCCGAATTTCCGACATGCTTGATGATAACTCACGACGCATTGCATTTATCTCGGAGTCCTCACTGGGTGGGTCCGTAGTCGCAGGGGCCGTTGTCAGAGTTGGTACGCCCCCGCAGACATTTTTTATGGGAGTACAGCTGTTGTCACCTTTTTTTATTTTTTTCTTACATTCGGGGCAAACCCAGTCTTTAGGGACAGCAGTTCCATCCGGGATAACCACACAAGCTTTGTGGTAAACACTAGTGCAAGTAGTGCAACTAGCGGCACCCGTTGCAGAGGTAAACTTTCCGCAA
Organism: Chrysoteuchia culmella; assembly: GCA_910589605.1. Classification (NCBI taxonomy): domain Eukaryota; kingdom Metazoa; phylum Arthropoda; class Insecta; order Lepidoptera; family Crambidae; genus Chrysoteuchia; species Chrysoteuchia culmella. The sequence continues at coordinate 3,716,519 of OU342663.1, forward strand.
GCCGAACACTTTGCCATGACTATAAACACCGCTAGCGTTGATATACGAAGAATGAAAAGATCACTCAAGATGTCGTTACTGGCGCAGTGAAAAGCCGGTTAGAGAAACAACCACTAGATGGCGCTGTCACGTAGAAGGCACGTAGATCCCGCTAGATGTCGCTGCCGGTAAGGTCGCTGGTCGATCAACAATCTACTTTGTATGTAAAAGTACCCACTAAAAAGGATTTAATGGTACGAAATAGCACTGATATAGCTTGATTCAAGGATAAATTACAAGACGAAGACTGATAGAATATCCACGCAAACACTGACACAGAAACACAACGGCACGTAGAACACACAAATACGGTTTGCGCGGCGCAGAAAGCGATATTAGTATTTTTGCTTAGAGAAATCCGCTAGCGAAGTACGACCGTGTTAACGCTCGCAGCGCCACTCTGGTGGTGAGGATACCTATAGGTTTCACTCTTTTACCAATAAGGAAGCTTCCATTGGATTCGGAGCACAGATTGTCATTGCTTTATGTAAAAGTATAAATTTAAACCGGCTTTTGTTTTCTGTGACAACTTCTTTTCTTGTCCAGAGTTATTCTACGTTCTTAGAGAAGACTATGGGATCTTTGGCTTAGGTACTATACGAAATAACAGACTGAGAGGTGCTGAAGCAGTTCTGCCCTCAGAGAAAGATATGAAAAGACGCCAAGGGGTAGTTATGCTCAAGTTGTCTGTGATAAAAACCGTTTAGCTGTGGTACGCTGGAATGACATTAAAGCCGTAACGTTAATTAGTTCTTATGTAGCAAAAAAATTTTAGAAATTGTCATCTCGACTATCATGTGCAAGCATAGATAAGCTTTATTACCCTTTAGTTATTTTATTTTGTTTTATTTTAAGATTTGTAGCAACAATAATTGTTTTATAGCTTTTATAGCATTCATGGTGGCCTTTTCGTAAGCCACGTGTATTTCTGTTGGATCCCACTATGGAATCTGAGCTTTGATCAGTTCAAAGACAATCTCATATGCCTTTGTGTTTTTATGGGGTATGAAGGCAAATGCCAGCGGTATGACATTATTTTCTTCCGCTGAACTACCCAAGTTCCCGTGTAGGCTAAATAATTGCGAAAATGGAGCTGGGCTGGTCTTAAACATACCATCCATGAATGAAGTAAACTTTGGTCTTTTTCATAAGAGCCCGTGCATAACGGCTACAAAAAATAATTATTCTGATGTCACCATCAAAATAATCCGCAAGTAATATATCAAAAAACAACATTGGAACATGCACCTCGGCAAGTGACTTTGGACGTATTTTCTCTACTCCCGCATTTTGACGGATTTTACGATATATTGTAGATTTCATTTGCGAGAATGATGCGATTGGGTTGGGAGAGGCTAAATCAAGACCCTTATTTCTTATTGTCACCAAATATTTGCGATATACTTTGGGTGCAGGTTCTTTCCCTTCTGCAGCCTCAGATATGCTTTCATTGATTAAAACATCAATTTCATTTTGGGTTTCATCCGATCTGCAAGTGTGATCACCTGTTTTGTCGATTTTGTCCTTTTCCTAAAATTAAAGTTGCTATGATTCTCCTATTATCTCTGCCTATCATAAATGAAAATAGTAAAATGAAATGAAACACTTACTTTTGATAATGTGACGTAGCCTTTACAACGAACATTTTCAGTCTTATAGTGTTTGCAACGCCAGTAGCTGCTTTTTGTGGTGTGGTGTAGAATTTCTATAAAACTGATATCCAGAAAAGATTAAAACTCTACCTCGTCCTCGTTTAATTATTTTAAAATCACTTTTATAATTCATGTTGACAATATATTCCAATAATGATAGGACTCAACAAGGAAAACAACTACCTACTTATTCATCAAATAGATATAAATTGTCATTAATGATTAATACAATGGAAACTTCAAAGAGTATACTATGGAAACTTCAAAGAGTTTGCATACCTACAAAGTCCGTCCGTCGCAAAAAAAATGTTTTACTCCTTTTAAATATTCTTTCGATTGCGGCATACAAAAAATAACTACACGTTCTTGGTCAATAAAATCCGCCAAAATGAAATCTCGAAATTCGTAAGGTATTTCAACATCAATAGGATTGTCGTGAAATAATTTGGTAACTTTAGCGGCTTTATTTCTTTGCCGGTACACCGTACTTATAATAGATTTAAAAGACGGTATGTTATTTGTTAAGTTCAAGCCGGAATCTTTCAATTTTGTGACACACTCCTTATAAATTGTTGGGACTGGTTTAAACTCTTTACAAGCTTGTTCCTTCATGTTATGGAATGAAAGTTCGATATAATTTTTGCCAACATCTTGAACGCAGCTGTGATTTTTGACTTAATAAGTCTATTGCGGTTCTGAAAAACACAAACACTTGTAAAGATGTTTGTTTGTCAATTAAGTGATCAATATGTGACCAAGGATCTTGATCGTACCTACTACGTACCGAATCATGTTTTTTGACGAATCGTCAGTTACGGATCCCGTTTGAATGGGACTTTACAGGGAATAAAAGTCACAACCACTTTACTTACTTGAATCGTCACAGATCCCACACACCGCATTCTTTTGAACTGACTGCAAAGCCAAATTTCGTTTCCGTTTGTGTACGTTTTGTTTTTGTGATACTGTGATGTTTTCCCTCTTTCAATAATAATATGAACTTACTTAATAGACTTACCTTTTTCGGCTAGGACAACAACGGGTAAATGAGACAAAACACTATCCAATGACAAGTAAATTGATTTTTATTTTATACTGGCTCTATAAAAACCAAAAACTAAAAAAAAGTGCCCTGAAATCAACACATAAAAACATACAAAATAGGTACATTAGTCATTAAAGATAAAGATAAAGATAAAGATAAAGATAAAGATAAAGATAATTTATTTGTTCAAAACATATGTAACAAAGATGTTCATTTATAATGAGAGATTCAAACATGTTTTACCATATACGGTGTACAAATTAAAATAAAACAGTAATCAAAACATAATCCAATCTTACAAATTAAAAATTTATTGAAAGTAAATATGTTTATGTTTAATGTCAAGTTTAAAATAATATTAATATGATGATGATATGTCAAACAAGTAATGTCAAGTGTAAAAAGAAAGATAATTATATGTCAAACAAGTAAAATAAAATGTCATTATAAAAATATCAATTTGTCATAACATTCATTAAATTATGAATATCAACAAAGCATTCAAATAATAAAAGCAGATGACCATTTTACAATTTATCATTCAAAAATTCTAGTAAAGAGTAATAACATTTCTCTTGAAGCATTATTTTCACTTTATATTTAAAATCATTATAATTAAGTTGCTTTATAGATAAAGGCAATTTATTGTAGATTTTTGGTGCCATACATAAAATACTCTTACTCATAAGAGCTGTTTTTGATCGAGGCATGCAGAGCCGACTGTTGTCGCGTCGATTACGCTGAACAACTTCTGCCATTTTTACAAAATATTGCTGATTTGCTTTAACAAATAACACAACTTCCAAAATATACATTGACGTTAGTGTCAGAATTTTATGTTTTGAGAAATACGGTTTGCAGCTATCGGTCGTTTTCAATCCAAACATGGCTCTCACGCAACGTTTTTGCATTTTTATCACGGTATCTTTATCAGTTGAGTTTCCCCAAAAAATAATACCATATCTCAGTATTGACGCCGCTAATCCGTGATAAGCTGTAAGAAGAGCTTCGGTACTTAGTAATGATGCTAGTTTAAATAACGCATAAGCCGCACTGCTAACTTTTTTACCAAGTTGTTCCACGTGGGATTTCCAATCTAGTCTGCTATCAATTACGAGTCCAAGGAACCTGCAACTATCTACTGCAGAAACTTCTGTATTTTGGTGTATTACTTTAAAGTCAGGAGCGAGGTTTTTTGTTTGGGAAAAATGAATTAATTGGGTTTTACTAAGATTAATTTTCAAATTATTATTATCTAACCATGAAATAACTGATGTCAATGAATTAATAATGTCAAGTTCATAAATGTCAGGGTTACTACGTGCTATTGTCAAGGTACTATCGTCAGCAAAAAGGGTCATCGGATGATTTACAGATTTAGGTATGTCATTGATATAAATTATAAACAACAGTGGTCCCAATATACTTCCTTGGGGTACACCATATTTGACTGTACGTGTTTCCGACAGAAAGACCTCTTCTAATTTTGTTTTAGGATTTATTCTTGTAATTGATGTGCATTGTTTTCTATCCGTCAAGTAGTTTTTCATTAAATCCAATATATTTCCTCTTATGCCGTATGTTTCAAGTTTTTTTATTAAAATTTCATGATTTACATAATCAAATGCTTGTGTCATGTCACAAAAAACAGCGCAAACAGGGTTTCTTTTATCTACGTTAAATAAAATATTATTAATAAATTCAAAAATGGCCATATTAATGTTCCTTTTTTGTCTGAAACCATTTTGTTGCTTACAAAGCATGTTGTGGTTTTCTAAGTATGTATACAACTCTCCATAAAAGTACTTTTCAAAAATTTTCGATGTTATAGAAGGTAAGGCAATAGGTCTGTAGTTGTGCATTAGGTGTTTGTCATCTTTTTTTAACAACGGTTTTATAATAGATAATTTCAGGTTTTCTGGGTATCTGCCAGTGTTAATGCATAAATTAATAATGTGACTTAGGTGATTACATATCAGATCCCCAACAGACTTAACTATTTTAGTAGCTATACCGTCATGTCCCTCACTATTAGTATTTTTTAAGTTTTTTATTATTGTTATAATATCGTTTGGGATACTTGGTGCCATAAACATAGAATCTCGCTGGCTATTCAAAGTGGAGGTCACATTTACACCAGAACCAGGTATAGGTGTAATTTTATCTATAAAATAATTATTAAAACTATGGGCTATGTCCTCTGGTTTTGTGATGATTTTATTGTTATCATTTATTTCCAATATATGATTTTTGGGTATATTAGACTTGGAACTATTTATTATAGCCCAAGTAGACTTAGCTTTATTATCAGATTTTTTGATATAATAGTCATTTTGTGCGCGTTGTGTTAGCTTAATAATTCTTTTATACAGTTTTGAATATTTTTTGAATGCTTCTTTACTTTCTTTCGTCGGTTTCAACCTATGTTTCCAAAGTAGATACCTTTTTTTCTTACTACATATTTTAACTCCTCGTGATACCCATTTAGGTCTTTTAATGACAGGTATAGTAATCAACTTATAAGGAAAACACAGATTATAAAATAACTGAAAGGATTCCATGAATAAATTAAATGCTGTATTTAGATCATCTGTATCGTAAACTTCTGAAAACGACAGTTGTTTTAGACAATCTCTAAACTTTAAAACATTTTCGGTATCAAAGTCTCTACGCTTCTTACGCCAGTATTTAAAGACCGGTACGCTATTTACTGGACATGTTAATACTTGTGCTGTGTGATCCGATAGTGCGAATTCTAACACTTGAGCCTTGCATAATTTCTGGAAATTGTGTCCAAAATTATCAAGGCACGTTTTGCTTTTTAATCTGGTAGGCTGCCTTATTGCTAATTTAAGGTTATAATTTAAAAGAAGACACTCAAATTCTAAGCTTATGCTGTTCTTTTTTAAGATATCAACATTAAAATCACCAGCAATTATTATATTAGAAAATTTCTTCTTACTTATTAGCGATAAAAGCTGGTCCATTTTAGAAAAGAATACATTAAGATTTGCACGTTTTGGTACTCTATAGACGCATATAACAGCAATCTTAAACGACACTAATTCTATAGCGCAACACTCAAATATGCCGGGTATGGAAAGCCTTGACACTTCAGGTAATGATTTCCACTGATGACACTTTTTTACTAATATGCAAGCTCCACCCCTTTTGGAATTTTCTCTGTTGTAGTATGAGGCTAAATGATAATTAGGAATTGTCAATAGCGTTTCCAAGCCAGACATAATAAAATGTTCAGTAACGCATATTACATCAACATCCATGTTTTTATCGGACAGTTGTTCTAAACAAACTACAAGTTCTTCGGTCTTATTAATTAAACCTGCAATATTTTGGTGCATGAAATTAAGTTTAGATTTAGAAGAGTACATTCTAGACGCGAAAAAAATCAGATTTATTATCTGTTAGCTGATAGTAGTTATCAGTATTAACTATGTTATTTTGAATTTCCAAGTTTAAAATGAACTCTTTTATATTATCAAAAACATTATGCATACCTACATTATTTAATTTACCATTTCGTCTAGAAAACATATCATAGTCATAGGACAGTTGCAAATTAGAATCTATTACATAAGCATACTCATGTGATAATATGTCAAAGAACAATAAATTATTAAAAGTTTCCACTCTCCAGTTAAACATCATTGAATATTCTCTACACTTATACGTTGGAACACATAAAATAATATTTGTATGGATCATTGATTGTAATGTATGTCTCAAATGTATAATAATGTCAAAATAGTTGTTTGTGGTCAAAAAATCCTCCTCTCCAATTAGAATAACGCAATAGTCATTAAGGGTATAGTCTTTTAATTTATTATCTAGATTTTCGGTCATTTTTTTTATGCCGACATTCGGTGTCAAATAGTGTATTACTTTCCGATTTTCAAAATTCTGTTCAGCAATTGTCAAAATGTTATTGTCCTTGTTGCTGCTTAAAATGCAAATTTTTTGGCATTTCTTATGGGTTATATTCTTGTTCTTCTCGATCGTTTCATCGCTAGTGATATTATTGGTTTTCGCCTCATTAGTTAATGTTTGGTTTAAAGATGCGAGTTTTCTTTTTGGTGTACAAGTTATTTCTTTCAATGTTGAATTGTCCTTTCGATGTTCCTTTTTTTGTTTTTTTGTTTTAGCAATTGGCGTACTTAGTTTTGATTGATTAATTGGAGAACATAGATTACTACGCAATTCATTAGTTGCCTTTTTCAACAGTTCGTTCTTACTGCTGCTCTCCTGTAAGCTATTTTTTAGTTGGGTGTTTTCTAAAGATAAGTTAATTATTTCACCGTGGGCTGCAGCTAATTCTAATTTTAACTTATCGATTTAATTTTTAAGTTCTTCGAGTAATTCGTCATTTTCATTTGAAGAAACATTTGGTAAACTACTCGCGGTGACATCTAGCGTCGAACCGTTGATTGATTTGTCACTCGAGATATTAGTTTCGTTCAAAGACTGGGCCCTGTGTCTTCGGAACGTAATATTCTCCAAGAAATTCATTTTTCGCAAAAATCTTAGAGTAAAAAATTTCTTACCGGCGCAGGTTTGAACTCAAACCTCAGTAGTATAACCAGTGTCGATACCGTTACACTATACGGCTTCTATCAATAGCGGCAAAAATGCGGAACACTTTGTCGATAGTACCTATTCTGTACTGTTATTATTGAGGGTGTTCAGCGATAACTTATAACTCCAGCTACACTCTTATTTTTAGATTTTTTCACAATCACAATATTGAATAACTATTCATTTCCAGGACACATTTAATGCACGGTTTTATTATATAATAATTTTTCACTGTTTTTGCCCTTTATTAAAGACTGCGTAGTTCAGCGTTGAAAAGAACTGGTCGAAACAATCACTTCATATTATCACAATAGAAATTCACAGATTTCGTTGTTATCACAACACTGATGTGGCACTAAACAATTGTACGTTTGATTTATGGCGTAATAAACAATTTCACTCAACTTTTTTTCGAAATTTTACAATAATTATATTTTAATAATGAATTTGATACGGAGTCGATGTTTACGTGCGGACAGTGTCGCCCTCTCTGTTACACTGTTAAAACAATACACTGTTAAAACAATTAAAAGTTACTGTTTTAGTGATCTTAAATAAATTTTGAAGGTTCATGAATGCCTAGGATAGCTGTATTCAGCCGAGATGATGTTTCGCCTGTAGAAGTATAGTATCCGTAGTGTTGCGAATCTTAACTAATATTCGGGTCCGTATTAATAAATCGGCGAATCAGTCCTATAATTTCGTATTTCGCGTCTGTTTTTCGATGATGTGGGATTTTTTTAAAATCATCTATCAATGAGAGCAAAAAACATTTATCGCTATCGTTTTCTAGCGACGATTCTTTTTTATTATTTTTTTCAGTCAAAGCCTTTATAGCTTTACTAGTTTCATCTTCGTCTGTCTGCAAGTCTGCAAACTTTCTTTTTCTAGACGATGGCGTTTCACTCACAGGCGGCCTAGTATCACGCAGCTTTGAAAGAAATTGCAGCTTATCAAAATGAATATATTTTCTATGTGATGTAGCTCCTGACCCACTTTTTAATGTTTTTTGTTTATTTAACTCTCGGAAGTAGCAATCCTTTAAACTTTTCCATTTTCTTTGAAGTTCAGCAGCTGTAAAAATATATATTTAAATAATGTAAATGTTGAACCTTTTATTGATTATGTTTAGGAACAATTCGGTAGGTAAAGCAATTTTTAAGGTATACTTTTTAAGTTAAGGCTTGTTAAGAATGGTAAAAACGCCAAATGATTTTGGAATCCAATATACCTAGGTAACATTTTACTTTACATAGGTACCAAATTGTAAAATACAAAATACATATAAATAAAAAAAAAACATTTTTTTTTTCAGGTATTTAGCATCAGGTTCCAGCCTTACAAGTATACACCACTCTTATCAACGGGGCCTTTCAACAGTTTGCGGGATTGTGAATGAAACGTGTCAAATAATCTATGAAGTTCTAAATGCTAGTTATCCCAAAACTAAATTGAGATGACTGGTTAGGTATCGCAAACGGATTTTTTAATAAATCCAACTTTCCTAATTGTTTAGGTGCCATAGATGGTAAACATATACGAATTATCCAACCACAACATTCTGGATCTTTGTATTTTAATTATATATTTTTTTTCTCTTGTACTTTTAGCTGTGTATGATTCTAATTATTGTTTCACCTATATAGATGTTGGGTCGTACGGCAAAGCAGCGTATTCACAGATTTTCAAAAATAGTGACTTCTATAGAGAGCTTTAGCAACAAAGACTTGACATCCCAAACAGCGCATCGATTGATAATAGTGAAGAGTTACTGCCCTTTGTTTATGTCGGGGACGAAGCATTCGCAATCAGTAGTTTTATTCAAATACCTTATGGCAATCTTGTGGCGACCTTGTGGCAATCATTTAAGTCGACAACAGAAAATATTCAATTATCGACTGTCAAGATCGCGGCGGTATATTGAATGTACGTTTGGTATCATGGCCAATAAAGGACATCAGGCAATCTCCATACAAAGTTGGTCCAAAAAAAAAGTGAGCGGCCAGACCCAAGATTATTTCTAATAGGTAGTTCATATTAGGACTTAAAAAAAAAATGGACTTAACCCTGTAACCGCTTGAACTGAGAAGCTATTTAAGATAAGGCATTCTGGGCAAAAACACAAATAACATTAGGCGGACAGACCCGGGATTATTTTTAATAGGTAGTTCCTATAAAGACCTAAAAAAAATATATGGACTTTACCTGTCACCGCATGAACTGAGTTGCTCTTTCGAGTTCAAAAATCAGGACAAAAAAAAAGTGAGCGGCGGCCAGACCCAAGATTATTTCTAATAGGTAGTTCATACTAAGGCCTAAAAAAAATTATATGAACTTAACCGTGTCACCGCATGAGGAGAGTTGCTATTTCAAGTCAAAAAAATCTGGACAAAAAAAGTGAGTGGCGAGAGCCAAGATTATTTTCAATAGGTAGTTCAAATAAAGGCCTAAGAAAAATTATACGGACTTAACCCTGTCATCGCATGAACTGAGTCGCTATTTCGATTTACAAAATCTGTACAAAATAAAAGTGTGCGGCCAGACCCAAGATTATTTCTAATAGGTAGTTCATACTAAGGCCTAAAAAAAATTATATGAACTTAACCCTGTCACCTCATGAGGAGAGTTGCTATTTCAAGTCAAAAAAATCTGGACAAAAAAAAGTGAGCGGCCAGACCCAAGATTATTTCTAATAGGTAGTTCATACTAAGGCCTAAAAAACTTAAAAGGACTTAACCCCGTCACCGCATGAACTGAGTAGCTAGGGTTAGGTCCATATATATTTTTTTAGGCCTTAGTATTAACTACCTATTGGAAATAATCTTGGGTCTGGCCGCTCACTTTTATTTGTCCAGAATTTTTAACTCGAAATAGCTACTCAGTTCATGCGGTGACAGGGTTAAGTCCATATAATTTTTTTAGGCCTTAATAAGAACTATCTATTGAAGTTGATCTCGGGTCTGGCCGCTCACTTTTTTTTTTTGGACTTGAATGCCTGATGTCCTTTAGAATATTGCATAGACCAATCAATGTCAATATTAAATTCGCTGAAAATATCGTTCGAGCTATTTGTGTTTTACATAATTATATAATTAAAACAAAAATAATTCATGAAACTAGTAACACTTCAATATCATCAAAATACCACGCTGGTAACATTTCCAATAACCAAGTACAAATTAGCGCTTTAGACATGCGAAACAAGTTATCTGTTTATTTTATCAGCCCAGATGGCGAATTACCATATCAAGATAGACATATATAAATAACTTACCTGCTTGATTTTTCTCAGCCGTAGATTTAATTTCGAAATTCTCAATAAATTTGTTGCACAAAAATTCCCATGCATTTTTCTTATGTATGCGATTCGAATAACTTTCAGAACTAGCATCCCATATTGCAGGGTGATTTTCAACTTCCTCAATAAACACATCAATGTCAAGTTGATCTGCATTCATATTGATGTTCAATAATAATTAAAAACGTATCACTTCCTTATGCAAAAATGACGTGCACGTGTTGCGGTAGTGGCGCTGCGACTGCGCTTCTAGAAATTGTATGAAAACAAGTAGTGGCGTGGCAAGTGCGCCACAGTAGCGCCACTGCGGCGCCACTGCAGCGCTTCCTCGCGCGTCTAATTTGAAGGCGCCCTTATATACTGCGATAGATTGGTCTGCCTGGACCACACCACCCATACCTTTATTATAATTCTGAAACACATGTGGGATGTCCATCTCTACTTTTTTCTTTTGTGCAGAATCCCATCTTTTTACTTATCCCAAAGGGTGTACGCTATCGAAATTAGTACCCATAGTGCAACGCTATTATCAAGCCAACGGACGAACAAAACTTGATTAGCAGTATCAAACCGATAGTCATAATGAGCTCTTGCTTTTTTTTTTCATAATTTGACCGACATATGAGGACATTTTTTAGGTCTATTTTCATGAACAGTGCCTGTCGCTCGGTATCCAGACTCACGTAGTTCGCGTAGTAAGCAATGGCTCGTAAAAATATTATCAAAATAAATAATATGCTCGCTTGGAACACATTGACTTCTTTTCAACAAAAGCTGCACCACTTTTGACCCTAATGGTTCGTTATCTGTTGTCAATGATGATTTGCCCTGGGCCTAAATTTTTTAGTTCCTTTTTTAAATTTTCTCTGCGCTATTGTAGGACATCACTATTTGAAGCAATGTCTTCGTAAACACTTTCACATTTGCGCCACTTTGGTTCAGTATCGGCTGGCTTTCTAGATTGTTTTCGTAGGGGCTCATCATCACTGCTTTCTCAATCGTCATTACTCAGAGAAGCGAAAACTTCTACTCTACCAGGTATATCTCGCGGCAAAGTGTTATGCTGAATGTCATCTTCATCAAACTCTTCTTCATTGTGAAAACACTTGGATCTGGAGGAATAGCTACCAATTCATAACTTGTTTCAAGGTTATCTTCTTCATTCGAAATATTTTCCAGTGCTTCTGCAAGCCCTCCGTAGTCAGAAATAACGTTAAACGTCATTTTAGCCATTATAAATTCGATATCGGTTCTGAAAAGAAAATACAAAATATTTATTACTTAAGTACTAAACTCATAAACTGCTATGTCGCTTAGTGTTCCCCAAACGACTTTTCTCGCTGACCAATATTTAATAGGATTGGCCTTCCTGTCCAACAAGGGCTCCGACAAATATTGTTTGAAAGACGTGGGGAGCCCTTCCTGCGGTCTGCTCGCGTCCACTTGCGCCACCATTTCGCCATGCAATTTCCATATGTCGTAGCAATTTTCAGTAATATTTTCAGATACGTTGGCAATAGACGTCGTAGGAGTACTATTAGATTCCATTTCCAATTTTAACAGGTCCGAAATTTCAGTTAAGGCTTTGGCACATGACAGTGGATCATTAAAACAATTTTTTTTTATCTAGGATCTAAGATAGAATTTACTGCCAATATATGAACCTTTTCGATATGTTGGAAAAGTTTCTTTATTTCTATTAATATTTTGGCCTAAAATTCTGAACCTAAATCACTTGGCTCATTAATGTTTGTAGATTCAATCGTTTTTGTCATGTAGTAAATTATTGGGATAATAATACTGCATGTCGCATAGTTTTGTCCTGATATTTCTTTGGTAACATTTTCGATCGGTCGTAAAATATTTATAATGTCTTTTATAATTGCCAATTGGACACCGGTAAGCACCGATGGGGCTTTAGGGTTCTGTAATAAAATGGCGCTTACATGATCACTGAGTTGCACAAACCTTTCCAACATATAAAATGTGGAATTCCACCGAGTGCTCACATCTTGAACTAATTTTAGAACGCCTGAATCGTTGTCCTTTTGTAACTTTCTAAGTTCATCGCTGGCATGTACACTTTGCTTGAAGTAAGTGACAATACTTTTAACCTTTTGTTATTAGGGCCTCAAACCCAACAGTTTCACTAGTAGCTTTTTCAACGACCAAATTGAGGGTGTGGGCAAAACACGGTAAATGTTTTTTTCTTCCAACAAAATCATGGACTGCTTTGACTATGTTAGCTCCATTGTCAGTAATGATTGCAAATATTTTGTCATGTTCAATGTTCCACTCTAAGCATAAGTTTTTTATATTAAGTCCTAAATAGTCCGATGTATGGCAGTCATCCAATTCCTTTACACCTATCATTATTGAAACAACTCATCGTTTTCAAGATAATGGCATGTTAATCCTAAATAGCCTCTTGTATTCATGGTGTCTGTCCAAACATCTGTAGTCAGGCATACACTCTTTGCCCCTCTTAAAAATATTAGCAGCACATTCATATTTTTCATACAATAACTTAGTTATCGTTTTTCTTCCTGGCATGGTATAATGTGGACATATAGTTTTCATTAAGTACTGAAGCTCTTTTTTATCCGTACTGTTTAGTGGTAAATTATCAACAGCTATAAAATATAAGATTGCATTGGTGATCTTACCTTCATTGGGGCCTCCCGTTTTAAACGATTGTATACTTGAAATAAAGTTGTCGATCTGAGGTTGTTTTACAATTGTGATCAGGGGCGTGCGTATCATATAGGCAATTAGGCAGTGCCTACCTCATTAAAAACCTAAATAACATGCCACTAATTTAATAATATAAAGTTAATTTAGTTCAATATGGTTCAGATATTCTATAACAAAATGTCTATTCAACACCTCACCCAATATGTAAAACAGCGCCATCTAAGGAATAGCTTGCTCAACGTCGTAATTTTTCCTAACGCTAAATACTTACAGTAGGCAGGCTCCGGATTGCCTATTCGAAGCAAGACCGTTTCATACAACATAAATTATAAAAAGTCAAGGTCAAGGTAATACGACCGCGTATAATGTTTACCGAAAATGTGAACGTCGTCGTCCTAAGACATGACGTTCTCAATTGAAATGGGTTAGGTAAGCACGCTTATCGGCGGCCAGCCGGCCGAATGAACTGTCGCGAGATAAACCGACGACCCCCGACCCCATATCTCTCACTCGCTCCGTGCTCGCTCCCATAGCTCGCTCTTCAAGTTTAGTTGAACGAGTTTCAACATTATTGCGCTGCCATAAGAGTGTTTGTTGACATTTTCAATTCAACCACACTTTTTAATACGAGATAGAAAAGTTTTGCAACAAGAGTGCTGCCGTGCCGGCCATGTTTTTGTTTTTAGTGTGTTTGTTGACATTACGCCCGCACGAGTTAGTCAAGTTTTGAGAGCGAAACAAGGCTTTTTTAAAAACTACTTTATTAATACAAGGTTGCCGATATTGAGGCACTAATACTATTGCCGAATTTGAGGCACTAAAACTAGGGTGAGAGTACGTCCGACCGATTCGGAGGTCTGAACAAATCTACTCGCAATATTCCTTATTTTTAATATGTCTTAAAAGCTAGACTAAACAAAACGCTACTAGGAACTCGAGGAGCGACGCAAGCATTTACTTTGTAAGCCCCTTTTGTTGCAAAGTAAGCCTTCTTAATCTAAGACGGAGGGGTGAGGGGGAACCATAACTCCTCCATCCCCAGATGGAAAATTATCGGAATGTTCATTTTTGGATTTCCGATAATTTTTCATAAAAGTCACTTTTATGATTTTAAATTTATATAAAACTTGAAAAATGATTATAATAAAAATTAAGGTAAACAAACTTAAAATTATATAAAATAGCACATGAAAATCAGTTTCCTTCTTATTCAAACCACTGGTTAACACTTCACTATTTCTTACATGGTGTAACATGTACTTTACTTCATCCAAATTGATTTCTTTCATGTTGAGTGCACTTGCACCGGATAGCGTTGCCTTCTGTGGTATTTTAGGTAGATTTATTACAGGTACTGCAGGTATATGATCCTTTTCAGTGAAAACTTGATGTTGTCTAATTCGCAATCCAGATATCTCCACTTCGCAGAGTTTTTCCATAGTAAGTATGTATGTCCCGGAGATTGAATACTTATGTATTTCGCCATTACACTTTTCTGTCAGAGTTTCCTGAAGTTTGGTATGTATTATCCAATTTCCTGGCTTTATGCGTTGTAGTTTTATATCTTCTATTTGTATGGGGTGTTGGATACAGCTGTTGAGGTTACTCTCAAATTTCATAAGTTGCTCTATACATGTGACATCTTGATACAGCGCTTGATCATCGTTGGTGCATAGGAAGTTATCTCTCGTAGCAAGGCCGCGACATTGTTTCATGATCGGTAAGTAATTTACACCTTTCGCCAAAAGGTAGGGAAATTTGGGAAATATGGTAAGGGTTACATTTTCAGATTTATGGAAAACAGGTAGGGAATACAATTTATAATAGTTATAGGTAATGTTGTCTATTAAAGGAATTTCCATGATAAACGTTATCTGATCTTTCTTAATATATGACTTTACACAAATAGTCTGTTCTAATTTAACAAGGTTATTTTCATTAGGGGTATACACTAAGTTTCCATTATTTGAAATTAATTTTAAATGTTCCAAAAGTTCAGTAGAATTTATAATAGATTGATGTAAAATTGAGGCTTTACTTAATGCTAGTGCAGTTTCAATTTCACTTAGTCTAATGAAAATAGTTCTGAAACTACTAACAAATATGTTATAAACTCCCATTAAATATAATGACAATAACCAATCATTTTCTTTATCTAATAAATCTTTTATACTTGTTTCTACTAATTTTAAGCGGCCATCTAAATTGACTACGTTATTGTTAATAATTTCAGTTGTATTTATGATGCTATCAAACATTGAAGAAATATAAGTTAATTTCTTGGAAACTACCATTTGATTTTCACCTAATTCGGAAATCAACTTATCGTATTTAAGTGCATCTTCATGGTCTAGGTTTCCAGAAATTATCTTATTTAGGGAACCCAATGGGTTAATAAGACCTCTTTTAAATCGTTGCTGTGGAATTAATTGATGATACTTATCTATTGTAATATCGCGAAGATATTCTGCGTGTTCTAGGATGCTGATAAAATCGTGAGGAAATGGTCCATTTGAGGTAACTAATATTTTTAATTCATTAAATTTATTTACTGTATATTCTAAATCATTGTAAACATTACTTAAATTTATGTTTTTAATAATTGTCCATTTATCTATTTCTAAATATGCTTGACCTTCTTTTACAGGTAGTATTCCTAAATTCCCGTCAAGGTTTTGAAGTTGAAGGGCCCGCACCGGCATCGCTACGGTCAGTAAACACCACCTGTGGAGGGCGTTTTATATTTTTAATTGGTGCTTTAGTTTCCCTATCACCTATCTTGAGTGGAACTATATTTCTACTTGTTTGTCCTGTAACCTTTGCTTTGGAATATCTCGGCTTGTCTTTACTTTTACGTTTGTTAACGTCTTTTACATAAACGGGATCATTTTCGGAAAATACCAATTCTTCTCCTCCTTGTTTATTTCTAATTTTCTCTTTATTAATAAGCATTTTATCGGACAAATGTTGATATAGAAATTTAGTTCTTTTTAAATGATCTTTGACTAATTGTTGGGTATAAGATTTTTCAAACTCTATGTTAAATGGATTATTAGAATCAGTATGTCCGAAAACAACTTCGAATGGGGTTAAGCCCGTAACTGAGTGTATGGTGTGATTATACGCCATAATAGAATAAGTCATGACTGATGACGCATCAGTGCATTTCCTTTCATACTTGGCTATTCTGTATATTTCTATTATTGTAGAGTGTAGTCTCTCTATCAAGCCCATTGAATTTGGGTTATTAGGTGTACCAATGTGCAGTGTAATTTTATGTAAATTAAGGAATTCTTTCAAAAGTTCATTGTTAAATTCTGTACCAGGATCGGAACTGATTTTATTAGGAATCCCATAAAATGAAAAATACTTCATTAACGCTCTTACTATTTCAGGTGTTGATTTGTTTGAAATTTCTATGGCTTGACCAATCTTGCTAAATGCATCGATAAGTGTTAAGTAGTATTTTCCTTCTATAGAAAAGGTATCTATAAAAACTTCTTGGAATGGAGCATTTTGTGTTTGGGTAAGTTGTAAAAATGGTTTAATTGGTTTTCTGTCATACTTCATTTTACGGCAAGAATCACAACCGTTTATAATTGCAGCTACTGTTTCAGGCATGTTTTCCCAGTAATAATTTCTCCTAATTCTGACTAACGTTTCCTTTATTCCTCTATGGCAGGTTTTTCCATCGTGATGTTTCAGTACTATAGCCTTTTGTTCTCCTTCATCATCAACGTAAACTACTCTTTCCGTACATTCATAAAATTTTACCGTGTCTTTTTTAAACAATTCTATTATAATTTTGCTAAATAATGAGCGATGTTTTTCTTCTTCAAAGTAAATGAAATATTTAATTTTTGGTCGAATATATTCTTTTAAAAATGTTTTTACTAATTCTGGATTGTTGATAGGCATAAATACTTCTAAGATCTTTTGTTTTTGTCTGGAAACATCCTTAACATTTAGCTCGTTTTTAAACCAAGAGAAAATTAAAATTTGATTAGGTTTAGTGTCAATTGCTTCGTGCAGGATTGGGATACCTGTTGACTCTAGATCTATGGCTGAATGTATTGTTTGTGATTTATTACTTTCCGTGGATGGTGTTTTAATTGGATATTCTAACTCGTTATCATCTGATATTGTAATTGGACTAGCTGAGGTAGTTTTACTGATATCTGAAATTGATAAGGTTGAAGAAGAATTACGTTTTTGTGCTTTTGATAATTGTTTTATATTTTTAACTACATCTTTAATATGGTCTTGTAAACTTATTTCATCTTCATCTACATTTACTTGCATTGATTCGCCATCATCATCTGAATCTAATGCGTTAACTTTAATACGTGATAAGGCGTCGGCATTGGTATTTTGTTTCCCGGATTTATATATAATTTCAAAGTTATAATCTTGCAATCTCAATCTCCATCGTGTTAACTTACTGTTCGGATCTTTAAGTGAATTTAACCAAGCTAAGGGACGGTGATCAGTATAGATGTAAAATTTCTTTCCATATAAATATGGTCGGAAATGTTTTATAGCCCAAATTATGGCAAGGAGTTCACGTTCTATTGTACTATATCGTGATTCAGTTTCACTCAGGGTTCGACTAGCGTAAGCAATTGGCTTGTCGTTTCCAATCGTACCTTGCGATAGTACGGCACCTAGAGCTACGTTAGAGGCATCCGTAGTAAGTATAAATGATTTATCATGATCAGGGTATTGAAGTAACGGAGCATGTGTTAAAAGTTCTTTGCATTTATTAAAGGCGTCTATGTAATTTTTATCTGCGATAATTTTATTCCGTTTCTTTAAGCATGATGTTAATGGCTTAGTGACTTTTGCAAAATCTGGAATAAATCGTCTGTAATATCCTACAAGACCTAGGAAACTTTTAATTTCTGTTGTGGTTTTGGGTAAAGGGAATTTTAACACTGCTTCAATTTTATCGTTGTTGGGTTTTAATCCATGCTCAGTTATAACATGTCCAAGGTAAAGCACTTCTTTCCGTAAGAACTCAGTTTTGTCCAGTTGAATTTTGAGGTTATTAAGTCGTAATCTGTCAAATATTAGTCTTAACTTTCGGATGTGTTCTTCCAAACTGGTCGAAAATACTATGACGTCTTCAAGATACACCATACAATGTAAGCCTTGAAGACCTCGCAGTACGTTGTCCATTGTACGTTGGAAGGTAGCAGGTGCTGTCTTTAGTCCGAACGGCATTCTTTTAAACTCGTAATGTCCGTTCGCAGTAAACGCGGTTTTTTGCCTATCTGCCTTCTCAACTTCAATTTGGTGATAGCCACTGGCTAAGTCTATTGTAATAAAGTAAGTACTTTTCCCTAATTTGTCCAGAAGGTCGTTGATGTTCGGTAAAGGATATTTGTCGTCAATTGTTATGTCATTTAATCGTCTGTAATCAATTACCATTCTGTATTTAACTTCCCCGGAAGCGTCCATTTTTTTTGGCACTAAATGTACAGGAGCGCTCCACGGTGAATGTGATTCTTGTATAATATCTTCGGATAATAATTTGTTAACCTGTCTATTGATTTCTTCCGCTTGTGCGGGTGACTGTCTATATTGCTTTACATAAATAGGGTCTTCGTTTTTTGTTCTAATTTGGTGCTTTACTTGATTCGTGAATGTTAATGGTAGCTGATCACAATAAAAAATGTCCTTATAGTCTTTACATAGGTTATATATCTTATTTCTTTCTTCGTCATTAGTATGGGCGAGTCGGAGTTTCTGTAAGTTAGTTTCTAATAGTTGGTCAGTGTCTATTCTGTCTGTCGTATTTTGAAGGAAATTTGTATCACAGTTAGTACTTTCATACTTAGTTGCGGTCAAAGGTTTAGTCAAAACTAGTTTGATTGCCTTATCAGATATATTTTGTATAACTGTAGATGCATAGCCCTTTTCACATGTTACTAACGCACTTGGCATTCTAATGTGGGAATTAAATTGAGTGAAATTTAAAATAGCTTCACCGGAATATTGGTCTGTCGGTATTTTTACGCGTTTTTCGCATCGGGAAGGTAAGTGAATAGAATACTTTAGATTATTTACTATTGGTATGCAAGTAGTTTTAGTTTTTAGAACAAGATTTTTTAAGTCGATTACTGCATCTAGACTTTGTAATAAATCATTACCAATAAGACCATCGTACTGGGTGTCTACGTCATAAGGTCACAGCACACATATCAACTCGGAAAGGGATCGCCACCGTATCGCCTTTCGCCTCGCCGTCAACCAGGCGTCAACCTAACGTATGCATGTAACCATTGCGTATCAGCAGCTCCTGTACGTCAACTCGGCTACGGCTAAGCGACACCGCGCTTACGGCTCGCCGACCGCTGGCTGAACTGGTTGGCACCAAATCAGTTTGAATCCAATCGTTGAGTGTTGCGCACGGTTATGTCTTGGTCAATACGTGAGATGGCTATCATAGCCATAGCACTTGATGAAGAGGAAAAAGTAAATAGGAAGAATCGAAGGAAAAGAAATTGGGTACACAATATGAATAAAGCAAGGAGTACTGAAGGAGAATTTCGGACTATTAAAAAACATTTGATAGATGATGAAGAGAAATTTTATGTTTATTTTCATATGCGAAAATGTCTGTTTTATAACATATTGCAGTCTATAGATGAATGTATAAGGAAGAAGACTACAACATTCAGAGAAACAATATCGCCCGAAGAAAAATTGGCTGTAACATTAAGGTCAGTAACTTCAATTTTTTTGTAGTTATTTACCTATTTCCGAAACACAAAGTGAACGTTTCGGACCGGGATAGAGTAATTTTTACCCTCTGTCGAGTAAAAATTATCTGTTTTGGAACGCAAAGTGGGTTGCGCGAAATTATATTGTGACGCAACCCTCATTAGCGAAATTATATTGTGTGTGTGTGGGGTGTATGTGTGTGTTAAGACTGGTGTGTGTGATATATCAGGGTGTGTATTATGTCAGGTGTGTATGGGAGGGTGTATGTATGTGTTATGTCTGGTGTGTATGGAGGGGTGTATGTATGTGTTATGTCTGGTGTGTGTATGTAAAATTGAAAAAAATGTGAGTACCTATTTAAGTCTAAAAGGTTAAGGAAATCAAACAAATATAGCGCTACAACAAAAATATAATCATAATATTTAAATACGTATAACTATATACGTAAAAATTAAAGAGGTAAATTTTAAATGGCGGATCTGGAAACACTTAGACAAATTAAATTATAGAAGTTATAGATTGTTTGAAGTATTAAAATCTACAGTATTTGAAGCGCCATTTTCTTCTAAGTTTGAAATATTAAAATCATCAGTGTTTGAAGCGCCAGTTGTTGTCGACATTGATTGATTCTCGTGGCTAATATTATTTACAGTGTTATAACCTCGAGCCATGTGATCTTGTCTTTGAGGAATGTAAGGGTCGCCATAACTATAATAGCTTTGTTTATCTGCGATTTCTTTCAACTCCATTTCAGAAACTGCGTTATATATTTTGCTTTTTATAACCGCTTGGTTATAATCAGACAACTTTTTTACCGTTGCCGCAATGCTCTTAAAAAATGTATCTATCTCGTCTTCTTCTTTATTTACCTTGTTATCTAATAAATATTTCATTAAAGTATGTGACGCTGAATTGCGTTCAATTTCGCAACTTTTTTTTGTTCGTTTTGGAGTATTAGAAGTAACTGAAGATGCAGACGACTTTGGACGCGACGAAGGTGCAGAAGTTTCCGGTTGTAAGTTTTCTGGAGACTGAATTATGTTTACTGAGTTCTGTGAATCATCATTATCCAAGAAGCTGCTAACATCTGAACCGTCATCATCATCAACCGAAGAGATCGTATTTCTTTCTCTGTAATGAGGTACTAAAAAACTCATTTCATCTTCAAATGTCCACTTTTTCGTCGTCGTGGCTGCCTGACCACTTTTAGTTTTACGCTTCTTGATAGCTCGTCGGTGGGACTCTCTAAGATTCAACCAATGTTTCTTGCATTCAGATTCTGAAATAAAATAAATCACACGGTTAACCATCTTAAGCGCATGTTGGACGTATAGTTACATATGTATGTGTGAAAGGCACACACACACACACACACACGCACACACACACACACACACACACACACATACACACACGCACGCACACACACATAGTATAGTACGTATAGACATGTATTAATTATTAAATATATTTTTTATGTTGCAGGTACTTCATAACTGGATGTACATTCACAAATTTATCATCGAGCTTCCGTTTAGGAGAATCAACAATTCGCTCGATCGTTATAGACGTTTGCAATGCAATAGTAAATAAATTAATGCCAATTCACATACCTCAACCAACTACAGACACATGGCGAAGAATTGAAGAGGGATTTAGAATTAAATGGAACTTTCCAAATTGTATAGGCGCCATTGACGGCAAACATGTAAATATAATTGCACCTCCCAATAGTGGATCGTTGTTTTTTAACTATAAAAAACATTTTTCTATTGTTTTGTTAGCTGTAGTTGACCCTGAATACCGATTCATAGCAGTTGATGTAGGAGCTTATGGAAAAAACAGCGATGGCGGAATCTATTCATCATCTACATTTGGAAAGGCACTTGAAAGAAATTCATTAAATATTCCATGTGACAAACCATTACCAGGAACTAATCATGCATTGCCACATGTATTTGTGGGAGACGAGGCGTTTCCGTTGAAGACATATTTGTTAAGACCATATCCTCGCTCAACCACACAGAGACTATCAGATCCTGAACGGCAATATAATTACCGTTTATCACGAGCTAGAAGGGTTGTTGATAACGCTTTTGGAATTTTATATCAAAAATTTGCGATTTACAACAAAAATATTAATTGGCATCCAAAGTTTGTAGATAAAGTGGTATTAACAACTTGCATTTTACACAACATGATGAGGACATATAACATTGAGATGAATTTACTGGAACCGAACAGAACAGAACAGGAAATTATAGATGAATTCGGCGAAGACCGATTGTTACGTCAATTACCAAATATTGGTGGTAACTATATGGCTACTGCATTCAATGTACGTGAAATGTTCAAAACATATTTTCAAACTTCTACTGGACGAGTCCCATGGCAGAATCGTAGCTTTTAGCTTTAAATATTAATGATATTTCTTAATAGATACTACAGTTAACACGTTGACTGCCGTAGGCCATGTAAAGATTATCCTACGTCTGGATAATCTCCATAGAAAAATAATAATGTGGCCGACATGGCGTCCAAGGTGTTAAATAATTACATTATAATTATATTAATCACAATTGTTTTATTTCCCATAGATACCTACATAAGCGCGAAAAACATTACATAAAAAATTAAATAGGAGTAGGTACTTACCAGATTGTTTTAAAGTAATACTTATTTGTTTCCAAGCCTCGTCCTTTTTTATGTTATTGCTGTATTTAGCGTCACTTAAGTCATATAAATATGGATATTTTCTCACTTCTTCAATGAGTTTCTCCCTGTTCATCGTTATATTGTGTTTGAATCTAACCCAAAAATTCAATAAAACTCACGCGCAACACGAATGGAAGTTGCCTTGCAAATGGCGGCACGTTCGGCAGGCAAGTCGCGGGAGGGGACAGGGGCAAGGGCGGACGAAGAGGCGTGAGCTCGCCTACGGAGAGACGTAAGCGCGGGAACTGCAAGTTGACGACGCACCGCATCGCGGTTCGGAACCTGTTCCGAGGCGAGGCGATTACGTTACGATTCCAATTAGTGTGCGTTGCAGTTGGGAGTTTCATACAAACAATACTGAACGGCTCGAGGCGATACGGTGGCGATCCCTTTCCGAGTTGATATGTGTGCTGTGACCTATAAAGGTAAAACTTGTGAAATTCATTACTTTGGAAAGTGGGTAAAAGTGGAATATTAATAACTTCGTTATGTTTACTTGAAGCGTGCGTGCTGACAACTTCAAATGGTTCATGTTCAATAAAATCATAGTATACTTCATAAGCTATATGTGGACTGAGAAATGATCGAGCACTACCGGTATCGATCATCATTTTTGCGTTTATTTCTGGTAAATATATGTACGGTAATTTTAAATTAGGGTTACAATTTAACTCTATGATTTCGGTTCTGTGGTAGAGGCTTCTGTGTGAAAATTTTCAGACGTAGTGTTTTCTGAATTTTCAGGTTCTATTTCGTAACAATATTGCTCATCATAGTCGACGAAGTTTTCATTGTAATATTCGTCGCCTGTCGGGAACATGTTATCAGGATCATGTAATTCACTGATATCTAATTCATTTAACTTAAGTTGATTAGGTATTCTAGGTGGAACGGTTCTCATAGAAATGTCAGTAGTTTGATGTCTCGGGTCCTGTATTTGTGACGGCCTATAACCGAACTGTTGACTATTAAAATTTGGTCTGTAACCAAACTGCTGGTTGCTAAAATTTGGTTTATATCCAAATTGTTGCGGCAACATATTAGGGCGATAACCGAACTGTTGCTGCGGCAATATCGGTTTATAACCAAATTGTTGGTTTGTTACATTAGGACGGAACCCAAATTGTTGCGGTGCCGATTGAAATTTATTAAAAGGTGGACGGTACCCTAACTGCTGTGGTGTAGATTGAAATTTATTAGATGTTTGTGGAATACCAAAATTAAATTTCTGTGAGAATCCAGGATTTAAATTTTTGTTGGGTGTAAAATGCCCGAATTTAAATCCCTGATTTTCTGCTGTAAAAATCGGTTTGGTATTTGTATTAGTATTAGCACTGATTTTATTTCTAATTTTATACTGTTCATGGAAGTTAACTTCTTCCAGAACAATCTTTAAGGCGTCTTCCAAGGTATTTGGCGAACGTAATCTAACAATACGGACCATTTCCTCAGGAAGGTTATATAAAAATACTTTTAAAGAAATGTCATTGTAAATTGTTATCTTTGCTGTTTTCATACTGGCATCTGAGATTAAATTTACTTTAGATATAAGAAGGGACCTAACGCTTTGTATTCGGTTACAAAAATCTAAATACGTTTCACCAGATTTAAGCTTCAGTCCTTCTAATTCTAGGCTAATGCACTGTTCACTTCGAGGATCTCCAAAATGCTGTTCTAACAACGTGCGCAACTCGGACCACGATAAAACATCCTCGCGTTCAGATAAAAGAGCGGCAGCGTTATCCGTAAGTCTGCTGGTCACGGCGTGATAAACATAGAGGTTCTGTACTTCAGATCCTCTATATTTACTAATTACGTATTCGGATTTCCGAAGGAACAAGTTGAGTTGCCTCTTATCGCCACCGTATAAAGGAATAAGTCTCAGAATTTCATTTGGAATCGCGATTATTTCATCCATGGTGATTTATTAAAATTTAGTATTCTTGTAAAGTGGTTGATGTTAAGTAAAAGGATTAATATTGTAAAAGTTGTAAAATTGTAAATATCTGTGATGTAGAATGGAACGAAAAGTAACACAACGCTATTCTTAATATATATACTTATAACTAACACAATTGTATAACACGTTAAGCTTAGAACTAAAATTAGCTGCGTTTGAAATTATTTAAAATATTTTTTTTTTTATTTTATAAATTCACTATAAGATTTTCACTTAACTAATTGGCACTTTCAGAGTTGTATGTAAGTTACCGTATTCTAATTTAAACTTAATAAATAATCATTTACAGAATTGCATGTAATATGATCAGATAAACGCTTTTACAGAACACAAGAAAAACACAGGGATTATGGAAAGGAAAGGCGAAAAGTTTTACTCACCAACCGATCAACCCCATGCTCAGGAACTGTTGAAACTCTTCTTGACAAATTTGTTTGGTTCGCGGATTTACCCGTTTTAGCTATTTCGCGACGCGATCACTTCAGGCGAATTTGGACACCCGTTATTAGCGATACGTGCAGCCTTGAGTAAATCCTACCGGCTGCGCCAGTCAAGTTTTGAGAGCGAAACAAGGCTTTTTTAAAAACTACTTTATTAATACAAGGTTGCCGATATTGAGGCACTAATACTATTGCCGAATTTGAGGCACTAAAACTAGGGTGAGAGTACGTCCGACCGATTCGGAGGTCTGAACAAATCTACTCGCAATATTCCTTATTTTTAATATGTCTTAAAAGCTAGACTAAACAAAACGCTACTAGGAACTCAGGAGCGACGCAAGCATTTACTTTGTAAGCCCCTTTTGTTGCAAAGTAAGCCTTCTTAATCTAAGACGGAGGGGTGAGGGGGAACCATAACTAGTTAATTCGATAATAACATTTATATTTACTTGTTTTGTTAATTTCCTTCCGTGTTTAGTATAAGTGCTATGAAAAAAGGAGTTGGTGTGTGTGTTTGTGTATAAAATAAGTATTATGCAATTAAAATTTAATTGAAAAATTAGAGTGTGCCGATTGTGCTGAGGATTGGATTTGTTTACAGAAATTACGTACGTAACCTTTCGAACAGTTGTTACTTTGCTCGTATATTAAACCTGGTATTCGTGAGTGATGTGAGTGAAGTGACATAAAACAAAATTAACAACGGGCTTAGCCACTACAGCTATCGCTCAAATGACATTGTTTAAGTGACTTTTTAAGAGTCATGTTTATTATCCATACATTTTTGAGATATCTGTGGTGGTGAAAAATTCGTTCGACCGCCAGGTGCCTATGAAAATTATCCATTTATACCTAGGAAGCATGTTCACATAACATTATTTACAGCCTCAAGAATACGGCAAAAAAGTGGTAAGCGAATTTACATCATTACTAGCGGCTGCCCGCTGTTCCACCCGTGCCCGCGGGATTATCGGGATAAAAAGTATCCTATGCTTTAATTCAGGCTATCTACTATTTTTGTGCCAAGTTTCATCCAAATCCATTCAGTAGTTTTAGCGTGAAACAGTAACAAACAAACTGACATACTTTCGCATTTATATTATTAGTAAGCTAACCTCTTATTTTCAAAATGATAATCGCAACTACGACTAGTTAAAATCAATAGTGCCTACCTCGCTGGAAAACCAATGCACGCCCCTGCTTGTGATGCCATGTTCATTTAGTGAACGAGTGGATTGTGCAAATGATGTTGATGGTTCAGGTTCATTATCACCTGTAGAACTTTCACATGCTATTGTTCCTTGTTCTAAAGCAATTTCTTGACTGCTTTGATTCATAATATCCATCTCAAAAAAGGAAGAATATTAAAATACTAAACATACTTAATAAAACGCCTTTAGAATAACGTAGTTAATGACCTAACGGGAAAATAACTAAAATAATTAATGGCAACTAACTAGATTAGTTCCAATAATGATTGGCTCGATGGCTCAGTGGATAGTGGCCCTTTCCTATGAACCAGGAGTCGCGGGTTCGATTCCTATCCAGGACAAACATTCAAGAATCCTCTTTTCAAATAACAGTCCATACTGTATGGACTGTTATTTGATAAAAACTTTTATAAAAAAAATTCAAACCGACTTCAAAAAGTAAAAAATAAAACTTTTGGAGTCGGTGCTAGCTAGCTAAGGCCAAAAAAATATATAGTTAATAGAAGTGCCCTGGCTGGCACCGACTCCAAAAGTTTTATTTTTTACTTTTTGAAGTCGGTTTGAATTTTTTTTATAAAAGTTTTTATCAAATAACAGTCCATACAGTATGGACTGTTATTTGAAAAGAGGATTCTTGAATGTTTGTCCTGGATAGGAATCGAACCCGCGACTCCTGGTTCATAGGAAAGGGCCACTATCCACTGAGCCATCGAGCCAATCATTATTGGAACTAATCTAGTTAGTTGCCATTAATTATTTTAGTTATTTTCCCGTTAGGTCATTAACTACGTTATTCTAAAGGCGTTTTATTAAGTATGTTTAGTATTTTAATATTCTTCCTTTTTTGAGATGGATATTATGAATCAAAGCAGTCAAGAAATTGCTTTAGAACAAGGAACAATAGCATGTGAAAGTTCTACAGGTGATAATGAACCTGAACCATCAACATCATTTGCACAATCCACTCGTTCACTAAATGAACATGGCATCACAAGCAGGGGCGTGCATTGGTTTTCCAGCGAGGTAGGCACTATTGATTTTAACTAGTCGTAGTTGCGATTATCATTTTGAAAATAAGAGGTTAGCTTACTAATAATATAAATGCGAAAGTATGTCAGTTTGTTTGTTACTGTTTCACGCTAAAACTACTGAATGGATTTGGATGAAACTTGGCACAAAAATAGTAGATAGCCTGAATTAAAGCATAGGATACTTTTTATCCCGATAATCCCGCGGGCACGGGTGGAACAGCGGGCAGCCGCTAGTAATGATGTAAATTCGCTTACCACTTTTTTGCCGTATTCTTGAGGCTGTAAATAATGTTATGTGAACATGCTTCCTAGGTATAAATGGATAATTTTCATAGGCACCTGGCGGTCGAACGAATTTTTCACCACCACAGATATCTCAAAAATGTATGGATAATAAACATGACTCTTAAAAAGTCACTTAAACAATGTCATTTGAGCGATAGCTGTAGTGGCTAAGCCCGTTGTTAATTTTGTTTTATGTCACTTCACTCACATCACTCACGAATACCAGGTTTAATATATGAGCAAAGTAACAACTGTTCGAAAGGTTACGTACGTAATTTCTGTAAACAAATCCAATCCTCAGCACAATCGGCACACTCTAATTTTTCAATTAAATTTTAATTGCATAATACTTATTTTATACACAAACACACACACCAACTCCTTTTTTCATAGCACTTATACTAAACACGGAAGGAAATTAACAAAACAAGTAAATATAAATGTTATTATCGAATTAACTAGTTATGGTTCCCCCTCACCCCTCCGTCTTAGATTAAGAAGGCTTACTTTGCAACAAAAGGGGCTTACAAAGTAAATGCTTGCGTCGCTCCTGAGTTCCTAGTAGCGTTTTGTTTAGTCTAGCTTTTAAGACATATTAAAAATAAGGAATATTGCGAGTAGATTTGTTCAGACCTCCGAATCGGTCGGACGTACTCTCACCCTAGTTTTAGTGCCTCAAATTCGGCAATAGTATTAGTGCCTCAATATCGGCAACCTTGTATTAATAAAGTAGTTTTTAAAAAAGCCTTGTTTCGCTCTCAAAACTTGACTGGCGCAGCCGGTAGGATTTACTCAAGGCTGCACGTATCGCTAATAACGGGTGTCCAAATTCGCCTGAAGTGATCGCGTCGCGAAATAGCTAAAACGGGTAAATCCGCGAACCAAACAAATTTGTCAAGAAGAGTTTCAACAGTTCCTGAGCATGGGGTTGATCGGTTGGTGAGTAAAACTTTTCGCCTTTCCTTTCCATAATCCCTGTGTTTTTCTTGTGTTCTGTAAAAGCGTTTATCTGATCATATTACATGCAATTCTGTAAATGATTATTTATTAAGTTTAAATTAGAATACGGTAACTTACATACAACTCTGAAAGTGCCAATTAGTTAAGTGAAAATCTTATAGTGAATTTATAAAATAAAAAAAAAAATATTTTAAATAATTTCAAACGCAGCTAATTTTAGTTCTAAGCTTAACGTGTTATACAATTGTGTTAGTTATAAGTATATATATTAAGAATAGCGTTGTGTTACTTTTCGTTCCATTCTACATCACAGATATTTACAATTTTACAACTTTTACAATATTAATCCTTTTACTTAACATCAACCACTTTACAAGAATACTAAATTTTAATAAATCACCATGGATGAAATAATCGCGATTCCAAATGAAATTCTGAGACTTATTCCTTTATACGGTGGCGATAAGAGGCAACTCAACTTGTTCCTTCGGAAATCCGAATACGTAATTAGTAAATATAGAGGATCTGAAGTACAGAACCTCTATGTTTATCACGCCGTGACCAGCAGACTTACGGATAACGCTGCCGCTCTTTTATCTGAACGCGAGGATGTTTTATCGTGGTCCGAGTTGCGCACGTTGTTAGAACAGCATTTTGGAGATCCTCGAAGTGAACAGTGCATTAGCCTAGAATTAGAAGGACTGAAGCTTAAATCTGGTGAAACGTATTTAGATTTTTGTAACCGAATACAAAGCGTTAGGTCCCTTCTTATATCTAAAGTAAATTTAATCTCAGATGCCAGTATGAAAACAGCAAAGATAACAATTTACAATGACATTTCTTTAAAAGTATTTTTATATAACCTTCCTGAGGAAATGGTCCGTATTGTTAGATTACGTTCGCCAAATACCTTGGAAGACGCCTTAAAGATTGTTCTGGAAGAAGTTAACTTCCATGAACAGTATAAAATTAGAAATAAAATCAGTGCTAATACTAATACAAATACCAAACCGATTTTTACAGCAGAAAATCAGGGATTTAAATTCGGGCATTTTACACCCAACAAAAATTTAAATCCTGGATTCTCACAGAAATTTAATTTTGGTATTCCACAAACATCTAATAAATTTCAATCTACACCACAGCAGTTAGGGTACCGTCCACCTTTTAATAAATTTCAATCGGCACCGCAACAATTTGGGTTCCGTCCTAATGTAACAAACCAACAATTTGGTTATAAACCGATATTGCCGCAGCAACAGTTCGGTTATCGCCCTAATATGTTGCCGCAACAATTTGGATATAAACCAAATTTTAGCAACCAGCAGTTTGGTTACAGACCAAATTTTAATAGTCAACAGTTCGGTTATAGGCCGTCACAAATACAGGACCCGAGACATCAAACTACTGACATTTCTATGAGAACCGTTCCACCTAGAATACCTAATCAACTTAAGTTAAATGAATTAGATATCAGTGAATTACATGATCCTGATAACATGTTCCCGACAGGCGACGAATATTACAATGAAAACTTCGTCGACTATGATGAGCAATATTGTTACGAAATAGAACCTGAAAATTCAGAAAACACTACGTCTGAAAATTTTCACACAGAAGCCTCTACCACAGAACCGAAATCATAGAGTTAAATTGTAACCCTAATTTAAAATTACCGTACATATATTTACCAGAAATAAACGCAAAAATGATGATCGATACCGGTAGTGCTCGATCATTTCTCAGTCCACATATAGCTTATGAAGTATACTATGATTTTATTGAACATGAACCATTTGAAGTTGTCAGCACGCACGCTTCAAGTAAACATAACGAAGTTATTAATATTCCACTTTTACCCACTTTCCAAAGTAATGAATTTCACAAGTTTTACCTTTATAGGTCACAGCACACATATCAACTCGGAAAGGGATCGCCACCGTATCGCCTCGAGCCGTTCAGTATTGTTTGTATGAAACTCCCAACTGCAACGCACACTAATTGGAATCGTAACGTAATCGCCTCGCCTCGGAACAGGTTCCGAACCGCGATGCGGTGCGTCGTCAACTTGCAGTTCCCGCGCTTACGTCTCTCCGTAGGCGAGCTCACGCCTCTTCGTCCGCCCTTGCCCCTGTCCCCTCCCGCGACTTGCCTGCCGAACGTGCCGCCATTTGCAAGGCAACTTCCATTCGTGTTGCGCGTGAGTTTTATTGAATTTTTGGGTTAGATTCAAACACAATATAACGATGAACAGGGAGAAACTCATTGAAGAAGTGAGAAAATATCCATATTTATATGACTTAAGTTTCGTATAAACTTATGACTTCTTTCGTATAGACTTATGTTTAGTATAAAAGTAAAAAATAAAACTTTTGGAGTCGGTGCCAGCCAGGGCACTTCTATTAACTATATATTTTTTTGGCCTTAGCTAGCTAGCACCGACTCCAAAAGTTTTATTTTTTACTTTTTGAAGTCGGTTTGAATTTTTTTTATAAAAGTTTTTATCAAATAACAGTCCATACAGTATGGACTGTTATTTGAAAAGAGGATTCTTGAATGTTTGTCCTGGATAGGAATCGAACCCGCGACTCCTGGTTCATAGGAAAGGGCCACTATCCACTGAGCCATCGAGCCAATCATTATTGGAACTAATCTAGTTAGTTGCCATTAATTATTTTAGTTATTTTCCCGTTTTTTTTATAAAATGTTTTTATTTCAGATTTTTTAGTTACATCATGTGCCGTTTCTTACACTAAAAATCAGCCCATACACAACAATGTCATCTAGGTAAACGACTACTTGCCAAAAGGTGATTGATATTTTTCACGATTATGAAAAAACTACTAGCCAGATCTTCGTAAAAATTATATGGGACCACACATAAACCATTTTCTTCCAGATAAAAAAAGAATTATAAAAATCTGTTAACAACTGGCGAAGTTATGGTAAAACAAACATTCGAACCGTCGAATTTAGAACCTCCTCCTTTTTTGAAGTCGATTAAAAAGAGGATTTATCCTGGAACGTTTGTCACACACTATGGCAAATTACGAATGAATGAACGGAAATTTAAGAGTTATTTTCGATGAATTGTATGGAAGAATTGAAAACAGGCTACAAAAATACAATTCGAGAAAATTTTCTATCCATCCAATGGAACTTCTAGCTGTCGCTTTAAGGTAAGTACCTAGATTCCTACTCTAAAAACCTTTTTAGAGTATTTAAGTCAAAGTGTTCAGAGTGTATTTCAGTGATGAAGTAATGCTAAAAACACTGCTAGAATTTCTAAATAGTGCCATTAATCTGAGTCATCATCATCATCATCATATCAGCCTAAACACGTCCACCGCAGGACATAGGTCTCCTCCAAGTATCGCCAATAAGACCGATCCTATGAAGCACGCATCCAGCCACCTCCTGCAACCCGGACCAGATCGTCGGTCCACCTTGTAGGAGGCCTGCCGGATTTGCGCTTTCCGATACGCGTTCGCCACTTGAAAACCCTTCGACTCCATCGGTTATCAGTTCTGCAAGCTAAGTAAGCTTTAGCTGAGTAAGTACTCATAATCCATTGTAATTAGTTATTTTTTTGACTTTTAACCATGATAGTGATTAAGCTAAACAACGCTGTAACGTATGTAAACTATTGAAGTACTATCTTACTAATGGCACTATTTAGAAGTATTTTTAAGGATTACTACATCATCGAAACTAAAAACTGCATGATTAGTGGCTCGTGTGAGGACTTAATTTTGGTAGATTTTTAACAATGAATAACTCGAAAAAGAGAATTGAGCAGATCTTTATTCAAAATCACAAATTGAACAATATTAATTTCACAGCAAAGTTTCTTAACCAATATTAGCATTATGTTGCTGATTATCAGTTCCACTAGTGGTAGTAATATCCACTGTGTCAGAGAATATGTCATTTTCGTCAACTTCTGAGGTATTGTGCAGTGTTCGGTTCAACAAACTGTCAAGATAGACATGCGGCAAACTCACAAGTGAACGTGGAAGTGTTTCAGTTTCGGCAACAGAAGCTCCATCTCGGTCAGTTTCATTAACCTGTACTAAATTATTCTGCATATTTTGATCAGTTTGATAAGTGCGATCCAATAACTGAGGACCAAATGGCGACATACTATCATAGTATTACTGCTGGTACTTGTTGACTGCTGCTGATTGAAGTAATTCAATGATTGAATTTGTTGTGTCATTTTTGTTGTGCAAATGTAACACTCTCGTTCTAAACATAAGTTTCTGATACGAATTAAAACCGTTTAATGTCGACTTGTAAAAATCTAAATCATCTTTTGCTATATCCAATTCATTTGTTTGTAAGTATTTCAGTAACTCTGTCTCGAATTCGGAATTGCCTCTTATATTGTTTGGTTTTGTTAGCTTCTGCTGTCTTGTTGAGTGTGTAGGCTGTTTATTCATTCTCTGAGTTTCTGAGGTACTTGGTTGTGTTCCCGCAGAAGATTGCTCCTGAACTTGGTTGATGGTTGAACTTGGCTGTTGGTTGGTTGAGCTTGGTTGTGGGTCCATATT
Organism: Chrysoteuchia culmella; assembly: GCA_910589605.1. NCBI lineage: Eukaryota > Metazoa > Arthropoda > Insecta > Lepidoptera > Crambidae > Chrysoteuchia > Chrysoteuchia culmella. The sequence goes on from OU342663.1 coordinate 3,749,721, forward strand.
ACCTGATTGACCTAAATATGTATATATATAATTTGACCTAAATATGTATATATATAATTTGATTTGTCGTCATAGTGACGTTATTTTATATTTTGACGTTAATAAATTTATTAACAATTTTACCTTGACTCCAGATACTATGTATCTGTCTAAAAAATATAGGTTAAAGTTAGCTAATTTATTAGCTTATAATTTACAAGACTCCGTTACAAAGTGTGTAACTGAGTCGAATCTAACTGACATTCCTTTGACTTCTACTAATAATAGTAGAAAAGTTTCAAGCATAACTTTAAACTAAGGCATAAGACAACAGCCAAGCCTCCTTGTCTCAATATGTTATGTCAAAACATTCAGGGCTTGTCTGGCAAAGTTTTAGAATTAGAATTATTTGCAGAATAGAATAATATTCATATCATTTGTATAACCGAACACTGGCTGAAGCACTGTGATGTGTCTTGCAATGTAAACAATTTTCAATTATCAAGTTTATTAGCTAGGAAGACAGCGATTCATGGCGGTTCTTTAATTTTCGTGAGAAATGATATACATTATAAAGTAAGAAAGGATATTGAGAACCTCTCTATAGAATGCCATGTTGAGCTCTCGTGTATAGAATTAAAAAACTTATTTATAGTATGCGTATACCGACCCCCGAAAGGTAATTTTGAAACATTTGAATCGGTAATGGAGGATGTGGTAAAAAAGTTAAATGTTAAAAACAAACCTGTAGCAGTGTGTGGCGATTTCAATATTGATATTCTTGTTAACTGTACATTAAGTATTCGGCTGCTAACCTTGTTCAAATCGTTTAACTTAATCAATCAGTTTTTTGAACCTACAAGGGTAACATCCCACTCAGCCACTTGCATAGATAATATGTTTACCGACTGTGATCCAGTTGACAAATTAGTTGTCAAAAACATTACATCCGACCATTACGGATTAAAAGTGACGTACCAATTAGATATCATTGATGCACCTATGACTGTACAATGCAGGCCTATAACAAAAAAGCGCTTAGAAATTTTTAAAAATAATGTAGCTGATAAAGTAGCTTTAGTACCATATGTGCATAATAATCCTAATGCACTTTTTGGAAACCTTTTTGGGTTAGTAACTAACGAGTTTAATAATAACTTTAAATCCAAAACTATTAAATGCACCCAGAAATTAGAGTTTTGCGAATGGGCTACGACAGGAATTTATAAAAGTAGAAACAGGCTTTATGAACTTTACAACTTACGAGAAACCAATCACAGCCCTAGTTTCATAGAACATGTCAAACAATATTCCAAGATTTTCAAAAAGACATGTTCTATAGCAAAGTCAAATTATAATAAAGCAAAAATTAAAAATTCTAATAATAAAATAAAAACAACATGGGACATCATTAAGCGTGAAACTGGCAAATCTAAACCACGTGACAATAGTTTCACACTTAACATCAATAACGTCCAAATAAATTCGAAAACAGAAATTGCTAATATTTTTGACAGTTTTTTTATAAACATACCGTTGGAAACCACCGCTGATTTGGACTCTTCACCAGCGTCTGCAGTCTCGTTGCTCGAAAAGCATGTATCTGAATGTAGTTCATCGTTTAATTTTAGATCTATTAATGCTGGAGACATATTAAAGGCTTTCAAATCCCTTAAAATGAAAACAACCACTGACTTATGGGGCATATCTGTTACTGTTCTTAAAAGTATTATTTACACTATTGCCCCCTTTCTTGCTATAATTTTTAATCAATGTATTGCACAGGGAATTTTTCCTGATCTAATGAAATTAAGTAAGGTAATACCTTTATTCAAATCGGGAAATAGAGAAGACCCAAGTAATTATAGACCAATATCTATATTACCCGTCTTAAGCAAAATTTTTGAGAAAATCATGTTGGAACAGTTATTGGCACATTTTACCTTAAATAATCTCTTACATAATAAACAGTTCGGTTTTACGAAGGGACGGTCTACCACTGATGCAGGGGTTGCACTTTTAAAACATGTTTTTGAAGCATGGGAGAAGTCGCAGAATGCTCTTGGCGTATTCTGCGATTTGTCCAAGGCTTTTGATTGCGTGGATCACCGGACGCTGCTGTTGAAACTAAATCATTACGGTGTAAAAGGTGATGCTCAAAAGTTAATACTGTCGTATCTCAGTTCCAGAACTCAGACCCTTGATATTAATGGAGTGAAATCTGCCGGCTCAAATATAAAACTAGGCGTGCCCCAAGGCTCTATCTTGGGCCCTTTCCTGTTTCTAGTATATATTAATGACTTGCCTTTCTTTGCCAAAAACTTATGTGAGATTGTCTTGTTTGCGGATGATACTTCTTTAATATTTAACATTGATAGGAATAAAACTGATTTTGACGATGTAAACAAAACACTCTCGCAAGTACTAGCTTGGTTTAATTATAATAATCTACAGCTTAATGCAAAGAAAACTAAATGCGTTCTTTTTTCTTTACCAAATGTTCAGAAAGTACCCATGGAAATTGTTATGAACAATGAAAAATTAGATTTAGTAGAATCAACAGTCTTTCTGGGTGTAACTATGGACTGTAAACTTCAATGGAGTCCACATATTGCAATACTAGCTGGCAAGCTTAGTTCTGCTGCCTACGCTGTGAGAAAAGTCAGACAACTGACTGATATAGAAACTGCTAGGACTGTGTACTTCAGTTATTTTCACAGCATCATGTCGTATGGTATTCTTATGTGGGGAGTAGCAGCTGACATTAATACAATATTTATACTACAAAAACGAGCTATAAGGGCCATTTATCAACTGGGTTCCAGAACATCTCTTCGGAAAATATTTAAAGAAATTGGTATACTGACAGCTGCTTCTCAATTTATTTTAAATTGTATTCTTTTTGTACGTCGTAATATCAACCTGTATATCAAACATGGTGATTTGCACGATCGCAATACTAGAAATAGAAATAAACTTGTTATGCCTCGGTACCGATTAAAGAAGGTCCTTGGATCTTTTATGGGTCTAGGTATACGTATCTATAATAAAATTCCAGATAATATTTTGGATTTGCCTTTCGAAAAGTTTAAGATGAATGTAAAAGATTGTCTTCTTAAAAAAGGATATTATACTATAAAAGATTACTTGAATGACGAAACAGCTTGGTCATAAATATTTAGTTTTGTTTTTTCGAAATTGTAGTGTCATTCAATTAATGTTTAGTAAAGTATTAGATTCAACTTTTAACACAGGTTGCTTGGGTATGTCATGCTCTCTGTAAACATTTCTGCGGTGGTGTCGTGTGAGGCGGGTCGCTACGTTCCCTAAAATATGGTTGAGCGAAGCGATGGCTGGTTCATGCGTCATGCTCGTGAACGGGTGCTGCCAGCGGGATGGGTCTGCTCATGTTTGCTTGTGTTAAAATGTGTAGAGATATATGTTGTTTTGATTTTATGTTATTTATGATGTTTTGAGTTGAGATGCGTGGCACTGCTTGATCAGAGTAAACAAAGGTAAATAATGTTTTCAATTATTCCAAATATATAAAAGCTTTTTTTTATTTATTTATTTTTAACTTTAATTACGATTGAGATTGTGACCCAGCTGATGCGTCTTCTAGTGACATTGTAGGTTGTGTTGTGTCTTACATTAAGGCACTTTTATCTTTCTTTTTTTGCTGTTGCCATTGTGTTTTTTTATATTTATGCAGCTTAACGTAAGTACCTGAAGTACGTCATGCTCACTCAAACGTTTCTTCGGCGGTGTCGTGTGAGGCGGGTCGTTACGTTCCCTAAAATATGGTTGAGCGAAGCGATGGCTGGTTCATGCGTCATGCTCGTGAACGGGTGCCGCCAGCGGAAATGGGTCTACCTCAGTCTGCTTATCTTAATGCTGTGCTTAAAGCCTAAATATTTTTATCTAAAATAAATTGATAGGTACTGACCTGTATGTACCTCACAACTTGCAGTGTAGTAGTCTTGTGGTGCGGGAAATGTTGTAATGTATGATAGACAAGTCTTTCTTTGCCAGTTAAAAATTGTTTACGTTTACAATAACCATAAAATGTAATATTTTCATTAGTATTTTCCTTTTGTGATGGAAATTGACCTTACTGATATGTTAAGGTCACTTTTCAATTTGACGACTCTGTATGAAATAAAACAGGGAGAAAAAACAGCCCTTGACGAGTTTCTTGCCGGTTCTTCTCGTTACAAGGTCTCCCGCCGTAGGGTTTGTGAACCGATGGCGTAGCTTCTTTGACGTTCATAAGTGCTTGTAACAGCCTAGACTGAATAAATGATATTGATTTTGATTTTTGATTTTGTAAACTACTGTCTCGAGTTTGTTCTTCAGAAAGCGACTCATCTGCATCTATATCAGTTGTTTTATCAAGAAAAGTCAACATATCATAGAAACTGTATTTTTTCTTCTTCTGGTAGTCTGAGCTGTTGAATTTTCTTATCTGAAATAATAAAAATATAGTTTTAAAGTAATAATAGATAATCACGATGAGATATAGGTGGATACTTACTTATTAATACTCTTTATTAATAAAAAAGCTAATAAATCTTTGTACTTTAAGAAAATATTTTTAATCTACTTTTCCTGCATGGTGTTATTCCAACCACTATTCGTTTTAATTAACACATATTTTTGAAATTTTTGTATTCTACTGAATCGAATTATTTGTCAGAGTTGACATTTTTTTTTTGTTTTTAGATATTTGGTATCCGGGAACACATTTACTGATCTACATTTTTCCTATTTTATAGGAATAGCAACGATAAGCCAAATAGTAAGACAAGTTTTTAGTGCTGTTTTCATTGATTTGAAGGACGAATGCATTCCGACGCCTAGTGAGAGCAAATGGAAAGAAATTAAAAAAAAATCGACCAATGCAAATTTACCAAGCACATATGAATAACTTGTCCACCGCAAAGTAGGTCATTAAATTTTAATTACAAGAAATATTTTTCCATAGTACTCTTTGCGATGTGTGACGCCGATTATAATTTTACATATATCAATGTCGGCACGAGTGGAAGTAATGCCGATTCAGCTATTTTCAGAAACAGTCAACTGTATGCCAGACTTAACAATGAAACTTTGGGTGTACCCGGTCCTCAAGAATTACCTATTATTTGTGCAGATGAAGTGAATCAGTTTAATGAGAGGCCTAAGTTAACATTTGTTATAGTGGGTGACGATGCGTTTGGTTTATCATCGCATGTGATGCGACCGTATGCTCGTGATAATGGATCATATAAACCTCTCCAGGGCTAGACGTTACATAGAATGTACATTTGGAATGATGTCTAATAAGTTTAGGTTATTTCACAGGCCCATTAACGTTAAAATGGATCTTGCGCAAATAATAGTGAAGGCGACATGCGCACTTCATAATTTTATTAGAAAACGTGATGGTTACAGAGTCAGGGATACGTTGGTAATTGATAATTTCTCAAGTTCATTACCTAGACAGCAGACTGAACGAGATGTTAGACAGGCAAGCAGTACCAGGGATCTATTTGCAAAGTATTTTATCAAAGAAGGTAAACTTTCCTGGCAAGATAGATATGTGATTGGTTTATAAATATAAACAGTACAGACCAGCTACTAATAGACAATAATAAAATAATATAAAAAGTACATACCTGCATTTTTCTTTTCCTCTTCACTCAAACTTTCAAAATTTGGTGCTAGTTTCTTTAATATTTCTTTTCAGGCAGCGTCTCTAGCATCTCTGTTTTTATATAACTCATGAGATTTATCCCATAAGCAAGGCCGCAGATGTACTTCAATTATAACACGTTCCGTGTCAATTTTCATTTTCAATTTGCTTGTACTACGTGCGCGTACGCCCCGTATGACAGTAAAATGTACACTGGACTTCATAGAACTGCTCACGCACGCGGGGTCCCCGCGCGGGGCATCCCGCCCCGCGTCCCGCGTGTGTATCCTACGCATTACAATAAATACTTGTATGAAAAGTACACTTCCGGATGTAACGCATGCGGGGCAATCCCGCGTGCGTGATGAGATCCGCACGATATTAAAAACACCCTAAGAACTAAAGAAGATAAATTGTTTGATTAATTTAGAATGAGCATATCTTCATTTGAAGAGCTTTTGAGTTTAAAATCACCATGCCTACAAAAACGATCGTACAAGGGAAGAATTCCTGTTATGCCTTTGGAAATGCTGGGACTGACTATTAGGTAAAGTAAAACAAAATTTATTTATTTATTGACATTTTAATTGTTTTTTTTTCATCAAATGTGTGATTAATAGCTGATTAATAGTAATTAATATTATGTAAAATCAAACTCTTCTTCCGTCGAAAAATAAAAAAAAAGAAAAAGAAATATCACTAGGTGAATTAATTTGATCTTAAGATGATATTAAGAAATAACTGCTTGTACAGATGGTATTCTTTGGTAGGTTTTGCTCCTGTTCCAGACCGCTTTTCGTCTTTAAGTTTCTTTACGTACTTTCTAAAAGTATCGTGTATATCTCCATCTTTTTAATACTTCATTACCTGTAAATTATACAAAATTAATCAATAAAAATGTAGGGGCATCCCTATGACATTAAATTTATACATAAAAGAAACCATTCATGTTTTAAAATCTTTTATGTATGTATTTAATGTCATATTAGTTAGGGTAAATTTTTAATTGTCGCCACTTTTTTTTTTTAATTTCCTATTTTAATTTCAGATTTTTAGCAACCGGAGAAGAATTCAACGAAATGCATTTAAACTATTATAGAGGTGCAAGTACAATAGCGAAAACAATACGATTGGTGTGTAACGCAATATGGGATCGCTGTTTACGTCAAAACATGCCTGAAATTACACAACAGCTGTTAGAAGAAATCAGTGCAGATTTTGACAAGAGAGCCAATTTCCCTAGCTGTTTAGGAGCCATAGACGGCAAACATATTCGTATCTGTAGTCCTGCAAATAGTAGATCACTTTTTTACAATTACAAAGGTTATAATTCAATTGTTTTGTTGGCTATTACTGACTCGAAATACAGATTCATCTACGTGGATATAGGAGCATACGGAAAGGAAAGCGACTCCACGATTTTCCACAACTCGAAGCTTTATGACTCACTGATGAAAGGTGGCTTGCCCATACCAATATCGAAGCCGTTGCCAGGCTTTCAAGAACCTGTCCCGTTTGTTTTCATAGGAGACGAAGCTTTTTCCATTTCAAATAACGTTATGCGCCCTTATTCTGGCAAGCATTTAACCGTTAAACAAAGAATATTTAACTACCGTTTGAGTAGGGCGAGACGATATGTCGAGTGCGCTTTCGGCATACTAGCCAACAAATGGCGAGTATTTCATCGACCCCTTAACGTCTCAATTGATTTTGCAGTCGATATTGTCAAGGCTTGTTGTATATTACACAACTTTGTACTGAACCGTAATGGATTACAATCCCCCGTAGAAATGATCATAGATGATTCTGAACTACAAAGCCTACAGACGTTGAATGCAAGAATAATGAGTGCAAATTTAATAAGAGACAAATTTTCAAATTTTTTTCTAGTGACTTTGGAGCCATGAAATGGCAATAAAAAAAATTGAAAATATGCAAGTACTTGCTTAGTTCTATGTAAATAGATATACAGTAGGTATTTCAAGATAAATTATGGGCATAGGAAAACATCAGAAATAAGTAATAAATCTTTTAAAACGTAATTTATTAAAAAAAAAAAAACATTTAAATTCAACTTTATAATGCAAACAAAATAATTGTCATTCTAAGAAAATCAAAATAGGTTAGAAACACGAAATCAGTCGATGCTCATTATTTACCTTGTCGTACTGTACACTTTTTTGCACTAAATTACATTTATTCTTAGAAGTACGAATAGCGCGCCAGGTCCTGATTGCATTGATTGTATTGTTGTAGAAATAAAAGTACTTACCAGGTTTTGTTTTTTCACTGTTTTCTTTGTCTTGGAAATTCGGAAACAAACTTTCACAGACGCTCTTCCACGCATCTTGCTTAATAAATTTATTTTTATAATGTTTATCACTTGTGTCCCAAAGGACGGGGCGCTCCTTAATTAAAGATATTAAAAAAACTACATCGTATTCCGCCATTCTATAAACAAAGAAGGCGGCGCAGGCCCCACGCGTCTTTCTCTAAAGCTGTCTCAGAGCGAACTAAAGGGGCGTCACCAAGTATGACGTAATATCGCAGGAATGCGCGATGGGAATGAGATCGGACGTTCTTGCGGTGCTTTCGTGCGAGTTCGCAGATATTTGCGATGCGATGCGAATTCGCAGTTTTGTGTGGGAGTCCTATGTAGGTAACTATTAAAAAAAATTCAATATCTCGAAAAATAACCTAGAATTTGAGGTTATTTTTTTAATCGAGTTTAGTAGCTATATATTACTTGTTAATATATTACTTATCTATTAAATAGAACAAGTAAATAAAATCTTGTATTCGGATACCATTTCGACGTTTAGGTAGTCGTAAATTAAATGTTATGAAATAAAACAAGTAATCTGAACTAAAGTATTTTATTACAGGTACCAGTGATGTTTACATCTCCAAATTGTTCGCTTACGATGACTTTGATTTTATGAAGGATAAAAATGTACCCAATGAAACAATAGATACCTTTGAAGAAGACGTAAGTTAACTTTCAATATCTGTTTTGCCAAGGTATTGCACCATAATGGTTAGCTAGATGTAAACGTACATCTTTTGCATAGTTTGCGGCTCTTCGTGGAGTATTTAAGATGGGCAGTAATGACGTGGGCGTAAAATCATTTCTCCAAGTTCCTGGTATAAAATTTCCCTCCATCTCACTGTCAAGAGTTCCGGGTGGTGTATAAATTAATTGCGTCCTTGTATTTCTTCTCAAATAGTTATGTAAATGAACAGTGGCTGAAACGACTTTCTTGGCTGTTTCTGGCTCCAGCAACATAGGTTTTCTTAATACTCTGAAAACTGAGCTGAGTATACCGAAAGCATTTTCAACAACTCTACGTGCTCGAGATAACCTGTAATTAAAAACTCTTTCTTGAGATCCTCGTTGCGGCTCCCCTGGAAAAGGCTTCATTGTATATTCATTTAGTGCAAAGGCTTTATCTGCTAGTAGTACATACGGTACCTCAAGAGCATAAGGAACTTGAAGTATTGAGGGTCGGGGTATTTTTAAGGTTTTTTCTTCCAATTTTTTGTATAGACTTGTTGGGGCCAGTGCCCTTTCTATATTATTGGAGATAAGGGAATCCTGTCCTAGTGGTGGTAAATAAAAGAAGAGTGGACTGTAAAACTCTGTACTGGTTAATTGATCAAATATTGAAAATTGGAACAAGATGCCCGACAATAAATGCGAACGGTCACGTATGGCTCAGTTGTGCCCGGAAGCGATAGTGACGTCGTCGGTTCTCGTCGTCCGTCGTTCATCTTCGTCATGCCCCCTCCTGGATGGGCACGGAACCGGTCGCCGCGGTGCTGTGGCCGACAGCGGCCTCGTCTTCACCATATACTCCCCGCGTTGAAGTGTCTTCAACAGTCTCGCACGGCAGGGGGCATATGTTATTGAAGGCCCGGCGTATGATGCCCTTCTTCGTCCTTATGTCAGCCACCCTAGCAACGCCATCTTGGCCGGGAAGGGTGCGGACGATGCGGCCAAGGAGCCACATTAGTGGTGGCAATGCCTTGTCCTTTATTAAGACCAGGGTCCCCTGCTTCAATTGCCCATGTGATCGATGCCATTTGGTTTTCTGCTGAAGCCACAAAACATATTGGTTAGAAAAACGATGCCAGAATTGCTGTTTCAGGTACTCGATGCGCTGGAACCGCTGCAGTGAGGTAATCCTGGTTGTCTCGATCTGTGGATGAGGCACGAAGATTAAAGACCGTCCAATCAGAAGATGACTAGGGGTTAATGGATACAGATCGGAAGGGTCATCGGAAAGTGGAGTAAGGGGTCTGGAATTAAGGATTCCTTCTACCTGAACCAACAAAGTAGACATCTCTTCGTACGTCAAATGGGTTGAATTAAGAACGCGCCTAAGATGATGTTTTGTCGATTTGACCGCAGATTCCCACAAGCCGCCGAAATGTGGAGTATACGCTGGAATGCAAGAAAAATTTATGCCATGTTCTAATATATTTAATTTAAGTTTTTTTACTATATGGTGCAGTTCGTTGGATGCACCCACAAAGGTAGTACCGTGGTCTGAAAATATGTTGCGGGGCTTGCCCCTGCGAGAGATGAAACGGTTTAGGGCAGCAATGAAACCTTCCTTTGAGAGATCTGAGACAAGCTCCAAATGCACTGCCTTCGTTGCAAGGCATACAAAAAGGCAAATGTATGATTTTATTGGTGTGGCGCCTCTTCCCTTACGGTTTGCTATCATCACTGGCCCGGCATAGTCCACACCTGTCTCCAAGAATGGGAATTCTAGGTGCACGCGTTGCTTTGGAAGGTTCCCCATGATAGGCTGTGCGGTTTGACCCTTGTGCCGGTTACATGTGACACAATTCCGCACGATGCGCTTGGATAGGTTAGTGCCTCCTACAGGCCAGTAATTATGCCTTACTAAAGCCAATAGCAGCTGTGGCCCACAGTGGAGATGTGTTATGTGAGTAGACTGAAACAAGAGTTTGGTGACATGATGACTACTACAAAGCAAGATAGGATGTTTTACGTTGTAGTCATAACTTGAATTGTTTAGCCTGCCACCAACACGAATAAGGTCTGAATCTAAAAATGGTGTTAAGTTTAGTAATCTGTTTTTATGTGGCAACTGTTTGTGTGAAAATAATGTTTTGTACTCATCAGGAAAAGATTCCTGTTGAGCTATACGGCATATAAAATGTAAAGAATCTATAAGTTCTTTGGTGGTAAGATGACCAGATGCATCAGATTTACGGCGAATAATGTTTAAAAAGCGAAAAATGTATGCGATTATGCGTTGTAGTTTTGTAATATTTGAATGTTTGTGAATTAATGTAGAAAATAAATTAGAATTGTTGTTTAAATGAAATGTTTGTATGACTTCTGGTAGTTCCTTGCGAGTTTCATTAGGATTTGAAGGCCACTTCGCCTGATTAAATTTTAAATAAGCAGGACCCGTCCACCAAACTGATGATGCCCCCAATTCATCCGCGCTCACGCCTCGAGATACTAAATCCGCGGGGTTCTCTTTAGTAGGAACATAGCGCCACCCATGTTCACCCGAATCTTCCTGTATCTCCGAAACGCGATGGCGAACAAAGGACTTTAGCTGCTGTGGCGGAGATGAGAGCCATCCTAAAACGATTGTGGAGTCCGTCCAAAAGAAAAGTCCGGTAGGATTGAAGGTCACCGATTCTACTACCTTTTTACAAAGTCGTGAACCGAGGAGCGCACCACAAAGCTCCAGACGTGGAGTAGTGGTTGGTTTGATTGGGGCAACCTTACTTTTGGAGACTAAAAGACGGACAGTGACTGCATCATCTGTTATGCTACGAATATAGACACACGCACCATAGGCACTCTCTGATGCGTCTGTGAAGGTGTGTATCTCTATCAGAGTTGGTGATGCACCAATGACATGTCTTGGAATGTTTAGGTTGTTTAAATGATGCAATGTTTCAGCAAAATGTAGCCATGATTTTTTTATAGTGTGAGGAACCTCCTCGTCCCAAGAACACTTGAGTTTCCATAGTTGCTGCATGAGTATTTTGGCTTCCACAATGCAGGGCGCTACGAGACCCAGGGGATCAAATACTTGAGCAATTGTGGAAAGTATGGTGCGCTTGTTAACCCTGCCTTGAATGTCGACGCTGATTTGGAAGGTTAGCGTATCATTAGTGCAGCACCAACTCAATCCCAGTGTTTTGGAAAGTTCATTTTCACTAAGGTTGACAGAATTTGAGTCTGGTTCCCTGTTACCAACCGCTTGTAAGATGGTTGGGTTGTTTGAGTGCCACTTATGTAACTCCATTTTGGCTGACTTCAGAGTGTCGGTAATTGAATGACACAAGTCGATGGTGTCTTGAATCCCATCTAAGCCAGTCAAAAGATCATCGACATAAAAATCCCGACAGATGGCGCGCCGGACGTTTTCATCGATGGATTCAAGACCCAACTGCCTGAGACACCTTGTGGCAAGATAAGGAGCCGATGAAGTTCCATAAGTGAGCGTGTTCAATGTGTATGTGCTCAAACTATCGGAGGGATCGAACCTCCATATTATTTGTTGTAGTGAGCGTTGTGATGGATGCACTTCAACTTGCCTGTACATTTTTAAAATGTCGCATGAGACAACATATTTATGTTGCCTGAAGCGCAATAAAATAGAAAGCAGGTCGTCTTGTACAATGGGACCGACCTTTTGAATGTCGTTTAAAGACTTGCCTGACGTTGTGACAGCAGAGGCGTCAAAGACAACGCGTAACTTTGTTGTTGTACTAGCTTCCCTTAAGACACCATGATGTGGAAGATAGTATGATAGATTTTTAGTATTATTAAATGTAGTATTTGTGTTGTAACTATTTGTATCATATTTTGTATTATAGTTTGTTTTTAGATTTTTATCGTTTGTATTTATGCTCATATGTCCTAAATGAATGTACTCCTTTATAAATTCTACGTACTTTTCTTTAAATTCTGGTTCTCTTTCCAAGCGTCGTTCTAAAGCTAGAAACCTGTTTTTCGCCGATTGGAACGAGTTGCCTAGTGAATTTGAGGTTTCTTTTAATGGCAAGGTTACAACGAAACGCCCATCAGAATTTCGAGTGGTAGAACTTATAAAGTTTTGCTCGCATGCACGCTCTTCAAGTGTCAGATCATGCTTAGGTGAAATTGTGTCCAACTCCCAGAAGCGAGATAGGTCTGAGAGTGGTGATGTGTCTTGAAGTAACATGCACACCGGATCATCCGAAATAGGTTTGTGTAAGGTGCCTGAAACAAGCCAACCGAGCTTCGTTTCAAACAATGTTGGTTTGTGTTTGCCTAACTGGATACGATTTGTGCCTATGACGTTCCAAAATAAGTCCGCGCCAACAAGAATGTCAATGGCTGACGGTATGTGGAAAGTGGGGTCGGCTAAGCAAATGCCAGTAGGTATCTGTATATTATGAATGTTGATGAATGTATGTGGTAATGTTGTGATGTTTGGCAAAATGAAACAGTCAATGTCCGTCCTGTAGTTACCTTGATAAGACTCCATTGTAAGAGAGCATCGTTGTGAGCTACGGGACGTCTGATTATTGATGCCTGTAATTTGAGAATGAGTAGAAGACGTTTGAAGACCTAGCTTATGACGCAGATCTTCAGTGATGAAGTTGGCGGTGCTCCCATTGTCCAGTAAAAGCCTGGCCACATGCGAAGTACCATTGCAATCAAGTACCTTAACTAAAGCAGTAGAAAGCAACATTTGAGGAGCTGCAGTAAGGTTTGTGTCCCTAACAGACAACGCGACATGACCTTGAACAGGTGTCTCTTGCGCATGTTCGAAATGCAGCAATGTGTTATGCCTTGCTTTGCAATACTTACAATGACTAAGTTTGCATCGTGATTCCGAGTGACCGAATTTAAGGCAATTTAAGCAAACTTTGAATTCCCGGGCTTTATGATTGCGAGCTTCTACGGATAATCCTCGAAAAGACTCACAATTGAACAATTGATGATTTTGATTTTTGCATATAGGGCAGTGATAGTTATTTGTGTGACTATTGCTAGTTGACGCTACGATGAAACTTTTTTGTCTAGAGGGAGGAATGGAATTGTGCTCTGTCCTATACCTAAGGCCCTGTTTCGATTCCTCAATGGTCTCTAAAAGATCTGCCCTATTTGTAAGAAACTTAACAAAAACATCTAAGGTGGGTGGATCATCCATGGAATTCCTACGTTCCTCCCACTCCCGACTAGTAACGCTATCAAGCCTTGTAGACATCATATAAATCACCAAAGTGTCCCAGTGGTCAGTTGGTTGACCTAGGGTTGCAAGTGCTCTGAGATTTTTATTAGTAACGTCCACAATATAGCGCAAAGATTTGCTTGATTCCTTTTGTATGGTAGCTACATTGAAAAGCGCTTGAACGTGGTTGTTTACCAGCAGACGCTTGTTGTCGAATCTCTCACACAACAAATCCCATGCTGCCGTGTAATTGGCGGCCTTAAAGTCTAGGCTTTTAATCACTAAAGCGGCAGAACCTTGAAGCGAAGCGCGCAAATAATGAAATTTATTTATAGGATCTATGTTATCATTCGTGTGGATAAGCGAAATGAAAGTGTCCCGAAATTCGAGCCAGTGTTGATAGCAGCCGTTGAAATGAGGTAAATCGATTTTAGGAAGTCTGACGAATTGATGTGCATTACGAGAGCCTACCTCAGATGTCTCATGATCTTGTTGTTCGAGAAGCGCGCGAGCCGAAGAAACAAGCGAGAAGTACTGCCTTTCGAACGTGTCCCGGACGTCGAGCTCGGGTTCATCCAACAAACTGTCCATTTCATCCTGTAATGTATCGAAATCATTGTATAAATTTTCTATTTTTTGAATGCGTAATTTTAGTTCTATTTGAAGCGCTGCGTCGTCGCAAAACTGTTCATTATTTTCTTTTATATTATGTAAATAATTGTCAAATGATGTAAGTTTTGCCTTATAAATGCCTCTTTTCTTTCTTAAAGTTTTAATTTCCTTTTCTGTTTCTCCTTCCATTTCTTTCCTCATTTTGTAATGTATTAATTAAGTATTTAAGTATTGAAAGTAACTAAAAGGCTAAAACAGTTTTATAATGAACAGTTGTATTGAAAAGCGAACGGCACAAACGACTTAGTTGCTTGCTACACTACAACGCGAATTCTACTTGTGAATGTAAACAAAACAATTCGCGTTTACTAACTACTATATTTTTTCTACGATAGGTACTAAGTTATATTACTAAACTGTAATTAAAAGCACTTATAAGTTAAGTAAAATTGTCTACAGCAAAATTATAACTACTGCAGTGTTTAAATTAAGCGGTAGCTACAAAACATAAAAGTGTTTATGCATCAAAACAGGTTAATTTTAGTAAGAAGCGGCTACTGATAAGCATTCGATTAATGAACAATACTGTCCTTAGAAGTAGCAGTCACAGGTAGTCGCTACGGGCCGAGCAGCGACCCAGCTACTCGTAGGCAAGGTCACTCGCCGGCTTGTGCGGTTGGATTAACGAAGTACCGACCTATTGAATTAAAAACACAAATATTAACAGTGGAATGCAAATTATGGTTATTGTCTGTTTACTACGCGAAATATGAAGAATGATTGATTATGTTACGATAATAGAATATTTAGGGATACGAAACATAAAGAGTGAAAGTGATTTTAATGTTTCGATTGTTGTTTTTTAATATTTATGAATACGAACTATTACACCTTTTACGTAAATATACTTTAAAGAAATAGATTAAGATTGTTAAATAGTATAATGTAATTTATGTTTGTAATTTTAAGATTTCCATTTAACCTTGGACCCGGGTTATTGTTATGAGACACAACAGATATTTCATTGCTCTCTGGACACCGGTGTCCAGTTCGGGTTTGATGAATTTGTAAATTGTATTCTGTACGTATAAGGTGTTTTAGTTTTTTTTTTGTTACTTTTTATTATTCTTGTTTTAAATTTGAAAAAATACTTTTAAAAATAGTTATTGATCGATTAAGCTGTGAATTGTGATTGTGATTATGACTACTAGGATGATGCTACAATGCGATACAGTAATAGAATATGAAAATGATTATGGAATAGGTATAGTGAAAGAATAATTGGAACGATCTCACGGTCTTTGTGCACTATCCTCTTGATTAAATATCACTTTTCTTGATGTGTGATGATGATGAATCTTGTCGCTGTCGGATGGTTGCAGCTGTAATGGTAACGATCACCAATTCTTGACCGACGCTGGGTTTCTTTCCGTGAGTGTCAGCAAAGGTGGCTTAAATCCTATGTTCTCTGCGTTGTTCACCCGGAGAAAATGCCTCACAAGCGTAACGAAGTCTTGAAATTGTGGCGATGACCTCTAGCTGACCGCTGATGACGCGTCCGTATTTTCAAAATCCGACCGTTTTTGAAGGCTCGAAGACCATATGTTGGGGCCAGTGCCCTTTCTATATTTTTAGAGATAAGGGAATCCTGTCCTAGTGGTGGTAAATAAAAGAAGAATGGACTGTAAAACTCTGTACTGGTTAATTGATCAAATATTGAAAATTGGAACAAGATGCCCGACAATAAATGCGAACGGTCACGTATGGCTCAGTTGTGCCCGGAAGCGATAGTGACGTCGTCGGTTCTCGTCGTCCGTCGTTCATCTTCGTCATGCCCCCTCCTGGATGGGCACGGAACCGGTCGCCGCGGTGCTGTGGCCGACAGCGGCCTCGTCTTCACCAGACTAGTATTCTTGAAGACACCTCCATCAGAAATTCTACCTTGACAGCCCACATCGACATAGCGAAAATTATAGTCAGCGTCGACTATAGCCAATAGCACAATACTAAAGAAATGTTTGTAGTTGTAATATTCGGTGCCACTCTGAACAGGGGCTTGTAACATTACGTGCTTTCCATCCATTGCGCCTATTGCATGAGGAAAGTTCAATTTTTCTTCAAATTCTTGCGCTACCTTCAACCATTCTTGCTCGGAGTTAGGGATCTGTAACAATAAAATAAATATATAAATTAATAATGAGTAATATTCTTCTTTTCAGACTCAAAATGAGAACACAAAGTGGTCTAGAAACAAATACACAATCTGATAATACAGCGAATACAGCAAACGAAACAGGACCAAATACACAGCAACCAATTGATGAAGTAAATAACCCATATGTTTAAAAAAGACCGAGCAAAAAAAATAAACCAAATTCTGCAGATGAAGAAATGCTTCAAAAAGCATTTGATATGTTAAGTGAAACATCGTCATCAATGTCGTCGTCGTCATCTGACCAGTATTTTACATATGGCCAGCATATTGCCAACGAGCTGCGTAAATATGACACACGCACATTAACACATGTGAAGCACGTAATTAACAATATTATTTATGAGGCTGATATAGGGCTGTATTCTCAATATTCTCAGAGTGGATATTACACCCAAGGTTACGAAAGTACAATAAATCACGCCCAGTCTCCGCATTATTCAATATATTCCCCAACACCGTCGCCGCAGCCCCCAACACCGTCGCCGCAGCCCCCAACTCCGTCGCTGCAGCCCCCAACACCGTCACCTTGGTTTTCAATTCCTCCGCCTCCACGACCACCTCCGTCAATTTAAATAAAATATGAATAACTGTTTTAATAAAGTACAAATGTAAAATAAGTTCATTTACTTACCCTGATCCAACCTTTCAGCGCCTGACATAATGCACTACAAACTTCTGGTACTATTCGTGAAATTGACTGTTTTGATACTCGAAAAAGATATTGTAGGCTTGTATATGAGTCTCCAGTAGCCAGAAATCTTAAAGTGATAGCAAGTCTTTCAGTCACTGAAATGGCATCTCGAATGTTAGTGTCCATTCTTTTTACATGGGGCTCAATCAATGATTTTAAAAATTCGAAATCATTTGTTGTCATTCTTGTGAATTTTTTTATTGTTTCGTCGATAGCTTCGTATCTCATGTCTTCCATTAATCGCGAACTACCATGTAGCATTCTATTCATATATATTTTTTTGATCCACCAACGAGGTTCTCGTCTCGATCGCTTATGAATAATATGATATATGATGATAAAAGCCGCAGCTGCACGTCGCTGACGTGATACGTCCATGGTTGCCGCGCACAAAAGAATGTTTGTTCACGGATCGCCTGCCGCGCTATATGAAAATGTGAGCTTTAAAGCCCCCAGTACACAATGGCCTGTGATGGGCCACGCTTTGCAATGCACAATTGTAGGCCACGATCACTTGGTGTTCACACAATGGCGCATGGCTCATTGTTGCCTGGCAAACACTTGCGATGGACGTCGAAGTAATTACGGCTGCGGCTATTTACTTGTATACTGTTTACAAGTATTACAGAAGTGTGTACCGTCACAAAGTTATTAAAAAGAAATGGCGAAAAAGGCGATGGTGGATGCTGACCATTCATCGAAACAGGACAAGGTACGTAGATTTTTTAATGTGGTACTTAGGTCATGATATTAATATTTAGAATGTTAACGTAAACAACATGACTAAGATTTTTTTTTACCGTTTTCAGGCAATTCATGGACAATCTGTTAAGCGACCTTGTTGCAGAACCATCAGGGGAATTCGATAACTTTGTTCGTATGTCATCTAGTGATTTCGAGTATATATTGCAAAAAATATCGCTAATTATTGTAAAAAAGGATACATATTGGCGAGAAGCAATACCTCCAAAAATAAGATTGGCATTGACATTGCGATTTCTTGCGACTGGAGACAGTTATAGGAGCCTGCACTACCATTTTAAAATATCAAGTACACTAATATCTAGAATTATTCCTGAAGTATGTTTGGCTCTGAACCAAGTGCTAAAGGACATGATTAAGGTGAGTTAGTAAAACATTTGTATATACTTTAAATTTTTTAATCAATAATTATTGCCCCTTTACATTTTTTTTAATTGGTTATTTTAACAATCGTCATTCAAAGCTTTTGCATAAGCATCAGCCAAAATGTTTTGAGACTAACTCTGTGTCTGCGAATACAATTCGTTAGAAATTATTTGCATGGATCCCTCAGGTATATGGATCGTAGGGACAGGTGTATGGATTCTGTTGGGGGATTGATAAACTACTTCTTGTGTGTATGAGGCATTAGGGAGTTCAGTAGGTGGAAGAGGGAATGGAGTTTGCGCAGGTGGAATAGTGATAGGCTTTGTATAGGAGAAGTAATTATATAATGATTTGATGATGAGGGGCGATTGATCCAAGATAACGACGGTGATGGACAAGAATAGCTGGTGGCTGAAGAAGACGGACGTTTACTTATAATGATTTGAGAAGGTGAAGACACGTACTGAGGACTACAATTGCGACGCCGTTTTAATAGTAATCCATCAATTTCGTACATTATTTCTTGTCTCTCATTATCTGAATATTTTCTGAGTTTGTTAGCAAGAAGCCTCCCATACAAGTCGCAGTCGTCCTCTTTTTTATTTTGTTGGTCTTTATTGAGAATAGCCTGGTTTAACGTATTAAAAGCCTTTGACATTTCCTTATCTGCTTTTTCTAACTCAGGTGGCTTAACTGAACGTCTCCTCTGTACAGGCATCTTTATATTCATGTCCTTTGGTTCTAAATAAATAAATAATTGCATACAACACACCAATTATCTAGCCCACGTTAAGTTTCATGAAGAACTTGTGTTATGGATACTAGATAACGGATAAACATACTTATATACTTTTTTTTTTTTTGTAAATACATACTTATTATACATATTAATCACCCAGACCAAGACAAATAGTCATGTTGATGCACACAAATATTTGTCTTGTCCGGGGATCGAACCCGGGACCTCTGGCGCAGAAGGCGGGCTTAGTACCCCTGCGCCAAACAGGTCGTCGGTTCTGTGTTGCTTCTAGCATCACTTGGAGTTTCCGTTTCTTTTTCTGTCGGTTCTCCAATGACTGCCTGAAAAAAATATATTTATTTTTTCAGATTCCCACAAGTCCTGAAGAATGGCTGACCAAAACGGAAGGATTCAACTTTCCCCGTTGTCTTGGCGCGATAGATGGGAAGCATATTACCATATTAGCACCAGCTCATACCGGATCTGAATACTTTAATTACAAAGGAAGTTTCAGCATCGTTTTATTAGCCCTAGTAGATAGTGATTACTGTTTTTTGTTTGCTGACATAGAAAGCCAAGGGAGAATTAGTGATGGAGGTGTTTTAAATCAAAGCAATTTGTGGAAAAAAATATGTGATGGGACCCTTAATTTACCACCTAGTTGCCCACTTCCTGGAAGTAATACTAATATGCCTTATGTTTTTCTGGGTGATGGCGCTTTTGCTCTTAGTACTCATATTATGAAGCCCTTTCCTGGACATCATCAGTTAGGTACCCCAGAAAGAATGTTCAATCAACAACTATCACGTTCTCGTGCGGTCATAGAGAATACTTTCGGGATATTATCGTCAGTTTTTAGAGTATTTAAAAGACCTATTCCATTAGATGTCGTTAAAACTTCTATTATAACCCACAGCTGTTTATTATTATTATTATTTTATTATTTATTTAATTCTCAGATATTACATCCATTTTTGTTAGTAACAATTAGCTTAACTCCTATGTTAGTAAAAAATAAGAATAAAATTTCAATTATGTAGTCAATTCATTCATAATTTACAATAAAATAAAATTATTAAAGCTGAGTATGACCTTCACCCGTGCCTCGGACTGGACGAGTCTTGCGACACAATTCAATCAAGACACGAATGAAAGCCCTCATAACATTGGAGTTATACTTCTCGGCTATGACGTTTAGTATACTGTTGGTGCTATTACGATTATGAAATGATATGATATTGATATATTTAGCATAGATTATAAGTTTTGTAATGACTTTAATCTGTAAGTGTACCTATAACAAATAAATAAATGATGCCACCCGCTTCCGTATTATCGCATGAAAGCGATCAACCCTCAACTCCATGAACATCGTTGAGGCACTACAGAAGCAGGGCAATCCCAACAGTATCCTAAACCCATTATTATACTGCACGCGCCACGCATTAAGCGATCTTTTTGTACAGGAAAACCACAGGCTGCTCGTATAGAAGGCTTGGCAGTAAGCTTTAAACAATGTGATTTTAACTTGATTACTACAAACCGGCGAGCAAGCATATTGGAGCGGACCGCCAGCGCCCTGCGCTCCCTGTCAACATCTAATTGGTCATCAAGGTCCTCGGTAACATAATGACCAAGATACTTAAACTGTTGAACCCGTTTTAATTCAATACCATTCAACTTTATAGCGGGTACAGTTAATGGTACATACAGTTCCACTTACCCCGGGCCCTGAAAACTATATATTCGCTGTTCATTGTATTATAAATAAGACCGTGACTACGAGCGTATCTAGCCTATACAGTGGCGAGAGATATCGGGCGGTAGTTACTTTTGGCCAAGAGATCTCCTGTTTTATTTTTGACAATGGGAACAAACACTGTTTTCATAAGGTCCGGTGGTAAGTACGAATGATTTAGGCACAGCGTAAAAAACATCGTCAAAACTTGCGCTAGATGTGGCCCCGCGTACTTTAAATGCTCAATGCTGAGCCCGTCATGACCAGGAGATTTGCCACTAGTCATATTACGTATAATGTTATTTACATGTTTGGCTGATACGCTTAATAAGACCCCGGTATTAACGGCCCCAGCATCCACATTATTTTGCATGGAATTTTGCGGCGACTTTACACTAAATTGCTCTCTAAATACCTCAGCAATAGCCCTACAATCACTCACACCCTCCACGCTTATAGAAACGCCAGGCCTAGGATTTATCTTGTTAGTCGCTTTCCAAAATTCACTGAAATTTTTTGAAGCACGGAGATTGGCAATAATGTCCATCTTTATTTGGTCTCTGTTATCTTGGCACCATTTCAATTTATTTTTAAATATTTTTCGACTTTCATACATTTCATTATAAATGATGAAAACTATTATTAATACACTTGTAAATTAGGAAAGATTAAAATGAAAGACTTGGATTAGAGGAACACACGGAAGCTGTATTTCTGTAAAGGTATAGTTCACAACAGGAAGTGCAATGCAATATTGACAATGACAGATGCGTTCATGTTTACTTTATACTATCGATTAGCTGCGTTCATATTTCTTCATCCTCCCTATGAACGCAGGCCCATATCCTTTAGGAACTTGGTATGTTTCGGCTTAGGTAACGCTTTGGTGAAGCAGTCGGCAACCATCAAATTAGTATCGATATATTTGACAGTAATATCCCCTGATGCCACTCTGTCTCTTATAAAATGATGGCGAACGTCAATATGCTTGCTTCTTGCGTGGTAGGCAGAGTTACCTGTAAGTTTAATAGCACTTTGATTATCACAATACAAAGTTATTGGTGTGGCCTCAGTTGAAGGCCACAACTCATGATGAAGTTGCTTTAGCCATAGCGCTTCTTGAGTAGCTGTAGAAAGCGCCATGTACTCCGCTTCTGTAGTTGATAAGGCAACAGTTTGTTGTCTTTTTGAATTCCAAGAAATGGCTGCACCCTGAAAAATAAATGTATATCCAGTGCAGGACCTTCGATTTTCTTTACATGAGGCCCAATCTGAGTCACAATATCCAGTTATTTTCTTTTCAATATCACTCTTGAAGTGTAATCTCAGGTCTTTTGTACCTTGTAGATAACGAAGTATTCGTTTAGCAGCATTATAGTGTTCTTTAGTAGGATTTTTATTGTATTGACTTAAATTATTCACGGCATAACTGATATCTGGGCGTGTACCTTGTGATATATATAATAAACAACCAATTAGTTCTTGATATAATTTTTCTTCTATTTTTTCAGATGTGTCTGAAAATTTCAGGTTTGACTCCATTGGTGTTCCCACTGGGTTGCAGTTTTCCATTCCAAATCGTTTTAGTATGTTTTCTATATATTTATTCTGATCAATCTGAATACCTTCATTGTTGACTGTGATTCTATGACCAATATAAAATTTTGCCTTTTTTAAATCTTTCATTTCAAATTTCTCTATTATTTTCTTCTTTATTTTACTTGCTAAATTTTCATTGTTGTAAAACAGTAAAATATCATCGACAAAAACAGTAAGAAACAGTATGTTATTGTTGTCACAGTGAGCATAATATACACATGGGTCTAGCTCAGACTTTTTAAATCCAATTTCAAACAGATAACTATCTAATTTCTTGTTCCAGGCTCTGCTGGCTTGTTTCAGGCCATAAATTGATTTGTTCAGTTTGCACACTTGTACTGAACCATCTTCATAGTGCGGAGGCTGTGACATATATAGCTCAACATCAATGTCACCTTGTAGGAAAGCACACACTGCGTCTAGCTGCTCAATAAAGAGGTTATGTTTAGCCGCTATTCCTAATAAATATCTAAAGGTGGTCAGTCTTACCACAGGTGCATACACTTCTGTGTAATCAACACCGAATTTTTGTTCATATCCTTTAATAACAAGTCTGGCCTTATATTTAGATACATTGCCATCAGCATCCAATTTAGTTTTGAAGACCCATTTACATGGTATTATTTTCTTTCCAACCGGGAGCTCAGTGAGAGTCCACGTATTGTTCTTCAATAGTGAACTGTATTCACTGTCCATTGCTCTTTGCCAATCTAGTTTGTTATCACTCTCTAAGGCTTGCTTAATAGTCTGAGGGTCTTCTTGCTCATGGTCTGACATACAAATGTAGGTAGGTATATTCTTGCCTTTTCTTGGTCTTAAATTTCTGGTGAAAGATGGGTTCAGTGTGACTATTTGATCAGGGACATAGTTTTCGTCATCACTGACATTTTCTTTAGCAGTGCTTATACTGTCATATGAACTTGAACTGTCATTTAAGTTTGTATTACTGTCTTCTTTCATATTACTTTCTCCGGATTCAAGGTTAGAAGTGATTGGCATCAAACTGAAGTTTTTATCTATATTTTCTTCCAAAAACACAACATCTCTGCTTCTAATAATTTTTCCAGATTTTTCATCATATAATCTGTAACCCTTGGACTCTGGACAATATCCCACAAATATTAGTTCATTTGCTTTACTGTCCCATTTTAATCTTTTTTCTTTAGGAACATGCACAAAAGCACGGCATCCAAATACTCTTATATTTTTTATGTTTGGTTTCACTCCTGTCCATTTCTCTTCTGGAGTTTTGTAATCAATTGCCTTTGTAGGCGAACGGTTTATCAAATAGGCAGCTGTGGAGACAGCTTCTGCCCAGAATTTCTTTGCCACCTTAGCATCAATCAGTAGGCACTTGGCACGTTCTACAAGTGTCCTATTCATCCTTTCGCTCATACCATTCTGTTCTGAAGAATATGGTACAGTGAACTGTCTTCTGATACCAGAATCTTTACAAAATTTGTCAAATGTTTCATTAACATATTCTTTGCCATTGTCTGATCTCAAAGATTTTATCTTGGTGTCTAGTTGATTTTCCACAATGTTCTTAAATTCTTTAAATTTTTCAAGTACTTGTGATTTTGAGTGCATAAAATAAACAAATACCTTTCTTGAATAATCATCAGTAAATGTCACATAGTATCTGGCACCACCGAGGGACTTTTCTTCCATGGGACCACACACGTCCGAGTGGATCACTTGAAGCAAACCGGAAGCCCTTGTGCCTTCATTTTTAAAAGGTTGTCTTGTTTGTTTACCCTGTAGGCAAGTATTACATATCAAATGTTTATCTTGTTTAATTACCTCCATGTCGACACCATCAGCGGACTCATTGAGTTTTTTGAGACTCTGATAATTGAGATGGCCAAGTCTTTGATGCCATAAATGGACAGAAGTTAATAATGCATACGACTCATTGTATACAATATATAAATTATTTTGTGCATATCCAGTCATGACCAGCTTAGAATCATGATAAATGTTACAGTAATCCTTACTGAATTTTACTTCACAATTATTCTTAGTTATCTGATGTATTGATAATAGATTTACTGCCAAATCAGGGACATACAGCACATTTTTTACTTGAATAACACCAATTAATTCTTTACTCACATGGTCAAAGCTTCTCAAATTAACTTTACCACATCCTTTAACTGTTAATGTCTCGTTGTCGGCTACTTTGATTGTAGTTACAGGAGCAGGGCCATAATCATATAACCAGTCCTTATTGTTTGTCATGTGCATTGCAGCTCCAGAGTCCAGGTACCAGCATCCTTTGTTCAAATCCGGAGACGCAGCAAAGGCCGCTACAAATCTAGAAGAAGATGCTTTATTAGTATTACTATATTTTTTATTGTTGTTATTTTGTTTCAAGTACTGACTTGAGCGGCAATATTTAGATATATGACCATATTTATTACACTTAAAGCAGCGAGGGCCTTTACCTGAAGGTGTGTTATTATTATTATATTTTATATTTCCTTTATGATTTGAGTAGAAAGCTGCAGAGTCACTTGTATTTTTGACATCCTGCAAGATTTTTGTTTTAACAAGATCGGTACTAATTTTCACACCTGAGCTTTCCATTGCCATTATCATAGGCTTATAGGATTCCGGTAGCCCTGCTAGGAGAAGCGTCCCTAGCCATTCGTCATCCACTATGAATCCTATATTCCTGAGCTTGTGTGCACAAGTTATTACTTTGTTAACATAGGTTTCAACACTTCCACAACCTTCTAAATCTGTAGTAATTAGTTCCCTCAATAAACCCACCTTCCTTGTCAGACCAGAGTCATCAAAAGATTTTCTCAAATTAGACCATACCTCCTTTGCAGTTTTTGCTTCTTGTATGTGGATATAATTAACGGAATCCACCAGTAATATAATCTTCGTACGTGCTTTTGTGTCCTCAACTTTGTCGAACTCTCCAATGGCACCGTCAACGCATTTCCAAAGGTCCTCGTGTTCGAGGTAAGTACGAACAGCGAAGCTCCATGTGGCATAATTTTCTCGGCCTTGCAATTTTTCAATTTGTACCATGCTATTAGATGCCATTTTATAATATCGATTTACTATTTTTACTTTCGCGACTGAAATATTAACTAATCGGGCGTCGGGGCCCATAACCTGATGAAAACTATTATTAATACACTTGTAAATTAGGAAAGATTAAAATGAAAGACTTGGATTAGAGGAACACACGGAAGCTGTATTTCTGTAAAGGTATAGTTCACAACAGGAAGTGCAATGCAATATTGACAATGACAGATGCGTTCATGTTTACTTTATACTATCGATTAGCTGCGTTCATATTTCTTCAATAAATAATACCGGTGCGTGGCCTGTTATACAGGACCCAATTAAAAAACTTAAGCCTGGCCTCCCGATGCACCTCTCGTACATGTTTATTCCAGCCTATTATGCAACGATTTTTATTGAAAACTTTATTTTTCGATACACTCGTGCATATAGCAGCGTCAGATAATCTAGAATACCTGTTTTATATAATTTCAATATTGTATTCAATGATACTTTAGGCGAAATGTGCTGAAATCTATAAAGTAGAACGCGTCTTTGGTGATGTTGGTTGGTTCGGTATTTTTATAGTGGTAATTTGTCGTAATTACTTATATCTGCAGTAAACTATGTGTGAAATACTAATATTTCGATAATATTGTAATCATAAATGTAAAGTGGTAATTAAAATATATAGTAGATCTCCCAGATTACATTCATTATTGACGACAAGTAGTACATTGTAACCAAAATGATGCACTGGCAACGTTGCTCGCTCACTTGCCAGTAAGCAAAGTAAGTTTTAACAGTCAGGGCTGGCACCTAACAGTTTCTTTTTTTAACCTACTTAAAAAAAGGAGGAGGTTTATGAAAGTATGTTACTCGATTACTCGAAGACGGCTGGAGCGATTTGAGTAATTCTTTTTTTGTTGTGAAGGTTATACTTCTTATGTGATCCCATTATCATAATGTCAGGATCTGATGATGGGATCCTGGAGAAATCTAGGGAACTCTTCAAATATTATAGGCACTCTTATAGCGATTTCGGTGTTTTCTATAGTAACTTATGCATATGCTTCCGGAAAGCACCATTTTCAAAACAATGCTGATCTGATGATGGAGCCGGAAGTGGCTATGGGAACTCTGTAATAAGTAGAGACAACCCGGTCGAATTTGGGCTCGTTTGAATTGCCTTGACAAGAACTCTGATCCTAGATGATATCTAGGGTCTGATGATGACGCCAGAAGGTGGCCGTGGGAACTCCGTAAGGAAACGTCGAAAGTCCATCGAGTTTAAGCTCGTTTGATTCGTTTTGATAAGTACCTACTAAGTTAATTTACGATATCACGTGCTTTAATATTGCAGAATGAACGCTATGTTGGGTGTTGGTGTATGTTATCATCTGTTTTAATATAATTTGCACATTGAATGCTGTGTTATCATCTGTTTTAATATAATTTGCACATTGTGTTACATCACTATTGTCTGTACACATCTCGAGTGCTGTCATTCGGGTCTGTGTGTAATGTCATCCGCTAGGAGTAATTGCGTTCTGTGGTAATGTCGTGTCTCGTGTCTCCGTCGTCGTTTTATAATAAAGTCCTGTTGACCGAAATCATCTTTCATTCATTGAAGAAACCCATACAATACATGGTGTCAGAAGTGCAAATAATTAACCAAGAAGTCAAAGTCGGTGAGTTTTTTTTAACAATCAGAAAAAATGTCGAAACCGGAAGTCGTAGACCACGTGCAAGGTTTGCATTCGTCGCTCAGAAATTTAACCATTTCAACTGATTCATCCAATAATAACTGTGAAGCATGGAAGAAATGGTGGCAGCAGCTAGATTTATATCTTTTAGCCACGGGCTTAGACAAAACCTCAGAAAAAAGGAAGATTGCCATTTTGCTTCATCACATTGGTGTTAAAGGTTTGGAGATATTGAATACATTTAACATTGATTTATCTGTCAGCACGCTTGTTGAAGTGAAAACCAGATTTGATAATTACTTTGAGCCATTAAACAATGTGACCATGTGCAGATACACATTCATTACCAGAAGGCAAAGTAAATCCGAAAGCATCGACGATTTTCTAACTGATCTTGAGAATAAGAGCAAAGCATGTGAATTTGGAAAACTAAGAGAATCGCTGATCAGAGATATTTTCATCGCTAATTTAAATTCAGACCACTCACATGTGCGTCAACGATTGTTACAAGAACCAAACTTAACATATGAAAGAATGAGGGAGCTGGCAAACAGTATGATTGTAGCCCAGCAGGATGCTGAGAAGATAGTCAGGGAAAATGTCACTGAAAATGTCATGTTAGCCAAGCGCAGTCGAAGCCACAATCGAGGAGACTATAAACAGCGAAATCTAAGTCGAAGCAAGTCAGGCCAGGCGTTGAGTCGAGCTCATAACAGGTCTCCGAGTCCAATGAGGCAGCCGGGACAGTCTACATGTGGTCGATGTGGGCAGTTTCATCGCTACAAGTGTCCAGCTATTGGGATGAAATGCAGGTCATGTCATAGTTTTGGTCATTTTGGTAAATTTTGTTTTAAAAATAAAAACGTTAGACATTTAGAGTCTTTTGATTCAATTGATATGTGTAAATTAGTCGATGATAGTTATTTTATAGGCACAATAAGTAGCCAGTCAAGTCAACATCATACAAATGATACATGTCAATTAAGTTGTTACTATAACAACTATAGAAAATGTAAAGACGGACATTATCATAGGGATAACACATATCAGTCGAGACATATTAGTTAGTCACCTCAGTCTCAGTCACACATTTCACAGTCGCACAACAGTCGAGCACAAGCACAATGCACTGATAAGTTGACCTGTGACTGTCAACCTCCAAAAACAGTCAATAGCAGTTATTCAAAACATTCATGTAACATTAACATAGATATTGCAGGCAATATTATTAATTGTATTTTGGATTCTGGTGCAGATGTAAACATAATGTCACTACATACTTTCAACTCTTTGAATATGTATAGCAAATTAATCAAATGTCATGTGATTGTTACAGGCTTTGGAGAAAAAAAATCCGATTGTAGGTCAATGTAATTTAAGTTGTAAATTTAGTCACAACAATCAAGCAGAAAATATAACATTTTTTGTTGCAAACATAGTCTGTCCAACTGTTTTAGGGTTAATAACTAGTGAAAATTTAGGTATAATTAAACGTGTATTTTCAACCAACGGTCAAAATTTTTGTAAACAAATTCTCACACAATATAATGACTTATTCCAGGGTCTTGGGTGTTTACCTCCAGTCTGTCATCTCAAGCTTAAACCTGACGCAGTTCCATGTGTTGACCCTCCGAGGAAAGTTCCCTTCGCGCTTCTTGGGAAACTGCGAGAGGAGTTGGATCGCATGGAGGAAATGAAAGTTATCCAAAAGGTCACAAAGCCAACAGAATGGGTAAATTCTGTTGTGGTCACAGTCAAATCGTCAGGTCAGTTAAGAGTTTGTTTAGATCCCAGAAACCTAAATAAAAGCATAATGAGAGAGCACTATCCACTAAAGTCAATAGATGAGGTTAGGTCACAGCTTCAAGGTGCAGCTTGCTTCTCGCATCTTGACGCATTTTCAGGATTTTGGATGCTAAAACTAGACGAGTCTAGTTCAGATTTATGTACCTTTCAAACACCCTTTGGTAGGTACAAATACTTAAGATTACCATATGGTATCAATGCATCTTCAGAAATTTTTCAAAGAGTCATGATAAATATGTTTGGTGACATAGAAGGAGTTCTTATTTTCATCGATGACCTACTGGTCTTCGGGGAGAATGAATCTATCCATAATGAAAGACTTAGCAAAGTCATGGAAAGAGCTCGTAAAGTCAATTTAAAGTTTAATTTGTCAAAATGTAAATTCTCAGTTCCAGAAGTTTGTTTTTTGGGTTATGTCTTTAATAAAGATGGTGCTAGGGTAGACCAAGAGAAAGTAAAAGCTATTCTCAATATGCCTCCACCTACAAATGTCAAAGAATTACAGAGAATTTTAGGTATGATAAACTACCTAAGTCCTTTCATAAGTAACTTATCAGAAAAATCTCAAGTGTTGAGAAGTCTATTAAAGAAAAATAATGTTTGGGTTTGGGATGAAAATCATGATAAATATCTAAATAATCTCAAACATGAGATCACCAAGTCACCAGTCTTAGCCCATTATGATCCCCAAACACCATTAGTCTTGTCAGTAGATTCGTCAAGGTCAGCGTTGGGTGCAGTAATACTACAATGTAATAAGCCTATAGCATATAGTTCAAAAACCTTAACTCCAACGCAAGAAAGGTATGCGCATATTGAAAAGGAACTTTTAGCAATACAGTTTGGATGTGAAAAGTTTCACCAGTATGTATATGGTCAAAAAGTCACAGTACATACAGATCACAAACCTTTGGTATATTTATTTAAAAAACCATTGCATGACGTCCCAGCAAGGTTACAGCGCATGATGTTAACTTTACAAAAATATGACTTAGATGTAAGACATGTACCAGGCAAAGAAATGTACATTTCAGATACATTGTCAAGGGCAGCTATAAAAGAATATTATGTTCCCGAAAATGAGTCAGAATTTGCAGGTCATGTTAACTTAATATACTCAAACTTGGCAATCAGTCAAAATTATAATAAAAAAATATGTCAAGCTACCAAAAATGATGAAACTTTACAGTTGTTAAAGAAGTATTATTTTGAAGGATGGCCAAGTAATAAGAATTCAGTAAATCCATTGGTAAAACCATATTGGAATATCCAAGGAGAAATTCATGTAATTAAAAACTTGTTATTTAAAGGGTCAAGATTAATTGTACCACAGTCTATGTATAAAGAAATGCTAGAAAAAAATCATAACGGTCACCAAGGAATAAATAAATGTTTGAAAGTGGCTAGAGAATCATTGTATTGGCCAAACATGTCCGTAGATATCAAAAATGTAATTGAGCAATGTCAAGTATGTGCCAAGTTCAAACCATGTAATCAAAAGGAACCACTAATTAATTATGAAACAACTAATTATCCATGGCAACAAGTTGGTGTTGATTTAATGTATTTTGATAACTTAACTTATCTTATTGTAACAGATTATTATTCAAAATTTATAGAAATTGCATTATTAAATAAGGACAGTAGATCTAAAAATGTCATAATCAATTTAAAATCTATCTTTGCACGACATGGAATACCTATGTCGTTAGTGTCTGATGGTGGTCCTCCTTTTCAATCATTAGAGTTTAAAAATTTTGTACATGAATGGGACATAGAACATACACTCATTTGCAAAAAAAACGGGCGGTTTTGATTTTCATTCATCTTTAAAAAGATACAATACCAAAAAGGTTTCAATCGTTTGTACACGTTACTGGCCGGTTTTAAAAATGCTGTGGTATTTAAAAAAGAACGTTCTAAATTCAAGTTTTCATTTGATGCTCATTTTTACAGAAAACCCATTTTTATCCTACATTTTTGGCGCGAAGTTCCAGAAGTTAACATCGACTTTCATAACTTTTATTCAATTTTTATCGATTAATTTCATATCCTTGACTGTCAAAGCTTTATTTATTGCTGTTTGGCTGTATCAAAAATGGTAGATAAAGTGGTAAAAGCTACCAAAATTATCGCGCTGCTTGAAGAGGCTTGCAGCCAATGTTTCGTGGCTAGGAGGCTAAATGTTAGTCGCTCGACAGTCCAAAGGACCTGGCAGCGATATCAGGAGACTGGTTCCGTCGAGAGAAGGCCTGGTTCTGGAAGAAAACCATGTACCCAACCACGGGATGATCGTTTTCTTGTGAGTCGCGCATTGAGAAATCGCAAATCTTCGTATGTGGATCTTAAGAACAACCTCCAAGAAGTAAGAAATGTGCATATTAGTCTATGGACGGTCAGGAGGAGGTTTCTCGCTGCCAATATACGCAGTCACCGCCCGGCCCGCGGCCCCAAATTACTCCGTGAGCACAGAGTTCACAGGCTTAGGTTCGCTAGAAATTGTGAATCATGGACTCAAGAAGATTGGAATAGGGTTTTGTTCTCTGATGAAGCCAGGATATCTCTATTCGGTGAAGATCGACGTCGGCGAGTGCTAAGAAGACAAGGAGAACGCTTTGCAGAGGCATGTTTCGAAGAAATCACACCTTATGGTGGGGGCTCTGTTATGTTTTGGTCAGGAATAAATTCAATGGATCGTACAGAGTTAGTCTTCATTGAAAACGGCTCACTGACTGGGCATCGATACATAACGGAAGTTCTAATTCCTCATGCACAACCCGCATTGGCCGCTCTAGGTGAAGACTCGATTTTTATGGACGACAATGCTCGCGCCCACCGATCCCACGATGTTAATGCGTATGTGCAAGAGGTCGGCATTCGTCGTTTGGATTGGCCAGCTCGAAGTCCCGACCTCAATCCCATAGAGCATGTCTGGGACGTTCTGAAACGGCGTGTGAGATCAGTACACCCGGCTCAGCAGACCATCAGAGAGCTGAAGAATGTGATTACTGCGGAGTGGGAACGTATTCCGCAAGCAAGTATCCGGGATATACTCGCTAGCATGCTCAGACGAATTCAAGCTGTGATTTTAGCTAGAGGGGGTCAAACTCGATACTAAACATTTATCTGCTTTTACTTTATTAAAGAAAAACAAACAAAACAACTTTTTTATTTTTACTTCATGAGTATATGCACTACTAGCGAACATACACTACTAGCGAGGTTTAGCATTATTTCCCATAAATTGTATCTAAATTTTATGAAATACTGATGAAAAACGATTATTTTCTTATTAATTTACCAAATTGTGAGGATAAAACTACCTATAATTATCAAACAAAGCAATAATACATTTGAAATGGTTCATTGCTTAGGTGCCCGTTTTTTTTGCAAATGAGTTTATTATAACTGCTCCATATCATTCACAGTCAAATGGTCAGACAGAGAGCTCAGTCAAAATTGTCAAAAATATATTAAAAAAATGTAAAGAAACAGCCTCTGATCCATACATAGCTTTGTTGCATTATAGAAACACAGCTAAAAATAATTTTTCATCCCCAGCTCAATTATTAATGTCTAGAAACCTAAGAGATAATATTCCTGTAACATTTAATAAACTTAAACCTAAACTTGTTAAATTTAAAGATTATAAGAAGTCTGTAGCAAAAAATAATGAGCAAAAGTCTAAGTATTATAATAGAAACACAAAGCCATTATCGTTGCTACAACCAAACGATCATGTTTATTTTAAAAGAAATCCGGTCAGTAACTGGGAACATGCAATTGTAAAACAAAGGTTAGGTAATAATAGGTCATATATTGTTGAAGATGTCAATAATGTCAGATATAGGAGGAATAGGGTTCACTTAAGATACAAATATTGTAATAACTGTGACCACACCCCCATGCAGTCCAACACTTCGCAGGAGAGAAGTGGGGATGACAGACCGGTACCCAGAGTACATTCAGAAATTGTAACTCGTTCAGGTCGTATTGTGAAACCTCCTAGAAGATTAATAGAGGAGTTCATGTAAAACTATTTAAATGGAAAATTGTAACGATTTAAAATTGTGTCTAAATAACTACTTAATGGATTGTAAGTAAAATCTGATGTATATCCAATGTAAACTAACTTAAGAAGGGGGATGCTACATCACTATTGTCTGTACACATCTCGAGTGCTGTCATTCGGGTCTGTGTGTAATGTCATCCGCTAGGAGTAATTGCGTTCTGTGGTAATGTCGTGTCTCGTGTCTCCGTCGTCGTTTTATAATAAAGTCCTGTTGACCGAAATCATCTTTCATTCATTGAAGAAACCCATACAATACACATTGAATGCTGTGTTGGTGTATGTTATCATCTGTTTTAATATAATTTGCACATTGAATGCTGTGTTGGTGTTTGCATCTGTATTTTTTACCTATAGTAATGAACAAGCAGTAATTGGTGGAGCTTCTAGAGGGAGGGGGCAAAGAGGAAGAGGGACAAGGGGAAATGGACGAGGTGGAGGTGGAAGGGGCAGGGGAAATGGACGAGGTGGAGGTGGAAGGGGCAGGGGAAGTGAGAGAGGGGGCAAGGGAAGAGGGGGCAGGGGAAATGGACGAGGACAGGGCCTCGAAAGGCCCGAAAGCATCGACTTGGCAGTTGCAGGGCCAAGCTCAAGGTGCTGTATAATTTTGCAAAAATATTTTGAAAATTTAAATGTTAATCTTACACTCTACTCTACCTTTCTCACTTATATTTTTAGGACGTATGAAGAAGAAATGAACCTTCTCCGCCAAGCCAAAATAACTACTAAAAAAGTACTGGCTAAGATGGACCCGTCTGTCAGAAAGGAGCTCGACGCGCGCAAACGGGAGAAACAATTATCGCGGTCGCTCCTCCCCGACGCACCGCCACGAAAGCGACAAAAATAAGTATTATGTACGATGAACTAATGAAATACAAGTGAATCTACTTAGTGACTTATTTGAATCTTTAGTGGGGTACACTCTATACCCAGCAGTGGGTGTCATGCGGCTGATATGATGATGATGATGATGCTTAATTGATAAAATCTTTGTATTATTTAGGAAATCATCTCCCGAGCGCGTCGAGTGCCGATTGACTGACGGCACACCATCTACGCCGCCATCACCCAAGCTGCAGCCGTGGCAGTTACGGTAATATTTTACAAAACATTTCCAATGAAGTAACTGCTGAACAAATAATAATTATGTATTTTTATTACAGAAAACAGCAAGCCAAATCTTAACGGTAATTTTGGAGGAAGAAAGCGATGCAGACGTTGAGGCGAGACAGTGCACAACTCCAATGAGGTAGATTGTTGTGATCTTCTGACGCTCTGATGTTCTTTGTATTTTTCTTGCGATTATTATGACTTATAAATAAAATATTGTTTTTTAGCACAAACAGCACTGTTGAGAGCTCATGTGTGGGCGAGCTTTTGGTCGATATCACCAGCGGCCTACTGAGTGAGTAGACAAAAGCCAAATATATATAACAATTTTTATGATTTTTGTGCCCAATGTCTCATTTGCAAAAAAAACGGGCGGTTTTGATTTTCATTCATCTTTAAAAAGATACAATACCAAAAAGGTTTCAATCGTTTGTACACGTTACTGGCCGGTTTTAAAAATGCAGTGGTATTTAAAAAAGTACGTTCTAAATTCAATTTTTCATTTGATGCTCATTTTTTACAGAAAACCCCTTTTTATCCTACATTTTTGGCGCGAAGTTCCAGAAGTTAACATCGACTTTCATAACTTTTATTAAATTTTTATCGATTAATTTCATATCCTTGACTGTCAAAGCTTTATTTATTGCTGTTTGGCTGTATCAAAAATGGTAGATAAAGTAGTAAAAGCTACCAAAATTATCGCGCTGCTTGAAGAAGGTTGCAGCCAATGTTTCGTGGCTAGGAGGCTAAATGTTAGTCGCTCGACAGTCCAAAGGACCTGGCAGCGAGATCAGGAGACTGGTTCCGTCGAGAGAAGGCCTGGTTCTGGAAGAAAACCATGTACCCAACCACGGGATGATCGTTTTCTTGTGAGTCGCGCATTGAGAAATCGCAAATCTTCATATGTGGATCTTAAGAACAACCTCCAAGAAGTAAGAAATGTGCATATTAGTCTATGGACGGTCAGGAGGAGGCTTCTCGCTGCCAATATACGCAGTCACCGCCCGGCCCGCGGCCCCAAATTACTCCGTGAGCACAGAGTTCACAGGCTTAGGTTCGCTAGCAATTGGAATAGGGTTTTGTTCTCTGATGAAGCCAGGATATCTCTGTTCGGTGAAGATCGACGTCGGCGAGTGCTAAGAAGACAAGGAGAACGCTTTGCAGAGGCATGTTTCGAAGAAATCACACCTTATGGTGGGGGCTCTGTTATGTTTTGGGCAGGAATAAATTCAATGGATCGTACAGAGTTAGTCTTCATTGAAAACGGCTCACTGACTGGGCATCGATACATAACGGA
Organism: Chrysoteuchia culmella; assembly: GCA_910589605.1. NCBI lineage: Eukaryota > Metazoa > Arthropoda > Insecta > Lepidoptera > Crambidae > Chrysoteuchia > Chrysoteuchia culmella. The sequence continues at coordinate 3,785,324 of OU342663.1, forward strand.
AGTTCTAATTCCTCATGCACAACCCGCATTGGCCGCACTAGGTGAAGACTCGATTTTTATGGACGACAATGCTCGCGCCCACCGATCCCGCGATGTTAATGCGTATGTGCAAGAGGTCGGCGTTCGTCGTTTGGATTGGCCAGCTCGAAGTCCCGACCTCAATCCCATAGAGCATGTCTGGGACGTTCTGAAACGGCGTGTGAGATCAGTACACCCGGCTCCGCAGACCATCAGAGAGCTGAAGAATGTGATTACTGCGGAGTGGGAACGTATTCCCCAAGCAAGTATCCGGGATATACTCGCTAGCATGCCCAGACGAATTCAAGCTGTGATTTTAGCTAGAGGGGGTCACACTCGATACTAAACATTTATCTGCTTTTACTTTATTAAAGAAAAACAAACAAAAAAACTTTTTATTTTTACTTCATGAGTATATGCACTACTAGCGAACATACACTACTAGCGAGTTTTAGCATTATTTCCCATAAATTGTATCTAAATTTTATGAAATACTGATGAAAACGATTATTTTCTTATTAATTTACCAAATTGCGAGGATAAAACTACCTATAATTATCAAACAAAGTAATATTAACATTTGAAATGGTTCATTGCTTAGGTGCCCGTTTTTTTTGCAAATGAGTTTATATTTACTTTAACTTTAAGAATCTGAAGTGGGGAGTTGGCCAGCTAACCCATGAACAATCAGCTGGTAATGCCTTTACTTTGTGTAATACTGTTATTGAGCATATTTATTTTTTGAGCAGATTTTTCTAATGACGATATTTTATTTAGCTCTACCTGACCTGACATCATCAGAAAATGCCATTTATAAACCACCGGCACCAGCAAGGAAACAAATAAACTTAGGTATGTGTTTTTGTGTCTAAATTACTCATAATTACTGTTGGTCCTTTGGTAAATCTACTTTCAGGAGATGAGTCTTCTTTGAAATGAAAACAATAATTATTGATATTCATGTTTGTTTCAGGTTCTTTAACGCAGAAGACTGAGGAGGATCTGCAACAATGGTTGGATACTGTAGACTCGGATGACGACATGATGGATGTGGCTGACATTGACATGGACGGACAGACATACATGACAGGACAGTTACAGCCTCAACTGACACTAGCTCATGTCCTAGATGACAGTAATTCTGATCTCAGGACATGGCTAAAAAATGACGACGATAACTCTGACCGACAAATTGCGACTCTAGTTTCTACCGACCGCTTGACTTTTGACTGGGTAGAAGACTACAAAACTTTCCGAGGGAAGCGTGAAAGTTTTACAAGTGCAGCTGGACCGACCTTCCCATTGACCGATAACACGACACCACTAGACGTTTTTTTTAAATTTTTTGATGACGAGGTAATAGACCTAATTACTAGACAAACTAACAGATACGCGACTCGACAAATTGACCAACATTTGAAGGCCCATTCTAGACTTTACTTTTACCAAAACGTTGACCGAGGTGAGATGGCCAGGTCCTCTCAATACTTATTTTGCAGGGCTTGTTACCCATTCCTGTCGAAAAAAGTTATTGGGAGGAAAATCGTTATCTCACTCTCAAATACTTTAAAAACTTGATGACATATAACAGATTTATTTTACTCAAACGACTTTTACATTTCAGTGACTCGACCGACTCTCATACTTTACCCACTGACGAGCGAAAACTCAGGAAGATAAAACCTATGCTGGATCTGTTGCAAAATAGATTCAGCGCGTTATATCTTCCAGGACAGGAAATTGCTGTAGACGAATCTCTCCTCAAATGGCAAGGAAGATTGTCATTCGCGCAGAAGATCGCCACCAAGGCTGTCAAAGTTGGTGTTAAGTCTTACGAGCTGTGCGAATCGGACACCGGCTATTTGTGGAGATTTTTCGTCTACACTGGCAAGACGGACGGATAGACAGACGAAGTGACAGACGGACCGACAGATGAAGTGGTTGATTTGACAGATGGACAGACAGACGACGCCACTACCCACCAACGCTACATCAAAAATTGTCCATGAATTAGTGAAGCCCTTGTACAATCGAGGGCACACTGTAATCATGGACAATTTTTACAATTCACCATTGCTTGCTCGGTACCTAAAGTCACAGGGGACCGACTGTTTTGGCACTCTGCGGGTCAACCGGGAGTTTGTGCCCGACGCCATAAAATCTATTCAAAAGCACGAGTTAAGGGAAGGGGAAGTCATTCAGAGCTACACCGAGGATCTGAGTGTCGTTATGTGGCGCGATTCCAATGTGGTGTCGCTCATATCGACTTACCACGATGGTGTTGTTGGCGGTTCCGAAAAATATGGCCGGTACAAATACAAGCCGCAGGTTGTGCTAGATTACAACCGCTCGATGGGAGGTGTCGATAGGAAGGATCAACTACTATCGGCATTTCCTATCGAGCGTGTTCGAAATTTGATATGGTACAAAAAGGTGTTCCGTCGCCTATTAAATATTACCTTATTGAACGCCCACGTCATTTACCAAACTAGATTTAAAAATTGTAGTGCGCGGGAGTTTCGGAGACAGGTGGCGGAAGGTCTCATAAAAATATCGCAGCCCCCCACGATTCAACCGCCCGTCACGGTTGATACTGTTAAAATGGCACTTGCTCGCAAGCCAAATAAACTAAGGTCCATTTTGAAGGGGAATCATTTTATTTGCCCTGGGCCTTGCAAGATGGCACGCTGCGAGTGGTGCAAGACATCTCGCACAAGGTATATTTGTAAGCAGTGCGATGTATCACTCTGCTTAGAAATATGCTTTGAGGAATATCATACTAAACCACTATAAATCCCCACACTAAACCACTATAAATCCCCTATACTTTTAGTTATTTTCATAGTGTAATATTTTATGAACTGTGGTTGTGGGAGTTGTGGGGGGCTACTTCAGTTATTTTCATAATGTAATGTTTTATAAACTGTGGTTTTGGGGCTATTTTAGTTATTTTCATAGTGTAATATTTTATGAACTGTGGTTGTGGGACTCGTGGGGGGCTACTTCAGCCATTTTCATAATGTAATGTTTTATAAACTGTGGTTTTGGGGCTATTTTAGTTATTTTCATAGTGTAATATCTTATGAACTGTGGTTGTGGGACTTGTGGGGGGCTACTTCAGCTATTTTCATAAAGTAATGTTTTATAAACTGTGGTTTTGGGGCTATTTTAGTTATTTTCATAGTGTAATATCTTATTGTTAGAATGAATGGCATGCTCATATCTGGATATTGTAAAATAGGTGCATTTATAAAAAGTTCTTCACATTTTTGGAATGCTTCTGTATATTTATTATCGATAATTACCTTTTTACCCTTTTTTAAAAATGCTGTTAAAGGTTGACATATTTTAGAAAAGTCTTTTACGAAACGTCTGTAATATCCTATGAATCCTAAAAATCTTTTATTTCAGTCTGTGTTTGTGGAATTGGGTAATCCATAACTACTTTCATTTTATCGTCATTAGGTTTCAGTCCGTTTTTTGTCAATGTATGTCCCAAATATTGCACTTCTTTTCTAAGGAATTGTATAATTGCACTTTCAAGTTCATCTAAGTCGTTCAAATACTGCACGTAATTTTTGAAGATGTTCTTTTAGTCCATTCGAGTAAATTAGAATGTCATCTAGGTAAACAAGGCAAAGTATTCCTTGTAAGCCTCTCAGCACGTTATTCATTGTTCATTGAAACGTTGCCGGAGCTGTCTTAAGACCAAATGGCATTCTAAGAAACTCGTAATGTCCATTTTGTGTAGAAAACGCAGTTTTCTCCCTATCTGAGTCTGTAACTTCAATTTGATGATACCCTGAAGCAAAGTCTAACGTCGTAAAGTAATTGCTTTTACCTAATTTAACAAATAAGTCACATATGTTCGGAAGTGGGTATCTGTCATCTACAGTAATCTCGTTTAAACGTCGGTAGTCTATGACCATTCTATATTTTATTTCACCTGAGCATCCAATTTTTTTGGAACCAAATGGACAGGGGCACTCCAAGGAGAATGGGATTCTTGTATTACGTTATCTTGCAATAATTTTTCTACTTGATGTAATGTTTCCTGTGCTTGAGCTGGTGCCTGTCTATAAGGTTTTATATAAATTGGATATTCATTTACAGTACTGATTTGATGTTTAACTTGGTTGGTAAAGGTAAGTGGAATGTTTTCGCAATAAAATATATCTTTATATTCTTCACATAGACGAGTGATTTCTCTACGCTCTTCTAGGTTGTGATGGTCTAAACGAAGCTTATTTAAGTTGTCGTTCAAAAAGGAAACTGTTTCTACGTTTGTATAGTCACCGTTATAGTTAGTCTCTATTTCGTTACAAAATTTGGATACTTTGAAGGGTGCTGTAATAACTAATTCTAATAGATTATTTGTTGCATTTTGTATAATTGTTTCGGCAAAACGATCGTCTTTACAAAATTCCTTAAATTCAATAATTGCATCACCGTTTTCTTGATTCACTGGTAATTTAATTCGTTGTTCCGATCGGGGTTCTAATATAATTTTATAATCACTTTTATAAACTATTGGGATAGTAGTCTTGTCTGTCTGAAGCATCATATGGTTATAAGAAATATTTGCTTTGAGTCGGTACAAAAGATCACAACCGATTACTCCGTCGTATCTTTTATCTACATCGTATATATAAAATTTATGTGTAAATGGTTCTTTAAAAATTGAGAAAAGTGGAATATTAACTACATCATTGTGGACGCGGGATGCATGCGTACCAGTTACCATAAACGGTTCGTAGCATCTATAGTTATTGAAATATTCATTAGCTTTAGATGTACTAACAAAAGAACGTGTGCTTCCAGAATCTAACATAAACTTTGCATCTATATCAGGCACACAGGTACTCTTATATAAGGTAATTTAAGAGTACTGACTGAATTTATTTAAATTATCTCGGGCTGGTTCGGAGGCATTTGACTTGAACATTTACATTAGAATCTACTTTTTCCTGATTATTTTCTAATTGTGGATTTTCAATTTCACAAGGATCGGGGTATTGTTCTGCATATGCATTTTCATTATAATGTATACATATTTTCATCAAATTCGGTCTCGTAATTATAAGGATAATTAAAATAATCAGTTTCATCAGTAAATATTTCGTTTACTGGAAACTGTTGCGCGGTTTTACGGGTGCGGTTCTCATTGAAACGTCATTAGAGAAATTAGGAGGACGGTAACCTTGATGTTGTTGCTGAGGTCTAAATCCAAATTGGCCTGGCTGTGGTCTAAAATCTTGCGTTTGAGGTCTATAACCGAATTGACCTATTTGCGGACGGAAGCCCGTTGGTTGAAATGGTGTATTCATATTAAATTGGGGTTTCGTACTAAACTGTGGTTTTGCGAAATTATTAAATTGTGGTGCTATTGGTCGCGGTTGGTTGAATGCATTTGTATTTAGAGGTCGATTACCAAAATACTGATTGTTTGGTCGGAAAAGATTGTTGGTATTTCCCGGAATACCAAATTTAAATTGGTTTGTCGGAAGTACAGAAATACCAAATTTAAATTGGGTGTTCTGCGGAATCGATGGTTTAAATATATTTTGTTCAGTGATCGATGGTCTATTTTGAAGCATCTCTGATCGAAGGTTATACTGTTCCTGGAAATTAACTTCTTCTAAAACAAAACTCAATGCTTGCTCTAGGGTGGTTGGATTTTTAATTCTAACTATTCGCACCATGTGTTCTGGTAAATTATATAAGAAAACGTTCAAGGCAGTATTATCGTAAATAACACGTTTAGCTTATTTTAAAGTAACGGATGAACTTTGATTGACTTTTGAAATAAGAATAGCTCTCACGTCCTGAATTCTACCACAGAATTCTAGGTAAGATTTATTGGTTCTAATTTTTAGTGTTTCTAATTCGATCGCTACACATTCCTCACTTCGCGGGTCACCGAAATGTTGGATTAAAATGGCTTTTATTTCTTCATACGTCTGAAATTTACCTCGCTCGCTGATCAGAGCAGCGGCTTTCCCGGACAATTTACTAGTAACTGACTGAAGTAAAAACTCATTAACGTTTGCTGCACCTTGGTACTTTGATATAGCGAATTCACATTTCCTGAAGAACAAACTTAAAGTTTTTGTGTTCCAGTTATACTCAGGTATAAGGTTTAGCATTTCGCGAGGGATGTGTGGTGTCGGATAATCTTGTTCGCTCTCCATTTTAAATATAAATATAGTTACTATAAAACAAGCTTAGTTTATAATTAAAAATAAGGTAGGTAATATAAAGTAACCGCGAGATTCTATCGGGTAAACTTTAAATTATCTAAGTAAACTAAAACTTTAAAATTTATGTGCGAGATTTTATCGCTTATATCTAAAAATTAAAATAATATTCAAAGTAAATCGTAAGAATTTATCGCGTAGATACTTCAAATGTTTAAATTAAATTGGTTTACTATTCACTTTTTGTTTAAAAAAAATCACAATAATCACTTAAATCTAACACTAGGATAAAGGATAGGAAAGGATGTAGAAGAATTTTACAACTTACATGCCAGTCTGCACCTTATTTTCGCACATTACCGGTTTTAGGTAAATTACTCCCGTTAACAAATTTATTTGGTTCGTGGATAGTCTTTTCCGGTGTTGAAACACGCGAACTGCTGCACACACGCGAACTTCAGCAACAATTTCGGATTTTACCAAGCTTCGATACTGTTTCCCGAATTTTTCGCGATGCTAGCGTACTTTTGCGAGAGTTTTTCGCGTATGATAAACAGTAGACTATCCTACCGGCTGCGCCAGTTAACTTTCCGGAGCGTGGAAATATGTTTTTAAAAACTAATGTATCGAGATTTTATCGTTGAACTACAGGACTATCTTAGGATGAATGAGCCTAGCAGAGTTTGATGCCGAACTGACTCGATCTACCACTTATTCTATACAAAAGATTATAATAATAATTGCTACATTTCACTACGGCTCCCAGGAATGACCATTTTTTGAATACGCAACGACGATTCTGCGTTGAGTAAATGAGCCAATTCTGGATCTGTGGTCTGCAATTTTGCTAGTTGCTCCAGATCCAATGGTTCACTGAGCTCATCCACGCGAGAAAGAGTGTCCACGACCGCGTTATCTTTCCCTGAGACGTGTTGAATGTCCGTTGAAAATTGGGAAATATAATCTAAGTGTCGGTATTGACGTGGACTGCAATTACCTTTTCGTTCACGAAAAGCGAAGCAAAGAGGTTTGTGGTCCGTGTATATAGTGAAATGAGTAGCTTCTACCCAATGGCGAAAATATTTAATATTTTCGTAAATGGCGAGAAGTTCTCGGTCATACGCTAAGTATTTCTTTTGAGCTGCACTTAGCTTCCGGGAGAAGAAAGCGAGGGGTTGCCAATGGCCGTCCTTCTGTTGCTGTAAGACTCCTCCTATTGCCTCTTCCGAAGCATCAGTAAAGAGTCCGAGCTTGGCTTCTGAAACCGGGTGCGCTAATAGTGCTGCCTTACACAAACTCTCCTTACACTCTTCAAAAGCCTTAATCGCGTTTCCGTTCATGACAATTGGTTGCGACGCTTTGACATTACCTGTTAACAAGGAATTCAAGGGAGATTGGATTGTAGCAGCTTGTGGTATGAATCTCCTGTAGAAATTTAACATCCCTAAGAACCGTCTCAGCTGCTTAGCTGTTCTGGGTTGAGGGAATTCCTTGATAGCCTGGACCTTACTTTCCAGAGGTTTGGTTCCATGTTGAGAAATATGGTAGCCTAGAAACGTTACTTCAGATGCGCCGAAGATACACTTAGAAGTATTGATTAGTAAACCGTAGTCTCTCATTCGGGCAAATATTTGACGGAGATGACCTTCATGTTCGGCGTGTGACCTCCAAAAAACCAAAAAATCGTCTAAATAAGGATATACAAAATCTAGGCCCCGGGTCATTTCATCAACAAACCTCTGGAAAGTTTGTCCTGCGTTGCGTAAACCAAATGTCATAAATGGAAACTCAAACAGCCCGAAGGGTGTGGTGATCGCTGTTTTAGCGATATCAGCTTCGTTAACGGGGATTTGATTATAGGCCTTGACACAATCTAAAGTAGAAAATACAGTACAACCAGAGAGCCCATGGGAAAAGTCGTGGATATGTCTTATAGGATACTTATCTGGTATCGTCCTAGCATTCAGCATCCTATAGTCTCCACAAGGCCGCCATCCCTTATCCTTCTTGGGAGCGAGGTGTAGTGGAGAAGCCCAAGGTGACTCAGAGGGACGCGCCACGCCACTAGTCAACATAGCGCTAAACTCGGCCTTGGTAATCTTCAACTTCTCCTGTGCAAACCTGCGGGGTGAAACGGAAACAGGGGGGCCTGGTGTGGTTCGTATGTGGTGAATGGTGTGGTGTTTAGGTGTGTGCGGTGCGCCAGTAGGTTTGGTAATTTCAGGAAATTCAGAAAGTAAATTATGATATTTAGAAATACCAGTCACAACCTTCACGCTTGGGACAAAGTTACTATTATTTACAATGCTAGCAATAGAAAACAATTTTGTTGTGCCATCAATAATGCGCTTATTTCGTACACCTACAAGTAAATTGTAATATGATAAAAAATCGACACCGATAATTGCTTTTGTTACATCTGCTATTACAAATTTCCACGTAAAATCTCTACGTAAATTAAGATCTATATTTAAATGAACATACCCATACGTATCTATACTAATACTGTTAGCCGCACACAACTGATAGTTTGTTTTATCACGACGTTCACGCATTGCCGATCGCGGGAAAACGCATAAGTCACTTCCAGTGTCCACTAAAAATTGCAGCTTTGATCTTCTGTCCGTAACAAAAAGTCGACTATTGGGCAACGTCGGTGGGCAATCTTCAGTCGCCATTACAGATTGCCTTGGCCGTTTCCCGATTTGTAATCACAAGGCAAAATGCATTTCTTAGCTTGACTGCCAAATTTAAAATGATACCAACATTGTGGGAATTTTCTGTAGTTGGATTGGGAACGCCTTGATGGTGTGCATTGCCTTTGCCTATCCTGGGACGCTTGCCTGTGGTAAGGGCGGGAACGACTGTGAACCTCAGCGGTAAGGGAGCTGACCTGTTTGGTAAGTGCAGCTATACTGCGCGCCATCATGTCTAATGCCGATTCCGTAACGGAGGTGCTAGTCGCTGCCACGTGGGCAGATGAAGGCGCGATATCGTGCACCCTGTCTGCTAAATCTGCCAAGTCATTGAGTGATAAACTCATCTGTGACGCGATCACTGTCTGCAGATTGTTAGGTAAACGGCTTGTCCAGATAGTCCGTAAGAAATCTTCGGGAAAGCTAGGTCCGGCGACGTGTTGCAAATGTCGTAAGAACTGAGATGGCTTACGGTCTCCAAGCTCCTCCGATTGCAAAAGTTGTTTTACTTTTCTTTCGCTGGATGTTGAAAGTCTTTTGATAAGTTCAGATTTTAACTTCTCATATTTTTCAGTGCTGGGAGGTGAAGTAATGACATCTTCGACTTCAACGGCGTACTGGCGATCGAGGTGTGACAATACATAATAGTATTTAGTACTATCATCCGTTATTCTGGACATCGCAAACTGGCCTTCAATCTGGGAAAACCATATCGTTGGTTTTTCGGGCCAAAACGGAGGTATCCTTACGCCAACTCGAAAAGTTTCCGGTGCTGGTGACATTGTATTTCCACTTTCTGCAGTGCTCGGAGCGTCTTCAAAATGATCTTGCTCTGCGTGGGCACTCGCGCCCGGCGTTTCCTTCGCGCTCATTCTAGAATGTTCGTTCGGGGTTACCAATTGTAGTGGCGCGTAGCGACTATGACGGGAGAGACAAATTATTCAATCGTTCGTTTCAAAGCACTGTTTATTAGCACACTCACAAAATTCGGAAGGAGAAGGAGCTGCGAAAGTATGTGTATGAGCACAGCAGAGTACAGTACTTAAGTAATATTTTATACTATAAATACAATGTAATGAAGCCGTGCGTATGCAGCGGGCGAGCATTCAAGCGGCGAGAGTTTTGCGTCCAGCGTGTAGATTGTGACTGATTCGAGCCCGACATCTGAATGCGCTCCGCGGCGTTTGTGGGGGGCGTGCGGCGCGGGAGACGGGCAGTGAATAGGTACCTGCGCCGGCGCCGCCCGCGAGCCGCGCGCTTACCACATCAAAATGTATATATAAAATCAAATTTAAATTTAAATATTATATTGTGTGTTGTTTGTTTGTTTGTTGCATGACATATTATTTAGACTGCTTAATATTTATAATGTTTATATTATAGTGAAGTGTGTAATAAAGTATGTAAATATTATAATATATTTATTTGAATATGTATATGTAAATAATGTATGAATGAGTGCGTGAGTGATTGAGTGATATGTTGTGTAATATATATGTGGGTTGCCCACAAGTTTCTTGCAGCCGTTCTTCTTATCAGTTAAAAGATGTCCTGAATGGCTGGTAGGGAAAAAAAAATGTTGGACTGTTCGAAAGTACTTATCTATAAGTCTATTTGAATAAATATCTTTGACTTTGACTTTGCTTATTCTCAGTTAAATTTAGTTTAATTTCTTTAACCCATATGTGCCCAGAACAATTTTTTATTTGGTTCCTTTTATGCCCCTTGAGTCGAAAACGAAACAAAAATAGAGCTTTCGTTAAAGGTCATTAATTTCTACATTTCTTTCGAAAAGTGCATCCTAACGCCATCTATATTAAGGATAAGGTACTATCTTCTAATTGTGAACGAATGTTTTGACTATTCTGAACTTTTAGGTTGGTAATTTATATGTGCAAGTTCTACCTTGATTTCGGGGTGCAAAAATCATGGCCTCGTCCCTAAAAAAGTTAGTATTTATCAAAATTACCTCAAGTTTGTAGGTTTTGCGTATTTTAGAATAAAGTTAGATATGTGTAGAATATGTTTATGTAATTGTAACGAATAATTTATTATATTCGAATACCTAAAAAGTGTTTATTTAAACCGCGTTTCGAAAACGATACATTGGGAAAATATACGGCATGCATTGTACTAAATATGCACTTTGTATTTCAGAAGGTGCCATCCGTTGACGATAAATGAATTAGTTGATATTATCAATGATTTGGATTCTGACGATGATGATGTGACGAACTTAGATATCTATATTGACCCCCCCGGTGATGGATTAGTTTCAGACTCAGATTCTGGCGATGAGACAAATGTAAGTTTTGACAATCTTTCGCGTAGATAACTTCTGGCACCTGCTGAACTGGTACTTCATGGTGTTAATGATGATGATGGGAGTGAGTCTGACGAAGGAGACGATCTTCCGCTTTCAGAGTACTAAGTTAGACGAGAGCAAACATCGGAATCTTCTTCATCGAGTCGACCACTAAGTGGGTAAAACGAGACTTACCTATTATTGACAATGAATGGATTGCACCACCTCCAAGATCAGTGGTGACCGTATCAGATGCGTCAGACCCAATCGACTTCTTCGAATTATTTTTTAGTCTCGAAGTGGTAGATCACATTACTCGTCACACAGTTATGTATGCTGTAGAAAAAGGAAATATGGCATTTACCTTGTCTGTTGATGAAATATATTGCTTCATTGGCATTTGATATTGACAGGCTATTGTCCACTTCTACGACGTCGTATGTATTGGGAGAGTAATGAGGATACTCACAATTTGTTGGTAGCTAAATCTATGCGACGAATCCGGTTCGAAGAAATTATGCGATACTTCCATTTGGCTGATAACTCAAATTTAGTTCCCGGTCAAAGTGCGCCCTTTGTGTGACATGCTTGATAAAAAGTTTTTACAATATGCAATAATTGAAAAAGATATTAGCATAGACGAATCTATGATCCCCTACTGTGGGAGGCATGGCTGTAAACAGTACATAAAGTAAAACCTATTCGATTCGGATTCAAAACATGGATAGCAGCTTTGCGACTAGGATACTGCTTACAAACTGATCTTTACCAAGGTAAATCTGAAAGAGTCAGGACCGGATTAGGCCAACATGTAGTACAAAAACTTAAGACTGAGATCAAAGCTGTCTACGAAGATATAAATTTCTCTGTTTATATCGACAATTTTTTCACAGTGTTACCCCTGATTACTGAAATGAAGGAACAAAATGTTCTAGTGACGGGAACAGTACGAAACAACAGAATTGAGAAGTGTCCATTGAAAGATGTCAAATTATGCAAAAAAGAACAGAGAGGCTATCACGATAGTCGGCTGGATCAAAACAATGGTATTTGTGCAGTACGCTGGCACGACAACAGTGTCGTGACATTGTGATCCAGTGAGTACGGAACAGCACCTCTGTGAACAGCAAGAAGGTACTCAGCTGCGCAAAAAGCAAGAGTCGAAGCCACAACCTAACGTCGTACATCAATATAATCGCTTCATGGGTGGAGTGGATCGTTTCGATGCTAATGTTGGAACCTACAGAATTGCAATTAGAGGCAAAAAGTGGTATACTCCAATAATTTTCTGGCTTATTGATGTGGCTGTAAATAATGCAACACTCATCGCACGAGAAGTCCTCAACGATGTAGACACGCTAGAATTTCGTCGGAGTATTGCACGAACATTACTCCAAAAGTATGGCATTGATAAGCGGTCCTTCTAAAAGGATTTTTAGCACTGTTCCTCCCTCAGTGCGAAAATGTAATGCTGAGCACATGATCGGCAGAGCACCAAGCCGCCTCCGTTGTGCATATTGCAAAAGCCTAACCGTAACTTCGTGTCAAAAGTGTCAGGTTAACTTACATGCTAAATGTTTTATTGCATGTCATTCCTACATTTTTAGTGTTTCTTAAATTCCTAAATAAGTGTTCTCCGATTTCTAATGTATTTTTTTATATGATTATAATTATTTCATAATAAATAAATAGACTTAATAAAGTGTCGTTATTTATTTACTCACAGTAATATACATACATGGAAGTGCCCACTGTTTCGTTTTCGATCAATTAAAAAAAAGGTACTTATCCGATACCGGTGTTCATGAAACTGGTTAAAATGTAAATAAAGACCCCGTAGCACAAACATATCCAAAAACTACAAGAATCGGAAGACCAAAATAGTTTTGGGCATAAGGGGGACCGTTTTGTTTTTTGAATCAAGAGGCATATATGGAATAGAATAGAATAGAATAGAAAATTGTTTATTTTGTTGCAACACACATAGATACATCTGGTATTTTAGACATCATATAAATAGGTAACATATTTTTATAATCACTTCGTCAGACGTAGTGCGGATGCCTCTATGTGCAGCAGCAAAACAGGGTCTAGGCTCGATGTGGTATTTTCGCTCGTGGGATGAGCGAAACATCGATTTTCAGCCCTCGCCCTATTGATGGGTGGGCGGGAAATGGTGAAAATGACGCACTTAAAAAAACAAAAAGTATAAAGTCTTAAAAATATATATATTGGAAGGGAAAGGATTGCGCGGAAGATGGGTTAATTGCATCGGTCTGATTACGTATGTTTGCACAATGAATGGCTTAAGTTTAGTTTCAAATTGTTTTATAAGTATTAACGGTTCTACGTAGTGTCGTACTTTTTCAACGGTGATGGCAGTTTTCTCAATCCCATTTTTAGTGTATGAATTTTTGATTTTTCCAGGCCCAATATAAAACTTTTTCCGAGTTATCAATTTCTTGGTATATGACAAGTCTGTTTTTACAGGTAGTACACTTTCTTTGTAGACATTCCAAGTTATGAATGTCGCAACATTGCTCTTAATAACGTCCGTTGTCCAATTTTCTTTTATGATATGATTATTTTATATAACAATAGCAGATCCATGTTTTCGTGTTTTTCACACAAGCAAGTGTTGCGCATATTTATTTTTGGTTGCAGCACCCAAAAAGGTTGTATCCGTCATTAAACGTTTCTGTTTCTTTGTTCCATTTCTTGTTATTTTGTTCTTTTTGCCTGGACACATGCTTGAATTTTCGTCGTCTTTATAAAATTTTAGTACAATTTGGCGGATTTGAGTTTGTTTAGGGTTACTAGTATCGCTCTTATCATTCAAAACTATCGCGGACTGTTTTTCTTGTCTTTGATTGGTGACTCTATCTTTTACTTTCTGAATAAGTCTTTCAAACCGTTTTTATATAAGTTCCTTTCGCGGGAAACTTGAGCTAGTTTTTTTTGTAACGCAATGAGCTCGGAGTGTTTAGATTATTGGAATCTACGGAATTTTTGTTGCAAATCACGTTGAAATTTTAAAATTGCAATAGAAGAGCTTGAAGCTAGACTATTAGGACGCGATGTAGAATCTATACTGCTAGTTTCGGTGATCCTGGGTGTGTCTGTTGTGGACTACTTGTAGCCAAAAAATTAGAGCTATTTGCTACTTGATTATATATGTAAGAGGAGTCATCGGCATGTTGTCATTAGGAGCTACTTGAGATATCCCAAAAAACGTTTCATGTGACTTCATTCTTGGTGTTTCAGCATATTCTACCTCATAAGTCACATTTGGACGTGTATTCTTAAGAAGAATTGCTTTATTTTTTTAATAAGAAGCAAGTGCACTCACAAGTTTTTCTTGCGAAGACTGCGACGCTTTTGCGCAGTCATTGCACTTCGAGGAACAACCAGTCCTGCAGCCTTCTTTTTAAGATATCGTTTTCTTTCTTTTCTTAGATACTCCTCTCGTAATACAGGGTCGCTTCTTAATTTTTGATTAAGAAGCGATTCTCTCCTCTTCAGATAATTTTGGTTTAGGCATCTTGGCATCCTAAAAATAAACAATCCATTGTGCGTGGGTGTATATACGTGTGATGGAGTACCAAATGTTACATCGTTTTGTAAGGTTAACATGTAAACATCTTTTTGTAGTCGATTGTACAGTAAAAAACTCATCAAGTATATCCTTAAGTCTTTTATCGCATTGCAGAGGGTTAAATTGACGAGTCCTGTACTGTCAGTATTCGGTAGTAGTACTATGTTTTCTTTACCTAATCATACCATGGCGATGAAAACGTAAGTCACGGAAATGAAACACCTGGCAACGGCAATCAAACTAAATTGTTTTACAAGGTATGGTAATGAAATTTATTTCACTGCCGTGTTTTTTTTTTCATTGCCATAGCAACCACGGCAATGAGAGCACGGCGATGAAAATCCAGGCAAAAATATAAATAAGAAAAAATCTATTAATTATTTAGAAGTAATAAACACCTAATCCGTGTAGTGTCGGCCTAGAATAGCACTACCCCCTCTCATCCCGTGGGTGTCGTAAAAGGCGACTAAGGGACTCAGCCTTCAGGAGACGGGCAGCAGCGTCACCTACAAACTTGGCCATACTGCGATCGCCAACCCGCCTGCCAAGCGTGGCGATTATGGCAAACCCCCCCAATTAAAATGGACAGGCACAAAAAACATCGGCCCCCAGTTCCCGGCAGCTCTGCATTTTCCTAGCTACGGTAGCGGCTATGGTCACGGCAGGGCAGGGGGTGCTAAGAATCCCCGGGCTACGGAAGGCTATCAACAACGACGACCTCTGCACCTGGCAACGTACAACACGCGCACACTGAGGACTGACGCGAAGCTAACCGAGTTGGAAGAAGTTATCAGCAGGTTACACTGGGACATTATAAGGTTGTCTGAAGTCCGAAGAGAGGGTGAGGACTCGATAATTCTTGACTCCGGTAACCTGCTGTACTACCGGGAGGGCGACCAACAGTCCATAGGTGGTGTCGGTTTCATCGTCCACAAGTCCCTTGTCAACAACGTAATCACCATCGGAAGTGTGTCGACCAGGGTAGCGTACCTGATACTCAGAATATCCAAACGGTATTCGTTGAATGTCATACAGGTCTACGCTCCGACCTCGACGCACCAAGATGACGAAGTGGAGGCTATGTATGAGGACATCTGTAGAGCCATGCATAGCTACAAAACCCACTACACCGTTGTGATGGGGGACTTCAATGCGAAGTTGGGGAAACGTTGCGGTAATGAGTTGAGAGTGGGGCAATATGGAGTTGGAGAACGGAATGCCAGAGGCCAGATGCTGGCCGACTTCATGGAGAGGGAGGAGCTCTTTATGATGAACTCCTTTTTCAAAAAGCCGGAAAGCCGAAAGTGGACCTGGATCAGTCCGGACGGTACAATAAAAAATGAGATAGATTTTATCATGTCTACGAGGAAGCAGATATTCAATGATGTCACCGTGATCAACACCGTCAAGACGGGGAGCGATCACCGACTAGTACGTGGCACATTGAACATCAACGTAAAGCTGGAAAGATCGAGACTGTTAAAATCTACGCTCCGACCATTACCGGCCAATATCCAAAACCCCGAGAGTTTTCAACTCGAACTCCAAAACCGCTTCGAAGCCCTTGAGAACAGCATAGATGTGGACGATCTACACAACATGCTGGTGGACACTGTCCGTATGGTAGGGTCTAGGTTCTTTAAGACCCGCCGTACCAAGTTAAAGAAACTCTCCGACCACACACTCCTACTCATGGATCAGAGACGTGAAATGAGGCTTCAGAACTCAGCGGATGCTCATCGCTATCGGCAACTAAATAGGCAGATCTCTAAGTCTTTGACAAGCGACCTTCGCCAATTTAATACGAACTGTATTAAAGAGGCTATCGAGCGTAACAAAGGCTCCAAAGTGTTCGCGAGAGATCTGTCTATTGGGCAAAGCCAGATGACGAAGCTGAAAACTGACGACGGTCGCATCATTTCTACGAAACCTGAAATCCTGAGGGAGATCGAGAGTTTCTATGGGCAGTTATATTCCACGCAGACACCTGTTGAAAGCAAGGCTAAAGACCCCAGAGCCAAGCTTACCCGACACTTCACCGAAGATATCCCGGACGTCAGCCTGTACGAGATTAGTATGGCTCTCAAGCAACTGTCCGTCCGTCGAACCAGATCGTCGGCCCCCCACAAGGTGGACCGACGATCTGGTGAAGGTCGCGGGAAGCCGCTGGATGCGGGCAGCGCAGGACCGATCGTCGTGGAGATCCTTGGGGGAGGCCTATACCCAGCAGTGGGTGTCATGTGGCTGAGACGACGAATAAACACCTCACCATTAAACATAAGATAAATGGTGTTCTACCGAATGCTTAATCAAGATGACAAACTTATTCAAATAAAAGTTATACCTATCCACGGCGATGAATCAAAAAATAGCAGCTTTCATACTATAGGGGCACAATTTCAAAAACATGATTGTTGGGAAAACGCATTTAAAGATTTTTAAGCCCCTGTATTTTCACAAAATCGGTTATAAATAAATTAAACTATTAATAGTAATATCATAAAACTTCATAAGAGTATGTCCATTAAGCATGAATTATTTATCGCATATTAAATTTATCCTAGCACTATTAAAATTGATATAAAAAGCGTTTATTAATCAACAACGTTTAGTTGTGCCCTTATATCATAAAATAAACTATGTCCCTTAAGGACATTGTTTAGACTTGAGCCTATATATTACTAACTGATGGATATACTTATTAAATCTATTTGGAAATGGATCTCTGTATTAGTAAACTATTTAAATAAAATCATTATTAGTTACTTATATTATATCTTTGAAATTAAGTAATACTCATCAAAATTAATTAAAAAGTATTTATTGCGAGAATACAAATTTGAACATATTTTTTATAATATTGGTGCCTCCATACACGGACTAGTAGTAGGTAGTCAAAACAGTAGCAAAATATTCTTAATTATTGTGTGGAGACAACAAGTAATTACTCTAATCAATAAATTATTAACAGATAATGCCTATGTAATAGTGTTTTACTGGCGTTTGCTCTTCATGTATTTAATTTTTATAAATGCAACAAAAATAACACAATTAGAGAATTAATTACTACTCGCTAATCAACAGAATTTATATCAGTTCTCTCTTAATTAACTACAAAACATTTAGGTATGACAATTGATAACCCGCAACATAGACAATTCGAAAATACTAAGTATAATAATGTATATAAATGAGATAATACACATCAAGGTGACGTGTGGACAAACACGGTAATTAAATATTTTGAGGTTTGATTTATTTTTTGAAGCACCTATTACTCCTATTAATAAAATATATAGTGCTACACATAGTCACTATTTCACCTAACCATAAAATTTTTTAGAACATTATAACTATGTTTTAAGTACCAATTACATCAATGCCACGCAATTTTTGGTCTCGTGAAATTCACCTTTGATGCATTTGATGCAACGTGCTTTCTTCTATTTCAAAGAAGATTTCGCACCAAAAATCTTTTCCTTTTCTTTTGTTTCGACGAAATAAATCTCTTTTTTACCAAAACACAAAGAACAAGCATTTCACGACACAACTGTTGATCCATAGCGTACGCGCTGTCGGTGCCACCTTCTGCAAACAACTGCCAATGAAATAAATGCCATTTGAAACGACCACGCATTTTGTAGCGCTGACTGGAACGACTAGTTAGTAGTTTAAGGTCAAATAGCTATTCAAATATTATTATTTTAAGCTTATATAGGTGTTACGAGATCACGTAGTAGGAGTTTCGCCAAGTTAGCAAGCGCATTGGACAACAGTGCACACGGCCCTATATGCTGAATATTTTTATTTATTTATTTATTTATTTATTTATTACACGTATACAATTACCATTACAGGATATTTTCCCTACGGTAAAGTAGCATCACAACAGACAATTTTTTTGATTTTTATAACATATAATGTATAAAGCCGATCTTGTGAATTCACTCATAGTGCACGAGAAAATGTCTATAATTTCTGCAAGTAGATTCAGTGTACGCAATGCCCGCGACCAAGGCGACTTGTTCAATAAGTGAGTTCTGCCAGACGGCACCACCAACAACCTTGGCTTTCGACGTCTACCTACGTAGTTATTTGGAACACACAAATATAAAGTGGCAAGTAACTCCGGGTTACATATTTTAGCGTTTATTAAACAAAAAATGTTTTTTACCAGTGCAAGTTTTCTCCTCACACTTAGCTCATTATAGCCCACCATGCCCAAGATGAACAAAGTGGGATACATAAGTGGGTAAAAAGGATACACACCATACTGCTTAAAATATAAAAATCGTAGAAACTTCTTTTGTATCTTCTCTATCATTAAGACATATTTATCTTCGTACGGGGTCCATATTACGGCGTTAGTCTCTAATTGACTTATGACCAAAGCGTTGTACAAGGCTATTACTGCTTTAACGTTACTGAAACCACTGGCCGTGCGCAGAATGAAACCCAGGTTGCGAAATGCCTTCTTACAAACACCAGTAATGTACTCCCGGAACGAAAGTGTACTCGTCAATTGAACGCCAAGATCACGGACTTCCGACACACGTCTCATGGGGACGTTGTCAAGTTTATAATCGTAAAGAATGGGAGATTGTACACGCGTGAAAGAAATGATTGTACACTTGGATGTGTTAAAACGTAATTTGTTTACCTTACCCCATGCCACTACTCTGTCTATATCTGCTTGTAGAAGCTCAGCGTCCGATATACTTTTAATAGGCAAATATAGTTTTAAGTCATCCGCAAAAAGTAGACACTTGGCATGTTTAATGACACGCGGGAGGTCATTAATCATTATCAAAAATTGCAATGGACCAATATTCGAGCCCTGACTAACCCCAGTCTTAGTCATATAAGGGTCTGACCTGTAACCAGCATAATCCACATACTGACGTCTGTCTCTTAGATAGCTAGCGATCAGCTTCAGTAAGTGTGGAGTACAACCGACGGACGCCAACTTGCACAGCAAGATATCATTGTCAACCAAGGCAAAGGCTTTTTGGAAGTCGAAATAAGCAGCATCCACCTGGCCTCCTTTGTCAACCACCGGTGTTATGTGTGACATAAAGCAGAGTAAGTTACTGGTTGTACTACGCTTTGCTATGAAACCATGCTGCTCATCAGACAATTGATATTTTAATTGTGATATTAAAATATTGTACAGTGCAGACTCAAATATCTTAGCTGGAATTGAGAGCACCGCCACCGGCCTATAACCTGTTACGTCAGTGCCAGCTTTACCCTTTGGAACTGGTATAACCCTGGTAATCTTCCAACAATCCGGAACACACTGCGCTCGCACACACAAATTAAATATATGGAGAAGTGGCTGACTTAATACCATTCGACAGTCCCTGAATATAAAAGCTGGTATACCATCAGGTCCCGCAGATTTTTTTGGTTTGACCTTCGCTATGGCATCCATAACATCAGAGATTTGCACTTCATTCATATGGATACGTGCTGCACAGTAAATGGTGCCAGCTGATCTCACCGCCGCGTCCACGTCGAGCTCTGCTGCATTCTTCCCATAAACGGAAAGAAAATAATTAGCAAATTCCACCGCGCTTTCACTTTTTGATAGTATTTTCCCGTTCTTAACAATTTTATTTACATTACCATGATCCTTTTTTGATTTTACAAAGTTCCAAAAAGACTTTGGATCCTGTGACAGATTATGTTCGACCCGAACAGTGTATTGATGGTAAGTTAACTTAATTAATCTTTTCACTTTTGCTCTGCATTCCGAAAAACGTTTGTAATCAATTTCATTTTGACTAGATTTATATGTCTTATGAAGTCTATCCTTATAATTTATTTCACGTATTAATTCCGATGTGTACCATTCTGGATAAATATTTAGATTCCGCTCAGATTTTCCTACCTTTCTCGGATAGTACTATCAAATATGGCCCTTAAAGTATTATTAAAAAAATCTACAGCGCAATCCAAATCATCTAATTCATAAAGTTCAGTCCAATCAATAGTAGCTAAATTATGATATAACGTCGAGAAATCGGCTTTAATAAAAGTTCCATTGCGGTAATGAACAATAGTCGTCAGCTGTTTTTTGTATAACTGTGGCATGGGCAACGCAGGGGGGCGGGACGCGTCTGCGGACACTGATCGCGAGCCCAGCCGCAGTGTGACTGTGATGTCGAGCGGCGGGTGATGCGCGTCCGGCGCTACCAGTCCCTCCGCTGCGGCGCGCACGAGTACACTGTCCTCGCTGCTAAATGTACTTAAAACCAGATCCAAGTGGCGGCCGTTGTGATTAGCAATG
Source organism: Chrysoteuchia culmella (assembly GCA_910589605.1). NCBI lineage: Eukaryota > Metazoa > Arthropoda > Insecta > Lepidoptera > Crambidae > Chrysoteuchia > Chrysoteuchia culmella. Next base: position 3,806,427 of record OU342663.1, read on the forward strand.
TGATTACTTTGAGTGAATTCACAAAACGACCTAAAATATTCATAATAATTACAAATACTAGCAGGACAAGAGTGCAAGTTAAAATCACCAATAACTAATACACTGTTATTTTTAAGACATAATTGTTCAATTGTATGAAACATTAACATATAATCACATTCCTTACTTTTTGGAGGAATATAAACGACACAACATAAAAACAGAAACCTATTATGAAAAAAGACTTTAGCACAGACTAATTCGAAGATACAATTATTAATATTTACTTCGTCCGGTAGTGGTACTCGTCGTAACTCGTATTGTGGTGTGGCCACGAGAAGCGCGCCGCCTTGTTTACGGCCGTCAGTTCTGTCACAACGTACAATTTGGTAACCAATGGGTACCAGCTCCGAGTCTTGAATTGATGAATTGCAACCAGTCTCAGTTATCGCGAATAAGTCGGCATTCCATCCTACAATGCTCGTGTAAAAATCCTGTAATTTCGTCCGTAATCCCCTTGTGTTTTGGTAGAAGATTTCAATTACTTTGTGCTTGCGTTCTTGGTTTTTCAGCTGACCTCCGAAACCACACCCACTCACTAAACTCAGCATTTAGTGGCCAAATATCGGGTTGACACAATTTTTTAAATTTACTTTCTGGTACCCCGATTATAAACGAAGAGTAATCACGTTCAGTTTTATGTCTTATTTTTTCTACCTTAACTGATATGTCAGATCCGCATATACTCTTGACATAATTCTCTAGACACTCCGCGGATGTATCTTTTTTCAGACGCCACACATGTAAATGCTTTTTCCGTTCGGTAGCTTGAATATCTAAAATACAAGCGTTTCCTCCTTTCCTTATTTCTTTCGAAACAAACTTATTTTTATTTCTATCGACCGTTCTCCACTCATTATGATCATTAGTAAGTGTCCCAACATTTTCCTTAGCTTTAACATTTACTTTATTTGTGTCAATCGCCATCTCACTACGCGGCAGTGTCGCGCGTTTCGTGGCCTCACTTTTAGTTGCTCGAACACTTTTGTCTGTGTTACCCACATCGACTTTTTCTTTCACAATATTAGCAAATGTTGGTTTTTGCGCCGTTTCGTTTTGGGCCTGAACCTTAGTTTCACAGATATTATTTTGCATCATATTGATCTCAGAAAGGCGGTCATTACTATGGTCATTTCTGTTAAGTTAAATTTTTAATTGTTGTTCAAGTACGTCCGCTTTCTTATCTTAGCCTTTTCTTGTACCACATTCAGGGTTTCTCGTAAAACACATAGCTCGGATTCATTGCGAAACAGTAACTCCTCCATCTTTCTAAGCTGTTCCGCTTGTTTTTCAAAACGAGTAAACATTTCATAGCGAAACTCACGAAACTCAGATAACAGTAATTTATCTTCTGAATCGTTATCAGTTGTAATATCTAAATTCATCTTGTTATTATTACTTCCACGTAACATTGTGATATTCGTAGATGGCGTAAAAGTTCTATTAAAAACCAATGGATTAGTTCGTACTGGCGTTTCAGAATTACCTGTTTTCGGGTTTGAACAAAGGCACTCCGGACAAATCCAGTTCTCCTTTTCTTCTTTTGATAAAGAATCAAATTTCCCTTGTGCAATCCCGAGACACTTCAAATCATAGATTTTCTTGCATGACGAATTTGAACACTCCATAAACAAGATATTAAATATAACGGCGTCACAGCCACTACACTTTGTAACCATTATTAGTCACTAATTTTATCATAGCATACAGTAAATATTACTATTTGGTTAATAAACACTAAGCGTTCTTAAAACACGTCCGTACGGTAGCGAGTTGCGGGTAGTTTTTAAAGAATAGGCGTTACATCGTTCATCGGCCGCTCCAATTGACGCAAATGGCGGAAACTGCTGACACCGCACCTCGTGGTACCATCGCGGCGGGCTACGTGACCGGACGACTCGGCCACTTTGATTCCAACTTCGATCGGGTCGACACTTAGCAATAATTTTCTTATTGTAATTTTTATATACATCAATTACATTATTTTATGAAATTAAATCGGTTTTTTTTTAGTCTTTCGGCCGTGGCTAACGTAATTTAGGTGTTTCCAGCCTGCAAAAATGTTTTGTTATTTATGCTACTGTATACTTTTATTTTTAAGTTATACCTTGTATTCAACGTTATGAAGTAAAGAATTTCCAAAACAAAACAAAACTATATATGCCTCGGCGGAAATGGCAATTGCCTGTCTCGTATTCATACTCGACCTGCAATTGCATATTTCACGACCTTTGCAATAATGTACTATTCTCATACACTTTTGTTGAAGAAAAAAGTATCAGCGATCACATACCTTAACTATAAGATATAACAAATAAAATTATGGAGCCGGGTCAGGAAGTAAGTGACAAAATGTAGATGTCAAAAATAATTATGTCACTGCCAGAACAATACAATCATCTACATCCATCTTATCTAAGTCTGACGCCATAACAACTATGTTTTCAGCATTGTTGTGTTCCGGCAGATAGAGATAAGATAGCCAGTTCCTCAGTGATTGAGGACTCCGGGAGAGGCTCGCTTCCATCTTCAGCCTTATCGATACTTAACATTAGGTATGATAAAGGCTAAGAGTCTCCCCGTCGGTCATAAAAAAAATAATAAAAAAAATACTCAGTGTCAAAAATCAGATTAAACTAATCAGAAAAAAAAAACATTTTATCAGTGTCGGTGCACGGTTGTTGATAGCAGAAGAGAGGCTCAAAGGAAAAAAATCAGATTAAACTAATCAGAAAAAAATTAAACTAAAAGAAAAAGAAAAGCAAATTGTGTTGGAAGAAAAGAAGTTCTAATTGAGCGGTAAGCTATGAAGCCTTAAGGGCCCATACAAAGCTAGAAGAAATAAGGATTTCCCCCGCGCGTCCCGCACCCTATGCCGCTGTCGACTAGCTCCGCGCGTGTCGTTATGCAGGCCGAGAACAAAGTTCGCTTGAGTTTACGTGCACAGTGTAATGAAGAAAACAGAGACAAGTGTCGCATGTACACATACTTAATGCATTCAAATAGATATTCCTGGTGAGTACTGTTTATTGTTTATTTTATAAATTACGTTTTTTAATAATATTTATAATGTTTTTTCTGTTTCAGATTGGCAACAGTGTAGCGCGATTAAAAACAGGAGACGAGTACTTTTTATTATGGTAATCCTTAGGTAACCTGAGGATTAATAATAAACATACAAGTAATAAATATATAAAAAATGTGCGACATTACATTTTGTATTATAATGTGGTTTGGTGAACCTCCCGCATTATTATTCGTTTTACATATGTTAATAACCATCTTGGGATCCATTGGTCTGTATGCCTAGTGTGAGTTTTGTTTGCTTACGTGAAATGTATATGAAAAAAACGCAATTTACACGTTCTGACAGGGGTTCAGTACGTCTCTCAATTATAATTATAGTAATTAATACTCTCAACACCAACATCCTTTTCTTATTAATTCTTGATTTTAGTATAGAAATGCAAAAAAATATATTATAATATACCCAAAACCCATGTAAGATGGAAGCGTGAAAAATAATAAACTATTCAACAAGCAACCAATTTTTTATTTACATTTTCTTAAGTTTAGCTTCAATACTCATTGATATTGCTCCTTTTCGTTTATTTTTGCTTACATTTACTAGCGGACTGCTTAAGGTGGTACGACTTCCATACTGACAAACATTGCACATTAATTGGTTCATCATACATTAATAATTCATAAATACATGTGCAACTAACACGTTTTAGTTATTTGTTAGCGCGAAATTATTAAAAAAATGTACTTTCATACATGAGGTATATAAATGCGATGAGTCACACACACATACATAGAATTATTGAAATTATAAGATGTTAGGTTTTTCGTGATTTATGTATGAAAGTACATTTTTTTTATTATTTCACGCAAACAAATAACTGAAACGAGTTAGTTGCGCATGTATTTATGAATTATTAAGGTATGATGAACTAATCAATGTGCAATGTTTGTTTGTATGGAAGTCGTACCACCTTAACTTAATATTTCGAGTCTGACGAGGATTCACTAATTCTGGCAAAACATGTTGCATATAAAAGTCTTTTAGTTTCGGTAGCAAAGGTCTCCCAAAATTTGTCGTCTCTTTCAATTTTAACAAAACAATAAGGGTATTTTTAAAAACCTTTTGTAATGACAACATTCGCCATCCGTATTTTTTTCTTGCAACGTCAGATCAAAATTGGACATTGAACTACTTCTATGCTCAGATCTGAAAAAGAGACAATAACATGTATTTGTGTCTAACAATAAAAACATGTAGGGTTGTATAATGTCTTCGACAATATAAGTACTATTAATTTTACAAGCTTATCTTCTTTTAAATTTCCATGGTTATTGAAGTTACTAGAATAAACTAGGACTGGATTTACACCATGTACCTGTTTATATTTGAGACTCCGATATTTGCATGCGCCATGGTCACGGAAGAACTGTTGATTGTTGCGGGTTGATGTTATGCGGGCACACGATTAGATCTACCTTCCGTCTAAGTCTAAGTCTTTTATTACGCTCGATACTGGTACCACTGTCTGCAAACTTACTTACATTTTAGCCCTCACATTGTCATTATCTAAATGTTGTTGCTGCTCATCATTAATGAAAGTAGAAGTAACATCAGGAATTATGTTTGTAAGATCTGCCAATACGATTCAAAAAAACCGAAAAATAATACATTTTATAACTGTTTTGTTTTGTCATGCACCAAAGCACTTTTAAGGTATTGGGTATTTTAAGATACCTTTTGGGACTAATACATTCGACATTCGTAGCTTCCTGCACCGTCATATCAGAATTGAACATTGAGCTACCTGTTACAATGCTGTTACTACTAGACTCGGCTCTGAAATAAAAACCGGAAACAGGTACAGCCCTAGGAAATAAAGAAAAGAAATTCTGATCATTCCGTCTTAATAATTCCGTCATCTAAACTTTGCATTACTATAAGTAAGTGCCAAGCAATATTTTGGTTCCTCGATGTGACCAATGAGGTACCAAATTGGTCTTGTTCGGAACTTACATAGAATATAATACAGGCGCGGATCCAGGATTTGTTTGAGGGGGGGGGGGGGGGGATTTGGTTCAGGGAGGTTATATCATAATTGCAAACATTTTGCTTAAAAACTTTGCGTAAAACTGTGTGCCGGGGGGAGGGGGGCAATGGCTATTGTCCCCCCCCCCTTTTGTTTGTGCCTGAAACTAAAAAAAGTATACTATGTATTTACTTATAATAAATTACTACTTTTATCTAAAAAGTACAGTCAAATAATATCTTTAATCAATTTCAAACATTTAAATTGGCACTGATTTCTGACAGATATTTGACAGTTATGTATCTTAATATGCTGCTCTTTGAATACTTGTCTACTTTCTACAAATTTCTACAAAAGCTTATTTTTTATCTCTGTTTGCTATAATAACCTATACCTAGGTTATGATTAACAAATAGACTTTTTAAATAATCTACGTGCGAAATCGTCGCGGAGCGTAAGGCAAGCGCAGTCCACACGTCTCAATGGAGCACTCACGACTGAAGAGCGAGGAGCGAATCAGACAGAAATACGGTGAAATAACGCATGCGATAGAGATGCAAACACTGGTGTCTGTTTTAAAAACATCAACGTAAGCGACATTATCGTTTTTAATTTATTATTAATGAACTATTTAAAATTTTGAAAAACTGTCAATCACAATACTAGAGAACTAGCTAAGGTATTTTTTAATAATAGCGGTTGGCACAGCATTGAAAAACTACAAAATTGGAAGTAACTTTACGATTTTTTTCTATCGAGAAAAGTTTTAGCAATCATGATTCTGTCAATCACATAACTGAGTACTATAGTCTACTTTCTACAGTATTTTTTTGGGGCCGATAAATCTAGTAATACTATGTGAAATCCTTGATCAAAAATGTGTATTTGGCTTTGTATGGCCCCTTAAATTAGTTTCTATGTTCTATTCTAGTTTTTCGCCATTATTGCTTGAAATTGTAAAAAAAATCTCAAAAATTTTCAATAATTCGTCTTAGATTTTAAAATCATTCTTATTTCTGACTGCAGTACTTCGTGTAATCCATTAACTTCAATATAATTAACGAAATTTATTCTGAATTTGTTTACGTTTGTGCTATATTTGTAAAGGATAATTAAAAGTAATTATACGAGCATCGCGTAGAAGATGATTACCTTGCCACACTGTTTAAAGCAACTTTAAAAATATATATATATATAGTATGGTCCAAAAAGTAACGTATATTTTTTTTTATTTTATTCATCACACTTGGGGCCCAAGTCTGCTAAATAAAAATACACCAATGGAGTCTCAATAGAGTGTCGATAGTGTCTCAGTTGAATGATTTTTGGCAAAACTCGCAAAATCTTACGAAAGAATGTTAACGCATTTGGGTGAATATCAACATATGCAGTTTTTTGTAAGTTTTGGTGGCGCTTTCTGTTTTTATGTTTTCGCAAGAAATAATCTAATAATATTTAATATCTAGGAAAATAGTTTGAAATTTTCTTATTTTGCCAAAAATATTCTCAACAGTTAATGTTATATTAATATCCGAAGTTTGAGGTTGCCACCAAAACTGAACTTTGCCCACCTAATCTGAAATTACGCCACCGATACGTAATTTTGTCCACAAAAACTTACCTATTTGTTTGACAAAAATAAGTAATACGAAATGTTGAAACCTCTTAGCAATAAATAATTACCAGGCACTTATATTATAGTATTTATTATCAGTCTCCAAATTAACAAATTTCTGAGATCGGTAAATCACCTTTACAGACTAAAAGAGTCTAAAATTAAAACGAAATATTTTAGCAACATAACACTTCTTGAATTAAGATGAAGTAAAAAAATAATTAACACTAAGAAAATGCTATAGGTAGATGAGCCAACAAATAAATAAAAATTATGTCATCTTTTAAAATATTAACATGACAAACATAAACAAAATATTTCTAAAGATTAATAACAAAGTATGAAACTAAACCACAGATATTGTCTGTTATAAAATTATAAATTGTAACATCAATTTATAGTTTTAAAAAAAGAACCTAGAAAATATTAAATTCGGAGTCAGTGTCGTCATCAGATTGTTTTGAGTGGTTTTCCATAACTTCCATTTTTTCCTGAGCTTTAGACATCTGAACTTCTTCTAATTTGGACGAAGCAATATTTTCAAAAAATTAACAAGAAGGAACTGCGTCAGATTCCACATCATTGTCGTATTAGGATAACAAACTTGAATTAAAGTTTTCTTGACCACCCGATGTTACATCGTTTGAAGTGATTGTGCATGGTTTTGCTTTTTTATTTAAATTCAACACAAAATCCTCGGATGCTCTGAAACGCTTCACATTACTTTGTTGTATGTCAACTGCCAACCGTCTGACAACACTCCCCGGAAATAAGGATCTACTCGATTTATTTATTTTTTGGTGCGACTATCTTGACAGTTTGACCAGTCTCTGTGTTTGAACTGAGAAACGGTTCATACGAAATCGGATTGACAAGTTGTGGATAGTTATTGATATGAATATCCTTGAGACCATTAGACAAATTGTAAAAACCTAAATGACCAACATGTGGGCATTCTATCCAATTATTTAAGCATTGAGATTCAACACATGATAAAGCACGCCGTGCTATCACAAGAGGCAAATTCTGTGTCCAAATAACTTGGTGGATCTTCATTGTGCCTGGAAATAGTTTTAATGTATTTGGTATTAGCCAGTTCTTTTCAGTAATCTCATAGTCTTCAACTTTAGCGATTTTAACTGCCTTTACTGAAGTTTCACGGTATTGTACGAGGGAGTCGATGGTAATAATATAATTTCCGTATGCCACCAATTTGTCCGCTGTTCTCTTCAGTACCCCACCAACTCCATTGGGAGCACCTTTCCCATGGCCACATTCACAATAGTGCCAAGCAACGTAGGTGATGCCTGGACAGTAAGCTCGTAATTGCGAAATAATATAAAATATTTTTTTATTTCTATATTGCGCTGAAGGCGAATCGGAAACGATATGTAGCGTAGTTAATTGGGGTGCAACTTCTCCATACTTAGTCGAATAGTTTTCGCTGTAGTCTATATGGAACAAACATTGATTTTCTGACATTTTCTTTGATGTGATTAATACTTTTATATTGATTTTTTATGTGACCACAGTGAATAAGAAAATGTGTCAGCATTTTTTCTAATATATTAATCACTTTTAGAGGTTTTTCTAGATGTCTTACTTTTTCTACAGCTTTTGCAATAACTGGTTTATTATTCTTTACGTATGTCTTAGAAACTTTTTCTCATATCCAATAGATCATATTTGAATTGTCAAATTCTCTGTAAAATACTTGTCTATTTTTACAAATCTCACATTGTCTCATAAGACATTTCACATTTCCTTTGTCACAGCATAAGCTCTCTAATATGTCAGATACAGAATTTTCATTTATAATCTTGTACTTTTTTAATGCGGCAATTATAAGTTCCATATTGGCGTGAACTTGGCAAAGGCATGTATTACGAGTGTTCAAGGTCTGGTTGCCTAATCCAAAATGGTCTCATTCTACAGAATGTCGTGTAACTTACTGGGGGCCTTCCTGATAATATGTACTTAGCATGCAATTTTTTTAATGAGTCTGTCAAATATATCTTTTGCTTTTTTTGTTTAAATTTTGTAATTACATCATTTTTCCCAGGGCAAACTCTGATATTTTCATCATTCTCAAGGAAATTAATTACAGCATTCCGTAATCGTTCATCGCTTTTTACTCTGGTGGCCATTGTTATTTTGTACGGATCCCCAGGAATACTCAATAAATCAGGTTTTTGCCTTTGAATTTTAATAAGTTTTTCGGCTCTTTTCCTATAAGTGTCCTTCTCTTTCCTCAGTTTCAATTTGGTCTCTTTGGCTTTTTTATATTTATATTGTTTGAATTTTCTTGTAACTTGACTCGAAGAAATAGATGAATTTGAACTATTACAATCAGATGAAGACCTAGCAGCAGAACTCACTCTGCTGACAGATGGTGACAATAAAGGTAAGTGAATTGGTGTATGGATTGGTATGGACTACTTGTGAATAAGTTTGGCTCGACACTTTTTGAAGGTGATTGAATTGGTGTTTGGACGGGATTGCTTGTTAAGAAATTTTTGGATACGTTTGGCTTTACACTTTGTGCATTATTAGTACCAGTGTCATTTGAGGGGTTTGATTTACTCGAACGTGACGTGATTCTGTAGGATCGTCTAACAAAGGCATCTGGTCTGCTACATTCATGACAAGTTCTCGGTCGAGCGCTGGTTTTGATAGAATAGTGAGTAGAAATACACGGGCCTATTTTGTTGCTATCCATACGTAAAAGCCTTAATGGACTTGAGTTAGGTTGGATTTGCGGACTCTTATTTCCGAAATCAGGTAAATTTATTGTATCAAAAGAATGGCTGGTACCAGGCATTACATAATTTTTTTCAATGGCATCTAGAATCTTCTTATTTTTTTGTCTTTCATAATACTCTTTGTTCGCAATTTTCTTTTTCCTCTGAGTTCGTCTGCGTTCACGTGGCGGCAGTTTAATAATAGGAAAAAAAATATTTTCCATTTTTTTTATGTGGTATCTTTCTTCCTAGTTCTTTAGCTTTCTCAGGATCCTTTTTAATTTTCTCTTTCCTCTTTCTTTCAGCGATCCTTTTTTCGCCAACCTTTCTTCTCTCGTTTCCTTCTTTTTTGGCATCCTAAAAAACAAACGAGATAGAATAAAATAATATCTATCTCATTCATGTTGTAAAATACAACATGTAGAATTGCGAAGTAAAACAAAGAAGATTTGAATTGCTACTTAACTGTAACGATACATGATAATTATAACGTTACGTAATTTTTATTTATTTATTTATTTATTTCGCATAAGCTTATCACTATATTTACAGGTCATGACCTAATGCAATAGAGAAGCCACAATATTCATTAAATTAATACATTATTTCATATACAAATACTTACATTAACAAACAAATAATTTTGTTTGTTAATGTAAGTATTTGTATTCTATTTGTTTTAATGTAAGTATTTGTATTTCTATTTGTATTCTATTGCATTAGGTCATGACCTGTAAAAATAGTGATAAGCTTATGCGAAATAAATAAATAAAAATTACGTAACGTTATAATTATCATGTGGCGTTACAGTTAAGTAGCAATTCAAATCTTCTTTGTTTTACTTCGCAATTCTACATGTTGTATTTTACAACATGAATGAGATAGAATTTATTTTATTCTATCTTAAACATTATTATTATTACAAAATTAATTACTTACCATACCAATTCATATCATCCAAATTTAAATAAATTCTCATAAAGATTACATAAATTGTTGAATTATATAAAATTATTATTAATAAGATTACATTAAGTAGATTCAATTAAATACATTCTAGAAAAAAAAAGGAAAATAAAAATCTCACAAATCGTCATCATTATTATAACATATTACAAATAGCGCCATCTTGGTAAACTCACACAAAGAACTGATAAATATGTCAATTTTAGAGTTAATCAAATTTAACATCATCAACGCTCGTGTCAGTGGGGCTTTACTTAATAAATTAGTTCGGGCCCGAGGCACCGCGAACAAGGGTGGCCGACGCCGACGGGCCACATACCTATCGGGTACAGATAATGCTACGCGACTCAACACCTCCCCATTACATGTCTTACCTCTCAACAATTTGAACACATACAAAACCAATGCTAGGTTCCTTCTCACCCTCAGCTCATTGTATCCGACCATACCCAGAACAAACAAATTGGGATACATCAGAGGATAAAAAGGATACACTCCATACAGTCTCAAATATAAATATCTGGTAAATTTGTTTTGTATGCGTTCCAACATAAGGCTATATTTAATTTCACTCGGAGCCCAAACAGCCGCACTACCCTCCAGTAAGCTTCTAACCAAAGCATTGTACAATGCAATTATTGTCTTTATATTAGTCAATCCATTAGCCCTCCGCAGCACGAATCCCAAAGTTTTGTAAGCTTTTTTACAAATACCAATAACGTTTTTTTTTTTTAAATTTAACTCAACGGTAAAATGAACTCCTAAGTCTTTTACTTCTGTTACTCTCTGCATGGTTGTTGAATTAATTTTATAATCATGAAGAATAGGAACAATCTTTCGAGTATATGAAATGACAGAACATTTTGAAGTATTAAATTGCAATCTATTCTGCTCACTCCATGTCACTACGTTACTGATATCCTTTTGCAATGATACACAGTCTTCTACGCTGTTTATCGGGAGAAACAGTTTCAAGTCGTCGGCAAAAAGAAGACATTGTGCCTTTTCAACAAGTTCCGGCAGATCGTTAATCATTATCAAAAATTCGAGAGGGCCAAGATTACTGCCTTGACTTACTCCAGAATGGACAAAATATGGTTCTGACCTGCAGCCGGCATACTCCACATACTGCTGCCTATCGGTCATGTAACTAGCCATAAATTGCAATAAATGGGGTGTAAAAGCAACGCCAGATAACTTCCTAAGCAGGATATCATTATCTACGACATCGAACGCCTTCCGGAAATCGAAATAAGCGGCGTCGACCTGCCCACCACCGTCTATTACTGGCACTAGTTGAGCCGTGTAGTTCATGAGGTTGCTAGTGGTGCTTTTACCCGGCCGGAACCCGTGTTGCGCCTACGATAGTTGCGTCTGCATTTGCTCATACACACAATCCTGTAAGGCCGATTCGAATACCTTGGCTGGGGTTGACAGTACTGCCACTGGTCTAAAACCATCCACCCAATTACCTGAGCCACCTTTTGGAACCGGGATCACACGAGTTACTTTCCAAAGTTCCGGAAACACTGCGGCCTCTAAACATAGGTTGAAGATGTGCGTGAGAGGCTCCCCTAGAACCAACCTGCAGTCTCTCAGAATATATACCGGTATACCATCAGGGCCTGCTGATCTCTTCGGCTTGAGCTTAACTAACGCGCGCAACACATCGCTTGGTAGCAATTTGTTGACTTGTACCCTTGCCGAAATATTTGAATCCCCCGCTTCAGTAATAGCCGCACTAACACTCAACTGAGCTCGCTCCGAACAGTATACTGATTGAAAATATTTAGCAAATTCATCGACACCTTGTTCTACCGTCAAGACAACACCATTTTTTACTAATTTCTGAGAACATCCATTTTGTCTTTTTGATTTAACATAGTTCCAAAAGGACCCTAGCCTCTGTTAAGTGTCGTTGTACCTTATCCATATACTGATCGTGAGCAAGTTTAATCATAGCTTTAACCTTTGCCCTGCATTGAGAGAAAACTTCGTAATCAGTTTGGTCCTTACTAGTTTTGTATTGCTTATGAAGTAAATATTTATATTTAATGGCCCTAATCAATTCAGCATTGTACCATTCTGGATACACATACCTTTGTTGTTTACTAATATGCTTCTTTAACGGAATACAGCTATCAAAAACATTATTTAGATTGTAATAAAATAAGTTTAAGCTAGATTCCACATTATTACAATTGTATAATGTCCCCCAATCTATACTACTGAACGAATACAACGTTAATAACGTTACTTTAATAGGTCGTGTACTATATTGGACCCATAAAAGGTGCTGTGTATATAGGTATTTCTATATAACAGTGAAAATAAAAGTTTCCTAGTAGTTAGGAATAACTTGATTTAGGGAAAATAAGTTTTGGTGGCACTTTTAAGTTTTGGCTTAACTTTTACCACCAAAACTGAAAATAAACAAAGTCACGTTATGGCGGGAAAATGCTGCACACAGTCACACCAGGCTCGTTTCGCTCGCTACCCGTTAAGTTAAGTGATTGTTGTAGACATTGTAGTGTAAATACTTAACATTCGTTTCGTTAGACATTAGACGAAGAACGATTAAGTGTGTGAAAAGTCAGTGTGTGTAAATATTTGATTATAAGGTTGTAGGTATAAAACCTGATTATAATTTTGACGCACACACATAATTGTGGCACGTTTAATCATAAACATATCGATCGATACCTGTGGGTTTAATTAATTAAAGTATAAATCATTTTGGCCAAATTAAGATCATCCTTCAAGCAAAGGGCTGTAAAACAACTTTTATTGTTGGACGCACAATGTAGGGTTTCGCAATGATGACGGCAATAATTATTTAAAATTTGTAACCAGAGTTTCATTTGATACTGTTGTTTTAACATAAGTAAAAGTAGAAAGGTAAAGGCTTTAGCCGTTTTCATCTCAATATTTTAAGAACAGTTACCTTTGACATTTTTTTTATAATTCGATGGGTGCCTGGAACAAACAAAGCCGCAATCGACAAAACACAATTTTACAGGAGAAAGTATTTAGTGAAGTGTATCTATTAGCATTAAAAGTAGCATTGTAATTTTTGCATTTTACAGTGCTATTTTTATGTAATAGACTAGTTGCTTTTTTCTAGTATATTTTCTTGTTTAATATTTATTGTATCAAAACGGTTTGCATATCAAAAGATGCGTTATTTTTTCTGGTGTGGTGGTGACGATACTGGTAATGTTGTTAATCAACCCCCCCGGCAAGTTCAAAGAGCTATGCATGCCTATTTACCCAAAAGGCTTAAACCGGAGGAAATAAATAAATTGACATCAAATTGTTAAAAATGATTGTGAATGATTTTCAACCTTTTTCAATAGTTAATGACGTAGGGTTTCGTGAATATACCCACGCTTTAAATCCTAACTATGAAATACCAGACCAAAAACTGTATCTTTGAATTTGCTGCCAAAAGTATATGAAAATGATTAGAAGAAATAAAAACATTTGTGCAGTTAAATGCGAAATCTGTCTGTATTACGGTCGATTCCTGGACATCCCGTAGTTTGGATAGTTACATGGGTATAACAGCCCATTTTATGATACAAGATCCGGTTGAATTAAAATCAATTTTAATTAAATGTGCCGAATTTGATGGGCACCACACTGGCATAATATTATTTAATAATAATTTAATAGACAAATAAAGTCAATTTTACAAGCCTGGGGCATATACGAAAAAGTAAACTTTTTTGTCTCTGAATGCCTCTAATATGTTGAGTGCTGCCAGACATTTCGAAGTTGATGGTTTACCACATTTTGGGTGCTTTGCCCATAAATTGAATCTTGTGGTCCAAGACGCTCTGGACGAAATCAAAGACACTTTAACCAAAGTACAAAAAATCGTAAACCATTTTCGCAAAAGCATCATTGCAAAAGAAAAGTTACTAAAGTATCAGGTTAACCAAAATAATATCGCTCAACCAAAACGGTATTACAATCGGTACCCACAAGATGGAACTCGGTTTATTTGATGTTGCAAAGATTTGTCGAGGTTGCAGAGCCCTTGCGAGGTGTCATTCCCAATTTGGATACCGATCTACCAATAATTCCATCAGAAGAATGGAAATGCATAGAACAAATTTGTGGCGTATAAAAACCTTTTTACGATGCAACAGTGGAAATGAGTGCCGAAAATTATGTGGTGGCAAGTAAAGCTATTATATTAACTTACAGCCTTATTAATATTTGCGAAAATTATATTAATGACCGAACATTATACGACCTTGTCAAAGAACTCGCCAGAAAATTAAAAGAAGGAATGGAGAGTCGTCTAGTTCACCTGGAAACAAATGAAACCATATGTCTGTGCACAGTAATAGATCCTAGATTTAAATTAAAAGCATTAAAAAAACAAGACCGAATAGATAATATCAAAAACATATTAAAAAACAAAATAATTCGAGAAATAAACAGTAAAAATCAGCCTAATTCAGTTCAAAATATACCATGCCATCAAAATCGCAAACACTCAGTTGGTCCGAATTCGACACAGAACTCGAAACCGAATTTATTCCGAAATCAGCAGAAAGTGAAGCTGCTGAACAATTAGAAAAATATTTTGCCGACACTCGCATAAAAAGAACAGAGTGTCCCCTGAAGTACTGGCGCTGACAAGCTGAGCCCCGAAGCTAGTGCCTTTTGGCTGAGCCTGGACAAGTCAGGTGCTCCCATTACGAACAAGACTATCCGTGAGGTGTTCGAGTCTGTCAAGAGCCTTTTGGTGTCTGTCGCTGGTAAAGACACAGTAATCAATGAGATATTCGGGTACTCAGGATTTAATGTCCTTGAGTTCAGAAAGACGATATCACTCAAATTGAGTGAATTCGACATATTATTTTTATGTATGTTCGGAATCGTTCGAGGAAACAACATTGGGAGGATCCTCAAGTCAACAAATTCCTCCGAGGCTGTGAGAAAGCTTACAGACCTCAAAAACAAAATCAACTTGAAGGAAAAGGCTGAGGGTAAAACGCAGGCTGCGACCTTATCGAGAATGGTCATCTCTTTCCCAGAGGTGACAACAGCTATCTATCAGGCTCTCCCGAACATCGGAGGCCCCATTCCCATCGAAAAACTAAGGGAATACTCGTTAACGCCCGATTATCCTTCTATGACCAGAACATCTGGTCTAGCATGCCTGATTCCTCAGAATCACCCAGAGTCCCAACATATATTGAACGCTTTCTTCCTTCCGAACATGCTTCTGTCGGAGGTTATCAACCAAAAGAAAAAAGAGTGGCAGAGTATGTCAGAGAATGCAAGGGCGGAGACCTCGAAGGTCTATCTGCTTAACGCACACCACTCTGCAATCTTTTCCGAGGAGGAGAGATATAAGTGGAGTGAAGAGGCAGGAATAATGTCTGCCAGGAAGTTTATGTCGAGCTGGCATGCTGCCGCTACTGCAGCCAAAACCATCTTGGATAACAAATATGGTTGCAGCTTCTGATGTCCCACTCAGGTCCTCAGAAGGAGCAAGGCCTCCACCAACATCTCTGTGGGCCATGAGAAACTAATGACTACAATTCATGATCTCAGAGTCATTAGTTTCGAGTAGAATAAGCTAGGTCATTAATCCATAATAATGAAAAAGATAATAACAAAAAGAGTCAATTTATATTGTATACGATACCATCGGTATTATTTTATTTAAAATTTCATATTTTTTATTCTTTTATTTGCTAGGTAAGTTTTATATTGCATTATTTTACTCTTTGCTCCAATGAAAGTGTTTAGATTAGGTGACTCTATATATTCAATGTATTCTTTTTAATTTTATTTTGATACTCCTTTTGCCTTTTGTTCATTCAATTATTTAGTATAGGTGACACCATGTAGTCAATATTTCTATTTTGCTTAGTATTATAAGAGTTCTTTATCTTTTTATTTTGTTACTCAATTTATTCCATTTTGTACCCTTATTTTATAATCCTTTTTGATTACAATTTACATGTTTTAAATTAATTTTGTTAGGTTAAGATCTTCCATATATACTGTGTCATGTAGTCAACATTTCTATTTTGCTTAGTATTATAAGAGTTCTTTATCTTTTTATTTTGTTACTCAATTTATTCCATTTTGTAACCTTATTTTATAATCCTTTTTGATAACAATTTACATGTTTTAAATTAATTTGTTAGGTTAAGATCTTCCATATATACTGTGTCATACCACCAATTGGCCAAATTAGTTATATAGTCGAGCTCTCTATGCATAATGATATATTTGTGTCTAGGTTAAGATCTGTACAATTCAATCTCCTCAATAAGTAATCATGTAATCCGTTAGATATAATAAGTGGTTTACCAAAGATGTATTCTAATAAGTATTAGTCATTTCATCTATAGAAATTAAGCTATCTGTGAATTGTATTTCCCCCTTACTTCGTGTAACCACTCTCCTTGTATTCTATACCGCACTCACTCTCCCAGGCATCAGAGGAGAACACTTCTATATTCTGTGGCCTGAGACGAGACACACTGCATCAAGGGGACATGTGCATCAGCCCGGGGAAAGTTGTCAGAAATGTAAAGAAAACCACTTAATTTCTGGATTAAAACAAAGGAGCGGCTCTCTGAAACAAAATAAGAGAGCACACGATAATTCTCAAGAAGTTCCACCATGAAGCGTGGGACTCCAACCAAGACGAAACGGTATGAAAAACTCACCTGCCGCTCCATATTAAAATTCTTGAATTTACTTATAAAAATATATTGGCACTAGGCCATATTCTGGACAATCACCACCTCATTCATCTCCAACAACGGATCGGACGATCCCAATATAAATTTTCTGCTTCTAATATTTTAAGTCGTATCGACGCAGAGGATCGAAAGAAAAAAGGCAAGTCACCGTCACCGGCGACCATAGACGAGCCGAACCAAAGACAATGATATATTGTTCCAGAATTTTCCACAAAAAGAATTTAGATTTTTATTCTACAACTAATTGAAATGTATTTTAATAAATACAGAAGACATATTGAAAGTAAATTAAATCATTACAATATTAAAAAACATTAGACAATAGCAATAAATATGCAATGAGTAACTTTCACAAAGACAGCAAGTTGTGATTTATAACATTAAGTTATTGCCTGTTACAAAACGTAAAACGTCAGATGTCATGTCATTCGCTGTCAATGTCAAAGTCACTCAAAACAATAACACTGGTAGTTGTTATTGTGAAAATATTGAAAACAACAAAATATTACGGAATGAATGCTAAAACTTTAGTAAATACGTGTAATGAATGATTCTGCAATGAAATAGCTCGGTGCGCAAGGAACCTACGGTTAGTAACACTAAAATCAGTGCCACAAAAGAATGGTAAACAAAACACTATCGTGTCTGGGGTGACGGCGTATCCCGTGGTCTGTCCTTGGCGTCGTTGATGGTGAATTCAACACAGGGCCTGAGCCCAGTCCTGCGAATAGACCACCAGACACCCTCACTCCAGTCTAGAGAGTGAAAATACCACGGTTGCGTATTATACACGCAACAAAGTATTCAATTATTGACAGACATAAGCCCGAAAAGTATGAAGGAAAGTTCATTGGTTTTCCTTTACTGCTTTATTTTATTTAAGACTAAAATACACTACACTAATAGTTTGTATAGCACGCGGCAAGTCTAACGAAACGAACGAATGAATGTTATGTAACGTGCTACGCGAGATCTAGCGTGCTGCACGACTTAACGCGCCATTCGGCGGCCCCATACTATTTTATAGCGCGCTAGAAATTTATAGCAGAAAGATGCTGTTGGTATATTCACCCATTTGATCTTCCCGAGGAAAAGTTTATAAAAACTTTTCGCCTCAAGAAGGCGCAAGTGAGGGCTCTCATTCAAGAATTAGCCCCTTACCTCACCAGACAGCGACGTCGGGATGGGATATCTATCGATTTAAAGGTTAGTAAGTTTTCAGTATTTACTTACTCAATTCAGTTATTTTATTACTTTCTTAGGTAAGCACTTGAAGGGTACATCATTGCTCTGTGTTTGCTAAGTTGGTTATTATTATTATTCGGATGGGGTTATGCCGGCGAAGCCGGACGGGCGATCAATCACCATAGTCGGAGCCATTTCATCCAGTTCAAAATCAAAAATCAAAATCCTCTGAAGGCAGGCTATGTTGGTTACTAGTTATAGCAGAGATATTGTGATTGTCGGTCAGACCTCCGTGAAGCTGATTAACGGAGGGTCTGAGGGTTATCTATGGTCAGCTACTTACTACAAAGCTTCTCAATTAAAGTGAAACTATTTTATCATACTTAGGTACCTAGGAATTTTCTTTCAAATTATTTTCTACATATATAAAATTTCTAATTTATTTCAGGTGTTAATAACATTGGTATTCTATGCCACTGGTTCATATCAAACGTTAGTGGGCCAAAGTGCATTCCACAATGTCGCACAGACAACAGTCTCAAGGCCTGTGCGACAAGTAACTGAAGCAATAAATCAAATTTATAATAACCACATACAATGGCCAATGATGCCCCAAGCCAATGTCATTAAAGCACAGTAAGTAACATATTATTTGAATAAACATGAACTTGTAATATAAAGTGGACTATAATCTTAATTATTTATTACAGATTTTATCATCTTTTTGGATTTCCAGGTGTACTGGGCTGCATCGATGGCACTCAAGTTGCCATTATACGCCCAGTACATCACGAAGAGAGGTTTTTTAACCGAAAGGGATACCATTCCTTGAATGTGATGATTGTAAGTGTATTTATTTTAATCATACATAATTATTTTGAAATGATTTTCCATAATTTGACTAATCATACTATCTAACTTGTTATAGATTTGTGATGCAGAATTAAATATTATATGTATGGACTCCAGCAGCCCAGGCTCAGCCCACGATTCCATGGTGTGGCAAGGGCATCCCCTAAGTCGCCACATGAGGGACCTCTCCGATGAGGGAGAGCAGGTGTTTTTATTAGGTACTTAATAAATTATTTAATAAGTTGACAAGATGTATTATAAATGATACAGTAAATTGTTACCTATTATATTTGCTTTTTATAGGTGATTGTGGTTACCCACTGCGTGCCACTATGATGACACCAATACTTAACACCAGCGAGGGGACACCCGAGCACCATTATTATCAGCGGCAGGTGTCAGCACGTAATGTAGTGGAGCGGTGCATTGGCATTTTAAAAGCTCGATTCCGGTAAGATATAAATTTTCCGCTTAGATAAATTTGGTAAGTAATTTAATCAGAATCTATTAAATATATTACATGAAAGAATACTGCTTTTAGATGTTTGTTAGTGGCACGTGCTCTACACTACGACCCCATCACTGCTGCAAAAATTGTGAGCGCATGTTGCGTATTACACAACATCGCCAATGAGAACAGAGTCCCTTTGTTATTACTGACACCTGAGGAAGCTGATGATGAAAATCAAAGGCAGCATCAGGCAAGTTTTAAACATACGGTTCTTTTTATTTGAAAAGTAAATGTAATTTGTTTATATTACAATTAATTAGCCTTAAATAACTTTTTAATTATAATTAACTAGATAGGTACATTATAATCATAGTCTAATGAATAATAATAAAATAATCAACTACTAATCATTTATTTTCATTAAATTAAAATCCACCTTAGAGAATAAACATTTATATAAATAAATAAATAAATAAATAAATAATTGTTTCCATACAATCAAACCAATTATCTAGCCCACGTTAAGTATCATGAAGAACTTGTTTTATGGATACTAGATAAAGGATAAACATACTTATATACTTTTTTTTTGTAAATACATACATAATATACATATAAAACACCCAGACCAAGACAAATAGACATGTTCATGCACACAAAAAATTGTCTTGTCCGGTGATCGAACCCGGGACCTCTGGCGCAGAAGGTGGGGTTAGTACCCCTGCGCCAAACAGTTCGTCAATATAATCTTTCAATCTAAAATTTACTATAACAATTAACTAAACAATTAGAATTTAAATTTTTAGGGATTAAACAAGTACAGTAAATGATTTAGGAATCCACAAAAGACTAAAACGTTACAAAATATTTGTTTAACATTTTAATATTAATTATTGTTTTAGGATGATGACCAAATAGAGAGAATGTGAGACTAGATTCACAGAACCGCCGAGTCAAACCGGAGCTTCAAAGAGGCCGGGCATTGCAGCAGGCTCTGGTTGAAAGGCTGTGGAGGGAAATATTGGTATGTATATTTGATAAGTTTATATCTATAACGTTTGTTACAATAAAACAGTAAGGAAATAATTAGTTAGATATATAATTACTTTGTTACAGATTGCAGATGGGCATCAAAAAAAAATTAAAGATTAGTTCAGTTTTTTTTTTAAATTAAAAATATATATTTACATTTATTATATGTAGTTTCACCCACGTGGTACCCATTCCCGTTGGAATATCGGGATAAAAAGTTCATAACCAGGCTATCTACTGTCTGTGTAGCAAGTTTCATCCAAATCCGTTTTGTATTTTCAGAGCTTATTCAATGCAAACAAACAGACAATATAATATTTCCTCTTTATAATATTAGTATAGACAACGATTAAAACCCCAGTACGTACACTTAATTATTCTAGTCGCTGTCAGAAGAATAAACTCAAATTCTCTGAAAAAGATAAAAATACTGTAAATTAAAATAGGTACTTGATATTGATAATTACATTACTGGTGATTTATATATTATGCTGTAATATAATACTTACGTTAAGTCGCCGTGGTGACCTCTTTTTGTTCAATTCACTTAGATAATCTCGAAGTCCTTCGGCTTTTGCCTACAATGCTGCAACCTGCCGGTGGGTGGCTTGCGCAAGCTCTAGCGTTGCTTCAGCATTTAATCTCTCCATGCGTTCTAAGCGCTCTGTAGCTTCGCGCATAGCTGGCTCATTCTCTGAAGAGAAATCATACTGAATTTGACTTTACATTCTAATAATTCCACAAGGCAAGTTTGTAATAAGAATATTTATATTTCCTTATAAACCACTCTTGAAATTGGTTTGACTAACCTGTGGCTCGATTAATTTGGGAAAGAGGTGAACGACGCCGGCGTCTTCTACGCGGTGCGACAGGCCTGGCCTGTTTAATGGGGTCAGTGGCGACCGGATGAAGCTTCCTGCTGGTGCTAGAAGTGGAGCCTGTAGTGCACTCCCTGCTAGTGCTGAGAGTAGGGCCTTTATTGCACTCCCTGCTAGTACCAGCGGTCGTGCCTGTGGCAAGCTGGCTGCTAGTGCTAGCGCGGATGTCTCTAGACTGCTGGACTTTTGAAGGGGAGTAGTCTGCAGGCTCTAGGACATCTACACTCGGTGATCTGAAATATATTAACATTGTATTAATGTAGGTAATCTTATAAAATTATAACAAAATAATGTAAATAAGTTTATACTTTATTTTACCAACCTTGCTATTGGCACAGCATCCTGCATGGCCCATGGAAATGCTTCCGAGTGTTTCCGAACGTACCTCGGTTCACCAAGTAGTCTCTGAGGAGCTGTCTCCAATGTGAATGCGCTGGGAAATTCCTGGTTAAGCTGGGGTGGCTGGGGTGACCCGGCCCAATACCTTCCGGACGCAAAATGGGCGCAAAAAGTTGTCAAGTTGCGGACTGGAAACCGCCCCGAATTGAAAAAAGAAGAAAAGTACGTAAGTTTATGTTTTATTTTTTTTTATTTTAACGTGAATGTTTTTAAGAAAAATGTGCAATAATGACAAATTCTAAACGCCCGCGCACTCGCGCGTGTTAAAGTGTGAGTGCCTGCGTGTATATGTGTAGTGTTATGACGTCATGGAAAGTGCGTGGGCGAAGGATCGGTGGGACTGGACAGACTCTCGTTTTAGAACCTAAGAGATGGACGTTGTTCACTTTTAAATTTTCAATACAAAAATAGATAGTTAATTCAGTTTTTTATTTAAGGGTAATCCCAAAAGTATATATCTGGCGCAGTCGAAAGGATAGTTGCGGTACTTTTCGAAAATCAAAAGTATTTTTCGCAGCGATAACCGAGCTTCTGTATGGCCTTGTGTATAATAAATATAATAATACATATATAATTCATAATATAAATAAAAAGAGGTGAAAATGAAGATGCTGAGGATCTGCTGGTTCCTGATGACTATGTAAGTCCAGTTCTTTCATTAATTTAGGTGCTTTAATATACGTTGATTATAGAGAACTTCAGAACAGAAATTATTAAAAAATATTTTTTATGTATGATTTTTGTGTTTTGTGTATTAAGTATTCTTGAAAGAAAAAAAATATTGAATTAATAAGTATATTAAAAAAAATAAGTATACAAAAATAATTGACATATTCATTTTAGTTTATTACGATTATGTGATTATCTGTCTGTTATGATAAACGAGAGTTCATTTTAATTTTTTTATGTATGAAAAAAAAAAATTGAATTGCTTTTAACTACTTTTTTTAGCATTTAAACAATTTTTTTATTGTTTTTGTGTTATCTTTTTTGTGTACTGTTTTTGTGTTATAATAGAATTTACTGTGTTTGTGTACTTGATTTTTTTATTGCAATTAGTTGGTTATTTAACCATTGCAAAAATGACAACCTTTATTCCACCGAGTGTAATTTCCCAAAATCCGGAGAATAACTTGTTATTGATTAAAAGTTCATTACAAATTATACCTAATTATGATGGGAACCCCAACCAACTACATCGCTTTATTACAACTTGTGAAACTATTTAGACACAATACTATATGATACTGAAAATCCTAATTGTTTCAACAATTCCTTAATTTTACATAACATTCTAAATCGGCTTCAAAGTAAAGCCGAGAAAATTGTTAATATTAATGGAGTTTCCTCATGGGATCAATATAAAAATGTATTACTAAAAAACTTTGGTGATCAGAGAGACGAAAACTGCTTAAACAGAGACTTAGTTAACATGAAACAGGAAAATGAAACTCCACAGGAATATAACCATAGAGGCATACATATTCTTAATACCATCATGAATTATATCCATTTGCATGAAACCAATGAGGCTGTAATACTCTGTAAAAGAGAGTTTTTTCAAGCTCAAACTTTAAAAAGATTTTTGGCCGGTCTTAAAGAACCACTGGGCACAACCAAAAGAGCTATGCGACCCATAAATTTGGCTACAGCTCTTAATTACATTAAAGAGGAACAAAACGTACAATATATCCGGAAAAATAATAACCCTCAATTTTATACGAAACCGGAAATGAATAAACAAAATTTTTATGTCTCTAATAATTCAAAATACCGAATTTAAACAGACCATTACAACCTCAAAGGCAAAACCTTATGTATCAGAATAGATTTACATCACCTTACTTTCAACGTACTAATAATGTTCGTCCACAAAATCAAACTTTTCAAAAACCTAATTATAATTATAATCGATTCCAACAACCTCAGTTTCGGCCTAGATTACCATCTAATAATTTTAATAATAATTCTATTCTGAAACCTCAACTTATGAACGGAATATCTTATAGTTCGGCAAATATTCCCCTTAGGCCTTTACTAAATAATTATCACAGTATCCAATACCCGGATTATATAGTACGGAGAAGCGCAGTCGCATAATTGTTGTTATGGCTCCGGTACCCACGCACAGTACAGCTGCGAGCCTTACGAGATTGATAAGAATGTCGCCCAAGTTGCCCAAGTTAGCGAGCACGATGCCAGTAATTTTATAGAGCAGTAGAACCGAATAATTATGTCGAGCAGATTGAAACAGAATGTCAAACCGATTTACAAAATGAAACTCAAAATTTTTACCAGGACCCGGACCCAGGAACTTGTACTTGAGTGTCAACGCTCACATTAAAAGGCAGTTACCTTATTTGGAGATAAATGAACCACCTATTAAACTTTTAATTGATACTGGTGCAAATCAGTCATTTTTATCACCAGATATAATTGAAAAATATTACCCCAATTCGACTTTGTGCTTTGAACCTTTTACTGTGACCAATATACATACAACGACTAGTAATAACTATTCTATACAGATACCATTGTTTTCCGAGTTTAATGAAAGTGTTAATACAAAACTTTATTTGTATAAATTTCACAACGTGTTCGACGGCTTGATCGGGTATGAAATGTTGGAAAAACTTAAGGCTAATGTCGATCTCTATAATAAAAAATTAATTACACCAAATGCTATTATACCAATAAAAAATCTAGATTCTGGAACCAACAACATATTCGAAGCCTTGGTGAGATCTAAATCTACAAAGCTAGTTAACGTGCCGGTTACTGTACAGTCAGGCGATATTTTTATACCAAGCATAGATTCGCTGAACAAGTGTCGCATACCGTCGACGATAAGTAGAGCGCAGTCAGGCTTTGCACACCTGGAGATAACTAATCCGACGAATAATGACATCATCGTAAGCTTAAGTTCTCCACTTACAGCGCATACATTGTATAATAATTTCGATATTTTTAGTTTTGATACAGTCGCGGAGAAAAGTACAGACATCAGGTCTCTCATAAGAACTGATCATTTAAATGATGAAGAAAAGTATAATTTGTTACGTTTGTGTAAAAGTTATAGTGACATTTTCACCTGGTACAACTTTATCATTCACTAACCAGATAAAGCATCAAATAAAAACCACTGATGAAGTACCAGTGTTTGCGAGAACTTATAGGTATCCTCATGTGCATAAGCCTGAAGTAGAAAAACAAATTAAAGAAATGTTAGTTCAGAAAATTTTCGTCCTTCTAATAGTCCGTGGTCATCCCCTGTGTGGAAAGTACCAAAAAAAAAAAGGATGCGTCTGGCGAAGTGAAATGGCGTCTTGTCATTGATTTTCGCAAACTAAAGGAGAAAACCGTGAGTGACAGGTACCCAATTCCAAATATTAGTGATATTCTGTATAAATTAGGTAGATGTCAATATTTTACAGTTTTAGATTTGAAATCAGGCTTTCAACAAATAGAGTTAAACTCCAAGGACATCCCCAAAACTGCTTTCAGTATTGATGACGGATTTCGAGGGCATTATGAGTTTCTCCGAATGCCCTTCGGATTAAAAAACGCTCCATCGACCTTTCAGCGTGTCATGGACAATGTGCTGCGTGGTCTTAAGAACGTTACCGTGTATATGGATGATATCATTGTCTATAATTCTTCGCTGCAGGAACATATCCAGGACTTAGAAGCAGTATTCCAGAGACTCCGAGAGTCTAATTTTAAAATCCAATTAGACAAAACAGAGTTTAGACATTGTAACAGATAAAGGCGTTACGCCTGATCCTGATAAAATAAGCATTATTCAGAAATTTCCAATTCCACGATCCACTAAAGAAATCAAATCATTTCTCGGTTTACTCGGGTATTATCGGAAATTTATTCCAAATTTCACTCACATCACAAAACCCCTGACATCCTGCTTAAAAAAAGGCGCTAAAATTACATTAAGTCCCGAATACATCAACTGTTTTGAACACTGTAAAAATTTACTAATAAATGACCCTATCTTGCAGTGTCCGAATTTCGAAAAAGATTTTAATTTATGAACCGACGCATCGAATTTTGCTTTAGGTGCAGTTCTTTCGCAAGGGCCTATAGGTAATGATAAACCTATAGCCTATGCGTCCCGCACACTATTAAGTACAGCACCATAGAAAGGGAGTTGCTCGCAATTGTGTGGGCAACAAAATATTTTAGGCCCTACCTATATGGTCGTAGATTCAATATTATCACTGATCATAAACCATTACAGTATTTAATGAACATTAGAGAACCAAACAGTCGCCTCACCAGATGGCGTCTACGTTTGGAAGAGTTTGACTATATAATTATATATCAAAAGGGAAAAAGTAACTCTAATGCTGATGCTTTATCGAGGCTACATATAAACAACAATGAAATTGAATTTGAAAATGAAATTGAAATTGACAATGGCAAGATGACTTGCCATTGTCAATGATAGTAAATCATTCCAGAATGCCTGTTAATGACAATGACAATAATATGTCTAACGGATGTAGTACAATACATACTGAATTAGAAAATCCAGTATTACAGATACCTATTTCTGAAAAGCACGTTAATACTTTCGATAATCAAATACATCTTAGTTTTGTTTACCATTCGCCTTCTGATCAAAAATTATTGAGGCTTTTCCTGGTAAAAAAAGAATATTAGCACAAGTAAATCAGAATAATATTGAATCTGACCTTATTAACCTATTTAAAGAAAATATTAAGCCTAACATTAAGTATGGGTTATATCTAGTGATGGGTTAATAGCCGGATGGTTTGGATTATTATCGATTATAATCCATTTGTGACCATTAATAGGATGATGGAGCAATGGATGATAACCCTGCTATTAATGTATTTTAAAGTAATAAATGTTTTTTTTTTCTTTTATTGTAATTTTCGCACTAATTAATAGCCATGCAATGGATGATAACCCTGCTATTAATGTATTTTGAAGAATTTTTTTTTCTTTTATTGTAATTTTCGCACTACTAACCATGTGAGTGAAAACCGCGGGTGTTCTCTATACTTTATTCAGGAAGTTGAGCTAATAAAATGGTGCTTTCTCTGTAGCACGCTTTCAAACTAAAGACAAAAAAAAAACTACGGGTGTGTACTAAAACTTGGTGCACGTACGCAGTGCGCTGTCCTTTATCTTTACATCACCATCCTCTTTGGCAAAGTTTTTTCGATGATTTAAACCCACTGTATAAAATACCAACAAGAAAGACACTTTCAACCAAGCTTCTTGAAAACTGTTACGATGAAACGAAGCAATCCATAACAGAGAAGGTAGCACTTAGCCAATACTTGCACTTACAATGCGATGGATGGAGTAATATCCGTCACAAAGGTATAATAAATTTTATTTTATCAACACCGGAACCTGCTTTTGTGGAATCTTTACCTACTGAAGAATCACGTCATACAGCAGAATATTTATCTGAACAAATCATTCGAATCATGAAACAATGTGATGAGAACAAATTCATTGTCCTGATCGGAGACAATGCAAAAAACATGCAAAAAGCTTTTCAACTAGTCAAATTGCAACATCCACACATCACCAAGCTGGGGTGCTCTGCGCATATCCTAAATTTGCTTTGCCATGATTTTATAAAAATTTATATTATAGAAAAAGTTATAGACGCGGCAACTAAAGTTGTGAACTCTAAAAAAAACCACCAAGTTTTGAGTTCCTTGCTTAAGAACATAGTTAAAAGAATAGGTTCCGGAGAAACTCTTAAACTAGCAGTAAAAACCAGATGGAGTAGTCATTTGATGTTGTTAAAAAGTTTACTGAACACAAAAATAGCTTTGAAAACGCTGGCTATAGACGAGAAAGCCGCACAACTTCCCTCAGATGTTAAAAGCAATTTACTAGAAGACACCTTTTGGGACCTTTTAAAGCAGATTTCATGTATCTTAGAGCCGATTGCTGATGCTATCAAACAATTAGAAGGTGATAAGGCTATAATACACAAAGTCTTTCTTATATTCAAAAATCTAAGGTCACAAATCAACTTTGTTTTATCAGACGTTACAGTTCTTGACAATGATAATAAAAAGACCATTATGAAATTTATTGATAAGCGGACTGCAATTGCTATTGAACCAATACATTTGGCTGCTTATGTGCTCAATCCTGCTTCCCATGGAATAGAATTAGATTCGGAAGAAGATATAACAGCAATGCAATATATTTATGAATTGGGCCAATATTTAAAAATAAACATCATGAAAGAGTTAGCCGATTATAAAGCAAAAGATTGCTTTGGAAGAATCGCTTTATTTGGTCTCAAGTCGAAGAAACCGATGCCCTTAGTTGGTGGAAGGGGATTTGCAGCTCTACTAAGCTTCACAAAATTGCGATTGCTATTTTATCAGCTCCTTGCACGTCAGCAGCCACTGAAAGGTCTTTTAGTGCTCAAGCTGATGTACATACAAATAAAAGGAATAAACTGACTACTGAACGAGCAGGAAAAATAACTTACACAACTGGAATTTAGAAAACAGACCGTCAACAAGCGTGATTACAGAAAGTGATTTTCACATGGATGATTTTCACATGGATTCAGAACCTTGCTCTCCAACACCAGAATTCGACGAAATCTCAAGTAACAATAATGAACCTATACCTACATCGAAATACACCAGAAATGGATCAATTAGAGCCTGATCCATTGGATGTGCCTAACCTAAGAAATGTTGAAGTATCCAGTGATTCTAGCAATAATTAGGCTAGAGAATATTTTTGATTGAAGGTTGATTGAAGAATCAAAAAAACTTTAAATATCAACAAAAAAACAAAAAAAATGTGATTCCCAAAAATCGTTGTAAATAACTGATTATGAATGAAAAAAAAAACAAAAACTAAGTACCTACTTATATAAAAATACTAATCAACAAAAATTATTGTAAATAACTGATTGAAAGTTTTTAAATGGGCGAGATTAGTTTTAAATAACACATAAATTTAACAATAAATAAAGATGATAAAAATAAAAACCTAATCTGACAGTCCTAAGCCTGAAAACCATGAAGGGAAATTTTCAATCACTAGAATAACATTAATAGCAGGGTTATCATCCAAATTGGCTAGTAATGGCTATAAACTGCATTTTAATCGATTATTATCCAAATGATATTAACCGGATTATTAGCATTACCCATCAATAGTTATATCTATCTGAATCAAATTTTATTCCAACAATTACATCTACTTTACAAAAACATTATAGTAATTCTGCATATAATATAACTATTTCTAAAACTAAAGTTGAAGACGTAAGCTGTAGGGAGCAGCAATTTCAGATTATTAAAGATTTTCACGAAGATAACACAAATCATCCTGGAATTTTAGAAGTTGAAAGAAGAATTAGATTACAATATTATTGGCCTAATATAAAAAATAGTATTGCGGAATATATAAATAATTGTAACACTTGTCAGACAATTGTCTTTAGTTTTACCTATTCTTCTTTCTGGTGGCTAATTATGTAACCTAGCTATAAGTGATGGTCGTCGGAACTTGTAGCTAAACGGTGTCTTTATTCTATTTATGTTGTTTTTATAAGTGTGAATCTGTTAATGGTTTTCTGTGTCATATTTCAATTGTTATAGTGCTTAGAATAACTGTTGATTCACCTGTGAATATAAAATAAAATAAATAAATAAAATAAATACGAAAGTAACCTGTGAAATTGACTTAAATGACATTATAAATATTGAAATGACTCCCTTAGATAATAAAAATGACCCAAAAATTATTGCACCCCTTCAATATGTCAGTGGGTATTTTATAAAAGAATCTAAAAAGAAAGTTTGGAAGGGGTGCAAATAATGTAAAAATAATTTAATATTATTATTATATATAAAACTAAGGGAGTATGCGGGTCGCAATTGGCTTCACAATACCCAATATGATGTAATACATTTTTTATCGGACATGCAAGATGTTACAGATTTTTGTTTACAAAAATATATTGTGAGACTACATCTAAAAGAACTTGTTAAAACGATTATAACCACTTTAATCAGCTTAGACTTTTTGAAATGCCCTAGGCATAGTAAAGAATTAAAAAAAAATCTGATAAATAAAGTTAGTAGGTTTTTTATATACACATATTGTAAAAGTATAAATAAGATTATTTGTGGTAAAAGGGACGTGGACAGTAATGACGAGATGCAGCAACTGTCCAAAATCTATTTTACGCGTATACGCGTGCCATTAAACTTAAATTAACAAAAACTTATGAGCTCTATGAGGCTGATACAGGCTACTTGTTAAAGATGACTATTTACGCTGGTAAGGGTGATAATCCTAATGAAACTGTACATGGTTTTAAAAATACTACATCGAAAATTGTTCTCAAGTTGGCTCGTGAATATTTGGATAAAGGATACTGCATATTTAAGGTAAATTTTTATAACTCCGTCGCTTTGGCTCGTTTTTTAAAACAAAGAAAAACCGATGTGGTCGGTACTTTAAACCGGCGTCGGATTGATACACCCGATGAAATAAAAAACTTGAATGAAAAACGTATGCAGCGCGGAGAAATTGTTGCACGGCATTGCAAGGACGTGTCTATAATAGCTTAGAAAGACGTAAAATTAGTGAGTATGATATCTACCTTTCACAACGCTGACACTTTTAGGTCGTCGAGCAGGTTTAGAATACCAAAAAGCAATCGTAGTTCAATGTTATAATAAATACATGGGGGGCGTGGACCTCAAGGACCAAATGCTCTCTATGTATTTATTAGAACGGAAGAGTGGGCTGAAATGGTACGTTTAGGTATTTCGACGTCTCCTGAATTGCAGTGTTTTAAATAGTCATATTATATATAAGGAAATGCAAAATGTTAAAACACTTACACACCGACAGTTCCGCTATGCCTTGGCTGATGCTCTATGTCACCAACATATTTCTAAACAGCGCATTAGGCCTGTTGCCACCCGTTCTTGTGAAAGTGACCGTTAAAGCGGTAATGATCATTTCACTGATCATATTCTAGTCGACAGTACAAATCGTCCAAATAAACGGAAAAAACGCCTAAAACGCGAACGTTGTGTGCGGTGTATCGCAAAAAAAAAAACGCACCGAAACTAATATAATATGCACAAGGTGCAACGTATTCCTTTGCAAGGGTCGATGCTGGATGGAGCATCACACTTGTACAGGGTCAGAGGAGTCCTCCTCTGACCCAGTACAAGTGTGAATGCTCTACTTGTACTGGGTAGTAGGTCCATGCTAGGTAGATAGTAAGTAGCTTTTTATGTCCATCGTCTTTTTCTGACAAAAGCCGAGTAATCCTGTCTTGATAGTTTGATTTTTTTCTCAACATATAAAAATAAAAAGCTACTTAAATGGCTGGGCGCACATTTCTATGTGAAAGCTGGCTGTCATATACTGACCACATCCTTGGAGGAAATATTGGCGGACTTCGTTTTACTGTAATTTTCGAGCTAATAGATTTAATGAT
This sequence comes from Chrysoteuchia culmella, assembly GCA_910589605.1. Classification (NCBI taxonomy): domain Eukaryota; kingdom Metazoa; phylum Arthropoda; class Insecta; order Lepidoptera; family Crambidae; genus Chrysoteuchia; species Chrysoteuchia culmella. The sequence goes on from OU342663.1 coordinate 3,837,878, forward strand.
TTTTGATGTTCCACTGACATAATAATTTTCAAACTATCTCATCACTTTCTTACCTTCATCAGGTATAACTTCATTTTTTATTATATCAAGCGCATCGGGAATTTCTGTTGGCTCTAAAAATACCAGTGCACCAATATGTCTCATTTTGTGAGCAAATACTGGATCACTATTGTAACGTTTAGCGAGACCAGCTGATTGAATGTGACGCCATATGCTTTGGTTCAAATGAAAAAAAAAACAAAGCTTATTTAAGCAGTTTGGAAAAACCATTTTTATAGCTTTCACTGCTGCACTTTCAAAATCGGTAAGGATTATATGTGGGCACAAATTGATATTAAAGCAGTGTAGTGTTTGTCTTTTTAATATATCTAAAAATATTTCATAAAATGTAACAGTTTTATGTGACAGTAAACCATAAATTAAAGGAAGTACTTTATGCGTGCCGTCCGGGGTTCCAACTATTGCATGTATAGAATAATATATAGTCTGCAATTCTCATTGTGCCAAATACGATTATGGATTCTCCATTATGAGTGTAGTGACCGAGAAGGAAGTTTTCACTGTTAACTTTGGCTAATTCATCGGGAATCACAACAGCATGTACAGGGTATTAAAAGACCCATAACGAAGCCGAAAGATATGCATAGTGTACATCAAATTAAGTAATATTTGTGAAAATAATTACTGGGAAACTAATTTTATTTATAGTTATCAAAAAACGGATATTATTTATTACAAGCCATGGAACGCGTGCTACAAAGTGTGCATATGTACGTGTGATGTGTGTGTATACGGAACGAGTAGGCGCGTGGATAGCGTAAGATATTAGTCGCGCGCAGCGCGTCTCGTGCCCCTCTGCCTTGCATTCCGCGAGATATATACTTTTGGGATTACCCTTAAATAAAAAACTGAATTAACTATCTATTTTTGGATTGAAAATTTAAAAGTGAATAACGTCCATCTCTAAGGTTCTAAAACGAGAGTCTGTCCAGTCCCACCGATCCTTCGCCCACGCACTTTCCATGACGTCACAACACTACACCTAACACGCAGACACTCACACTTTAACACCTCCACCCCTACTTCGAAGCCCTTTCTTCCTTAGAGAAAAAGGGCTGCTCACTGCAGTGACCTTTATCAGCTGTGATCAAACCATCTTCAGGATCTTTTTCCTTCATTGGGTTTCTTAGTTTCTTTCTTTTCTGAATCATCTTGTAGACAATATAAGCTGTTATCATTGTTCCAAAGATTATATAGATAGGGACTATCCAAAAATAATAATCATAATCCTTCAGTTCATCTAAGTTAAGCAAGTTTTCTTTCTCAATCAGAGATTCTAACTTATTATCCAATGGGACATTATCCAACAGTAACGGCTGGTTGACATTTTTCACAGTTGTATTATGTATTTGAACCGATAATAGCTTGATAGGTAATCCTTTTATTTCATTTTTATAATTTATCACATTTTATAATCTGGTAGAGTAACTGCAACCATCGGGAACTTTAACCAAATAGGTACCATGACATGATTTATAAATTTCTTGAGCACACATCAGATGTAATTTAGAGTTGCTTGTGCAAGATAATATATAATGAGCATCATCAAGCTTCTGAATTAATTCTGTGCTGGCCTTAAAATGTGTATATTGACAGTTTCTGGACACTTCTTGTTTTGCTACGAGAAGTAGATATATGCAGTCATTCATTGCGTTAAAAGTGGCTGTCAATTCTTGTTCTTGGCAGTAATACATTTCATTAAATCTTTTACACTCTTGGTTTACGTAATGATACTTTTCATTATTCATTGCCAGGTTAGGTTTAGGTGGAATTAATATAGTACTACTAGAAGTAGGAATAGGAATAAGATGATAATATATGAACGTATCAGAATGCATTATAGGGAACTTCAGAGCAAACACAACTTTATTATCTACATACTCGCAGTATGATCCACACTCAATTATATCATAATAATCTCTCACTTCAGTGTTTTCATCTATCAATAACTCAGCTTTGTAATACAGATCTTTTAAAGTATTAAACATAAAGCGAATGTTGGATGAGCTGATAACACTGTAGTGAGTTATACCTAGCTTAGAAAAACTAATTGCATTTTCTAACGAAACTACATAGTCAAGAATTATTTGCAAATTAATTCTTAACAAATTAAACAAGCTATTCATTTTTATATAATCTTCCAATCTATAATTGGTCATATTGATTTCTTGCACAATTTCATTAAATTTTACATGGATTTTATATTCATTGGCAGTAATAGTAGATATAGTTGTATTAAGTACTTCCAAAATCTGTTTGTTTAAACTAACACCAGAATTTACTTTATCTTTTATCTTTTCCTGATTATTTTGTAATACATGTATGGCTTTATTGTAATACAATGCATCTTCATGATCAAGATTGCCAGTTATTGATTATGATTGAACCCAAACCATCAATAAGTCCGCGTTTTTGGTATGATCTCTTAGTTAGAGCATTATATTTTTCATATATAGTGTTCAACATGCTAGCAAGTATTTGATTTGATACGACCAATGTGTCACTGAAAGAACTGGGATCAGAGGACTTAATATAATCTATATATCTACCTAAATAAGCTTCTATATTCTTAATACTATCCTTAATCTTATCTAATTCAAAGTAATGGAGGAACACATGCTCAGTTTTCTTAAACTTAATACTGCCTAACTTAAATGGGAGTATCCCTGGATTATCCACCAACTCAGTTGTTAGAATTTGAGGGGCCTGCAACGTCCCTGAGATCCTGCAACAAGTTATTTTGTTGTTTCAGAGGATTCCTCAGAATACGTTTATGGTGAACAATTTGATTATCATCTAAAACCTTAAGCTCTAAGTTTTTCCTAACTCTACGTCCTAAATATCTAGGTTTCGTCTTATGACGAACTGCTAGAGGATTTTAAACATAAAGAGCCTTGCCCTCTTCATAGGTTAAAGGTGCTTGCCTACCTCTGTTGGCTACAGACATTGTTCGTGCCTGGTTGGAAAGCATCTTTTCATAAATATGTTTATATAGTTCAACGCTGATTTCTTTATGCCTGTTTATATAGTGTTGCATATAAATACTTTCCAAATTTATATCGAACGGTTCGTGACTACTGGTGTGGCCATTCATAACTTCAAAAGGTTTTTTGTTAGTAACCGAGTGAGTACTATTATTGTAATAACTGCATAAATCATTAGTTCGGTAGTATTTAAATCCTTTTGTGTATCAGATAAGATTCTAAAATGTTCTAATACTGTCGAATGGAACCCCTCAATTGCTCCATTTGATTGAGGATTATTTACACTAATGAAGTGCAATTTAATTTTATGTAGGTTAGCGACCTCTTTAATAAGTAGGTTATTAAACTCAGTCCCTTGGTCAGCAGTAATACTCAAGGGTACTCCGTAGTGAGATATAAAAATACACAAAGAGTTAACTACGCTTATTCCAGTTACTGACTCTAAAGGGTATGCCTGTGCATCTTTAGAAAATACGTCAATAATTGTTAAGATTTTTTGTCGATTAACAGTCAATGTATCTATATGTAAAACTTGAAATGGTTTATCATGTAATGGGTTCGAAGAGCAGTTTCGGCCACCACAACAAAACATTTAAATACAGTCATTCACTGAATTAAGCATTTTTTTTCTTTTACAATTTTTTTTATTTGTCAGTTCCCACCCATCGTACCTACCCACCTACCTCACCTATCATATATTTATATATATACCGTGCAATTTTTTTATTGACCCAAGCTTAAGGGGAAGGTCATGTCATTTAGAATAAAATGAATAAGGAATTTTATTTTTTTTTAATATTTTAATTTTTTAATAAATTTATTTTTATATTTTATCGACAATCATTCGGATATAATACCCAAACAACACCAAAAAAGAAAAGAAAAGCAAAAAAGAAATTAAATAAGTACAAAATACTAAAACAGCTGATCGCCGGCGCGGTAGGTGCTCGCGCGGTCACTAGCCCGCGACGCGACCTGTGTCGACCCCGCACAACCACACGCTCGCATGTGCCTTCTGACTACCGAACCATTTCTACAACTGAGACGAACCCCGTAAAAGTTCAATCGTTTGTTTATAAAATAAATTTTATAAAAAAAAACCTGAATGTAAGTACTTACAAGCAGATAACCTGGTGTTTAAGGTAAATAAACAGTGTATGTAAACTGTCCATCAATTTCGGCATTATTCTCAAAATCCTATTTATTTTTTTTATTTACTCTTGATGTGCTTAGAAGTTACGCACAGGAATCCGGGATGCATACAAGCAAGCGCCAGCGACGGACGCGAGTAGGTACATAAATCGTATCGTGCCGCTCCGTTTCTTAGCAATTCTTCCGCTCAAATGGTACACCTACAGACTATGGTAACATTTAATAAATACATTTCGCCCTTTTTTACTATAAACTAATAGTACCTAGGCAGGCAGCTGCGATACTGAAATAAAATTACTGTTACGGATTAAAATACTCACAAGTTTATAATACATTTAAATAGCAAATTGGTGTTTTAGAGTTTGGATACATGTTTTTAATCAAAGTAATAATAAAAGACTATTCAACGATTTGCTTAAACGCTGAGCCTACCCTTCAATAGCTATGTGACACGTCGTCAGATACTTCTTTTTGAGTGTATTAAACATTACTATACTACGCTTATTGTTATTTCATAAAATAACAAAAACCTGGATTCTTTAGTAGTAGTTGAAAAGTAAGATTTATTAAAACCAAAGACATACAAAACGAATAATCTAGCATACCCAGTGCTAGCGCTCCCGCGCATAAATGCCTGCCGCCAGAATTGTTGTCTAAATTGACGGTCCACAAATACCTGATGAGTGTGATTGAGAGTTGCGCTTGTGTGTACAAAATTCCAATAAACTGACATGCTTAATAAATAATAAATTTGAACGGACTAAGATTTGGAACTTAGCAGCAAGTAACTTTCATAACAAATAATTTCGTTATGTTTTGTTTTTAAAGCCCAGAGCCCGTATATTACCCACGTCGCTGTTTGAGGGTGGGTCCAAAACTATCTTCATCCTATTAAATAAAAAAGGGTGGGTCCAGAATTGGCACCATCCTTCCAAGGAATAATTTAAATAAGTTTAATTTAATTTGAATTCATCAACAAAAATAGGTACAGCATTTAAACACACTGTTTTTTTTAAACACAACGCGATTAATTACATAAATAATGATTTATTTCAATAATGGTACGCACAAAAAAAATTATAAGTAAGATGCATTCATGTTCTCTTCTAAAAGTCATAGCGAAATTAAAACTTTCAATCGTTAATCATAAATCATAATGCAGTGTAGGTGTACTGATTCTTTGCGTTTTGCCGGTGCGCCTGCCGAAAGGCGGCACGGGGCGGCGGCATGACTTTGTGTCAAAGTACCACAGTGATCAAAAATTACCGTTCTAATAAGGGTGCATACATACTTTTCGATGAACTGTGTAAATTCTGTAATTCAACTTTACTTACTAAAGTTCAATCTCGAAAATAAAATAATTTATTGAAAGACATTATTAGACACAAGCGGCCGCCCGCGGTTTCATCTGCGTCGTTTTCGTTCCCGTGCAAATATCGGGATAAAAAGTATCCTATGTTCTACTATCTCTGTGCCAAATTTAACTTTTGTTACTCTTTCACGCTAAAAGAAATCTTAGCGTGAAAGAGTAAAAAAGCAACAAACTGACATACTTTTGCATTTATAATATTAGTAGGATTTAAGCATAAGTAATGGTACGGGTTTGTTTTTGTTGCTCAATTTGCAATTTGCAGACCATTATCCAAAGTCGGACTAGAGACAAAGAATACTTTCCACCATTGAAACAGAACCACGTGGACACAGCCACTGGATGAAATATCTAATAATAATAATTTTCGTTTAAAAAAACATGTGAGTATATCGCAATGCTATCTGCATTTAGTCAATTTTTGATAGTTGTTTTTTTACTTTTCTTAGGTACCTATTTTACTTATCACTATCCGGCTATCCGCCCTAGAGAATCATAGTTAAAGAAGAATACGATACTAGTAGAAGAACTAAAACTCTGCCCCTAAAAGTTAATTTCTATTCGTAGTAAGCAATTAATTTTTTACTGATAAAAAAAATACTTTGTTGATTTGATATCTATTCAATTCGATATGAGTTGAATGAACAGTGCGGGCCAAAACTTAAGATGTACTTAGTGTGAACTAGGCCTAAAGCACAGAATAAAAATAATTATATCGCGCTCTGATTTTATTTATTCAGTTTGCATTTGCATGTTACTCTTGCTTGTCGCGCGCGTTTGCAAACATAAACATGCCTCGTCGGTATACCAACCAGGAGTACCTGGAGATGGTCATTTGTTATCGGGAAAGCAATGAAGTGCTTAGAGCTGCGGTGCACCTCTATCATGAAAGGTTTGGTTTGGTGTACGAGTCGAGCATCGCACAATTTTGAGAGCTGTTTCATTATTTCGTGTTTTAACTACTTATTTCAAGATAACCTAAGAATTCTAAAGTGATAACGTTATTCAGGGAAAAATGTCATGATTTAGTTATTATTGCATTAGTTCGTCATTCCAAAGCCTGTTAAGTGTGATGGAAAGTTATCACCTTTCTAGTGTTATTAATGAAAGTGTTGAAGGAGACTCGTTCGACATTAAGTATGTAAGTATTTAAACTGAACCTACACAGTTTAAATTTTAAATTGGTATTTCTATTTTATCTCGAAAGTCGTTTGTAATTATTAAATTTTTTGCTGATGTTGGTTTAAGATAAAACTCAACTTTCCCGCGTGTGTAACGTAGGTAGGCAGTGAGATCGTTAAGTTAGAAGTTGCAAACAGTGGTTTTGTTTGACTATTTGGGTTACGTTTTAATAAGTATCCGAAAAATTAACGATTACATTGTTTTGACAAAATAAAAAATTGGTAATAACTTTCCGAGAAAATAACAGTAGGTAGTACGGTTGGTACTGTGATGTGACCGTAATCGTAAGTTGGTTTTATCTACAGACGTTTATTTATTCATTAACTCGTTTAAAAAATTCTTTCATTTTGCTTGTCTCGTCTCAGTTGTAGAAATGCATCGGTAATCAGAGGGCATAGGAGAGCGTGTGGTTGTGCGAGGTCAACACAGGTCGCGCCGTGAGCTAATGACCGCGCGCGCACCTACCGCGTCGGCGATCAGCTGTTTTAGTATTTTTACTTATTTAATTTATTTTTGCTTTTATTTTTTTATTTTTGCCTTTGTTTGGGTTTTATATCCGAATGATTGACGATAAGTTATAAAAACAAAAATTATTAAAAAATAAAAGTATTTTTAAAAAATAAAATTCCTTATTCATTTTATTCTTAACACTTAACATGCCCTTCCCCTTAAGCTTGGGTCAATAAAAAAATTGCACTGTTTATATATATATATATATGTCGGGGATGGACCGAGATGCGGGTTAATAATATCATCGTCATACATGCGGGCGTTAGAAAATAATTAAACAGTCACTTTAAGATCACAAAACACGTATAATCGGTAAATCGCAATCACCGAAACAAAATAAATTCTTAAACTCCAACTTAACAGTTATTGGTACACAAATCAAAATGTAGGTAGGACGCGGTATTCTCGGAATGCGCGTGCGACACCTGCGAGCGTTCGCCGTCCGTCGTGCCTCCAGCCAGACTGTCCCGCTAGATACCCTCTAGCGTTTTTTTTCGCTGTTGCACCGCACTCCGATTACACCCGAGCGTAGTAAGTTATAATAGCATTCTCCTATGCGCTACGCTCGACGTCCATACATCTCGACCCGACACGCCCATTCTGACCAGTCATGCGTCTCTGCATGACGGTGCTGAACAAGACTAGCAACATGGGTAACTTAGCTGTTCGGCCTTTCTGACCAACAACTTAGCGGGGTCATCAATGAAATTAAGTTTTAGCTAGAAACTAAATTAAGGTCACAGTTACAACATTTCTTTTAACACAAATTGAATCACCATAACTTCACCATCTATCTGAAATTTACAGTTGTAAATAACCTGGCAGTGCTCCACATCTGCAACTTTACAAACGACAGTAAAACTTGATTTTTAGCCACTCTGCAGTCATGCTTAGCTAGCATTCTGCGAACACAACATAACCAGCTGCACTAAAACTTAGTGCTTACTACCACTTAACTAGCGGCAGCTAGACGCAGTGCTTAATCAGCACTCTGCAACTACCGCTCAGCCAGCGGCAGCAATATACAGTGCTTAACCAGCACTCCGCAACTACCACTTAACCAGTGGTAGAAAAATACAGTGCTTAACCAGCACTCTACAACTACCACTTAATCAGCGGTAGTAAAATACAGTGCTTAACCAGCACTCTGCAACTACCACTTAACTAGCAGTAACAAAATACAGTGCTTCACCAGCACTCTGCAACTACCACTTAGCAGCGGCAGCAAAATACAGTGCTTAACCAGCACTCTGCAACTACCACTTAACCAGCGGTAGCAAAATACAGTGCTTAACCAGCACTCTGCAACTACCACTTAACCAGCGGTAGCAAAATACAGTGCTTAACCAGCACTCTGAAACTACCACTTCACCAGCGGTAGCAAAATACAGTGCTTAACCAGCACTCTGCAACTACCACTTAACTAGCAGTAACAAAATACGGTGCTTCACCAGCACTATGCAACTACTACTTAGCAGCGGCAGCAAAATACAGTGCTTAACCAGCACTCTGCAACTACTACTTAACCAGCGGTAGCAAAATACAGTGCTTAACCAGCACTCTACAACTACCACTTAACCAGCGGTAGCAAAATACAGTGCTTGACCAGCACTCTGCAACTACCACTTAATCAGCGGTAGCAAAATACAGTGCTTTACCAGCACTCTAGCACTTAACCAGCGGTAGCAAAATACAGTGCTTAACCAGCACTCTGAAACTACCACTTAACCAGCGGTAGCAAAATACAGTGCTTAACCAGCACTCTGCAACTACCACTTAGTAGCGGCAGCAAAATACAGTGCTTAACCAGCACTCTGCAACTACCACTTAACCAGCGGTAGCAAAATACAGTGCTTAACCAGCACTCTACAACTACCACTTAACCAGCGGTAGCAAAATACAGTGCTTAACCAGCACTCTGCAACTACCACTTAATCAGCGGTAGCAAAATACAGTGCTTAACCAGCACTCTGCAACTACCACTTAGCAGCGGCAGCAAAATACAGTGCTTAACCAGCACTCTGCAACTACCACTTAACCAGCGGTAGCAAAATACAGTGCTTAACCAGCACTCTGCTACTACCACTTAACCAGCAGTAACAAAATACAGTGCTTAACCAGCACTCTGCAACTAGCGGCAGCGATAACGATGGTGTTATCGTTCAACTCTCGATAGTCGACTACCATTCGATTCGAGCCGTCCATTTTTAGCCAGGAAAATAGGACTGTCAAAAGGCGAACTGCTCGAGTGAATAACCTTCGCTCGTAAGAGCTCGATTCAATCTTATGATTATTATTTTTTTAGAAAAAAAATATTGTCTACATATTCTCAAACAGGACTCGAACCTGCGACCTTTGTGTATCCGGCCCACTACCCTAACCACTGAGCTACCGAGCATTCAATCTTATCGCTCACTATTTGTCTTTCACTTGGACTCAATCTATAGGGTCGACTACATACTGTTTTATTGGGATCGTTTAGTCTAATCTAGTCTTCGCCATTAAATTAGAAGTACCACTAATAAATTCACTTTTAAACTCGTTGAGTAAAGAAAACAACTGAGGCTGATTTTCAGAAGAACAATCAGTGTCCAATGTAGTAAATAAATAGCAAGAGTCTATTCTACTCACTAATCCTGCTTTGGACTTAATAATTGGTGATTTTAGTGTCTCTATTTCTAGCTTTATATCCGACTCTACATGTGACTTTACCTAAGTCTCTTCATGTGGCTCTACATGTGACTCTACATGCGACTCTACTTGCAACTCTACCTTCGACTCTGCCTGTGACTCTACCAGTGACTACCAGTGACTATACCAGTGACTCTACCAGTGACTCTACCAGTAACTCTACCAGTGTCTTTACCTGTGACTCTACCAGTGACTCTACCTGTGGCTCTACCTGCGACTCTACCAGTAAATCTACCGGTAAATCTACCAGTGACTCTACCTGTGACTTTACCACTGACTCTACCAGTGACTCCACCAGTGACTCTACCAGTAACTCCACCAGTGACTACTAGTGACTCTACCAGTGACTCTACCAGTGACTCCACCAGTGACTCTACCAGTTACTCCAATAGTGACTCTACTAGTAACTCTACCAGTGAATCTACTAATGACTCTACCAGTAACTCCACGAGTGACTCTACCAGTGACTCTACCAGTGACTCTACCAGTGACTCTACCAGTGTCTCTACCAGTGACTCCACCAGTGACACCACCAGTGACTCTACCATTGACTCTACCTGTGACTCTATGTGACTCTACCAGTGACACCACCAGTGACTCTACCAGTGACTCTACCTGTGACTCTACCTGTAACTCTACCTGTGACTACCTGTGACTCTATGTGACTCTACCAGTGACACCACCAGTGACTCTACCAGTGACTCAACCTGTGACTCTACCTGTGACTCTACCTGTGACTACCTGTGACTCTACCAGTGACTCTACCAGTGACTCTACCAGTGACTCTACCACTGACTCTACCACTGACTCTACCACTGACTCTACCACTGAATCTACCAGTGACTCTACCAGTGACTCCACCAGTGACTCTACCAGTAACTCCACCAGTGACTCTACTAGTGACTCTACCAGTGACTCTACCAGTGACTCTACCACTGATTCTACCAGTGACTCTACCAATAACTCTACCTGTGACTCTCAAAAGAAAAATGGCAATTTGTTGAAAGTTAGTGACTCATTTGTCATATTTACAACAACGCCTTGCTTAAAACCTCTTAATAATTGTCAGGCAGGCATCACATGAAATTTAATATCAAGAGTAACGCCACTTACATTTCACAAAATTTTATTTTTGCTCTCCACGCTACTCTGACCAATGCCTGTCATAACAACAATATCTTTAAAATGTTTACCGCTTTAGAAGCTATTGACAATTAAATCAATGACCATTCAGCACGAGACTCATAATGAAATACAAGGTACTGACCAGATATCACAAGACGACGACCGGTGGGCGCACTGACCGAGCACACGTCTACTCATTTCCCCGTCGTTGTAGTCCTAGAGCTTCCAGCGCCATCATAGCATTCGACCTCTTTTGTTCTCGATCCCACTTCTGATGTCGGGGATGGACCGAGATGCGGGTTAATAATATCATCGTCATACATGCGGGCGTTAGAAAATAATTAAACAGTCACTTTAAGATCACAAAACACGTATAATCGGTAAATCGCAATCACCGAAACAAAATAAATTCTTAAACTCCAACTTAACAGTTATTGGTACACAAATCAAAATGTAGGTAGGACGCGGTATTCTCGGAATGCGCGTGCGACACCTGCGAGCGTTCGCCGTCCGTCGTGCCTCCAGCCAGACTGTCCCGCTAGATACCCTCTAGCGTTTTTTTTCGCTGTTGCACCGCACTCCGATTACACCCGAGCGTAGTAAGTTATAATAGCATTCTCCTATGCGCTACGCTCGACGTCCATACATCTCGACCCGACACGCCTATTCTGACCAGTCATGCGTCTCTGCATGACGGTGCTGAACAAGACTAGCAACATGGGTAACTTAGCTGTTCGGCCTTTCTGACCAACAACTTAGCGGGGTCATCAATGAAATTAAGTTTTAGCTAGAAACTAAATTAAGGTCACAGTTACAACATTTCTTTTAACACAAATTGAATCACCATAACTTCACCATCTATCTGAAATTTACAGTTGTAAATAACCTGGCAGTGCTCCACATCTGCAACTTTACAAACGACAGTAAAACTTGATTTTTAGCCACTCTGCAGTCATGCTTAGCTAGCATTCTGCGAACACAACATAACCAGCTGCACTAAAACTTAGTGCTTACTACCACTTAACTAGCGGCAGCTAGACGCAGTGCTTAATCAGCACTCTGCAACTACCGCTCAGCCAGCGGCAGCAATATACAGTGCTTAACCAGCACTCCGCAACTACCACTTAACCAGTGGTAGAAAAATACAGTGCTTAACCAGCACTCTACAACTACCACTTAATCAGCGGTAGTAAAATACAGTGCTTAACCAGCACTCTGCAACTACCACTTAACTAGCAGTAACAAAATACAGTGCTTCACCAGCACTCTGCAACTACCACTTAGCAGCGGCAGCAAAATACAGTGCTTAACCAGCACTCTGCAACTACCACTTAACCAGCGGTAGCAAAATACAGTGCTTAACCAGCACTCTGCAACTACCACTTAACCAGCGGTAGCAAAATACAGTGCTTAACCAGCACTCTGAAACTACCACTTCACCAGCGGTAGCAAAATACAGTGCTTAACCAGCACTCTGCAACTACCACTTAACTAGCAGTAACAAAATACGGTGCTTCACCAGCACTATGCAACTACTACTTAGCAGCGGCAGCAAAATACAGTGCTTAACCAGCACTCTGCAACTACTACTTAACCAGCGGTAGCAAAATACAGTGCTTAACCAGCACTCTACAACTACCACTTAACCAGCGGTAGCAAAATACAGTGCTTGACCAGCACTCTGCAACTACCACTTAATCAGCGGTAGCAAAATACAGTGCTTTACCAGCACTCTAGCACTTAACCAGCGGTAGCAAAATACAGTGCTTAACCAGCACTCTGAAACTACCACTTAACCAGCGGTAGCAAAATACAGTGCTTAACCAGCACTCTGCAACTACCACTTAGTAGCGGCAGCAAAATACAGTGCTTAACCAGCACTCTGCAACTACCACTTAACCAGCGGTAGCAAAATACAGTGCTTAACCAGCACTCTACAACTACCACTTAACCAGCGGTAGCAAAATACAGTGCTTAACCAGCACTCTGCAACTACCACTTAATCAGCGGTAGCAAAATACAGTGCTTAACCAGCACTCTGCAACTACCACTTAGCAGCGGCAGCAAAATACAGTGCTTAACCAGCACTCTGCAACTACCACTTAACCAGCGGTAGCAAAATACAGTGCTTAACCAGCACTCTGCTACTACCACTTAACCAGCAGTAACAAAATACAGTGCTTAACCAGCACTCTGCAACTAGCGGCAGCGATAACGATGGTGTTATCGTTCAACTCTCGATAGTCGACTACCATTCGATTCGAGCCGTCCATTTTTAGCCAGGAAAATAGGACTGTCAAAAGGCGAACTGCTCGAGTGAATAACCTTCGCTCGTAAGAGCTCGATTCAATCTTATGATTATTATTTTTTTAGAAAAAAATATTGTCTACATATTCTCAAACAGGACTCGAACCTGCGACCTTTGTGTATCCGGCCCACTACCCTAACCACTGAGCTACCGAGCATTCAATCTTATCGCTCACTATTTGTCTTTCACTTGGACTCAATCTATAGGGTCGACTACATACTGTTTTATTGGGATCGTTTAGTCTAATCTAGTCTTCGCCATTAAATTAGAAGTACCACTAATAAATTCACTTTTAAACTCGTTGAGTAAAGAAAACAACTGAGGCTGATTTTCAGAAGAACAATCAGTGTCCAATGTAGTAAATAAATAGCAAGAGTCTATTCTACTCACTAATCCTGCTTTGGACTTAATAATTGGTGATTTTAGTGTCTCTATTTCTAGCTTTATATCCGACTCTACATGTGACTTTACCTAAGTCTCTTCATGTGGCTCTACATGTGACTCTACATGCGACTCTACTTGCAACTCTACCTTCGACTCTGCCTGTGACTCTACCAGTGACTACCAGTGACTATACCAGTGACTCTACCAGTGACTCTACCAGTAACTCTACCAGTGTCTTTACCTGTGACTCTACCAGTGACTCTACCTGTGGCTCTACCTGCGACTCTACCAGTAAATCTACCGGTAAATCTACCAGTGACTCTACCTGTGACTTTACCACTGACTCTACCAGTGACTCCACCAGTGACTCTACCAGTAACTCCACCAGTGACTACTAGTGACTCTACCAGTGACTCTACCAGTGACTCCACCAGTGACTCTACCAGTTACTCCAATAGTGACTCTACTAGTAACTCTACCAGTGAATCTACTAATGACTCTACCAGTAACTCCACGAGTGACTCTACCAGTGACTCTACCAGTGACTCTACCAGTGACTCTACCAGTGTCTCTACCAGTGACTCCACCAGTGACACCACCAGTGACTCTACCATTGACTCTACCTGTGACTCTATGTGACTCTACCAGTGACACCACCAGTGACTCTACCAGTGACTCTACCTGTGACTCTACCTGTAACTCTACCTGTGACTACCTGTGACTCTACCAGTGACACCACCAGTGACTCTACCAGTGACTCAACCTGTGACTCTACCTGTGACTCTACCTGTGACTCTACCTGTGACTACCTGTGACTCTACCAGTGACTCTACCAGTGACTCTACCAGTGACTCTACCACTGACTCTACCACTGACTCTACCACTGACTCTACCACTGACTCTACCACTGAATCTACCAGTGACTCTACCAGTGACTCCACCAGTGACTCTACCAGTAACTCCACCAGTGACTCTACTAGTGACTCTACCAGTGACTCTACCAGTGACTCTACCAGTGACTCTACCACTGATTCTACCAGTGACTCTACCAATAACTCTACCTGTGACTCTCAAAAGAAAAATGGCAATTTGTTGAAAGTTAGTGACTCATTTGTCATATTTACAACAACGCCTTGCTTAAAACCTCTTAATAATTGTCAGGCAGGCATCACATGAAATTTAATATCAAGAGTAACGCCACTTACATTTCACAAAATTTTATTTTTGCTCTCCACGCTACTCTGACCAATGCCTGTCATAACAACAATATCTTTAAAATGTTTACCGCTTTAGAAGCTATTGACAATTAAATCAATGACCATTCAGCACGAGACTCATAATGAAATACAAGGTACTGACCAGATATCACAAGACGACGACCGGTGGGCGCACTGACCGAGCACACGTCTACTCATTTCCCCGTCGTTGTAGTCCTAGAGCTTCCAGCGCCATCATAGCATTCGACCTCTTTTGTTCTCGATCCCACTTCTGATGTCGGGGATGGACCGAGATGCGGGTTAATAATATCATCGTCATACATGCGGGCGTTAGAAAATAATTAAACAGTCACTTTAAGATCACAAAACACGTATAATCGGTAAATCGCAATCACCGAAACAAAATAAATTCTTAAACTCCAACTTAACAGTTATTGGTACACAAATCAAAATGTAGGTAGGACGCGGTATTCTCGGAATGCGCGTGCGACACCTGCGAGCGTTCGCCGTCCGTCGTGCCTCCAGCCAGACTGTCCCGCTAGATACCCTCTAGCGTTTTTTTTCGCTGTTGCACCGCACTCCGATTACACCCGAGCGTAGTAAGTTATAATAGCATTCTCCTATGCGCTACGCTCGACGTCCATACATCTCGACCCGACATATATATATTTATTTATTAAAGATTTTTATTAAAGAAAGAGTTTAATAAAGAAACCACATTACAGTAATCCCTCCCCCACGCAAGAATTCACGTAGGGAATTCGTTGGACGGCCTCGTCCAAAGGTCCAAACACCCCTCCGCCGCATCACAACGGTAGCTTTAACGTTTTTTATACTATAATATGAGATTAAATCGATGGTTTAGTAGAAAACGAAAAATATGTCGCGTAATTCCGCAAGAAAAACTGCAGATGCAGCCCAGTGACACACCTTGCACCTTCACCGACTACTCTACACGTGTTTCGCCCACACACGGAGCATCCTCAGGAGTTGTTAGACCGTGCCAATCTCAGCACCGAGTGCTCAGACTCGGTGCTGAGATTTTGCTGCTTTTGAATTGAGATTGCTGCTGAAAATACTCCTCGCGCCTTGACAAAATGGAACGTCTGTATGACGGCCATTTGTTGTATACACGTTGTAATTGTGTAAACAACAACCAAATATTTTCCCAAGGCAACGCAAGGAAAAATGAGCAACCCAAAGGCGAAAACTAAAAGATTTTAAAAAGTAAACAGCCACGACGGCCTAGTACGCCGCAAAGATGGTAGATGGCGCTGATAATAGTGCGTTTTAGTAAATATCTCCCCTGGAAGATGGCGCTCGAGTCGCTTATAACTTTTTTTTATATTAATGAGCTCTATTATAATAGAAAACAAGCAGACCAGCCCAAATTTCCTGAAATATAAAATAGGGAGAAATTTTTTAAAACGCACTATGCCTCCGTAAGTCGTCTTTTACGATACGCAAAGAAGCATAGACCTGCGGTGTGAGTATTCTTTGCCACCGCCCACACACGGTGGCGCTTAAAAAAGGAAAAAAAATATCGTCTTTTAAACCAAAGACAATTAGTGTTGACAGTAAAAAAATATTCCGTCTATTTAGTGCATACTTTGATGATTATCTAAGTATTGCCACCGCCCACACACGGTGGCGCTTAGAAAAGAAAAAAAAGTCGTCTTTTAAACCAAAGACAATTAGTGTTGACAGTAAAAAAATATTCCGTCTATTTAGTGCATACTGTGATGATTATCTAGGTATGTACGTATGCGTAATTTAAATAGTAATAATATTTTTGTGAGCAAACAAAACGCTACCTACACGGACCTCGCCCTGGTGCTGCAAAATTATTTACTATAACTAATCCTTGGCTGCATCTACGGTTTTGAAATCTTTTATATGCCATTTTCCAATCGATTTCCCTCTTTCGTCCTCGAGCTCGTAAACAAGAGGGGAAAGCTTCCGAATTACTCGACAACGTTCATATTTAGGTGCTAATTTGGCAGTAAAATATCTATTTGCAGCGCTGCTTATAGGTTCGTTTCCAAACATAATCCCCCACGTCGAAAGAAACGTCTCGTCTTTTTTTTATTATAATATTTTATGTTACGATTATGAGCCTAAAAAAGTGATTCTTTTACATTTTTATAAATATCTTTGAGGTGACCTAATCTGGAAGCGTATGCATCCCTAGGAGCACAGATTAACTCGTTAATATCCTTATAGTCATTATAGATGTTTCCATCTGCAACCGCTTCCCTCCCATGGACTAACATAAATGGTGTGAACGATGTTGACTCGTTTACTGACGTATTCATAGCAAACTGGATTTTATGAACGTTAACATCCCAAGTTCTATGGTCGTTCTCCATAAAAGATGATATTGCCGTAATCACGGTTCTATTGTAACGATCCACTGTATTTACTTGAGGACAATATACCGGACCTAAATGCAACTGCGGTATATTTTATTTCGCATAAAGAGCTTGTACCTCATGACTTATAAACTGTGAGCCATTGTCCGAGATTATCGTTTGTGGGATGCCATGTATCAAAAATACGTGGTCTTCGAGACGCTGAGCAATGACTTTTCCGGTTGCCCTACGCAACGGAAACAATAAGACGTATTTCGAAAAGCAACACACAACTACCCAATGGCCGACAACATTTTTTCGGTTCTCCCATAAAACCGGGAGCTATGTTTATAAGCGTTACAGATGGAGCACTTTTTAATAAAATCGACTGTATCCTGGTACATACCAGGCCAAAAGTAACGTAGTTTCAGACGTTTGTAAGTCTTAGCGACGCCAAGGTGAGCCGCGGTAGGTTTAGAATGATGTTCCTGAATGATATCCTCTCTAAGTTCTTTAGGTACTACCTCTTTCCACTCAAAGTCACCACTGACCTATGAGTTGGAAATTTGGACAGCTTCTGGATTCAGCTTTTGGACGGCTTCTCCGTACAGCGTTTTATGATTTTTATGTACCAAGGGTCTTGTATTTTTGATATATCAATGGACGCAACAGGCACAGACCGAGATAGGGCACAATATTTATTTATTGATTGCAAGTCACAGGTTACAGAAGGTGTTGCAGAATTGGTAAGGTACAAGTGACGCCCTGCTAGGGCACAGCAAACATGAAGGGCAACTATTGCCTCTTACTTATAAATTCAAATTAAATAGATTTAACTAAAATAATATTCAAATTATCACATGCATTAAATTAATTAAATTGAAAACAGATATTATAAACTATTAATATTCATCTTAATTATAAAAATTCATATTTATTAATAAAATTACTATTTTGTTAGAGAAATCAGAGTGGGCTGTTACAATTGGTACATTTATTTTTCAAAAAATTTATCATTAAAAAATTCAGAAATATCATAATAACATTTGTTTATTAAAAATAATTTGAGGTGTTTATTGAATAGGGTAGGCTTTTTTTTAATTTTTAGATTATTAGGAATGTGGTTATAAATTTTTATTAGCATATGGTGAGGGCTAGACGAAACAATTTCCATTTTAGTGTGTGGTTTGATTAGTTTCTTAAGGTTTCTATTATTTCTTTTATTTATGTTTTCCTTTGGGGGGTATAATTCTCCATGCTTCCTCACAAACTTGCAAGCTTCTAAGATGTAAATGGATGTAAGGGTCAACATTTGGTATTTTACAAAAAAAGATCTACAGGATGTCATCTGGTCAATGTTCGCTAGTATCCTTAAACACTTCTTTTGCAAAATGAATATGTCGTTTACTGCACAGCAGTTTCCCCAAAGTATTATACCGTATGACATTATAGAGTAAGCATATGCATAGTAGGCTGCTAGTGCACTCTTGAAATCAGTAAAGCGTTTAAGAAGGTATAGAGCGTAGGAGAAAGAGGATATTTTGTTTTTTATTTTTTCTATGCGCTGCTTCCATGTCATATTTGTATCTTAATCAATTCCTAGTAATGTAGCCGTACTAACGATTTCTAGCTCAGTATTTTTGAAGTTATAGGAAAGTTTTAGTGGAACTTTTTGTGCGGGTTTAATTTGTATAATTTTAGTTTTTTTAACATTTAATTCTAGATTATGGTTGTGTAGCCAATTATCGATTTTATTTAGGGTAGTATTTATTTTGTTCTGTAATTCATTCGGACAGGAGCAAGGGATGAGAATGGATACATCGTCAGCAAAGAGAATGCATTCATCCTCAAAAGTATTGGGGAGATCATTGATGTAAATGAGGAACAATATACATCCCAGGACGCTACCTTGTGGGATAGAGCCGGTAGAGATGACACTATCAGATCTAAAGTGCTGTATTTTGCCTGTTTCAAAGTTGGTATTTACAATTTCTACACATTGTGAGCGTTTTTCGAGAAAAGACTTAAACCAGTTATGAGCAGTTCCTCTTATTCCAGATTCAAATAATTTAATTAGCAAGATTTCATGACTGATATCATAGGCCTTACTCATATCTAAAAGGAGGCCTATGGCATATTTTTTCCTTTCTATATTGTACATTATTTTTTGGATATATTTGAGTAGTAGAGTAGTTCCGTCTAAACCCATGTTGGTTCTGGTGTAATATTTTATATTTTTCATAGAAGCTAGTTAACCGCTTTCCCATTGCAGTTTCGAACACCTTGCAGACGTTGTTAATAGAGCTATAGGACGAAAGTTCTTTATGTCAGTGGTCAGTCCCTTTTTATGGATAGGTTTTATTATGGAAAGTTTTAGGGCGTCGGGAAAGAGGCCTTCAGAGAAAGATTGGTTAATTAATTTAGTGTAGGGTACCGTCAATATATCTGCACATTTTTTTATTAGTGTGGGGGGGATATCATCAATACCAGAGGATTTTTTATATTTAAGTTGTTTTAATATTTTTTCAACTTCTTGTTCATCTACCGGACTTAGAAAAAAAGTATTTGAGACTCGATTTTTATTATAATGTTTTTGTTGTGGTACAGGGTTGGTGTGCGTATTTCCAATAGATATAAAATAATTATTGAATTCTCTTGCCACGAGTTTTGGATTATCTAAAGTTTGTTGATTTGCTAGTTTAATTTTAATGTTACTTTTTTTTTTTTTAAGTTTTTATTCTGGTTTTTAATCTTTTGTTATGGCAAGATGTTTTTAGTCCAGACGTAAGATAAGTATTTTTTTGTTTTGATTTGTGTCT
This sequence comes from Chrysoteuchia culmella, assembly GCA_910589605.1. Classification (NCBI taxonomy): domain Eukaryota; kingdom Metazoa; phylum Arthropoda; class Insecta; order Lepidoptera; family Crambidae; genus Chrysoteuchia; species Chrysoteuchia culmella. Next base: position 3,858,030 of record OU342663.1, read on the forward strand.
AATTAGTACTTTAGGTATACATTTATTAAGTGCAACTTTTAAAATTTCGGAGAATATATTATAGTTTTCATTCACATTATTGTTTTGCCTAAGCACTTCATTCCAATTTACCTTCGAGATTTCATTCCTAAAACTGTTTATGTTTTTGGTACTGAAAATACGTTTAAAGATTGAAAAATGTGCAAGGTTTTTCAAAGTTACCGGCGAGTAAAAGAACACTCCTCTATGATCTGAAAAACCTAGCTCATGAACTTCAGCTTTGGATATTCGTTTGTTAAAATTTGTAAAAGTCAGATCAATACATCTAGCACTAGTTGGTGTAACCCGGGTTGGTTCTGTGACCTTTTGGTGGAAATTGAAAGTAAGCATTAAATTAAGCAATCTGTTACTCTCCTTTTTATTTAGAAAGTCTATGTTCATGTCTCCAGTTAATATGATATTTTTGTTATAGTCTTTCTTTTTAATAAGTTGCATTTATTGCAGATACTTTGCATATTCTGGTAGTAGGTAATGAACTCAGGGTCGAAAGGACTGCTGTTTATCTGAATTCCTTTTAGCAGGACTATTTCCTTTACTTTTATTAATATCTTGATTCAATAAATCTTGCGATAGGGAAGTCGATGGTCGTGTTTGTTGTTCTAGGTGATACGTATATTTTTCTTGTGACATTTCTTTTACATAATTAGACGAGTTTATGCTAAGATTTTTTGTATTTTCATGTGTATTCACTTTCTTTCCATTTATTATTAGAGTATTATTTTTTATTATGGCATGTTGTCCACTTTGTCTTGCTGCATATAGGGCTTGCTTAAGTTCATTTTGCTCTCTAAGATCACATGGGCTTAGAAATTCAGTAATACTTAAACCAGTTCCCTTGAAGTAAATGGAATTATTTAATATGTATTTCTTCATTTTTTTACTTATTAATTCTTTTTTAATTGGTCTTTTATGACTCTTATTGCCTATGTACGTAATTTTCTCAATATATCCAGTTAAATCTATTTGTAGTATGTCACCAAATATTTTTATTACTCTATCTATGACTTGGTCTTCCGTTTCCCAGTAGTTTTCAAATAAGCCATGTAGAACCAGGACTTTTTCCTTACACTCCTGTATTTTGTTTGGAACACTCTTTGTTTTATAATTTTGAATATCTTGCTGTAACCGTTTGTTTTCACCATCTAAAATATTGCATTTCTTCTCTAAAAATAAAATGTTTGTATTTATTGTTTCCAGGCTTGCTTTTGTTTGTATTTGTGAAGCGGAGATGGTGTCTAAATTTTGTTGGAGGTCTAACTTTAATGCTGATATTGTATTTTTAATTTCTTCATGGAAGGATGCCTTAATAGCTGATAGTATATATTCATTATTTTGCTTTAGGATGGAACTCAATTTTTGTAGTGTGATCGATTCAGTTAGTACAGTCAGCTTCATAAAGATATGAGGTAACAAGGTAGTCAAATATATACTAGGAGCAAAAGTTCAATTTTATATTTTCATAAAAAGTTATCATAATATTGTTCACCACTAACGAGTCTAATATTTGTTAAGGTCATATGTCTCCAATAACATATTCGCGATTACAAGGATCTTTTATATGTACGCTTCGTAACTGCTCATTGGTATCTAAGCGTCCAGAGTGCTCATAAATATCTTCACCGACATAAATTATTCAATTTTCAGTACAAAATGCAATAGACATCACCTAATCGAAATTAAGGGCCTTTACAGGCTTAACGTTAGATTGGTTTCTTGCAATTTTTTGTATTACTTAAGTTTTAATTTAGTTATGTAATAGATGATTTGCAGAAAGTATGCCATAATGTGTATGTGCCATAAATTATTATGAATTGATGATGTTGTTAAACTATAAAAATGTAACAAAAGCATCGTTGACCTACAGACCAACCCTCAGACCAGCTAGATGGCACGTGGGTAAAAATATTTTTATACGCCACCTGCATCTGTAGCACGTATTAAATATCAAGTATTCTCACTCAATAGGAGAAGTAAGCTATTAATGCCCGAAGGGAGCTAATGTTGTTGGGAACTTCCCTTGGTTAATTATATAACATTTAAATTTGGAACGCCATAGTGTCAACAAAAACTTTCTATCAAAAATAGTTTCGAAAAAAAACAAGGCTGTTCAAGGTATAACTTTCGTCCAAGGAGTTTTTAACTATAAAATTGACACTTCAAAGAGACTACTCCCACGAAAAATATAAACACGGCTGTATGTATCGGGGTCCTTAGAACCACGAAAACCTTGAAATTGGAATTATGTGATATTGTGCACTCACTCATTCAAATATAATGTAACAGCTATCTCTTTCGTTCCATGCATTTCCGTGTCTTTTGTCTTACCTATTAGTAAAACATGCCAAATCATCAAATTGCGAATGTGTGTTTTGTTGACGATATGAAAATTGTCATTGCATTGCATACGGAACTAAATATCTAAAGAAAAAAAGATGATTCGATTTTTTACAAGAATTGTTAAATTGTTGTCATTATAGTTTTATTATTTGTAATATATTTTTTATTTACCGTCATAGTATAGGCACAGTAAGTGTCTAAAGTAGAGTATGCTCCTCGGGGATAAAAGTGTCTTAGCCTTGAATCCTTCGCTTCATTCAGGATTCTTACCATGATGGCCTCGCTTCGCTCGGGAATTAACTACAGAATCCTACGTTTCGCTAAGGATTCAATATGCTGCCCTTGACATAAGACACTGCTTTGTCCCATTAGTGCATAATCTATTATTAATTTATGCTTTTCCCACCAATTACGAGTTGGCCGGTGGGTAATGTGACATTCATTTTTCTCGCTGGTCTGTTTAAATATTTTTAGATGAAGATACCAGGGTCGCTTAGCTAACCAGGAGTTATTTATACAAGGTTACACGAATTTTGTGATTGACAACTCCTGGATAGCGGAATACGTACCTAAGTTCGATTCTCGCCTTACTTTTTTCATGTTTTATCTTTAAACATAAAATTAGTCCTGACTAACTGATATATCAACGCACAGCCCAAACTACTGAACCTAGGGACTTGAAATTTTTCACATAAATATCTTATACAGTGTAGGCATTCACTAAGAAAGATATTTTCGTAATTCCCCAAGGGTGAGATTTGCATGTAAGTCCGTCAGTTTTGAAATTAGATTGACGATTGAAACTCAACATTTACCTGCCTCGGCGTTTTTGAAAACAGCGACGTCCTATTTTATTAAATAAAATAACCAAATAATTGTGACACATGGGGTAAACATAAACATAACTAGCAGAATACTTACTCATAATCAAAAATAACTGCAACTAAAAATAAAGAAACTTATCTATACTTCAGCCATCTTAGGGAAAGAATGTCAGTAAACAAGCCGCCCATAACCTTAAAAGTACTTTTATATTACATGTTTTTGAAATATGTGCACTTCATTAAATAAAATAATAATAATATGTAAATTTATAAATATTTCTTACACTCACACCAATTAACCTAACCCCAAAGTAAGCACTGTGTAACGATGCCATTTCGTTCTAGCCTTATGGATGGATAAACCTCCATAATGGCTGGAAACTCCGTAGTTTCACTCTATGGAAATCAAATTATTTTGTATCTGTTCTGTCTAAATTCTAATTTTCTCCGTTCCACGATCCCTGTTCAGCTCATTTTGACTTAATCTTACAAAAACCATCAAGCTGAACAGAGCTTATTTAACCGAACCATTATCATATTTATCTAAAGTTGTGTTAATAATATAATTCTCATAAATACATCAGGAACCCGTGTATCGGGGTAAGCATAACTATCTACTTTTTTTACTCATTGTTTAGATTATTTATAACTAGGACTTTTGCTATATCGATGTATTTTCATTTTGTTACAGTTCCTTATTTCTAGTTTCAACAAATTAACAAGTCGCCTGTAGAACGAACTTTTATTCATTTTCCTAATTACTAACGGCCGGTTTCAATATCGTATCTACAGGCGATCGGAGGTAGCTAACTGAGGTCATCAGTAAATATTTATCTATCTGTTACTGGCGTTTCAATACCAAAATGCAGTTGAGTCTAACTGAGATTATGGATAGTTTATATGCATTACTTCCAGTAGCGGCTTTAGGAACCAATCATCAGCGAGTCCCTCCGAAACGTTCCGTTCTGACTTTTCATGAAAATATTGTGTTTTCTTACCAACTAATTTCATTGCAATTAGATTGATAAAATAGTTGAAAACAAGAAATAATTAATCATTTTACTGTTCTGTTGTTTAATATCGTATTTTTTTAATAATTGCAATATTTTATTGTAAACCTTTCAATAAATAAAATCTGAGTGTGGTAGCGAAACACTATCTTGATGACAGTTGACGTGACGTCTGGCTGACGCCTGACAAGTTGAAGTGACACTACCTACTATCGTTGTGAGGTCGGTCGTTTTTAATTTGCCTTGCATTGTGTATCTTATTAAAAGAAGCCATCGCAACACAAATCAGATAGTACTGTGTACACCTAATCCATAAATAAATAACATGGCTCAACAGAGCAACGTAAGTATTGGTGGATTTTTTGTTCTCAAGTCATTAATGCCGCCGTGTTTTCGCGCCCATGTGTTATTTTTCTATTCACATTATTTCCTTTTTCAGACTAATAAATCCAGTGCACTTAAAAAAGATCAAGTTATGTTGTTGCTTGATCTCGTATCAAGTCATAATGTTATTACTACAAAGGCGACAAACGCCACTAATAATAAATTAAAAGATGACGCGTGGAAATCCATAGCCGAAGTATTCTGTGCCACCACGGGTCAAGTGTCTCAAGTGGCTCTATCAGTTTGGTACCTTTCAATAGTGTTTCTTGTTTTTATATGAGCTTCATTATAGCGATTATCTGCAGCAGAATCTGGATTCAGTAATGGTGTGAGAAGGTATGAAGTACATGGATATGCACTGTCACCTAATAACCACTTATTCCCGTACCGTCTGAGAATTCACTTGTGGCCGAGTTAATTTTTTCCAATATTTTTCTATTTAAAATTTACCATAAGTATAAAAAATATATTATTTTAACTCAATTGTATTACAAACCTTTAGTAGTGCTCTGAATGTTATATGTGTAAACTTATTATTATTTATTATATATAATGCAATAGGACCAACTAACTTTTGAGTTCAGAATTGTTGAATATAGTAGCATCATGAGTAGACCCAGGCCAGCGAGCAACCACATTCATGAACAACAAATCTGAGTTGCATACTCCTTGGACATTAATTGATAAAATGCCTTTTCTGTTCCTAAACTCTTCTCCTATGTTTGAATCTGTAAGAATTAAAATCCCTAACTTAAGTAATGGTAATCAGAAAAATCACAATGTACCTATGTATAAGTAATACATGCATCTTAGCACAGAACAGAAAAAACGTGTGGGGGTTAGTTAAGTAGGTACTAATTTGTGTAAAGAAATTAGAAATAAACAATTATTATTATTATAGTTGCTCACCAGGTGACTGTATGGGTACATGTGTGCCGTCAACTGCACCAAGAACTCTTGGAAATCCTGCGATGTTGTAAAATCCAGTTGCTGTGTTGTCCAACATTTTAACATATTCTGGATATAATCTGGCTATAGCCCTAGACACATTAGCTACGATTCTACAGCCTGTAGTTTTGGAGACACCTATAAAATCTGCTACAGACAAGAGCATAGTGCCAAGTGCGTAGAATCTCAGTGTAAGCAGCAGTTGGTTAAGTGGGGATACACCATTATTTCTGAAATAAAAATAGAGAGACTAGTTACTTGGTTGAAGGAGAGTACACACACAGGTAGGTAGGCAGGTACCTGCCTGTGTCTTCTTCATTATCATAACATAACCTAAATTCACGTGTACACAATTTAGAGTAAATTCCGTAGAGGTAGGTACTTACCGAGAGGAGGCAACTTTTAGAAATGGTGTTATTTTCAGTAAAAGTTCCTGCACTGACGTTTTATCTATTCTGAATCTATAAATAAATTCAGATTCAGAAAATACAATGTCGTAACTGATTCTTGTATATTTTCTGAAGTCTCTGTAATCGGAGTCCGAATCCGAATCAAATAGACCGGCCTCATACATTTCGACATCACTTACGTCGCTAAACAAATCCATATTTCTAAAAAATGTGCTATAAATACAAAAGGTAATAACGAATTATCGCCAAAATACGAGAGATAGGCAGAAATCAAAACTATAGTTACGCAAACTATCGTCAGTAAGCTATCAAAGCATTATTGAAACGTCCAATATGGTTTTCCTATGAAGTTGCTTATGTCTGGTTATAGATAGACCCTCCCAAAGGTAGATCAAGGCTTTGGATAAATTATGCTATCTAACTTTGATTTTTGAAACAGTAAATTTGACGGATAGCTACCAGAGGTTGAAATATTAACAGACAGTAAGGGATAGATAGGTTATTGAAACTGGCCGTAAATGAGTGCGGCGGTTCCGACGTCCCGGCGACTATAGTGCTGCCGGACCAGGAGCCCCGCTACAACTGTAAGGCTTGTGTTATGGGATACTAGGGGTAACGGATATAAACACATATAATTATACATATATAAGTATTTATGTGTATAAATATATATAAACGTCCATGACTCAGGTACAAATGCTCGTATTCATCATACAAACATTTGCCCCTACCGGGATTCGAACCCGGGACCCCAGAGTAGGCGACAGCTTGAAACCGGTGTACGAACCACTCGACCACGGAAGTCGTCGAAATAATAATTCATTAATAGCTTACTTTTAGTGTTCAAATGTTTGTTTACAAACATTCTCTCCGTAAGATGGCTTGGCTAGAGTATAGTCGACGCACTGAATAATAAATAATGAAATGTTTTGATGTTTTAACAATCGCATCTAATAAGTTCATAGCTTGTGCCGCGCGGTTAGCCCTACCATGTGAACTTAGCCTTAGAAAATATATTGGTTTCAAAATAGGAGTTCCAAACAAAAGACACGACAATGACGTCATGCACGAAATGAAAGGGACGGGTCGAAAATATAAGCGATAGAAAATACCTGAATATACCTAAAAGAACCTTAAAACCCCAGATTAGTGTTTACTTTTCTATACCACCAAGATATTATTGATCACTGTGAGCCCTTAGATACCATTTAATAGTTATTCGCGAATATATAATTTGTCATGTTAACACATTACATTTTATAGGGATTATGTTAATTAGATAATATTGATCACTCTGGACGGTACAACAATAACATAATCTAGCAGCGTATATAAAATAGAATTTGTCTCCCTTAGATAATTTTGAGCAGTCTTTACACTAGGATCTTTATGAAGCTGACTGTACCTAATAATATTGTATCTCATTGGGGCGAGTTAAAGGAGATATCTTCTAGCTCAGAGCTATCATTGGTAGGGTGGGATCTTGTGTCAACTTTATGTTTTTGTACAATAGAAGTGTTAGTGTTTCCAACTTTTGGCTCCTTGGAGCGGCATAGATCACATTTCCACTTCTTTTTGTGTTTAGTTGTCATTGTGTTATAAAATCTTACCTCCGGTATATTTGCACAATCTAAGTCATAATGTAGTTTGCATAATGAACAAGATGAAAACCTCTTATCCGTTATATTTTGACAACATCCTGAACTTTGTAGTGCCATCTTGAGGTGAGTAGCGTAGAATCAAAACAGAGAGTGATGTGTGTGTGCGTATGTATTGAGGCAGCATCAAAACAGAGAGTGATGTGTGTGTGCGTATGTATTTTGAGCACCACTACGATGTTCAATGGTAAAGTTATATGGAGATATTCTACAACCCCAACGCGCCAAGCGACCGGTTGGATTCTTGAGGTTCAGAAACCATTTCAAACTAGCATGATCGGTAATAATACGGAACGGTCTGTCGCTTTCTAAATAGGGACGGAAATGTTCAACCGTTTGCACCACCGCCAACGCCTCGCGCTCTGTAGCAGAGTAGTTACGTTCCGCAGATGTCAGAGATCTGCTGAAATACGCGAACGGATGCTCTTCGCCCTCGTCGTTCAGCTGTATAAGTGTCCCCCCTATTCCGAAGTCGGAAGCGTCACAGTGAACGGAAAATTCCTTGGTGAAATCGGGACACGATAGGACTGGAGCTTTGGTAAGAGCTTCTTTTAGGTCTATGAAACGATCGGCCTCCGGTGACCAGCTGAACGGAGGAGCCCCCTTTCTAGTAGAAGTAAGAGCGTTTAAAGGCGACGCCCGGTTGCTAAAGTTCCTTATGAATCGCCTATAGTATGATGCCGTACCCAGAAAGCGTTTAACGTCCTTCTTGCACGTCGGGGTAGGAAAATCGACAATAGCCCTCACCTTTTCAGGATCGGTGCGCAACCCAAATTCATCAACAATGTGTCCTAAATATTTAAGTTGTTTCCTAAAAAATTGGGATTTCTCTAGGTTAACCGTTAAGTTGGCCTGCTGTAACTTCTCATATACTTTATGTAGCAGCTCTAAATGCTCGGCAAAGGTCTCGGAAATTAAGACGATATCATCCATGAAACAGTGCACCCGGTTCCCGAACTCGGGGCCAAACAGGCGATCCATAAGTCTTTGCTGAGTAGCCGGAGCCGAAGTTAATCCAAAGCACATGACTTTATAATGTTAGAGGCCGCGGGAGGGTATGGTAAACGCGGTTTTCTCGCGACTTTCAAGGTCATCAATTTTTATTTGCCAGAATGATGAGAAAGTATCAACCGTGGAGATGTATTTCGCGTTACTCAGCTGGTCCAGTATACTACTTATATAGGGCAACGGGTAAGCATCATCTTTAGAGACTGCATTCAGCTTACGGCTGTCCAAGCAAAAGCGCTTTGTTCCATCTGCCTTCTGGACTAAGGTAACCGGATTGTTCCACGCACTGTTGCTCGGCTCGACCACATCGTCTTTCAGCATTTGATCTAGGTGTTTATTTAACTCGGCCAACCTATCCGGAGACATTGGGTAATAACGTTGTTTAATAGGCGGATGATCCCCGGTATCGATCTTATGAGTAACTAAATGTGTCCTACCTAGCCCTTTCTTAACGTTCGATATTTCCTCAAACTCGCGATAATTTCTTCAGCCTGCCTGCGCTCCACAACAGAAAGCGAGTCAGAATCGCATAAAAATTTACGTGTTGTCGCTACAGCGCTAACATACTGATAAGACGGTAAGAATTCACTACTCTTCAATAATGACAGATCATCGGGTGCTATTTCAAATTCTTTCCAAAAATTTATACCCTACTATAACTCAGACTTCAGGAACTACGTAAAATTTTATAATAGCGGTTCGCCCGTCCCCTGTTACCGGTAGAAATACGTATACGGTGACAGGTGAGGCAGAACCGTTAGCAGTACTTATTATATTTAAATCGGTTGATTTATGCATAGTGCAAAAATCACAAAAATATTTTTTAAAAGCATTTCCACCAATAATAGAAATTTCCGAGCCTGAATCCAGCAGACCTCTAAATATTACGTCGTATATACTTATTTTTAGATAAGGACGGGTATCCCCAAATATTTGGCATACGTGAGTCGGGGAACCGGAACCGGAAGCATTACCTGTTGAAAAAGCATGTGACAACGCAGGCATTGATATCGAGCCATCTTCGCTAACAAGTTATTTTTATGAAATTTTCTTACAAAATTAAGCCACTCGGCCCACTCCTCCGACGAAGTTTTAAACCACCGACTCACGAGTTTACGTTTTTTGGAATCGTTGCAGCCCTAGCGGGAGTATTCCCGGCAGGACGGCATTTAGGACAAGTCCGGGCCGTGACATCCTTTTCACCGCATCGATAGCATATCACCACAAAAGGAGCAGTACAACTTTTCAAACTGTGCCCCTTCACCCGGCAACGCACGCAAAAACTACTGGGGATCTCAGGGGCTTCAACCGCAGCTACCTTGGGAGCAGGGCGGCTACTCTTGGGCTTGTAACCTAGGTCAGGAGCCACAGAAGAACTAACTACAGGTGGATTTGTAAACCTGCGTGCGCGATCATTAGCCACCTCAACAAGCTTGCATTTGCGTTTCAATTCAATACTCAATTACTCAATTATTTATTGCATTCCATAATGTACACGAAAGATGGTGAACATAAATAAAAGATCATCATGGACCCTGACGGGCACGCAATTCGGCCCAAGTGTCTGTTTTTTCCAGTGCAAGCTGGGTAGAATAGTACGGTTGAATGGTTAACATAACAATATCTAACATTACCTTATCAGATAACGGTGTAGATAGGCGAATAAAGTAATTTTTCATAATACTTAAATAATTAACTATGCTCTCATCGGGACCCTGGGTGCGGGACAAGAGCTCCTGCATTAATTTCTGATCATAATCACTCGGCAGATACTCTACAAGTAATAAGTATTTTAATTGTGCCCAATCGTTCACCTCATTGAGTATACCACGATACCAACTCAGTGCTTCATTAGTAAAAAGTTCAGCGGCAGATTTGAATAGTCTACTATCGGTGATACCGCGCGACCGACATAGCTCATCTAATCTTTGCAAGAAGGCCTTCACACAAGTTGTTCCATTATAAGTGATGCCAAGTTTATGGATAGCTGAACCAGAACCGGTACTATAATATGTAATCGCTTTGGCAGGGTTGACCGTTGGAGGTGTGACACTGTCTGTACCTATGGCCATGTCCCCTGCTGGTATTGGTGGTGGAATAGAAATAGAGTGTCGCCTCTGTGACAACCCACTCTTGAAGTTGTACATGAAGTTATCAAGCTTGTGCAATATTTGGTCTAAGTTCTCAGTAGTGACAGGAGATTCTTCAGTAGGGATTAAGCGGCTGAGCCTATGGTACAGATGGTGTGCTACTGCCTCCACCCTGTTGAGTAACTTAAGTGTGCATGTAGGCTTCCCGGCACCCACAATCAAATCATTTAAATATGCCAATTTATCTTTAACTGCATGAAATTCAGAAACTATTATCAAGATCTACTTCAGCTATCTCATCTGACGGCAGCTCCTTGCTTAGTTTCCTCAATTGGGCACGGAGATCAATAACTTTACTAGCCGGTTCCGCACCCCGGATCCTAGCCTCATATTCTAACTCATCCTTCCTTAGTAATAGAAAATTGATTGGTCTTTCCTCCTCCATCTAGTTATAAAGCAGAGCGGAAGATAGATTAGTTTAAATAGGTAACTTACTAAGATTATAAACAATCTTATGTAGCAATAACTTTTAAAACCTTTATGTAAAGTAGGTAGTAAATTAAATCAAGAACAAGTACATTAATAATTTAACCCAAAACCCAAGTGTATAATAAATATAATCAAAAGCATATAAAACCAAAGGCTTTCAAGCTAATTCCAATGTAACTTTTGTTTCAGTAGTATGCAATAACCAATCTCTAAATAGTATTTTATCTTTTTCAGAGATCAGTGAAAGTGGAGTGTGTGAGAGTATTCTTTTTTTTCAGCATAAACTTGATGCTCATAAAACAAACAAGTGCCTACTTTCAAAACTATGTTATGCTGTATGAAAGTATTATTTTGCAGTACAAGTGAAGCTTAGAATGTGGAGAGTTTAGCGAGATGATAAGCTTTTTTTGATAAATTTTGAGAGACAAGGCCTTCACTACTGAATTTCTCAAATAATTGAAAAATTTATAATGTTGTAAGTATGTACTACTTGTTATTGCTTTTGCAGTGAAACTAGAGTTGGTAGTGTTTGCAATTTCAAGTTCTAGCACAATGATAAAGCTTTATTGATTAATTTTAGGAGATTCAAGGCTCAATCACTTGAGTGTCCCAATTCAATGAGAAATTTATGTTGCAAGTCACTAGCACTTTAACAGCAGTCAAATTGATGTTTCTAAGGTGATTTTTTAGCAATTACAAGGCTTTTATAATGTTTTTGAGAGATTCAGGGATATAATACAGTAGTACCAATAGACTTTTATGTGTGCAATGCTAGTGTAACTAATTTTGTGTGAAATTAAGCCAAAACATTGTTCAAAAATTATAGTTTTCTTGTCCCAAAAGTATTATTTTTACTATGTGTAGCAATTTCCCAGTATAGTCATGTAAATAAGCACCAAAATGCAACTGAAGTGATCAGGGGCGTGCATTGGTTTTCCAGCGTAGTAGGCACTGTAGATCTAACTAGTAACTTTGCACTTATCCTATCCTGCTACCGAATATTATAAGTTTGAAAGTTTGTGAGGATATTTCGATGGAGGAATGTTTGTTACTCTTTCACTCAAAAACTACTGAACTGATTAAGATGAAACTTCACAGCAATGTAGCTTATATATCAGAAAACCACATTGTATGCAAATATTTATAATTATCCTGATGTTCCCACGGTAACGGCAACCAAGCGGCGAGTGAAACCGAGAGCGGCCGCTAGTCATAAATAATAAGGTTCGTAATATTTAGTAGGAATATTAAAATGCTGACGAGTTTGATTGTTTGAGCACGCTAATCTCCGGAACTACTAGTTCGAATTGAAAAATTATTTTTGTGCTGGATAGTCCATTTATCTCGGAAGGTAATAAGATATTTAATATCACGTTAGGATTAATAAGAGCAGAGCATTAATGTAAAACGTTACAGAAACGGGAAAAAAATATTAGTTTTGGGAGCTTCCGTTGCGGACGGTGTGTAAACGGTTAAAGTTATGTAAAAATCATGTATGACGAAATTATTCCCCATCAAAAGTTCTAAAAAAAAGTCCGCGACAGCATATGTCTATATTGTACGGTTAACTCACTATAACTATTTTTCAGATAATAAAATTTGTTCTAAACTAATGTATTATTTGAGAACCTGTTTTCATAAACATGATATTAATCCTTATCTAAATAAATACGTTAATCATCACAAGTATTTAATTTTGAACAAAATTGTCTTTTACATCATTAAATTTTAATGAATATCTTAGGAAATATGATAGTTTTAAAATAACTCCTCAACAAAATAATTCGCGACCAAATTCATTCGTCAGGTAGGCATGCTTACTTTATACTGATATATTCCGGAAGTTTAAGCTAGATCGTTACACGTACAAATAGCGCCCTTCTTGCCATGGGCGGTTTATACTTGAGCAATACTTTTTCTAAATATGTTGTATTCTTGTATGAAACGCTGCTTGTTCCGAGTAGCTCAGGAAAATATCAAATAATTACAAGTGAGTATTTAATATTTCCTCGTATGTAACTGATAAGCATGTCATGTGCATTGATATATCTCCTCTTTTGATATCCAAGCACTGGCACTTTAGATAACTCAAGTTTTCATAACAATTGATGTCAATGTCAGTGTATTAGATTAACAAGTAAGTAATTATTCATTTTGTGATTTTAATCTACAACGAATTAATTTCCGCGTTGCCTGAACTAACCTACCACTGTCACAGTTGAACTATTTCCTTGTTTCCTTGTATGTTTTCAATAAAGCGAGGGTTTTACAACAATGTTGTTTTTGTTTAAGTTTCATAAGCAGAATGTTATATTCCTTACTGGATACTGGTTACCAAACATGATGAAGGGTATCAGAAATAATAAATCCTATCACTTGGATACCGGTATCCTACGACGATAATTTTTTCTTCGCATGATACTGGTTACCAAACTCTGGCATCATACACGGCCGAAGGGTAAGGAATGTCTTAGTGGGTGAGTGTTGAATAGAAGTTTAAACTAAAATAAAATAACTTTAACACTTATTGTATATTTATTTAGGTTTTGAATGAGGTAGGCACTGTCTAATTGCCTATATGGAATGCACGCCCCTGGAAGTGATGCTAAATCCAAAAACAAAAGAAAATGTGCATTCAATTAAGCTGATATCATTCAGGCTCACAAAAACAATAAGGCAACTTTGATAGGTCTTAATTATAAAGAATATTATGTTTAACTAACAAAATATTTAACTTAAGATGTGGACATTAGTTTCTAACTGTAAATTAAACAAGATTTTACTAATTTTATATGCAATTAATTTGAAATTCAATAAAACATTCCTGATATCCCTGGGTTTCTGTTGAGCTAATTGACCAGAGACTTTCCGATTCGATTCGGAAAGTTGCTTTCCGACAATCGTGAAAAACCCTACAGGGCTGGTAGTGAAGGATGGTATAGCCTCTCACCTCCTCTCAGAAGTCAGCGGAGAATGGGCACGGAAGAGCTCACCCCCGCATTGCACAGATTGACTCAGGGTGTCCCTTATGTCCCGGGACACCCCTTGTTAACCCCGGATTTCGGGGATGACCGACGGGTCTGCCACGGGCGGACAATCACCGGCGGGGCCCCGGAAGTGTCTCCGGTGACCCCGCCTGGTGCCAGTTACTCGTTGAACGATTTGTCGTCTGGTGATGATGAATGGTTCGACGAGTCATTGGCATCAAGGTGATGTGAAGGGGCATCGTCAGGTTTTTAGTGGGTAGGTAATAAAATATCATCTCATACATATTTATGTTTTATTTGAAGGAAAGCAAAAAAAATAATAATAAAGCGGACGACAGGACAGACAGACAGAGGGACGGTTTTGGACAGTATTCTGTTTCCTATTCTTCGGTTTCTGGATCTAAAAAAGCTAGGATGATAGTTAAATTTATATTTTTTTATTAGTAAAAATTGTAGGACATCGGTAAACATATTTTACTAAGATACTTATATACCTAATTTTACTAATATAAAAATATAAAATTATACTCATTAAGGCCTCGTCTGGTATGACTATGTAGTTTATGCACTAAACACATCTTTAACACGGCTTTAAAGAAAAAAATAAAACTTTTTTAACACAGCCACACCATTACGTAGGTTGTGGCAACCCTGCCTTCTTATGTCATTATGACTTTTCGTGTCTTGAAAATACGGCGTAATTTTCTTGCAAAAATGGAAAATAACAAGAAAAAGCGAAAAGAATTCAAAAAGAAATTGCTGGAATTGCTCGAGTCTTCGTCGGAAGGTATGTAAGTATAAATATACACTTGTTCGTGGTGAATGTTCACTCAATTCACTTCCAGTCGTTTTGTGTCTACATACTTATTGTTTGCGATAGGACGGGCGCTTACAAAACATATTTCACAACTAACTTCTATCCCTTGCGATATTACGAGCGAATATACGGGGATACATGACCGTAGCGATAGGACGAGCGCCTATACGTCTGGTCAATAAACCAACAAAAATCTTGTCGTTGACTAAGTAAATAGTTACGTACCTACCAACAAGATTGTTCTTTTCCGACACTGTCCATCATCTGTCTGATACTAATCATACGGTACATACGAGCGAGTACATATGATTAAAAATCATTTTATTCACATGATTTCAGAAGAAACCGAAATTCCGCCCCCTGTCAAGCGGCGCTTAATTATTATTGATGACAGCGACGAAGAAAACTCACCAGCTACTCCTCCACAGTCTTTAATTAAATAATAATAAATAAATAAGTAATAAGCCTTTTATTTCTTTTCACAGTTATTACATATTTATCTGCATTTACATTTCTTTAAATTTATTTAATTTTTACTGTGAATCTCTTCTCGAGTATAGGCCTCCTCCAACTCATTCCACTCTCTTCTGCTTTTTGCTTTTTCTATCCATTCCTTTCCCGCCACCTGAATAATATCGTCGGCCCACCGCTTATTGGGGCGACCAACATTTGTTTTTCCTTGTGGACCCCGCCATTTTGTTGTTTTGACAGTCCACCTTTTGTCTCTTAATCGTGCCACATGCCCAGCCCATTTCCACTTCAATCTCAGGCTGTGTTCGAGTGCATCAGACACTTTAGTTCGGTCTCTTATAATTTTGCTATGGATTTTTTGTACTTTCCTTATTTTCAGTATACTTCTTTCCATTGCTCTTTGACAAGTTCTTATTTTATTTCTAATTTTATTTGTAAATACCCATGTTTGGCACCCATATGTTAGGCATGGCAGCAGCAAATGGACACACCATTACTGTTTTCTTCAAACTCATCCTGTAGTTTCCTTTGCGGATTTCCTTTTGGGCCCAGAATTTCTTCCATGTCGTATTTATCCGTCTCTCTACTTCTTCCTCATTATGTGACTTACTGAAGGACACTTGTTTTCCCAAATATATATAACTGTTTACATATTCTATCTGTTTGCCTGTGACATTGATTGGAATTTCATGGCTATTAGTTATTATTTTTGTCTTGTCAGTGTTTAATTCCAAACCGACTCTGGAGCTTTCATGGGATAGAGTATTTATCATCTGCTCTAGTTGCGTGGGGGTTTCTGAGAGAATGAGTATGTCGTCCGCGAATCTCCAGTGACATAAGTAATCTTTTCCTGTTCTGATGCCTTTGCCTTCCCAGTTAATTTTTCGGAATATTCCTTCTAACACTGTTATAAATAATTTTGGTGAAAGCGGGTCTCCCTGCCTAACACCTCTTCTCATTTGTATTTTCTCTCCTCTTTGTTCCAGTTTCAATCTACTTGTATTATGTTTATAGATGTTTTTGATGATGTTGATGTATTTCTGGTGTATGTTGCACTATTTAAGAGTTGTCCAAATAGAATTGTGGCTTATGCAGTCAAATGCCTTGCTATAATCTATGAATGCTATGTAAAGTGATCTGTTGAATTCTTTATATTTTTCTATAATTTGCTCCAATGTGTGGATATGGTCTACAGTTGAGAATCCTGAGCGAAAGCCTGCTTGTTCCACTGGTTGGTGGGAGTCGATTTCTTTAGTTATTCGTTGGAGCAAAAGTGCTGAGAAATGTTTGTATATACTTGGCAGTTAGCTAATTGGTCTATAATTAGCAATGTTACTGGGATCACCTTTTTTGAAAAGAAGCACGATGTCAGAACAGCACCACTGTTCAGGTATTGTCTCTAAGTAATGAGAATATCGGCGTGAATAGGGCAACCTTGTTTTAGGGCTTCGTTGCTTATTCCATCTGGTCCCGGACTCTTTTCTGATTTTAGTTGTTTTATTGTGTTTATTACTTCATCTGCAGTAATATTTTCTACAATTTTTTTATTTTGATCGCCTGTCTTTAATTACACCCAATTTATTAGAAAAGATTGGTTTCGTTCCTAAGCAAGAAAATTGTTTTACTTTACACAAGGATGTAAAATCTATTTGGGACGATGTGCTTAAAAGAGGTCTAAATAAAGACACCGTGGACTCATTACTGAAAAAGATTCCTGGAATAAAAGACTGTTACACATCGGCACCTTTATTAAATCAGGAAATATAGGTTACTTTATCTCCACAGGCCATTAAAAGAGATGAGCATCTGTGTGAGAAACAGACTATAATTGGGGCATCAATATGTGGTCTGAGTGAATTGCTTCAAGATATGTTAGATGGAAAAGATACCACTACTGTAGATAACAGTATTGAAAAGCTATCTAACTATATCCGTCTGTTATGCAATGTCCATTATATGGAGTCACAAACGAGACGAGCAGTCATACTGCCTGGTCTAAACAAAAACCTAAAAGATTCATTGGAAAAGACAGATAATAATAATAATAAAACACTTTTTGCACATAATAAGAACACAAAGAAAAATAAAAAACAGACAGTAAAAGGAAATACACAAAAGGCGGCCTTATTGCTAGGTAGCAATTTCTTCCAGGCAACCTTGAGTGGTAAAGAAATAAGAGGAAGAGCAGAAAAGGGGGAAAAGGGGGGGGAGTGGGTGCAATTGAATATAGAACATTATAAATAATCATACTTAGAATGAATATATAAACATATAGTAGGAATGGGAAAGGAAAAATTATGATTAAATATGAGAAAGGAAATGCATTCTGACTTGATCGCTAAAAGACTTCGATGAGCGAGCTTTTCTAATACCTTCTGGAAGGGAGTTCCATAGGCGAACAGCATGCACAGAGAAGGAATAGGAGAGGAAATCAGTGGTATGGGAATATCAAGAGTGAGATTAGAGTAAGAGGAACGATAGTGAAAGTATTATTTTAGATAGTGAGGAGAAGATGGATGAAAGAGGCCTGAATAGAGAAGCGTAAGAGTATGTAAGTCCCTGCGCCGGCGAATTGGGAGCCAATTAAGTTTGGAGCGAAAGTGCGACACGTGGTCATATTTGCGAAGATTGAAGATAAATCGGATACACATATTCTGCAGACGCTCCAGCTTGTTTAACATAACCTCCGAGAGATGTGTGTAACATACATCAGCGTAGTCTATAACGGTAAGGAGGAGAGACTGGGCAAGTGTAATTTTCGTTTTAGTCGGCAGAAAGTTACGTAAACGGTTCAGAGAGCCATACGCCGCAAATACTTTTTTTCTAAGCGCTTCGACCTGAGGGATCCAAGAGAGGCATTCATCGAAGACTACGCCGAGGTTTCTAACAGTCTTTGAATAAGGAACAATAGTGCCGTCAAAGGTGATAGGAGGTAATTGTCCAAAGTCTATATAAGATATTAATCAAAACCTCTTTGGAAAAAAAATATCAGAAATTATCCGTGATGCCATATCATTGGAAAAATCCAAGAAAGACCTTGCCAGACTTTTAAACAATTGGGGCCCATCCGGTGTGAGGAAACAGGGTGGGCAAACCAACTACAAGCGCCCATACCAGTATCCTCCAACCAAGCAACCCACATTCAACCGTCCACGTCAGCAGCGGCAACAGTTTCGTGCCATGATAAAACGCAAGGACAAGGAGGTTCCTCGTCGTGCTCCAGTGGACAATCGACGACGTCGGGACTTGAGGTACTAGCGGGTAGAATATCTAAACATTTTGAAAATTGGTCTTTTACCAAAAACTCCCAAGTATTACAATGGGTAGAAAAAGGATATTCTATTCCCCTTATTCAAGAGGTTAAACAATCAAATATTCCCCATAATAATAACTTCTCAAGTATAGAAAAATCAAGAATTCATACCTGTATGGCTAACTTGTTGGAATCAGGAGCTATAACCGAATGTGCTCCATGTGAAGACCAGTATTTATCTAATATTTCTAATATTCCCCAAACATGATGAAACATTTAGGTTTATTTTAAATTTAAAAAAGTTTAATAGATTTGTTCAGAGCACCCACTTTAAAATGGAGGACATTCGGACTGCAGTAATATTAATTGAATCTGATTACTATATGGGCTCTATAGACCTAAAAGATGCTTATTTCTTAGTCAAAATAAATAAACAATCTCGAAAATACCTTAGGTTCAGTTTTGACAACAAATTATATCAGTTTAATGTACTACCATTCGGACTGTCAACGGCACCTTATGTTTTTTCAAAAATTATGAGGCAAGTCACTACTTACTTGAGATCTCGAGGTATCACTTTAGTAAATTACTTAGATGATTTTTTAATAATTGCACCTACAATAAAACAATGTAAACAAAATATTGATTTTGTATGTCAGTTTGTTGAATCTTTAGGATTTATTATTAATTATAATAAAAGTCAATTATATCCTAGCAAACAATGTAAATTCTTGGGGTTTGAGCTAAACTCTAATAATTTCACAATTAATATTCCAAAAAATAAAAGACACACTATTTTAATTATGCTTAATATATTTTGTAAGAAAAAGATGTGTAATATTAGAGAATTTGCATCTTTACTTGGTACTCTGACTTCAATCTGCCCAGCAGTCCCTTATGGGTGGATGTACACAAAGTTAATAGAAAGATCCAAATATCTTGCTCTCCTAAATTCTAATGATAATTATGAGGCAAAAATGAAGATAACCCCTGAAATTATCCATGAATTAACCTGGTGGATAAAAACTATACCCACATGTGCTGCTCCTATTAGGCGAGAAAACTATAAGCTTGAGTTATTTTCAGATGCTTCTAGAACAGGTTGGGGAATTGTATGCGGTCAACAAAAGTTTCATGGCAACTGGACCATCGAGGAAACCAAATTTCATATTAATTACCTTGAATTGCTTGCTGCTTACTTTGCAATTGAATGCTTTCGACAAAAAAAGACGAATCAAATTGCGAAATTTTAATACGCACAGATAATACAACAGTTGTCTGTTATATTAACCGAATGGGTGGCATACAATTCCCTCACCTCAATGAACTGGCCAGAAAAATATGGCAGTTTTGTGAAAAACGTAAGTTATATATATTTGCATCTTATATACCCTAAGGAAAACACAGAAGCTGGCACGCAGTCTCGTATAGTTAAATTAGAGACTGAATGGGAGCTAGCACCATATGCATTTCATATGATTACCTCAAAACTGGGTATTCCACAGATTGACTTATTCGCATCTAGAGCTAATGCAAAGTGCAAAAAATTTGTCTCTTGGCTTGTTGAACCAAACTGTTGGACAGTTGATGCTTTTACTATCTCATGGAAAGCATTAAAATTCTATGCCTTCCCCCCCTTTGCTTTAGTTATAAGATGTTTGAATAAGATTCAACAAGATGGCGCCGAAGGAATACTAGTTGTACCAAATTGGCCTTCACAAGCCTGGTATCCTCTTTTTATGTCTATGTTGAAATCGGAAATTGTTTATTTAAAACCAAACCCAAAACTCCTTTCTTTTCATTTCAGAATCCAACATCCTCTCTGCCAGAGCCTTACACTGATTGCTGGGATATTATCAGCAAAGTGTACTTAAAAAAAGGTTATACTAAGGATAGTGTTTTTATTATTTTAAATTCATTGTCAAAAAAATACCATGCATCAGTATAATTCATGTTATAAACAATGGTGGAAGTTTTGTGAACGGAATAATTTTGATCCTGTATGTAATTGCACATCAAACATATTGCATTTTTTTACTGAAAAGTACCATAGTGATGCAGCATATGGTACCTTAAACAGCGCCAGGTCAGCTCTATCTCTTTTGCTGGGTAGTGAGCTAGGAATTAACAAGGATATAAGTAGATTCTTCAAAGGCATCTACAGGTCAAGGCCAAATAAACCAAAATATAAAGAGACTTGGGACCCAACTTAGTTTACAAGTTATTTCTAAAAAGTTGTTGATTTTACTGGCCTTGACTACTGCTCAGAGATTGCAAACTTTCTCCCTAATTACCATAGATAATATTAGTAAGAATGATTCTGGAATTAAAATTAAGGTGCCACAATTGATTAAAACCTCGAAAATTAACAGACTTCAACCATTACTTAATTTACCGTTTTATAAAGAAAAAGAAAGTATCTGCCCAGCCAAAACATTGTGTGATTATCTTAGTGTTACAGAATCCCTATGCACAGACCATAACAGTCTGTTCATAACGCTTAGAAAACCACATTCACCCGCTTCTACGCACACACTCAGTAGATGGGTAAAGGACATGTTACTCGAGGCTGGTATCGATACCGAGGTCTTTAGTGCCCATAGTACTAGCCACGCAGCCACTTCATGTGCAAATAGAAAGGGTCTTAATATTGATACAATAAAAGTTACTGCTGGGTGGACACAAAAATCTAACAGTTTTGCTAAATTTTATAATCTCCCTCTACAAGAGGAAACGATCTTTGCTAACTGTATACTAGATTCGTAAAATATATGTAAATCTTTTTAAGTTATGTATACTTATGGTAATTTCTATTATTAAACAATTATTTTCATTATTTTCGCTTTATCTTTCAACATCTACATAGTCATATCAGACGAGGCGTTAATGAGTATAATAGAATGATCAAAGTAACTTACCTGTAAGTGAACTTCGATCATTATTATACAAAGTTAACGCTTCGTCTGAGTACAACCCTCTTCTAAATTATTTCTGTCCCACCCTGCTCAATAATGAAATAAACCATCTGGATGTAATACTGAGTTCATGTACATCATTAACTCTAGATGTACATCACGTAGGTAAGTACATGATCATGCTGGTATATACCTAGGTAGGTACCTACCTAATAACTTTAAACTAAATTACATAAGAAGGCAGAGTTGCCACAACCTGTAAACGGTGTGGCTGTGTTAAAAAAGTTTTATTTTTTCCTTTAAAGCCGTGTTAAAGATGTGTTTAGTGCATAAACTACATAGTCATATCAGACGAGGCGTTAACTTTGTATAATAATGATCGAAGTTCACTTACAGGTAAGTTACTTTGATCATTCTATAAACTACCATACTAACTTTCTTAGACGCGGGCTAAACGAAAGCTAAACGAAAGCCTCATACTATACTTGGTACCATTTAGGCAGGTACACAATGTCTAATTCCCATAATAGCGATTTCAAAATGTCCAATGCCAATATTGTCCAATGCCCGTAATGTCCGATCCCCATAACTTGTATAATAAACAAAATAAAAAATACTAAATAAAATAAATAAATACTAAATTATGGGGACTGGGCATTATGGGCATTGGACATTTTAAAACTTCTAGACATGATGGAAATTGGACATTGTGTAGTCAAACGCTTGTTACATATACAGTATCGCCATATATTTATTAATAAGAAGCACATATATTTTTTTAAATAAATCACTCCGTATATCAATTGATTTCCGTTGCCGGAACGTGGATCCGCGCGCAGGTGATAATCTAGTTTCCCGCAATTTCGCCCGGCAGACAGCGGATGCGTAACTTGGATTCTGGAATCTGATACAACTCCGAAAGCGTAAGTATTCACATGCCATTACTCTCAACTTGTGCGTGTTTATACATCATCAATTTTATATTACCTAACAATATTTTTATATGGAAATATATAAGTACCTATACAATTTGGATAATTTTATTTCAGTTCCAAAAAATTTTCATTTACTTTTTCGGAAAAAGAGCTTGTTGTTGCATTAGTTCGCGAGCGCCCCTTAATAGAAGACAAGCGAACTCATGCAAAAAATATTGAGTTAAAGAGACAGGTCTGGGAGGATTTGACTATGGCATTCAATGCTCAACCTTATATCATGCAGTGAAATAGCGTTCATCTAAAAAGATGGTGGGAATATATAAAAACCCTAAGGAAAAAAGAGCTCGAGAGAGAATCAATGGAAATGATTCGCACAAGTGGTGGTCCCCTACAAGGAGGCTCTGCGGCTTCGTCTGATAATATGGTTGATTTAATTTGCCCATTTATAAATTTGAGAGTTCCCGGAGTCATTGATTCAAACACAACAGATGACCGAAATAAACATTAATGTATATAAGAATGATCGAAATGTGGTAAAACTTGACAGTGAAGGTATGTAAGTGATCTAAATAAACATTATTTTATGCTTGCTATACCTATTTCAATTGATGTAATGTATTTCTTAATGAGCAGTGCTGAAGTTGTTCATATCATTCTTGATCTACAGACCAACTGGTTGGTTGGTAGGTAGAAATAAGTTTATTATCCATAGGTATCACATTCTATAATATTACTTGGAGAAGGTCATCTAAAGGGACAGCCTAACATAATAACACATCACCGTTATTGTGCCAGGCAACTATTATATAAGTTAGTTTCCATATACTAAAAATATAATAGTCATGTATCATTATGTCAGAGAGAATTTTTATTTTATTAACTTTATGACATTCTTCTACAGTATTGTTTTACATTTACAGATACTGGTGTGATTATAATTGATACAAACAAAAAGAGAAAGCGAGATACGGAATTTTTACGGGGTTTACCGATGATGTTGAAGAAAATGTACGCGTTCCTCAGCCAAAAAAAGACATTGGGTATACTTCAACTAGTAAGTTTTTATTTTATTACAACTTCTACAATTACAATAAGGTGAAGATTTATTATAAAAATATTTATGTTTCTTTTTACTTTCAGCTAACAAAAAGTTATCGAGTGAGTTAAAAGCCAGAATAAAAAAGGTTCTCAATTAATATTCAACAAGACCAGGCTTTGCTTGAATTGAGGAGTCTAAGAGAAAAAGTATTAATAGAAAGAGAAATGAACATATTAAATTTTGAGCAAAAATGCATGATTTGCAAAAGGAGAAAATTAAATTAGAAATAGAATTATTACAAAAGAAAACTGCAAATTAAAGTCAGTTTCATAACTAACAACATTAAAATTTAACTACCTAATATAACTTATACAAATAAGGTACTCTTAGGTACTATGCAGACCACTTTTGGAGTTAACACTATTTACATATTAACCTGGCAGGTAGGGACAGCATGACTTTTAAACATTGCTTAACTTTAACTAACGTTTATGAATAAGGGGGTTAAATATTAAATTTACACATACATAAAAAAAATAGGTATGTCTAAAATTTTTTTTACTGTATCCACTAATGTTTTGCATTTTAATGGTATTCTTTTTTTGACATTAGCTATAATATAAGCAACAAGTAAATTTTCTTCAGCGTCTGTTAAATAAGTGTCACGCCTCATCTTTCGATTTTCAGGTACCTACCTTTCCCTTTAATTTGTTAATAAGAGCACTGTGTGGAACGCCATAGTGTCGAGCAGCTTCTCGGATTTTGAATATACCATCACGCACTGCTTTTATTGCAGATTGCATATCAGCATCTGGGTAGCGCAATATTTTCGCATTTTTCTTTCTTTTCCGCAACAAAAAAATATGTAATAGGTATGAACGAGATTCCCCTTTGAATCCTGTTGGAGTCCAAAATAGTATGTGTGTCTTAATTCATGCCCTTATTAATAATGGTACATATGTGGAGGGTCAGATCCTTCTATTCGATTATGGTGCGAACGAGATTCCTCTGTGAGATAAGTTGGGAGTCCAAGGAGACTTAAACCATGACACCCCATAAATAATTAGGTTGTGGCTTCAACCCCAATGGCACTATGTTGTCCCTTTTTAGTTATTTTATTATGAATTGAAGACGGCTATACATAAATATGATAAAAGTATGTACCAAATATTTGAATTATTAAATAAAAATAAAAGTACGCCGGCGCCGAGCGAATATATATGATATATGAGTACCTCGTGGGTGCTGTGTAATTAATTATGAATAAGTGTACCGATATTGTCATTATGTATTTTGAAGTTTAGGGTATGAAGTGCCGTTAAATTAAAGAAATATTGAGACGGGGTAATATAGATAAGAATACTGAGATACATGAATATTGAAATAGAGGAAGTTATATATAGATTACGAATTGTTTGAGTAAATATTATATTGGGAACGTGAGTTAAAAGATTGATAAATGATTACGGTTGTAATTTGATAAGAAGGTTTGAAAGAAGCAAATTTTATTTATCTAAAAGAGATGTTAATTCATCAAACCCGAAACGGGAAACCGGTGTCCAGAGAACAACGGAACATCTATTGTGTCTAATAATCCGGGGTCTAATATATAAAAATAGAAAGATAAAAGTACAGTACTTAAGAAGAAAGAATTTTTTAAGCAAAAATTTCACTTAAATATGTAGTTATTTTGACAGAAAAAGTTAATTAAACAAAAATAACAAACAACTAACTAAACAAAATAACGAACAACAATCTAAACAAAACAAGTCACCGGCAAAGACAAGAGCAACATTATCAACAATTGTTATAACATTAATCTACTTACTTACTTTATTTACAAATAAATTTGGTGCGAGTGTTATTACAGAATCGAACAACAATCAAACATTATATTTCGACCCCATAGCAAACATTAAATTAAGCCGAGACACATGAAATTTAGTTGTGTACTACGACTTGAATCCATACTGGGAAGGATATAAAGCCTACGAGAAAATTCAAAATTATTTTATATATATATAACATGTGAATTACTTAGTTCAGACAGTCAATGTAACATGATAGTACCGCAGTTACATCATCAGTACGCCGAGCTACAATACTACAATCAGCTGTTACTTAATCAACATTTTAATCGAAATACTAGACAGCGTCGAGGCATTATCGATGGTGTGGGATACCTGGCTAACTCTCTCTTTGGTGTACTGGATGAACGTTTCGCCGAACAATATTCTAAGGACATTGAAGTTATTCGAAAAAATCAAGCACACCTTAACAACTTATGGAAGAACCAAACATCTGTTATAGAATCCGAATATAATTTATTAAAAAGAACCGAAGATATGATTGCGAAACAACATAAAATCATAAACAAACATTTAAATAAGTCAGATAAACGGATTACTGTTTTAGAGAAAGAGATCAACAGGGTATCCCTCACCAAAGACTTCACGTTATCCGTGGTTGCTGCACAACAAATGTTACAAACCCTGAAAGACATACCCTCCTCGATACTTTGACCGACATTTATCAAGGACATTTCAACATACATTTGCTGACGCCGAAACAGTTAATAACAGAACTTAATACTATCTCGGGGTTATTATCCGCCGATGTGACAGTCCCTATACATAACATTCTGTCATATTTCAAGGTCATTTATAAACTGTTGAAAATTAAAGCTAGAATAACAGAATCTTATTTCATTTTCGAAATAAAGATACCATTAGTAAGTAGAGACAACTACGATCTATACAAAATTATATCTATCCCACAGAGAATTGGCAGATATATGAGAAATGTTATATCTACTTCAGATCACATTGCAATAAGTCTACAAAAAGACTAGTATATACCAGTGATTCAAGATGACCTTCAAAATTGCGTTAGAAAGGACCTATCAACATTAATATGCAACCTGAAAAGCCCGATTTATAAATTAAAAAATGATCAAGATCTGTGTATTCGTAATGAAAATAAACTTAATCAATGCAAAACAAACATTGTCGCGTGCCAAAGCCAATGGCACGCGTTAGCAAAATTAAATGTTGCGGTCAATGTCAAGTTCGCACGATATGCAAGGATCAAGTTACCGCGCATCAGGTGGCGAGCCCGAGTATTATCAGTATCGGCGGCGACTGTCTATTAAAGACTGACAACTTTACTGTATTAGCGCATACAAAACATGAAAGTACAATTACATTTAAGGAAGACCTGGAAATAAACTTTATAGCCCGATTAACTACGTCATAAACATTAGTATGGGACAGCTAGATAACAACTATAACTATAGTAACAATCTGAACATGGAACATCTAAATATGGAAATCGAAAGGAAGATACAATCATTAAAAGATTCAGAGTTGTCATCAGATTTTAACACCCTATCGATATCGACCCACGATATACACCAATATGCTTTATTGTATGGCATCATAGTGGTAGCAGCGATAGTAGGAGCAATCATCTTCTATCATCGAGTGCGGCGTGGCAGAGGAGCAGTGTCGATGGCGTCTCCCTGTCCGGAGGGCGCAGTAGGGCAGGTGGCGGCGCGGCCCAGGTCGCCAGCGCCGCCGCCCGCCCGCTTCACCAGCATGCGTCAACTTAGGGTGCTTGTACACGGTGCATGTAGCTGGAGCAAGTAAAGATGCGGGTTACACGCGTGAGTAATATGCGCAAGCTATTTGTTCGAGTTACTCGCTTTGTACTTATACATGGTGCATATAACTGGAGCAAGTAAATACACAGGCTACTTGCGCAAGTAGTCGTGGTCAAGAGCTACATGTGCATGCTATTCGCACGGTAGCTTTATGAGTTGAATCGCGTCAAAATGTCTCGACGAACGAAAATTCTTTAAAAATCATTTGTTAAAAATGTAATATTACCAGAATTATTAAATATGCTAGAAGACAAATTAATACAATTACGAAGCAAAAAGTTATGGATTCGTAACTGGATAGCACGAAGAAATTAAAGTTTAAATGTATTGGAAGAAATTAGAACTGAAGATCAGAAGGAATTTTAACTAGCTTTCGAATGTCACCCGAAACTTTCGAATTACTTTTGAGTAAAGTCAGTGGACTCATTACTAAAAAAGATACTAATATGAGACAGGCACTTCCTCCTTCATTGAAATTGCAAATTACTATAACATATTTAACAACTGGCTGCAATTATACTATTACGTACGATGTGGACTGTATGTTAATGGGATGGGTGAATGGAAAGCAGATGTAGGTATTATCTAAGTTTTAATTGAATATTAAAGTAGAAAAACAGGACAACAACCGAATGGAAACAAAACTTCACAACTTTTCGTCTTAAAGTCTTAATGACAAATTCATCAATCAAAACATTAAAAAGACTATAAAAAAACATAAAAGTGCAAGGAGTCTGCAACATCCCAGGCCCTTGTGCAGAAAAGCACAAAATTGACAAGGCTACCCAGGGTAAGAAAGCCCCTTGATGTCAAGCTTTACGAGCTTTCTAGAGGGACGTCGTAGCAAGCCCCCTGCAGTGGCTACATCCACCACTCTCACTACACCGTCTTTGCCAGGGTATAAAGTAGCAACGCGACCACGCGGCCATGTTCCTCGAGGTAAATTCTCGTCGACGATGATGACCACATCCCCAGTTTCCAGATTGCGCTCTCTATTGCTATTTTGGCGTGGCTGCATAGTAGGCAAAATTTCTCGGATCCACCGCTTCCAGAAATGGTCACTTAATCTGAGCGCCTTTTTCCAGCTAGCTCTGCGGACTAGATCTCCATCATCCAGGGGCGTCGATGGAAGCTGTTGATTCGACGAGCTTCCGAGTAAAAAATGGAACGGAGTCAACGTTTCATCGTCATCTGCCTCTATAGAAACGTGGCTGAGAGGCCGTGAGTTTACAATAGCCTCTGCTTCCAGTAACAGGGTTAACAAAACTTCCTCTTTAGGAGCTCTTTCATGGAGGGTGGAGCTCAGAGCAACTTTGATGCTTCTAATGAGTCGCTCCCAACAACCTCCAAAAAACGGTGCAGCAGCTGGGATGAAGCTCCACTTTATGCCTTTGTTAGCGGCAAAATCTTGGACTTCAGGTTTATAAAACTCCTTAAGTAACCGATTGGCACCGACAAAACACGTGCCATTATCGGAATATATCGTGTCGGGGGTACCCCTTCTGGCCATAAAACGGCGTAGGCTCATTATGGCCGAATCTGCCGAGAGCGTGTGTACGACTTCTAGGTGGACTGCCCTTGAAGTCATACAGGTGTAAAGGGCCACCCACCTCTTTTCCTGTCTTCGTCCAATCATGGTTTTTTGTGGCCCAAAATAGTCCAAACCGGTAAAGGTGAATGGGCGTTTATGGTGGGCAAGTCGCTGAGGTGGTAGATCACCGGTCATAGGGTTCAGTGGTTTGGTTTTGCGTATGCGACAAATCAAGCAATCTTTGGCGACACTACGAACTGTGTTTCTTAATCGTAAAATCCAGTATTTTTGTCTGATCTCATTGATGACCATTTCATGGTTTGCGTGGCCTGCCTTTCGATGGAAAAATTGCACCAACATACGGACTATTGGGTAGCGACCATCTAAGAGAATCGGGAACTTGACATCTATGCCCACATCTTGGACAACTCTTATCCTGCCAGCCAAGCGCAACAAACCGTCTTTCCCCATCGTTGGTGATAATTTTAAGAGGCGGCTTGACCTTGGGATGGGCTTCGAATTCTTGACACAATCGATCTCTTCTTGAAAGCATTGTTCCTGGACGCGCTGCAGTACATGCCTTTCAGCGGCGTTAATCAGTTCCGCTGACAAGGGAGGGAGCGTGGTGGATGTAGAAGAGGTCGCAACTCGGCGGTCTTGAAAGGTAGTGTTAGAGTTAATGCTTCGAAAACGACTCAAAACCGAACAAAATTTATTAGCAAATTGCAAAACGCGGGCGGTTGCTCTAAGTAAACGCAACCAATCACTAAACCGATTGAAATCTGGGGTAACAACCAGATGGACAGGCACAGGTCGGGAAGACTGTTTGAGCTCTTCTGAAACCACAGCCGGACCAGCTGGTTCAACGGGCCAGTGCTCTGGAGAATCGAGCAGAAATGGAGGGCCCTTGAACCAACGGTGGTTAGTATTTAAGTTAAGAGAATTCGTGCGAGTTGCGTCATCGGCGACGTTCAAGCTAGTTGGGACCCACCTCCAACTATTTATACTTGTATTTTCGGTGATCTCACCGACTCTGTGGGCCACAAATGGCTTGAACGTCCGCGCGTCGCTTCTAAGCCAACCTAAAACGGTCCTTGAGTCCGTCCATAGGAAAGTACGAACAGGTTTTTTCTTATGGTATTCTTTGACGCTTACAGCAAGGCGAGAGGCGATTAGAGCAGCTTGTAACTCTAAACGCGGAATAGAGGTCGGTTTTAAGGGTGACACTCTCGCCTTACTAGTGATGAGAGCGAGCTTGCTGATGCCATCAGGGTATAAAAAACGCCAATAGGCTACACAGGCATAAGCAAGCTCACTTGCATCCGCAAAAATATGCAATTCTCTATTTAGAGGCTCGCCATTTTGTTTGGCATACCATCGCGGAATCCTAATGTGGGACACATCTGTCAGCTCTTTATACCATTCAGTCCACTTGGTAACCTCGGACGGTGGAAAAGGTGTATCCCAATCAATTTTGGATCTCCATGTCTCTTGAAGCAAGATACGGCCTTTAATTACAATTGGTCCTAAGAAACCTAATGGGTCGTACACTTTCATAAGATGAGAAAGGACCTTGCGTTTGTTAAGATTCCCTTTAAAGAAAGCACTATCAAGACCCGTTCTAAAACCCAGTGTGTCTGAAGAAGGATCCCATGAGACACCTAGAACTCTGACATTTGAAGAGTTGTTACCAAGTTGCACTTCCGTGGATGGTATAGCACGCAACTCATCTGGTATCAGGCGTAGTGACTCATAATCGTTCGTTATCCAACCGCGCATTTCAAAGCAACCAGCAGCATGAACCTTTACTATGTCTGACGCCAGCTGAGCTGCGTCGTTGACGTCATCCAAGCTTCCTAAGTAGTCATCCATATAATGATCTCGGATAATCGCATTGGCTGCTTCTGGATGTGAATTATGATGGGCCTCAGCATTTTTATTCTTTATGTAAAGCGCCGTGAACGGACTAGATGAAGCACCAAAAATTACCGACGTCATTCTGTACTCTTTTATGGGCTCGGTAGTTTTTGATTGAATGTTTCGCCACAGAAACCGTAGGGCATCCCTGTCCTGCTCGCGTATGCAAACCTGAAGAAACATCTCTTTGATGTCCGCTGTCATGGCAATGCGACCTTCCCTAAACCTAAAGAGAATACCTAAGAGATTTTCTAATAGGTCAGGTCCCGGTAGAAGCAAAGAATTCAATGACACACCTTGGTTCTTTGCTGCCGCATCATGAACGACACGAATTTTTTGTTTTTGGGGGTGGTAGACACCAAAATGAGGTAAATATAATCTTATTTTGTGTGTGTTTAATAAACATTCAGAAGTAGAAATGGAACTGTCAGATAATTTTGAACAACTGTAATATGTACTGGGATCACATTTTTCTGCATATCCCTTGTCGACCATGTTGTCTAAGAATTTCTTGTACGCATCAGCAAAAATAGAATCGCGAATCATTTGTCTCTCCAAGCTGTAAAAGCGGGATAAAGCTTGAGGGTAACTATCGGGCACAACCCCAATGTCGTCACGCCATGGAAGCCCTACCTCATACCTCCCTGACGGAAGTCGCCTAGTGGTAGAGTCTAAAATCTCTATAGCGCGTAAATCTTGCTTACTATGAAATGTGTCGCGTTTACAGATGCCTAGAGAGTCGAGTTTATACTGTTCTTTCACTAAATTCTCTAAACTTTCATTTTCTGCCGATTTGCTTGAACCTACAAAACAGTGGTTGATAAACTCGGTGGGTTTAGTCTTACTTGAAACTTCCCCGTATAACGTCCAGCCCAATGACGTATAGCAGGCTACTGGCTCGTTAGTCGTGCCACTGCGAATTGCTCGTGTTATAGAAAGATGCCAATGTTGAGCACCAATGAGAATAGTGGGCGTGGCGCTAGTGTAACACAAAACTTCGCTCAATTCGCTTAAGTGGCTATATGAGACCAGTTTTTCTTTTGAAATTGTTTGCGCATGTAAGTTGAGCGACTTCATCGCCCTAGCATGCTTTACAGGATAGATTTCAGTTGAATGTTTGCCTTTTATATGAAAATCTACAAGTGTGACTTTAGTATGTTTTTGTAGGCCACCTACACCTTCAACTAAGATATGTTTTTCAGGCCCTGATAAACCAACACGAGTAGCCACATTTAAATCAATTATCGTTGCAGAACTGCCATCATCAAGTAGTGCGTAAGTATCATACGAACCTGCGGGACCATAAACAGTAACTGGCACCACCTTTAATAGCGTGCTGCTCTCGACGGATGACTCGAAAGTTGATTCGAGCTGAAGTCCTGTATTGGAGACGACGAGCTTCTCTTCAATAGGAGCGGCAGATGACGACGTGACAGGAACATCATTGTGAATAGCAGCAGCACACACTGTATTGTTAAAAAGATGTGTATCGTGTGACTGCGTTGACGTTAACGTGTCCTGCCTACCATGCATAAGAGGGTGGTGGCGTAGTGAGCAGCCATCGATCCCACAAGGATTCACCTTGCATGTTTTCCATTGATGCGAGTATCGACGTAAACATTTGTAACATACTTTATTTTCCCGCAACCAGCGCCATCTGTCGTCAACAGATAAAGTTTTAAAATTGTCACACGACTTAATTCCGTGATCCTTTCTACAATACGCGCATTCCGAGGACTTATTATTTGGTTTACTTTTGGTAACAGTCACAGAATGTACGTTTTCGCGCTTAAAAGGTTTATAAAGATTATGTTGCACAGGTGGAGCGGTTTGTAAATATTGCGTAGCATGTAAAAGTTCTGTTGACAAACCGTATTTTGCATGACGTTCATGTTCGCGAGTCAAAAAATTTGACATAACTTCCAGTTTAGAGCCTGGAAAACGTGTATAATCATAATCAGCGGCGAAGTCTGACCAACGTTGTCTCGTATTATAATTCAACTTTCCTAAAATGGTATAAAAGAGTGCCGGTGAGGTTACATACTCACCTTGGCTTAATAACTTCATGATAGAAAGAGAGTTGCGTACCTTGTTAGCTATTGTACCTATCTCTTTAAGATCGTTGCCCAGACGTGGCAATGAACGTATCTCTTGAACCTCGGCGAGGACGATCATCTCAGGGCACGCGAAGCTTCGCTCGAGAGCGTGCATGATTTCCTCGGGATCCTCCGCAGAGATTAGAAGCGACGCGACGGCCTCCCGCGCGTGTCCTCGAAGCGCGTTTTGTAAACGCGCAACGTTCTCTACAGGGGAAAATGCAGGTTTAGTACTATCAAACGACCTTTTAAAATGAAGCCATTGCGACGCACTACCAGAATAAGTAAGTAGATCGATCTTAGGTTTATCCATCCTTGGCTGTTTGCATTGGATAGCCAACGCTTTGGTTGCCGCTGCAGTATCAGCGATGGCTTGTAAGACCAATGAAGAGGACAATTCGTTGCGATCATTCGTTGGAACGCGTTGTGGTTTAAGCCCCACGGGAGAGAAGTGCGACGCAGCGGCCGCCAACCCGGGCGTTTGAGAAGCGATGTGTGGCTTGGCTGGATACGAGAGGTGTGCTGCTGAATATGGAGCAGCAGCCTGAAGAGGCAGCAGTGGCGAGATCGCCGACTGGCCAGGCTGCGAGACCTCGAGTTCGTTATCCGCTTTGTGACAATGAAGTAAGTTAGAAGTAGAAACATTTTGTACCCACTGTTGTGTCCTGCTCATGCGTGTAGAGCTACGCCTACTTCGATGGCTACCTTCATCCTGTGAATCTCTTTCAATTTGTGCAAGCTCTGCACGATACTCTGCTTCATCGACCTCCGCGAGTTGCCGGGCGAGATGCTCGGCACGCTCGTACTGACGTCGCTTGAATGCGGCCTCTGCAGTGGCTTTTCGGGCTTTCACTGTTGCAGAAGTGTGTGAGGAGTACGTTCCGCCGTGAGTACTACCGGCGTGGGCACCGTTATCACCATCGCCTGTACAGACTATAGCTGCTACTTCCGTTGGCACTACGTGAGCATCAGACGATGATTCGACATGAGGTGCGGTAGAGATGGGGATGTTTTTGGATGCCATGGTTTTGCTCTTACTACGCGTAATCATATGAGGCGAAAATTGAAATACAAATCTAAAATATTTGCAAATAAATACTACGTGAAAAACTACGATTACAAATGATGACAACTATAAACGTGCTGTGAAAATCTATTTACGGGAGAAGGACCAAAATATTACGTACGATGTGGACTGTATGTTAATGGGATGGGTGAATGGAAAGCAGATGTAGGTATTATCTAAGTTTTAATTGAATATTAAAGTAGAAAAACAGGACAACAACCGAATGGAAACAAAACTTCACAACTTTTCGTCTTAAAGTCTTAATGACAAATTCATCAATCAAAACATTAAAAAGACTATAAAAAAACATAAAAGTGCAAGGAGTCTGCAACATATACTTTTCTGGAGAAGATTTTCCGTGTATCAAAATCCGCAATATCTAAACTCATTCCGGAAGTATGTGATGCCATTTATGAAAAAATAAAGTCCTCTATAAAGGTAAGTCATAAAATAAACAATATTTAATATAGATAATGCTTTTATTTCAAAAATACTAAACATTTGTTGTGATAATTTTACGTAAAATTAATACAGGGACTAAATAACAGCTCGTGAATGCTTCATTACTCTTCATACTCATTTGAAGCGCATTCAGGTATAGTTTGATTAATAGCTTGCGTTAAAATCTCACTTTGTGAGACATCGGATTGATCATCATTGTTTTGTTCAGGATTAGTGATTACAATTGCATCATCATTATTAACACTTTCAGTTAATATTGGATCATTTTCACCAACCATAGGAGATTCTACTAAATAAATGTCACTCACAGAATAATCGCTGTCTGTAATCGTTGTTGATGTCTCAGCACTTAGACGAGTTCTGCTTCGGGATGTTTTCCGTATTTCACTTAGGAAATGCGTCAGATAAGATATTTTGAATACTTGATTGAGTATATATACGGTTTTCAGAAGATAGTTTTTTCAGTTGCAACCCCACATATTTTCCAAAAGCAACACATTCATCACTATCAGTTTCATCTGTTTGATCGCTGGCTAAAATATCTCTAATATTTGACATTGTTTTATTGATAACATCAAATTTTGTTCGACGTTTCTTTTCCCAAGAAGCTTGGTTTTATTTTAAATGCACCTTTAAAAAATCTTTTAACAAGTGGATCTTGGCCTACATTATTTACTGATAATAAAGATATTACAGAACGATGGTTGTTTAAAGTTCCGTAAGAAGCACCTGCTTAAGCATGTGCTGAGAAAATCAAGTAATGAAGTTATTGAAACATTAAAGAAATCAACTTGATTAACTTGACAATATTCCCACCATTTTTTTAAACTAGATGAGTATTGGGTTCTTGTATTAACTGATAATGATGACATCATTATATCTATTGCGGAGTCCGGTACATCTTGAGTGAGGAGCGACTGCCGGATAGAATACTCGCCGCCAGGGAAAGATGATGGTGCAGCGGGTGTATCTTCCTGAAAGTAGACGATAGAAGGTATTTATTTGGGGAAAATATCAAAATGTCTGATGTGCAAAGAGACTTAAATAGAGGGTACCAGGGCTGTGACGGCCAGTGTGGTACTATTAATATACCCGTTGCACCATCATTCATTAATTTGTTAAGGAACCTTAGTATTAAGGAAAACGGTGGGAACGCGTAAAAGGAGAAGGATTGCCAATCTACAGTAAATGCGTCTATGTTATATGCATAGGGATCTCTACGCCAGGACACATATTTTTCGCACTTCGCATTAGTGCGAGAGGCAAATAGATCTAAATCAGGTTGACCAAACCTGTTAGTGATTTCAGTAAAGGCATTGCCGGAAAGCTCCCACTCCGTGTCTATATTCAACCGCCTTGATTCAAAGTCAGCTTCTGTATTATGAGAAGATTTTATGTAGGAGGCAAAAATAAAAAAAAATCTGACCTCACACCATTGCCAGTTTTTTTTTTTAATATCAGTCAAATGAGGGTATTGAACACCACCCATCCTATTTATGTATGATATGGTGGTAGTATTGTCAACGCGTAAGAGAATCTCGCAATCTCTTTTGTTACTAGCAAATGATCTCAGTTCGAAAAATACCGCTAATAATTCCAAATAATTAATATGATGATCTCGTTCTTGGGCAGACCAATGCCCACCGGTCCGTTCCTTATCACAAGCGGCACCCCAACCGGTCTTAGATGCGTCGGTATATATCTCCATTACATATATACCTCGGCAAATGGGATTGCTTGCAATAATTATCTTATTTTTCCACCATACGAAGTCATCATAGAAAGTATTTGGAATTTTCATTTTTGCATCATAGTTATCCCCACTGTCTAACAAAGCTAAGTATATGCCTCGTTCGAAAGAGTTGTGTAAAGCCAACTATATGGTATAGCAGGGCACGCTGCTGTTAAATTTCCTAAAAAACTTGCAAATTCACGAATTGAAATAGTTTTACGTTTCGACAATGACTCTAAAAGTTTTAAAATATTGGCTCTTTTCTTTTGTGGTAATCCTAACGTCATGTTATCTGAGCTAAGTATAAAACCTAAAAATTTACACGATTTACTTGGAATTAAAATAGATTTTGCGAAGTTGATAATGAACCCTAAATAAGTCAGAATTTCAATAGTTTGATTAGCATTTGTAAAACATTCATTATATGAATTTCCGATACACAAAATATCATCTAGATATCGTACAGAGAGAAAACCCTTAGATCTCAGATAAGTAATCACTGGATTCAGTACTTTTGTGAAAATGTATGGTGCTGAGCAAAGGCCAAACTGTAAGCAAAGGTCAATAAACTTTTAGTGTAGTGACTGCAGTGAGTTCTAAAAATAACCATTATAAAAAGTGCCGTGATATCAAGATAAACAAACAGTGTCAGTTATTGTGTCATCTTCATAGTGCAGTGAAATCTTTGTGCATATAAAGGATTGCATTTGGAATTGGATTGGTAAACCGTGAGTAATAGAAAGTAACAACATGAATAAGATAGAAGATTCGCAACATATCATTTTCAACCAAATTGACAAGCTACTTATTAATTATAAAAAGACGGGTCGAGAAAGGCTTACAAGAGGGTTTATAGAGGCTAGGTTAGAGATGGTAGATAAATATTGGAACACATTTGAACAACAACATAACAGTTTATCATCTGCCACGCCAGAATACATAGAAAATTCTCAATACTTTAAATGCGGGA
This sequence comes from Chrysoteuchia culmella, assembly GCA_910589605.1. Lineage (NCBI taxonomy): Eukaryota > Metazoa > Arthropoda > Insecta > Lepidoptera > Crambidae > Chrysoteuchia > Chrysoteuchia culmella. The sequence continues at coordinate 3,895,079 of OU342663.1, forward strand.
TGTTTGATGATTGTTTTGACAAATATTTAGATTTGAAAACACGCATGAAAGATAAATTAATTGAAATAGAAGAGAATAAAAATCCTAAAGATCGCGTCCATAATGAGTCCATTTCTGAACAGATGCAAACTTCATGTGCAAAGCTCCCACCTATCCAATTGAGTACATTTTCGGGTGACTATAGAGATTGGCTATCGTTTCGAGATTTATTTAAATCGTTAGTGCACAACAATGAGTCATTAAGCAAAGTAAACAAATGTCAGTACCTAAAGTCCAGTTTGCGCGGAGAAGCAGAGAGTTTAGTATAGCAAATACAGGTGTCGAAAGGCAACTATGATATTATTTGGGATATGTTAAACAGGCGCTATGACAATAAACGAAGCATTGTCAATACATTCATTGGAAAGTTACTGAATCAGAAACGCGTAACAACAGAGTCAGCCAAATACATACGCGAACTTCTCGATGTCACTTCTGAGTGTTTAGCAGTTTTGAAGAGTTTAGGCTTGCCAACCGAAACTTGGGATGATTTAGTGGTGTATATCGTTATTCAAAAACTTGATCCTGAATCACATAAAATGTTTGAACAGAAAATCGAAACCACTGATCACTTGCCCAACTGGAAGGAATTATCGCAATTTTTAGAGTTTAGGTTCCGCACACTAGAGACAGTTAAATCAAAAGATTACACAATGCCGAGAGTTTTACCATCCACAAAATTTTTTGCTACAGAGATAACAACCCGTCAAATCACATGTAGTTATTGTAAAGGAGAACAACATCACACTTATAATTGCAAGGAGTTTTGTAAGCTGGGGTTAGAGCAAAGAAAACAGTTTATACAGAGAAATGGAATGTGTTTTAATTGTTTAAGAAAAGGCCATGACGTCAAAACTTGTTTACAGTCCACTACTTGTCGCAAATGTGGCCGTCGACATCATTCCCTGCTCCACGGCTATGTCCCAGTCGCTCAAACCGCTCAATCTACTGAACCTGAAACAGTTAACACGCTTAGTACATTCGCAGAAAATTCCACAGAGAAGAGACAAGTTATATTAGCAACTGCACTTGTTAATGTGCAGTCACAACGAGATCCGAGTCACACACACACGCTTCGCGCCCTCATCGATCAAGGGTCACAAGCTAGTCTTATCACCGAGGCTGCCTGTCAGTTCTTAGGGTTAGAGAAGTCACCTATTCAAGGTACAATATCAGGAGTTGGCACCTCCACTTCTGTAACAAGAGCATTAATAGAGTTTCATATTCATTCTAAAACCAGTAACCAAATAATAAAGGTTAGAGCTTATGTTTTAAAGACACTTACATCATACATACCTCAACATCCACATTCAGTTGATTGGCCTCATCTTAAAGATCTGGAATTAGTAGACCCTAACTTCCAAAGACCTGGGAAAATAGATATTATATTAGGAGCAGATGTGTTAGCAGATATATTGCAGGAAGGACTAAAAACATTGAAAACAAATAACAACACGCTCATCGCTGAGAAAACAGTATTGAGTTGGCTTATATCTGGGACTTATTCAACTACAACAAACAGCCATTCAAGTCAAGTACATGTACACCATGTTAAGTTAGAGATTGATACCATACTTCGTCAGTTTTGGGAAATAGAGGAAAACACAGATAAGAGAACAATGACAAATTTAGAAATACAGTGTGATACACATTATGAAAAAACACATACCAGACTGGAAAATGGTCAATACAGAGTTCGAATGCCATTCAAACCATTTCCACCTGATCTGGGACAATCAGTCACAATTGCAAATCAACGTTTACTGTTATTAGAGACGAGATTACAAAGAGATCAAACATTACGGATAAGGTACAACGAATTTATGGAGGATTACTTACAACAGGGTCACTTGGAACCTGTCCCATGTAATGAAATCGAGAAAAAGTCATGCTTCATTCCTCATCATCCAGTTATCAACGAAGACCACTTAACAACTAAGCTTCGAGTTGTTTTTGATAGCTCTGCCAAAACTACAAACGGAAAATCTCTAAATGATAATTTATTAGTAGGACCTCCGTTACAAAATGACATAAGAGACGTTACATTAAGATGGAGAAGACATCGTGTGGTTTTAATAGCCGATATTCGTCAAATGTTTAGAAGAATATCTGTAGATGAAAGAGATAGAGATTACTTGCGCATATTATGGAGATTTAATACTAACCAAGATATTCAACATTTTCGACTTACCACCGTCACATATGGCATATGTGCGCCATACTTAACAATCAAAACACTGAGACAGCTAGCAGAAGACGAAAGAGGGAACTTTCCAGATCACATCATTGATACAGTCTTATTAGATTGTTATACTGACGATCTTCTGTCTGGTGGATCTTCAACCGAAGCAGTTGTAGAGCTGAAAGAGGAAATTACAAAGTTGTTACTATTGGGCGGTTTTAAGTTACACAAATGGGCTTCAAACAGTCAAGAGATAGAAGGAGCAGAGCAATCCAACCGCAAAATCCTAGGCATTAACTGGAATGGGCACACGGACAATTTTGAGTTGAAATTAGAGCTTCCACCGCTGACAGAACCTGTAACAAAAAGGAAGGTATTAGGAGACATCGCTAAAATATATGATCCAGAGGGTTGGTTGGCACCGGTCGTTATAAGGGCTAAGGGCATGCTTAAAAAATTATGGATCAGTAAATTGGATTGGGATGATGCATTGCCTCATGAAATTTTGCAAGAGTGGTTGACCTACCGCACCCAATTAACTAACATGCCTGTAATTCATTTCAATAGATGGCTAGGACTGACAGATAATTGCACAAACATGGAACTACATGGATTCTCAGACGCATCCACTATTGCTTATGCTGCAGTTGTATACTGCAGAGTTATCACATCTGATAGTATCACCGTCACACTCATTGAAGCTAAGACCAGAGTTGCACCAGTGAAACAGATATCTCTACCTCGGCTGGAGCTTTGTGGAGCTGTTTTACTTGCTCACTTATTACACAGTGCAGAAAGCATTATGTATTTCAAATCAAGATACTTACGCATGGACCGACGCAAAAATTGTACTGGCCTGGCTACAGAAATCGCCAAGCAGTTGGGCTACATTCGTGGCAAATCGAGTAACAGACATTACAAACCTCATTGACAAAGATAGATGGTTCCACGTAGCCTCTCAAGAGAACCCCGCCGATGTAGCCTCCCGAGGAATTTCTCCTGATGACTTACCTCAACACCAGTTGTGGTGGTGTGGACCACCGTGGCTGCACTCCCGCTGCGCGTTGCCGTTGGCAACGTCTGACGCCGTCGAGCCTACAACATTAGAGCAAAAAGTGTTAGTGAGTGTCAATGTCAATACAGTGCAAAAAAGTGATTTAAAGAGTGTTAAAAACGATGACTTATTTGATAGATACTCTAAGCTTAGCAAACTTGTAAGAGTAGTCGCTTATATGTTCAGATTTTATAATAATTTAAAACAAGTAATTAACACAAAAATACATTAAAATGTTCAGATTTCCTAACTACATTAGAACTAAAAAATTCATTACAAATGTTAATAAAATTATCGCAATCAAATAATTTTAAAACAGAAATGGAATTGTTAAAAACATTTAATGATAAACAAAATTGTTACAAGTTACCTAGTAATTCTAAAATTAAAAATCTAAATCCCTTTTTTGATAACAATGATATTTTAAGAGTAAAAGGCAGAATTTGTAATTCAGACTTACCATTTGATGTAAAACACCCTATCATTTTAACAAAGGATTGTAACCTTACTTACTTGATGGTCAAAGATGCACATTATAATGTGACATTACATGGGGGTGTTCAGTTAATGTTAAATGTAATAAAGAGCAAATATCATGTTATAGGAGTGAAAAGGTTAATTAAGCTTGTAATTAGAGAATGCACTTCGTGTCGTAGACATGCTGGTAAATTAAATGTACAATTAATGGGAGACTTACCCAAACATAGAGTTATTCCACAAAGACCCTTCAGCATCAGTGGTGTAGATCTAGCAGGGCCTGTAACACTGAAATTATTTAGTGGTCGTGGTTCAAATAGAACACAAAAGGCATATATTGTTTTGTTTGCTTGTACAGCTGTAAAAGCAATACATTTATAGTTGGTAACAAGTTTAAGTTCGGAAGCATTCTTAGCATCATTCAGACGCTTTACGGCTCGCAGAGGTCATTGTCACAAACTAATTAGCGATTGCGGTACCAATTTCATTGGAGCTCATAAGCAACTTAAGTGAGCTCATGAGAACAGTTTAAAGGACCTATCACCACAAATTGCTAAATTATTAGCTCAGAATGGTACCGAATGGCAGTTTAATCCCCCTAGCGCACCCCATATGGGAGGGCTGTGGGAATCTAATATTATGTCAGTTAAAAAACATCTTTATAGAGTTCTAAACGATACAAAACTTACCTTTGAAGATTACTATACCTTGTTATGTTAAATTGAATCTTGCCTGAATTCTCGTCCATTAACCTTACTTGATGAAAATACGGAAACTGCATTAACACTCGGTCATTTTTTTATTGGAGAAACACCCATCATAGTCTCAGAACCTAATTTATTAGATGACATAATTCCATATCTACAGCGCTGGTTGTACTTGCAGCAAAAGTTACAGTATTTTTGGAAATAATGGAGCCAGGAATACCTATTATCTTTACAGAATAGGAGTAAATGGACTAGCATTCAAAGAAATGTTGCAATAGGCGACATTGTTCTTATAAAGGATGAGCGTTTGCCTCCTGCGAAGTGGCTACTTGGTAGGATTATGGAGACTCATCCAGGTTCAGATGGATTAGTACGAGTAGTCAGTGTTAAATGCAACAATACAATTATGAAAAGACCTATCCATAAGTTGTGTCCTTCACTTGAATGAGGATGCCTCTCCATAGTATTATCATCATCTTTTATATTGTTTTTTTTGTTAAAGGCCGTAACGTCCTTTGGGGGGCGATATGTTTAGTTTGATACATTTATTTAGTTCGCATCCGTGTCAAGAGATGGCGCTGTACGCCACTGAATCGCGGTATGAGCCTACATTGTCAATTTATGCCTACATTGTAGGCGGCCAGCATACACCTGCATAGATAATCCGTGGTCTGAGAGGGCTACCCCGTGGTCGGGCGGTGGCTCGCCGTCGTCGGCGCCGTCGCGGCTGCCCTGACGGGTGGCGGACGGCGGCGCTGCGGCGGCGCTTGCGGCACGTACGGCGTGTGTGGCGCATACGGCGCCTGCGGCTGGCGGCGCGCCGCTGCGGCTGGTGGGACGTAGGTCGCAGTTCGTCGGAACGGTCTTTGTTGACCTCCGCCTCGATTCGCATAGTTCTTCTGCGGACGACCGCGAGACGAAGGCCACTTGTGGTTTAAATGACTCGAAGTAGTTGCTTGTATTAATTGACCCGTTTTCTTTATTCCACGAGAGCTTTTCACCAGTTCGCCGAGATTATCTCCAAATAGGTAGTCATCTCTTTTGCGGTCTTTGAATGGATCGATGAGTTCTTTGTCGACTAGTGGTGTAATTAAGGACCGTCGAGTGTCCGTTTCCATGAAGTGTGAGTCAGCTAACAATTTACTTGCATCGGATAAGATATATAAATATCTGTTATTTTAGGATCTTTGCGTAGTAAATACGACATAGCCTTGGTCACAGCGCTCAAAACGGTTTCCAGTTGGTTTTGTTTAGTATATAAGCGCTTATCTCTATTGCGACTTTGTTCACTCAACATGGCGATTACCTCCGCGTTCAGAGTTGGAGCCTTGGCTAAAGTAACATTTTTCGGATACGGATATTTCAACATCAGAGGTTCTTTCTCCTGTTTTTTAAGACCACTAGCCAATAAAGGTTTGAGACGCATAGCAATGTGTTCAACTATAGGCTCACTCCATTCTGTGCTCTCTTCCTCGAAAACACCGAGTGCTGCGAGTAGTTCTGGGTCGACGTCTTGGCTCGTATTCCCGTCCACTGTAGCCTCAGGATGGGTCTCAGTGGGTGCAGTGGGCTCAGTGGCAGTATATGGCTCGGCCACCATAAGGGGCTCGGTAAGTGCGGGCTCGGGAAAAATTGTCGTAGGTCAATGTCACGCATTGACTCGAGACACAATTAAAAAAGACCCGTTGCAATATTATACATTTATACACTTACTAACCTCCGATCAGTTCTTCGTCACTATAAATAATTACATTATTTCTTCTTTTCTGCAGCTTAGACTCGTATTTTTTCTTTTTGCGTAACCAGCGTTCTTCCTCTGTTTCGTCGTTACGTCGCGGTCGCTTAGACATATTTAGATATTTTTTTGACTGCGTGCGGCGATGGCGCGTGCGCACAAAGGAATGAAGCCGCTCGGTCGCCGAGCCAACAGCGTGGTGAGGAGAGGGGGGTTACCCCACTTTTCTTTTTTTTTTTTTTTTACTACGCTGAATACTGTGTGCGGATTGGATTGGCTAGTCGTACTAAGGGTACTACAAGGTAAATTAAAATAATTAAATCTCGAAGGCAAAAACAGGATAATTATTGTAATATTGTTTGGAAGCATTTATCTATGTGTTAATCGAATAATGTTAAAGATAAGATGGTGATGGGTAAAATTAAATAAGTATAGTTATAAGTTCTTGAATATTTGTGTTAATGTACATCCATTTTTCAAATGTAAGCCATGCTAGTTGATAAGAATCTTTATTGTTCAAATTAGAATGTAAGAAAGGGAAATAAAAATGCACAATGTAATTTTGTAACATGTAATTTTATATAATCTTAGAATTAAGAATTATGTTATAACATTATGTAATTAATACTGGTCAGAACGATGATAATTAAATTCGAAATAACCTTCAGTATACAGTAGAACTCCAATTATCCGAACTCCGACTATCCGAATCGCCGATTATCCGAATCACTTTCAGAAAAAATTGTCCAAAAAAAGTCTAAGTGCGCTATTATTTAGTTTAGAAATAAAAAAACAATGATTTTTATTTCTAAACTTGTACATAAGTACAATTTATTTATATTTAAAACATGTGAAAATATCATGTTTCTTTCATTTAATTCAATAAAAAAATAGTGCAATATCAAAACGTAACTTTTTTTCTCTCCAATGCCAATTTTTAAAAAAAAACTCCGATTATCGGAATATTTGATTATCCGAATGGGTCCCGGTCCCCATTAATTCGGATAATTGGAGTTCTACGTATTTCAAATCTGAGAATGGAGGAGTTATGTGCCAGCTGCACTTATGATTTACAAAGTATCATGAATCACAAAAGATCATAAATTAACGAAACATTAGTTCTCAATTAGTTATGCATGGAAAAGTTTTATTACACATTTTACGACTCAACACGAGGCGTGACGGAAATTACAGAATTTCCCACGAAGATCTGAAGCCGTTCCCTTGGTAACTGAAACCATTATTAGTTCTGTCGTCTGACCATACTGTTGTAACTTAGTATAAAGTTCAAGTGATTAAAGTATAATTTCCATCAAGTTGAATTTCATTCAGTCGAATTCTCGATATATTGGTCTAAACCCAACTCTCACAAAGTACCTGAAACTGGCAACCACTTAATTACGTTTACAATAAACATTTCACAGACATTGATTTGTTTAACTTATCTTTATCAAAGCTAAAATCTGATCTTTTTCAAAGTTTGGCTAATGAATAACTTAACACAAGATAATTAATCACAACTTGTAAGGCATTTTCCTTGGGGTGCTGAGGTAAATTGGTGCCACAGATAGTAACTAGGTTGGTGGTAACGAGATGTTAGTTTACCTCACACAAACCCTGAAGGGGAACACGGCTAGCTAATAGAATTGAGACTCTTCAGGATGTGATTCTTCCGCACCTGGAGTATAGTGTGCTAGAATTTAGAAAAGAGGGCGCCTCGCACACTACAGCAAACGATTTCAGAGAGAAATAAGTATACTAGGTTTCAATTTGGACAATACATTTATTTATTTATATTCCATGCAACAACAAGATTAGTTGATGAAAACGTCCAGTGCATTTTTAAATGCTTAAGATTTAAGACTTATATGATAATTATACCTATGCAAAAATTATTAATAGTTACCGTACAATAGGTAGTCACCGCCGATCCTCAATCATGCTTTTAAGTTTTAAAAGTGGAGGTTTGCTTCCCTCATTGGTAGTAAGGCACGATGATCAATCCATTGCAGACATCTTTCTTGATAAAATCCAAAGGTAATCAAATGGTCATCATGGGCTGGAAGTCCACTTGCCGGTTAAGTTTATGTAGAAAGAACCACTGCTACGCCGAGCATGGTTATACAGAAGGAATACTCCTTATAGCTTTAATAGAAAGCTAAAAACTGAAGTTGAAAGTGAAAGTGAAATTTAAAGTGAAAACTGAAAACCCTGGAACAAACACATGGGGAGGTTAGCCACATGATCGAATACCAGTCAAAATTACAGATTTATGGAAATAAACACTTACCACGGTTTTATGCCTTGGGCCGTATGATTTTAAATCACAAATATGGGCCGAAGCCCTTGATTAGACGAAACCTGGAGGATTTACGATGCTCCTCACATGATCGCCAAAGCAAAAGAGAAAATGGTCGTCAAACGCCATAGAGAAGTACCAATTGTTTTATTAGAGATGTTTATATGAAATTACTATCAAGAGTGAATAATCGATTGAATCGATGATGAAAATCAATAAATCAAAAGGATGCTGAATCAAGACAAACAACCCTCAGAATGTTAGACAAGAATGCAATAAGCACCCTAACATTGCTTTAAAAAGCATTATCCTCCAATTAAGAATTAGAAACAATATTTATCTTTAAAAACTTAGTAATCGATTGGTTCGATTGACTGACTTGAATAGTCAAGCGAATGAATCGATACTATGAAAATGTAAGCATACTGTTTTTTACTAAACTAATGTTATTAATTAGAATTATATAAAAAGAAGCTTGTTTTATTAATTTAATTAGCCTTCTTTGGTTTTTAACTTAAAGAGAAATAATAATTTAGATTCTCATATTTAATTTTGATTTTTTAGATGCGTTTTGTTTAACCTAAAGCAAAGCGCAGGAGCAACGAAACGCACTACTAGGACGTCAAAGAGAAACGTCAAGCTGACATTATGACCTAATCTTTGTAAACAAACAAAGTATTTTTATGAAAATTATGAATTTTAGCTTAATTATCTAAGAGTTGCTCAATGTATGTTTGAAATATTGTAAAAGTGTAATTATAGGCACTGTAAGGTCTTTAGTTATACTCACATCTTCACATGTTACTATTTTGCTTCTGTACATCACTGTTTGTTGCATTAAATAAAAAAAAATAAAAAAAAAACGTAGTTAATAACCAGCAAATTATTAGTAAATTTATTAGCCTTAATAATAATACATCTATATTACGCGGATTCTTTCATCAAGGCAGTGACAGGCTAGGATCTTCTGGTACGCATGCTATAACAGCTGTAGCTTGCGTCGCTTGTTATAAAACTGATCCAAGTACATGGACTGTTAGTGATTTGGGTCAGAGTGTCGTCTTAGGGGCAGTTGGAGTATAGCCTTAGGGGCAATATAGGCAGCCCAAAAAACATGAAAAAAAAATGTTGGATTATATATTAATAGTAGGCGATAAATTTTATCGTCAATGTTTGAGAACAAGGCCTGTGCCAGATCCTAGTGAAATAAATTCTAATTATTTAGTTGCAACAGAACTCTTGTCCCAAATAACATTTCAGGGTTCTTTTGTAATTTTAAACATTGCTCATGATTTATCAATTAAGGCCACTTTTCCACAAATCAAGAGGAATTTTCAAATCTAGAAAATGGTATTGCTGCATTTTTCGATAATCACACTACATTCATAAGTCATAAGGAAAGGACCGGTGGTGTTTCTTGTTGTATGAGATTCGAGAATTCACTACAAATTGCTGCATTGTTACGTAGAAATTTAAAAACAACTGGATTGTCGGAATATATATTGGATATTTATTCTATAACACCAGTTGTTGAAGTCGAAAGTGGTGGCCATACCAGTGCAGAATCGCAACTTCCTGAGACCAATCCAAATAAAACAACAGAAAACGATGTAATGTTCAGGAATTTTCTTCAGGATCAGCACCAGTTAGTCTCAGTGAAGAGAGACCTCTAATATTATCTACTAGTATGCTATATCATATCGATAAGAACATCTCCAATTTAGATACCATTGTAGACTCAGATATCAGAAGTCCTAATTTAGTCACAGATATACGTAGAAAAACAGCCCCGCCTTTAAATATAGAAAGAGAAAGAAGAATGGAAGAATTATGTTGGTATATAATGTATCCAGACTGAAAAAACGCTTTTGGTGAACCAAGAAACGTCCCCATTACAGCTCTCGATTACTTTCAGGCGCGTGTGATGAGCAACGAAGCCCGCTTTCATAAAGTAGAATATTTATTTTTTGCTCTATCCGAGGTGGAGTATTTTAGAGCAAAAGCGAGCGTTTCTGTTTCTTGCCGCATGAGGCAAGGACTAAACGAATTAGTTCCTCAAGGTTTGTAGCAAAGAAAAGCAATGGTTGTACGTAGCTAACTATACAAAAAAACAACCGAAAAACAGGACATTCAGACGACAGTTAAAGCACAATAGAGTATTTACATATAATTATTATTTACCGAAAAAAACTGATAACACTACCATTTATGATAAAATTGATGTCTGTAAAACCATGTTTTTAAACACTCTGGGTATCAGCGAGCGTACAGCAAGAACTGCCTGGAAAAAACATGATGGCAGCTCAGATGTCGAACAAGACATGAGAGGGCGTCACAAAAATCATAAAATAGTAATTGACAACGAAATGTTGTTATCCGTATGCGCTCATGTCAAATCTTTCGTGCGAATAGAATCGCACTTTTGTCGGAAAGGGTCAAAAGGCTTTATTTAGATGGCAGTCTGAGTGTGGCTCGCATGTTCATAATGTATAATGATTGGCCGGACTTGGACAAGTATTCGAAAAAAGCTACAACTCTCCGACAGTACCGAGATATTGTAAATAGTCAATTTAATCTAACATTTCACATTCCTAAAAAAGATACTTGTGACCAATGCCATATATTTAAACAGGCTGAAAACCCTTCTGAAGAATTGAAAGAACAACACATAAGACATCAATCACATAAGGTTATTGCTAGACAGCTAAAAAATTCTGACAAAAATGCCGCTGTTTTATCCAACGGCGTGATCTTATGTGCAACATTCGACTTTCAAAAGGTTTTATCGTGCCCACATGGACAAATGAGTGTACTACTCTATTACAAACGCAAGCTGTCTTGCTACAATTTTACAATATTTGATGTTTCAACAAAAAAGGGATATTGCTATGTGTGGGACGAAAGTGTGGCGAAACGAGGCTCTAATGAGGTTGCTAGTTGTCTATATGATTTTATAAAAGATTCTTCTGAAAAAGGAGTAAAGGATTTCAGGTTTTGGTCAGACAATTGTGCTGGCCAAAATAAGAACCGTATTATATTTGCACTCTACACACATGTGGCCAAAAACTTTGGTGTTACTATTACTCACCGCTTTCTTGAAAAGGGGCACACTCAAAATGAGGGTGACTCTGTGCACTCGGTGATCGAAAGAGCTGGAGAGCATAAAGTAATTTATACTCCGGAAGAGTGGAAGCTACTAATAAGATGGGCGAAATCTGAGAATCCATACGAAGTAAGAGATCTTAATAGAGAACAGGTTTATAACTTTAAAGATTTATAAAAAAAAAGAAACTGGACAAAGAATACACAAAATGAAAAAAATATGTGGACAAAAATAAGAGAAGTAGTAATTGAAGAAAGTCAACCTAATAAAATACAGTATAAATATAGCCTAGAAGATGATTCAATGACGTTAATAATTCGCAAGGAGACAAGAAATATTATTACAGAAACACTTAAAAACGCTTATTCAGGACCAATTGATATTACAAACGATACATATAAAGATATTATCAGCCTTTGCGAGACTGGAATAATCCCAGAAAAATACCATCCTTATTTTCGAGCCTTGCCACACAGTCTCACAGTAGAAGCGTCAGGAGATGCTGATGGTACTGATGATGATGATGACGATTGCTAAATAACAAAAGTTATAAAAAAGATATGAGTCTGATTGGTTTATATTACGTAGGTTACATTATTCTAAGAAAAGTTTAAGACTGTTTTAAATAAATGTTACCACAAACAGAGTTCCTAGTTACCGTCTATTATAATAAGTATTTCAATAGCTAGCTAGTATAATTATTTCATTGAAATAATTGTACTCTACTTTTGTTTTTTTTTTTAACGTATACTAATAGGACCTTATAAAATACGTTTACTTTTATATGTGGGTATTCGTGATCCAAAAAGGTTCTTTAGTTTTGTCGTTATAAGAATTTGATTTTGAAAACCTATTTCTCGTGCCTTAAGTGAAATAAAAATAATTTGTAAAATTGAAAATTATTTATATTTCAAAACCGCCCATAAAGTTTTTGTAACTATCCCTAGAACAATGACGGAAAGTATCATCCGTCATGAACCAAAAAATCGAACTCCATACAATAAAGTCGGGTAATTACATACGTCACATTATACTCCAGAGAAAACTATGCATATTAGGAATTTGTATTGTAAATCACATTTAAAAAGTTCTCATACAATACAACTTGTCCAAATTTCACGTCATTTGAATAACTAGATTTAAAAATATGGATTAATATCCCTTACAAAATTTTTGAAAGGATCTCCTGTGCGACGATTTGTGGACAACTGATGTATCTCTGTCTGAGCTCTTAGTCGCTGCAAACGCTCGACACTTGACTCTCGTTCGCGTATGTCAGAGGTCCTAACATTTTGTTCATGAAAACGTTGGGAACGCTCCAGCCTTGACTCTCGTGCACGTAACTCAGAGGTTCTCAGATTTTGTTGTGCAAGGCGTTGCGAACGTTCGACACTCGACTCTCGTGCGAGTACCTGAGAGTTTCTCTGATTTATATCATCGCCCGGCCCGGTGGACCCATTTGCAAACTTTTTCCGATGCACATCTCTGACTTCATAAAGCCCCGCCTCTATTTCACTTCACCAATAGAAACTTTGGAAGACTTCTTTGTTTTCAATGAATACGATTTTTTTTTCAAATTTTGGAAATTACTGAACATTTGTTCGAAATATTACAGATGTTTAGTCAACAGTTGTTCTTTGAGTGTTTTGGCAAGTAGTTGGGTATTTGTGTAGTTTATAATGTCAAGCCACAGAAATTTGAATGAATTCGAAAGAGTGGAAATTGTCTCTCTGTGGAGGCACGGAAGAGCCATTCGGGAGATTGCAGACGAGCTGCATATGGGGGTAAGTAATCTTTTGAATAAATTTTAATTTAATTTTAAACCGATTTCAATAAAAGAATGAAATAAACTTTTATTTTAAACTGATTTCAATAAAAGAATGAAATAAACTTTTATTAGTAAGTATTTACAATTAAATTTTTATTTGTTTTGGCATAAATAAAATTTATAAAGCAATTAATTCGGCAAAACTACGGTTTTATTAGTATGAAATGAAAAACATTTGATTTGAACATTTACGTGGTCTCATTAAAACTAAAGTTATGGGATATAAGAAAAACATTGTATTGCTTTAATGTTACTACCCAAACGTTATCATCAGAGTATAAGCGTTCAAAGTGGTCTCAAAGTCGAGTTCACTCGATTTGAAACCACTTTGAAGTCTTGACATTTGTCACACTTAAGACAAGCTTGTAAAAAGTAGACTGCTGATAGTGATCGGTATGCACAAATTATGACTGCCTGACACATTCCAAAATTAAATCCTTGACCCTCGTAAATATTTTAAGTTCTGCCTGTTTAGATTTTTTTTCTAGAATACTACGATAAAATCACTGTTTATGTATTTCAAAATTAAATAAGTCTCACGAAGTTCGTGATGAATATTATATTAAATAATAAATATTGAATAATTATCATAGAAACACACTAAACTTGTTATCAAATTCATACGATAAATTGCGCTGTTTATGTATTTCAAAATTAAATAAGTCTCACGAAGTTCGTGATGAATATTATATTAAATAATAAATATTGAATAATTATTATAGAAACACACTAAACTTGTTATCAAATTCATACGATAAATTGCGAACAACAGCTGGGCAAAACCCCAAGGAAAATCATAAAAACAAAAAAGATATTGTCTGTTTTAGAAAGATAAAAAAAAAGTTATAGCTCATCAAACAATTAGCGCCTTTTGTTATCGGAACACGTGTTAAAAGTTCTGTTGTTTTATTGCTATGGCTAAACAACTAGTTAAGTTTTTTTCTTTCTTTTTAAAGAAATACTGTTCGTCGATGGGTTCGCCGCTACGAATCAGAAGGCCACGTCAATGACGCGCCACGACATTTTTCGCCCAGGATTTTTACCCCCGACAGGATGGAGCAGATTGTAGCAACATACCAGCAGGCACCTTTCACCCCAACACGGGTGATAGCGGAAGAGTTGGACTGCTCTACGTCAGGGGTTAGAAAGGCTCTGCGAAGGGTAGGTATACGACACCGGATACCAGCAAAAAAGATTTTTTTGTCAGAGGCTCACAAAGCAGCCAGAGTTTTGCTCGAGATTACAGGGATTTTGATTTTTCTCACGCGATATTTAGCGACGAAAAAAGTTTTCGCTCGAGCCAGCACGGTCGTCGACACCTATGGCGTGTGAATAATACGCGGTACGAGCCGAGGTGTATAATTCCTAACACCGAGTCTGGGAGAGTGGTGGTCAACATGTGGGCCTGGATGAGTGCAGGCGGACCCGGGGAAATAGTTTTTATTCCGGGAAGGTCATGGCCATGGAATGGCCACACTCATTTTGTCGCCACCGGGGAATGCCCTGGGTGCCACTTAGGGTTCTTTGAAATAGGTGACCGTCCGCTGCATTTTGTGGCGGATATGCAGAACCTGGAAGTGGTCGAGGCGCTCGTTGCTGACGCAGGAATGTGGTGTCCTGCCTGCACGAGCAGCTATTACGACCACTACCCAGAAGACGAGTGCGTGTTTTGCGAACCCTTATAAAAAGTAAGTAAATCTTTAATATCTAACGTTATAAATATCATAAATTCCTTTATGTTTTTAAGGACAAAGCTGACTTTTCTAATAGGATTATTGTAGTATGTTATCTTGACTTTGTTTATATTACACGTTTGTTGTTACCCCATAAATAACGCTAGGCAACACATTACCTGCTAAGTTATTACGGGAAGTGTCGACTCGGCTCTTGAGATGAATGAATGCCTTTGTTTTTTCATCCGACTAGAAACTCTTGAAATTCGAACTTGAAGTAAACAAAACTGAAAAATATGAGATTTGGTTTGAACTCTATTAGTCGGTAACATATCGTGGCCGAAGCCGGGTTAATAATTTAATACAAAAGTAATCGGGACAGGACATAAGTAAGTTTAAAATAATATATTTTCACTTAAGCTCATCTTAAACTTTAGCGAGCACTGTTTATTTTCTGTGTATTTTGTTTTCCAACGTTTCGACACCTTTTCAGGAGCTTAATCGGGGTCACGGGTGACGTGATTATTTAAAATATTTAATGTTAAAGACGTGTAAATAAATTGAGCTATAAATAAACGGGAAAATTAAAATTAAACTAATTTTCATTCAAAAGTTATTAAGTAATTCTAGTGCAATTTAGAGCCATTTTAATTATTTATCAGATATTCTTTAGTATGTGATTAGAATATGTTTGTTTTGAATATGGACAACAGACGGATCCAACAAAGCAAAACTTAAAAAAAATAGATAAGAATAAGTAGGATCATAATAAAATAATTGTTTGTCTTTTTTGTTGAATCACTGTGCGTTTAAAAATAACATATTATTGACTGCTATACCGTTGCTTTTTCAGAATGGGGAACATGGCAACATCGTGTTTTAGTGGGTAAGTTTATTTTTCAATTCTAGTACTTACTTATCTTTACTTTTTGGAAGCGACAATAAACTCTTTTTAAATTTATAATTTCAAGTTTGGTTATAGTTACGCATTTAGTAAAAAAATAATAAAAGAAGCATACTGCAAAGATAACGTTGTTTTTTAAATATAAGAAATTATTTATAGTTTTCTGAATTCACAATGTTGTTTTATATAATAAATTTCGTGTGATAAATACTAAAAATAATCAAGTTAAAAGTACTAAATACTTTAGTGTAGTCTTTACTTTTATGGCTTTACCGTTTTAGTCTCTACTTTTGATTATTTAAATAATTATTGCAACTTGTGAGTGTGAATGTCTTTTCAAAGTATTTTTAATTGCTTTGATTGAAATTGATTTGACATTTTCTAGTATTTTTCTAGTTCCCAAAATATGTTATTTTGGTATATTAAAAAAACGATTTAATTACTGAAACATTTTGCACTATTAGATTCATCAAACCCGAACCGGACACCATTGTCCAGAGAATAATGGTATATCCATTGTGTCTATAAAGGGCGCTAACTCAATATTGCTAAATGGATACCTTAACTATTAATTTAATTGTTTATTTTCTATGAATCTGTCTACCTAGGAGTTTCGAACTAGTATCGGTTATTCGTGTAAAAAGAAACGAAAAAAAATCGACGGTTGCTCACAAGGCTTGGTAGTGGTTAGAAAGGTCGCGGGTTCGAGTCCCGTCTGAGAATCACTTGTGATTTTAAACAAGAATATATAGCATTGATGTGACAACGCTGGCCTACAGCGAATTAAAAATACCTATAAAAGTATTGGAGAATTTCGACGGTGGTCCGCAAGTCTCGGCAGCCCAGAGGTTAGAGCATTGGACCGGATTTCCAAAGGTCGTGGATTCGATTCCCATCTGAGAATTCACTTGTGGCCGAGTTGATTTTTTTTTTATATTTTTCAATATTTAAAATTTATCATAAGATATATATACTACAAAAAGTCAACTAGTCTCACGTCGCTCAGAAATATTGATTATATTGATCAAAAATAGCATTGTAATTACAAAAAAAAAATATAATTTACACTACTTTTGACTGAGTAATAAATTATTGCAATTCGTGAGTGTGAATGTCTTTTAAAAATTATTTTTAATTGCTTTGATCATAGTTTTCTTTAAAAAAAAACGATTTAATTACTGAAACATTTTGCACTATTAGATTCATCAAACCCGAACCGGACACCGGTGTCAAGAGAACAATTGAATATCCCTTGTGTCTCGTAATCCGGGGCCTGAGGGTCTATAAAGGGCGCTGACTCAATATTGCTAAATGGTTACTTACTTAACTATTCAATTAATTGTTTATTTTATGGAGTTTCGAACTGTGTCAGTGTCAGTGCAGCAGAATTTGCTGTTAATTTTTTGAAGGCAAGAAATCTTACTAAAATTAAATTTCATAGGAAATAAACATAGATTTGACTTTTTCTAGTATTTATCAAGGTCCCAAGCTATGTTATTTTTGTATATTTATAATTTTTTTATTATTTTCAGGACGGGCGACAACGATGACGTGTCGCCCGTCATCTCCGTCAACTCTGTCGCGACGTCGACGGAGTCCGACAGGCCGCTGACGTCGCAGCCTATGCGACAACGTGGTTTTATCAACATCCCGGGCAGCGTGGAGCGGCTGCCGTCTCCACCAAGATGCCGGTGGTGTCCGCCGGTACCGGCAGACGCCACCGCCGCCACAACGCGGCGGCCGCCTGCGGAGAGGCTGCCGACGATGTTGCCTAGGCCACGTGTGGTCGGGCGCCAGCAACCTGCGACGACATCGTCGCACTGCGGTTGGGGCGTCGCACCACCACCGCCGACGCCGCTGCCGCAGCAGTGGGCGACAAATCAGTGGGCGACACATCAGTGGGCGACACATCAGTGGGCGACACATCAGTGGGCGGTCCCCCCCTCTAGGGCGCGGCCGTGGTCGCCCGGTTGGGGCGTCACACCACCTGCTGATGTGTCGACGACGACAACATCGACGACGCCACCGATGCCGCTGCCGCGGCAACTCTGCAGCCACGGCTGCAGCGTCGCTGCGGCATCAGCACCGCGGCAGCGGATTCAGAGGGCGGTGCTGCCGTGGTCGTATCCACCCGCTGTGTCGACCTCAACGACGACGACGTCAGCCGATGCCGTGCCCCCCCCCTCCTCCTCTGAACACAGAGGATGAGAGTGTGGCAGCAATGCTGGCTCGCCGTCGTCGAGCAACGAAGCCCGCTTTCATAAAGTAGAATATTTAGAAGAAAGAAGAAAGAAAGAAAGAAAAGAAGTTTATTTGGGACAAACACAAGACAGTACAATCGAATAAAAACAAAAACACATAAAAGACGAAAAATCGTTTGTCCCAAAACGGTCCCGACTCAGCATAATGCATGGCTTTTGGCCGGCGCTGATCTTCCGTCGGCACCGTTTTGGTGGGACTGCGAGCCAAATTAACAACAAACGGGGAACAAAATAAGAGAACACATTACAATGAAAATAGTAAAAGGAATTAAAATTAAAATTACATACAATAATAAAATCAAATCAGACTTGTAAATATAGTTCTGTTGAATCTCTATAGTTATAATACAATAAACTGTCAGATTAGTATGTGGCCGTAACATGACAGATGACTTACGTAGTAACTAATACCTAATCTGTGCAAATGACAGACAAGACCTCCGTTGAGTAGCTTGCTACATATTTGTAATCTGTGGCTAGGGAGTAATTGTGTTGACAGGTGAAGCCTGATTTTGAGCAAAATGCAAACAAAAACAAAATAAAAAGCAAACCAAACAATTAAGCAATGTGCGAGTGCAACTTACATACAAAACAAAAAACAATGTAAAAAGAACAGTAACAGTAAAGTAGGTACAATACGGTGAGTAAGACTACCTATCGATTTATGAATACAATGATAGTGTTTAGACTTAAAACTTATAATATATTTGCAGGGTTCTCTCATAGCGTGTATCACAAATAGGTTCTATTTTAAGGTTAAGTACTGAGAGCATAAGAGGAAAAATTACACAAAGCAAAGCACTAAAACTGTAAAAAAGGCACAGTAATCCGTTAAGCAGAAGCAACCTTTAGCAAGCAATTGGGACAGAAAACAAAGGTAATATTAATAATTTATATTATGCTAATGTCCTGAGTGAAATTTTCTTGACTTTTTTGTGCATTTAATAAGTAATATTTAAGTTGGTGTTTAAAACTCGCAATGCTTTTTAGGTCCCTGATGGGTGGAGGAATGTTGTTCCAACATTTGGTAGCTGCATAGCGGAAACTACCTCGAAAAGCAGCAGAAGCATGGCGCCCCGTGGATAGCTGTTGAGCTTGTTTGCGGGCCCTATGAGGCTTATGAGCTGATATCCAGGATAGCTTGCTGAACAGATATTCAGGTGACCTGTTTTTTGTGATGCCAAACATCAGAGAAGCTAAATGAAGTTTGCGTCGGTGTCTCATTTTTAACATAAGGTGTTTGTTCAGAAATGGCGATACATGAGCCCGTAACGGAATGTTGAAGCAGTAACGAGCGCAAGCATTTTGCACCCTCTGAATTAGTCTTTGGGTCTTAGCAAGGAGGCGAGGGCCATAGACAATGTCCATGTAATTGAGCTTAGATAACACTAATGTCTCCACCAGGCGGATCCGTAGCTCCTCACTGAGGTAATGCCTGACCCTATACATTATTTTTAATTTATAGAAACAATTCCGGATACAATTCCCAATATGATTTTCAAAACGTAGATTGCAATCCATTTTTAATCCCAGATTGCGTACTTCATAAACTCTTTCTATTGGCACATCCTTTAGTTTAACATCTAGGGATGGGAGAGATTTTTCTATCTGTTGTTTGGACCCAAAAATCATGTATTTAGATTTTGACGGGTTTAGCTGTAAACAGTTTTTGTAAGACCAATTAACAATGTTTATCAGATCTTCATTGATTTGCGCAATGGCTTGATCGATGTGTTCCGGCTTAAACGAGATGTATAGTTGTGTGTCGTCTGCATATAAATGATAGTGACAGTGAGAGATTTGTGTTACTATGTCAGCAGAATATAAAATGAACAGGATTGGTCCGAGGATCGATCCCTGAGGTACACCTCTATCTATGGCCACCTTACTTGATTCCATGGAAGGGCCACTGCTATGTTTCAGTTTCACATATTGATAGCGACCAGTGAGGTAGCTGTGGAACCAACGGATAGCCTGAGAATCGAAACCATAAAAACTGAGCTTGGATAGAAGTAGATCAATATTTAAAGCTTCGAAAGCCCGCGAAAAATCAAGCAGTACAAGCAGGGTACACATGCCCTGATCTTGTGCATGCAGTATTGCATCGGTTACATCAAGAAGGGCAGTTGTTGTACTGCGGCCCCGTCTGAAGCCAGACTGCAGCTCTGGTAAGATTTTGTTTTTTTCGAGGTAATCTATTAGCTGCATGGCTACAGCCTTTTCGAGGATCTTAGACATACAAGGTAGTATGCTAATAGGCCTTAAGTCCTTTAGCTCCACAGGGTTAGGGATCTTAGGTAACGGAAGTACAATAGCTAGTTTCCAAAGTTCGGGGAATGTTTGGGATGCAATGGACATGTTGATGATTTCTGTAATGGCGTCAATAGTGAACGGAAAGGTCCGGATGAGCATGTCGAGACTAATAGAGTCATTCCCCATTGCATTTGATTTTAAAATGCGGACAATTTTAATGACGTCTTCCAACTCGATGGGGTTCAAATGAAAAACAGAGCCTGAGAAGTGATGAAATTCAAAATAAGTTAACTGGGAAATACTTACTTTAGCATTTCCTGGTATGTTTAAAAAATAATTATTGATGATATTGGGATCGTTGAAAAGAAGGGGAAGATCATTTGCTTTTTGAGGCAAGATAGAATTTTTTAAATTTTTCCATAATAATTTGGGATTGTCAATTTTACTATTAATGTGGAATTTGAAATATGCTACCGTTTCATGAAATAACGCCTGATTTACCGTAGATTTTAAAGATTTGTAATATGTAAAGGTACTTTCTTTTTTACTTTTGTGGTAGTCTGCTAGAGCTTCGTCACGCAACCTCATCATGAGCCGGACTGTATCTGTCAACCAAGGAAGGCTGCGGTGTTTCACCCTGATGGTCCTTTCTGGAGCATGTTTGTCGAAAACTGACATGACGGATTTATTAAAAATCCCTACCATGTCGTTAACAGTATCCAATTCACATATGAGATCCCATCGAATCTTGACCAAGTCATCATTAAAACTGTCCACATTGATGCTTTTGAAAGGCCTGAAATTAATAGTTAGAGGGGGATGCTTTTCTCTTTTAATATTGAATTCGCACACCACAAGACAGTGACCACAAGTGGTACCGACATGATCAAGGGTGACTTTTTTGGTAAGGAGATCAGTACACACTACGTCGATTAGGGTCTGGCTATGTAGCGTAAAATGTGTCGGTTCAGAAACTACTTGCAAGAGATTGAAACTAGTCAAGAACGAGTTAAAATTAATAGTATTTGAATCTAAATTATGCAACAAATTAATATTAAAATCTCCTAATAGAATAAGATTATCATAATTGGGAATAGAACTTATAGTATCCGAAATTGTATCCAAAAACAGGTCCACACTTACCCAATGTGGGCGATAAGCTGTGCCTATGATAAGCTTCTTTCCGTTATGGGTCAATGCGAGTCACATTTGCTCCACCGATTTATGCTCTGGGTCAACTGGGTGGGGGAAAGTACGGACGGAAACGTTACGTCTTATATAGAAGCCGACGCCTCCCCCACGCTCACGGCTGCTGCGCGGCCGTGGAATGTGCCGAAGTCGGTACCCGGGTAGGGCAGGCGCGCGGCCGTCCTCTCCGTCTCTAAGCCAAGTTTCGTTGATAGCCAAGACGTCCAAGTCATATCGAGCGACTGAGGCTATGAAGTTATCGTGGTTAGTGCCTAGAGAGCCTGCATTGTATAAACCAACTTTAAGATGTTTATTTATCATTTTAATAATATAATAACTAACCTTAAACTGTAGTCATGGCTTAATGTGTTACCTATATTAGTGATTAGATAATTATAATAAAAAATTAAGTTACAGACAAAAACTGTAGATTTGTAAGTTGCGCATTTAGAGGTAGTAAAATGAATTTATTTTTTGCTCTATCCGAGGTGGAGTATTTTAGAGCAAAAGCGAGCGTTTCTGTTTCTTGCCGCATGAGGCAAGGACTAAACGAATTAGTTCCTCAAGGTTTAGTGGATACCATACATTTGACCATGAGGAATATAAGACTCGGAAAAAAATTTATTGCAAAAGGTCAGATATATGTGGCTTTAAGTCGAGTGAAGAATTTAGATGATGTGGCATTAAGTGACTTGGAACCATCTAAATTGGTTGAGTATCGTCAGGGTTTTACTAATCTTTTTGTAAAAGTTAAATACGATGAAGAATTTTGTGAAATTGACGTGTACAAAATGAAACTCAAACGAGAAATACAGAAGATTATAAAAAATGCATATAACACCTCATCATTTTTAGACTGGGTGAGATCTTCACGTCCCTTCGAGAGATCATGTTAGTCTCCGCGCGCCGTGTGTTCTGTCTGCAGCCCGCCGTGTCGCCCGCCGAAATGAGCGTGCACAGCCGCCTCAGACAGTTTTGTGCGTCGCGCCTCGTCCCCCGCGCCGCCGCGCATGCGCACCAATGAGCGGAGAGCTTCTTCGCAATGCACGCGTCGGCGCGGCGCCACGATGTCTCCATACACCGCGCACCCCCGCGACCCTCTCGAAAGAGAACATGTATATCCTCTCTTTCTATGATTGTTTTGTTAGGGCAATAGGTTACTTTTAGAATATAAGATTTTGTATTATAGTTAGGATTTTTTGTAAATAAATTATGCATTCTACGATCTGACTTCGAGTTTGACTAACCTCTCCAAAATTAGTGGTTCTCATAATGATGATAATCTCCATTAATGGACAAAGTGTCTAAAATAGTATTTTTTTATCTGTAATTAAAAAGCGTTATCAATTCATTAAGTTATTTTTTTGTGCAAATACGTGTAAACATTATTGAATTCATTTGGGTGAAACCAGTAATGGACACCAGTGTTTATTATTGGGTTTCCATACATCTAGTGATGGACAGGAGATAATTATGAGAAGGATGATAAGCCCTTATCTTACTTAGCCCATTATTATTATTATTATATTGCAGAAATGGCGCCAAAAAAGAACTATACCCCGGAACAGATGGGTAACGCCATCGAACATAAGGGCGAAAAGATATCTGTTGCTGTAAAAAAGTATGGTGTGCCAAGAACAACTTTACATAACAAGGTAAAAGGTATAAGTCCAGCAGTATGCTCAATAGGTCCCGCAACCTACTTGAGCAAAGTGGAAGAAGAAGTGTTAGTACATTGGGTATTGTTGATGAATGAGAAACACATACCGATAACAAAAGAAGAGTTATTAGATAGCGTGCAGAAAATAATCGTGGACAAAAAACAAGAAACCCCCTTCAAGAGTAACAGACCAGGAAAGAAATGGTACGAACATTTTTTAAAACGGCACCCTATCATTGCCGAACGTACAACTGAAAATTTATTCAGAGCTCGTGATAATGTAACACAAGATGACATAGAAAAATGGTTCAAGGAGGTAGAAGATTATTTGAAAGACAATGATCTAATGTCAGTGCTAGAGGAACAGGAAAGAGTGTTCAATACTGAGATGAAAGCGCTTTTTTATCCCCAAAACCGGGAAGAGTACTAGCCAAAAAAGGTGAAAAACACGTATATTCGTCCTCAGTTAAAGCCAGTCTGTGGCTGTTAGCTAAAATTCGATTGCGAACTCTATTTCGTTGTAGTCGTAGAACAGAGACGGTTTAGATTTTTTAAATTTTTTTCTTTATTGCATAAATCGACATGTAATTATGTGTTTTGTCGATTGATGACACTTTTTTAAAAATGAGGTACTAAATGCCTGAGATATAGTCTAGAATAACGACGGATTTGATTCTGTGAGCGTAGTACAACGTCCGATTAAAGAATGCGTCTGGGTTCGGCGGACGGCGCTCGTCCCCCGCACCCCGCTCACCCCGGCGGATCACTAGTTTCGTTCTTGTTCTATGAGAACGCGCACATGTCACTCGCAGCGAGCTATAAAAGAAATTTAAAATTATTTTCTAAAATCACACGAGTTTTTATGTATGTATTTAACTCGAGTAAAGTAAAAATATGAATTCGAGGTCAAAACGAATGTTAGCGTTGGTGAAAAATGATGATGTGAGTACGGAGTAGATCAAAGAATATTGGTTAATAATAACAATGGTATAGAAAAATCAGAAGAACAGTTAACACATAATACGGGTAAGTGAATATCATAATATTTTATTGTTTTACTAAGATGTTGTATGTTGTTTGGTTATTACTTAAGCCCCGTATTCATGGGAAACATTTGTTGAGCAACAAAGTTGAATCAACGTGTTGCGGAGTTGCTGTCAACATGTTGCTGGCAACACTGCGTGTTGCAGAGTTGACAGCATCATGTTGACAAGCTCTCGCCCGACAAGCGTAAACATCAGTTTAGCGACAATTGTTGACGTGTGTGGACGAGTTTGCAACAGTTTATAAACATGGCAGTAGTGTGGAGCAATGATAAAATAATGCAATTAATAGAATTATTTCAATCAAAACCATTATTATGGGATTGTTCTATAAAACAATACAAAGATAGAAACAAAAAGAACGATGCATTCGAAGAAATTTCTCAAGTCCTAAATATACCCAAAAAAGACGTAGAAACTAAAATACATGTACTGCGTACTCAATTTACTAGAGAAAAAAAAAAGATGTCGGCAAAAAAAACTACAGGCAGCGGCGCAATAGAAAAATGTAAATGGATTTATAACGAGCCATTGGAATTTTAGTTATGTGGTGCAACTACTTCTGGTGAAACGGATACTATGAATAAAACAGTAAGTTGTTTTTGTATATAATTGTTTTATACTATTGTCTGTAAAATTATTACAATTACGCTACATTATTTTGCCATGGAACTCTTCCCTCTGGAGTTATAAAGTAATCGGCAAACTGTTCTCTAATACAAAGAGCTGATTGTGATGCAGGCCTGCCCCGTCTTTGCAAATCAATCATAGGAAACGAACTTAGTTCCCTTCGCCAAGAACCTTCTAATAGGTTACCTTCAGAGTCTTCAAAATCAAAAGTTTGTGGAGGTGTATATATGGATCTGGAAACTGAGTTACGTCTTAAGAAGTTATGTAAATATACACAAGCAATTACCACGAGTTCACATTTGGCTGGTTTTAACGGAATAGGTTTAGTGAATACACGGAACACCACACATAAAATGCCAAAAACATTTTCTATAATCCTCCTAGCTCTTGATAGTCTGTAATTGAATATACGCTTTTTGTTCCCACGTTCATGAATGCCAGGATATGGTTTCATGATGTTCTCCGTTAGCGCGAAAGCACTGTCACCTACAATTACATACGGCATTTCTGTTCCGCCTTGTGTTATTGGTTCAGGCCGTGGCAGTTTAAGTGAGTTTTCTAACAATGCATTATAAAACGGTGTTTCTTGAAATATTCCACTGTCGGACGACCGACCCTTAGCTCCATAATTTGCGTAAATAAAGTTGTAATTGCCATCTGCAATTGCCATAAGTACCATGCTGAACTGATTTTTATAATTGTAGTATTCACTTCCAGAATTATTTGGCGCCACAATCATAACGTGTTACCCATCAATGGCCCCAATGCAATGTGGAAAATCCCATCGTATTTCGAATTCACGACTTATTTGTTTCCATTCTTGTTCCGAACTTGGAACCTAAAAAATAAATAAGTATATAATAAGATAATAATTTACAGGTAGATGAAAACAATGCACTTGAAAGTGGTATGGAGTCAGAGCCATCTCAATCACCAAGGCCGAATGCTACAACATCTACATCTTCGAGGAAAAGAAATAAGACAGAGGAATCAAATGAAATATTAGAGGTTTTGAAAAGTGCTAAAAAAAAGATGGATGAAAGGGAGAAGAAGGATCCATTTGATATATATGGTGAATATATTGCTGCTGAATTAAGAAGTGTTAAAGATGACCAAGCCGTGACACAGGCAAAGTACCATATTAATAATATACTGTATGAATTAAAAATGGGACGATATAATACATATGGATATCAAACGGCATCTTCTCATCCATCATCAACACCAAATAATGTTCAGGAAACTGAAATAAGGGAAATTGAGAGACACGAAACAAATAGACTAGATGCATTACGAGACGAAACAGAAGATTCGGCTATACTAAACTTAGTTAACTATCTCAGTGATGAATCAACGCAATAGCATACACTGTTTTTTTTGTGTTTTTTAATTAATAAAATACTTGATTACACAAATAGTGTTCTTGTACCTTGACATATCCTGCTAGTGAGTTAATTAGTTCTTGACATACATCTGGTATAATTTTGCTAATCAATTGTTTTGATACTCTGAATGTGTATGAAAGAGAACTGTATGAATCTCAAGTTGCAAGATACCGTAATGTAATAGCCAGCCTCGTTTGAGGTGAAACTGGCTGACGAATATTTGTTTCCCTTTTGGCTATTGATGGACCAATCATTTCTAGAAGATGTTCGAAATCACTTTTCGACATTCTCGTAAAGTTACAAAATGATCCATCTGTCATTCTGAGGTCACTTATCAAATTTTCTCTTTGCAAAAGATAATTTCGAATCCACCATCTTTTTCTCTTTTTTTTATTAGAGATTCTATACATCTGATACAGAGAACACAACAACACTACCTCCTCGGGCAACATTTTAACGCAGACTGGCGTGTGGACAACCTGTATTGATTTAAACATAGTTGCTAGCAACATTCTCGCCGCTCACCAACAATGTTTAGCAACTGTTGCTAAACAAATGTTTACCATGAATACGGGGCTTTATGATTTATTTACTTATCCACCGTACAATTTTTTATACATTTTTTTTACAAACGTCGTTGTTCATTTATAAATAGACTTATTTTAATATTTTTTCATTATAATTTGTATTTACTATTAGCATCACGCTTTTCAAAATAGTTTTTTCCATGTATGTTTGAAAATAGTTTTCATTTAGGGTTATTTGCACAACATACAACCTTGATAAGGCCAAATATTTTTTATCAATCGCGATGACATAGTGGCAGGGTTGTTGGAAATTCGGGGAAGGTTCCGAGTTTGACTTCCGAGCGAGTACATTTGTAAAATTACGTATTCTAAGAATCTATAGAATGTACAGTCACGACCAATAATATTTTATTTTATTTTTATTTTTATTTATTTTTATTTACAACATAGGACTATGTCATATTACAATATTTTGAAGCAGTTGAAATATTGTCAACTCAGCTAATGCAAGATGTGTGGAATGATGCCTTTTCAGAAAATGACATTCTAGAACCACCAGTTTCATACCATCAAGATGAGTCAATTGATAGATAGATAGATAAAATCATTTATTCGCATCACAAACATACATGCACATAAACAAAATAAAAGAAAAGAAAAACAAACAAACTACTTACAGACTAACAAAAATAAGCGGGCACATAGGTTCGTATAGAGACCTACCCATGAAATCAAACTATTGTTTAATTTCATAAGTACCTATATCTGTGCATGTGTGTCATAGCGATGCAAAGAGGCAAAAGCTCAGCGTATATTTTTGCCCCGAAGGAACAAAACACTGGTTTTCAGCTTTCACCCGTAGAAAAACGCGAGAGACGCATTAACAAAATCGGACGCCCTGTTATTAATTTAAAAAAGATTCTAACATTTTAATTTTGCATTTCAAATAAAATAAAATAGGTGCAGCAAATAATCATAAATAATAAAATAATTTTTAATACAAAAAAATTTGAGCGATTAATATAATATAAATAAAATTTATTATCATGCCTTGAATAAATTAATTGAAAGTGAGTCTAAAATCTAATAAATCATAAAATTAATATCAGTTCAAAATTAATAAATTCTATTAAATTAATAAATTGCAGTAGTTTCCGTTCCTGAACAAAATGAAGATCCTTTTATGCTTGTAGGTAAAATGACTCCTATTAGAGCAATTGATTTCCCACCATCAGAAACATCACAGATACATATCAACATTAGATCTCCAACGCTTTTGACTCCCTTTTTTAATGCTTTACCATCCCCATTAACTGAAAATATCGAAAATTCTTCTCAAGTGTCTGTACCCAAAACTCCAGTTGCATCCCCAGTAAATAGACATGCAAAATGTGATGATCCGTTTTGTTGCCTACATGAAACTGATGGATTTTCCTGCCCTTCAGTATCTACTATTGGTACATACTCTAACCAACCTTCTCCGTCGTGTTCAACGTTTTCAAAAAACAGAGGAAAAAAGCGCACTCGAAAATATGATGATTGGGGAGAAATAAAGCGAAAAACCCTAAAAAACCAGGGCAAAACGTATGTTTCAAAAAGAGGGCGTATAGTTGATGCTAAAATAATGGGTTCTCCATGCAAATGCAGATTTCAATGTACTACAAAAATTTCAAAGGAAGACCGGCTTGAGATTTTTACCAGGTTTTGGTAAATTGGTAGCAAAGAAAAGCAATGGTTGTACGTAGCTAACTATACAAAAAAACAACCGAAAAACAGGACATTCAGACGACAGTTAAAGCACAATAGAGTATTTACATATAATTATTATTTACCGAAAAAAACTGATAACACTACCATTTATGATAAAATTGATGTCTGTAAAACCATGTTTTTAAACACTCTGGGTATCAGCGAGCGTACAGCAAGAACTGCCTGGAAAAAACATGATGGCAGCTCAGATGTCGAACAAGACATGAGAGGGCGTCACAAAAATCATAAAATAGTAATTGACAACGAAATGTTGTTATCCGTATGCGCTCATGTCAAATCTTTCGTGCGAATAGAATCGCACTTTTGTCGGAAAGGGTCAAAAGGCTTTATTTAGATGGCAGTCTGAGTGTGGCTTGCATGTTCATAATGTATAATGATTGGCCGGACTTGGACAAGTATTCGAAAAAACCTACAACTCTCCGACAGTACCGAGATATTGTAAATAGTCAATTTAATCTAACATTTCACATTCCTAAAAAAGATACTTGTGACCAATGCCATATATTTAAACAGGCTGAAAACCCTTCTGAAGAATTGAAAGAACAACACAAAAGACATCAATCACATAAGGTTATTGCTAGACAGCTAAAAAATTCTGACAAAAATGCCGCTGTTTTATCCAACGGCGTGATCTTATGTGCAACATTCGACTTTCAAAAGGTTTTATCGTGCCCACATGGACAAATGAGTGTACTACTCTATAACAAACGCAAGCTGTCTTGCTACAATTTTACAATATTTGATGTTTCAACAAAAAAGGGATATTGCTATGTGTGGGACGAAAGTGTGGCGAAACGATGCTCTAATGAGGTTGCTAGTTGTCTATATGATTTTATAAAAGATTCTTCTGAAAAAGGAGTAAAGGATTTCAGGTTTTGGTCAGACAATTGTGCTGGCCAAAATAAGAACCGTATTATATTTGCACTCTACACACATGTGGCCAAAAACTTTGGTGTTACTATTACTCACCGCTTTCTTGAAAAGGGGCACACTCAAAATGAGGGTGACTCTGTGCACTCGGTGATCGAAAGAGCTGGAGAGCATAAAGTAATTTATACTCCGGAAGAGTGGAAGCTACTAATAAGATGGGCGAAATCTGAGAATCCATACGAAGTAAGAGATCTTAATAGAGAACAGGTTTATAACTTTAAAGATTTATAAAAAAAAAAGAAACTGGACAAAGAATACACAAAATGAAAAAAATATGTGGACAAAAATAAGAGAAGTAGTAATTGAAGAAAGTCAACCTAATAAAATACAGTATAAATATAGCCTAGAA
The DNA here is from genome assembly GCA_910589605.1 of Chrysoteuchia culmella. NCBI lineage: Eukaryota > Metazoa > Arthropoda > Insecta > Lepidoptera > Crambidae > Chrysoteuchia > Chrysoteuchia culmella. The sequence goes on from OU342663.1 coordinate 3,925,076, forward strand.
GATGATTCAATGACGTTAATAATTCGCAAGGAGACAAGAAATATTATTACAGAAACACTTAAAAACGCTTATTCAGGGCCAATTGATATTACAAACGATACATATAAAGATATTATCAGCCTTTGCGAGACTGGAATAATCCCAGAAAAATACCATCCTTATTTTCGAGCCTTGCCACACAGTCTCACAGTAGAAGCGTCAGGAGATGCTGATGGTACTGATGATGATGATGACGATTGCTAAATAACAAAAGTTATAAAAAAGATATGAGTCTGATTGGTTTATATTACGTAGGTTACATTATTCTAAGAAAAGTTTAAGACTGTTTTAAATAAATGTTACCACAAACAGAGTTCCTAGTTACCGTCTATTATAATAAGTATTTCAATAGCTAGCTAGTATTATTATTTCATTGAAATAATTGTACTCTACTTTTGTTTTTTTTTTTAACGTATACTAATAGGACCTTATAAAATACGTTTACTTTTATATGTGGGTATTCGTGATCCAAAAAGGTTCTTTAGTTTTGTCGTTATAAGAATTTGATTTTGAAAACCTATTTCTCGTGCCTTAAGTGAAATAAAAATAATTTGTAAAATTGAAAATTATTTATATTTCAAAACCGCCCATAAAGTTTTTGTAACTATCCCTAGAACATTGACGGAAAGTATCATCCGTCATGAACCAAAAAATCGAACTCCATACAATAAAGTCGGGTAATTACATACGTCACATTATACTCCAGAGAAAACTATGCATATTAGGAATTTGTATTGTAAATCACATTTAAAAAGTTCTCATACAATACAACTTGTCCAAATTTCACGTCATTTGAATAACTAGTTTTAAAAATATGGATTAATATCCCTTACAAAATTTTTGAAAGGATCTCCTGTGCGACGATTTGTGGACAACTGCTGTATCTCTGTCTGAGCTCTTAGTCGCTGCAAACGCTCGACACTTGACTCTCGTTCGCGTATGTCAGAGGTCCTTACATTTTGTTCATGAAAACGTTGGGAACGCTCCAGCCTTGACTCTCGTGCACGTAACTCAGAGGTTCTCAGATTTTGTTGTGCAAGGCGTTGCGAACGTTCGACACTCGACTCTCGTGCGAGTACCTGAGAGTTTCTCTGATTTATATCATCGCCCGGCCCGGTGGACCCATTTGCAAACTTTTTCCGATGCACATCTCTGACTTCATAAAGCCCCGCCTCTATTTCACTTCACCAATAGAAACTTTGGAAGACTTCTTTGTTTTCAATGAATACGATTTTTTTTCAAATTTTGGAAATTACTGAACATCTGTTCGAAATATTACAGATGTTTAGTCAACAGTTGTTCTTTGAGTGTTTTGGCAAGTAGTTGGGTATTTGTGTAGTTTATAATGTCAAGCCACAGAAATTTGAATGAATTCGAAAGAGTGGAAATTGTCTCTCTGTGGAGGCACGGAAGAGCCATTCGGGAGATTGCAGACGAGCTGCATATGGGGGTAAGTAATCTTTTGAATAAATTTTAATTTAATTTTAAACCGATTTCAATAAAAGAATGAAATAAACTTTAATTTTAAACTGATTTCAATAAAAGAATGAAATAAACTTTTATTAGTAAGTATTTACAATTAAATTTTTATTTGTTTTGGCATAAATAAAATTTATAAAGCAATTAATTCGGCAAAACTACGGTTTTATTAGTATGAAATGAAAAACATTTGATTTGAACATTTACGTGGTCTCATCAAAACTAAAGTTATGGGATATAAGAAAAACATTGTATTGCTTTAATGTTACTACCCAAACGTTATCATCAGAGTATAAGCGTTCAAAGTGGTCTCAAAGTCGAGTTCACTCGATTTGAAACCACTTTGAAGTCTCGACATTTGTCACACTTAAGACAAGCTTGTAAAAAGTAGACTGCTGATAGTGATCGGTATGCACAAATTATGACTGCCTGACACATTCCAAAATTAAATCCTTGACCCTCGTAAATATTTTATGTTCTGCCTGTTTAGATTTTTTTTCTAGAATACTACGATAAAATCACTGTTTATGTATTTCAAAATTGAATAAGTCTCACGAAGTTCGTGATGAATATTATATTAAATAATAAATATTGAATAATTATCATAGAAACACACTAAACTTGTTATCAAATTCATACGATAAATTGCGAACAACAGCTGGGCAAAACCCCAAGGAAAATCATAAAAACAAAAAAGATATTGTCTGTTTTAGAAAGATAAAAAAAAAGTTATAGCTCATCAAACAATTAGCGCCTTTTGTTATCGGAACACGTGTTAAAAGTTCTGTTGTTTTATTGCTATGGCTAAACAACTAGTTAAGTTTTTTTCTTTCTTTTTAAAGAAATACTGTTCGTCGATGGGTTCGCCGCTACGAATCAGAAGGCCACGTCAATGACGCGCCACGACATTTTTCGCCCAGGATTTTTACCCCCGACAGGATGGAGCAGATTGTAGCAACATACCAGCAGGCACCTTTCACCCCAACACGGGTGATAGCGGAAGAGTTGGACTGCTCTACGTCAGGGGTTAGAAAGGCTCTGCGAAGGGTAGGTATACGACACCGGATACCAGCAAAAAAGATTTTTTTGTCAGAGGCTCACAAAGCAGCCAGAGTTTTGCTCGAGATTACAGGGATTTTGATTTTTCTCACGCGATATTTAGCGACGAAAAAAGTTTTCGCTCGAGCCAGCACGGTCGTCGACACCTATGGCGTGTGAATAATACGCGGTACGAGCCGAGGTGTATAATTCCTAACACCGAGTCTGGGAGAGTGGTGGTCAACATGTGGGCCTGGATGAGTGCAGGCGGACCCGGGGAAATAGTTTTTATTCCGGGAAGGTCAAACGGGGCAACTTATCTTGAGTTGTTGCAGGATGTAATGTTGCCCACGGTGAGAGTTGTGTATCCGGCGGACGAATTACCTGAAATTTTGTTTATTCAGGATAATTGCCCGATACACAGCTGTCGCCTTGTTCAAAGTTGGATCCAGCAGCAGCCCAATTTAAGAACAGTGCCATGGCCTTCCCGTTCCCCGGACTTGAATCCCATCGAAAATCTATGGGCCATCATGGTGCAGCGATGGGATTCAAGATCCGAACGAACATCGCAAGCACTGGTCTCACATGTTGAGCAGGTGTGGGAGTCCCTCCGCGGCTCGGACCTGTGCGAGTCCCTCGTAAGCTCGATGCGGCGGCGATGTGATGCCGTAATAGACGCCGGTGGGGCCATGACAAAGTATTAAATCTAGTGTTATGTGTAAATTATTTAAATAGGGTATAGGTAGCATTAATGTTTTATGGAATAATAAGTATCGTAAGTATCACTATAACAAATCAGGATGGTATATAGGTTAAGTTTAAGTATTTAGGTTATATGATAGATAGCGTCCCTACCAGCGTTTAAACGGTATTCTAATTTAAGCTTATCTTTAGTCTGGTTTCTGGTGGAGTATAGACATCATTGGTTGTTTTTCGACTTGCCGCGTCGCCGTGCCGACAATTGGGAAATCAACCGGGTTGTTGTTAAGAGTATGTTTCTTAGTGTTAATGTGTCATTTGATTGTGACTTAGTAACAATAAAATTACATGTAATAAAATAAAATAAAAATTAATAGTAATTACGTTTAATGAATAAAGTCGATTATTATAACTAAAGTTAAGAAGTTATTATGATTTAAGTTTTTCAATTTTAACATATTATTATCATACAAGAAAAAATATGCTAGTATTTTTCAAGCAGAACAAAAAATGATAATAAGTTTGTTTTATCCTACTATTAAATTTGTTTATGATTGTTTTGATGAGCCAACTTACAAAATGAATTGATAATTAATTTGCATTATTACATTTAATTCAATAAGTAACTTATTTGCATTCTTCAGTCTTAATATCTTGTATACTGAGATTTTAATATGGTGTTCTTTAATCCATTATAAAATCTACTCATATTGATGCGTAAAATTATATTTATAGCGTATTATTATATTCAGTCATTATACTGACCAGTATTAAGTAAATGGGAACAATGTTAGTTCCCATTTACTTAATACTGGTCAGTATTATTATATTCAGTCATTATAACATTGTTCCCATTTACTTAATACTGGTCAGTTTTGAAGTAAGCAAACGAGAGGTTTTAATGGATTAGGTTTTTTTGCAGAAAAAAATATATAAATAAGTTAGTTTATGATTGTCTTGATGTTCTCATCAAAAGGATTGAACATTAAATTATGTTATTATTACACTGTTTTCATTTATTATATTTAGACATTTTAAAAGTGCCCATCACATAATTAAATAAATAAAAACAATAATAAAAAAAGTTTTTTTTTACCTAGTTAAGACGTGATTTATTTGAATGCACGAAAAAATTATAATCCTGGAATAATCAACGTGCTCGAATAATGGGGCTCCATAAAAATACTGAGTGAGTAAACTGAAGAGGTGTTGTTTTTTGCATTTTGCTGGGAATTTCAATCGAAGGAATACTTGACTATTTAGGTGAGTGGTTAATTTTTTCAGATAACGTAAAAAACGGGAATATTTAAAATGTTTCTGAACTTTTGGCGTAAAACATATCAGTTGGTGTCAAGTTTTGGAAGCGTAAAGGCATAATGGTAGTCTCATTGGACATTGACCGAATTTTAATGCAGTATGATTTTATACTGCTGCTGGAAAACGAGCTAGTGTGGCCATGGAATGGCCACACTCATTTTGTCGCCACCGGGGAATGCCCTGGGTGCCACTTAGGGTTCTTTGAAATAGGTGACCGTCCGCTGCATTTTGTGGCGGATATGCAGAACCTGGAAGTGGTCGAGGCGCTCGTTGCTGACGCAGGAATGTGGTGTCCTGCCTGCACGAGCAGCTATTACGACCACTACCCAGAAGACGAGTGCGTGTTTTGCGAACCCTTATAAAAAGTAAGTAAATCTTTAATATCTAACGTTATAAATATCATAAATTCCTTTATGTTTTTAAGGACAAAGCTGACTTTTCTAATAGGATTATTGTAGTATGTTATCTTGACTTTGTTTATATTACACGTTTGTTGTTACCCCATAAATAACGCTAGGCAACACATTACCTGCTAAGTTATTACGGGAAGTGTCGACTCGGCTCTTGAGATGAATGAATGCCTTTGTTTTTTCATCCGACTAGAAACTCTTGAAATTCGAACTTGAAGTAAACAAAACTGAAAAATATGAGATTTGGTTTGAACTCTATTAGTCGGTAACATATCGTGGCCGAAGCCGGGTTAATAATTTAATACAAAAGTAATCGGGACAGGACATAAGTAAGTTTAAAATAATATATTTTCACTTAAGCTCATCTTAAACTTTAGCGAGCACTGTTTATTTTCTGTGTATTTTGTTTTCCAACGTTTCGACACCTTTTCAGGAGCTTAATCGGGGTCACGGGTGACGTGATTATTTAAAATATTTAATGTTAAAGACGTGTAAATAAATTGAGCTATAAATAAACGGGAAAATTAAAATTAAACTAATTTTCATTCAAAAGTTATTAAGTAATTCTAGTGCAATTTAGAGCCATTTTAATTATTTATCAGATATTCTTTAGTATGTGATTAGAATATGTTTGTTTTGAATATGGACAACAGACGGATCCAACAAAGCAAAACTTAAAAAAAATAGATAAGAATAAGTAGGATCATAATAAAATAATTGTTTGTCTTTTTTGTTGAATCACTGTGCGTTTAAAAATAACATATTATTGACTGCTATACCGTTGCTTTTTCAGAATGGGGAACATGGCAACATCGTGTTTTAGTGGGTAAGTTTATTTTTCAATTCTAGTACTTACTTATCTTTACTTTTTGGAAGCGACAATAAACTCTTTTTAAATTTATAATTTCAAGTTTGGTTATAGTTACGCATTTAGTAAAAAAATAATAAAAGAAGCATACTGCAAAGATAACGTTGTTTTTTAAATATAAGAAATACTAAAAATAATCAAGTTAAAAGTACTAAATACTTTAGTGTAGTCTTTACTTTTATGGCTTTACCGTTTTAGTCTCTACTTTTGATTATTTAAATAATTATTGCAACTTGTGAGTGTGAATGTCTTTTCAAAGTATTTTTGATTGCTTTGATTGAAATTGATTTGACATTTTCTAGTATTTTTCTAGTTCCCAAAATATGTTATTTTGGTATATTAAAAAAACGATTTAATTACTGAAACATTTTGCACTATTAGATTCATCAAACCCGAACCGGACACCGGTGTCCAGAGAATAATGGTATATCCATTGTGTCTCGTAATCCGGGGTCTGAGGGTCTATAAAGGGCGCTAACTCAATATTGCTAAATGGTTACTTACTTAACTATTCAATTAATTGTTTATTTTATGGAGTTTCGAACTGTGTCAGTGTCAGTGCAGCAGAATTTGCTGTTAATTTTTTGAAGGCAAGAAATCTTACTAAAATTAAATTTCATAGGAAATAAACATAGATTTGACTTTTTCTAGTATTTATCAAGGTCCCAAGCTATGTTATTTTTGTATATTTATAATTTTTTTATTATTTTCAGGACGGGCGACAACGATGACGTGTCGCCCGTCATCTCCGTCAACTCTGTCGCGACGTCGACGGAGTCCGACAGGCCGCTGACGTCGCAGCCTATGCGACAACGTGGTTTTATCAACATCCCGGGCAGCGTGGAGCGGCTGCCGTCTCCACCAAGATGCCGGTGGTGTCCGCCGGTACCGGCAGACGCCACCGCCGCCACAACGCGGCGGCCGCCTGCGGAGAGGCTGCCGACGATGTTGCCTAGGCCACGTGTGGTCGGGCGCCAGCAACCTGCGACGACATCGTCGCACTGCGGTTGGGGCGTCGCACCACCACCGCCGACGCCGCTGCCGCAGCAGTGGGCGACAAATCAGTGGGCGACACATCAGTGGGCGACACATCAGTGGGCGGTCCCCCCCTCTAGGGCGCGGCCGTGGTCGCCCGGTTGGGGCGTCACACCACCTGCTGATGTGTTGACGACGACAACATCGACGACGCCACCGATGCCGCTGCCGCGGCAACTCTGCAGCCACGGCTGCAGCGTCGCTGCGGCATCAGCACCGCGGCAGCGGATTCAGAGGGCGGTGCTGCCGTGGTCGTATCCACCCGCTGTGTCGACCTCAACGACGACGACGTCAGCCGATGCCGTGCCCCCCCCTCCTCCTCCGAACACAGAGGATGAGAGTGTGGCAGCAATGCTGGCTCGCCGTCGTCGAGCAACGAAGCCCGCTTTCATAAAGTAGAATATTTATTTTTTGCTCTATCCGAGGTGGAGTATTTTAGAGCAAAAGCGAGCGTTTCTGTTTCTTGCCGCATGAGGCAAGGACTAAACGAATTAGTTCCTCAAGGTTTAGTGGATACCATACATTTGACCATGAGGAATATAAGACTCGGAAAAAAATTTATTGCAAAAGGTCAGATATATGTGGCTTTAAGTCGAGTGAAGAATTTAGATGATGTGGCATTAAGTGACTTGGAACCATCTAAATTGGTTGAGTATCGTCAGGGTTTTACTAATCTTTTTGTAAAAGTTAAATACGATGAAGAATTTTGTGAAATTGACGTGTACAAAATGAAACTCAAACGAGAAATACAGAAGATTATAAAAAATGCATATAACACCTCATCATTTTTAGACTGGGTGAGATCTTCACGTCCCTTCGAGAGATCATGTTAGTCTCCGCGCGCCGTGTGTTCTGTCTGCAGCCCGCCGTGTCGCCCGCCGAAATGAGCGTGCACAGCCGCCTCAGACAGTTTTGTGCGTCGCGCCTCGTCCCCCGCGCCGCCGCGCATGCGCACCAATGAGCGGAGAGCTTCTTCGCAATGCACGCGTCGGCGCGGCGCCACGATGTCTCCATACACCGCGCACCCCCGCGACCCTCTCGAAAGAGAACATGTATATCCTCTCTTTCTATGATTGTTTTGTTAGGGCAATAGGTTACTTTTAGAATATAAGATTTTGTATTATAGTTAGGATTTTTTGTAAATAAATTATGCATTCTACGATCTGACTTCGAGTTTGACTAACCTCTCCAAAATTAGTGGTTCTCATAATGATGATAATCTCCATTAATGGACAAAGTGTCTAAAATAGTATTTTTTTATCTGTAATTAAAAAGCGTTATCAATTCATTAAGTTATTTTTTTGTGCAAATACGTGTAAACATTATTGAATTCATTTGGGTGAAACCAGTAATGGACACCAGTGTTTATTATTGGGTTTCCATACATCTAGTGATGGACAGGAGATAATTATGAGAAGGATGATAAGCCCTTATCTTACTTAGCCCATTATTATTATTATTATATTGCAGAAATGGCGCCAAAAAAGAACTATACCCCGGAACAGATGGGTAACGCCATCGAACATAAGGGCGAAAAGATATCTGTTGCTGTAAAAAAGTATGGTGTGCCAAGAACAACTTTACATAACAAGGTAAAAGGTATAAGTCCAGCAGTATGCTCAATAGGTCCCGCAACCTACTTGAGCAAAGTGGAAGAAGAAGTGTTAGTACATTGGGTATTGTTGATGAATGAGAAACACATACCGATAACAAAAGAAGAGTTATTAGATAGCGTGCAGAAAATAATCGTGGACAAAAAACAAGAAACCCCCTTCAAGAGTAACAGACCAGGAAAGAAATGGTACGAACATTTTTTAAAACGGCACCCTATCATTGCCGAACGTACAACTGAAAATTTATTCAGAGCTCGTGATAATGTAACACAAGATGACATAGAAAAATGGTTCAAGGAGGTAGAAGATTATTTGAAAGACAATGATCTAATGTCAGTGCTAGAGGAACAGGAAAGAGTGTTCAATACTGAGATGAAAGCGCTTTTTTATCCCCAAAACCGGGAAGAGTACTAGCCAAAAAAGGTGAAAAACACGTATATTCGTCCTCAGTTAAAGCCAGTCTGTGGCTGTTAGCTAAAATTCGATTGCGAACTCTATTTCGTTGTAGTCGTAGAACAGAGACGGTTTAGATTTTTTAAATTTTTTTCTTTATTGCATAAATCGACATGTAATTATGTGTTTTGTCGATTGATGACACTTTTTTAAAAATGAGGTACTAAATGCCTGAGATATAGTCTAGAATAACGACGGATTTGATTCTGTGAGCGTAGTACAACGTCCGATTAAAGAATGCGTCTGGGTTCGGCGGACGGCGCTCGTCCCCCGCACCCCGCTCACCCCGGCGGATCACTAGTTTCGTTCTTGTTCTATGAGAACGCGCACATGTCACTCGCAGCGAGCTATAAAAGAAATTTAAAATTATTTTCTAAAATCACACGAGTTTTTATGTATGTATTTAACTCGAGTAAAGTAAAAATATGAATTCGAGGTCAAAACGAATGTTAGCGTTGGTGAAAAATGATGATGTGAGTACGGAGTAGATCAAAGAATATTGGTTAATAATAACAATGGTATAGAAAAATCAGAAGAACAGTTAACACATAATACGGGTAAGTGAATATCATAATATTTTATTGTTTTACTAAGATGTTGTATGTTGTTTGGTTATTACTTAAGCCCCGTATTCATGGGAAACATTTGTTGAGCAACAAAGTTGAATCAACGTGTTGCGGAGTTGCTGTCAACATGTTGCTGGCAACACTGCGTGTTGCAGAGTTGACAGCATCATGTTGACAAGCTCTCGCCCGACAAGCGTAAACATCAGTTTAGCGACAATTGTTGACGTGTGTGGACGAGTTTGCAACAGTTTATAAACATGGCAGTAGTGTGGAGCAATGATAAAATAATGCAATTAATAGAATTATTTCAATCAAAACCATTATTATGGGATTGTTCTATAAAACAATACAAAGATAGAAACAAAAAGAACGATGCATTCGAAGAAATTTCTCAAGTCCTAAATATACCCAAAAAAGACGTAGAAACTAAAATACATGTACTGCGTACTCAATTTACTAGAGAAAAAAAAAAGATGTCGGCAAAAAAAACTACAGGCAGCGGCGCAATAGAAAAATGTAAATGGATTTATAACGAGCCATTGGAATTTTTGTTATGTGGTGCAACTACTTCTGGTGAAACGGATACTATGAATAAAACAGTAAGTTGTTTTTGTATATAATTGTTTTATACTATTGTCTGTAAAATTATTACAATTACGCTACATTATTTTGCCATGGAACTCTTCCCTCTGGAGTTATAAAGTAATCGGCAAACTGTTCTCTAATACAAAGAGCTGATTGTGATGCAGGCCTGCCCCGTCTTTGCAAATCAATCATAGGAAACGAACTTAGTTCCCTTCGCCAAGAACCTTCTAATAGGTTACCTTCAGAGTCTTCAAAATCAAAAGTTTGTGGAGGTGTATATATGGATCTGGAAACTGAGTTACGTCTTAAGAAGTTATGTAAATATACACAAGCAATTACCACGAGTTCACATTTGGCTGGTTTTAACGGAATAGGTTTAGTGAATACACGGAACACCACACATAAAATGCCAAAAACATTTTCTATAATCCTCCTAGCTCTTGATAGTCTGTAATTGAATATACGCTTTTTGTTCCCACGTTCATGAATGCCAGGATATGGTTTCATGATGTTCTCCGTTAGCGCGAAAGCACTGTCACCTACAATTACATACGGCATTTCTGTTCCGCCTTGTGTTATTGGTTCAGGCCGTGGCAGTTTAAGTGAGTTTTCTAACAATGCATTATAAAACGGTGTTTCTTGAAATATTCCACTGTCGGACGACCGACCCTTAGCTCCATAATTTGCGTAAATAAAGTTGTAATTGCCATCTGCAATTGCCATAAGTACCATGCTGAACTGATTTTTATAATTGTAGTATTCACTTCCAGAATTATTTGGCGCCACAATCATAACGTGTTACCCATCAATGGCCCCAATGCAATGTGGAAAATCCCATCGTATTTCGAATTCACGACTTATTTGTTTCCATTCTTGTTCCGAACTTGGAACCTAAAAAATAAATAAGTATATAATAAGATAATAATTTACAGGTAGATGAAAACAATGCACTTGAAAGTGGTATGGAGTCAGAGCCATCTCAATCACCAAGGCCGAATGCTACAACATCTACATCTTCGAGGAAAAGAAATAAGACAGAGGAATCAAATGAAATATTAGAGGTTTTGAAAAGTGCTAAAAAAAAGATGGATGAAAGGGAGAAGAAGGATCCATTTGATATATATGGTGAATATATTGCTGCTGAATTAAGAAGTGTTAAAGATGACCAAGCCGTGACACAGGCAAAGTACCATATTAATAATATACTGTATGAATTAAAAATGGGACGATATAATACATATGGATATCAAACGGCATCTTCTCATCCATCATCAACACCAAATAATGTTCAGGAAACTGAAATAAGGGAAATTGAGAGACACGAAACAAATAGACTAGATGCATTACGAGACGAAACAGAAGATTCGGCTATACTAAACTTAGTTAACTATCTCAGTGATGAATCAACGCAATAGCATACACTGTTTTTTTTGTGTTTTTTAATTAATAAAATACTTGATTACACAAATAGTGTTCTTGTACCTTGACATATCCTGCTAGTGAGTTAATTAGTTCTTGACATACATCTGGTATAATTTTGCTAATCAATTGTTTTGATACTCTGAATGTGTATGAAAGAGAACTGTATGAATCTCAAGTTGCAAGATACCGTAATGTAATAGCCAGCCTCGTTTGAGGTGAAACTGGCTGACGAATATTTGTTTCCCTTTTGGCTATTGATGGACCAATCATTTCTAGAAGATGTTCGAAATCACTTTTCGACATTCTCGTAAAGTTACAAAATGATCCATCTGTCATTCTGAGGTCACTTATCAAATTTTCTCTTTGCAAAAGATAATTTCGAATCCACCATCTTTTTCTCTTTTTTTTATTAGAGATTCTATACATCTGATACAGAGAACACAACAACACTACCTCCTCGGGCAACATTTTAACGCAGACTGGCGTGTGGACAACCTGTATTGATTTAAACATAGTTGCTAGCAACATTCTCGCCGCTCACCAACAATGTTTAGCAACTGTTGCTAAACAAATGTTTACCATGAATACGGGGCTTTATGATTTATTTACTTATCCACCGTACAATTTTTTATACATTTTTTTTACAAACGTCGTTGTTCATTTATAAATAGACTTATTTTAATATTTTTTCATTATAATTTGTATTTACTATTAGCATCACGCTTTTCAAAATAGTTTTTTCCATGTATGTTTGAAAATAGTTTTCATTTAGGGTTATTTGCACAACATACAACCTTGATAAGGCCAAATATTTTTTATCAATCGCGATGACATAGTGGCAGGGTTGTTGGAAATTCGGGGAAGGTTCCGAGTTTGACTTCCGAGCGAGTACATTTGTAAAATTACGTATTCTAAGAATCTATAGAATGTACAGTCACGACCAATAATATTTTATTTTATTTTTATTTTTATTTATTTTTATTTACAACATAGGACTATGTCATATTACAATATTTTGAAGCAGTTGAAATATTGTCAACTCAGCTAATGCAAGATGTGTGGAATGATGCCTTTTCAGAAAATGACATTCTAGAACCACCAGTTTCATACCATCAAGATGAGTCAATTGATAGATAGATAGATAAAATCATTTATTCGCATCACAAACATACATGCACATAAACAAAATAAAAGAAAAGAAAAACAAACAAACTACTTACAGACTAACAAAAATAAGCGGGCACATAGGTTCGTATAGAGACCTACCCATGAAATCAAACTATTGTTTAATTTCATAAGTACCTATATCTGTGCATGTGTGTCATAGCGATGCAAAGAGGCAAAAGCTCAGCGTATATTTTTGCCCCGAAGGAACAAAACACTGGTTTTCAGCTTTCACCCGTAGAAAAACGCGAGAGACGCATTAACAAAATCGGACGCCCTGTTATTAATTTAAAAAAGATTCTAACATTTTAATTTTGCATTTCAAATAAAATAAAATAGGTGCAGCAAATAATCATAAATAATAAAATAATTTTTAATACAAAAAAATTTGAGCGATTAATATAATATAAATAAAATTTATTATCATGCCTTGAATAAATTAATTGAAAGTGAGTCTAAAATCTAATAAATCATAAAATTAATATCAGTTCAAAATTAATAAATTCTATTAAATTAATAAATTGCAGTAGTTTCCGTTCCTGAACAAAATGAAGATCCTTTTATGCTTGTAGGTAAAATGACTCCTATTAGAGCAATTGATTTCCCACCATCAGAAACATCACAGATACATATCAACATTAGATCTCCAACGCTTTTGACTCCCTTTTTTAATGCTTTACCATCCCCATTAACTGAAAATATCGAAAATTCTTCTCAAGTGTCTGTACCCAAAACTCCAGTTGCATCCCCAGTAAATAGACATGCAAAATGTGATGATCCGTTTTGTTGCCTACATGAAACTGATGGATTTTCCTGCCCTTCAGTATCTACTATTGGTACATACTCTAACCAACCTTCTCCGTCGTGTTCAACGTTTTCAAAAAACAGAGGAAAAAAGCGCACTCGAAAATATGATGATTGGGGAGAAATAAAGCGAAAAACCCTAAAAAACCAGGGCAAAACGTATGTTTCAAAAAGAGGGCGTATAGTTGATGCTAAAATAATGGGTTCTCCATGCAAATGCAGATTTCAATGTACTACAAAAATTTCAAAGGAAGACCGGCTTGAGATTTTTACCAGGTTTTGGTAAATTGGTAGCAAAGAAAAGCAATGGTTGTACGTAGCTAACTATACAAAAAAACAACCGAAAAACAGGACATTCAGACGACAGTTAAAGCACAATAGAGTATTTACATATAATTATTATTTACCGAAAAAAACTGATAACACTACCATTTATGATAAAATTGATGTCTGTAAAACCATGTTTTTAAACACTCTGGGTATCAGCGAGCGTACAGCAAGAACTGCCTGGAAAAAACATGATGGCAGCTCAGATGTCGAACAAGACATGAGAGGGCGTCACAAAAATCATAAAATAGTAATTGACAACGAAATGTTGTTATCCGTATGCGCTCATGTCAAATCTTTCGTGCGAATAGAATCGCACTTTTGTCGGAAAGGGTCAAAAGGCTTTATTTAGATGGCAGTCTGAGTGTGGCTTGCATGTTCATAATGTATAATGATTGGCCGGACTTGGACAAGTATTCGAAAAAACCTACAACTCTCCGACAGTACCGAGATATTGTAAATAGTCAATTTAATCTAACATTTCACATTCCTAAAAAAGATACTTGTGACCAATGCCATATATTTAAACAGGCTGAAAACCCTTCTGAAGAATTGAAAGAACAACACAAAAGACATCAATCACATAAGGTTATTGCTAGACAGCTAAAAAATTCTGACAAAAATGCCGCTGTTTTATCCAACGGCGTGATCTTATGTGCAACATTCGACTTTCAAAAGGTTTTATCGTGCCCACATGGACAAATGAGTGTACTACTCTATTACAAACGCAAGCTGTCTTGCTACAATTTTACAATATTTGATGTTTCAACAAAAAAGGGATATTGCTATGTGTGGGACGAAAGTGTGGCGAAACGATGCTCTAATGAGGTTGCTAGTTGTCTATATGATTTTATAAAAGATTCTTCTGAAAAAGGAGTAAAGGATTTCAGGTTTTGGTCAGACAATTGTGCTGGCCAAAATAAGAACCGTATTATATTTGCACTCTACACACATGTGGCCAAAAACTTTGGTGTTACTATTACTCACCGCTTTCTTGAAAAGGGGCACACTCAAAATGAGGGTGACTCTGTGCACTCGGTGATCGAAAGAGCTGGAGAGCATAAAGTAATTTATACTCCGGAAGAGTGGAAGCTACTAATAAGATGGGCGAAATCTGAGAATCCATACGAAGTAAGAGATCTTAATAGAGAACAGGTTTATAACTTTAAAGATTTATAAAAAAAAAAGAAACTGGACAAAGAATACACAAAATGAAAAAAATATGTGGACAAAAATAAGAGAAGTAGTAATTGAAGAAAGTCAACCTAATAAAATACAGTATAAATATAGCCTAGAAGATGATTCAATGACGTTAATAATTCGCAAGGAGACAAGAAATATTATTACAGAAACACTTAAAAACGCTTATTCAGGGCCAATTGATATTACAAACGATACATATAAAGATATTATCAGCCTTTGCGAGACTGGAATAATCCCAGAAAAATACCATCCTTATTTTCGAGCCTTGCCACACAGTCTCACAGTAGAAGCGTCAGGAGATGCTGATGGTACTGATGATGATGATGACGATTGCTAAATAACAAAAGTTATAAAAAGATATGAGTCTGATTGGTTTATATTACGTAGGTTACATTATTCTAAGAAAAGTTTAAGACTGTTTTAAATAAATGTTACCACAAACAGAGTTCCTAGTTACCGTCTATTATAATAAGTATTTCAATAGCTAGCTAGTATAATTATTTCATTGAAATAATTGTACTCTACTTTTGTTTTTTTTTTTAACGTATACTAATAGGACCTTATAAAATACGTTTACTTTTATATGTGGGTATTCGTGATCCAAAAAGGTTCTTTAGTTTTGTCGTTATAAGAATTTGATTTTGAAAACCTATTTCTCGTGCCTTAAGTGAAATAAAAATAATTTGTAAAATTGAAAATTATTTATATTTCAAAACCGCCCATAAAGTTTTTGTAACTATCCCTAGAACATTGACGGAAAGTATCATCCGTCATGAACCAAAAAATCGAACTCCATACAATAAAGTCGGGTAATTACATACGTCACATTATACTCCAGAGAAAACTATGCATATTAGGAATTTGTATTGTAAATCACATTTAAAAAGTTCTCATACAATACAACTTGTCCAAATTTCACGTCATTTGAATAACTAGTTTTAAAAATATGGATTAATATCCCTTACAAAATTTTTGAAAGGATCTCCTGTGCGACGATTTGTGGACAACTGCTGTATCTCTGTCTGAGCTCTTAGTCGCTGCAAACGCTCGACACTTGACTCTCGTTCGCGTATGTCAGAGGTCCTTACATTTTGTTCATGAAAACGTTGGGAACGCTCCAGCCTTGACTCTCGTGCACGTAACTCAGAGGTTCTCAGATTTTGTTGTGCAAGGCGTTGCGAACGTTCGACACTCGACTCTCGTGCGAGTACCTGAGAGTTTCTCTGATTTATATCATCGCCCGGCCCGGTGGACCCATTTGCAAACTTTTTCCGATGCACATCTCTGACTTCATAAAGCCCCGCCTCTATTTCACTTCACCAATAGAAACTTTGGAAGACTTCTTTGTTTTCAATGAATACGATTTTTTTTCAAATTTTGGAAATTACTGAACATCTGTTCGAAATATTACAGATGTTTAGTCAACAGTTGTTCTTTGAGTGTTTTGGCAAGTAGTTGGGTATTTGTGTAGTTTATAATGTCAAGCCACAGAAATTTGAATGAATTCGAAAGAGTGGAAATTGTCTCTCTGTGGAGGCACGGAAGAGCCATTCGGGAGATTGCAGACGAGCTGCATATGGGGGTAAGTAATCTTTTGAATAAATTTTAATTTAATTTTAAACCGATTTCAATAAAAGAATGAAATAAACTTTTATTTTAAACTGATTTCAATAAAAGAATGAAATAAACTTTTATTAGTAAGTATTTACAATTAAATTTTTATTTGTTTTGGCATAAATAAAATTTATAAAGCAATTAATTCGGCAAAACTACGGTTTTATTAGTATGAAATGAAAAACATTTGATTTGAACATTTACGTGGTCTCATTAAAACTAAAGTTATGGGATATAAGAAAAACATTGTATTGCTTTAATGTTACTACCCAAACGTTATCATCAGAGTATAAGCGTTCAAAGTGGTCTCAAAGTCGAGTTCACTCGATTTGAAACCACTTTGAAGTCTCGACATTTGTCACACTTAAGACAAGCTTGTAAAAAGTAGACTGCTGATAGTGATCGGTATGCACAAATTATGACTGCCTGACACATTCCAAAATTAAATCCTTGACCCTCGTAAATATTTTATGTTCTGCCTGTTTAGATTTTTTTTCTAGAATACTACGATAAAATCACTGTTTATGTATTTCAAAATTAAATAAGTCTCACGAAGTTCGTGATGAATATTATATTAAATAATAAATATTGAATAATTATCATAGAAACACACTAAACTTGTTATCAAATTCATACGATAAATTGCGAACAACAGCTGGGCAAAACCCCAAGGAAAATCATAAAAACAAAAAAGATATTGTCTGTTTTAGAAAGATAAAAAAAAAGTTATAGCTCATCAAACAATTAGCGCCTTTTGTTATCGGAACACGTGTTAAAAGTTCTGTTGTTTTATTGCTATGGCTAAACAACTAGTTAAGTTTTTTTCTTTCTTTTTAAAGAAATACTGTTCGTCGATGGGTTCGCCGCTACGAATCAGAAGGCCACGTCAATGACGCGCCACGACATTTTTCGCCCAGGATTTTTACCCCCGACAGGATGGAGCAGATTGTAGCAACATACCAGCAGGCACCTTTCACCCCAACACGGGTGATAGCGGAAGAGTTGGACTGCTCTACGTCAGGGGTTAGAAAGGCTCTGCGAAGGGTAGGTATACGACACCGGATACCAGCAAAAAAGATTTTTTTGTCAGAGGCTCACAAAGCAGCCAGAGTTTTGCTCGAGATTACAGGGATTTTGATTTTTCTCACGCGATATTTAGCGACGAAAAAAGTTTTCGCTCGAGCCAGCACGGTCGTCGACACCTATGGCGTGTGAATAATACGCGGTACGAGCCGAGGTGTATAATTCCTAACACCGAGTCTGGGAGAGTGGTGGTCAACATGTGGGCCTGGATGAGTGCAGGCGGACCCGGGGAAATAGTTTTTATTCCGGGAAGGTCAAACGGGGCAACTTATCTTGAGTTGTAGCAGGATGTAATGTTGCCCACGGTGAGAGTTGTGTATCCGGCGGACGAATTACCTGAAATTTTGTTTATTCAGGATAATTGCCCGATACACAGCTGTCGCCTTGTTCAAAGTTGGATCCAGCAGCAGCCCAATTTAAGAACAGTGCCATGGCCTTCCCGTTCCCCGGACTTGAATCCCATCGAAAATCTATGGGCCATCATGGTGCAGCGATGGGATTCAAGATCCGAACGAACATCGCAAGCACTGGTCTCACATGTTGAGCAGGTGTGGGAGTCCCTCCGCGGCTCGGACCTGTGCGAGTCCCTCGTAAGCTCGATGCGGCGGCGATGTGATGCCGTAATAGACGCCGGTGGGGCCATGACAAAGTATTAAATCTAGTGTTATGTGTAAATTATTTAAATAGGGTATAGGTAGCATTAATGTTTTATGGAATAATAAGTATCGTAAGTATCACTATAACAAATCAGGATGGTATATAGGTTAAGTTTAAGTATTTAGGTTATATGATAGATAGCGTCCCTACCAGCGTTTAAACGGTATTCTAATTTAAGCTTATCTTTAGTCTGGTTTCTGGTGGAGTATAGACATCATTGGTTGTTTTTCGACTTGCCGCGTCGCCGTGCCGACAATTGGGAAATCAACCGGGTTGTTGTTAAGAGTATGTTTCTTAGTGTTAATGTGTCATTTGATTGTGACTTAGTAACAATAAAATTACATGTAATAAAATAAAATAAAAATTAATAGTAATTACGTTTAATGAATAAAGTCGATTATTATAACTAAAGTTAAGAAGTTATTATGATTTAAGTTTTTCAATTTTAACATATTATTATCATACAAGAAAAAATATGCTAGTATTTTTCAAGCAGAACAAAAAATGATAATAAGTTTGTTTTATCCTACTATTAAATTTGTTTATGATTGTTTTGATGAGCCAACTTACAAAATGAATTGATAATTAATTTGCATTATTACATTTAATTCAATAAGTAACTTATTTGCATTCTTCAGTCTTAATATCTTGTATACTGAGATTTTAATATGGTGTTCTTTAATCCATTATAAAATCTACTCATATTGATGCGTAAAATTATATTTATAGCGTATTATTATATTCAGTCATTATACTGACCAGTATTAAGTAAATGGGAACAATGTTAGTTCCCATTTACTTAATACTGGTCAGTATTATTATATTCAGTCATTATAACATTGTTCCCATTTACTTAATACTGGTCAGTTTTGAAGTAAGCAAACGAGAGGTTTTAATGGATTAGGTTTTTTGCAGAAAAAAATATATAAATAAGTTAGTTTATGATTGTCTTGATGTTCTCATCAAAAGGATTGAACATTAAATTATGTTATTATTACACTGTTTTCATTTATTATATTTAGACATTTTAAAAGTGCCCATCACATAATTAAATAAATAAAAACAATAATAAAAAAAGTTTTTTTTTACCTAGTTAAGACGTGATTTATTTGAATGCACGAAAAAATTATAATCCTGGAATAATCAACGTGCTCGAATAATGGGGCTCCATAAAAATACTGAGTGAGTAAACTGAAGAGGTGTTGTTTTTTGCATTTTGCTGGGAATTTCAATCGAAGGAATACTTGACTATTTAGGTGAGTGGTTAATTTTTTCAGATAACGTAAAAAACGGGAATATTTAAAATGTTTCTGAACTTTTGGCGTAAAACATATCAGTTGGTGTCAAGTTTTGGAAGCGTAAAGGCATAATGGTAGTCTCATTGGACATTGACCGAATTTTAATGCAGTATGATTTTATACTGCTGCTGGAAAACGAGCTAGTGTGGCCATGGAATGGCCACACTCATTTTGTCGCCACCGGGGAATGCCCTGGGTGCCACTTAGGGTTCTTTGAAATAGGTGACCGTCCGCTGCATTTTGTGGCGGATATGCAGAACCTGGAAGTGGTCGAGGCGCTCGTTGCTGACGCAGGAATGTGGTGTCCTGCCTGCACGAGCAGCTATTACGACCACTACCCAGAAGACGAGTGCGTGTTTTGCGAACCCTTATAAAAAGTAAGTAAATCTTTAATATCTAACGTTATAAATATCATAAATTCCTTTATGTTTTTAAGGACAAAGCTGACTTTTCTAATAGGATTATTGTAGTATGTTATCTTGACTTTGTTTATATTACACGTTTGTTGTTACCCCATAAATAACGCTAGGCAACACATTACCTGCTAAGTTATTACGGGAAGTGTCGACTCGGCTCTTGAGATGAATGAATGCCTTTGTTTTTTCATCCGACTAGAAACTCTTGAAATTCGAACTTGAAGTAAACAAAACTGAAAAATATGAGATTTGGTTTGAACTCTATTAGTCGGTAACATATCGTGGCCGAAGCCGGGTTAATAATTTAATACAAAAGTAATCGGGACAGGACATAAGTAAGTTTAAAATAATATATTTTCACTTAAGCTCATCTTAAACTTTAGCGAGCACTGTTTATTTTCTGTGTATTTTGTTTTCCAACGTTTCGACACCTTTTCAGGAGCTTAATCGGGGTCACGGGTGACGTGATTATTTAAAATATTTAATGTTAAAGACGTGTAAATAAATTGAGCTATAAATAAACGGGAAAATTAAAATTAAACTAATTTTCATTCAAAAGTTATTAAGTAATTCTAGTGCAATTTAGAGCCATTTTAATTATTTATCAGATATTCTTTAGTATGTGATTAGAATATGTTTGTTTTGAATATGGACAACAGACGGATCCAACAAAGCAAAACTTAAAAAAAATAGATAAGAATAAGTAGGATCATAATAAAATAATTGTTTGTCTTTTTTGTTGAATCACTGTGCGTTTAAAAATAACATATTATTGACTGCTATACCGTTGCTTTTTCAGAATGGGGAACATGGCAACATCGTGTTTTAGTGGGTAAGTTTATTTTTCAATTCTAGTACTTACTTATCTTTACTTTTTGGAAGCGACAATAAACTCTTTTTAAATTTATAATTTCAAGTTTGGTTATAGTTACGCATTTAGTAAAAAAATAATAAAAGAAGCATACTGCAAAGATAACGTTGTTTTTTAAATATAAGAAATACTAAAAATAATCAAGTTAAAAGTACTAAATACTTTAGTGTAGTCTTTACTTTTATGGCTTTACCGTTTTAGTCTCTACTTTTGATTATTTAACCCACTTGTTCCTGAATTAACTTTTTTTGCACAATTGATTTGAAATTTCATATACTTCACAGAACGGGTACATAAAACTGATAAAAAATAATTAAAAAAATATTTCAGTTCAGGAAAAGCTGGAAAATGCCGTGTCATAAACGACACAGTAGGAGAATCTACTACTATGATCTTTCACTATGTCGATTTCAGTAGGCTTCAACATAAATAGGAGAAAGATAGTAAAATACGTTTAATTATGCATTTATCTTAATTTGACACTTTTCTTGGATTGGAGGACACACCATCATGCTATATAACCTTTGCGGGATTTGCAGAACATCAAAGGTGCAGCTTGTCAGTAAGAAATCACCCAAAGAATCACTCTCATATCCACACCTCGACGACGCCATATAATCCTCAATCACTGAGGAACGGCTATCTTATCTGTAACTACCGGAACACAACAATGCTGAAAACATTTTTGTTATGGCCTCAGACTTAGATAAGATGGTGGTAGCTAGCCAGACGGACTTAGAACAAGTCCTACCACCAACCAAACCGAATACAATATGTATCCCCGCTGGAAATCGAACCCGGGACCCCTGGGTCTGATACTGGTGGTTGTACCACTAGACCACGGAGGCGGTTAGATGTACGGCGTTGTCAGAAAACAACAGCGACAGATTGCCAGCTCATCGTTTACAATAGTTTTCGAATATCCTTCATTCATCAGCCCTGACAGTTGGAAGACTTTTACTCTATGCACCTGCAAAGCTAGGATTAGACGCATTTTATACTTTCTTTCACGCTCAGTCCAGCAGAGAAGTCCTTCATGTTACAAATTCAGCAAGTGCTCCGAGTAAAGGCCCAGGGACATATTGAAGTAAAACAAAATTTTGTCTGCAAAGTCTTCATCCGTTACTTACAATTTTGCGGAGGCATGATGTAAGGTAACGTCACCCAACGTGCAATGTAGAAAAACATGCTTGCCGTTTTGATCGAATCACAAAATGAGGAGTTCCGCAGGAATACAAAAGTCCCTCGAAGAATCGATCAGGTGAAGAGGCAGTAAGCGGGACACATAGCGAGAAGAACCGTTAGCGGATGGGGTGGGGTGGTTCTAGAATGGCTACTCTGTGAGTAGGCCCCCAACAAGGTGGACCAATGATCTGGCTAAGATCGCGGAAAGCTCCTGGATGCGGGCAGCCCGCCAACGACCGATCATCGTGAAGATCTTCGGGCCCTAGAGGATCTTCACGACGATCGTTCGATGGCTGCCCATACCCAGCAGTCGTTATCATGCAGCTGATATGAATGTGATGATGATATTAATGGAGTCTGGAACTATTTTTTCAACATTTTGCTCTTATTTCTCAGTAATCTCGTTCAGAGTGAAAGGTTGTCGTAAAGCCCTATAACAAATATAAGTACTACTGATAGTAGTACATTCTCCTACTGTGTCTTTCACGGAACAGACAAAGTAAAACGAAAATACTTGAAGAATTTTTTTATAAATATACCGTATTTTTTATTTTCGAGATTATTAGGAACCGACTATTGATAATTAGATAACAAATAAATAAAAAACAGCATAAAACAATATTTCAAATTACCCTAAATTTATCATTTTAATAAGCACGTAATTTAACCTCATTTTGCACAAGAACAATAAACTGCATATCACGGTTACCACTTTACTATGACTGACTAAGTCAGCAACAGCTTGTAGCAGTATAAAATAAAAAAATGAAGTACCCTCGTACGACAGAATATTTTTTTTAAGTTGGTGTGTCGTTAAAGACACAGTAGGAGCAAGTGGGTTAAATAATTATTGCAACTTGTGAGTGTGAATGTCTTTTCAAAGTATTTTTGATTGCTTTGATTGAAATTGATTTGACATTTTCTAGTATTTTTCTAGTTCCCAAAATATGTTATTTTGGTATATTAAAAAAACGATTTAATTACTGAAACATTTTGCACTATTAGATTCATCAAACCCGAACCGGACACCGGTGTCCAGAGAATAATGGTATATCCATTGTGTCTCGTAATCCGGGGTCTGAGGGTCTATAAAGGGCGCTAACTCAATATTGCTAAATGGATACCTTAACTATTAATTTAATTGTTTATTTTCTATGAATCTGTCTACCTAGGAGTTTCGAACTAGTATCGGTTATTCGTGTAAAAAGAAACGAAAAAAAATCGACGGTTGCTCACAAGGCTTGGTAGTGGTTAGAAAGGTCGCGGGTTCGAGTCCCGTCTGAGAATCACTTGTGATTTTAAACAAGAATATATAGCATTGATGTGACAACGCTGGCCTACAGCGAATTAAAAATACCTATAAAAGTATTGGAGAATTTCGACGGTGGTCCGCAAGTCTCGGCAGCCCAGAGGTTAGAGCATTGGACCGGATTTCCAAAGGTCGTGGATTCGATTCCCATCTGAGAATTCACTTGTGGCCGAGTTGATTTTTTTTTTATATTTTTCAATATTTAAAATTTATCATAAGATATATATACTACAAAAAGTCAACTAGTCTCACGTCGCTCAGAAATATTGATTATATTTATCAAAAATAGCATTGTAATTACAAAAAAAAAAAAATATAATTTACACTACTTTTGACTGAGTAATAAATTATTGCAACTCGTGAGTGTGAATGTCTTTTCAAAATTATTTTTAATTGCTTTGATCATAGTTTTCTTAAAAATAAACGATTTAATTACTGAAACATTTTGCACTATTAGATTCATTAAACCCGAACCGGACACCGGTGTCAAGAGAACAATTGAATATCCATTGTGTCTCGTAATCCGGGGCCTGAGGGTCTATAAAGGGCGCTAACTCAATATTGCTAAATGGTTACTTACTTAACTATTCAATTAATTGTTTATTTTATGGAGTTTCGAACTGTGTCAGTGTCAGTGCAGCAGAATTTGCTGTTAATTTTTTGAAGGCAAGAAATCTTACTAAAATTAAATTTCATAGGAAATAAACATAGATTTGACTTTTTCTAGTATTTATCAAGGTCCCAAGCTATGTTATTTTTGTATATTTATAATTTTTTTATTATTTTCAGGACGGGCGACAACGATGACGTGTCGCCCGTCATCTCCGTCAACTCTGTCGCGACGTCGACGGAGTCCGACAGGCCGCTGACGTCGCAGCCTATGCGACAACGTGGTTTTATCAACATCCCGGGCAGCGTGGAGCGGCTGCCGTCTCCACCAAGATGCCGGTGGTGTCCGCCGGTACCGGCAGACGCCACCGCCGCCACAACGCGGCGGCCGCCTGCGGAGAGGCTGCCGACGATGTTGCCTAGGCCACGTGTGGTCGGGCGCCAGCAACCTGCGACGACATCGTCGCACTGCGGTTGGGGCGTCGCACCACCACCGCCGACGCCGCTGCCGCAGCAGTGGGCGACAAATCAGTGGGCGACACATCAGTGGGCGGTCCCCCCCTCTAGGGCGCGGCCGTGGTCGCCCGGTTAGGGCGTCACACCACCTGCTGATGTGTTGACGACGACAACATCGACGACGCCACCGATGCCGCTGCCGCGGCAACTCTGCAGCCACGGCTGCAGCGTCGCTGCGGCATCAGCACCGCGGCAGCGGATTCAGAGGGCGGTGCTGCCGTGGTCGTATCCACCCGCTGTGTCGACCTCAACGACGACGACGTCAGCCGATGCCGTGCCCCCCCCTCCTCCTCCGAACACAGAGGATGAGAGTGTGGCAGCAATGCTGGCTCGCCGTCGTCGAGCAACGAAGCCCGCTTTCATAAAGTAGAATATTTATTTTTTGCTCTATCCGAGGTGGAGTATTTTAGAGCAAAAGCGAGCGTTTCTGTTTCTTGCCGCATGAGGCAAGGACTAAACGAATTAGTTCCTCAAGGTTTAGTGGATACCATACATTTGACCATGAGGAATATAAGACTCGGAAAAAAATTTATTGCAAAAGGTCAGATATATGTGGCTTTAAGTCGAGTGAAGAATTTAGATGATGTGGCATTAAGTGACTTGGAACCATCTAAATTGGTTAAGTATCGTCAGGGTTTTACTAATCTTTTTGTAAAAGTTAAATACGATGAAGAATTTTGTGAAATTGACGTGTACAAAATGAAACTCAAACGAGAAATACAGAAGATTATAAAAAATGCATATAACACCTCATCATTTTTAGACTGGGTGAGATCTTCACGTCCCTTCGAGAGATCATGTTAGTCTCCGCGCGCCGTGTGTTCTGTCTGCAGCCCGCCGTGTCGCCCGCCGAAATGAGCGTGCACAGCCGCCTCAGACAGTTTTGTGCGTCGCGCCTCGTCCCCCGCGCCGCCGCGCATGCGCACCAATGAGCGGAGAGCTTCTTCGCAATGCACGCGTCGGCGCGGCGCCACGATGTCTCCATACACCGCGCACCCCCGCGACCCTCTCGAAAGAGAACATGTATATCCTCTCTTTCTATGATTGTTTTGTTAGGGCAATAGGTTACTTTTAGAATATAAGATTTTGTATTATAGTTAGGATTTTTTGTAAATAAATTATGCATTCTACGATCTGACTTCGAGTTTGACTAACCTCTCCAAAATTAGTGGTTCTCATAATGATGATAATCTCCATTAATGGACAAAGTGTCTAAAATAGTATTTTTTTATCTGTAATTAAAAAGCGTTATCAATTCATTAAGTTATTTTTTTGTGCAAATACGTGTAAACATTATTGAATTCATTTGGGTGAAACCAGTAATGGACACCAGTGTTTATTATTGGGTTTCCATACATCTAGTGATGGACAGGAGATAATTATGAGAAGGATGATAAGCCCTTATCTTACTTAGCCCATTATTATTATTATTATATTGCAGAAATGGCGCCAAAAAAGAACTATACCCCGGAACAGATGGGTAACGCCATCGAACATAAGGGCGAAAAGATATCTGTTGCTGTAAAAAAGTATGGTGTGCCAAGAACAACTTTACATAACAAGGTAAAAGGTATAAGTCCAGCAGTATGCTCAATAGGTCCCGCAACCTACTTGAGCAAAGTGGAAGAAGAAGTGTTAGTACATTGGGTATTGTTGATGAATGAGAAACACATACCGATAACAAAAGAAGAGTTATTAGATAGCGTGCAGAAAATAATCGTGGACAAAAAACAAGAAACCCCCTTCAAGAATAACAGACCAGGAAAGAAATGGTACGAACATTTTTTAAAACGGCACCCTATCATTGCCGAACGTACAACTGAAAATTTATTCAGAGCTCGTGATAATGTAACACAAGATGACATAGCAAAATGGTTCAAGGAGGTAGAAGATTATTTGAAAGACAATGATCTAATGTCAGTGCTAGAGGAACAGGAAAGAGTGTTCAATACTGAGATGAAAGCGCTTTTTTATCCCCAAAACCGGGAAGAGTACTAGCCAAAAAAGGTGAAAAACACGTATATTCGTCCTCAGTTAAAGCCAGTCTGTGGCTGTTAGCTAAAATTCGATTGCGAACTCTATTTCGTTGTAGTCGTAGAACAGAGACGGTTTAGATTTTTTAAATTTTTTTCTTTATTGCATAAATCGACATGTAATTATGTGTTTTGTCGATTGATGACACTTTTTTAAAAATGAGGTACTAAATGCCTGAGATATAGTCTAGAATAACGGCGGATTTGATTCTGTGAGCGTAGTACAACGTCCGATTAAAGAATGCGTCTGGGTTCGGCGGACGGCGCTCGTCCCCCGCACCCCGCTCACCCCGGCGGATCACTAGTTTCGTTCTTGTTCTATGAGAACGCGCACATGTCACTCGCAGCGAGCTATAAAAGAAATTTAAAATTATTTTCTAAAATCACACGAGTTTTTATGTATGTATTTAACTCGAGTAAAGTAAAAATATGAATTCGAGGTCAAAACGAATGTTAGCGTTGGTGAAAAATGATGATGTGAGTACGGATGTAGATCAAAGAATATTGGTTAATAATAACAATGGTATAGAAAAATCAGAAGAACAGTTAACACATAATACGGGTAAGTGAATATCATAATATTTTATTGTTTTACTAAGATGTTGTATGTTGTTTGGTTATTACTTAAGCCCCGTATTCATGGGAAACATTTGTTGAGCAACAAAGTTGAATCAACGTGTTGCGGAGTTGCTGTCAACATGTTGCTGGCAACACTGCGTGTTGCAGAGTTGACAGCATCATGTTGACAAGCTCTCGCCCGACAAGCGTAAACATCAGTTTAGCGACAATTGTTGACGTGTGTGGACGAGTTTGCAACAGTTTATAAACATGGCAGTAGTGTGGAGCAATGATAAAATAATGCAATTAATAGAATTATTTCAATCAAAACCATTATTATGGGATTGTTCTATAAAACAATACAAAGATAGAAACAAAAAGAACGATGCATTCGAAGAAATT
The DNA here is from genome assembly GCA_910589605.1 of Chrysoteuchia culmella. Classification (NCBI taxonomy): domain Eukaryota; kingdom Metazoa; phylum Arthropoda; class Insecta; order Lepidoptera; family Crambidae; genus Chrysoteuchia; species Chrysoteuchia culmella. The sequence continues at coordinate 3,952,649 of OU342663.1, forward strand.
TCTCAAGTCCTAAATATACCCAAAAAAGACGTAGAAACTAAAATACATGTACTTCGTACTCAATTTACTAGAGAAAAAAAAAAGATGTCGGCAAAAAAAACTACAGGCAGCGGCGCAATAGAAAAATGTAAATGGATTTATAACGAGCCATTGGAATTTTTGTTATGTGGTGCAACTACTTCTGGTGAAACGGATACTATGAATAAAACAGTAAGTTGTTTTTGTATATAATTGTTTTATACTATTGTCTGTAAAATTATTACAATTACGCTACATTATTTTGCCATGGAACTCTTCCCTCTGGAGTTATAAAGTAATCGGCAAACTGTTCTCTAATACAAAGAGCTGATTGTGATGCAGGCCTGCCCCGTCTTTGCAAATCAATCATAGGAAACGAACTTAGTTCCCTTCGCCAAGAACCTTCTAATAGGTTACCTTCAGAGTCTTCAAAATCAAAAGTTTGTGGAGGTGTATATATGGATCTGGAAACTGAGTTACGTCTTAAGAAGTTATGTAAATATACACAAGCAATTACCACGAGTTCACAATTGGCTGGTTTTAACGGAATAGGTTTAGTGAATACACGGAACACCACACATAAAATGCCAAAAACATTTTCTATAATCCTCCTAGCTCTTGATAGTCTGTAATTGAATATACGCTTTTTGTTCCCACGTTCATGAATGCCAGGATATGGTTTCATGATGTTCTCCGTTAGCGCGAAAGCACTGTCACCTACAATTACATACGGCATTTCTGTTCCGCCTTGTGTTATTGGTTCAGGCCGTGGCAGTTTAAGTGAGTTTTCTAACAATGCATTATAAAACGGTGTTTCTTGAAATATTCCACTGTCGGACGACCGACCCTTAGCTCCATAATTTGCGTAAATAAAGTTGTAATTGCCATCTGCAATTGCCATAAGTACCATGCTGAACTGATTTTTATAATTGTAGTATTCACTTCCAGAATTATTTGGCGCCACAATCATAACGTGTTACCCATCAATGGCCCCAATGCAATGTGGAAAATCCCATCGTATTTCGAATTCACGACTTATTTGTTTCCATTCTTGTTCCGAACTTGGAACCTAAAAAATAAATAAATATATAATAAGATAATAATTTACAGGTAGATGAAAACAATGCACTTGAAAGTGGTATGGAGTCAGAGCCATCTCAATCACCAAGGCCGAATGCTACAACATCTACATCTTCGAGGAAAAGAAATAAGACAGATGAATCAAATGAAATATTAGAGGTTTTGAAAAGTGCTAAAAAAAAGATGGATGAAAGGGAGAAGAAGGATCCATTTGATATATATGGTGAATATATTGCTGCTGAATTAAGAAGTGTTAAAGATGACCAAGCCGTGACACAGGCAAAGTACCATATTAATAATATACTGTATGAATTAAAAATGGGACGATATAATACATATGGATATCAAACGGCATCTTCTCATCCATCATCAACACCAAATAATGTTCAGGAAACTGAAATAAGGGAAATTGAGAGACACGAAACAAATAGACTAGATGCATTACGAGACGAAACAGAAGATTCGGCTATACTAAACTTAGTTAACTATCTCAGTGATGAATCAACGCAATAGCATACACTGTTTTTTTTGTGTTTTTTAATTAATAAAATACTTGATTACACAAATAGTGTTCTTGTACCTTGACATATCCTGCTAGTGAGTTAATTAGTTCTTGACATACATCTGGTATAATTTTGCTAATCAATTGTTTTGATACTCTGAATGTGTATGAAAGAGAACTGTATGAATCTCAAGTTGCAAGATACCGTAATGTAATAGCCAGCCTCGTTTGAGGTGAAACTGGCTGACGAATATTTGTTTCCCTTTTGGCTATTGATGGACCAATCATTTCTAGAAGATGTTCGAAATCACTTTTCGACATTCTCGTAAAGTTACAAAATGATCCATCTGTCATTCTGAGGTCACTTATCAAATTTTCTCTTTGCAAAAGATAATTTCGAATCCACCATCTTTTTCTCTTTTTTTTATTAGAGATTCTATACATCTGATACAGAGAACACAACAACACTACCTCCTCGGGCAACATTTTAACGCAGACTGGCGTGTGGACAACCTGTATTGATTTAAACATAGTTGCTAGCAACATTCTCGCCGCTCACCAACAATGTTTAGCAACTGTTGCTAAACAAATGTTTACCATGAATACGGGGCTTTATGATTTATTTACTTATCCACCGTACAATTTTTTATACATTTTTTTTACAAACGTCGTTGTTCATTTATAAATAGACTTATTTTAATATTTTTTCATTATAATTTGTATTTACTATTAGCATCACGCTTTTCAAAATAGTTTTTTCCATGTATGTTTGAAAATAGTTTTCATTTAGGGTTATTTGCACAACATACAACCTTGATAAGGCCAAATATTTTTTATCAATCGCGATGACATAGTGGCAGGGTTGTTGGAAATTCGGGGAAGGTTCCGAGTTTGACTTCCGAGCGAGTACATTTGTAAAATTACGTATTCTAAGAATCTATAGAATGTACAGTCACGACCAATAATATTTTATTTTATTTTTATTTTTATTTATTTTTATTTACAACATAGGACTATGTCATATTACAATATTTTGAAGCAGTTGAAATATTGTCAACTCAGCTAATGCAAGATGTGTGGAATGATGCCTTTTCAGAAAATGACATTCTAGAACCACCAGTTTCATACCATCAAGATGAGTCAATTGATAGATAGATAGATAAAATCATTTATTCGCATCACAAACATACATGCACATAAACAAAATAAAAGAAAAGAAAAACAAACAAACTACTTACAGACTAACAAAAATAAGCGGGCACATAGGTTCGTATAGAGACCTACCCATGAAATCAAACTATTGTTTAATTTCATAAGTACCTATATCTGTGCATGTGTGTCATAGCGATGCAAAGAGGCAAAAGCTCAGCGTATATTTTTGCCCCGAAGGAACAAAACACTGGTTTTCAGCTTTCACCCGTAGAAAAACGCGAGAGACGCATTAACAAAATCGGACGCCCTGTTATTAATTTAAAAAAGATTCTAACATTTTAATTTTGCATTTCAAATAAAATAAAATAGGTGCAGCAAATAATCATAAATAATAAAATAATTTTTAATACAAAAAAATTTGAGCGATTAATATAATATAAATAAAATTTATTATCATGCCTTGAATAAATTAATTGAAAGTGAGTCTAAAATCTAATAAATCATAAAATTAATATCAGTTCAAAATTAATAAATTCTATTAAATTAATAAATTGCAGTAGTTTCCGTTCCTGAACAAAATGAAGATCCTTTTATGCTTGTAGGTAAAATGACTCCTATTAGAGCAATTGATTTCCCACCATCAGAAACATCACAGATACATATCAACATTAGATCTCCAACGCTTTTGACTCCCTTTTTTAATGCTTTACCATCCCCATTAACTGAAAATATCGAAAATTCTTCTCAAGTGTCTGTACCCAAAACTCCAGTTGCATCCCCAGTAAATAGACATGCAAAATGTGATGATCCGTTTTGTTGCCTACATGAAACTGATGGATTTTCCTGCCCTTCAGTATCTACTATTGGTACATACTCTAACCAACCTTCTCCGTCGTGTTCAACGTTTTCAAAAAACAGAGGAAAAAAGCGCACTCGAAAATATGATGATTGGGGAGAAATAAAGCGAAAAACCCTAAAAAACCAGGGCAAAACGTATGTTTCAAAAAGAGGGCGTATAGTTGATGCTAAAATAATGGGTTCTCCATGCAAATGCAGATTTCAATGTACTACAAAAATTTCAAAGGAAGACCGGCTTGAGATTTTTACCAGGTTTTGGTAAATTGGTAGCAAAGAAAAGCAATGGTTGTACGTAGCTAACTATACAAAAAAACAACCGAAAAACAGGACATTCAGACGACAGTTAAAGCACAATAGAGTATTTACATATAATTATTATTTACCGAAAAAAACTGATAACACTACCATTTATGATAAAATTGATGTCTGTAAAACCATGTTTTTAAACACTCTGGGTATCAGCGAGCGTACAGCAAGAACTGCCTGGAAAAAACATGATGGCAGCTCAGATGTCGAACAAGACATGAGAGGGCGTCACAAAAATCATAAAATAGTAATTGACAACGAAATGTTGTTATCCGTATGCGCTCATGTCAAATCTTTCGTGCGAATAGAATCGCACTTTTGTCGGAAAGGGTCAAAAGGCTTTATTTAGATGGCAGTCTGAGTGTGGCTTGCATGTTCATAATGTATAATGATTGGCCGGACTTGGACAAGTATTCGAAAAAACCTACAACTCTCCGACAGTACCGAGATATTGTAAATAGTCAATTTAATCTAACATTTCACATTCCTAAAAAAGATACTTGTGACCAATGCCATATATTTAAACAGGCTGAAAACCCTTCTGAAGAATTGAAAGAACAACACAAAAGACATCAATCACATAAGGTTATTGCTAGACAGCTAAAAAATTCTGACAAAAATGCCGCTGTTTTATCCAACGGCGTGATCTTATGTGCAACATTCGACTTTCAAAAGGTTTTATCGTGCCCACATGGACAAATGAGTGTACTACTCTATTACAAACGCAAGCTGTCTTGCTACAATTTTACAATATTTGATGTTTCAACAAAAAAGGGATATTGCTATGTGTGGGACGAAAGTGTGGCGAAACGAGGCTCTAATGAGGTTGCTAGTTGTCTATATGATTTTATAAAAGATTCTTCTGAAAAAGGAGTAAAGGATTTCAGGTTTTGGTCAGACAATTGTGCTGGCCAAAATAAGAACCGTATTATATTTGCACTCTACACACATGTGGCCAAAAACTTTGGTGTTACTATTACTCACCGCTTTCTTGAAAAGGGGCACACTCAAAATGAGGGTGACTCTGTGCACTCGGTGATCGAAAGAGCTGGAGAGCATAAAGTAATTTATACTCCGGAAGAGTGGAAGCTACTAATAAGATGGGCGAAATCTGAGAATCCATACGAAGTAAGAGATCTTAATAGAGAACAGGTTTATAACTTTAAAGATTTATAAAAAAAAAAGAAACTGGACAAAGAATACACAAAATGAAAAAAATATGTGGACAAAAATAAGAGAAGTAGTAATTGAAGAAAGTCAACCTTATAAAATACAGTATAAATATAGCCTAGAAGATGATTCAATGACGTTAATAATTCGCAAAGAGACAAGAAATATTATTACAGAAACACTTAAAAACGCTTATTCAGGGCCAATTGATATTACAAACGATACATATAAAGATATTATCAGCCTTTGCGAGACTGGAATAATCCCAGAAAAATACCATCCTTATTTTCGAGCCTTGCCACACAGTCTCACAGTAGAAGCGTCAGGAGATGCTGATGGTACTGATGATGATGATGACGATTGCTAAATAACAAAAGTTATAAAAAAGATATGAGTCTGATTGGTTTATATTACGTAGGTTACATTATTCTAAGAAAAGTTTAAGACTGTTTTAAATAAATGTTACCACAAACAGAGTTCCTAGTTACCGTCTATTATAATAAGTATTTCAATAGCTAGCTAGTATAATTATTTCATTGAAATAATTGTACTCTACTTTTGTTTTTTTTTTTAACGTATACTAATAGGACCTTATAAAATACGTTTACTTTTATATGTGGGTATTCGTGATCCAAAAAGGTTCTTTAGTTTTGTCGTTATAAGAATTTGATTTTGAAAACCTATTTCTCGTGCCTTAAGTGAAATAAAAATAATTTGTAAAATTGAAAATTATTTATATTTCAAAACCGCCCATAAAGTTTTTGTAACTATCCCTAGAACATTGACGGAAAGTATCATCCGTCATGAACCAAAAAATCGAACTCCATACAATAAAGTCGGGTAATTACATACGTCACATTATACTCCAGAGAAAACTATGCATATTAGGAATTTGTATTGTAAATCACATTTAAAAAGTTCTCATACAATACAACTTGTCCAAATTTCACGTCATTTGAATAACTAGTTTTAAAAATATGGATTAATATCCCTTACAAAATTTTTGAAAGGATCTCCTGTGCGACGATTTGTGGACAACTGCTGTATCTCTGTCTGAGCTCTTAGTCGCTGCAAACGCTCGACACTTGACTCTCGTTCGCGTATGTCAGAGGTCCTTACATTTTGTTCATGAAAACGTTGGGAACGCTCCAGCCTTGACTCTCGTGCACGTAACTCAGAGGTTCTCAGATTTTGTTGTGCAAGGCGTTGCGAACGTTCGACACTCGACTCTCGTGCGAGTACCTGAGAGTTTCTCTGATTTATATCATCGCCCGGCCCGGTGGACCCATTTGCAAACTTTTTCCGATGCACATCTCTGACTTCATAAAGCCCCGCCTCTATTTCACTTCACCAATAGAAACTTTGGAAGACTTCTTTGTTTTCAATGAATACGATTTTTTTTCAAATTTTGGAAATTACTGAACATCTGTTCGAAATATTACAGATGTTTAGTCAACAGTTGTTCTTTGAGTGTTTTGGCAAGTAGTTGGGTATTTGTGTAGTTTATAATGTCAAGCCACAGAAATTTGAATGAATTCGAAAGAGTGGAAATTGTCTCTCTGTGGAGGCACGGAAGAGCCATTCGGGAGATTGCAGACGAGCTGCATATGGGGGTAAGTAATCTTTTGAATAAATTTTAATTTAATTTTAAACCGATTTCAATAAAAGAATGAAATAAACTTTTATTTTAAACTGATTTCAATAAAAGAATGAAATAAACTTTTATTAGTAAGTATTTACAATTAAATTTTTATTTGTTTTGGCATAAATAAAATTTATAAAGCAATTAATTCGGCAAAACTACGGTTTTATTAGTATGAAATGAAAAACATTTGATTTGAACATTTACGTGGTCTCATTAAAACTAAAGTTATGGGATATAAGAAAAACATTGTATTGCTTTAATGTTACTACCCAAACGTTATCATCAGAGTATAAGCGTTCAAAGTGGTCTCAAAGTCGAGTTCACTCGATTTGAAACCACTTTGAAGTCTTGACATTTGTCACACTTAAGACAAGCTTGTAAAAAGTAGACTGCTGATAGTGATCGGTATGCACAAATTATGACTGCCTGACACATTCCAAAATTAAATCCTTGACCCTCGTAAATATTTTAAGTTCTGCCTGTTTAGATTTTTTTTCTAGAATACTACGATAAAATCACTGTTTATGTATTTCAAAATTAAATAAGTCTCACGAAGTTCGTGATGAATATTATATTAAATAATAAATATTGAATAATTATCATAGAAACACACTAAACTTGTTATCAAATTCATACGATAAATTGCGCTGTTTATGTATTTCAAAATTAAATAAGTCTCACGAAGTTCGTGATGAATATTATATTAAATAATAAATATTGAATAATTATTATAGAAACACACTAAACTTGTTATCAAATTCATACGATAAATTGCGAACAACAGCTGGGCAAAACCCCAAGGAAAATCATAAAAACAAAAAAGATATTGTCTGTTTTAGAAAGATAAAAAAAAAGTTATAGCTCATCAAACAATTAGCGCCTTTTGTTATCGGAACACGTGTTAAAAGTTCTGTTGTTTTATTGCTATGGCTAAACAACTAGTTAAGTTTTTTTCTTTCTTTTTAAAGAAATACTGTTCGTCGATGGGTTCGCCGCTACGAATCAGAAGGCCACGTCAATGACGCGCCACGACATTTTTCGCCCAGGATTTTTACCCCCGACAGGATGGAGCAGATTGTAGCAACATACCAGCAGGCACCTTTCACCCCAACACGGGTGATAGCGGAAGAGTTGGACTGCTCTACGTCAGGGGTTAGAAAGGCTCTGCGAAGGGTAGGTATACGACACCGGATACCAGCAAAAAAGATTTTTTTGTCAGAGGCTCACAAAGCAGCCAGAGTTTTGCTCGAGATTACAGGGATTTTGATTTTTCTCACGCGATATTTAGCGACGAAAAAAGTTTTCGCTCGAGCCAGCACGGTCGTCGACACCTATGGCGTGTGAATAATACGCGGTACGAGCCGAGGTGTATAATTCCTAACACCGAGTCTGGGAGAGTGGTGGTCAACATGTGGGCCTGGATGAGTGCAGGCGGACCCGGGGAAATAGTTTTTATTCCGGGAAGGTCATGGCCATGGAATGGCCACACTCATTTTGTCGCCACCGGGGAATGCCCTGGGTGCCACTTAGGGTTCTTTGAAATAGGTGACCGTCCGCTGCATTTTGTGGCGGATATGCAGAACCTGGAAGTGGTCGAGGCGCTCGTTGCTGACGCAGGAATGTGGTGTCCTGCCTGCACGAGCAGCTATTACGACCACTACCCAGAAGACGAGTGCGTGTTTTGCGAACCCTTATAAAAAGTAAGTAAATCTTTAATATCTAACGTTATAAATATCATAAATTCCTTTATGTTTTTAAGGACAAAGCTGACTTTTCTAATAGGATTATTGTAGTATGTTATCTTGACTTTGTTTATATTACACGTTTGTTGTTACCCCATAAATAACGCTAGGCAACACATTACCTGCTAAGTTATTACGGGAAGTGTCGACTCGGCTCTTGAGATGAATGAATGCCTTTGTTTTTTCATCCGACTAGAAACTCTTGAAATTCGAACTTGAAGTAAACAAAACTGAAAAATATGAGATTTGGTTTGAACTCTATTAGTCGGTAACATATCGTGGCCGAAGCCGGGTTAATAATTTAATACAAAAGTAATCGGGACAGGACATAAGTAAGTTTAAAATAATATATTTTCACTTAAGCTCATCTTAAACTTTAGCGAGCACTGTTTATTTTCTGTGTATTTTGTTTTCCAACGTTTCGACACCTTTTCAGGAGCTTAATCGGGGTCACGGGTGACGTGATTATTTAAAATATTTAATGTTAAAGACGTGTAAATAAATTGAGCTATAAATAAACGGGAAAATTAAAATTAAACTAATTTTCATTCAAAAGTTATTAAGTAATTCTAGTGCAATTTAGAGCCATTTTAATTATTTATCAGATATTCTTTAGTATGTGATTAGAATATGTTTGTTTTGAATATGGACAACAGACGGATCCAACAAAGCAAAACTTAAAAAAAATAGATAAGAATAAGTAGGATCATAATAAAATAATTGTTTGTCTTTTTTGTTGAATCACTGTGCGTTTAAAAATAACATATTATTGACTGCTATACCGTTGCTTTTTCAGAATGGGGAACATGGCAACATCGTGTTTTAGTGGGTAAGTTTATTTTTCAATTCTAGTACTTACTTATCTTTACTTTTTGGAAGCGACAATAAACTCTTTTTAAATTTATAATTTCAAGTTTGGTTATAGTTACGCATTTAGTAAAAAAATAATAAAAGAAGCATACTGCAAAGATAACGTTGTTTTTTAAATATAAGAAATACTAAAAATAACAAAGTTAAAAGTACTAAATACTTTAGTGTAGTCTTTACTTTTATGGCTTTACCGTTTTAGTCTCTACTTTTGATTATTTAAATAATTATTGCAACTTGTGAGTGTGAATGTCTTTTCAAAGTATTTTTGATTGCTTTGATTGAAATTGATTTGACATTTTCTAGTATTTTTCTAGTTCCCAAAATATGTTATTTTGGTATATTAAAAAAACGATTTAATTACTGAAACATTTTGCACTATTAGATTCATCAAACCCGAACCGGACACCGGTGTCCAGAGAATAATGGTATATCCATTGTGTCTCGTAATCCGGGGTCTGAGGGTCTATAAAGGGCGCTAACTCAATATTGCTAAATGGATACCTTAACTATTAATTTAATTGTTTATTTTCTATGAATCTGTCTACCTAGGAGTTTCGAACTAGTATCGGTTATTCGTGTAAAAAGAAACGAAAAAAAATCGACGGTTGCTCACAAGGCTTGGTAGTGGTTAGAAAGGTCGCGGGTTCGAGTCCCGTCTGAGAATCACTTGTGATTTTAAACAAGAATATATAGCATTGATGTGACAACGCTGGCCTACAGCGAATTAAAAATACCTATAAAAGTATTGGAGAATTTCGACGGTGGTCCGCAAGTCTCGGCAGCCCAGAGGTTAGAGCATTGGACCGGATTTCCAAAGGTCGTGGATTCGATTCCCATCTGAGAATTCACTTGTGGCCGAGTTGATTTTTTTTTTTATATTTTTCAATATTTAAAATTTATCATAAGATATATATACTACAAAAAGTCAACTAGTCTCACGTCGCTCAGAAATATTGATTATATTTATCAAAAATAGCATTGTAATTACAAAAAAAAAAAAATATAATTTACACTACTTTTGACTGAGTAATAAATTATTGCAACTCGTGAGTGTGAATGTCTTTTCAAAATTATTTTTAATTGCTTTGATCATAGTTTTCTTAAAAATAAACGATTTAATTACTGAAACATTTTGCACTATTAGATTCATTAAACCCGAACCGGACACCGGTGTCAAGAGAACAATTGAATATCCATTGTGTCTCGTAATCCGGGGCCTGAGGGTCTATAAAGGGCGCTAACTCAATATTGCTAAATGGTTACTTACTTAACTATTCAATTAATTGTTTATTTTATGGAGTTTCGAACTGTGTCAGTGTCAGTGCAGCAGAATTTGCTGTTAATTTTTTGAAGGCAAGAAATCTTACTAAAATTAAATTTCATAGGAAATAAACATAGATTTGACTTTTTCTAGTATTTATCAAGGTCCCAAGCTATGTTATTTTTGTATATTTATAATTTTTTTATTATTTTCAGGACGGGCGACAACGATGACGTGTCGCCCGTCATCTCCGTCAACTCTGTCGCGACGTCGACGGAGTCCGACAGGCCGCTGACGTCGCAGCCTATGCGACAACGTGGTTTTATCAACATCCCGGGCAGCGTGGAGCGGCTGCCGTCTCCACCAAGATGCCGGTGGTGTCCGCCGGTACCGGCAGACGCCACCGCCGCCACAACGCGGCGGCCGCCTGCGGAGAGGCTGCCGACGATGTTGCCTAGGCCACGTGTGGTCGGGCGCCAGCAACCTGCGACGACATCGTCGCACTGCGGTTGGGGCGTCGCACCACCACCGCCGACGCCGCTGCCGCAGCAGTGGGCGACAAATCAGTGGGCGACACATCAGTGGGCGACACATCAGTGGGCGGTCCCCCCCTCTAGGGCGCGGCCGTGGTCGCCCGGTTGGGGCGTCACACCACCTGCTGATGTGTCGACGACGACAACATCGACGACGCCACCGATGCCGCTGCCGCGGCAACTCTGCAGCCACGGCTGCAGCGTCGCTGCGGCATCAGCACCGCGGCAGCGGATTCAGAGGGCGGTGCTGCCGTGGTCGTATCCACCCGCTGTGTCGACCTCAACGACGACGACGTCAGCCGATGCCGTGCCCCCCCCCCCTCCTCCTCCGAACACAGAGGATGAGAGTGTGGCAGCAATGCTGGCTCGCCGTCGTCGAGCAACGAAGCCCGCTTTCATAAAGTAGAATATTTATTTTTTGCTCTATCCGAGGTGGAGTATTTTAGACCAAAAGCGAGCGTTTCTGTTTCTTGCCGCATGAGGCAAGGACTAAACGAATTAGTTCCTCAAGGTTTAGTGGATACCATACATTTGACCATGAGGAATATAAGACTCGGAAAAAAAATTATTGCAAAAGGTCAGATATATGTGGCTTTAAGTCGAGTGAAGAATTTAGATGATGTGGCATTAAGTGACTTGGAACCATCTTAATTGGTTGAGTATCGTCAGGGTTTTACTAATCTTTTTGTAAAAGTTAAATACGATGAAGAATTTTGTGAAATTGACGTGTACAAAATGAAACTCAAACGAGAAATACAGAAGATTATAAAAAATGCATATAACACCTCATCATTTTTAGACTGGGTGAGATCTTCACGTCCCTTCGAGAGATCATGTTAGTCTGTTCTGTCTGCAGCCCGCCGTGTCGCCCGCCGAAATGAGCGTGCACAGCCGCCTCAGACAGTTTTGTGCGTCGCGCCTCGTCCCCCGCGCCGCCGCGCATGCGCACCAATGAGCGGAGAGCTTCTTCGCAATGCACGCGTCGGCGCGGCGCCACGATGTCTCCATACACCGCGCACCCCCGCGACCCTCTCGAAAGAGAACATGTATATCCTCTCTTTCTATGATTGTTTTGTTAGGGCAATAGGTTACTTTTAGAATATAAGATTTTGTATTATAGTTAGGATTTTTTGTAAATAAATTATGCATTCTACGATCTGACTTCGAGTTTGACTAACCTCTCCAAAATTAGTGGTTCTCATAATGATGATAAACTCCATTAATGGACAAAGTGTCTAAAATAGTATTTTTTTATCTGTAATTAAAAAGCGTTATCAATTCATTAAGTTATTTTTTTGTGCAAATACGTGTAAACATTATTGAATTCATTTGGGTGAAACCAGTAATGGACACCAGTGTTTATTATTGGGTTTCCATACATCTAGTGATGGACAGGAGATAATTATGAGAAGGATGATAAGCCCTTATCTTACTTAGCCCATTATTATTATTATTATATTGCAGAAATGGCGCCAAAAAAGAACTATACCCCGGAACAGATGGGTAACGCCATCGAACATAAGGGCGAAAAGATATCTGTTGCTGTAAAAAAGTATGGTGTGCCAAGAACAACTTTACATAAAAAGGTAAAAGGTATAAGTCCAGCAGTATGCTCAATGGGTCCCGCAACCTACTTGAGCAAAGTGGAAGAAGAAGTGTTAGTACATTGGGTATTGTTGATGAATGAGAAACACATACCGATAACAAAAGAAGAGTTATTAGATAGCGTGCAGAAAATAATCGTGGACAAAAAACAAGAAACCCCCTTCAAGAATAACAGACCAGGAAAGAAATGGTACGAACATTTTTTAAAACGGCACCCTATCATTGCCGAACGTACAACTGAAAATTTATTCAGAGCTCGTGATAATGTAACACAAGATGACATAGAAAAATGGTTATGAACATAATCATAGCCATGTGCTTCGCACGGCTGATTGTTCAAGCAACATTTGGTGATAAGCGCGGCGGCGGCGGCGAGCCAAGGGAGCCTCAGAAAAGGAAAATCGGAGAACTTATCTAATAGTTTAAGCCGCAAAACCTAATGAGCTCATCGCTTTGTGGGGTATATAAGAGCTGTACGTTTGGAAGTAAGTCATTCGCTCTTCAGCCGTCAAACTGGATTATACAATATCACAGTTAGTTTCGACTCTCAAGCGCCAACATAATGGACTCGCCAGTAAGATACATAAGCGACGAGGAGAACCAAATAATGCCGAACAGTCAACAATCAGAAGATTCTTCGCAAGAGCACCACGACGAGGAGCCAATGGAGAAGCCTATGAAAGACGTGGACACCATGGAGAATACTCAAGCGATCTTGGAAAGACCAGCAGCAGCGACAGCAGCGCCGAAGAAGAAGCCATTGAAAGGGAAGGGCATAGGAAAAGCAAATGTTCAAAAACAAAAAAGGGCAATGCAAACCTTAAGCTTTTTTATATGGCTCAAAAACTATTGAGACATCGAGAGCACGATGCTAATAATGCCACGCTTCATAACAGCCATCAAGAAACACGCCCTTCAAACACAGAATGCGGGTCTCGGCAAACTAGTTCGTCCTCTAAATCAAGTAATGAAGCAGTTCATCTTAGATACCAGGAAGCAAGGGCACAATTTAAAAAAGATATCGTGGGATGCTTTCGAGTCCTGGGCCTTAGGTCCCGGGTTGTCCACGATGTATTCGAATTGCCACACGATGGTTTGGGAGAAAGATTTCGAAGATCTGTTATTCAAAATCTACGGGCAAGTCTACCTCGACTGGAGTGCGGAGAAGCAACAGGACAGCAGCGAAGAGGAAGAGGAGCAGTCTTCATTACGGAACATAACGACCACTTCCATGTCATCCACGACTGTACGTACAGCGGAGGATCATGTAGATGCCGATTTATGCGATATATCCAGGAATACACAACCGAAGAAGAATGTGACGTTCAGTCGCAGCAAGTCTGGTCACTCATCGACCAATCCCTCGATCTTGAAGTCGAAAACGAATGTGAAAAAATCGATGTCGGTCTCGGCGAAGCGTCAACGGAAGCACTCGAGCAGCGACGAAGAAACAGACGAGGAACCCATCATTCTCCCGTCGAAGAGCAAAAAGCAGAAGGTGATGACATCAGAGGAATCGGAGAGCGACCCAGAAAATTGCGACAACTTAAACGATATGCTCGACGCAGCTGTCCAAGCGCAATGTTTACTCCGGAACACTGGGTCAATCTCACAGAATATGTCTTTGAAACACCTAGACAGTGTTGTTACATTGAAATCGCGGGGAGAACGTGGTACGAAGGTAATAAAGCTGGAAGTGTATCCCTTCGCAGATTGCTTGAGGAAAGAGCGTCAGGAATGGTGGAAATACGCAGAGATGAGGAGTTTGTTCCTGGAGTATTCCGAAGGCTCGCGTGTTTCAACACTGCTGCAGAAGTTGACCAAGGAGGTATTCAAACAGATAAAAGAAACGAAAAAGTGCGAGATAAAAAGTGCCGTTTACAAACGTACTTAGAATCTTTTGTGATTTGTCCTCCGACTAATATATTTTATACGGGTCATTGGTGTACAGGTCCTTATAAATATTATTCTAAGTCTCATGACTTGATTAAAAATTCGTTTCATAATATTCGTCAGCAGATTTGTGATTTGGATGTTAAAAGCATCTTTTTAAGGACTCGTAATATACCAATGGAACGATTAATATATGTTGGTCCTTGGAATAATTTGAGTTCATACTATTATGGTATAGCTGATAGTGTTCGTGTGTTAAATGCTTTGTTAAAACATCAGTATCCTGAAGAATATGTAAGACTTAATTTTGTTCAGAATTTATACCGCATATGCAACCGTAGCATACCTAAGCGTAATTGTATGTTAGTTGTTGGTGAACCAAACAGTGGTAAAAATTTCTTTTTTGATTGTGTTTGTCATGCATTTATAAATTTTGGGTGTATGGGTAACTTTAATAAGTATTGCAATTTTCCTCTTCAAGAATGTGTACAGAGGAGGATTATTCAATGGAATGAACCTAATTTTGAGCCAGGTTCTGAAGAGACTCTGAAACTTATTTTTGGAGGAGATACATGTAATGTTAAAGTGAAGTATCAATCGGATGCTTGTATGTTACGTACTCCAATTATAGTATTAAGTAATACTGATTGTTTCCCGAAGAATGAGGCTTTCAAAACGAGAATCTTTCGTGAGACTTGGTATAGAGCTCTTTTCCTTAAGGAACTCAAGAAAAAGCCTCATCCTCTGGCTATTTTTTATTTGTTTATTATGTATAAATGTTTCGATATGTCATGTTTAGAAGTTTGGGAAAAAGAAATAATAAAGGACTCTTAAATAATTATGGTTTTATTTGAAAATTACCTATGCTACTTACACTACTAGAAACATTATTATCTACAACAGTATAATTAGTTATTATTCCACTTATTATTATTATTATTATTATAACCTTTATTTCCCAAATTATACAATAAATTAAAATCTTACAATAGTCATGCAATAATTTTCAACTTAAAAATATACATATAATAAAACTTATGAATGAGTAACATAATTATTATTCTTAGATAACAATAACAAGTAAATCATCATATTTATCATTATTTATAACACCATTACATTTTATATATTTAATTTTAATTTATTTATTGTATGAATTTCCATTTCATTTAATTCCATAACTTATACCTAGTTCATTCATTCATTTTACTTTCATTTCCTTTACATTTATGTGACACTGAGTATAATATTGTAAACTATCTATGATACTAAACCTTGGACGAATTACGTCCAAGTAAATTATTTTAGTACAATGTTACACATTTAGTTTCTTTCCTTTTTTTCTAATAAATATATTTATACATGCTGTTTTTAACATCAGTACATTTTTTTTTCTTTCATTATTATTATTATTATATATATATATTTTTATTCCAAACTAACTTAACTGTTAAAACTTTCTTTCATTGGGTTGTCCAACTCTGGACAAAGGCCTCCTCCATCCTGTGCCATTCGCTTCTGTCAGCAGCCAGTCGATTCCACGTGATACCCGCAGTCTGGTTGATGTCATCTCTCCATCTCCGCCGTGGTCTCCCCGGCTGCCGGCGCCCGTCCCTCGGATACCAGTGTAGCATTTTATAGCTCCATCGATCGTCTGTCGTTCGGGCTATATGGCCAGCCCACCTCCATTTTAAGTAGCATAACATCCTAGCAGCATCCATAATTTTAGTCTTTTTCCTTATTTCTGAATTTCTCTTTCTGTCACTAATCCTGAAACCTAATAAACTTCTTTCTATTGCTCTCTGAAATACTTGTATTTTCTTTATGATTTCTTTTGTTATGGGCCATGTTTGACAACCATATAACAGAGTTGGAGTTACAACTGTATCAACAGCTATCTTTTTCAATTTGATATCCATCTTAGATTTAAAATTCCACTTATAGATATCTTATCTTTAACGATTGTTGAACCGCCACCATTGGTTGTAGATAATAGCGGAAGTTTTTGTTCCAAGTCACGTACACGCTTTAATAGGTCGTTAATGTTATCAACTAAGCGATAACTAACGATGTTAACAATGTCCACGGGGTTCTCAATTAATGTGACTAATGTTTTTAGGTATAACATTAAATACCAAAATTGATTTTCTTTTCTATCTGGAGTTGAAGCATCCCATAAAACATTATCGAAGGTATACATTAAATCTCCACGAACTTCATATAGCCACCATTTAGTACTTTCCCAGTTTTCTTCTAGATTTACTCCATAACACTGCGTAGGAACAGGTCTTTGTGTCTTCCTCTCTTTATACCGACAATCATTATATTTTTTACTAGTAGTTAATTCTTCGCGGCCATTGACATCGAAACGAAGGGAATCCAAAAAATATGATGCTTTAGAAGTCACACTATCTTGACTTGGGAAGGATGTTCCAGGTACATTATCATCCCATTTTAGTTTTAAAATACATAAATCTTTAGTATATCCACTATTGATACATTTATTCTGATACTCCTTCATAGTACTCAAACTCATCAAGTTCAATTTCTGAAAAGTCTTTAATGAGGCTTCTTTTAATTCTGTCTCGGTTAATATGTTCCGATTCTCCGTTGTTCTTATTCTTCGTAATGCGACCTTTCCTAGACGATGGCTTTTGCGTTGCAGGTATGTGGTGTTCCAGGCGTCCACTTGTAGTTGCCAACTCGCCAAAGTTAGTATAACCATAACCATGAAATCCTGCATCTTGTTTTGTGAAAAATTTAGTATCTCTTGGCCAGCAGTAAGCGTCACCACTAACACACATAGAATCCAAGTCGAAAGATACGATACACTCAGTTTTAGTAACAGTATATAAAGAAGAGTTTAAAAAATTGTTTACTTCTGTAGCCGGATTAAGTGCCGGTGTTGCAATTAAACCGATATGTACTTGCGGTTGCGGAGTATATCCACCGACTGAGCCTGAATGTAAATCAACATAAGGTAAACCTTCAATTGACTGATAATAATTGTGATTAATACGGTTCAAGAAATCTTTTTTAGAAACACCTAAAGTCTTGGCCAAACCAATTATACCCTTTTTATTAGGATCTGATTGTATCTTTACGATATTAGGGAGAACCTTTTTCCATGGAAATTCACCAGAAGTTATATCTTCTGGAAAGCCATCTGCAATGCTATAATTAATAAGAAAATTTTTGTTGGTTTACAAAAACCATTTTTAGGTTGATATTCATAATCAATTATAGGTTGACCAAGTTTATGGTTAATAATATGTGTAGTAAAGACTTTATCTAAACGATATTGAGTCTGAAGATCTATACCATCAAATCCACTATTAGAATCAATGTTATATAAAATATTAGCATACCAATTTAAATGACGTGGTACCTCAATAGCGCCTATCATATCATACATAGCAGAAAAATGATCTTGTAAGGTTTTTTCTTTGAAACCTTCAACGATCATAGGCTCGGTGGATTTTAAAGATACACTTCTATTTTCAATATAGACTTGTTTATTTAAACCCACACAAGATTTAACAATAGGTACATATTCTGTAGTTGCTGTACCTGATAGTGTGGTTCCGTGATCAAAAGCAGTACGAGTACCGATAGGGGTTATAGATGCTTTTACAGACACTATACGTGCATCAAACGGTAAACAAGTAAACTCTTGAGGAGAAAGATAATATGGTAACCAATCGACTGGATAATATGCATATGGTGTGGAATAACGCACAACTTTTCCAGTAGCCACAGTCACTTTGCTATTCGCTAAACCGTAGGTATATTTATACCACACTTTATTAAAAGTAAGATGACCACTCTTTAGGTGAGGGTTTGGAAGTATTGTTGCCATGGCTCCACTGGCTAATCCGCCTCCAGCAACCGCTCCAGATCCTCCTGCTCCTCTTTCCAACGATGACTCGGTGTCCATAGCACTTGCTCCACCGCCCGCGGCAACTTGAGATGCACTCGGAGCGTTTGGCAAATTATTTTGTATATCAGCCATATTAGGGCTAAAATCCCCAGAACTAGGAAAATCTGCCAAATATTCAGCGATATTAACACTTCCCTGACTTCCGGATAAGGGGAAGAGGTCGATGGACTGATTGTCGTCGTTGTCGGTTCGATCGGTGGTAGCTGCTGCTGTGCTTGGTCCGGGTACGTTAGATTGATCTCGTTGCGAAGATTGATCCTCAAGTCGTGATCTTGTCCCCGGACCGATTTGGCGAAATGGACCGTGGGTTCGAGCGTGTTCTCTTGTTGCATGTGCACGTATTTGCTGGCCTTCTGTTGATTTCTTAAACTGCTGGTATCCACCGATGCGCGTCTTCTCGTGTTTATGCTTTTGTCGCCAAGCTGCACTAAAGGCTGCTTCAACTGCAGCGTATAGAGATTGACCGCGATGCTTGCCACCCGGAGGCATTATGACAGAATGCATATGATAATCACCTTTATATATACGAGATCTATGGAAGGGATATTGCGTCATAATCAAATATAACATCACGGCAAATTTTGCGGCTTAAACTATTAGATAAGTTCTCCGATTTTCCTTTTCTGAGGCTCCCTTGGCTCGCCGCCGCCGCCGCGCTTATCACCAAATGTTGCTTATGAACATAATCATAGCCATGTGCTTCGCACGGCTGATTGTTCAAGCAACATTTGGTGATACGAACATTTTTTAAAACGGCACCCTATCATTGCCGAACGTACAACTGAAAATTTATTCAGAGCTCGTGATAATGTAACACAAGATGACATAGAAAAATGGTTCAAGGAGGTAGAAGATTATTTGAAAGACAATGATCTAATGTCAGTGCTAGAGGAACAGGAAAGAGTGTTCAATACTGAGATGAAAGCGCTTTTTTATCCCCAAAACCGGGAAGAGTACTAGCCAAAAAAGGTGAAAAACACGTATATTCGTCCTCAGTTAAAGCCAGTCTGTGGCTGTTAGCTAAAATTCGATTGCGAACTCTATTTCGTTGTAGTCGTAGAACAGAGATTTTTTTTCTTTATTGCATAAATCGACATGTAATTATGTGTTTTGTCGATTGATGACACTTTTTTAAAAATGAGGTACTAAATGCCTGAGATATAGTCTAGAATAACGACGGATTTGATTCTGTGAGCGTAGTACAACGTCCGATTAAAGAATGCGTCTGGGTTCGGCGGACGGCGCTCGTCCCCCGCACCCCGCTCACCCCGGCGGATCACTAGTTTCGTTCTTGTTCTATGAGAACGCGCACATGTCACTCGCAGCGAGCTATAAAAGAAATTTAAAATTATTTTCTAAAATCAAACGAGTTTTTATGTATGTATTTAACTCGAGTAAAGTAAAAATATGAATTCGAGGTCAAAACGAATGTTAGCGTTGGTGAAAAATGATGATGTGAGTACGGATGTAGATCAAAGAATATTGGTTAATAATAACAATGGTATAGAAAAATCAGAAGAACAGTTAACACATAATACGGGTAAGTGAATATCATAATATTTTATTGTTTTACTAAGACGTTGTATGTTGTTTGGTTATTACTTAAGCCCCGTATTCATGGGAAACATTTGTTGAGCAACAAAGTTGAATCAACGTGTTGCGGAGTTGCTGTCAACATGTTGCTGGCAACACTGCGTGTTGCAGAGTTGACAGCATCATGTTGACAAGCTCTCGCCCGACAAGCGTAAACATCAGTTTAGCGACAATTGTTGACGTGTGTGGACGAGTTTGCAACAGTTTATAAACATGGCAGTAGTGTGGAGCAATGATAAAATAATGCAATTAATAGAATTATTTCAATCAAAACCATTATTATGGGATTGTTCTATAAAACAATACAAAGATAGAAACAAAAAGAACGATGCATTCGAAGAAATTTCTCAAGTCCTAAATATACCCAAAAAAGACGTAGAAACTAAAATACATGTACTGCGTACTCAATTTACTAGAGAAAAAAAAAAGATGTCGGCAAAAAAAACTACAGGCAGCGGCGCAATAGAAAAATGTAAATGGATTTATTACGAGCCATTGGAATTTTTGTTATGTGGTGCAACTACTTCTGGTGAAACGGATACTATGAAAAAAACAGTAAGTTGTTTTTGTATATAATTGTTTTATACTATTGTCTGTAAAATTATTACAATTACGCTACATTATTTTGCCATGGAACTCTTCCCTCTGGAGTTATAAAGTAATCGGCAAACTGTTCTCTAATACAAAGAGCTGATTGTGATGCAGGCCTGCCCCGTCTTTGCAAATCAATCATAGGAAACGAACTTAGTTCCCTTCGCCAAGAACCTTCTAATAGGTTACCTTCAGAGTCTTCAAAATCAAAAGTTTGTGGAGGTGTATATATGGATCTGGAAACTGAGTTACGTCTTAAGAAGTTATGTAAATATACACAAGCAATTACCACGAGTTCACAATTGGCTGGTTTTAACGGAATAGGTTTAGTGAATACACGGAACACCACACATAAAATGCCAAAAACATTTTCTATAATCCTCCTAGCTCTTGATAGTCTGTAATTGAATATACGCTTTTTGTTCCCACGTTCATGAATGCCAGGATATGGTTTCATGATGTTCTCCGTTAGCGCGAAAGCACTGTCACCTACAATTACATACGGCATTTCTGTTCCGCCTTGTGTTATTGGTTCAGGCCGTGGCAGTTTAAGTGAGTTTTCTAACAATGCATTATAAAACGGTGTTTCTTGAAATATTTTACTGTCGGACGACCGACCCTTAGCTCCATAATTTGCGTAAATAAAGTTGTAATTGCCATCTGCAATTGCCATAAGTACCATGCTGAACTGATTTTTATAATTGTAGTATTCACTTCCAGAATTATTTGGCGCCACAATCATAACGTGTTTCCCATCAATGGCCCCAATGCAATGTGGAAAATTCCATCGTATTTCGAATTCACGACTTATTTGTTTCCATTCTTGTTCCGAACTTGGAACCTAAAAAATAAATAAATATATAATAAGATAATAATTTACAGGTAGATGAAAACAATGCACTTGAAAGTGGTATGGAGTCAGAGCCATCTCAATCACCAAGGCCGAATGCTACAACATCTACATCTTCGAGGAAAAGAAATAAGACAGATGAATCAAATGAAATATTAGAGGTTTTGAAAAGTGCTAAAAAAAAGATGGATGAAAGGGAGAAGAAGGATCCATTTGATATATATGGTGAATATATTGCTGTTGAATTAAGAAGTGTTAAAGATGACCAAGCCGTGACACAGGCAAAGTACCATATTAATAATATACTGTATGAATTAAAAATGGGACGATATAATACATATGGATATCAAACGGCATCTTCTTATCCATCATCAACACCAAATAATGTTCAGGAAACTGAAATAAGGGAAATTGAGAGACACGAAACAAATAGACTAGATGCATTACGAGACGAAACAGAAGATTCGGCTATACTAAACTTAGTTAACTATCTCAGTGATGAATCAACGCAATAGCATACACTGTTTTTTTTGTGTTTTTTAATTAATAAAATACTTGATTACACAAATAGTGTTCTTGTACCTTGACATATCCTGCTAGTGAGTTAATTAGTTCTTGACATACATCTGGTATAATTTTGCTAATCAATTGTTTTGATACTCTGAATGTGTATGAAAGAGAACTGTATGAATCTCCAGTTGCAAGATACCGTAATGTAATAGCCAGCCTCGTTTGAGGTGAAACTGGCTGACGAATATTTGTTTTCCTTTTGGCTATTGATGGACCAATCATTTCTAGAAGATGTTCGAAATCACTTTTCGACATTCTCGTAAAGTTACAAAATGATCCATCTGTCATTCTGAGGTCACTTATCAAATTTTCTCTTTGCAAAAGATAATTTCGAATCCACCATCTTTTTCTCTTTTTTTTATTAGAGATTCTATACATCTGATACAGAGAACACAACAACACTACCTCCTCGGGCAACATTTTAACGCAGACTGGCGTGTGGACAACCTGTATTGATTTAAACATAGTTGCTAGCAACATTCTCGCCGCTCACCAACAATGTTTAGCAACTGTTGCTAAACAAATGTTTACCATGAATACGGGGCTTTATGATTTATTTACTTATCCACCGTACAATTTTTTATACATTTTTTTTACAAACGTCGTTGTTCATTTATAAATAGACTTATTTTAATATTTTTTCATTATAATTTGTATTTACTATTAGCATCACGCTTTTCAAAATAGTTTTTTCCATGTATGTTTGAAAATAGTTTTCATTTAGGGTTATTTGCACAACATACAACCTTGATAAGGCCAAATATTTTTTATCAATCGCGATGACATAGTGGCAGGGTTGTTGGAAATTCGGGGAAGGTTCCGAGTTTGACTTCCGAGCGAGTACATTTGTAAAATTACGTATTCTAAGAATCTATAGAATGTACAGTCACGACAATAATATTTTATTTTATTTTTATTTTTATTTATTTTTATTTACAACATAGGACTATGTCATATTACAATATTTTGAAGCAGTTGAAATATTGTCAACTCAGCTAATGCAAGATGTGTGGAATGATGCCTTTTCAGAAAATGACATTCTAGAACCACCAGTTTCATACCATCAAGATGAGTCAATTGATAGATAGATAGATAAAATCATTTATTCGCATCACAAACATACATGCACATAAACAAAATAAAAGAAAAGAAAAACAAACAAACTACTTACAGACTAACAAAAATAAGCGGGCACATAGGTTCGTATAGAGACCTACCCATGAAATTAAACTATTGTTTAATTTCATAAGTACCTATATCTGTGCATGTGTGTCATAGCGATGCAAAGAGGCAAAAGCTCAGCGTATATTTTTGCCCCGAAGGAACAAAACACTGGTTTTCAGCTTTCACCCGTAGAAAAACGCGAGAGACGCATTAACAAAATCGGACGCCCTGTTATTAATTTAAAAAAGATTCTAAAATTTTAATTTTGCATTTCAAATAAAATAAAATAGGTGCAGCAAATAATCATAAATAATAAAAAAAAATTTAATACAAAAAAAATTGAGCGATTAATATAATATAAATAAAATTTATTATCATGCTTTGAATAAATTAATTGAAAGTGAGTCTAAAATCTAATAAATCATAAAATTAATATCAGTTCAAAATTAATAAATTCTATTAAATTAATAAATTGCAGTAGTTTCCGTTCCTGAACAAAATGAAGATCCTTTTATGCTTGTAGGTAAAATGACTCCTATTAGAGCAATTGATTTCCCACCATCAGAAACATCACAGATACATATCAACATTAGATCTCCAACGCTTTTGACTCCCTTTTTTAATGCTTTACCATCCCCATTAACTGAAAATATCGAAAATTCTTCTCAAGTACCATTTATGATAAAATTGATGTCTGTAAAACCATGTTTTTAAACACTCTGGGTATCAGCGAGCGTACAGCAAGAACTGCCTGGAAAAAACATGATGGCAGCTCAGATGTCGAACAAGACATGAGAGGGCGTCACAAAAATCATAAAATAGTAATTGACAACGAAATGTTGTTATCCGTATGCGCTCATGTCAAATCTTTCGTGCGAATAGAATCGCACTTTTGTCGGAAAGGGTCAAAAGGCTTTATTTAGATGGCAGTCTGAGTGTGGCTCGCATGTTCATAATGTATAATGATTGGCCGGACTTGGACAAGTATTCGAAAAAAGCTACAACTCTCCGACAGTACCGAGATATTGTAAATAGTCAATTTAATCTAACATTTCACATTCCTAAAAAAGATACTTGTGACCAATGCCATATATTTAAACAGGCTGAAAACCCTTCTGAAGAATTGAAAGAACAACACAAAAGACATCAATCACATAAGGTGATTGCTAGACAGCTAAAAAATTCTGACAAAAATGCCGCTGTTTTATCCAACGGCGTGATCTTATGTGCAACATTCGACTTTCAAAAGGTTTTATCGTGCCCACATGGACAAATGAGTGTACTACTCTATTACAAACGCAAGCTGTCTTGCTACAATTTTACAATATTTGATGTTTCAACAAAAAAGGGATATTGCTATGTGTGGGACGAAAGTGTGGCGAAACGAGGCTCTAATGAGGTTGCTAGTTGTCTATATGATTTTATAAAAGATTCTTCTGAAAAAGGAGTAAAGGATTTCAGGTTTTGGTCAGACAATTGTGCTGGCCAAAATAAGAACCGTATTATATTTGCACTCTACACACATGTGGCCAAAAACTTTGGTGTTACTATTACTCACCGCTTTCTTGAAAAGGGGCACACTCAAAATGAGGGTGACTCTGTGCACTCGGTGATCGAAAGAGCTGGAGAGCATAAAGTAATTTATACTCCGGAAGAGTGGAAGCTACTAATAAGATGGGCGAAATCTGAGAATCCATACGAAGTAAGAGATCTTAATAGAGAACAGGTTTATAACTTTAAAGATTTATAAAAAAAAAAGAAACTGGACAAAGAATACACAAAATGAAAAAAAGTATGTGGACAAAAATAAGAGAAGTAGTAATTGAAGAAAGTCAACCTAATAAAATACAGTATAAATATAGCCTAGAAGATGATTCAATGACGTTAATAATTCGCAAGGAGACAAGAAATATTATTACAGAAACACTTAAAAACGCTTATTCAGGGCCAATTGATATTACAAACGATACATATAAAGATATTATCAGCCTTTGCGAGACTGGAATAATCCCAGAAAAATACCATCCTTATTTTCGAGCCTTGCCACACAGTCTCACAGTAGAAGCGTCAGGAGATGCTGATGGTACTGATGATGATGATGACGATTGCTAAATAACAAAAGTTATAAAAAAGATATGAGTCTGATTGGTTTATATTACGTAGGTTACATTATTCTAAGAAAAGTTTAAGACTGTTTTAAATAAATGTTACCACAAACAGAGTTCCTAGTTACCGTCTATTATAATAAGTATTTCAATAGCTAGCTAGTATAATTATTTCATTGAAATAATTGTACTCTACTTTTGTTTTTTTTTTAACGTATACTAATAGGACCTTATAAAATACGTTTACTTTTATATGTGGGTATTCGTGATCCAAAAAGGTTCTTTAGTTTTGTCGTTATAAGAATTTGATTTTGAAAACCTATTTCTCGTGCCTTAAGTGAAATAAAAATAATTTGTAAAATTGAAAATTATTTATATTTCAAAACCGCCCATAAAGTTTTTGTAACTATCCCTAGAACATTGACGGAAAGTATCATCCGTCATGAACCAAAAAATCGAACTCCATACAATAAAGTCGGGTAATTACATACGTCACATTATACTCCAGAGAAAACTATGCATATTAGGAATTTGTATTGTAAATCACATTTAAAAAGTTCTCATACAATACAACTTGTCCAAATTTCACGTCATTTGAATAACTAGTTTTAAAAATATGGATTAATATCCCTTACAAAATTTTTGAAAGGATCTCCTGTGCGACGATTTGTGGACAACTGCTGTATCTCTGTCTGAGCTCTTAGTCGCTGCAAACGCTCGACACTTGACTCTCGTTCGCGTATGTCAGAGGTCCTTACATTTTGTTCATGAAAACGTTGGGAACGCTCCAGCCTTGACTCTCGTGCACGTAACTCAAGAGGTTCTCAGATTTTGTTGTGCAAGGCGTTGCGAACGTTCGACACTCGACTCTCGTGCGAGTACCTGAGAGTTTCTCTGATTTTGTTCAGCAAGGCATTGTGAACGTTCAGGTGAAGATTCTCCCATACGACGTATTCTTGCTGCCCGTGCTTGAGAACTATGTTTAGAAAGTTGAGACCTGGCTCTCTTAGGTATTTTCAAATGTTTAAGAAAATGTTAATAGCGTGTAATATTCTAGCTCTGAAAAGAACTGTTGCTTAGCCCTGAAAAGAGTGACCGTCAGAATCGCCGGTCAACAGTCGTATTTCACTTTGAAATTATGTCTAAAAATTACTTATGAATTGCTTATATTTGCTTAGCATGGTGAGAGAATTGCTTATTGCATAATTTCAAAGAATTAAAACATTTAAGGTTGACCGTCCATTCCGACGTAAGAATGGCTGGTCAATCTCTGTAGAGTAGTAACTATAAAGAATTACTGAAATATTCATTGGCCAAAAATTGCTTATTAATTGCTTATTTCACAATCTGTAAGCCTAACCCTGAATAACCCTGTTATTCTTTCCATAAACTAGGTACGAGTTTAAAAGTCCTAGCGCCTGCTAAAAGTATGAGAGCAAAGTGACGTATGTAGATAATTGCGTTTATACTACAAAAGGTTCTAAAATAGGTACCTGCAATATTTAGATGAAATGAATCTACCCTACGTTAATTTTTATAATTTACTATCGTCGTCTTTTTACATGCCCTAATATTTATGTAGTTGCGTTGATTAAAGCCTTTTTAATTGGCTTTACATATTTCTTTATAATGAAAAGAGGAGGGAAGTTTGTGAATTCCTTGGAGGAACAAAAAAAAGCGTTTTCATCATATAAAATCTTATTTCAAAATATTAATAACCTTCCCGCAGCAAGTGATCCAGTGTTTACGGAAATAAAAAGTGCATTACCCAGGTCAATTACAGAACAGGGACTATATCTCTGTGTAAAGAAGAATTATAATTATTTCTTTGATGTGCCCAAAATTAGAGAATAGGATAGTTTCAGATACAGCACTACTCAGAATAAAGAAGAACGCTCATCAATGAAGTCAATAAGCTTTGATTTTATGATTGATTTATATCAATGGAAGAAGATACAGCCGATAAGTAAGCAATTTAAAGTTATTCAAAACTCAAAACCTCTTATCACACAAAAATACCGTTTGCCAAAACATATGTGGGCTCAAATATTACGTGAGGAAATATGGAAAGCAATGAAAACTCTTTGTTCTTGGATTTTCAAACAATATTCTGTAAAAAATGAAGATCGAATCACTTGCAAAGGTTTATGTAAACAATGCAAAGCATTGATAAATATTGTAATTTCCTGGCCTGTCGATAAAATAGTCAGGAGTCATGGGCCATGCCAGACACACTCTCGTGCTATCTAGGGTCAAGATAGAAACTCATCTAGGTGGCCCGGCTGACGTCTACCTGCTTAAAGTGGTTCCTCATCAAATCGCCTACACAGGTTACAAAGGGATAGGGATTCTTCAGGCAAAAGCCGAAATCAACAAATCTATAGTTTTGATGTCTCAGTATGACAACGATGGGGTGACCTCCACTCATCTCTTATTGAGCACAATTGATGGCTTGGCTGCTCCATTGACACAGAGTGCAATCTCACAGGGAATCCTATACCCGTTGGGGTATGACACATTCTTAGATTCCAAGCACTGGTATATGATTGATACCTCCTTTTATTGACCTGATAAATAGTAATTAAATCTATTAAAAACATTTTGGTTTTTTTTTGGATCCTCCGGCTGTCACCTCCATAATTGGCGCAGTCGGTAGGATACTCTATTAAAGTTAAATAAGAGACGAAGATTGTTGTATAGAAAGTATTTTATATTTTTGACATAAACAAGTAACAACGTATCCATAGCAACCACCATTTATTCAACCATAGAGGTTTCCCCTTAACATTCCCTCTTCTTTATCAAGCCAAAGTCTTTACAAAGTTTTACCAATCTTGGTTTGTATAAAGGCTTCGTAAAGATATCAGCAAGCTGTTTTGCTGTCGGTACTTGCTCAATGGTAAGTTCTTTTTCATTTACACATTGTCTTACATAGAAGGACTTCAGTTTTATGTGTTTGGTCTTGCGATGATATTCATACGGAGGTTTGTAAGCCAGTTTAATCGTAGACTCATTATCAATCCGCAAGATAGGCGTATTAATCTTGATTTTTAAGTCTTCGAACAAGCGCTTTAGCCAAACAATTTCACGACTAGCTTCACTGGCAGCTGTTATCTCGGCTTCTGTGGATGACAATGCAACAATGGTTTGCTTTGAACTGCGCCATGATATTGCCGATCCTGCGTACAGGCACAGCATTCCGCTTGTGGAGCATCCACTCGCATCATCACCTCCGTGATCGGCGTCACTGTAACATATCAAACGTCGTTCACCTTTCTTGTACACAAGACCTGTATCAATTGTTCCTCTCAAGTACCGAAAAATCCTCTTGATCTGTTGTATATTGTACTTAGTGGGTTTGTCTAAGTTTCGAGACATTACCCCTACTGCATACGCAAGGTCAGGCCTTGTTCCGACCATCAAATAGGCTAGGGATCCAACGGCTTGTCGGTATGGAAAGTCAATTTGTCCAGGATCCTCATCCTCTATTCCTTTTTCAGGTTTTACTATCGGAGTACCGACTGCTTTACAATCGCTCATGCCGTACTTTTCAAGCAGTTTTCGAGTGTATGCGGCTTGGTGAACCTTGATACAATCGTTGTGTTGTTCTATTTCCAGGCCAAGAAAATAGGATGGTGTTTTTGTCGTTATTTTGAAACGCCTTTTTAACTCATTTTCAATGAAATCGTCAGCTTCTTTTTCATCTGTCGCGGCTAGCAGACCGTCATCTACATAAAGTCCGAGCAATATTTTCTTTCGTCCACGTTCTCTTACATAAAGACAGGGATCTGCTCCGCTTTGTATAAAATCTGATTCTATGAGGAAATCGTGCATGCATTTATTCCAGCATTTTGGGGCCTGTTTCAACCCGTATAAACTTCTTTTCAGTTTGCATACACGGCCTGTCCCATCATCGTATCCTTCCGGTTGTCGCATAAAAATTTCTTCTTTGACTGTACCATAAAGAAAGGCTGTAGCGACATCAAATTGTCTGAACGCTAATCCTTCGTTTGCAGCAATGCTTAGCAAAATTCTAATTGTGCTCATTTTTGCAACAGGACTAAATGTCAGGTCGTAGTCCACTCCTTTCTTTTGTGAATAGCCAATAGCAAACAATCGTGCTTTGTATTTATCGACCGCACCATCAGGGTTTCTTTTAATTTTAAATATCCATTTGCATCGAAGTGCTTTTCTATTTTTAGGTAAAGTCGTGAGTTCCCACGTCTGATTTTCTTGAAGAGATTGAACTTCTTTATTCATCGCTTCGATCCACTGACTTTTATCAGAACTTTGCAATACTTCGCTGTAAGAAGACGGTTCAGAAATCGTTATAACCTCGTTGATGAATTCCTCAAAACCATATCTCTGAGGAGGTTTGACTTGGCTACGATCACGAAGTTGTCGCTGGTTCTCTACTTCAGCAGGCATTCCTTCGTCTTGTCGCACCATAACGTCAGGATCTGTATTATTTCCCGTCGATTCTTCTTATTCAAATGACTCATAATTCAAGTCTTCAACGCTATCGTTTGCTTCTGGATCTAATTGCGAGTTAAGTTCCTCTTCTACAGGTTGGAGTTGACTTTGTTCTTGCACATGTTGTGGGTTACTTTCAATTAGAATAGGGTGAGAGCTGGTAGAAGGTAATGGTATCTCATAGGTGTTCATTTTTGGTTGAGGTGTCTCTGAAGTAATTTCCGTCTTATTTTCGTATTTCAAAAATACCTCATCAAAAACTACGTCTCGAGATCTAATTAATTAAGTTTTCTACAAAGATGCGATATCCATCGTCACCATCATATCCGATAAGAATTCCCTTTTCCGCTTTTCTATCCAGCTTCTTCCTTTTCTTCTGTTTCGGGACATGCACGTAACAACGACTGCCAATGATCTTCAGATGGTCTATTTTTGGTTTCTTGCCATACCAAAGTTCATGCGGTGACTTGCCTTCTATGGGCGTCGGTCCCGTTCTGTTCAGTATATAGACTGAGGCTTTGGCTATTTCAGCCCATAAACCTTCTGGTATTTTGTCATGAGCGTGCATCAGTGCCCTTGTCATCTCCACAACTGTCCGATTTTCTCGTTCTATACAGCCATTTTGCTCTGGCGTGTATGGCATTATGAACCTTTGTTTTATGCCAAGTTGTCTCAAAGTATTGCCCACTAGCTCGTTATCAAATTCTCCTCCATTATCGCTGAGCAGTTCTTGTACCACATGTCCGGAAGTTTTAGCTTCTGCAAGAAAGTCTTTCAAGCGTGCGTGAACTTCAGACTTGTGTCTCAGAAAAAAAATGCATCGATATTTCGAGTAAGTATCCTTGAACAAAACGTAGTATTGGCACTTTGTGATCGAGTTAGGAAACGGCCCGCAGACGTCTGTACTTATTTGCTCTCCTGGTTTGGTAGCTTTTGGCCTTTCTCCAATCTTATGCCTGTGGCTCTTGCCGAAGACGCAGCCTTCACAGATATCTGTAGAACTTGATTGTAGTTTCACTCCAAGTTCTCTTTGTATCAGTTTTGCTACGTGCCTCTTATTCTGATGTCCTAGGCGTTCATGGTAGAGCTGAAGATTATGTGGTGTCGTTAGTTGGTTTATCACAAGTTTGGGCATTTGTACTTTGACTTTGAGTTTGTATAGACCGCCACACTTGTCACGATTCCCGACTAAAATGACGTTGCCATCATTCTTCACACAGCAGGTCTGAGAAGTCGATTCAAATATGCTATTCTTTAGTGTGTCTTGTGCGGCAAGTACGGAAAACAGATTTCTTTGGATGCTAGGCACGTACAACACGTTTTTTAACAGTATCAACTTTTTGGTGGCCATTTACTTTGGCTTCTAGCTGTACAGAGCCTTTTCCCACTACTTCTATTAGTTCTCCATTAGCTGTCATAACTTTATTGGAGTCACTAAAGTTCTCGAATACTTGGAATACATCTCTTCTGTAAGTAACGTGACTCGTTGAGCCATTATCAACATACGAGTCTCTGTCATCCGCTATCCATTTCTTACATGCTTTTACTTTGTGAAATCCTTCTCCACAGTTTTTTTACACTTCTCTACCAAGTTAATTAATTCAGGAATGTATAAGGAATCATTTACAACCAAATTTAAAGTGTGTGCAAAACAAGGCATGCTACGTACTCCTAATAGTCTAGCCATTTTTACTACGTTGGCTCCATTGTCTGTTGTGATGCCCAGAACTTTATCACGGATTTCCCACTCCGTTAATTTTTAGATGATCTGCAGTGTGCGACTCTGTCAAAGGTGTGGTAGTTAGTACACAACTTTTAAGGCTGTTTGCAAAGAAAAAGTGCATAGTGATCGTGATGTACGAGTCCATGGAACGACTTGTCCAAATATCTGTGGTCAGTGACAAGTTATCAACTTCAGATAATTTTTTTTTAGCTTTGTCTTCGCTTCATGAAATATTTTCGGCATTAATTTATAACGTATTTTTCTTTATCTGGTATCCTGTAGTTTGGATTAATATTATGAACAAAGTTCTTAAACCCTTTATCATCAACCATAGAAAAAGGTTGAAAGTCTGTAGCTAACATCAAAGTTAGAGCTTCGTCCACTTCTTTAAAATTTGAACTCGGGAGACTGCTCCATAGTAGATATACTATCATTTGTGTCAGATGACATTTCATTTCTTTTTAAATGTGATAACATATTTGAAGTTCCACCACCAGTGGATAGCAAGGTATTGCATAATTTACATTTTACTTTTTTGCCGTCTTCATCTACTTTTTCAAAGTGGCCTTTTGTTTTAGATTGAACTTTCGGCATTCTGAAATATATAAACAACAATAACTTGAATAGTACAACAATATTTTTAAATATCAATATTGATTACCTACTTTTTTATAAGTACTGTTAGCAAATGTTGAGTACCTACAACAAAAGTTAAAAAATAAAATACAGAAAGGTTGGTACGGTAAGGTACTTACGTGAAAGCTGATGTTCTTTTTTTATTAATAAATTTTTGTTTTTCACTTTGAATGAGTACCTATCTCAAAATATTTAATTACGGTGACGCTCACACGACGCTAATTATATTAATTATTTATTGATTAACAACCGCGATCTGTGCAACGAAGTCCTACAATCCAAATGTAATTTTGAACGAGTGATGGGGTATGGCACACAAATAAAATCTTTCGGGAAATTCCCTTTGCCAAGGACAAAAAAGTATTTTTGATTATGACTCTTTGAGTGCATTTACACATGCTTGGTTCGCCTCGTGTTCGCCATTGCCTTCTCATTTTTACATATGCGTCTATCTCATTTCAACTCGTGATTTGCCTAGAGTTCGTTCGTGAATACGCGAATGTGTAAATGCGCAGTCAGACTATAGTATTAATCGGAGCGTCTGTAATTAATAATATCTATGAAAGGGGAATCCCCAAATCTATGCGTACTATGTATGTCTCACTCGGACTAATTGGGTATATTTTTCAGTTAGTCGTTGAATGATCATACGTTCGTCCGTTATTCATTAATACTTATATTACATTAATCAGTTAATAACAATTTTTCTATCTTTTAAAATGGAAACTCAAGGTAAGCTAATTTTGTTCATCATTTTGTTTTGTAGTTAAATGTATGCAAGGTACAATGTACGCTTTATTTATTTCATGTATTTTTTTTTTCAAGATCTATTTGAAGAATATGCGCAAAGGATGACATTTTCTGACAAAGAACCAGAAGGTGATTGTGCTAGAAATATAATGATCAATGAAACAGAAACGCAAACAGAAAATTATAAAAATAACCATGATCATTGCAACAAATTATTTGGTCTGTTAGTTGCTAGTGAAATGAATCACGTAAACGGACCAGACCGCTTTGAATTAATGACCGAAATAATTAATCTCATTCAAAATAAACAAGTTGGTAAAATTAGTGATGAATGTTAAATAATAATAAAAAGTGAATGTTGAATCTGTCTTTTATTGTGTCTATGTAATGTTTATTACATAAAAAAAATAAGATGTGACAATTACCGGAGATCAATTTCAATCGAGTACTTTTGCCGCTAAAGCACCGGTTATTCTCCGGTAGTCACTGCTCCGGTGCAAACCTCTACTCGCATTCTTTCTTTCGTTTGTGCTTGCGCCGATGTGTACTGTGCGATTATTTTCCTTGATACCTCTGACAACCTTGCATTCCCCTGGATTCCCGATACCTCGCCCTTACGTTTACCTTCGCCTGTGTTACCCGGACCCTGATTTTTGCATCTTGATTTGGTTTTGTGTCGCGCCTGGCGCTTTGTGTTCTGAACTGTTCAGCAATATTAAAATGGACTCTCAAAGACTACCGACGTCGGCGTCGCAGCGTATATTTTGGATTAATTGCAACATATGCATTAATAGCTGTAACGCGTTTTGTTTAAGTATTGGATGGGTATGACTAAAAATAACTTCATATCTCTATTAAGAGATTTACCTCGACTTTTAAATATACATAAGAGGTATTTTGGGTTTGGCCAGCATACTTATGAAGATGCGCACAGGAGACTCCGATGACAGATTGTCAACATTATTAGAAGTGCCACGAACAACCCTAGAAAGGTTGATGACTAAAGCGAGAAAAATAATGCTTCGTGATTTTGTACCCAGAACCTGGGTGTAAACCACAAAACCAGAGCAGAAATAATATCGAATAATTTATCTGTCCCTAATGGTATATACAATACAAATACTTCGAACATTATCATAATGTGTGATGAAACATACATTTTTTTGAACAAAAGTTCCAATTTCTTATTTCAAGAAGACACGTACTCATTACACAAATATCGAATCTTACTTAAACCTTTTTTATTAGTATGTTGTAATGGCTATATTTTAGATTGTTTGGGACCTTTCAAGGCTAACACATCAGATGCAGAGATAATGAATACTCTCTTCCGTAGTGAAAATTCCCCTCATAGACAGTATTTTCAAGATAATGATATTTTTATTTTAGACAGGGGATTTCGAGACAGTGTCAACCTATTAGAATTATAGGCCATATATGCCAGAATCATTACTTGAAGGCGAACACCAATTAACCACCTCCAAAGCAAATAGAAGCAGGTGTGTCACTATTTGCAGGTGGGTGGTGGAAGTCGTAAATGGGTACTTTAAGAGGGACTACAGACTATTTCGTTTTGATTATTTTAACAAACCGGTCCCACACACGATATTCTACTTCAAAGTAGCAGCTGCATTAATTAACAAGTTTGGTGTTCGCCTTCGTGATAGGGTTGATGCTGATCAGATTTTAAATGTCCTTAGAGAAAGGATGTCCTTAGAAAATAACTTGTCAAGATTAGTTTACGAGTTAAACTTTAATAGAAGGACATCCTCATTTATAAGTATGACTGTGAATGCAGATATGAATTTCCCCCGTCTAGAGTATAATGAACTGATATTATTTGCCTTGGGAACGTACCAAATATGACTTGCAAGATCATATTATGGTGAGCATATACGTTCCTATGGTGAATATGTTATTGAAATCAGTCGAGAAGGTCTAAATGTGTCAGAACATAATTTAAGAGGTAGTGGTGATAATTCATTAGTGAGGGGAAAAATAAGATCAAGGCATGTTGGTCGACGTGTTTATTATGTATACATTTTAATAGAAAATAATGTAAACGGAAGAGAAGGTATTGTAGAATACTGCTGCAGCTGTTTGGTGGGGCGACGCACAATTGGCTGTTGCGCCCATGTAATGTCCATTGTATGGTATTTAGGGTGGGCAAGACACCAAAATAATATTGCTCCACCAGCAGCATTTTTAGATGATGTGGTAGTGAGGGATGATTTCGAATAAACATTATTATAAGTCAATAGTTGTTTTATTTTTATCTCCTATTAAGTTCCTAACAAATAACAGTTTGTCTTTTTTGATTACAACCTCTAGTTAGGACCAGTAATTTATACACAATCAAGCAGGTGAAGACAAGATACTCCGGAAGCTGAATTGTACCGCGCTTGGTGAGTCCCCTGCCCTCTCCATATACCTAAGGTCCACATCATTTTTTTTTTCTGAACCACAAAATCGCAAACCGCCCCGCTATTCGCTATACAGTCCACTTATATTCCCGCCATCCCACAAGATATCAAACCAATTACCGTCAAGGTCTTTGTTGGCTTATTAAAGAAAAAGTGGTATTGTTCACTATTTACGTTAATTTATTATAAACATGCACAATCACTTTGGATGTCACAGAGCAGAGAGAGCATAGAGTAAAACGCCAAAGATGAGAAAGTATAGGAGGCGCGTAATTCAAAATACAATATTCAACACCCTGTCTGAATTAAAGCCTCATTTAACAAGTAACATTTAAAACTGACTCAAGTTGTTAAATCAAAATTAACAAAAAAAAAATTGAGCCTGAATCATTGAAGTGAATTAAGTGGCAACATTCCAAGTTTAGATAACACAAATTTATTCTTTGACAATGCTTTTGTAAATACATCTGCAAACTGATGATCACTACTAACAAACTTAAGTATAATAATTTTTTGACGATATTTTTCTTTAATAAAGTGATATTTGATCTCAATATGTTTACATCTCTTATGAAAATTTATGTTTTTAATAATACTAATAGCACTCTGGTTATCCAAATGAAGACACATTGAGTCCTGTTTATATTCATTAATGTCACTTAAAAATTGTTTGATCCACATTGTTTCTTTAGTGGCGGCGCAAGCGGCCATAAATTCGGCCTCCGTAGTCGATAGTGCCCCCGTTTGTTGTCTTTGGCTGGACCAGGTCACAGCCGCCTCATTCTTAAGGAAAACATAGCCAGTAACTGAGCGGCGCGTATCCAGATCGTTTGCATAGTCTGCGTCACTATAACCTGTGACTTTAGAGGTTTGTGGAGTTTGTGTGTAGCACAGTCCATAATCTTTTGTATCCTTCAAGTATTTGAAGATTCTTTTTATTGCATTCCAATGCTCTTGTTTGTAACAATTGAGAAAACGACTTACCAGACTGACAGCAAACATTATATCCGGTCGACTCACAATGGCCAGGTGCATCAGAGACCCTACTGCTTCTCTGTATGGTATGGTTTTATCAGGCTCTCCATCTTCTTTATGCAGCTTGATGTGAGGATCGACTGGAACACTGTTTGAATTAGCATTATTCATGTTTAATTTGATTAACATTTGTTCTATGTATTTAGTCTGATGTATGAATATACATTTACTAAACTGTTCAATTTGCATACCCACAAAGTTTCTAGGTTTATTCAATACTTTAATTTCAAAATTGTTCTTCAACTCATTAGTTATTTCATTTAAAGCCGATTCATCTTTTGAGAATAATAAACCATCGTCAACATATAAACATAGATAGCATTTCTTTCCATTTACTACACCAACATACACACATTGGTCGGCATTATTGTTAACAAATCCATATTTCTTAAGTACCTACAGAGTCAAATTTGCTATTCCAACACCGTGGAGCTAGTTTTAGTCCATATAAATATTTGTTAAGTTTACATACTATATTTTCTTCATGGAGCAAGCCCTCTGGTGGTGACATGAATATAGTCTCTTCAAGTTCTCCATACAAGAATGCTGTCTTCACATCTAGTTGAATGATTTTAAGATTTTCTTGTACTGCTACAGAAAGTAATAGACGTATTGAGTCATACCTGACTGTTGGAGCATAAGTTTCATGATAATCAATTCCCTTGGACTGTGCGTAACCCTTTGCACACAACCTTGATTTAAACCTCTGGCCTGCTGGTTCCTCTTTTATTCGGAATACCCATTTGCAATCTATTATTTTAGCATTCAAAGGTTTCTTGACCAATGTCCAGGTATTATTTTTCTGATGAGCCTCTAATTCCTCATCAATGGATTTTATCCATTTATCTTGGTTGACTGAGTTCACAGCTTCTTTGTATGTTATTGGAACATCTGGCAAGATGTCTTCAAGTTGACACAGGTATGTATTTTCTTCTTGATCATCTAGTTTTACTGTATTATTTTTGTTCTTTCTAGGTCTCAATGTTATGTTGCTAACTGGCGGAGAATCAAGACTGATGTCAGGTGTATACTCAGTTTCTAAAGATGATTCACTTTCACATAGAGTTTCATATGAACTTGTGGAAATTGAATCTTGATAGGTTTCATTTTTCATTTTCATTTTTCATTTTTTTTTTCATTTTCAGCTATTGTTTTCTTCACCAACATCAACTTTAGCCGCAGGATTGATCTCCGACAGTTGTACAGGAACATATTTTCTTTTGACAGTTGATTCCAGAAATGCAGCATCCCTGCTTTTTATCACTTTTCTGGAGTTAGGAATTATGAATCTATAGCCTTTACTGTGATCACATTATCCTATAAAGATTTTTGGGATTTCGGGTCCCATTTCTTACGCTTCTCTTGAGGTAGGTGTACCATCGCTTCACAGCCAAATACACGTAAGTGTTTCACATTTGGTTTCTGTCCGGACCACAATTCCTCAGGTGTTTTAAAAGATAGGGACTTCGTTGGAGAACGATTTATTACATAAGCAGCGGTGTGTACTGCATCGGCCTAAAATTGCTTTGATAAATTGGCATTTAGTAGCATACACTTTGCTCTTTCAATTAGACTTCTGTTCATGCGTTCGGCAGTCCCGTTTTGTAAAGGTGTATAAGGAGTGGTCGTCTGGTGTATGATACCAGCACCTTTCAAATAATCTGAGAAATTCTTGTTGACGTATTCTAGGCCATTATCTGTTCGAAGAATTTTTATACGAGTATCAAGTTGATTTTCTACTTCTTGCTTAAATTCTTTAAATTTTTCCAGGGCCTCTGACTTATGACGAAGGAAATATACATAAATCTTCTTTGAAAAATCGTCAAGAAACGTGAGAAAGTATTTGGCACCTCCTATAGTTTGGGTTTCCATAGGCCCACATATATCAGAGTGGATCAATTGGAGCAGACTGTTCGCTCTGTTTCTTTCACATTTAAAAGGGAGCCGTGTCTGCTTGCCTTCTTTACAGGTTATACATGTCAGATTTTCTGTTTTTGCTGAGAAAATTACATGCTGAGTGTTTTCAGGCATTTTCTTTAAACTGTTGAAATTTAGGTGTCCCATTCTTTGGTGCCACAGGAAGATGTCTTGTTCTTCAACATCAGACATGCATGCATAGCCATATTAAGCCGGTACATGTTGTTGATTAAACTAGCTGTTGCTACTATCTGACTTTTGTTGTTCATAATAACACAGCCTTTTTTGTCAAAACTTACTTGGCCACCACTGTGAATAATCTGACTCACAGATAGTAAATTAGTTGCAAGTTCAGGAACACATAAAACATTAGTAAACAGTATGCTGTTTTCTTGATTTTTATCATTATAAGTATTTAAGCTCACTTGCCCCGAGCATTCTACTAGTAATACTTTGTTGTCTGCTGTTCTTATATTCTTTATGGAAGCAGTAGACTTATTCTGAAGCAAATTCTTGTGTCTGGTCATATGCGAGGATGCACCGGAGTCCACATACCAGGCTTCATCATGTGTTGATGAAGCTATAAATACAGCAGCATAAGAAGAATTACTTGGTTTTTGTTGTGTGCCTTTAGCTTTAGATTTGCAGTCCGGACTTTTGTGACCATATTTATTACAGGTATAGCATCGTGGTCCTTTTGATTGCTTCTTAAATTTTTTCTGAAACTTTTTGTTGACTGCAAATGCTGCAGAATTATTTTCTGGTTGTCTTACATCTTGTAATAACTTTGCTTTTATAGAATCTGAAGTAATTTTCATCCCTGAGCTTTCTATAGCTATTATCATAGGTTGATATGATTCAGGCAGACCAGAGAGCAGCAACGTGCCCAACCACTCATCGTTAACTTTGAATCCTATGTTTCTAAGCTTGTGAGCAGTATTTATTATTTTACTAACATATTCTTCTACATTTAGACATCCACTGAGTGATGTATTACAGAGGGCACGCAGTAACCCAACTCTGCGTGTCAGCCCAGAGTCGTCGAAAGCTGACGACAACTTGTTCCATACTTCTTTGGCAGTTCGGGCTTCTTGAATGTGAACATAATTTATCGGATCAATTGAGAGTATTATAAAGTCAAAGTCAAAGTCAAAGATTTTTATTCAAATAGACTTATAGATAAGTACTTTCGAATAGTCCAACATTTTTTTTCCCTACCAGCCATTCAGGACATCTTTTAACTGATAAGAAGAACGGCCGCAAGAAACTTATCAGCCTTAGCAGAAACAACAACATTTACAATGGAACATGTTGTTGCCAAACACAAATCTACAATCTTGAAATATATTTAATAAAAGAAGAAAATTTTCTCATACTCATATTAGAATATTTTCCTCTTACACTATTTACAATAGTATGTTTAATGTTGGTATCACATCCATGCATTTTGGTCTTTTAAATAGTCATCTACCTTGTAATAACCTTTGCTTAAGAGCGTTTTTTTAACATATATTTTAAATTTATGCAAAGGCAGCTCAATAACTTGTTGTGGAACTTTATTAAAAAAGGCTATGCCTTTCCCCAAAAACGAGCGTCTACATTTTTCAAGCCGAAATTTTGGAACGGCAAGCTTATTCTTGTTTCTAGTATTAAAATTATGAACATCACTATGCTTTATAAATAAATCAAATTATCTTTGTTTTTGCCTTAGTGTCACGTTTCGCATCTTCAATTTTTTCAGTCTCACATTCGATGCAGTCCCACAGTTCCTCATGCTGTAAATAGGTTTGCATTGCAAATCGCCATGTCGCGTAGTTTTCACGCCCGGATAGCTTTTCGATTAATGCCATTTGATTATTTACGGCCATTTTATAATAATTCACTGAGTTTAGATACGTAAATGTACTTTGCAAAAAGTCCAATTGAAAAACCGGCAACCGCGTTTTTGCTTAGAGGTTATGTTCACACCAATGTTCTTTTATCACTGTTTTTACGGTAAGTTTTAGCAATACTTTTATTTCTGAGCTTTTCTGGGCCCATAACCTGTTGGCTTATTAAAGAAAAACTGGTATTGTTCACTATTTACTTTAATTTATTATAAACATGCACAATCACTTTGGATGTCACAGAGCAGAGAGAGCATAGAGTAAAACGCCAAAGATCAGAAAGTATAGGAGGCGCGTAATTCAAAATACAATATTCAACAGTCTTCCATACATAGGTACATTAAGAGAACCGGTGCCAAAATATGAATTAAAAATTTGATTGGATAGCAAATCATTAAATTACAAGGAAAATAAAACCAGTTTACTTACATAGGTACCTACATACTAAGCTCAAGTGACGTCAACAGTGACAGTGGCATATCTGTCATATTAATCAAACTAACCTCAAATAATTATTTTATAATTACGTCTCTTCGTAACTGCCAAATTAAAATTTAATAAATACCAGTGTTCTACGGTCATAGAACTATCCAAATATAATTTTATCATCAATATTCATCCACTCTAAAAAAGTCCATTTGACAGGTCAGCGCTTGTATGGAAAGTGGTCATTGTTCTTTGCAACAGTGAAAGATAATATAATTATAGACATAACACATAGGATACTTTTTTTATTTCGATATTAGCACGGGGCACGGGAATCACGTGAGTGAAACAGCGGCCGGCTGCTAGTTGACTATAAAGATCGTAGTACGGTCAATAGCAGGTACGGGTTTATATATCTACAAACGACTTTGAACTCTAAGACGTATGTAGTTAAGTTCAGATTTGTCCTATATTATTCATATTATATAGGTAAAGAAAGGCACAGGCCAATCGATTGCGGGCCCGCTATTGGATGCGGCCCGCGCGTGAGGCTGCGGCTCGCGTGAGGCTGTGGCCCCAACAGTGTGTGCACCCTGCTCGGAAACAGCCAGCGGCAGCGCACGGTGGCCGCGCCCACCCATCGTGAGGCTCCTATTTCACTTTACCATTTTTATAACAGTGTCCCGAGAATAAGAAATAAATGAGATTTTAAACTATATCGACACTGAAAAAAATCTATATAATGCGAAACAAAATCAAAATACCGCATTAAATAATGGAATTTTAATCATTCACCAAAGCTCTTCGCAGCTTAAAATATACGTCGGCAATGTCGGTAAGTTATTTAAATTTTTTTGTTTTATTTTTTGCGATTCTGATTTATTTTGTTTTCGTATTTAAATAAATTGAATGCAATAGGTACTTATACTTACCTATTCAACATGTGGTTTTATACCTATTATTAAAGTGTTCTTAGGCATTGTATTTAAATTGAAAGATGTCGAAAGCTGATTGTTAAAAAAACTTTGTTTATGGTAAATTTTAAATAGAAAAATATTGGAAAAAATTTACTCGGCCACAAGTGAATTCTCAGACGGGAATCGAACCCGCGACCTTTGGAAATCCGGTCCAATGCTCTAACCGCTGAGCTACCGAGATTTGCGAACCACCGTCGAAATTCTCCAATACTTTTATATTTTAAATACGCTGTAGGCCAGCGTTGTCACATCAATGCTAGGAATATCCTTGCATTCGAAAGAAACATCTTTTCAGGTGTTTAACGATCGATTAAGATGCAACTGCCAATAATTTATGATTTTGTAATT
This sequence comes from Chrysoteuchia culmella, assembly GCA_910589605.1. Classification (NCBI taxonomy): domain Eukaryota; kingdom Metazoa; phylum Arthropoda; class Insecta; order Lepidoptera; family Crambidae; genus Chrysoteuchia; species Chrysoteuchia culmella. The sequence continues at coordinate 3,994,691 of OU342663.1, forward strand.
TTTGCATTTTTCAATGCTATTTTTATACTTATGGTAAATTTTAAATAGAAAAATATTGGAAAAAATTAACTCGGCCATAAGTGAATTCTCAGACGGGAATCGAACCCGCGACCTTTGGAAATCCGGTCCAATGCTCTAACCGCTGAGCTACCGAGATTTGCGTACCACTTTTACTTACCAACGCTTAGTATCTTCTTTTCTAAAAACCTATTTAAATACTTCTTATAAAGACAATTAATTTTTACTTCAGCTATCGTATGTTTTTGTTACTAACGCAGTTCACTTGAGGCCAATTTTAGTATCTATCCATAGTAAAAATTTAAACCTATCCTGGTTACGTTATTCGCTATTATTTATAAGAATGAGGTGAGATTAAGAATTTGTTAATGGTTGCTTACAGATTAAATATGCCTACAAAATAACAGAGGAGCACACTTAGAGCGACCACCTATACCGAAATTGACTTACAAGAAGCTGTGGAAAAAGTTAGATATAAAGAACTTTCAAACTATGTCGCGTCTAAAATGTATGGGATACCGACATCTACTCTCAACGATCGTGTGTTGGCAAAAACGGGTATTAAAAGCCAAACACTGGGAAGAGCCCCAGCCAGTAGCGGCGTTAGGGGGGGGAGAGCATGGGCGACGGCCCCAGGGCGCCGGACATAAAAGGGCGCTCAGGGTGCCCCTAAATAGGTACTGTGAAGATTTTATATCTTTCCGCACTACAAGTAGGCGTGTACACCGCCGTTGCTGGCTGGTTTTGTTTATGAATATAAAATGTTTTTATAAAAAAAAAAATGAAAACCGACTTTAAAACACTAAAAAGCAAAAAATAAACCTTTTGGAGTCGGTGCAAGCCAAGGCAAGAAAAATAAAATAGTAGGACCGCAAAGTAGAATGCTTTGGCTGGCACCGACTCCAAAAGGTAAATTTTTTGCTTTTTAGTGTTTTGACGTCGGTTTTCATTTATTTTATAAAATGTTTATTTCACAGTTTTTAAAGGAAGATAATACGAGTATCATGTCATCCAAGTAACAAATATGAAATGAAATATATAAAAATGCTCAAAACATAAAAAGTACTGGGTCAAACTAAACCAAATTTTTATGGGACCAATTGGCAACTATTCTGCATCGAACAAAAAAAGAATCACGGAAATCGGTTCAAAAATCTCGGCGTAATCGGTGTACATACATACATAAAAAAAAATTTATACCAACCGAATTGAGAACCTCCTCCTTTTTTGAAGTCGGTTAAAAATTAAAAAAAGAGGCCCGTCGTGCGTATATAGGGACGGTCACCTTGTCAGATAAAATTTTAATAAGAACAGTATCAGGATCAAGATCGTTTCAATTATTAAAGTATCGCTCACGCGTTACACTACCTTTTAAAAGTTGGTAGTGTCCATCTCACGAAAGAAGTTCTACGGGATATTACTGGACGGGGGGATGGGGGGAGGAGGTAAAATCTCGCCCAAGGGCGGTTGTAGTAAAACCGGCACTGGCCCCAGCTATTCCTCGAGATCAGGAAACTAAGTTGGCTGAATATCTGCGCACGCTTACAAAATGGGGCTGGGGTTTAACAAAAGAGAAAGTATTAGATTTAGTGGCAGCTGTTGTACTAAGAAACCATTAAAAAACACCGTTCAAAGATGACAGGCCAGGCACCAAGTAGTTCGTGTTTTTTAGAGAACGACATAAATTATCAGTGAAGAAACCGCAAGCAATAAAGGCCGTACGAAAACGAATGACGGATCCATTTTTCATTGACGAATACTTTACTCTCTTGAAAGAAGTCCTCACAAAGTACAATATTAATGATCAGCGAAAAATATGGAATCTAGATGAAACCTCAGTCTCTTTAGATCCAAGTAGGACAAAATTTGTTGGTGCCATTGGTCAACTATGTACAAGAATGACTGCTGGTACAGGTAAAGAAAAGAAACATATAAAAGCAAAAAAAGCAATATCCACTTTTTTTCAAAATCAATGTTTTACTCGCGCCAAATTGATTGTCAAATTGGTAACAAAGTACAAATACACTTTCGGTGCAAAAGCAGCGATATGCCATACTAAATAGCTCCTAAACATCACTATCTGTAGCAAACACAGCAAAATCCGCATTTGTGAAGTACAAAAGTAGCAATATCCGAATCAACCAATCACAGCGCGTCAATCAGTTCAAAATTAGTTTGGCGATTATTCGTTTGGTAGTCAGTAAGCGGTGCCTGTTTTTAATAGCTTTTTATTGATATTTCGAAGTTTTCATGCATTTAGAGTGAAAAGTGAAGAAATGGACTGTTCCCCTACACCGGTGGATAATAGTTCGGCTCGAAAGCGTGTTGCTCGACCCGAAAAATGGAAGCGAAATGTGGCCAAAGTACAGAGGTTTGTACCTACCATTGTGGTTTAATCACACAACTTTTATACTTTTAATTTGTTTGGTTATTTGATGTGTTTTATTTAAACTATTCTAGCGAACTTTTATTTAATGCAGTATAATTACACTTCGAACTGTTAAATTGTGCAATTACACTTGATTTGAAATCGAGCAATGTTTGTTTAGTACCTACTTAGCTCAAGTACCAAGTACAAATCGGGTATAAATGTTTAATTTTATTGTTTTTTTTTATATTATGCATGCACTAAAATGTATGTAATATGCATTCACATTTAAAAATACCCTCACGTCAATAATTATATTGATTTTGTTTTAAATATTTCACCGAAAACGTTACCTGTGCGTCCGTTATACAAACATAAAAAAAACTTTTAACTGCAAATCGCTCACTATGATAGATGTTAAGGCATTTTTTGACGCTTTTTATAAATTTAAAGATAAAAGCAAACAAGATGGTTTTTTACTGAAGCATTGCTCAATAAAGTCGGTTCAGCGGCATCGCCCAACTACTAGTAAATACAAGCCTAAGACTTCACAGACGAGTTACTTTGTGTACAGTATTTCACTGAAAAAGCGGTTGCCTGTTTGCCAAAACTTTTTTTTAAAGGTACTACAAATAAAAAAGTACAGGATACAAACTATTATGAAACAATATTATCAAAAAGGTACCTTGCTTAAAGAGAACAGGGGTGGTGACCACGTATCCCAAAAAAATAAAAATAAGAAGATTGGAGTGATGAATTTTATTGAAAAATTGCATTGCGAGGAACCACATTACTGCCGCGGAAACACTTAACGCTAGCGTTAAGTATTAATAAATTATGGCGGATGTATAATGAAGAAGCTGAAAACGAGGTAAAAGTTAAATCGTCTTATTTCCGCAATGTATTTAGGAAAAATTATAATTTGGGATTTGGTACACCAAGGACTGACGTATGCTCGCAATGCCTCCAATTTGCTGAAAAATTGAAAACTGTGACAGATACTAGCATTCGAAATAATTTGATTATAGGACACAGAGTTCACAAACTAAAAGCGAGAGCATTTTTTGGCTTTGTTAAGGAAGAGGCACCAAACATGCTTACACTATCATTCGATTGTGAAAAAAATTTGTGGTTGCCTAAAACCCCTGACCAGTCGGCATATTATTCACGACAAATTAATCTTTTTAATTTCACAATCGTGCAGGGATCATCAAAAAGTAAGTTGGAACCGTCTAATGTATTTGCCTATTGTTGTGCTGAAAATAAATTCCCCAAGGCCTCAAATGAAATAGCATCGGCAGTTTACCATAGGTTACAAAATACGGATTTAACTGGAATCAAGATAGTACGTCTAATTGCTGATGGTTGCGCCGGGCAAAATAAAAACACCACAGTTTTGGGAATGTGTGCAAAGTGGTTGAGTGATGCGCCTCCTGGTGTTACAACTTTGGAGATTATATTCCCAATTGTAGGACATTCATTCATTCCCCCTGACAGAGTGTTTGCACAGATAGAAAAACAAATACGAAAGAAAGAAATTATAGCTAACTCTGACGAGTATTACGAGATAATTAAAAATTTTGCGACGGTGATACAGTTGGGGAATGATTGTACAGTATTCGATTGGAAAGCTGCAACTGCGGAGGTGATTAAGCCCGTAGGAAGATGGCATTTCAAATTCAAGAGTTGCAAACGATTCATACTTAAACGCTCGAAGACAGCAGGAAATATTTTGATCAAAGGAAATGTCCATTACAAACATGATGACGGTATTTTCAAGAACGTAAATCAAGCGGGATTACTATCAAACAGTATCAACCCAAGAGAAATTCTTGCATCAAACTGTGTAAATGCAGCAAAAGCAACAGATGTTCGCAAATTACTCGCCAATCACTATGGAAACGATTGGGAATCAATTGAGCGTCTAATTTTTTTTATTTCATTAGTATCTGGTACCCATGTAAGTGCTAACAGTGACGGTACCTAACATGAAGTTCATAATGCTTCTGAAATACTGTGTGAGCCAGCAGAATCCTTGGTAGATTTTTATGTTTAATTAATAAATATTAATGTTATGATAATTATGTTTTTATTCCCAATAGTTCTTTTCATCAGTTATTTAAGCTACGCTAATGTGACTAATGTGATAAACGGGTAACCTTCAACTTAGGAACAGTAAAATTTTCGTAAAAATCGGTTTTTTAAGCAGATTTCAACTTAAGTTCAAAAATATCAAATATTTTCATGAAACTTGCACTGTTCCGTAAGTTCAAAAATATCAAATAACAAAAGGATTACGCAATTAAATTTAAAGTTATAATTTTATACCCACATATTTTATACCACACCTGTTTAGAAGCCCACAGAGTAACATACGAATAATCTGCCAGCAATTCCAGCAATCCATCGTTTTTTTAAGAGTGAAAAGATTTAAAGATCCTCTTTAAAGTATTGTAATAAAAATAAATTCATATTGTTGTGATACGCGTGATTACTACTATCAAGAGGTTTGTTCCTAGTATATTCTGCGTTCAAAATGTCGTCTTTTGGGGCAAACGTAGCAATATCCCAAAACGTCAAGTTCAAATGCAGCATTATCCAAAAGTCATGTTCAAAAACAGCAAAATCCAAAGTAATATTTAATTTATGTCATTTGTTGTATAATTATCAATCGCTATTTTGTGAATAATGCGTTTACTACTATCTCTTCAATATCTAACAAGACTGTTACTGTTCAAATTCATTTGTATTTGCATATTAAAAGTTTTTTATAATTTACCAACAATCGAAAAAAGTGGATGTTGCTGATTCTGCTTTTATATGTTTCAAAATATTACTGTTTTAACCACAGTTAACGCAGCAGGTGAGAAAATAAATCCTTTAATTATATATAAGGTAAAACATGTCTACCAGGAATGGATGTTGGAGGATAAAGGGACATATGACTTCGAGCTAGCTTATGCTGCAAGTGAGCGTGGATGGATGGAAACGGATATTTTCTATAATTACATGTCAAATCATGTCATTCCCAATTTAGGCACAGAGAGACCCCAACTGACGGTGTACGACGGCCATGTAATATGTCGACGAAAAAGTAGTAGCTTTGGCAGCAGAAAATGGTTTGATTATATTAAAACTCCCTGCACACACCTCTCACCTTCTCCAGCCCTTGGATATTGCAGTATTCAAATCCTTTAAAAGTGTCTGGGACACACAGCTTGTTACTTGGCAGCGAGAGAATATTGGTGTCAAAGTGCGTAAGCAAGCTTTCGCTCGCATGTTTGCAGAAGCATGGCACAAGACAAAGCCAGAAGTTATAAGAAACGGCTTCAAAAAAGGGAGGATCTCTCCACAGTGGTCGATAGCGAGAGGACCTGTACCACCATACATAGGAGCTCCCACACGCATCAGGGCAAAAAGACAACCGTTGCAGGACATGGAATCCTACAGCTTTACGCAGGCACTGGCACAAGCCTTGCAGCTTAGATCGTGGGTGAAAGGGGACGAAGGCCTTACTAACTTCATCGATGCCATAATAAAGGAGAACACAGATGCCACAGAGGAAGAGTTTGACAGAAGAACATCGCATGTCTACTCTGGTTCCATAACCCATAGGCTTCCATGTCCTACAATGAGCAGAGGAGGCCAGTCGAATTAAACAAGCAATTTTGCCTCGCATATAAGGATCTCCTCAAGCACTGCGTCCGAATATGCCAAGAAGGGAGAGGACTACACTATCTGCTTCCAGTCCGTTTTTTAGAGATATTGCCACACACCTTTAACTTTTATGCTATCTATTATTTATAAACTGATGGAATAATATAACTCATGACGATAATTAACTTTTTTTACAGTTTTAATAGCCTGAACAAAAAACAAAGGGAAATGACGCAAATTGTTACCTAATGGCGCAAAACAAAAGGCCAAGTAAAAAGTAGAGAGTCGGGAGTATAGACTTGCCAGACTGATGACAGGAGGAGGACCTCCACCACCAAGTCCTTCGCAAGAAGATTTGGAATTAATTCAAACTTTGCCAAACGAGTATGTGGTTGATAGCAATGGCTTTGATAGGGATGGCATATTTATAAAAAATATTGAACAGATGTGTATAGATACGTACATCTTATGTTTTGGCGCGCACTGTTCATTGAAATAAAACAACTTTTACGGATATCAATACGCGCTATATTTCCACGAACTAAGTTGTAATTGTCCGGTTTTTTTTAGGTGTTTTAGGGGTTTTTGTGATTTTCCCGACGTTTCGGCACCTTTCCAGCTGCCGTGGTCACGGGATGACGGGAAGATGAAACGTCGGGAAAATCAAAAAACCCCCTAAAAAACCTAAAAAAACCGGACAATTACAACTTAGTTCGTGGAAATATAGCGCGTTTGATATCCGTAAAAGTTGTTTATTTCAAGGTGTGTATAGGTTTGTATTGTATACTCAACCAAACTAACAAGATGATTGGGTGCAATGCAGAAGTGCTTGCACTCGGTATGATAATATATCTTACGTATTTGTTAAGTCCAAACCAGCATCCTGTGGCTTGGTAGCATATTATGATCGATGATTGTTGTTACATATTTAAAAATATTTGCCATTTCAGTCACAGCTATCTGCAACTCAAAAGGTACAACTGCAATTGCAATCGGAAGTGTCTGAAGTACTTATATCAATGATAAATTTTAAATAGAAAATATTGGAAAAATTAACTCGGCGTGAATTCTCAGATGGGAAACGACGGACGACCTTTAGAAATACGGTCCAATGCTCTAACCGCTGAGCTGCCGAGACTTGCGAACCACCAACGAAATTCTCCAATACTTTTATATTTTTAATACGCTGTAGGCCAGTGTTGTCACAACGTCTTTTCAGGTGTTTAACTATCGATTAAGATGCAACAACCAATAATTTATGATTTTTTAATTAATTAATTTGAATATATGGGAATAGATGGGAATTCCCATCTGAGAATTCACTTGTGGCCGAGTTAATTTTTCCAATATTTTTCTGTTTAAAATTTATCATAAGTATAAAAATAGCATTGAAAAATGCAAAAATTCAAATATCATAAAATACTTATATCAACCTCAGATACAGAGATTATTATAGATTCTGAGAAATCAGTTCAGGTATTGTAATCTATTATATTTATTTACTCAAAAAGAGACACAGACTCGCCAGTTTTAGTCCCATATAAATTGTGGCGAGCCTATTACCTTTTGGGTGAAGTCATAATAACCCAGGAATCTGGGATCACAAATATTATTCACGTTTAGGCAGTGCAGTCCTGAATTATTTAACTTAATGAAAGAAAAGAAAGAAAGAAAGAAAGAATCCTCCTGCAGATGTGGAAATGGCATTGACACCACTGGCGTCAACATCAATTTTCGATTCTAAAGAATAAAAATATTTTACAAAGGAAATTATACAAACAAAAAAAAGCAAATTAAAGTAAGCCGATTTATCTATTAGACGGTTGAATAGATTCGTTCAAAATAAGCATAATCAAAGTACTGAAAACATTCAACAAAGTTCTGAAAGATTTCCATTTACTTGGAAATTGTTTTTTCATATTGCTGATGCTTTTTTTTCAGATTGCTGATGATCATGAAGAGCAATTTTATTGCTTGCAAAAAAGTCTAAGAAAAAAAAGAAAAACGAGAAGAGGAACTACACAAAAAATAATAACAATTTTAGATTAAGAACAGAAATATTGTGAAAAAAAGTTAAAAAAAATAATAAGTTATATTTTATCCCAATATTTCTGTTGTACTTTATTGAATATGTATATAATTTATCAATCAAAATAATTTACAATAAATATGTATCTGGTAATATTTGTTAAATTATTAGAACCGTATTCAATGGCCTCGGTGTCTTCATTATTATCTGACATTGGAATAGGAAAAAAAATAGAACCCAATTAGTTTGTGTCAAAAAACAGATTTACAGTACATAATAATAACATAATATTTTATTACTCACTATATTGTGCCGTGTGGTGACGGCCTAAGAATACAAGTGTCACCACTCCCTTACATGCCTGGGATGTCGAAAGAGTCGACTAAGAGGCTCGACGCATTGGAAACCGGTGCGAGAGAAAGAAAACTTCAAACAAACCCTCTACCAACCCGTCTGGCCAGCGTGGTAGCAGTAGGCTAATAGCCTCCTAAGAACGCCACAATAGGCGTGAGCTAGGAGAGGCTTATGTCCAGCAGTGGACGTCCACAGGCTGATGATGGATGGATGGATGGAATATCCGTAACCAAATCCTAATCGGAACTCAAATTAGTAATGCGAAAGTACCTAACTAAGCAACCAAGCGACTTGATTTTCGGCTTAGAGTTAGTTGAAAGGCCGGAGAGTAACATAGTTAATCCCAATATTCCTACGGGATCGGGAACCACGCGGGTGAAACCGCGGGCAGAAGCTAATAGCCTCCTATGAACGCCACAATAGGCGTGAGCTAGGAGACGCTTATGTCCAGCAGTGGACGTACACAGGCTGATGATGGACTCACCATAATCTAAATTAAACCACTACCCACAATCAACAGTGAGAATGATGTAAGTATTCATGTTTCCTATATTTTTTGTTTACGCAAAATCGCTTGCGGCTATGTGCGCGTGACTGGTTATGCGAGGGGGCCCCACACGCGCGCGCGGGGCGCTGCACTGGCAGTGGCCGGACTGCCTTGGCTCAGGGCTGGCAACTCACGCAGGCATGGGCTGACTGCATATTATTATTAAGTAGTTATCAAATGTAAATTTTTTAGACGATTTAGTATTTTATTTGGAGACTTGGATTGACTGTGTCTCACTGTTAGTAGCTCATTTTACGTATTTAGTCATCCGTAAATTGACGACATGTTGTAATTGACCGTATGTTGACGACAGCTCAAAATTGGCAATGGACTAACTTGAATAAAATAGTTAAAATTAATTACTCCACTGCACTTACTAACTTTCATTTGCATGTCGCGTATCTATGCTTTTGGTAAAGGTTTGCATTTCGTTCCTAATAGGAGGACTTGCTAGATTCTCCTGTGGCTGAAGCTCTCGCCGTCGACTCGGGGAGCTAAGCCGACGAGGCAGAGAACTTCATGGAGGAGGAAATCCGTGCAATCCTAGAAGAGGAGGACGAAGAAGACCAGGAGGAGGAGGACCTCGATCTTGGGGTTTTCAATTGAAAGTGTAATTTCACCGATTTCGTTGGTACCCGAGAATCATTTTTAGAAGAGGTTGGTCCCAAAATTTAAGAAACCTCTCCCTCAGAGATTTCCTGTAAATTTTGGGACTAACCTCTTCTGGGAATGATAGTAAAAGAGACAAATAGGTATGCCTGGCAAACGATTTCCCAGGCTTCCGAGACGGGCATCTCCTCCCATTCAAGGATTAACGATTGGGTAGAGACGTCGGTCTCTGAAATTTACCGTCTATTAGCGGTAATAATCTTGATTGGAATCGTTCTTATGGGCAGAATAAATTTTATTGTTATTTATTATATATCTTCATGTGCTTTTGTATTAATTTGTCTACAATTATTGTGGCGTATTGTAATGTTTCGTGTTTGTCCGTAGGCTTTATACTGTAAGAAAACTCAAAGAAGAAACAGATCCAAAACTGTACAGTACCTATATTATATAAAAAAACCGTGTATCTCTCGTTACGGGACATTGGCGAAAAATCTGTGAAAACGGAAGAAAGCCAGAACAAAAAAAAAGATGCTGGTAGCCGATAAAGTAGAATTTATCGTAACTTTTAAAATGGAAGAAGATATTGTGGAAAATATTAATAGCGGAAGCCGCAAGAGGCGTGTAGTAGATAGAACTTCAAAACTCAAAGTATATGTCGATAAAGATCCTTTGGGTGTTAATTTTCGGCGACCTTGCAATCACAAAAGTAACAGTAAACACAAATGCTCATCTGTTCCTATCGACCAAGTGTTGCGAAACGTCCCATGATATTCAGGTAGAAGATATTCATGAAAAACCCATTGAAAAACCTGCTACATGTTATATCGCACAACCAAGTAATTACGAAAGTCTTTCAACCTAGCATATTTCTGGGAGTTTTCTTCAACAAGAGAGCCTAGTATTACTAGATGATGTCATAATAATACCAATTCGAACAAGTACACCTACAAAACCGGAATGTTCAACTATCACGCCGTCTCCAACTGAACTTCCTTTGCAACCCGAAATGTCTACTGAACCTCAGAAATCTCTCATTGAAGCAACTCCTTTAATCCATGGACCAATTACAGAAAATGAGTCTGCACAGCAATTAGTGTCCCAGGATACAGCGAAATCTGATAAGACTACAACGAAACCTCGTTTCCCTATAGCTAATACACATGCGCTGACTCCTTCTATATGACATACCTGAAGAGGACTTCTCAGCGTTGAACAACGCTGACCTTGGGAACTCTGGTTTCACTTGATGACATGATAGTATTTCGTTTTGAAACTAGCATGGCCGCCTGTTCAGAAACTGATACTGTAATTTTTTCTTGACAGCCAGTAATGATACATTCCACTGACAGATAGAATTACATACTAAAACAAAAACATCTGCAGTTACAAGCAACGCATTTAGCAAACATTTATTTGTGCCCCAGCCCCTGGAAAAGGCACAAGTAAATGTATCCAAGCCTCGAGTTCCTGCTGCAATATCATCCATGTCTTGGCGAAAACACTACGAGGGCAAGGAAAAAGCCAAGCTTGATAAGAAAGAAGCTGTGAAGAGAAAACAAGAAGAATCGAAAAGAAATAACATTGGAACAACAAGTTAAGAAAAGAAAGACAGTGAAACACAAAGCTATTAAGAGACATGATCTCGATCTTAAACAGTTAAAAATAAAGAGAATAGAAAAGCACAAAATTGTGCGCAATGTCAAGTTATACTAAACAGTGATGCTGAGGAAGACGAAGACAAAAACGTTGGTTGTGATTTCTGTACCAATTGGTACCATTTAAAATGTACCGATTTTTGAGGATTAACTTGCAATGATGTCAAAGACAAAGCTATTCAAATGCAATTCTTGTTATTGAAGATTATTAATGCAGTTATATTGTTACCTATTGTTACCTATGGTTTCTTGATTTTTTTTTTTCTTGGCATTATACCCATTTGTAATTTAGTTTAATTATAATAAAAATTAGACTGTTCAAGACTGATCAAACGTTTTTTTTTTTTTTTATTTCATAATCAAAAATATACAAAAAATACAAAACTTAATTTTCACCAAACTGCGTAACAGTTTGTCGGCGAAATATAAATAGTTATGCTCTATTACTTAATTAATAACAATACATCAGAAATTAGGTGTTGTAGTTACATTATACAATTAAACTAAACTAAAATAAGTCTAAAAAAGCTTTCTTTAAATATTTTTTAATGGAATACTTGGACTTTAAATTATTGCTAGTTGTACCAAGTTTATTAAAAATCCTAGGTGTGATATAAGATCTTGTCCGCTGCTTATAGTAATTACCGGTCTTTGGCTCTTTGTACTTACATTTTGTTGATTGTCTAGTATTATATGTATATAATCTTATCTCTTTATTAATGTCCGACTCAAATTGTTCTAAAGCTATCATATAATTTACTTTTACATCAATAGGCATTATTTTACAAACTTTAAATAGATCATACTGGTTGTTAAGTTTTTTTCTCTTTTTTCTATTAACAAAATGTTTTAAGAATCTGAATTGTATGTTTTTAATTTTCTCTAAGTAAGTCTTAAATGTAAGTCCATAGGATGCGAGTCCGTAGTTTACTATAGAATCGACAAGTGCGTAATAAATTTCATATAATGTCTTTTTGTTTAGCGAGCGTTTAAGATGATAGAATTTGCCTAGTACAGGCCTTAATCGAGAACACACAATTTCTATTTGTTTTTTCCAGTTCATATACTGATCAATATAAATCCCTAAGTACTTAAAATCCTGCACGTATTCAATTTTAGGACAAGAGCAATTTGTCTTACTTTGATGTAAACATGAATATGAGTGACCTATTATGCCAAAAGATGCCATTTTAACATTTTTTGCTACTTTATTGTATGGCGAAAATATATGCAGACACTTGGTCTTGTCTATGTTTAGTAAAATACCATTATCATGCGCCCACTTAGTCACATTATCAAAATCCGACTGTATTTGATCATGGATATTTTTTATGTCATTTGACGAGCATAGCAGGCACATGTCGTCGGCATACATAACCAATTGACTGTGTTCGAGCACGTTAGCAACGCTGTTGACGTGCATTATGTACCCTACTGGGCCAAACACGGATCCAGTCGGAACACCTAGAGTTACGTTGGCGGCTTTACCCTCCTCTCCAGCAACTCGCGCTTGTATCTGGCGGTGCCGTAGGTACTGGCGAAGCCACTCTTTTACAGGACCCCTAATGCCACATTCGTCCATAGCCTGTAATAGCACTTCATTGTCCAACGTGTCGAAGGCCTTCTTAAAGTCTATAAACAATGCTAACACCTGATTACCTTTCCCTAAACTATTGTTTACAAACTCTGTGAATTGCTGCAAAGCCGTTGCCGTACCACGGCCTCTTCGGAAACCGTGTTGCGATACTGATATTATGTTATTGCTTTCCAGAAACGAACTTATCTGACCTATCACAGCTTTCTCCATTATTTTATTGATTACTGATAAAATAGCAATAGGCCTATAGTTAGTGTATTCATAGTGACTACCATTTTTATAAATCGGCCTAATAATGGCTTTTTTTAACTGACTAGGATAAATACCTTGCTCAATACTCATATTTATAAAATATGCTATAACGGGGCTTATTTGATTTCTTATATGTTTTAAATCGGTTACTCTAATGTTGTCGCTTCCAGGAGATTTTTCGCAAGATAATGAGTTAATAATTTTTTTAACATCGTCTGCGTTAATTTTTCTAAACCTTAATGAAACTTTGGCCTCTCGCACATATTTTTCCCTATTTAAAAAACTAACATTACATTTATGCTTAATATTTTCAATTTCTTGAGTAAATGTTTGCGCAAATTTTGTACATATATTAATAACCGAATCATCATCCACATTGCTTTTTGTTTTTCCCATCCACTTATTAATTAATGACCATATTTTACGATAATCACCTTCACATTTTAAAATGTCATTTTGCCTATGGCGATTTTTGGCACTATTTATTAATTTATTCACAAAGTTCCTATATCGTGTATACAATTTTCCGGACCTAGTTTGTACGGACCTTTGTGAATCAATATGTCTTCGCAATATAATAATGTATCTGAGCAACAGCTCGCACCACCCACGCAAGAAAACAAACCTAAATCAAGCACTGACAGGAAGAAGTCCAGAGGCAAAGGAGCAAAAGCAAAGTCAACAGCTTCGTTCGTCACTAAGTCGAACCAAAAGTTTATGGCTCAAGCAAGAGAAGCAGCGTTTTTAATCAAGACGCAGCGCAACTCGAGCAGAGTCTACAATCCCTAGCAATCTCCGTTCAGCCACGGGCTATTCCACTTCCCATCGCCACTCGCGGTGTTGGATTTACAACAGTTGCAGAGTATAGTCGATTGTGTAGCGCTTGGAATCACGACGTCATCGTAACAATTTGCACCATATATCAGTACTACCGTGTATCACTATTTTTATTATCTTTCAAAGTTTACCACGCTAGATACGCTCAACACAATGAGGTATCGTTTCCGCTTAGTCCTCGTTTTGTAATGAATGAAGAATTTAGGCAAGTGTTACAGACAGTCAACCAAGTGCCGATAAGCATGTACAATATCTTGTGCACAGTTGGGACGATCGAAGGTGAAACTTCGTTTAATTCCTATTTCCCTGACCAAGGGCTAGATTACGGACAAGACGCGGCTTTATATCTGACACCCTTTAACATCAGAAACGCCCTCGAAAACTTAGGTAACGAGGCAACTCAACAGCTCCACAGACAGAGCTTCTACGACCTGAATCCATTACCCGGGGCACGATGGACTCAAGAACAAGGTGTCGGACCGCTTTTACAGAATGCGGATCAAATATGGCCTGCGAATTATGATGTAGCGGCTTTACAAGCGGACATTCACGCGTATAGTAACCTGTTAACGCGTGCAGGGAATAGGTTGCCGAAGAGCTTCCTAGTAACGTTTGATTGGAACAGTCATGGGTCTAAAGCCTGTGCAACCTCAATGTAATATGTATGTAGGTTTATGTAAGTAGGTACAGTCGTCAGCAAAAGTCGATGCTTAAAAATCAGAGTTCCAACATTAAAAAACAAAGTGTGTTAACTCGATATCATCCCATTTTACAACAAAATGTGATATCCATATTTTTGTAGTATGTGGTGACAAAGTATGCTATCACAAGTTATTTTGTCTTTAATATTGGAACTTTGGTTTTGACCAGCAACTTTTACTGTTGAATTTTCCTAAATAAACCTAAAGCTATTCTCAAAGCCAAAATTGTGTAAAACATGTAGTTTATTATTGTAGTTGATTGGAAGTTTATTAAGTATAATTGTAACTGTTACCTAATGAATGACTGCGTTAATTCAAAGACTAGTCCGTCTCCAAGATTTAAAATAATAACACGTAAATAAAATGTTTAACTTAATGACATTTATCATGCATTTTTAATCAATTAACAGTCATTTGCTCTTGCAGATCCTGGTGGCCGCAAACTAGACAAGTGTATACAAAAAAAACTGGTCGTAAACTAGTATTAGTATTTTTTTTTATGTATTTATTTAAAATAAAGAACAACACCCTATTATATATATATTTTTTTTTAAATAAATTCATCATTTCTCTGTAGAAACATTTACTATAAGTCTCAGGTTAATATATGATACCGATTTTAAGAGGTGAAGTTGCTAACTCCACTAATCGGTCACAATCAAGCGTAGTAACCCTACGTTTGTAACTAAAATCTGTGAGACCCCAGAGTAAAATAATTCACAATTATAAAAGTTAATAAGGAATGTTTTTTTTTTTATTAATGGTCTGTTTAGTAACTAGGCCTGGGCGTTTTTTCCGATAGTCGTTTCAAGAAACACTTATTTACACTGTAACGGTCGAAGCGGTTTCTCGTCTGGGATAATAACTGCTTTTTAAATAACTACTTCTTCGACTCATAGTTTTGGTAGCGCGCGTCGCGTCACGCGTGTCGTCTCGCTCGTACTCACTCGAATCGAACGAATGAATGACCGCAAGTGACGTAAATGAGCAAGATAGCGAACGTGATGCTGCAACGTGTTTCAAAAACGAGTTTGACATCTGTCTTGAAAATGATCTTAATGCTGTAGACATTAAGCTGATATTTCATTGACAAATATATGTAGCGAAAAGAAACAGCTTCACAGAACGGATTTGATTTGATAGACTTCTTGTAAAACAGATCTTATAGTTATAGACATTACGCTGATATTTCTTTGACAAATATGTAGCTGTTACTGTAGGCTAAAGAAGCCTGTTTCTCTAAACAGGTTTCTTTAGCCGGACATTCGTCTGACCGAAGTTCAATCAGTCAGGTCAGTGTCTTCGGTCAGTTAGTGAATGTTCTTTGTTTATTATGACCGCGCCTGCGCCGAAATTAAATTCGCACATTGTTTGAGCGTTGTACGTAGATTTAATGAGTACCTACTTAAATTGTATATAATTCTGTGTTTTTGACTTTTGTGCAAACTAAACTAACTGTAAATATCGTGTGTTGTATATAAAATATTGTACAGTGCGACCAGTGTGCAAAAAGGTGTTTTTCTTATTAAATTAACAATTATTTGTATTTAAATAGTGTTGTAATTGTGTAAAAAGTTTCGCAATGGCACAGAGACAAAACTACAGTGAAATATGGGATTATTTTGATATATCTCAAGATAGTAAAGCCCTTTGTAGAACATGTAACGAAGTTTTATGTTATAAATCCACTACATCTAATTTAAAAAATCATCTAAAACGCAAGCATGTTTCGTTGTACACGAATCTTCCTTTCGTGATTCAAAAGTCTGATAATACAAGAACTAACAACCAGCTACCTTCATCTGCTGCTAGAGTAACTACTTCAACCCCTGACGGCTCGCAACCGATCCTATACACAGGTCAGCTCCAGACGTCTCGCAACCCAACAGTAGTACAGGTTTAGTTGCTGATCCTGGGAACATGTCGAATAGTGGTGACTAGGGCTCGAATTGAATATTCGAATAATGCGAATATTCGTCCATTTTCACTATTCGAATAAAGAGTGATGTTAAATTCTAATATTCGAATATTTTTTAGTTCATTTTAAAAGTACAAACTAAGTCTATGTCTATTACACCCACAAGTTTGTTACCTACCGACCGTGCTCCGTATGTAGATACCTACATCCACAGATCACCTATAGTAGTTATCTGTGCCTACATCGCGCCGCCGCCGCGCAGAGACGCCACCCCGCCCCGCCACCACCCGCACTGCGCGACGCGACTCACTCACTCAACTCAGTTTGCATAGTAGTCCGATCAACGAGGAGATTCGTTGTATGAAGACTTCCGAATAATTCCTCAGTCCATGAAACTTGGCACATGATTAAAATAGGTATCACACATTATAGATATACAATAATCCAACAACTTTTTTTACGCGAAGTTAGGTATTTTTACCTAAACATGGAAATCGTGTAGGGTAGACCGGGTACAAAAGTACCACGGGGCAAAAGTACCATTGCCAATATTTCCAAACACAAACAACGTTTGAATGTGTGTGTAGCGTCAGTTCACGCGCTCGATTCGTCCCCTCCCGCTCACCAGTCGGCGGCGCGCCATTGCTGAGGCGGACGCGTACACGGGGGATTTTTTGTTTTCGATCAGTCAAAGTAAGTATTCTCGTAAAATGTTTTAGTGGGTCGATCTCCAGAGGCATTTTTTTTCGTGTCGGGCTGGATAAACCCATTTTAAAATCGAATAACGTTTTTAAAATATTTTTTTATATATAGTTCGGTGTCTAATCTACGTGATACAAGGCATATATAACGAATAAGTTTATTTTAAATATTTAAAAAAAAATCTTAAACCCTAAAATCCTGATCGCTCTGGGATGACCCAACTCCCGATTGAATGAAAAAAATACTCTTTAACTTTTTAATGAGAAGATTCGTATGAAACAACTTATTTAGATTACATGAAAAATAGTTAATCTTCATAGTAATAAAATATTTTTAGTTATATTAACAATACTTTTGCCATAATTTGAATTTAAAATCGTGACCGGGCATTTTATCTCATCGCTCTGCGCTGAGGTAAACATCGCGCTCATCCCTAGTTACGCGTTATAGACACTCTATTCCCCTCCCGCGGGGCAATGCCAGTAGTGGTCTAACCGCTGAGGAGGATACCTGTGTGCCACGTTCCTGCGCTCCAACATTACGAAGGTAAGTTCATGATTGCTCTGGATTTGGTTCTCGAATTTTATGATTACTATGGCACGTTATTTAAATTAAATAGTAAGCTTGTAAATGTGTTTGTTATGTGAATTAAGTGATCGTTATGATGTTTTTTATGAGACGTAATCACAACTTTCTACTGCTTTTAAATTCGGCTATATTTATGATTTTGTGACTTTTTGTGATCGCTATGGCTGTGATTACTCTGTCCAAAAAGACCAGAGCGATGATATTTTGCATTAATTGTACGTTATAAATCTATTTTAAGTAGTACTTAGCACCGGACTGTAACAATGACAAACGATGACCTATGCATATAACCTTTCCTGGGTTTCTTTGGGTAACCTAAACCCATAAACAGATTACCTATATCAAAACTACACTGGCAATATTAATTCTACGTAAAGTTATATGAAACTATTCAGAAAAGAGTCACGGTAAAGGTGCTCCTGATGGTGCTGGAGGAACGCTTAAGAGGACTGCCGATAAAATGGTGACTCATGGATTAAATATACCTGATAAGAAAACGTTTATACATTTTCTCAAAACAAATGTGTCAGGAATTATCATGGAAGAATTTGCAAAATCTGCCATATCAGAAAAAGAAATGTTAATACCGCAAGAAATAAAAGAATTTCAGGGTACCTACTATGATGGTACACCAGGTAATTTGGTCAGCAAATACTAAAAACGTTTTGGCTATGAGGCGACTAAGCTGCGATTTAGACAACTGCTCACAAGAGGCTGTACAATGTCCGCACGGCAAACACTTAGGCTATTACCAAATTAAAAGCGACTCGAACCAAAACACCTCAAAGACAAACATGTCACGGGCATCAAGGAAGACAAGCCGACCTTCGCTGGTTAAGCGTTCAAAAAAATGCAATCAGGAGAAGCAAATTTAGCTCCCACAAATGCTAAATAATAGACAGACTATAACTGCAAATCAAAGTCAATAATCATTATACAACTCGGACCTGCCGGACAGTTTTTGGGATGTAGTCCCATCTATTGAATATTTCCGAGGTAGTTTTATCTTCGATGCAAAACGATAACACCTTGACAAAGGTTGCTGCAGCAGAAGATTTACCCGACTCCGAATCCGATGACTATTCAATTTTCTGAGCTTCCAATAAACCTTATTTTCTTAGATTGTTGATCAACTAAGCCTTATAGAAATTGTATTTTTTTTACTTGGTGTTAAAATTTGTATCATTATAATTTGCAAACAATATTTTAATCTGATCTGATCAATTATCTGTTCTTTTTAATTCTTTACTTTCCACTAAAGATATAGTTAAGGAAAATGTAATTATTACAAATCTCTTAGATAATCTTGAAAAAACTGTTATTTTAGTCATGATTCTAAGTCCTATTAAGCAATATGATTACAAATAGTTACGTTTATAAATTTTTAGTTTTAAGTATTTTATCTTGTTTTTTATAATTGTAATTTTCTTTAATAATGTTTTAAAAACTAATATTTAATTAGTCTAAGTCATTTTATAACTATAAGACTGTAGGTAATGGTCGATTTCAAAAGTTTTTTAAATTTGTCTCATTTACTTACCTAGAAGTTATTTAATTAAGTCCAAATAAATGAAACTAAGCCAAAAGTTGATATTTATATAACATATTCCGTATTTTTGATATGCATGACAGATTTTTCTAAAATAATACATTACTCTTACATCCGCCTCTGTGGTCTAGTGGTACAACCACCGGTATCAGACCCAGAGTATTCGGTTTGGTTGGTGGTAGGACTTGTCGTAAGTCCGCCTGGCTAGCTTCCACCATCTTATCTGAGTCTGACGCCATAACAACAACGTTTTCAACATTGTTGTGTTCCGGCAGTTAAAGATAAGATAGCCAGTTCCTCAGTGATTGGGGATTCAGGGAGAGGCTCGCTTCCATCTTCAGCCTTATCAATACTTAACATCAGGTATGATGAAGGCTAAGAGTCTCCCCGTACTTCATTAAAAAAAAAACATATAATCTTGTTACACGTATACTGAATATGACTGAAAACGACTAAATAAATAATATTATATCAATATTTGTTTTTTTTGTTTCACTGGTTTCACCATTTATGATCGCTCTGGCACCAATTATGATTGCTCTGGTCGCGAAATTTTTTGAACTTAAATATTTCCATAACTGTTTGTGTAAAGTGAAGGCCAATAGTAAAAATGTACTATTTGAATATCATTCTTTTTAATGAGATACATAATTACCATTAAATATCAATATCTGAAAAGCACCAGAGCGATCACACGAATACGCCCGTTTTGGAGATTGATCCTAGTCTGTAATTCCGATTAAACTCGCTATCTTATCAAATCATTGCTTTCATTAGTTTACTAACACTTCAATCTTTGTAAAAGTGATGAATTATAGATATATTATTTGATAAAATGCCGTGATTTGTTGGTTAATATTTAAAATGTCCATTTGGAACAATTGTACCACTGACGGTGGGGACAATTGTAGCGGTACAATTAACCCCATGGTAAAATTAACCCCGATATTATATTAGTTATGAATTATTCTGAATTAAAATAAGTTAAAATTAATTTAATTAAAATGAGTTAAAATTAATTAGGGTGAATGATTTTAGGCACATACTTATTTGGACTTTTTGTTTAGGATGCCACGGCGAAGAGCGAAGTTAACTGATAGAGGCTCCAAGGTACTGTTCCTTTATGAACAGGCATTTCAAGAAATTGAAAATGGGCGGTCAATTCGGGCTGCAGCTGCGATGTTCAATCTTTGTCACATTTCAGTAATAAGATATAAAAGGAAACTAATCCTGGTGGTGCCATAAGTATGGAATATAATCCCGCGACGAAAGTTTTCTCTGAAGAACAAGAGCTGCAAATATCAAAATACTTAATAAAGACTGCTACCATATACTTTGGTCTGACACCCAAAGAAGTAAGACGACTTGCTTGGGTTCAGTGCATAATTTGCGGAATGTGGGCACACGAAGAATGTACGGCACAAGAAGCAAATTATGTTTGCCATAACTGCGACTCTGATTAATAATTAAAATATAAATATCATAATATTAAGTACTGCCTGTCAGGGTTAATTGTACCGGGGGTCAATTGTACCCTCATACAAATTGATAGTTTTTGATTTTTGTGATTTGAGAGATTGTTAGTAAGATAATTACGTAATGTTTGAGTCAAAAGAATAGTATATTATGCAAGAGTTGACTATTTTTTGTTATTGGAGTAGAATAGTTGTTTTTATTTAAGTTTATGACGTGTTGTCTTTTTGGACTGATTACTATTAAGTATTTTGATTCCTAAGAGTAAATACTGTTACTGTAGCTTTATTACAACAGAAAATTACCAACCATTAAGAAAGACATTATTATTAACACATATAACAGAGTTTTATTACCAAACTTATTTTTGGTACAATTAACCCAAAGTAGGGGTCAATTGTAACACACGACACCATTCTGTTCAGATGTGGTTTTCATTGACTTTTCGGTACCGTAGGTTTTATTTAAATACATACATTTGCAGCTTAAGAGTGTAGGTAGTGAAATTTAAATGCAGAATAAAATATATTTCAGTAGATTTGTCGCTATCAACCAATGTTTAAAAAATGGTACCATTGTCCCCGGTCTACCCTACTTATTTTTGTATACGTACCTATGTACTACTTAGAATATGCATGTAAAAGAATCCAACATTTTTTCGATTTCAAAGATACCCAAAATTAAACTTTTAACATTTTGCTCTATAACTTGTACTCTATAAATTGCTCCGTCGATTTTTATTTTTTTATATGCTTTTATATGTTCAAATACATAGCTTTTCTCAGTTATCCAAAAGATTTTCCTATACAATATCATAAATCTCATTTTTTCGTAATTACGTCGTGTGAAAAATTGCTCAGGGAAATTGGTTACGTTTCTTAGGGGGTTAGGGGTCGGCCTATTGTAATAGATTTTTCAATAATCTAATAGAAAATCCAATAAATACAATTTTTTTTACCACCTTTAAGTATTGCCGCGGCGCTAGGGCCGGCCGCGCAGCCGCTTCCCCCTTTAACTTCAAGGACCCACCAAACAGACCCACCGGTGGGTCCCTGAAGACTGATATGTCTTCAAAGACCCACTATTGAAAATACGTTGCAACCTTCTTAAATTAGCACTGGCAGGTCGTGAATAAATGAAATAATCTTTGAAGCCAAGTTTTATCCTGTTTGTCATTGTAAAAAAAATTATGGACAGTTCTCTATTATTGTATTCGACGGATATCCAGAAGATCCTCAAAATAAAGGTACGAAATCTACAGAGCGCGAAGTCTTAATACGCGAAAATAACAAACGTCAAACTAACTGCACCGAAATATTATTTACTGGCGAAACGGTTATTTCAGTGGGGCAGGAAAATTTTTTGAGTAACTCCAAAATCAAACAGAAATTTATAACTCTGTTGAGAAAAAAGTTTGAAGATAATGGCATCCCAACAAAACAAGCCGAAGAAGATGCCGATACATTGATAGTTCAAACGGCCTTAGAAAACGAAGAATGTACAGATATAGTTTTTATTGTAGGGGAAGATATCGACTTACTGGTCATTCTTTCTGGAAGTCCAGACAACAACAAAAATAAGGTTCTGTTTTTAAAACCAGGAAGGAATAAAATTCCTTGAAAAGTTTACACGAGTCACAGTTTTACAGAACTGAGGCTAACTGATCATGTGTTGTTTATGCATGCATTCCCCGGATGTGATACCACCTCAGCATTGTTTCGTGTAGGTAAAAAGAAGTTGGTAGATGTAAAGAAAAAAAAATACATCGCTCCATAAATACTCTTCTCTATTTAGAGATCCAAATGCCGAAAAACAGTGTAATTGAAGCTGGCGAAAAAATGATGGTTCTTTACTTACTCCAAGCCAGCATTGAACTTGACAATAAGTTCTTAATGAGTGTTGTGCAGCTGCACCAGAAGTTGGGGGCAACGAGCTAAATTAAACTTGCTTTTAGTCATGGATTGTGCGAACATTTCATATTGAAGATCGTTTAGGCATGTTTTTGCAGAATGTAAGAGACAATGTGATTGAGTATAAGTAATAATATACCAATAATTCACAGTCAAGATTATCATTTCTGGGTCCCTGATAGGAGAGTCCCTAATACAAAGGTTGTGAAGAAGAAGAATTCAATCTGAAACTCAGACGCAAAAATATTCCTGATTATTCACTCGACAGTGTCTGTGCGATGTATGTTAAGTGGTAAAGGGATAAAGATATTATCCCTACTGTATCACAGGCAGGTTTTACTATTATACTCACTGCAACTAGGAGATCTCATAATATGAAAACTTTACATTTAAAAAAGACATGTTTTCCTAAGATGACTTCTACAAAACATCTAACATAATCATTTTATAGGACAAACTTTCTGATTAAAGTAATGTAGCATTACTTTAATAAGTAGGTAACAAACATTAAAAAGTCCAAAATTATTTCCAAAACCTATTGACAGGCACACATGCCTAGAAGACTCAAGAATACGAATTTTAACAATGCAGCACTCGAAAAAGGCAACATTCTGGGCTAGAAGAAGGTATTGTCCATTTTACGGGCATGACTGTGCAAACTCCGATAGGTAGGGAGCGAACATAAGAAAGAAGAAAAAGAATAAAATAAACCCAAGAAAACCACAAGGGTATACTTAGTGCGTAATAAGTACAATAACGAAACATAACCAAACTAAAACCACACAACGAATAAATTAAATAATAACAAACCACGACACGACCACAATGCAAAACCTATAACGTTCTATAGATAAAGGATTACATTTCTGACCCATTATTTTTGGATCTGAAACACAAATCTGACTGAACGATTTTATTTTGAAATATTCTTCTTCTTTATTGGCGTGCTCGCGATAAATACGCGAATTTTGGAATTGTACGGTATATTGATTTGAAAATGGAGCCTCACAAGTGATAATCGTGATATTAGGAAAAGAACTCGGGTGAAACTCCTTTGAATTAAATAAACAATAAAATTTTAATGTCAAACAAACAGTTCACAATTTCACATTAAAACCAGGGGGCTCAATCTTAGTACAAATAAACTGGTCCTACAGTGAATATTAGGCCAACAAATTACAGAGGCTCTTGACTAACTTATATTGCAGCAAATTGAGTGAATTTTAATTTGTTCGTATTATATTCATCAGTTTCCAACTATAACGTCCAGATGGCTATTGTAACGCAAAAAATACCACAAAATTTGGATAGATGTCGCTAGGTAGCAAGAAACCACTCTAAACCATTATTGAAAGTTACTATATTGGTAGATATTGAGAGTACTCTGTACTTTAGAAATATCGTAAAATACCGTTATAAAACTTATTATTTCTCATTTTATTATTACAGCTATTAACAAAAAAAAATTTATTACTATTTTATTTCTAAAATAAATAGTAAAAGCTGAAAATAACATAAATATGAAATGAGTTTAAAATTATTTTTCTGATAGAATTCGAACCATTAGACTGGCAATTCTAACAAAATGGCAGTTTGCATTGCAGTCAAAATAGTTTTGAAAGTGTCGTGTCGTTTGCGCCCCGGTTTCAACTATTTTGTTTGTGTTCTCTCGTGGTTTTATTTCTGTATTCCGCTATTATTTTTCGTTGAGTTGAGCTTAGGTTCCTCCGAATAATATACGCCTGTGACCAGAAATATATTTTCGCCTGTATTCGCGAAAACCAAAAACTGAGATAGGACTCTTGTGAAGTGTTTGTTTCTTGTGTTTTCTACCCTTCCGCTGGTGTGGTGATCCGATAGTCTGATCATCCTCATCATGTCATCCGACAAGCACTGCTGCGTTCCTGGGTGCATGGCAAGTGGAGGTACGTTGTAAACATAAAAAACACTTGCCAACTCAAACTCCCGACGAGTTTATTCCCGTTCCTTGAAAGTAATTTCCGTAATGTTTATTAAAGTCCTACTATTCTATAATTTTAGGTTCGCATAAGGTTCTACATGGGTTTCCTCACCCAGAACATGAAAAAGACCGCTTCAACACCTGGCTTTATTCTGTTGGCTTGGATATCTTGGGTTTGGAGAATGAACGCATATATAAGTACCGCCGTGTATGTCGTTCACACTTCGCTGAAAAATATCTGTGCCGTAATAACAGGCTCAGCAAGACGGCTGTGCCAACACTGAATATGCCAGGTTTGTAAAAATATACTCTTAACAGATGTTCAACTCTTGTATGTAGAATGAATAAATACTGTTTTTTTCTTCTTTTATTTATTGATTGATGTTTTCTTTTTATTTTATTTCAGGTCTAAGTTTACAGACACCTATATTTATGGAACAGAAACCTATGCGAAAAGTGCTGCACTGTTTACAACCATCAACATCAACAGGTATTAAAATTTATTATAAGCACAGACCTATATCAAGATAGACAAAAAGAGTGCTTCAAACTGTATGAAACTTAGCATGTCGGAATTTTCGTTCCTACGATAACGTCTCGTAAGCGAGATTTAAATGATGGCAAATGTTATTGATGACTATTAACCATTTTCGTTTCTGAGTGCTTTCATGGCAATGGTCTCAAGCGGGCTGACTTAGGATGGAAAACTTTGTCCCTGGACCAAACTTTTTACATGCAAGGTGCACTTTTACTATCTCAATATAGGTTTGTGATTGTAAAGTAAAAATAAAGTCAAATATTAAATAGGTTAATTGGTACAGTTCTGGCGTTAGGGCACAGCAAAAATGGGGGGCTACTTTGCGTTTTAGTTGTAAATTCATGTTCAATAATTTTTCTTGTAATATTAAATATTAAATTTTTCACATGCTTTAATTTACAGCACCTACACCACCCAATTTTGGTGAACATATCAACCTCAAGAGTATGGCGCATGAAGAGAGAAAGTGCTCAGAAGAGGATAAAGTGTCAGAAAAAGAAAACTGTGGTAAGTAAACTAACTTTGGTCCAATTCTATTAATGATGTTAGATATTAATTAATTTCATCTACAAAGAATAAATAAACTTAAATCTAGCCCAAGGCAAGTTTCTTGAGCACTTGTGTTAAGATACTATAGATAATGGGTAATATACTTATAATATGGGTACTTGCTATTAGTACAGTTAACAGCAGTTATGGCTTTACATTTGCACTACCAAAACTGCCACCATTACAAGCGACTGAAGTAAGGGCCCTCTCAAGGTAAAGCGGTGTAAAGCGGTAGCTGCTGTTGATTGTACATAATAGTCAGATTTTTCTTCCTTTTAAGGTGTCCACAGATATAATAGTCTTGCACTATGGTCAGTCGTTTTTAATAATGTTTCCTAGCAATTGATTCTTTTTTACCACCCTTTAATATCAAGGATAGGTACCTGTTATTACGATGTACTATTATAACTATGAAGGGATATTAGTAAAAAAGGGTTTACCAATATAATTTTATTGAATTTGTTTCAGAACCAGCTGTTGCAACAACTCCGATTCTCATTGTGCCTACTCAACCTCCACCAGTTGCGACAAGGGATGTTCTAACTCATTGTGGTAATTATGTTAGATAATTTCCATCATAATAGATTTCTTGTACTACTGTCTCCCAGAATGAAACTTGGGTTATTAATACTATAATAATGGATAAACATAGTTAATATATTTTTATAAATACAAACATAAGTGGGGAAAGTTTTGATAGGGTTTATTTTAACCCCTACAATATGACGGTTACCTATAATAAATAAATAAATCCACTTATTTGCAAGAATATGGTGGTGGTGGTTGTTACAATGGGTTTATTCTGACATATTCTATCGTACATTTGATATATTGATTCGATGGTACGTGACATAAATTATATATTTTTTTAATTGTTTCAGAACCAGTTGTTCCAACAACTTCAAATCTCAATGTACCTACTAAACCTCCACCAGTTGCTATGAGGGATGTTCTACCTCACTACGGTAATTATGTTAAATAATATCCAAATCATAATAGATTCCTTGTAAAGAACTACATTCACAGACCAATTTTTCGATGCTCAGATAAAAAATATTCTATAAGATTAGATCTTTTGCATTTTTCAATGCTATATTTATACTTATGATATAGCATTGAAAAATGCAAAAGACGATATATTGGTTTTTTCCAATATTTTCAAATATTTTACTAGTGAATTCGCAGATAGGAATCGAAACCACGACCTTTGGGAGTACAGCCCACTGCTCTCTCTTTTTTTTAATTTATCATAAAAATTATTACTCTGATATTGTATCATACAAACTAATTGAAAACTAGTTTTATTCATGTCTCTTTTAATTTTGCAATTTTCATATACTTTAGTTTCTAATTAATATAAGTGACTGATAAATCTTCTGAGGTTTGACAAATAAATTATTATATTTGGTGGCATAAAATATTTCACATTATGAAAATCAGATACTTATGTCAATTAGAAAATTATTAACTCTTTGGAGAAAAATTCTATTGTGTCTTGTTTACTGTCCGCCAAAGTGTAAAGTAATTTTTCTGGACTTAACAACTATGTCATCTATTCTGTAAAAAAATACAAACT
The DNA here is from genome assembly GCA_910589605.1 of Chrysoteuchia culmella. NCBI lineage: Eukaryota > Metazoa > Arthropoda > Insecta > Lepidoptera > Crambidae > Chrysoteuchia > Chrysoteuchia culmella. The sequence goes on from OU342663.1 coordinate 4,022,081, forward strand.
GACTCCTACAGTTTTGCCACATTTTTGGTCTTGTTATAATATGAATACTGAATTGCCTAGTTTGTTAGTACAGTACTATTTTATGAGTTCACAGCTATAAAAACAAGACAATATAGTTTTTGTACTCACTTACTAACACTTGTTTTTTTTTTGTTTTCAGTGAGCAAAAGAGCATTAAAAATAAAACCTGTACTGACAGCTAAAGAAAATCTTGTACATTCAATGGTAATTGCAGCTAAAAGAAAAATAAGTAAACTTAAAAAAAAGGTTAAGCAGCAGTCGGCACAAATTAAAGCAGCTGCAAAATTAGCTTCAAACCCTGTAGTGCTGGAAGTACTAGAAAATAGTACTAGCAATGCAAAACTTTTAATGATGATGCAATTTCGAGAAAATAGAAAAAAGGAAAAAGGGCGCCGTTTTACATTAGAGGAAAAAATTTTGTCACTATGTATATTAAAACGAGTACACGCGAGCGGTTATAAATACTTCAGGAGTGTACTTATAATGCCTACTGAACAAACATTAACAAAACTAGTGCAAAAATTTCACCTGCGGCCTGGTTTGAACCACAATATATTCTCTCAATTAAAAAAAAAAGCTGAGTCAATGAAAATCGAAGAAAAGCTTTGTGTCCTTTTATTTGACGAAATATCATTAAAGGCACATGTCTCTTACAATCAAAAAAAAGATAAAATAACAGGATTTGTTGACGACGGTACTGAAAGATACCAAGAATTTGCTGACCACGCACAAGTCTTCATGGTACGTGGCTTAATAAAAAATTACAAGCAAGCAGTGGCATACACATTCTCCGCAAGCGCAACTAAAGGGCCTGCTTTAGCCAAACAAATAAAAGATGTCGTTTCCGAGTTACAAAAATGTGGGTTGATAGTGGTAGCATCAGTGTGTGACCAAGGGAGCAACAATAGGCAAGCTCTTAAAATATTGATAAATGAGACTAGAGGGTTCTATCTTCGAAAAGGGACAACACCAAAGGACAACACGATTTTAATAAATGAGCAAGAAATAATACCATTGTATGACCCCCCACACCTTCTTAAAGGGATAAGGAATAATCTTATTACCAAGAATTTATTCTTTAAGAAAGATGGTGTACAGAAAATTGCCAAATGGTCTCATTTAGAGCTTTTACATAAAGAAAATCCGGGATACCAGGGTATACGCCTTATACCCAAGCTAACAGAATGCCACATCAACCCAGAGAAAATCAATAAAATGAAAGTTAAATATGCAAGCCAGATTTTTAGTCGGACTGTTGCTTCCAATATGGGATACCTTGCAGGTAAATATAGAATTTATGGTTTTTGAAATAAAAAACTACAGCACTTTTTAATCATGTATTATTCCCTTCACAAAACAAAAAAACTGTTTAGTGATCACCTTATAGATATTAATATTATTTTGTTATTTAGAATTTAGGAAAGTTTGTATGCATTGCTATAAAAAATTAACAACAGTTTTGTTTTTCAGATAAAGGAATTTTACCAGCTGAATGTAAAGATACGGCAGATCTGTTGTTGGTTATGGACAACATTTTTGATTCCGTCAATGGAAGTTACTCAAAAAATAAAAATGCGAAACCGTTACTTGGACCTGCCACTGAAAAATCTTTTCATAATAAAACATGGGCAGAGGGCAAACAAATTTTCAAATCCATGAGATTCGTAACTCATGCTGGTAAAGACGAATCAGTGCCAACAGTAGCAAACTGGGTGTGGACACTAAATGGAATTCAATGTTTATTAGCAAACCTTAAAAGAGAGTATGCAATTACATCAGTATGGTTGCGGCACCTTAACCAAGACCCCATAGAAAATTTCTTTGGGGGAATCAGAAGTCATGGGTGCCGCAACAATAACCCTACTTGTGAGCAATTCGAGGCAGCATTCACGTCATTATTAGTCAATAATATGACTAGTGTCCACACCCGAGGAAAAAATTGTGAGGATGATTTATGTAAATCATTGTACTCCCTTGCCACCAGCGAAAACCCAGAAGCCTCATCGACCAGCACATTTGATTTTACATCAATATTAAATATGAATTTTATACCTTTAGAAGAAAAAGAAAAAGATCCAAAAAAGATTGCACCACTGCAATACATGAGTGGCTACTTTTTAAAAAAAGCCAAAAGCTATGTTTTTAAAAATTGTACAGAGTGCAAAAACAATTTATTTGATAAGGATGAAATTGAATACATCAAATACAGAGAATATGCTGGTCGAAGGTGGCTTTGTACTCCAAGCAGTGGGCTCGTAAAATTAATATCGAATATGTTAGATATAATACACATAATTTTGAAACAAAACCTGCAAAATATTAATTTGAAAGAAATTATTAAAACATCAATAATTTTATTAATAGATTTCGAAATATTAAAATGTCAAGTGCACTATGAAAAATTGAAAACATATTTAATTCATATCGTGAGCCGCTGCTTGGTTTTTAATTATTGCAAAGAAATAAATCGCATTTTATCTGGGAAAAAAGGCGCTGTTGACGAGGAAGATAATTTACAAATAAAGGCAAAAAAGTATCGGAATAAATGTTTTAAAAGGAAAAAATAATTAACTTGAAATTTTTATTTTACTTGAAATAATAATAGGGGTTGAGAATGAGGCCAAAAAAAACTATTTGTAAGGTCTTATTCTTCCGCTTAGAAACATTGATTGCCTTTTATGATTTTTTGATTTTGCATTTTCATTGCTTTCTGATATATAATTATATCAGAAAGCAATGAAAATGCAAAATTTTAATTAAAAAAAAAAAGAGTACATAAAATCGGTCCAAGAACAACTTGTGAGTTTGTTTAATTTCGATTTTTTCTAATATTTTTAAAAATATATGAATCGCCTTTATTTGTAAATTATTATTGGTATTCTATAGGATTTAAGACGTGTAATAATTTTCTTATGTGTAACTTTATTGATAAGTAAGCTTTTGATTGTTAATAGCTTCTTAAGGACGGCTTTAGTTTTAATATGCTTATGGTTGTTAATAGCTTTTTAATAAGACGTGTAATAATTTTCTTATGTATAACTTTATTGATAAGTAAGCTTTTGATTGTTAATAGCTTCTTAAGGACGTGTTATAATTTTGTGTAATATTATTATAATAATAATATTACACAAAATTATAACAAAGCATAGAAAAAAAAACAAGTAATAATTTTATAATTTGCGTGATTGTCAATAACTACTCTATAAGTAGTAGTATAAGTTTTCTAAACTCGTTAATTGGCCTGTCTCACAGATTTCCGATAGCACCTAACAACTTGTTTAATTTAAAAACGTAATTGAATTTATATGAAATATCCACAACTTACCCGGAACTGTGAAACTGGCTCTTATACTTTTTTATTTAGCATGCTCATTGTGCTCATCTTTGTTATGACAGAATATACTTATTTTAATATTTTTATATAACAATGATTTTTCAAATTACATTGCTTTTCATAATTTTCCTAAGTATGTAACTACGTACAAATTAATTTCGACATGAGCTTAAATTGTTTTTGTTGTAATAAAAATAAGTTATTACATGAATAACTGTTTTTTTTATCCTCTTTTTAATAAAAAAAATACTAAAAGAAATTGGATGGGATAGGGCTGCTACGTACGTACTTGTACAGAAATATAGTTCCTACTATTACTAATAGATAGCGCCACTTTCTTAGTACCAATTTTAACGTCGAAGATAGGTCTCTATTTCTATATGTTAAAATGTACTTTGTGATTAAAACGTAGTGATTACATACTCTTTGTTTCACATCACAAACAGAACAGTTGGTAGGTTATAGCGATGGGCGACTCGAATCAAATAACTCGGTTAACTCGAGTTGCTTATTTAACCGGTCAACTCGAGTTGATTTTGTCCTAGCCCGGTTTGACTCGCTTCGCTGTCGAGTCGCGTACGCAGGCGACCGCGCCGGCGGTTTGAACCGAACCGCCGCCGACTCGGTTCGATTGGTGTGGTGTGTGGATCGCTCGGCTCGCTTAAGCCGACCGAATCGAGGGAGCCCAAGCCGAGTCACTCACTACACAACTAATTTGTTGTAAAATAGTAGGTAGTAAGTTATTGTTTGCTTAGCTCGCTTGCTTTTAACTAAAGTTACGTTGTTTGTTATCTTGTATTGTTTTTTTGTGTAGCTATTTATTTATTAGACCTGGTTTTTAATAAAAAGAGTGTTGTGTGGGACTTTTTTACAAAGAACAGTGATAAGAGTAATGGAGTCATAGTGAGTTGTAAAATTTGCTCAATTTCTTATAAATATAGTGGTACAACCTCAACACTCATCAATCATTTAAATTGCCGTTGCGACTTGCAGACTCCGAGTTGCAACCGCAATCGAGTCGGTTTGGTTAAATATATCAAACACTAACAAAATGCCATCTAACGCACCGTAAACTCAACTGAACCGGTTTGAACCGAGTTGCAAACCGAGTCGGCAATGATATCAACTCGGTTAACTCGAGTTGAAAAAATTGCGACTCGGCCCATCGCTAGTAGGTTAGGTACCACCACCACAAATAGTATAGTACCTCAGATCAGAGTAAGGATAGTACCTAGTGTACAAGGTACCACAGATTAATTATATTAGATTAATGATTGCAACAGCCGAAACGTCAAGCTGTAAGTACATAGTTGTACCAAGTTGTACTAGATAATAAATGTCACGTTTTAGTCCCGTTGTTTTATTATATAATTATAATGGAACGCGAAAGTTTAACATCTTAAATTATTAGTTACTTGGCCACAACAATTTTTTTTCATTCCTTAGGTACAGGTTAAGGTCAGATACCATACTGCCTAGTCATAAGTTGGTTTGCTTATTTACTTTCCTTGGTTGTTTACCATTAAGGTCGCATTTTTTTGTATAATATACATTAATAACAAAATACTGACGGCAAATTACACCGCTTAGAGACTTGTTTTTTAACCCGGAGAATGGGTGTAATACAAACTAAAATAATACATTTAAATCGAATTTATATACCTAGGTGAAGGTACAATATATGATTTGATTTTTGACGATAAAGAGCAATGAAAAATTTCACAGTACTAGATCCGTATAAGAATCTAGCTTGGTGTACCACTTGACTCCTAGGTACAATAGGCCCGGCCCGGTTATCAAAATATATTTGGGCGAATGCAGCCCTAACATTTTACCAAAGGGCACAACTCGCCCGCAGACGAGATTTTTAATAGGGCGAGATGTCTCCTAACCCACATGTGAAAATATACACTGAGGTGTAATACATAAGTTCGAAACACGCTATCTCGATGCACGTTAGCGCGACAAATCGCGACAAACCAAATCTCGATGCTCTAAATCGCGACAAACCAATTCTCGATGCACGAAATCGCGACAAACTAAATATGCACGGAATATCGATATTATCTACCTCTCGGCATCTCGACAAATGTCACATAAGGTTATTTTTTGACGAAATAAAACGTAATTACGTATAATTTCCACAAAGTGTATTACTAAAAAAACGTAAGAAGAAAATCTTTTCTAATTTTAAAAATATTGCACAATTTTGAAAGTTAAGAATTGACATTTCGTAAAATGGTCACAATTTGTAAAATAAGTCCCTTATTTGCCTACACTAAAAATCGGGCTAAAGTGTTATGAAACTTAGGACATCCAGATCACGAAACCGAGAAGTTACAAAACGACAGTTTTTTTATATATTTCCTGTAAACTAGGTACTGAACCGATTTAAAAAAACGTTTTATAATTAATTAAAAGCGACTTCAAAAAGTAAAAAATAAATCTTGTGGGGTAGCCAAGGCATTCTATATTGCACTTCTATTTACTAAATTTATATTTTTCTTGCCTTGGCTGTTACCGCCTCCAAAAGTTTTATTGATTACTTTTTGAAGTCGGTTTAATTTTTTTTTAAGTTATTATTTCACAATTTTTAGTTACATCATGTGCCGTTACTTACACAAAAATCAGCCCATACACAACAATGATTAAATCATTGTTGTGTATAAACGTAAATTATATTTATCAGGATTATAAAAAACTACTAGCCAGATCATCGTAAAAATCTTTTTTCAGATAAAAAAGAATTATAAAAATCGGTTGACAACTGACGACGTTATATCAAAACAAACAAAAAAAAGTATACAGTCGACTTGGGATTCTCTTATTTATAAGTCGGTTAGAAATGGAACCATTTTCTAAAAATGACTATGTCTTGTCGCGATTTCGTGCGTCGAATTTACATATAACACTCATATACACTCGATCTCAAGATGATTAAAAGTCGGAATAGTTCATTATTATAAAAAATAGATTTAATTATTTGTTTTATAATTTACTAGCGGCGGCCGCCCCATTGATAATATTAGTAGGATTTAGTTAGAAGACAAATGCATTAAAAAATATTAAAACATTTATTATTATACAAGTATTACAGCGTGGTGAATTACAAAACAATCCCCAAATTAGGTAGTCATGTAGCTCAGGGACTTGAGTGTGAGATTTGCACGTAAACTATAATCAGTGCCGTTGCAAAGTTTAAAAATATTGAAATGATTTTTTTATGTATAGTAATGAAAAACGAGAAAAAAAGGGAAATTACTTAATATTTCACCAATAAAGGCAATGTTTTTTTTTTATGAAAGACGGGGAGACTCTTAGCCTTCAGCATACCTGATGTTAAGTATTGATAAGGCTGAAGATGGAAGCGTGCCTCTCCAGGAATCCTCAATCACTGAGGAACTGGCTATCTTATCTGTAACTGCCCACCTACCACCCACATCCTACAACCAACCAAACCAAATACAATATGTACCCCCGCTGGGAATCGAACCCAGGACCCCTGGGTCTGATACCGGTGGTTGTACCACTAGACCACTGAGGCGGTTAAAAATCATTGTGCACGCTTAAGTTCAATATGTTGATTCCGCCAGATTCGTAAATGAATAGGTATAGAAATTCGTGCACAGTATTTAATTTACCCTCGCAATGAGTTTTCGAACTATGAAATAACAACAATAATCGAAAATAATAAAAGCATGTAAAAATTAGTTTAAAATCGTGTGGGTTTGTCACACCCACCTTATGCTCCCTGTTTAAATTTTTAACCTAACGCTCGCCAGGTTAAAAAATTAAAATAAAGAGAGAGAAAATAATTAAATGAATATGTTGACAGTTCTTTGACAATTTTGCAATCATGCAACGAAATCTTGCATCCTGGATTAGGCATTTCCTAACGCTAAAGTACTTCAATAATACCTTCATGTTGATTTCTTTTTCAAGCTCCGTTTTCAGTGTATAGTAAAGTAAACTATACACTGCCACTTATCCTATCTCTTTGATGTATATATGTTTTACCTGTTAAAGGCTATATTCCTTTCTTAAAGTTAATTATACCTAGCGGAATATATTAACTTTATGATTCCTTTTCCTTTTTCTTTCAAATTCCCTTCCAATGTTGTAATATTGTAACAAACATTATTTGCATATTGAATATTGCAAGTTATATGCAATTTAATGGTATTTTTTTGCAGCTATAACTATTACAACCCTTTTTTTCTGGTAGCTTAGGGTATTTCTGCCGTTCTGTATTGATAGATGCTTGTAATAAATTTTGTTCTAGCCTGGATTGGATTACGTGATAGGTATGTAGGTGCATATCAGTACTAGTCCCTGCAATTTTGATGGTTCTGAAGCTAGCAATGGCTCAACCAATGACAATGAGTGTCAAAGAGGAACTGTCTGGTTGCTAACCAGCCGTAGGAATCACCCCTACAACAAGGTGGTTCGTAGTTTTTAAAAAAAAAAATGCTTCACAAGTCAAAACGCCATGTTGGGTAGCCATTTTCGAACCACAGATTACCGAGCCGCGCAATTTGACAGCTCTTACTAATACTCTTAAAATTATCATATTTTCTCATTATTCTGTGAACGACTTTCACGAGAATAAATTATCCACAACAATTGGTAGCATTTTATGTTTGTGAAGGAACTACCGCTGCTGCTACATTGAAAAACATTATAACAGTAAGTTTAAATTAGTAGCTTGATGATCTGCCAACTCTGCAAAGGATTTACGGAGTGAGAGTTTATGTTCAATAACCTATATAAAAAAACTTGTATCTGTGTTTTCAGGAAGTTGTGAAGGCTTTAAAACAAACAGGTCCCTCCTATGGCGATAATTTGTGACCAAGGATCTACATTCTGAACATGCTTGAAAAGATTTCAAGCAGACAACAAGCGTGAAAACTTGATTAATGAGATGCCTGAAGGTTAGTACTTAGAACTTCTGAAGAAATGGAAATCATTAACTTTAAAATTTATATAAAATATATTTCAAGATTGTAGATTTGTGTTTGGCAACAACATTCCATTGTAAATGTTCTTGTTTCTGTTAAAGTTGATAAGTTTGTTGCGGCCATTCGTCTCATCAGTTCAAAGATGTCCCGAATGTTTGGTAGGGAAAAAAATGATCTATTTGAATAAAACTCTGACTTTGCCCTTGACCCAATGCCTCTTTTGTCATGATTTTAAGAACCCTGATTCAAATAAAAAGTCATGAACAAATATCCACACCAACCAAACATACTGATCAACATCAGAAACAAGTTTTTTAAATCAGTTCACATTGATTGGTTTGGAGGTCTTCAGCATCATGCTGATGCTTTAAATTTTTTAATTGTTTTTGTTTGTAGAGTCCAAATTCATAAGTTTTGTACAATAATAAATAAAAATATAAAAGGGTCTTTTACAGATTCTAGTATTAATATTAATTTTGTTATGCATCAATTGGCACTTGAAAAGCGCAAAGGTATACCTACTGAAAGGAAATTACAACCAATAAAATAATTGTATTTTTTTATATGTGATGATGATTGGCAGGCAATGATTTTTTACAGGTTTTGTTTCATTTAAATATGTTACTTGTAGCTGCAATACAGCTATTATAAACAATGTACCTATCTTTGTTCTCAGAATCCCGGAGAAGAGACCAGTGGCAGCATGGGTAGGACGGGCATTGTGCTCGGCGAGTCCCACATTACATTAAGTGACCGACTTAGTGTAATGCGCTAATGCGTAAATGCATTTTTCCCGTGCATAATAAGAAAAAGCCAGAACTAGATTCCAATTTCGTTCTTTTTTTTGCAATCTTATTTTAATTCTAATATTAAGTATGTAATAACACTAAATTTGCTATTAAATGAAATCGGTACCTGGTTCCTACATGTCATCGCTTAGAAATAGTTAGTGTATTACTTGTCATCTCATAACGCTTCTAAAAAATTTAAATAAATGTTTCTTCTTTTTCATTAAACACATGGTTGTATCACAAGTTGTTGAAATCACTGTTTATAATTGTTTAACTTCTTCCATCAATTATGTACTGATAAAAGAAATGTTATATTTTAGTCATTCACACTTCTTAGTTATTGAAAATTAGTATTTATACATTATTTTTTAGCTTATAGGTAATGATTATAAGTAAAGTAATGACTTATTACTTCATTAAAAATGCAATTTTACAGTTTATTAATAATAACTTATTTTTTTTACTAGGTTAGTCATATTGTTGTATTATTGTGATTTGAATTAAATAAAAATTTAATCTTATTTTGTTGTTTTATTCATTTGAACATTTAAAAGGATAGGATTTAAAAAGTACACTAGGGCTGTAGTGCTGCTTGTATCGATATCGATAATTTTTAGTATATCGATATGTCGTTCGATAGACTTTGCCGCACTATCAATGTGAAGCTGACATTAGACTAAGAAACGGCCAATAGCAGGCTTGATTCCTATCTGTACACTATATAATTTGTGTTGCTAACCATGAAGTAATTTTGCAATAAATGTGATTTTATTGTTCATGTTATTTAATAATTGAACTTTCATTTATTTCTGGTCGGAAGTCTTCGTCCCATGACGGACATCTAAAATAAAACAATATCGATAACTAATAACTTGACAATGACACAGCACTCTGACGATATAGTACAAATACTACGTTTCGCAGACTACGTTATAGTAGTTTTCATAAAATTATTACACAAATCCATAACATTTTATAAGATTTTGGATGAGATTTTGTACCGAAAATTTTGCACTGAACTGTACTGAAATGTATAGTTCCAGATTTTTATATTATATTACGCTTAATCTCAGCATTATTTTACGTAAAAATTATTACTGTAGCTAGCAGGATAAGTCACAAATTGAATTTAAAAGTCATAGGTAAAATAATCGATTTGAATCGATATCTATTACATAAAATATATAAACAGTAATTTTTTTTCAATAATAACAATCTGTATTCGCTATTAATCCTAAAATGACTAAAATATCTACTTTTTAACGTTTTTAATGGTTACTCCATGTCACACACAATATTTTTTAACAACGTAATCGATACATAATTAAACATCGTTTTAATTCGTAATCTATGCCATTGTTGGTAGTCGGATCTTTGTTTGCTGTCATTCTGACGTCAAATGTCCAACGTGTTGATTGGTCAATTACTTGTCAAAATGACAAATATAACAAGTTTTGATTTGACATAAACCAATCAACATTTTAGGAACAGCAGACGCGGAGGTGGCGCCATTAGTTTTTACGGCTTGCAAATGTTTAAAATCAGTGACTTATGTTAATTTATTGTCTCTTCTCTTAAGGTGGTTTGAAGGTAAAGACAGCTGATGTAGTATTTGTTTTTATTGTTTTCCAAGAGTGTTAAAAGTGTTTTAGATAATAAATTACAAAAAAAACACGATTCACTGAAATTCTTTTCTTTTTTTTTTTACATTTTAACATTAGTTATCTCAATATTGTGCCGTGTGGTGACGGCCTAAGAATACACGTGTCACCACTCCCTTACATTCCTGGGATGTCGTAAGAGTCGACTAAGAGGCTCGACGCATTGAACACCTGTGCGAGAGAAGGAAAACTTGAAAAAAACTATCTACCAACCCGTCTGGCCAGCGTGGTAGCAGTAGGCTTATAGCCTCCTATGAACGCCACAATAGGCGTGAGCTAGGAAAGATTTATGTACAGCAGTGGACGTCCACAGGCTGATGATGGATCTCAATAAGTCCACTAGTTATCAAATCCAGTTACAAACAATAAAAAGACTTATTTAATAACGATTTAAATGACATAAGCTATGTTGTTGTACAAAAATCTGTACCAAAGCTCCATAGAAAGTGGTTGTTCTCCTTTCGCGTTCCATTATACTAATAGTTTAGAGCAATGGGACTCAAACGTGACATTTATTATGAAGTTCATATGTACTTACATCTTGACGTTTCGGCTGTGTTGCTACAGCCGTGGTCACAAGCAGCCTGCTGTAGCAACACATCCGAAACGTCAAGCTGTAAGTACATGTTATGTACGCGATACTTTTTTCGATTTAAACATCGCTCTATTGCATCATCGATGTTTCCAAAACATTGTTTTTTTTTCTCAATCGACAATGTGCAGGTAGTAAGGTGATTTAAAAACTACACCAGTGTTTGTTAGGTAACTGGTATACTAATCATCAAGAAATTGAAGCTGAAACCAAAAGAAAACAAGGCACAAAGATTTTTTTATTAAAAAATCATATTAACAAATACCAATATTTCTTTTCTTTTCACAAGCAGGGTTATTTGTAAATGAGCAAAAAAACCGATTGAAGGGAAAAATATTAATTAAATTTTTGGTTTTACATGTAAAACCAAAAGTTTACTTAATCTTTTTCCCTTAATAAAATAACCCTGCCTGTGAAAAGAGTCTTTCTGATGGGACTGATGTGCCAACAATTTTCAAATATTTAAAAGCATTTTTGTATAGTTTGGGGCAGTGCTTGTTTATCCAGTTAATTTTCAAACCGGTACAGCAACGAGAACATAGAACTCGTTTCATTGAGGTTTGTCTCTACCGAAACCTTAAAAAAACGGTTCCTTGAAAGAGCACTATTAAAAGGGTTTAGAATTAATGAAACGGTTTATAGAGGTTTTTTCAGCTCTTTATAAGTTCCTAAGCACAACGGGACAACGCGAGCGCGTGAGTGGCAAAGAGAAAAGCATTTGGATTGAACCGGTTTGTTTAGGTTTTGGAAGCGCTCTCATTCCGAATACGTTGGAAGCGGTTTTTGTAACAAGCATAATCAAAAACCGCAATTAACCGCTATTTTTCAAACCGGTTACAAGCCCTGGTTTTGGGAATTGAATTTTATAGTCCTTCCAGGGGGGCTATCGCGTAAAAAAACTGGGTATGGATATGGGCTTCATTTGACAGTTGATGCTCATAAAATTACCATATATGGTCATTTAACTGTCAAATGAAGCCCATGTCTATATCCATATTTTTTAAAGTCAAAGTCAAAGTCAAAGTCAATATCATTTATTCAGTCTAGGCTGTTACAAGCACTTATGAACGTCAAAGAAGCTACGCCATCGGTTCACAAACCCTACGGCGGGAGACCTTGTAACGAGAAGAACCGGCAAGAAACTCGTCAAGGGCTGTTTTTTTCTCCCTGTTTCATTTCATACAGAGTCGTTAAATTGAAAAGTGACCTTAACATATCAGTAAGGTCAATTTCCATCACAAAAGGAAAATACTAATTAAAATATTACATTTTATGGTTATTGTAAACGTAAACAATTTTTAACTGGCAAAGAAAGACTTGTCTATCATACATTACAACATTTCCCGCACCACAAGACAACTACACTGCAAGTTGTGAGCTACAAACAGGTCAGTATCAATTTATTTTAGATAAAAATATTTAGGCTTTAAGCACAGCATTAAGATAAGCAGACTGAGGTAGACCCATTTCCGCTGGCGGCACCCGTTCACGAGCATGACGCATGAACCAGCCATCGCTTCGCTCAACCATATTTTAGGGAACGTAACGACCCGCCTCACACGACACCGCCGAAGAAACGTTTGAGTGAGCATGACGTACTTCAGGTACTTATGTTAAGCTGTATAAATATAAAAAAATACAATGGCAACAGCAAAAAAAGAAAGATAAAAGTGCCTTAATGTAAGACACAACACAACCTACAATGTCACTAGAAGACGCATCAGCTGGGTCACAATCTCAATCGTAATTAAAGTTAAAAAAAAAAAAGCTTTTATATATTTGGAATAATTGAAAACATTATTTACCTTTGTTTACTCTGATCAAGCAGTGCCACGCATCTCAACTCAAAACATCATAAATAACATAAAATCAAAACAACATATATCTCTACACATTTTAACACAAGCAAACATGAGCAGACCCATCCCGCTGGCAGCACCCGTTCACGAGCATGACGCATGAACCAGCCATCGCTTCGCTCAACCATATTTTAGGGAACGTAGCGACCCGCCTCACACGACACCACCGCAGAAATGTTTACAGAGAGCATGACATACCCAAGCAACCTGTGTTTACGCGATAGCCCCCCTGATTTCTAACGGAATTTCGTTTAATCTTCCCACAGGAGTTCTAAGATCAACTGAAAGCTCATCAGACAAACTCTCTTCAGATTTACTAGTTTTCCAGTTACGGACGTACTAATTTGTGATGATCGCTCCATAACGAAAATATCTCTTCATTTTTATCGGACTTGCCTGAATCCGATCCCATTTCTTCATTACGTCGCTAATCCTTTTTTAGTATATAGATCTTTGTTTTTGTTATAGCATTCAAGAACGCGATTGCATCGATGAAATGCATTTTTCTAAAGCATGGATCTAAAATTGTGACGATAGCAAGAGCAGTAACATGTTCAATAGATCTCATAATTTTTTTGAATTTAATTATTAGCAAGCTTCTGCTCTTCTTTCGCTATTGGGTCTTCTTTAACAGCTGAAGTAATTTTAGACAGTATGCATCGAACTAATGGACTAATTTTACTGCTTGTAACATATTTGTCAAAATGTCCTCCAAAGGTTTAGATATTTTGCTTAATTTTTAATTTTACTTAGTACTTAACTAAGTATAATAATTATAACGCCCTGTTACTTGACGTTTGCAAATTGCAATGCAAGTGTACAAACCGTACAAGCCAAGCCATTGTGAAGCCATTTTACGTAGTAACTAATACCTAATCTGTGAAGCCATTGAAAAAAAAAGAAAAAAAAAAACTTGCGATTTTTGCTTTGGTTTTCATTTTTGTATTTCGAATATTTTGATATTTTCGGTTTATTTAATGTGGTTGTTTTCGTTCGAGAGGGCCCGGTAATAATACTACCTAAACATAATTTTATGATTTTAATAATAGAGTGATTATAAAAATGGGTCCGACCGATAATATTAGTGCTTAACAAACTACCTTCATGGCTTCTGAATAGTGTACATAAAATGTATCCATTGAAGTATTAATGTACTGACGTACGTAGTAATTTATCTATATATTGTAGTAAATCTTCATATTACTCGCATCGGATTATTTCAAGCAAACCGCAATACTCGCCGTTTGCTAACTGAAACTTAGTTTGAATTTTGACCATATTTCTTGCAATATATCAAGTGCCGTAGAAAATGCAGTTGATTACAAAACGTTTATCGGCGGCTTTGGCATTCGACAGTCTAAACCGGTGTATTAATTGTGCAATAGTGATGCAAAGATTTCGTAAACATACTGTCGAAGAAGCGCCGGAAGATATATTCACTTTGCTCCAGTGTTGGATAAGTCCCTCTCAGGTGAATAAATATTGTTAAAAGTCTGCTCTATTATTATACCTACTTTTTTTTAAACCATAGAAACCTCTTTGTTTTCATAGCCTTTATGGCTTTTGTGGCTTCAATGGGCGAGTCCCTCGGCCCTTTCCCTCCACTTATATGCGCAGTGCCGGAACTAGGGTGGTGCAGACCCTAGGGCGCAGAAATGACTAACCTGATCTGTCATCAAAATCTGCCTGGCAGTTTGGAGAAAAACAGTAATTTCAAAGTAATAGGATGACACTCCGACCGGATTTTGCTATAATTGTTATTTTGTCTATGAACGGCTATATAATGGGATGCGCATTGATATCTTTTAAATAGGTAGTTTTTCTTATGGATTTGTTGACGGATTAGCAGAATGAAGTGCAAATACTTTCACTTCTTGTTTTTTTTCTAAACATAAATTTCGGTCTTCAATTTCTCTAAAACTATGTGTTTGCTAGCCCCGGGTTTCTATAACTTACTAACGGATTGTTTTGGCTATGTGCAGTAAAATTTTGAATTTTCTGCTTAGGAAAATATGCCAAAATGTTACTGTCCATAGGTAGGTTGGGGAGTAGGTTTGGAGTGTTTGAGAGACCACCATCCTTCCACTCCTTCCAAAATCGTGGGTTGTATAGTTTTACCCGTTTTTATTTTCCTTATTTCATATTCCACCAAGTAGGTGCTTACTATAGTTTAATGTGTTTATCATTTTGAGATATTACTGTCTGTTATTTTCTATTCTATAAAAAATATTTTGTTAGTAGATTTTGATATCCATAGCACAAGTTTATGAGATAGTTGTTTTTCACTTGTTTTATGTTAAAAAGCTATTTTAATTGCAGGTTACACCTGGATCCGTTATATGTAGTGGGTGCTTTGAACTGCTTCAAAATCGAGTACTTATAAAAAGTGAAGAGCTTGTACCCGAGTTTGGTCATAAAAATGTGTGCTTGCCTTGTGGAAAGTCCCGTCTACGAGCACGTTCATACAATGTGCCAGAAGATTCAGCTGAAAGGAATGTATTACTGAAATGCATTCCCTTACATCTGGTAAGTTTTAATTTTTTTTCCTCTTCCCGGTCCGCTATTTTGTTTTTCAAAATGGTGTCGCACGATAATACCTCTATAATTCATCCATCCTGAACCGGACACTGGTGTCCAGAAAACAACGGAATAATCCTCATAATCCATTATTTGACCGCTCCGCCCGTCTATTTTAAGATTGACCGCCTTTCGCCTTTAGGTCTCCTCCGTCGACCGCCGAGGGACCGGTTACGGCCCCATTATGGTATCCGCCGACGGGAACTGGTTCTGACTCGACGCCGGTTATACGACGGAGGCGATTCCGTTACACCCCCGCCTCTCCTCCGTACCCACCGCCAGGATTGGAATCTCAGTGATGTTATTTATAAGCTGTGATTTTGTGGAGTGGATGTTAAAAGACTTTAAGTTTTATTTATCATTTATTAATTCAATCTTGTTTGACATGTAAGTATACAATAATTATAATTAAACTTATCTATCTTAACTAATTGTTTTTAATGTCTCCTTTGTCCTGGTCTTGGTTGTTGTGTTGGTGGTTGGATTGGCGCACTCGTTGGCGCTACTTTTTTTATTTTTTGTTCTATTTTATCAACTTGTTTTATGACATCTGCTGTTTTACGTTTCAATTCTCCTATTGCGCTATGTTCAATTTGGGCTTTACTTTCCAGTTCTTTTGTTTTTTTATTTAGTGTTTCTATATCTTTTTGGGCCTTTGTTTCCACTTCTTTTGTTTTATTATTTAATGTTTCTATTTGTCGCTTGTCATAGTTTTGTTGCGCTTCTAATGTTTTTATTTCGTTTTCTATTAATTTTTGGTTATTTTCCAATAATGTATGATCATATTTCTCTCCTCCTTCTGCTGCTCTTCTACTTCTACTTGCTATTTCTGTATCTTCACTTATAGGTTCCGGTTGATGTTCCATTGGTCTTGATATTAAATCTGTTATTGGTTGATGTCCCAATATTAATCCTGATTGTGAATGGTCGCTTACTCTGTATCCCATTACAAATGGATTTGGTTGTGGATTTCTCATTGCCGTGTATAATATGTTTTGTCCGTGTGACATTGCTTCTATTTCTATTCCTGTTTCTACCATTATATTAAGTATACTGTTTTCGTGTGCCCCGTCTGAGCTCAATAATGGTATGATTCCAATTCCAACTGGTGGCGTAAATTGTAATTGTGGTACATTTTGCATAGTATTATATAGGTAATTGTCTACCGTTGCGAATTCATATTTAATTGGTCCTGCTGCCATATGATTTACTGCTGTTTGTACTCCATCTCTTAGTACAACATTGTGTATTGGATTTTTGGATTTGATAGTCGTAATTTAAGAATCTCCAAGCATTATTTTTCAAGTGGAATGTTCCATCTTTTGGAATATGTGTTTTTTCGTAAATTTGTCCTATTGAATTTGTAAAAAGTTGGTATAAAAAAATACCTTTAAAAATAGTTTTATGGCTTACAAAATTTTTGATCAGATAAAGGTCAAAAGTAGGTGTATTGGGGGAAACGGAAACTTCGATTTTTTTTTCGTTAATAGGTGCTATTGTATGGGGCAAGACAAAATTTACGAAAGTTCTTTTTCCCCCATTACACTTACTTTTTTCATGCCTATCTTATTAAGGCAATTAATACAGACATGTTTTGTAGAAAAAAAAACTGGGGTTGATATTTTTCTAGGTTTTTGATTTTGACGTTTATTTCAGTTTTTTAGTTTTCAAATATTTCATAAACTATGCATCTGAGGTACATCTGTACATAAAATAAATTGATGGGGACCATAATAACAACACGTAGAACCCAAAAAAAGGAGGGTCAAATAGCATTGACAAAAAAATGCCAAAAATTTTACGTCTAAAATTTTCGGATCAAAATTTTTGTCCTGAAAATTTTTTTAAAGGATTTTTTAAAAATATTTATTTTCATATTTTTTGGTCCACATATAGTGCCCCTAAGGCTATACTCCAACTGCCCCTAAGACGACACTCTGACCATATGTTTACTTCATTAATAGCTTACTTATATTGTTCAAGTTTGATAAGGAATAATTACGAAAAGAGTTCAAATGTTTGTTTACAAAAAAAATCCGTAAGAAGGCTGGAGTATACTCAACTAACTTGCCGGCAATTCTGAAACTCGCTAACTAATTTTATAACAACCTTGTAAAAAGGGAGTACCTACACAGAATTAGACTTGCAAAGAATATTACGCCACTATTCGGTATTCGGCCTATTTGTCCACTTTTTTATATTCCGGCGAATACCTAATATCTACATACTGTTTAACTGAATATCAAAATGTATAAGTATATAATTTTGGTAAATAAATAATTGATAAAATCATTAAATTTACTCATAACAACTGCTCCAGCTTTACAGCTTTACTCTTAGCAACTTTTGTCAACCAAATAATCAGTCATCTCTCTTCTGGATGAAAATTAATGATTTACTAACTTTTATCTTGTATTAATCTTGGCATTATAGTAGTTAATTTAACCGACTCTGTTGTTTAGTGGTAACATCCACCGGTATCAGATCCGGAGGTTTTGGGTTCGATTCCCAGTGGGGGTACATATTGTATTCGGTTTGGTAGGTGGTAGGACTGGTTGTAAGTCCACCTGGCTAGCTACCACCACGTTATCTAAGTATGACACGGATAGTAGTCGAGGATTCCGGGAGAGACGCGCTCCCATCTTCAGCATTATCAATACTTAACAGCAGATTATGATGAAGGCTAAGCGTCTCACCGGTGTTCATAAAAAAGAATCTCTGCAAAATTTTAAATTATGCCTCGTATGTCGTCTCAGCCACATAACACCCACTGCTGGGTATAGGGCTTCCCCAAAAGGGGGGTTTTTCCATAATCGCCACGCTTGGCAGGCGGGTTGGCGATCGCAGTATGGCCAAGTTTGTAAGAGACGCTGCTGCCCGTCTCCTGAAGGCTGAGTCCCTTAGTCGCCTTTAACAACACCCACGGGATGAGAGGGGGTAGTGTTATTCTAAGCCGACACTACACAGCTGCCTCGTATGATAATATCTAATGCTCCCAACTCGTTCGCAATCCTCGCTGGCCGCCAGGATCGTGTGTCAGCGCGCTTCGAAAGAAACATGTAGGTAGGTATTTATGATCCTGTGCAATTTTGTAAAATATTTAGTTTAATCTCTCAAAATCAATCTAGCTGATTGCATTTCCAAGTAGCACAATAAAGCGCGAAAAGTCACACAGAAACAATATTTTGCACAGGCCGAATACTTTTAGCCGAATATTCGGCCCGAATATACTATTTGTTGCAAGCCTATAAAGAATTACAATATCTCATTCATTAGTTTTGAGTTTATTCATTTGTTGATTATTTATTTCAGTGTATTGACAATGGAGTATTGTCTGAAATGCACTTCTACGATAGAAGAATCAAGCCAATATTATAATACTAGTGATTTAGGTCCAGAAATAATTTCTGTTCTAGAACGGAATCTTCATCACCAGGTGAGAATTATACATAATGTTAATATACATTATATAATTAAGCTGTTAATACTTCAGTTTGTTAATAATATATTTCTTCTTCTTCTTTATGAATGGCTTGCTTTATGTTCTAAACATAATTCCACCAATGTACAGTTTTGGTATTATTATATTCTAAGCTATGTTTCTGAAAATAAAAGAACAGACATTTAATATAATAAGGGAGAAGTATTATATTAAAATATATTTTATTTTTCTCTAGATTGACTATAATGGAGTAATATGTTCTCAATGTTTTTCAAACATCCTGCAAGGATTATCTGCAGCTGTGCATAGAAGAACTAGTCATTCATCTCCTTTTCAAACTGAAGTACGTGAACTACAGTAAGTACGTTTTAATTTTGCAAGTTACAATGATGTTGTAATAAAAACCCGCGTGGTTCCCGATCCCGTGGGAATATCGGGATAAAATGTATCATATGTTCGTGACCAGGCTTTCTACTATCTGTGTACCAATTTTCATCCAAATCCGCTCAGCAGTTTCGGAGCCTATTCTATACAAACAAACAAACAATGAAATCTTTCCTCTTTATTATATTAGTATAGAAATATAAATGAGAAAATAGACTAGAAAAATACTACTGGGCTCATGTACCGAGACTGTCTCTGTAGCATAATTGGTAGTGCATTGGGCTTGATTCCTAAGGATGCGGGTTCGAATCCCGTCTGAGCAACATGAGACCAGTGGTATTTTTTCTTATATTTATTACATGAACTACAGTTTTCCTATGACAGGATTGTTTGTGTCTGGTGTCGAAATTCTTTGTATGAGAGACATGCTCAGACTGTCCCAGCAGAAGGACCTGTAAGGAATTTAATCTCCGATAGAATCTCCCCACGTGAAGTATGTATTATTTTTATTCTTTTAATAACTATTTACATAAACATACCTACTCGAATTAAAGTTAATTGCGCTATTATAATTAGAATTGCATACAATCAAACCAATCTAGCCCACGTTAAATTTCATGAAGAATGTGTGTTATGGATACTAGATAACGGATAAAAATACTTACATTTTTTTTTGTAAATACATACATACTATAGTATACATATTATACACCCAGGCCAAGACAAATAGACATGTTCATGCACACAAATAGGTAGGTACTATTCTTGTTCGTGGATCGAACTGGGACCTCTGGCACAGAAGGCGGGCTTAGTACTCTTGCGCTAAACAGGTGGTCAATTAGTAATATAATGCTCATATCAATTCACATAAAAAATATTCTTGGTGTGAGTCATTTCATTTCTGATTATTTTATACAAGCGGCCGCTCGCGGTTTCACCCGCGTGGTTCCCGTTCCCGGGAATTATCGGGATAGAAAGTATCCTATGTTCATAACCAGGGCTTCCCACTATCTGTGTACCAAATTTCATCAAAATCTGTTGATTACTTTTTTGAGTTTATTCGTTGCAAACAAACAAACAAACAATCAAATCTTTCCTCTTTATAATATTATATAGATTTACCTATTTCATAATTTGTTTTAGATACCAGTAAATGGAATGGTGTGCTATGCATGTTGGTTATATGCACGGAGAACACTAGAGCAACAAGGAATTGTATGTCCACCCGCAGTGAACTTGAATGCATGTGTTTGGTGTCGTCGATCACTTGCCCGACCCCAAACCCGTAGACACTCAATCCCTGAGGGACCTGAGCGTGATGAAATTGCAGCAAAGATATTTCCTAGTGAGGTACGTAATTGCTTGTAGTAAATATATATTTTTATAAACATTACGGTATATGTGTATATATATATATATATATATATATATATATATATATGTTTATGTTAGCTGGGTTATCTAGTAAATACCTTCGGGTTTAAATAATAATGTTTTATCACTTTTTATAAAGTGACTAAGTCTCCCCATTTATGAACCATGGGGAGACTCTTAGCCTTCATCATACCTGATCCTGTGTTGATAAGGCTGAAGATGGAAGCGACTCTCTCCCGGAATCCTCAGCCACTGAGGAATTGGCTATCTTATCTCTAACTGCCGGAACACAACAATGCTGAAAACATTGTTGTTATGGCGTCAGACTTAGATAAGATGGTGGTAGCTAGCCAGGCGGACTTACAACAAGTCCTACCACCAACCAAACCGATTACAATATGTACCCCTACCCAGTGGGGGTTGAACCCGGGACCCCTGGGTATGATACCAGTGGTTGTACCACTAGACCACAGCGGCGGTTCTTTTTTTTATAACATAAATAAAATAATTAACTGTTTTCATTCAGATACCACAAGGAGGGCTTGTTTGCTATGCATGCTGGATGTGTGCACGGAGAAATGTGCAACGAGCACAAAATCCACAACCCCCAGCCACTCACTTCGGAGCTACTTGTGTTAGGTGTGGAACGTCTGTACATAGAGGGGAAATATACATTTTAACACATGGGCCTGAAAGAGACGAAGTAGCAGCTAAATTTATACCAGTGAGGTACGTACTTATTGTATTATTTTAATTAATAAAGTTATAGAGTTAGGATATAAGATTTATAAGTCAGAATCGTTAAAGCATGGAGAGATTCAGTTACCAACATTAAAGGTAACACTCAAGGTGTGTTACTTTACTGTAGGTGGGTGGTAGTTAATGGCCGTTATAAACGTGATTTTAAATATGTGCAGCTATAACTTTTTTTTTATTTTTTTTTTATATTCAATCACACCAATTATCTAGCCCACATTAAGTATCGTGAAGAACTTGTGTTATGGATACTAGGTAACGGAAAACATACTTATATACTTTTTTTTTGTAAATATATACATAATATACATATTAAACACTCAGACCAAGACAAATAGACATGTTCATGCACACAAATATTTGTCTTGTCCGGGGATCGCTCCCGGGACCCCTGGCGCAGAACAGGTCGTCGAATTAACTCATTCCATCCAGTTATAGAGGACAGACCTGATGCTGAAATTATTGAAAATCGTGCACTAATGTGTATAAATATGCCTAACAATTTGGCACAGCTATTTAAAGCAACAGATTTCGAGCACAGCTTCCATAGTTGGACATCTTTCCTCAAATTACCATGTCAGACCTAATAATATTTGCGTTATACATACCATATTGCTTGCTGTGTAGTGTCGGCTTAGAATAGCACTACCCCCTCTCATCCCTTGGGTGTCGTAAAAGGTGACCAAAGGACTCGGCCTTCAGGAGACGGGCAGCAGCGTCTCCTACAAACTTGGCCATACTGCGATCGCCAACCCGCCTGGCCAGCGTGTCGATTATGGTGACACTCACGTTTACCTTGGACAGACAATCCAGTTAGGTAAGTCCAACTTCGAGAAAGAGATCTCACGTCGAATCCAACTCAGATGGGCAGCATTCGGGAAGCTCCGTAAAATCTTCGCGTCGAACTTACCGCAGTGTATCAAGACGAAAGTCTTTGACCAGTGTGTGTTGCCACAGTGATGACTTACGGTAGTAAAACGTGGTCGCTAACTATAGGTCTGATAAGAAAGCTCAAGGTCACCCAGGGTGCAATGAAAAGGGCCTATGCTTGGCGTTTCCCTTCGCGATCGAATCAGAAATGAGGAGATCCGTAGGTGAACTAAAGTTACTGACATCGCTCGAAGGAGTTCAGCTGAAGACACCTTAAAACTGGTGTATGCACTACTCTACCACGGAGGTCTTCTGACATATATACTGCTGGCGAGACAATATACAAGTTTGGATGGGGCAATAGTTGGGTACTACTATTGTTGTTGTATTGCTAAGCAACGAACTTTTGGTTGCTGTACACACATAAAGACAATAGTGTGGTATTTTGGATGGGCTCGGTACCAAGAAAATATTGATGCACCAGTATCATTTCTGGATAGTATTTTGTTATGAGATATGGAAGATGAGGATACTTGATTATAATATAATCTTCTTCTTCTTCTTCTTATCGAGTGAGGATTAGTGGCCACCTCTTGTGTCAGAGTTTATCAAGCCGCCTATAAGGCCTCTGACTTAGCTAAACGACTGTAATCAAAAGTTGTAATTCCACTTTTCGGTCACCCATCCGACACCTGATCAGGCCAAACTTTGCTTGCAAACGTGATCAAATACGATCAGTCTGTCAAGCGCGGCCATGAGCGCTTCTATAATATAATAATATTATGGAATGTAAAAATAAAAATTAAAGTATTAAAATTATGTTTTATTTACTTTACCATAGTACCTATCAACTAACAATACAACAAGAGTCAATTTTTTTTGTCAAATTTCGACCAATGTTTCTAGGAGAATGTTGTTTACTGACAGATTCACAGATTCTGGTTTGAAATAAAAAATTTGGATACTGGTTTTAAAATTACCCTATATTTATTTAGTTGTCTATAATTTTATTTATATTAATTATTATAAAATATGGAGAGAGTTTTTAATAGGAACTTCAATAAAGCCCATACAGACAAAATTTAGTGTAACTGGAGCTAACCGAACATAAAAAACTGTTCTTTTATGATTTTTGAATTTTTGCTTTTTTTAATGCTGTCATTAAGAATACTTGTGATCAATTTAAATAGAAAACTCGGCCACAAGTGAATTTTCAATGGGACTCGAACCCACGACCTTTGGGAACCCGGCCTACTGCTCTAATTCACTTGTAGCCGCGTGTGTACACTGGTTTTCTGCTTTTTTTTAATAGAAAAATATTGGCAAAAATCATGCCAATATTTTTCTATTTAAAAAAGCAGAAAACCAGTGTAGCAGGTCTAGTCTAGCCTGCTGTTATGTCGCAGCCAACTGGTTAAATCAGCCGTTCAATTGAAGGGCTAGCCCGTTAATTAAACGCCGGCATTCAATGAAATAGCTAAGGGACAACTAGCCAAATCGTTTAATGAAACGTTTAACTACTTGGCCGAACGTCATATTTAGACGTTTCATTAAATGAGATGTCAATATAGACTCAAACTATTCTTGAAAACTTGTAGCCGGCGGAGTAATATCAGGCATATTTTTAATTACACATTTTTATTAAATCAATATTAATATTAATAAAACACTGTAGGTAAGTTATGTTGAAACAAAAACAAAGCACATAAAATTGCCAGCTGATGCGAGCTATCAGACGCCATATTTGTTTTGAGACTACCAGCCCCCCAGTGGCAAAATAATGAAACTAAATTTGGATCACGTTGCTGAAAGTCAGCCATCTTCAAAGGGCTAACTTACAATAAGCCAACTAGCCAACGATCAGCCTAAGCATTCAACTGAAAGCCGGCGTTTAACGGGCTTGACTTCCAATCTGCGACATTTATACTGAGCTGAGCACAATTTTGGCATCACGCGAAATTGCACAATGTGTTCGTTTTGTCCCGTTGAGTCACTTTTAGACTTCTAAACTCTAAAGTTTAGAAAAGTCTTATAATCCCTCTCTGTCCGTCCGTACGTACGTACGTATGTATGTACGCATCGAGATCTCAGAAACCATAAGAGATAGAGACAAACGGTCAACGGGAATGACTTTAGGACACCTTGGACATGTGTCAAATGTACTTTTTTAGTTTCTACACTACAAAACAATAACAACTGTCACGTGGTTTAGAAGTCTATTTTGTGCCTGCTAACTAGCAGGCGCTGTTAACTTGTTTGTTTTGTAATGTAATGAGCTTTGGCTTGTGATGCTAAAATAAATGTTATTCTAATTCTGATTCTTGATATTCTAAAATTTATTATAAATAAAAACTGTTTTTCTGTCTTCAGCTCGTGCGGTTGGAGCGCGTGTGTCCTGCGTGCTATCGGTCAGCAAATCGAGAAGTAAAAAGAGAACAACAGCTTGACTCAAAACCTGCCTTGGATAGTGCACCGACTGAATATGGTGCTATTGTTCTTGAATCAGATCCAGCCGAAGCTGTTCCACAACCGAAACCTGAAATAATTTCTTCTATCTATAGACGTGCTGCCAGTACCAGCTCAAGATGCATATTTCCTAAATGTCGTAGTAATGAAAGATTACTTATTCCTTCCGCTATACGGGATGTAGTATTGTATCGTTACAAATTCTATATACCATCATGTGCGCGTATTTGTCGTCAACACTTGGATAAGGGTGCTTGGAATGAGTTAACATCTAATTTGAAAAATTTTACCGGTAAGCAATTTGATATAGTTATGACTATGCTGGAGCGAGCTGCTAATCATCGGTTAGATTTCACAAATGTTGGTATGATGCCTTCACATTTGTGCCATTACTGGCTTGGCATGAGTCCTGAACAGTTTAATGAGTTGTTGAAGAGTGTACCTAAACTTTCAGAAGAAGTATCCAATGCTTCTGTAGCATTGTCAATGTATTTAGTAAAATTGAGAACGGGTGATACCAACGTGAGGTTAGCTAGTCTGTTTAATACCTCTCGAGCCACCATGGAACGATGGATGGCGATTGCTAGAACTTGTTTGAATAATGAATCTTCAAATGAAAATGAATAAGGTTAATTTAATTATAATAAATTAGGTCTTTACCTGTGAAATTGCCGATCTGTATAAAGATTTTTCAAAGAAAGTTCGTTATCCATACTATTTTATTTTTGCTATAGTTTCCACCAACGCAAATGCTTGTGCCACAGTACTTTTATGTAAGTACAAGCATTGTATGTAAACGAGCAATCTAATGCTATATTTTTATTTAAAAAATAATGAGTATGCTAGAAAATATATTAAATCAAGTGGTCATTTTTGCTAACAAAAAAATAAGTTCCTTTCGAGGTATTTTTCTATCGTATAAGAAACGAAAATAATAAAGTTATGATTACCTACTGATTCTTGACCGTTGTGATCCTAATTTAATATAAAACCTAGCAATTGATGTATTTTCTAATCATAGAAAGAGAAAGAAAGAAAGAAAGAAAGAAAAGTAAGTTTATTTATATATAGTTATTTAGATGTAGTGAAGTTCTCTAGAAGTGCAAGAAGAAAATCGGCAATTCATAGCATACCTATTTTTACTTACACTCTAGTGTAAGAAATATTTTATATTTTATTGCTAGGTGAACTAGGGCTCTATTTTTGATTTACTCGTCTCGTGTCGAACGCTTAGTTTCTACTAATTTTCGTTCGACATATGAATTTCCATATTTTTGAATCGCTTGGTTGACCGCAACATGTGCCCACCCATTTCGAACTGTTGCGCGAAAGAGTATAAAACTTCCGCACAAACTTTCGCACTTATAATATAAGGTAGTAGGATAGAATAAATGAGTGGTCTTGCACCACCTAGCGACAAAGTACGGCTTCTGTAATGTGATACTAGGGTAAGGAATAGAAATAAAATTTAACGTAAATAACCATATTTTTGTACAAATATGTATTTTAAACAACAAAAGCTCAAGTACAAATGCTTGTATCCATAATTTGCCCGTACTGGGAATCGAATTTCTAACCCAGGATCTCAGCGTATGCAACACCATGAAAACCGGAACCCCTCTCAAGGTGGTCATTAGAATTTAAGATTGATTGATTGATTTAATTTATATGGTTATCAATGGCGAAAGGGGTCGAAATATGGCGAAGGTTTCTCCAAAAATATTTTAACTGTTTTTTGGTGGATCGGGATTTCTAAAAGGGAAGCCAATGGAAATCGTACTGTATGGTCCGTTTGCCACTGATACACCTTACACTGCTCCTGATGTGCAAGTAAAGTTTTAGTTATTAATTTATCTAGCTACAGAACGTTCCGTTCCGAATTTGATGAAACGAGTACCGAAAATATTGACTGCGTTGCTATTGGTCCACGTAATCAAGATAGAGTCCGTTTCACCAATCACGTCCAACCACCAACAAGAACAGAGGCGTTGGCCCCACCCCTAACAATGACCAATCTCACTCTGTCAATATCGGAAATGTGCGACAGACATACTCAGTACTCGTTTGTTGAAAAAAACAGACTATAGAACAGGATCGGCTTGTAAATGTTAGTTGGCAGGCTAGTAATTGTTAAATTAATTTCTATTTAAGTCTACATTGTTATTATTGTTGCGTAGCAGTCTAGCTTTTGTCTAAGCTGACGTTATGACAGTGGTTTTTATCTACTTTTTTTATATATCTTAAGGTGCGTTCACATCTGGCGAATGCGCCGCTCGTGAACTATTCGCAGCGATATTACTGCAATTGATACGACGCGCGATCTGCGTGTGTGCAGTTCGCGCTCATAGTTCCGTTCGCTTTCATACTAGAAGTAGGTGGAGCACGGCGCAGAAGTATAAATTGCTCACCAACAGTTCGCGAGCGGCGCTTTCGCCAGATGTGAACACACCCATAAGCTAGCAAATTTTGTTGACAAAAGTTAGAAATTATCTTAATGTTTCTTCATAAATCAAAGTGAAAATAACTATAATCTGCCACCTAATTGTCTAATTTTAAAATCTATCACAATCCCTTTGAAAGGCTAGTGATTGTGATAGCGATTTATGGAATTGTGTAACATGGAGTCGCAATCGCTTTAAGAACTAATTATGTTTTTAATGGTATTGCACACGAATACATCTTTCAAATATACTTCTTTACACTTTTCCGTATATTTGAAAGATATACTCGTGTGACACTTTGTTTAACCAGATCTATTTCTTTCATTCAATACCATTCAAATGGTTGTGGGTGTGGCGCGAAGCTCATAAATACCTTTGACAAATTGAAAGGGATTACGATAGACTTTAAAATTAGACAATTAGCCCCTTGTTCACCAAAACGAGCTAGTATTGAGAGAATTCGCTCGCTAGGCCTTATCTTCAGCAATAATGAGCGAACGAATTGCCTATGCACCTTACCTTCGGCCAATCACGGGTGAGCTGATTGCCTATGCGCCTGATCTTCGGCCAATCACGGGTAAGCTGATTGCCTATGCGCATGACCTTCAGCAAATGATGAGCGAGAGGATTTTCTCAGTACTAATTCGTTTTGGTGAATAGGCATCAGATAGTTTTTCTAGGCACTGCAGCACTTATTGTACTGCAGCATCAATGTGTCTAGGGACCAAGTACTTTTAGATTATCGCCGCTATGGAGGTTTAATCTTTTAATTATCGTTAATGATTTTTTTTGTTAACTTCACTATTTGAATAAAGAAAGAATTAAAGTAAAAACTCAGTCTGAAAGACAACATTTGGTAATATTGATTGGATTTTTGCTATCGTCAAAATAGTACTTCATTCCTAGACAGTTTTGATGTGTACAGGATTTTTTAATTTTCGCATTTTTCAATTCTATTTTTATACTTATGATAAATTTTAAATAGAAAAAATCGACTCGGCCGCAAGTGAATTCTCAGATGGGACTCGAACCCACGACCTTTAAGAATCCGGCCCACTGCTCTAACCATAGAGCTACCGAGACTTGCGGACCACCGTCGAAATTCTCCAACACTTTGGTTTTTAATACGCTGAAGGCCAGCATTGTCACATCCTGTTCGTCCACTTCGTCAAACCGGGTACCTAGTCAAACTTATTTGTCCAACAGGAATAATTTCTCCCAATGGTCAAACTTTTCGGATATAAGTCCAGCACAAAAGTATATTATATTATACAGCAGAACTTAATTTTAGAATGTAAAAACTAAGAGAATTTTGAAAATACGTGGCTGAAGCCAGATGAAATAATCAAAATGGCGTCTCTTATGCCTTATTATTTTATTATTATTAATCAATATAACATCCACCAAATTCAGTTTAAAACCAAACGCCTGCCATTTTAAAATTAAGGAGTAAAAATTAAAGTCTAGTGTAGGCTACCGTAGTTTACCGGTAGGCTACGGAATGCTATGGTAGGCTTCGTAGGGGTGGGCGTTGAATGAACGAACTGTTTTATTAAACTGTTTATTGGGCATCAACCGATAAACTAGTTTATGGTCTACTAGTAAACTGGTTTATGCGTGAACGGTTGCCAGCTCGCTGCCCGAACGGAACAACCGAGCGACGCGACGGACGGACCGGCGGCGAGGCACGAGCAATACGTCTATCTCTGTTCTTCACAACCGACGACGTGCTCTCGTCTCGCTCGCTCGATTAAACGACGAGTCGACACCATTATGTAATAATAACACTCGTTGAGTGGGCGGTGTTTTAGTATAATGAACTTTAAAGTAAGCGAATTAAGATGTAACTCTAATTACATTCTAATAAATAAATGTTTGAACTTTGTTCACCTATGACGTGACATGACAATCAAACAGTCTTGTTTGGAATGCGGTTTGCATAGGTCAAGGTGAAATGATAATTTCTTTTGATGGTGTTACATATTAACAGTTATTAATTGGATTTTAAATACGCCAGGCATAATAAAATGTAATTATGTACGTATAAGTTCATATAATTTTAAATAAAGTAAATATCAAATTTAATTAATAAGCTTGCCTGCCAGTCCTAAGCCTGGAAAAAGTATGAAGGAAAGTTCATTTCCACCGCTCACAAACTGAACCGTTCGTCGTTCGTCGCTTCTATTAGCAAGCGACAAGCATGTTGTTTAAACAGTTTATTCTGAAAGTCGTCTAATAAACATCTTTAAACGAACCACGTCAACAAAACTACTTTGTTTGTCACAGTTTGTTGATCAGTTCAGTATTGTTCGAAGACGTAAACTAGTCGAAAAAAAAACTGTTTTTTCAACTAGTTTATGGTAAACGATAAACAGTCTCGTTTCGTTCATCGAAAAATCGTCGACGACCCATCCCTAAGGCTTCGATACACTACAACTTTAGTCTTACGACCTTAACGCAATTTATCAAGAAAATTACCAATATTTATTTCGCTATGGATTAACTGTAACTGGCAGTTCATTATAAATTGGTCTCTGCTCATATACTCGTTTCGGCGAGAAGGTTTGTTGTAATTTTCCTCCATTTTCAATAATGTTGACAGTAGACGCGCTACTGTAATCGGACGCTGTCTTTTCATGGTCTTCTTCAACTGTGCGTGCCAGCTTTCGACCGCATTATTGGTACGATGCCTTTCGCCGTATACAGACCATTGTGCTTTGAACGATGGTTCCTTCAGCCATGTATTTTTAAAATACTTTTCAAACTGTTTGACTTTTTGACTCTATGGGGTTCTCTGATTTAATGTACTCCCAGCCGGCGTCAATCATATCTGCAGGTAACAAAGGGAGAGCTGAACATAGCCCCACGATCCTACTTTCAGTTTTAGACTTGAGCTTAATTTTCTTTGGTCTTTTCCATTAATTTTTAGTTTAATGGTAGTAGCATTTTACTATTTTAATATTAGAGAAAAAAAAACTTATTGCGTCACTAGCAGTAATTTCGAAATCCATATGTATTTTTTCTGGTGTCCATTGTGGTATTTGTGAGTTTATCATTTGAAATATTGCTGAATAACTCTGCTGTGTTTTGTCACACGTCAACGCGTATGCTACTGCCTTCACTTTTGTAGTTGATGTTGATTGGGCTATATCGACATGTACACTGAACATTTGTTTATTAAATGGCAGAAAAACGTGCCATCAACAAAAATTTCTTTTAATTTCGCCAACAATTGTTTTCCATTTTCGGTAGAAAACATTAGTATTCTACACGTTTTCGGTTCATATTCCGCTGAACGAAAAACACTGGTATTGGTCAGGAACCGTGACATCTGCCACATCAGTAAAGCAAGTTTTGCTTCTTTTGTTGTATAGTGGATTTAATATTGACTAATGGTGGTATTGGTATGACCAAATTAAGGCCTTTATCTTTCAACGTTTCCTTTGCTTCTCGATATAATTCAAGAATAGGAACCTCAGATGTCATTGCCTTTTGTTTCAGCTCATGTATCTGATCATTTAATTTTTGTTAAAATCTTTACCTTTAACTAATTGTCCACTCTAAAACAAACAAAACTAATCTATGCGAGCGAGTGCCTATCCATGTACAGTGGTGACTAGAGGTGCCTACCTGCTCCCTGATTATGTTACTTTCTTGCAATCAACTGACAGAAAGCGCAGTTACATTGCTGCTCTAAGGAAGATAGTTGTCACATTGATTCTTACTAAAGCAGCAATGTAACTGCGCTTTCTGTCAGTTGATGATTACAAGAGAGTTACGTAATCCACTAGCAGGTGTCTGAATGAAGGTTATATACATGTACATATGTACATTAGGGTTCCATCTATTTGGCATGACCTATCACACAATAAGCAATACCAATTTACTTATTTATGACAAAAAAAATGCTAAACATAGGGGATCCTAGCAACTTACGTCGACAGTTATGGAGCCACGACACTTTTTCTTTTTTAAGCGGCTGCATGTCCAAAAGGTTTTTCCATTTTTATAAGTTCTTAATTTGTGATAATGCCGCCCTTCGTAAAGTAATACTGTGCCTCCTTTTCGATTTATGTACTTTATATCCATGTTATAATTATAATAAAATTCCAAGACAATAAAATAGAATTGACAATTAATAAACTATAAAAAGAGTCCATTATCCGAAAAGTTTGACCATTGGGAAAAAATATTCCTGTTGGACAAATTAAATTAGTTTGACTAGGTACCCAGTTTGACCAAGTGGAGGAACAGGTCACATCATCTTTGCACTCCTTGATTTTGATGTGTATAGTTTGTAAGTCTTGTTTGCAAATTCGGCGTCTGTACCAATGTTGAAATATTGCTAATTTAGATTTTTTTTAATGTCATTTGCTCAAGTCGGTTGAGAACGCTTGTTTCTAAAAGATACAAATTTATACCTAAGAAGGTAATAATAAGCATTTGTTTCTCATAAAACTTAATGAACTTTTAAACATTGACATGAGATGAGACTGTATTTTATTTAAATCCGGTTTCACCACCGACTGATAAGGTGATAAGATGATGTTTTCTCGTGGTCCCATAGATCTGGATAGATTATCTGCCAGATGATTTGATAGTTGAAATATGAAAAATATCTCAAATTATCTGTCGGATAAGCTATCTAGAACTTATCAGTCAGTGATGAAATCGGCCCTTAATGTTTCTGTGAGAATGATGCCTGAGGTCATTGAAATACCTGTGTTACATTACAAGCAATGTTATATATAAAAAATTGCTCACAGGTCATCAGTTCCACTTTCTCTAACTACCTACTGTAATGCAAATGTGGTAGAAGTTATTTAAACTAAGATTTAGAGTAAAAGAAGTAAGTAGGGTTACCAGCAGTCATGAGTTTTTTTCCGTTTAATGTACGATCAATAACTGCCGTGCGATTCTGTAACAAAATCCGCGATCACGTCGACACCGAACTCGCTCAAGACGTGCAAATAACAATCGTCTCAAACATTGTCCGGTAGAGGCGATTTCGTTTGCAAGCTTGGAGTGAGTTCATTGTCGATGTGATCGCGGATTATGTTACAGAATCGCATAGTAGGCCCGGTTTTCAACCGTCAAAAAACTCCAATCAACTTTGAACTTTAATACTAAACCCATCGAGTTAAGAATTATCTGTCATGATCATGACATTTTGCATAAACCTTAGTTGCCGTTGACTTTACATAAACGGTTAACAATGTGTGTGAGAATTTGTACAGTGCCTCTATTGGGCAAAAACAGAGCTACAGATTCTCATACAAATTGTTTTTATTACAGTTTTTCTGCAAAGCCAATCACTGCAGTTTTACTGAAGTATAAATTCCGGAATATTACTATAACTTGTTTTATTTAGCACTCAGTAAATTTACTTTACAATGAGAGAGTGATTTATTTGCAGCGTAACATACATATTGCGTCAAGCATAGAATAAGCAATGTTGCCATCATAAAAGTTGCAATCACCAATCACAGATTATGTTTATTTATAACATTTATTTTAATTCGAAGAAAAAAAGTCCGTGTTCCGAGATTGTGGCGTGTGGTGGCCAGTGTGCAAGTATTTTAACAAACACAAATAATAGTCCGAAGCAACGGGACTCAAACGCGACATTTAATATGAAGTACATAATGTACTTACAGCTTGACGTTACTTACGCCACTAACTCCTCACTCGATAAGAAGAAGCTTGACTTTTCGGCTGTACCTATTGCTACAGCCGTGGTCACAAGCAGACGCTTGTGACCACGGCTGTAGCAACACATCCGAAACGTCAAGCTGTAAGAACTTATTATGTACTTCATAATAAATGTCGCGTTTGAGTCCCGTTGCTCTGAACTACTAGTATAATGTATCGCGAAAGCTTAAAATCTTATAACATGAACTCATTGGGGTCTTCTCTCTTCTAGACGAGCTTTCAAAGTTTCGATTTTGAAGAACCGCTTCGCCAAATAATTATTTGTCGTTGTCAATTGATTTGCTCACTTAAATTATTGCTTCTGTAAAGAAAGGAAACGTTTTGTCTGCCTAAGGCTTCCACAGCTATCTTGACTGGCTGCAACAAATCAACAATTGACTGCAAAAGAATATTGTCTTCATTCCTCTTGTCTAACATGTTTATGTAGATCAATCAAAGCTTCACGCAATTTTTGAGCTTCAGAAACCGTTCAGCTATCACAATGACAGAATACCACCTTGTTTTGACATCCAGTAGTAAACTGAGTTCTTTCCCAAATACAGATTTCACATAATTCCGTAATTGGCTGTTTTTTAGTGGACTTACTAAATAATTTCACTAAAAACCTTGTTTCATCGAGCACTCGTTCTATGTCATCAATTGGTTGTGTCGTAATGAAATGCGGTTTCACAGTTTGGTATAATAATATTATTTATGAGTAAAATAGAAAACTTTAAAAGAAAATAACAACTTAAAATATAAAAACATTTCTTATAAAAAAAAAAAAACAAAGAAAATTGGTCTTACCTGAAGAAGGCTACAGGTTTTCTGTGTAAGATTTAATTTACATTTAATTGTTTATTAAATATTTTATGTTGACACTAATAAAAAAATCCATGACAAAGATATGACATAAAATTATCCTTTTCCAGAACTCTCCTAAAAATTTGACAAATAAGCCACAAAGAAGGATATAAAAATACATAGCATAAAAATATCCCGCGAACTCGTGATTACCCCGTTTTGTCACCCCAGGGTGACCACGAGTAATTTCACTTACTCGTAGTCAGCCTCCGTGGTGTGATCAACAATAAATGTTAAAAACAGGACTCGTGGTCACACTGTAATAATGACTGATAGGAAGAAAAATTTAGTGTTTTTAGGAACTAGGACGTTTTGACAATCAGTTTTTATGTTAATCGGGTATTTTGATAAAAAAAAAATATGTATTTTGTTTTTTTTTTTTTACTTTTTTCATAGGTCTAAATGAGACTTGGTCCATTTGGAATATTATTATTGGAAATAGTAAATATCGAGAATAGCTCTTTTTGGCAGTAAGTCCATTCGGGTTTCATCCCTTATGAGAAAAGGTATTTTAGATCTTAGATCGTATTAAGTAATGAGTATTTCGAGATTAGTTCCAAACAGCCCGGAAGGAAAATATAATATATTTTTAAGAAATGTCGACAAATTTATCGCAAAATTTATTTCCAAAAATGGCCAACAGTTATTTGGTTATGAACTAGCTGCATCTGTGCATTCAACATAATATCGTCTTTTTCTTTTTCTGTTTGGTTTGGTTCGTTTAGGCCGAAATTTGCTGTTCTATTTTTAGTAAGGTCTAGAGTGCTGAAGCGTAGATCTGCGCTTCTGTCACCTTCGACATACTTTACACGATTTTAAAATTTAATGCTACGTAATATGGTCTAAGTTTCTTTATTTTTTTACCCCTGATTATTGAACATCTTTTTAAAAAAATCCCTCATTGAGGGAAGCCCATAGAACCGTTAATATGACCATTTCAAATTCAGCCTAGAATCGCAACGCGTGAAAAAGTTACGAGTGCAAACTGTTTTTTCACTGTTCACAAGTGGCATTGTGTTTTTCATATCAAAAGATTGCTAGTTTATCGTATTATGTGGTATAATAAATAAAACAATAATTAATCTTAAGAATTTATGTGAAATCCCGTCTTTTCTACAAATTGGTGGTAAGTTACAAGTATCGTCAATTGGACACAGATTAAAAATTCAATTAAATGTTTTAGCAATTGATATTACACGACGTTATACATTAGTTATTCAATTTTTAAAATAAATCATTAAATGACTGACTTTCAAAGAAATAATCGGAAATATTCAATAAATTCCGAACCCTGTCGAATGCGCTCTATAATCGCGCCATATTGGAGCAAAGGGCGGTTACAAAATCGCGCTCCCACCAATAACATTAACATTTAGGATCGTATAGAAGCATTTTTTTTAAATCGCTGTAGTTTTTTTAATATGAAGTGATTTTGTGTTTTTTTGCCTAATCTGCAAAATCGGTCTCGCTCCCGTGCGCGTCGTTTTCTCATTGCTATCTCACTTCAGCATATTTTTTTCGAGTATCGCCTTAACCGTTTTAGGCATACCTGAAGACTTATTGTCTTAAGTACGCAATCATTGACGATACCTATTATTTGTTTATTTTTTATCTACTATTTTTTATTTTTTTTCGTACTAGGGTAATGTAAATTGTTTCTTTCTAATTTAACTTTTTGTATTTTTGCTTCTTTTTTTAATAATGAAATGAATTGAAACATGGTGGGCTGTTTTGTAATTTTTGTATTTATTCGGCGATGCCAGTCCTCGACGCCATTTTGTCGTCCTTTTTCTCTGGTTGTAACAGCTTAATATATCACTGCTAATCTTCTGCATCCATTGAGTGTTGAAATAATCAATAAATTTGTTATTATCTTATAATCGTGATGACATTTCAATAATCGTGAAAAATGCCTCCGGTATCAAATTTGGTGGCAGCAGTGGTAACAGTGAACAATATTGAACAACTTTTCGATCTTCTTCAGAGATTTAATCCTTTAGTCTTTTTGAAAACAGCGTTGCAAAAGTGATAATAACAACCTTTCACGCTTACATTTGGAAACACTAGGTTTACAGCGTTAATAACGGTTTGTTCGTAGTTGCATTTGTACATGTCTTAGTTTAATCCATATTGTTGTATAAGTATATAAAAATACCTCTGATACTTTATTTGTTGTTTGTTGGGCAGTAGACAAAAATTTTGGGTAAGTATAAAATTGACTGTTTCTTCACTGCGTGCCACGTCTTCAAGTGCGAGTTTTTGTAGTTTTCAAATATTCACAGAACTCGGTCCGTGTCAGGATTG
Source organism: Chrysoteuchia culmella (assembly GCA_910589605.1). Lineage (NCBI taxonomy): Eukaryota > Metazoa > Arthropoda > Insecta > Lepidoptera > Crambidae > Chrysoteuchia > Chrysoteuchia culmella. Next base: position 4,058,466 of record OU342663.1, read on the forward strand.
AAAAAAATATAATCCTGCCAAATGAATCATATTCGTCGTACAAATATAAATCTTCCACTAAGTTGTGAGCTAGTCTTACATGAAATGAGTCTTTTACTTTCAAGCTGTTCATATTTAAAAAAATATCGTGGTCTATAGAGAGTATCTTTCTTTGACGAAAATACAGGTATTTCATGTTCTAATCATGAAATAATGTTTTAAAATATTTTGAAACAGCCATTTAATTATAAATTTTTAATTTTGCATTTTGCAATTTTATTTTTGTGTGATAAATATGAAACAAGAAATATGAGACTTGTTGCTTTTTTCTAGTATATTTTCTTGTTTCATATTTATCACACAAAAATAGCATTATCATCGGGCGATCGACGCCGATACAATGGATAACCATCGTTGCCTGTAATGGTCTCTGCCGTCAATTTTCGTGGATACCGTTTGGAACACTTGCCGTCGACCATGCACGGTGATTGGCGGTTGATAGTGCCACACGGTAAATGAATCATATTCGTGATTACAACATCATGTAGGTCTGGATCGGTTTCAGGCGCAGGAATCTCCGCACATGTGATGTCATCTATTTGATCTGGTCGAATTCTTTCGACTAACCAAATTAGAATGTGAGCATGCGGTAGGCCTCGTTTTTGCCATTCGATTGAATACATCAAGCATCGAGTATTCCCAAAGACGTGTTGCTTAACAATGTAATTCATTAGTGACCGATTTTTTTGCCTGAAAACACGTGCGGTGATGTCGTGTCGATCACTTGATGTTTGTCCGGGAAGCAGCAATTGAATAATTTCTATCCATTTCGGATTACATGTAAATATAATGAATAGATCTGGCCGACCATAATGACGAACATATGTCATTGCATCTTGCGCATATTCATGCAAATGACGCGGGCTACCTGTGTATGTCGCCGGTAAAATAGTATATATATATATATATATAATATTACACCAACATTTTCTGAATCTCCTTCTGTGCTAATTGCATCGCGTAAATGAATATACCCTTCCGAACGCAATTTAGCTTGATTCAACCGAATGAAAGTCGGGCGCTCCGTTTCGATTTTAACGTACATGTCAACGCAATATTGTTGAAGCAGTCGACGAAATCGCAACAAATAATTGTCAGAATTTTCACGAATCATCAAACGATATGCGTAATAATTCATCGAACTAACCTTCTTGGTAGTTTCCTCACCTGAAACAAATGCTGTAAAAATTGTATTTTAGAACCATTATAGGTAAACGACTCTTACAGCTATTCTCTACTAAATTAGAAATCACAACTTTTTTTGGGTACTAAAAGCAAACAGAATAAAATGTATATCAAGTTAAAATTAAAACAACAAAATTGATCTTACCGTTCAATGGATTAATCATTTTGATATTAAAGTGATATCCATCGTCTCCTTGCCAAAACATCAGCGGGTATTGTAACACGTCATATGAACGGTGTCTTTCATATATTCTTTGTAGTTGCCCAGTATTGCGTCGTGTAAGTACAATACCACGTGTTTCCAAGTTTTCACCAACAATCAGGATTGCCACTTCATCGATTGTTGTGGCATTAAATGTGCGTTCATGTGTTCCAGCTGGTCTTTTATCTGCTCTGATCACAACTTTATAGTCATCACTTGGCATGCGCTCTAAAGCAGTCTTGAACAGCCTGACCAATGCATGATGTTCATGAAGCATTTGCTGCAGATCTTGGAGAATTGCTCTTTTCGTAGCTGTGTTGATCCCTTGACGCCGGTCAAGTTGTTCTTCCATATTGCTCATGAAGTATATTTGCAAGAATTTATGCTGTGCATCTTCTATAGGTTGCAATGATCCAATGCGATGGCAAATCTGGCCTTGAATCTGTAAAGTCAAAGCCATAGTTATAGTTAGATTTACAAACAATTTTTGTACAAACGCTTTTTTTTTTTTCAAATAATAACATGCCATTTTTATTTCAGAGACAAATACAGAAATCTAACAAACTACATTAACGTAAATTACCTTAAATGTCGGATTATATCCGTGTTCTTCGATAATTTCCGCCCCAAATGAAGTCATTTGGAAACAGACATTGTATTTTTGAGTGTTCGCTAGAAAATTTCGTGATTCTAGTGTTTCGCCATAAAGCAGGGAGCACAATGGCTCTGGTGGCGGGACCAATAATGGCAATTTCACTTTACCACTAAGGCAGCCATAACCAGGCGTTTCACCAGCAAACTTCAATGCTCCACAATGCTGGCAAACAACGTCCATTGGACCAATGCAAACTAAACGATGCAAGCTGTAGTCGATGGTGCAATCATATAGAAACGCTGCTCGATTCAAATCAATACTTGAACTATTTCTTCTTGCACTTCGAAGATTATTCCTCTGTTCATCTGTACGATAAGCTCGACGATTTCTCGTTTCTAACCTAGCCGTTTCACGGGTTGCATCTCTTTGCTCTTGTGTTTGAGAAGCACGAATTAAGGCCCTTCTTTGCTCCATACTAACGCGGCGCTCTTCTCGTGCAATTTCTCGTCCTTCATCAGATAATTGACTCGCGATATTTCGTTGCCTAATTGCATTACGGCTCCGCTGGGAAAGACTAGATCTTCTAGGACGCGGCATTATTATTAATAGTAATACTGAATGTGCACTCGCATAAAACCACCAAATATAATAACAGTGCCTGAACTTTCGAGACATAGAGAATAGCTCAAAGAGTATATAACCACTACGTATGAATAGCTTATCAAGAAAAATCATAGACAACCTATAAAAAGACATTTACACTTTTGTTAATCTTAGGTATTATTTTCGAAAAATTAAATAATAAATAATTTACACAAATTAATGTCTAAAACAAACAGTACCTGAACTTTCGAGACATTTTACAAAAAATAAATTTCTGAACGCACACATGAATAGTTGTTACAGTATTTGACAGGATTGGCCAACAAATGTTTGACATGTAATAACAAATCAGCATTTATTGAAATGATTAAGTATTCATTACACATATCGAGTTTTCATTGTTTTTAAGATGTATTCTGCTATTCGGGGCGGAGACAAATCCAACGAATCAATAACCATGAAAATTGGTTCAGCAGATCTCGAGTTATAAGTGTTGTAACAAACCCGTCTTTGTTTTATATATATAAATAATTATAATCATATTTAAAAAAAAAACATTAGAAAGAACACTTATTTAGGAATTTAAGAAACACAAAAAAATTTGGGAATGAAATGCAATAAAACATTTAGCATGTAAGTTAACCTGACACTTTTGACAAGAAGTTACGGTTAGGCTTTTGCAATATGCACAACGGAGGCGGCTTGGTGCTCTGCGGATCATGTGCTCAGCATTACACTTTCGCACTGAGGGAGGAACAGTGCTAAAAATCCTTTTAGAAGGACCTGGCTTATCAATGCCATACTTTTGGAGTAATGTTCGTGCAATACTCCGACGAAATTCTAGCGTGTCTACATCGTTGAGGACTTCTCGTGCGATGAGTGTTGCATTATTTACAGCCACATCAATAAGCCAGAAAATTATTGGAGTATACCACTTTTTGCTTCTAATTGCAATTCTGTAGGTTCCAACATTAGCATCTAAACGATCCACTACACCCATGAAGCGATTGTATTGATGTACGATGTTAGGTTGTGGCACTTCGACTCTTGCTTTTTGCGCAGCTGAGTACCTTCTTGCTGTTCGCAGAGATGCTGTTCCGTACTCACTATAACAACGTCACGACACTTCTCAATTCTGTTGTTTCGTACCGTTCCCGTCACTAGAACATTAACTATTATAGTTTAATACTGCATTAAAAAAATGGACGACACAGGTTTAAAATAAAATAAATAGTAGAAAACAAAAAAAATACTTTTGAGCCACTGTGCACGCCCAGGTGTACACAGTGACTCATCAAAATAATTAATAACAAAAAATCAAAATAATGCAAGTTTTTTAGGTATTAAAGTATTTATTAAAAAAAAACAAGTTGTTTTAATGCTTACATTAGTAAGGTAGTGGCACCAGTCTTGAACTATGCTAAGCAATTATTGTCACGTTTTTTTTTTCATATTTTTTTGTGTTTGGCTAGTTAAATTTTTGAACAGTGCAAATGTTAAAACAACTCAAGGCGCTTCAATTTGGGACAAACATTAAGAAATAGGGTTTTAATTCATAAAAATATATATAAATTAGTGACAGTCTTGCTAAGCCCTAGTAATGGACAACTTTAACTCCATTTATGGACACCCGATTGTGGACACTCCCCAGTTATTTACATTCTATGATGGACAGACACACTCTTGAAATTCAGACAATGTACTGAAGAGATGCTAAAATTAGTGATGGTGTTAAATGAAAACTACATTTTACAAAACCTAAAAATCTTTAATTTTTTAAACTTAACAGTATGAGTTTAGTCCTGTTTTGGTCACCTAAGATTTAAATCTCATCATTATCAATAAAGGACTAGCCATGGACTAGCGTAGCAACTTTTAAATGAACTAAAACATAATAATACTTACTTATGTTCATTAGTAGATATTAACGTCTTAAGAGCGAAAAGTTATTAATCTAAGGTCATGAGTGGAAAAATACACATTACGCAAGTACTCGTATTATTTATATTTCTACTCGTAACATTAATATTAATGAAAATAAAGAAATCAAAACATAAACAAACAACATAAAAAATATTGTTGTAAGTAGTAACAATTTGAAATTACTGCTCTGTAACGTTAACACAATCAGTGAATACAAAACAATCATCTTGTACAATAGGTTGAGGTAAATAAGTAATAACATCATTTACATCAATAATTGAAAGATCGTTTTTTACAAGTTTAAACACTTTTTTACACTTTTTTGATTTTAGCCCTTGTACAACCATTTTATCATTAGGATATGATTCTTCTATTCTACAAACATACTGAAATGTTCTCTTACCATTCTTAGATTTAAATTTAGCCAAAACATATTGTTTACTTGTTTCTGTTAAATTCGGACTTCCATTAGATTTAACAGCCAATAGCTCTTCAGTAGAAACGGGCATCAATTTCATTTTTCCGGTTTGTTCATCCAAAATCATTTGGACGGATACATTACTCAGTATCTTTGCCTTTTCTTCTTGTTCCTGTTTTCTGTCCTTTTTGTTCTGTGGGTTTTCCTTCTCCTTGTGATCTTTTTGTATTAATACTTCGTCAGTCTTTTCCGTCCTTTTTAGTTTATCCTTAGAAGAAGTTTATCCTTTTGTTTTCCGGCCATGTTATGTGTTCTTAATATACCAATTTTGGTTTCGTGTAGCTCCGCTTTTTCATATTTTTTCTCTTGGTTTTCCTCTTCCATATTAAAATCATTTTCTGAAGTCAGCTTTATTCTTATATTTTCTAAATGTTCTTCAGTAATATTATCTGAACTCGATTCTTGAACAATACCTTCACAACGATCTCCAATTTTTTCTGCTTCAATCTCATCTATCACTATTTTTGTTGACATGTCCTCTACTGCCATCTTTTCTGAAACTACCTTATCTTTTAACATCTTATCCTCATGGAATATCATTTCGTCTGCTTCCACATCATCTTCTACTACCACTTTAATTCCATTTTGATTAATAGTCTTCTCATTTGCACCAACTATTATCTTTGTGTCAATACCTCATCTACTACCGTCCTTTCTGCCGCCATTTCATCTTTTTTGGCATTCGTTCCGTATTCACCCCATTTTCTTTTATTGCATTCAATCAAAAAAGCAATTTCATTGTCTTCACTGTCTGACTCACTATCACCTGTTTCTACGTACGTAACGTCGCTGTCCGTGACATCATCTGATGAAATCGAAACTTTTCTTCGCTTAGCTTGGTTTTTGTTGCTGATTTTGCATCTTTTCTTCTTTGATAGTTCATTTTTAGCTTGTTTTATTTCTTCCTTTTCCTTTTTCTTTTGTAATCGGTCTAATTTTCTCTTTTCTTTCTCTTGTTCCAAGACTTTTTTCTGTAATTCCTTTTTTTCATGGTATTGTTTCCATGCTTCACTCGTGATTGCCGATGGTAGTTTTTCTTTGTTAATCTTTCCTTTCTTTTTTATTGGCTCTGGCCAAAACAGTGCATTCTTGAATGGCGAAGGTATTATAATATTTTTCGGTGTATAGCTTGTACCTGTATCAGATGATACTGAAGGCACGCATTTTCCAGGTGTGTTTTCAGTGTAATCCAAAGAAACATCTGCAGATTTCTGCGGCGATAATTCATTTCGTCTCATTCCAGAGTAGTTCGCAGAATTATCCTGAATTTGTTGCGATTTTACCGTATTGCATTGCTCATTGCCTTTGTCTGATTTTGCAAAAGTTCCCTGAACTTGCTGCGTTGATGTATTGCCCTCCTGATTGTCTGTATCTGTTGGCAATGAAGCGGAAACACACATGTTCCTGTATTTTGCCCAGATAACATATAGAGATAGATCTTCGTTGGGTAACTCGTTTTCTAGATTAGACCTTGGCATAAAAAAACATTTTTTGAACAGAATTAATTTTCTGTTAGTAAATATTTTAGATATTTCACTCTCTAAGTTCTGTAAGAACTGTTTATTTTGCTCCAGTGATACTTGATCCTTTAGGTCAGTTACAATTAGGTTTTTCGAACTTAATTTGGAAAAGTCAATATGCTCAGGCCCAAATGGACATAGCCCGCCAGCCTTGAACCCATTTTTGATACATTCTTTAGTAATATTTTTTAGGGCTGCTTCGAGTATTGGCCCAAAGTTTTCTTTTTTAACTTGGTGACCTAAATTTTCAGTTTTCCATTTTCTCACTTCGTTTTTCCAGAATGTCTTCAAGGGCCGGAAAACAGCTATGTCCATTGGCTGAAGTATATGTGTACTATTAGGGTAAAGAGCTATCACTTCGATGCCGTTCTTTGAACAAAAGTCTGATAGTTGAACCGTTAAATGAGAACGGTGTCCATCCAAAAAAAAGATAACAGGCAAGGTTATCTTATTCTGAAGCAGCCATGGGTGGAAGATATTACATATATATCCGTAAAATGTGTCTGAGCACATTCCATATGAATCAGGTATACTGTTTGCAATATTAGTAGGTACGCGTTCATTTGCAAAAACAATCATGGGTGGTGCCATATCACCTGCAGCGTTGGCCGTTAAAAGAACGGTCAAATTTTCTTTTTCATTACCGCTTGTCGCGTAAATATTTTTATCACCTTTCTTCGCCAATACCTTTCCTGGCTTAGGATTCAGAAAGAATGCACTCTCATCTGTATTATACACTCTTCTAGGATCACCCAAAACTTCCTTTAGTCCTCTGGATTTAATATAATTATCGATTTCTGTAAACCAACAATTAATTTGTATTTCTGTGACAGCATCTCTAGAAGTTATTAAATTTTGGGCTACTCGTTCTGCAATGTCCGGATGTCGACGTAAAAATGCATAGTACCATTTTTTTCCCGGTCTGTTGTTTGTGAACGGATTGTTCCTGTTAGAATTGATAATTATCTTCTGCACACTATCCAGCAGTTGCTCTTTAGATATAGGAAAATGGCGTTCAGCTGCAGCAAAAATCCACTCCTTTAAAACATTTTCTTCTTGGGTTGAGAGAACTGTGTTTGGGCCCATTGGACAACACGCTGGACTCTTGCCAGTAACCTTATTCCTTAATGTTATACGTGGAACGCCATATTTTTTTGCTGCGTGTCCCACGCTGAGTCCTTTTTTGACCGCCTCCATCGCCTGGCCCATCTGATGTGGTGTATAATTTCTTCTTGGAGCCATGACTGCAAAAAATAATAATAACCGGTAATTTAAGTAAAAAAACGGTATATGGACACATATATTCTACTAGAGTAAGATCCACTGGTAATATTGAAACACTGATCAAAAACTAATTTTATGGACGCAGTATTGAACACCCATTAATGAACACACATGTCCATTACTGGATCGCGTGATTTTTTTGAGAGCATACAAATATATATCAGAATCCCTGGTAAAGAAGATCTAAAATTGAGTAAAAACTGATGAAACAATGAATACCCAGCTTTGGACAATTTGTCCATAACTGGTACCCGTCACAATAATAGTTTCCTATGTTGAACATTTGTAAATATAAACAAACTCTCGTCATTTACCAATTTGTAGTAGTATTACCTTGTAAAGTATGTATTAATGATGCGAGCATGTAATAGTAGAACACGAAAAATATGTCGCGTAATTCCGCAAGAAATTTTCTTGCGGAATTACGCGACATATTTTTCGTGTTCTACTAAGATATGGATTTCCGCCAAGTAACGCCTGATTCTATCAAATGCGAGCATGTAAGTTAAATGGTAAAATATAGATAGTTTAATAACATAAAAAGTAAAATCTCACTTACCTTCTTAGCGTTTTTGTTAAGTTTTTAACCAACGAATGCACAGCACCTTTGTATCACGCTCATTTTCTAAATATAAATGGCTGACTGACGTGACATTTCGCAGTTAGACAGTTGAATATCCTTAGTTTATGGTTCAGTGTTGCCACTAGTCAAATAGTACCGTGAATTCTTATTAGAGGAATTTATTTCAAAATAGTTCTACACTGGTGCCTAGTTCATTACTGGTGCCGGTACCTTAGAGCCTTCAATATTAATTAGTTGGTACGAGTATCTAGTCAAATCAACAATTTTCACATCTTACGAAAAATAATAACAATCAGTTTGCCTTAAAAGTAAAGTAAATATTAATTTGTATACTTCTATATTATTATAAGATAAACCTGAAAACTTTAATAAAATTCAGCAACAAAAGCCCTTGCAAATTGCAATTAAGGCAAACAATCATAAAGTTATAAGATAGTTTAATTCAGTCTAACTTAAGAACGACCAGTCTTTATGTTATTAATCTAATCAATTATTTTTAATAATCACACAGTCATCACATAATGTTTCATTAAGTCTTATTAATATCAAATTAAAATCAACAGGAAAAAGTGTTTGAATAAAAATATCAACATTAAGAAATTAAAAAATGGGTAGACAAGTAAAATCATCGGGAAAAATATAGAATGGCCTAGAAGAGGTCCCAACCACAGATGGCACTGGCAATATATATTTTAATCAGGCTCGTTTACAAGCGACAGATCAGGATTATCTGGCATTACAAATCTCTCAGTGCCAGACTTACGTTTTAAGAATGATATAATATTCAAACCTATGATTACTTTCCTCTATCACCTTTCCAATATACAATAATCTTTGCCTTTTGGATGTTAATTGTATTATGACATATTCTCCTTCTTTAGGTGAGTGAGGTAAAGGGTTAATTAAGTCTGTCTCGGTTAAAACTACTGTAGCAGCATCTTCTGGGTCATCTTCTTGCTGTTCTGTCCAGTCAATATTGTCTTCAGAGTCCGCCAATTGGACTTCGTCATCCTGATGTACTTCGTCTTCATCGCTGTCTAGTACCGTTCGGCAAGTTTTTTTGCTTTTGGCTTCATGTCTTTGTTTAGTAGCACTTTTTTCTTATTATCGGTAGCAATTATGCTACGCCCAGCTCTACGTCGTCTGTTGGATTTTCGAGGACCAGCTTTTATAGGATCTCTGAAGTCAAATGTATTTTAAGTATTCTCGTCGTCTGTATATATCTTTTTATTCTTTTCTTGTCATCGTCCCTTCTCACAAACCCTGTCAGAATAACAGCGCCTCTGTGTTCATTCGGCCCACCTGTGAATGACACAGAGGCAAAACGCTGAGATAGGGTTTTATTGACCCCACACAATTCTTCCTATTAGTTATATTTTGTTGTGTTTATTAAATTTATACTTTTTTTGTTATACTTTCTATTTTTATTGTCTGTATCGTATGTATGTGTGTGTGTGTCAATAAATGTGTTTCTTTCTTTCTTTCTTTAAATGGCGACTTAAAACTACTTTTATTTGTAATCACAGAGGGGGTGTTTAGAGTTGCAGATGGTAGGGTGGATATGACTGGAGCCTTGTTTGAAACGCTAAGCCTGGATGGCGTTCTTACAAAACCTGGTGCTACTTGGGTGGATGCGGAAATTAATGGTTCATTTGTTAAAACTGGAATCTCTTTGGTGCTTGTTAAAGCAGACATAGGTGATGTAGCTTCTTAGGCGCTTTTAATTATAGACGTAGGTGGTGTGCTCACGAAGTTTTGAACTGTCTGGGTATCTGTAGTAGGAGACGTGGAAAAGTCTGTGGCTGTAGCTGCTTGGGTACTTGTAACTGTTGACGTGGTAGGGGTGTTTTCAAAATGTGGAATAGGTTGGATGTTTGTACTTGTAGACGGAGGTGGTGTGCTTGTGCGGGCTGTCACTGGTTCTATAGTAAAAACCAACCGCGGCACTATTTATTTACACTGGTAGGTACACCAAAACTTCTAAAACCTAATTAATATTTAATATTTATATTTTTTTTATTATAAATAATTTAATTGTTTTTTTAGGGTAATTAATTAATTAATTTATTAATTATATTTAAAATTAAATTTTTTTCTAAAAAAACTAGATAATTGTAATAATGTATGTTAGTGAAACACTATTGAGCTAAACAAATAATAATGCTCGCTACGCAAGCGAACACGTATTTCTTACGCCGATGGTACCAAGACGACACGTGACTACTTATATTAATGTTACTTTAAATAATGTTACAATTACACACTTTGCCTTGATACACTAATGATACAAAGAAAACAGTTTTAAAAACAATTCGACAGAATTAAATCATAAACAAAATGTAGTTGGGAACAATTCACTGGTGAATAAATTCGTGCGAATTAGGTATATTCGTGCGCTAAGCAAGCGAGCAAGCGCCACCTTGTGACTTGGGCGGAACGGGCGAAGCGAAGCTGACTCGACTCGTACGAGCACACGTAATGCGATGCTTTATTTTATAAACAATGTATGACAATTTTAATTTTTATGAGCTGAGTTAATTTGAGTAATTCTGTGTTATTCTGTACTGTTATTCTAATTCTACTATTACTTAGTATGAAGATTGGAATTTATGTGAAAATAACGAGAATTAAGTGCAGAATTATATGGAATTACATAATAGACTGTATTTTCATAGGTAATGAGGTTGGAATATGTAGTAGTAGTACCGGCCGGATAGGATCAGAATTTTTTTATTACCGGCTCGAAAAGGACCAGAAAATGTGACGGCGGTGCAGTCACACGCGGCTATGAGATAAGGAATAAGTGAAAAGTATGAGGATTGGTGACTCGTGATATGATGGGACGGAGAACTCGTCAATGTGCTGGTAGTCACACGGTTCTTTGATCGTGGAATGAGATGAGTATGAGCTGGTTGGGATTCTGAATTGATGAGCTGACGAAAACGCGCACTGATCTGAAGAATGTCACTCACGCAATGATGGGGATTTCACCCACGCTAAATACACTTAGTCACCGGCCGGGATAGTAGAGAGAGAGATATCTTGAGAAAGGTAGTAGAACGTAATTGAGTATACGTCGCGTGCGCGGGTCAAAGCAATACAATACACTCTTGTACAATGGCGACCGGCGTCCGCGCCACCGTTCGGTCGCGGTTCGAATAAACGGTTGAACGCTTGAATGAGAGAATGAGTCAGTACGTCACGCCCCTGGCGGGAACAGTACATTTGGAAATTTTTCGTTTAGTAACTTAACTCTGCTAGGCGTTTTCAAAAATATTTTTTTAACGTTTGCAACTAAACTGTCTACATCAGGGTATTCAGAACGATTTGCAACTCGATGTAAAGCATGAGCCAAACAAGTGACGTGCTTCATATTTGGTAAAAATCTTTAAAAGTCGCCCCGCTGACAACATGTATGCAACGCTATTTGTACATAACGGAAGCACATTTTCTTTTTATTTTCATAGGAATCTCCCCATAACTTCTCGAGGCAATCAATTACTAAATGTGAAATGGTTTGTCCGTTTGCCACATCCAATACCTTACATGCTACAAGGTATGTTCTTTTAGAATTTGTTGGATTTAATGCTTTAACCAAAAAGTGAACGACGTATCTACCTAAAAGTCGGTAGTTTCGTCAAGGGATATTCTTATTATTTTTTCATTGAATGTTTCACTGTGAGTAGATTGTATACGTTTTTGATAGAATTTGGCCAAATAAACTTTTCTAAGCACAGACTTGCTTGGTAGTGTTGAACGATTAGCGCAGGAACAACAAATGTATCGCTTAAAAAAGTCTTTGAAGGCTGGGTTTTCTACTTGAGAACATGGAATGTTACAAAGTATGAGAAACTCGATCAACTTAAAATAAAAATCTTCTTGGGGCTTCGGAAAAGTTCCTTTATGTTTAGCTCCATTGGCATGTCTTTCGATAGTACTTTTTCTACACCCAACGTTACAGTCACATTTAATAAACAAAAGGCGACGAAACCTTTTTGTTTCGACGTCGTCAACGAGCGAGCCCGAATTTTCATGGCACCGCACCAACAAGGCCCAACTTCCTGCTGCAAGCTACCACACCGACCACGGCCGTGTACCTGTTCCACCTGCACCACACCACTACTACGCAGGACGTGATAGAGTACATCAAGCAGAAGACCAACTTCTGCTTGAGAGTTCTACCACTGGAGTCGCGCCATAATACCAATTATAAGGCGTTTGTGGTGCGCATCCCCACAGCAAGGCTGGAACTCTTCATGAAGGAGGACTTCTGGCCGCAGGGCGTGGTTACAGGCGCTTCAGAGGGACGCTGCCGTGTGCCACCGATTCGACAAAGAAACTGACAAATTGACTCATAATAATATTTGGAATTTAATATAATGTATGTATGCTAGTCTATAAGGTATTTATTGTATGGGCCATTAGATGCCTGAAATAAATGATTAATAATAATAATAGTTATTATTATTATAATAATACAATAAATAGTGTGGTTTGTTGATTCGAACAACAACTCAGGATGATTTTCAATCCACCGATGAACGGTTTCCTCCTTAGCTCGCCACGCCACTGCAACCAAAAAAAGCAACTTACTGACTTAACCGTATATGTTTTACCAAAAAAATTCAAAAATATTTTTTTTACAAAGTTGAATATTTAAAATCATCAGTCATCAGGTATCTTCCCGATTCTGGAATGGTTGCCAACATTTCCGGATCAAGGGTCGGAGATTTTAAAAGTGTGCAGTTCTCTGGTATAAGGTACTCTTTGTGTATCTTATCGCGGTTGCCCTATTCGCACCCATCTTAAAGAAAGGTGTCATACCTTTCTTTAAGATGGGTGAGAATATTTTGACAGGCTGTCATGTATTTTTTCTCAAAAATCCGGAGAGTCGTCTGTGATCTCGTCAAGAGCCGTCAAAATAATAGGGTCAAGCTAGTAGTCTACTAGGAATAAATATTTCTTCCCAGATTACTGGTTTTTTAACAGGAAGGATTTCTTCCTGTTAGCAAACCAGCTCAGATCTGGTACTGAAAATTGATGTTATTGTAACAATAACATCAATTTTCAGTATATCGGAGACTCATAGTAAGTACATTGTAACTAGACTAGAAATAAAAGGTTACTAAATATTTTATATCAAACCTTTGTATTAGCAGAGTCAAAACTAAATTTAAGCAAATGGATAAATAATTTCCAAGCAGTGACAGGCCGTTATTTTCTTCAGCTTTAATTGACCAATAGCTCTGTTTATACGAGCATTGAGGTTGATGTCTTGTGACCTTTTTTTCTTCAAAGCGTAGTTACGGTTTTTTTCATAAAAACAAGATGCATAATACTTTGCGTCTTTTCCCAAAACTGATAGTAAATGTGGCAGTGTTGGCTCAGCACGACCAACGAACTTATTGAGACGCGAATTCCATTCCTCAAGGCAGTTTGTAGTTCGAATCTGTTCGCCTTCACAGGACCAAATATCTCGTGAGCGACGGGGTGTAAGCCATTGGTGTTAGAAGTATGTATTAAAATCGTGCATTTAATTTTTTTCTGGACTTTGGGCTAGAATGTAATTCCAACCTTCATCAGTATCTTCTTTCGGCAGAAGTGCGAGCCCAGCACAAAGACTAACGTGACGTCGCGTCACTTTTGATTTTATCCCGAGAGATTTAGCTTTTTTATACAAACTTCTCGAAAAATGGTAATAACAACCCTTTGTTCCTCACTGATAACCAAGTTGATAACCAGTAGCTAAGAAAGTAAAACAATCTTCCCAGATTACTGGTTTTTTAACAGGAAAGATTTCTTCCTGATAGCAAACCATCAGATATTCGGTAGTCTACTAGGAATAAATATTTCTTCCCAGAATACTGGCGTTTTAACAGGAAGGATTTATTCCTGTTAGCAAACCATCAGATATTCGTTAGTCTACGAGGAATAAATCGATAGGTTGATCTTCATTTGCTGCACTAGGTTCCGCCAACGGCGAATCGTCTTGATCTTGTGTTAGCAAAATACCCGCTTCTTCGACTTCTTGTAAGACAGTCGTCGATGAGAATACGATCTCCGTGCCTGTAGAAAGAACAGGGCAGTGTTACTTATATGAATTATGTAAAATATCATGTAGGTTTTTTTCCTAATTTTTAAACACTTTTAACAAAATACCTTACGTATTTGTTTTATCGTACGTACATCTTATGATTTGGTGCGCACTGTTCATTAAAATAAAACAACTTTTACGGATATCAAACGCGCTATATTTCACGAACTAAGTTGTAATTGGACCTAGTTCTGCGGGAAGCAGCCATATGAGGAAAAGTACGAACGAAGTTATGAGCGTTTTTCTGTCGAATGTTGCCCTTCAGTTATTTATAACTTTTTTGTTTATTTTATATTTAAGAATTATTAGGAAAAGTATAGCAGTTTTTTATATCCTATCCAGTATTTCGTATCGTTTAGCATAATACCAATAATAGCGTTTTTGACGTGGCTGTTTTATGCAAAATAGCTTTTTTCATCGGAAGTACAATAATACATAAGTCACATAAGTTGGCTGTGTTCTGCATTAATTCAAAATGGAATAACAGTATTTAAAAGACAGACAAGAAAATAAACAAAATGTTGGATTACTGGTTTACTCCTTTAAAGTATTTACATACCTTTATAATTTCATGTAAAATAATATTTGTGTATGGTAAGAAAAGTAAAAAATCGTGTAAGAAGTCTTTATTAAAAAAAAACGTAACAAAATGTTTAGTCTTCTTACATTAATGAACACTACTCATTTATTGACATTACAAATCAAACATAATCTAATCAATACAATTCAATTTTTCCGCTCTCATTGTTCCTCTTCTAAATTAAAATCCAACTCAGCGTTAAACCCGTCAATATCATCATCAATTAAATTTTCATCAGCTCAAATTATCATAGAAGTGTCTAGCATCCTCCGGAATCAGGTGTTTTATAGATATTATATCACGTAATTTCGGCTCCGCGATCGGCTTTCCACTGAGCCATAATTTAGATAGCTTACTCTTAAAATTACCTTCTTCTGGATTATTACAGTCTTGACGTCTTTTAGATCTTTTGCGAGTAATATCAAAAACAGTCATAATCTGCTTGATCAAAGTCAGACTTGTAATGTTATTTTCCCTCTTTCAATAATAATATCAACTTACTCTCTAAACTTACCTTTTTCGGCTAGGAAAACAACGGGTAAATGAGAAAACACTATCCAGTGACAAGTAAATTAATTTTTATTAGAGACTAACTCGATATAAACTAAAAACTAAAAAGTGTCCTGAAATCAACACATAAACATACAAAAAAGGTACACTGTTAACACAATTAAAAGTTACTGTTTTAGTGATCTTAAATAAAACTGAAGGTTCATGAATGCCTGCCCAAGGATATCAGAAATGGAACTTAATTGAATGTGATTAGATATTGACGATGATGCTACACTATGGGTAAACTCCTAAACTTGCTGATGTGAATGAATGGTGGTTGTTGATGTGGATATTTAATTATAAAAGTAAATGTTAGTTTTTGGGTTAATTTAATAGATGGATGGGGTCACCGCTCTATGTGTGATCCTCTGATTATATTTTCACTGCTTGATACTAGCAGCATAGTAAAACAGCCGGAGGCGACTCGCGGGCTTCCCTGATCTCTCCTCTAACGCCGAGCGTACTGAATTTTCTGCTTCGTGGGCGGAGTGGTGTTTCGGAGGGGCGCCGTACGCGTCTCGTCACCTGCGGCTTCAGCTATTCACTCCTATAGTAAATACTCGGACATCCTAGGTACTTTTTAATCGGAAATAGACGGGCGTGATGTATGTAATAAAATTGGAATGTAAGTTTAAAATAACCTCTAACAAAAGTCAAGGTCCTTATCAATCACAGACAATCTATCTCTTGTCAGTGTCACACCTGTCAATCTGACAGATGGGGCGTTACGTGGTTTACACTGAATTAAAACGTAAATCAGTGAAGAAAGAAAGAAAGAAAGAAGAAAGAAAAATCTTTTATTGACATACGGATAGAGAAAGAAAACATAAAAGAACAAGAAAAATAAATATAAAAAACTTACTATTAAACATAACCACAACAATAAAACAATAACAAGACAAAAAACAAAAAAAAGACAGAAAAACAAAGAGTAAGTAAATTAATTTAGGTATAAGATGCGTGTAGTCAATAAAAACCCTGTCCCAGCAATTTGCCGTGCCATCCAAGTTGGGCAGGATGAGACACAGAGGCGCTGTTATTCTGCCAGGGCGCCTAAAAAGAGGACGACTATCATATACATACATATAAATAAATACATACATACATTATGCGGAAAAATAAAATAAAAATAAAATAAAACAAAAAAATTAGAGGCAGTATGGTTTTACTCTTTAGTCAAATGTCAGTGTCATTGTCACTTACAATTAATTTAGCCACGTCAAAAATGCCACGTAACGTAATGTAAATTGCCAACTCACTCAGCACGTGTGGCTGGAGATTTATTCCGCTAGGAGTAATTGTGTTCTGTGGATTTATCCATGGGGATCTAAAAGTACGAAGTGCTTACAAGGCTTGCACGTATAACCTACTTACAGAAAAAGTTCTATGTGTAAAACTCGCGCTGCCTCGGCGTATGCGCGCGTGAAAACTGATGATTTTTTCTTCTGATAACTCCAAGGTCAAAATCATCCACAACATGTTTTTTCTTTATAACTTTTGGTTTTTTCGGCGATTGAAACTTTAAACGGCTTGAATTTTACATAGATAAATAACCCGCAGAAATTACACTATGCACGGTTTTTTTAGAGTACCCCGTAGCCTCCGCAACGATTTTGGCAATATTAGCATCACTTTTGAATTCAAAGCTTTCGCTGTCTGCTTTTCTTTTCTTAAAATATTCAGTCACTTTAAAAATTACGGTTTTACATCACGAGATGACGCACGACCCATCTTTGAATTTTTATCTCATGTGCGTCTGCGACACTACCTGCCGCCACGAGCGTTGACGGCGGACTGACAGAGCGCGTCCCCCCTGTCTCGCCGCGCGCATACCTCAGGGAGTGCGCAGCGGTTATGGCCATACATAGTTCACTGTAGGGAATTCGGGAATTCCCTGACGCACTGTGAATTACCAACGAACGAGTGTATGTGTATCCCGCCCGCCCGACCAACATGCGAAAATACGTAGCGGGAATTTCCCTATCACTGTTGAAAGAATGAATGAAAAAAGTTTATTAGGTACCAAACATTAAACAAAAACAGAGGATACGAAACAAATAGAAAAATAATAAAAAAATACCGTGAATAAAAAATCCTAAATTAAACAATACTTAGAGCTAGGTACCGTATAGGCCTCTGCTCAGTATAAGCCGCGAGACAACGCGAACGTGTGTCACCGTGGCACCGATATTCTGCAGATACCTGCTGTTCGTTTTCAATACCGCGAAATTCGCGAAATTACGGTAACGATAAAACGGTATTGCATGCTACAAAACCGAATAAGACATTTAGTAAGATTTTTCCATAAGAAAATTGCACTTACCTTACAAAAGTTTCCGAAATTGCCACGCACTCAACCAACAAGAAGCTGAAAAGTGTCACTTCTTCAATGACATAAAAAGTCAAAGTGAACAGATTAGATAGAAAACTCTTTTTGAGAGCACAGGAAATTTATCGTAGTTGCTCTGTGGTTAAACTTCTTCATACTAATGTAGTCTCTATCATCCATAAAAAACGGTTTAAAGTCCCATGGGAAGGCGCGTTTTTGTAAAGAGACTTTTTTCTAAGTTTATTGCTTCGATCCATTTTTCTTTTTCGGGACCCTTTGTCGCATCGCTTTAGCTTAGGTAAGTTATGTAGTCATTTTTTTTTTTTGGTTTGACTCTTTCTCTTTCCGATCTTCTTTGTTCTGTGTTTTGGTTGGTGCTCTCTTCTTTGTTAGATTTTTTTCCTCTTTTTTCTTTTTGGTTTTGTTTTCTTCTGTATGAGTTACTGTTTTTCTTTCTTCTCTTCTCTCCATTGATTTTTTCTTCATGAGTTTCAGTTTCTCTTTCTTTTCTTTTCTCTTCTATTTTGCTTTATGCCTCGTATACATTATGCGTTTGCGCATTGATGGGTCCGTAAGAACCTGATGGTATGTCTCCGTCTGGGGGGAGAGGTACTGCGATTTGAGGCAGGTTTAATTTCAATTCAATGCCAGTCTGTGTCAGGGCATTACTGGCGTGTGATATATAGTCAGTGATCGATTTAGGTATGCACTGGTAGTCAGGGAGCACCTCACGTAGATCGGTGAGCACCCCGAATATATTTTGCCCATTCTGGCGAGCCACTTCGGCGACTTGTAAATTCAAATGATTACAACACACGTGGGTGAATAGGCTTAGCGGTAGACGTTCGCTTAGTCTGGGATCTATGCCCCGCATTTTCTCATAAGTTTCTTCGACTAATGGAATGAACCCACTATAGTCAAAGTTCTGGACGTGAACGTCTTGCAGTGGAATCAATGTGGAATGGGGTCCCAAATCGTACATTGGCTCGTCACGCGGTGGCGTCTCTTCGGTTGAAGGGCGCAAGGAAGAGGGATTATGCTTCTCAACCTTTTGGGCTTCTACTCTTCGTTTGAAGCCATCTGACCTAGCAGTTGGTTTGCGACTTTGAGCTCGGGCGGGATCGAATTCTTGCGGTTGGTATGACCAATCTCGCATCTCTTCGTAATTATTACGACGCTCGAAGGCTCTCTGTGCATCGCGCAGTCCACGGCGGTTACCACCGGATTGACCTTGCTTTTTAGTTTGTGGACGTCTGTCCTCCATATTGGATTATAGTCTTCACGTTTGTGGAATTAACAACAAAACTTCTTGGATGTCTTCTTTTCTTTCTTCTTCAATCTTGCTTTCTTCTTGGATCTCTTATTTTCTTTCGTCTTCATCTTCTGGGTCAGAACAGGAATGTAGTGTGTCACTTCCGGAACTGTCGGAGTCACTGAGGGTTTCAATGTCATTGTCACCAAGGTAAGTAGTTTGTGTTCTGAACTTTTTCTTCTCTTCTCATTTTATTTTAAATTGTATTCTTTTTGTACGGCGTAATATCAACCTGTATATCAAACATGATGATTTGCACGATCGCAATACTAGAAATAGAAATAAACTTGTTATGCCTCGGTACCGATTAAAGAAGGTCTTTGGATCTTTTATGGGTCTAGGTATACGTATCTATAATAAAATTCCAGATAATATTTTGGATTTGCCTTTCGAAAAGTTTAAGATGAATGTAAAAGATTGTCTTCTTAAAAAAGGATATTATACTATAAAAGATTACTTGAATGACGAGACAGCTTGTTGGTCATAAATATTTAGTTTTGTTTTTTCGAAATTGTAGTGTCATTCAATTAATGTTTAGTAAGGTATTAGATTCAACTTTTAACACATGTTGCTTGGGTATGTCATGCTCTCTGTAAACATTTCTGCGGTGGTGTCGTGTGAGGCGGGTCGCTACGTTCCCTAAAATATGGTTGATCGAAGCGATGGCTGGTTCATGCGTCATGCTCGTGAACGGGTGCTGCCAGCGGGATGGGTCTGCTCATGTTTGCTTGTGTTAAAATGTGTAGAGATATATGTTGTTTTGATTTTATGTTATTTATGATGTTTTGAGTTGAGATGCGTGGCACTGCTTGATCAGAGTAAACAAAGGTAAATAATGTTTTCAATTATTCCAAATATATAAAAGCTTTTTTTTTATTTATTTTTTTAACTTTAATTACGATTGAGATTGTGACCCAGCTGATGCGTCTTCTAGTGACATTGTAGGTTGTGTTGTGTCTTACATTAAGGCACTTTTATCTTTCTTTTTTTGCTGTTGCCATGGTATTTTTTTTATATTTATACAGCTTAACATAAGTACCTGAAGTACGTCATGCTCACTCAAACGTTTCTTCGGCGGTGTCGTGTGAGGCGGGTCGTTACGTTCCCTAAAATATGGTTGAGCGAAGCGATGGCTGGTTCATGCGTCATGCTCGTGAACGGGTGCCGCTAGCGGAAATGGGTCTACCTCAGTCTGCTTATCTTAATGCTGTGCTTAAAGCCTAAATATTTTTATCTAAAATAAATTGATACTGACCTGTATGTACCTCACAACTTGAAGTGTAGTAGTCTTGTGGTGCGGGAAATGTTGTAATGTATGATAGACAAGTCTTTCTTTGCCAGTTAAAAATTGTTTACGTTTACAATAACCATAAAATGTAATATTTTAATTAGTATTTTTCTTTTGTGATGGAAATTGACCTTACTGATATGTTAAGGTCACTTTTCAATTTGACGACTCTGTATGAAATAAAACAGGGGGAAAAAAAATAGCCCTTGACGAGTTTCTTGCCGGTTCTTCTCGTTACAAGGTCTCCCGCCGTAGGGTTTGTGAACCGATGGCGTAGCTTCTTTGACGTTCATAAGTGTTTTGTTACAAGCACTTATGAACGTCAAAGAAGCCTGAATAAATGATATTGACTTTTGACTTTGACTTTGACTTCGTTTTGTATTGTTTCATTATCTGTTATAGGTTTCACATCTCTTCGGAATACGATTTTCTGTGTATGTTTGTTCCATAGTCGATATCCATTTGTAACATAACCTATGAGTATGAGCTTCTCGCTACGGTCATCAAGTTTATGCAAGTTAGTACTGAGTATTTTGCTGTATACTTCACTACCAAACTTTACAAGATTTTTCAGATTTGGCTTCTCACCGGTTAGCATCTCGACTGGTACCTTCTCTGCTGTTGTGGTTGCAGTTCGATTGATAAGGTAAGCTGCAGTTCTGGCTGCTTCACCCCATAGCTGCTTTTCCAGTTTTGAATCAGATAGCAGGGCTCTTACTTTCTCCAGAAGAGTTCGGTTTAACCTTTCAGCATAGCCGTTCAATTGAGGTGAATAAGGAATTGTATAGTCGATTGCGATTCCTTTCTTGAATCAATATTGTTTGAGTTCTTTTTTCACATATTCTCCTCCATTATCGCATCTTATAGTGGATACTTTATAATTATATTTTCTTTCATATTCTTCAATAAAGTTCTTTAAATATTCAAAAGCTTCAGATTTTTTTTCAAGTAGTTGTATTTTTATTTAGTGTATGTAGTCATCCAGAAAGGTAAGTATGTATTTTTCATTATTATTATGTCGAAGGAGTTATCGGGCCACATATGTCTGTGTGAATTATCTGTAAAGGTCCCGTTGCCCGAGCACGAACAGAATTAAAAGGCAATCTAGTTAATTTTGCCTTGCATCATATTTTGCACGTCCCTTCCATATCTGTGCCAGTCCATCGCTGTGTTAGGCGATGAAAATAGTGAAGTGTGTTTTTCAATATTCAGTTTTATATTATAAAGTCCTTCTTTAGTTTTTATGCCAATTATCTTAGTGTTGTCCTTATCTATGATAACTTTGTCTCTTGTGAATGTAACAGTAGCATCATTTTCTGTCATGTTGTTCACTGATAATAGATATTTGATTTTAAACATTATTGATTGTACAATTTTTTGCTTTTATGTTTCCTTTTCCGCTTGTTTCAATACATGTATTGCTTTCGCGGTTAAATTGTTGCTTTGATGTTCTGTTAATTCTGACAATATGTTTATGTTGTTGGTCATATGTTGTGTGCAACCGGAGTCTACAATGAAGTCATAACTTTCTTCAGAGTAACAGTTATTTCTCACAGATGTATATAATGCAACAGGTTTGCCGTTTCTCTTTCCTTTATTGTAGAAACAGTTTCTTTTTGTACTTTTGTTGTGGGTTTCTTTGATGCTGAGCTTTGAATGCAATTGGTTTTTCCTCTTCAGTTGGGTTCTTCCTCTTTTCCTCCGCCAATAGTTTGGCTGACAAGTTATTTAGGGTTTTTTCTGTATGTGATGACAATTCCCATGCAGTCTTGAAATTATTGTACTGTTCTGGCAGGATTGATAAGATTTTTGAAATGATCATGTTATTTACAGATAACATGATCATTTCAAAAATCTTCTCACCAAGGCCTTTCAGTTTCGAAGAAATGTTTTCAAGTGTACTTATGTTTGCAATCACATCTGAGTTATTTTGGTATTTTGGTAGTCAAAGAACTGCTCCCACACGACACATTTCTGTTCCTCAGTTGTCTTTTCGAATATGAGTGCAAGTTTACATACATTTGACTTGCAGTATCACACGTCATTAACAGTGGTAGATGCTTTTTAGCTATTGTTGAGGTTATAATTTTCTGTGCTCGTGCATCTTTTTTTAATGATTCATTCTTACTTTCGCCTCCTACTGCCGCATCCGATCTATGTACAGTCTCGTACAAGCTATAAGATTTCAGCAGGATCCCCACTTGGAACTTCCACAATGTCCAATCATTTTCGGTAGTAAGTCGTTGGATGTTACATATTTCTTCGAAGCTCCCATTGTTCCATTGCTCCATTGTTTATGACTGGGCTCATAACCTTCTATTATTATTATCTTTTTTATATTTAAAGGTGTAAGCGATCATTAAAACATGGAACTTCGTTCAATCAATGTGTTTTATTTTCACTTTTCAAATACAATACAAATTATCACGACCTTACTTACATCCACAGAGTAATTTGCATTCATCGATGCGTGGCAAAAAAGGCAGAGAGTGACATTTTCTACTTTTTATTTTTTTAAAGTTATATGGCTTGGAGATTTAGTTTACAACAAAGTGTATGTATCGTATTCAGTAAATATTTTTTTTTGTAACATCTACCCATGCTTTTGCTTTCAAATTTTTGTTTTTAAAATTGTCATGAGACTTGTCCCACAGTATTTCCCGTTCCTGTATCAACGAAATGAGGTAGTCCACGTCTATAGATTCCACACCGGTACTCATTTTTTTGTATGACTTAATTATGATCAACGAGCGTGCAGTCATGCCTATGCCGTATAAACAACTGAGCGGCGCCGCTGCGGCACCACACTGCTTGCACCCCTCTCCGCCTCGTCTGCCTCGCGCCGTTGTCCGGTGCGCCTGCGGTGCGGCGCCGGAGCGGTGCCGAGCGTACCGTATGGCATACCATACATTTTTATATGTAGAAAATCGTTGCGGCACCGCTCAGGCGCCGCGCCGGAGCGGCACCGCACCGTATGGCCTGGCTCTCACCTCGATTCCGATGCGCTTGCGGTGCAGCGTCGGAGCGCACCGGACGGTGCCGTGTGCCATACCATACATTTTTATATTAAGGAAACCGGAGCGGCACCGGTCAGGCGCCGCGCCGCCGCCGCACCGCATCGTGTGGCATGACTCTTTTGTCGCACACATGTGGTATGCGGCGCCGCAATACGGCACCGTTGCGGCGCCGTAGTATGCGGAGCGGGGAGGTAGCCAGTCCCAGTGCAAAATGGAAAATGGATCGGAAAAAACGTGTCTTATTGATTCTACTACTACGCCACCACCGAAAACGTAGAATTAGACGATATTTAGGTCAGTCCAATAATCGCGTTAAGAAACAGTGACGGAGTTTTTTTTCTCAAAGAATACAATGAGCTTTTGTCGGATAAAAAAAAATATTATAACTTCTTTCGAATGAGTGTGACCTCTTTCGACAGTTTATTAAATACCTTGGAACCACATTTACGGAAGCAATATACTAATATGAGAAATCCAATGGAGCCAAGATAAATGCTAGATATTTTTTTGTAATGAAAAAAATAATGATAATTTATTTTTATTTTTGTTACTGCAAAAATAAAAAAAAATTGCAAAATCAAACTCCTCTTGATCCCCACTTTCTTGAGATGCCTGAGATGCTTATGAATTTGAGCCAATGCTAGTGTAGCCCGCTGAATTATATCCATATTGAGGTGTGTGTCCATATCTTTGATCAGATCCATATGGTTGAGGAGTTTGTCTATGCCATGGTTGAAGTGTTTCTCCATATCGCAATTCAGATATCATTTGCAAAACTCTACTTTGAAATGTGATAGTCTGTAAATCCGTGAATTGTTGTAATGATGGCAGAATACTTTTGAAGAACGACATGTGGCGATTTACAGGCTCTTCGAGAGTTTTTAACGCCTGTTTTTCGAATTTGCCCATTGGCATGATTCTCTTGCGATTAGCAAGATCATATAGTGAAAAATGTGGAACAGGGTTATTTACAGACTTAGGTGTGTCGTTCAGAGCACTTCTGACTAAGTCCATGCTGCTATCGGTTGCATTTTGTTGCACTTTCATCAGAAAAAGAAGTTGATGGTAATAATGATATTTTTTTCAACGCAATAGCTGCTGAGCCGGACTGAGACGATTCTTTTAGATTTTTAAGATATTTGTTAAAGTTATCCTTAACATTCCTCAAATTTTATCTCTTATCTTATTTCCTTACAAATAATATTGATAACCTATTTAATAAAATTGATATACAGGGTTACAGGGAAAGTCGTACTGAATATTAAAGGACGTTATTATTTAGGTGATGAATTTGATCCTATAATATAGTGTCCGAAACTTAACCGTTATGGAGATATTGATATCTTTAAGTTTTTTTTTAAATATCCCAATTTTTTTGCTTTTTTGCCAATCTTTTTATGATTAAGACTCCTAGGGTTCGTTTTTTTATGTATTTAGTTAGAAGACATACCAATGAATAAAAATGATCAACAAAAACTCAACCTTCCATTAACAGCTTAAAATAACTGCACGACAACGGTATAAATTAAATAATTTTTGCTAAGTATTCCTAACTTTGAAGCGATATGATAAAAAAAAATTGTATGGAACTTATTCTGCAGATGATTTTAAAAACTTCTACGTCTTCTTAGCTATTCAAAAAGGTATAACACTAGCTATTAAATAGGCAAAACATTGACCAAATAACAGTTCAGTTAGCAAAGGCTACATTTTTGGTTTGAGGTATAAATAGCTAAATCACGAAAATAAAACAAAAAAATCAGTAATATTTTTATAATTCATGTTCAACATGGCCGCCACTATTTCTTATACAAATTCTCATTCGTTTTCTTAAATTACTTTTTACAACAGATGTTTGCAGGCTCCGCCTCATTTCCTCAGCCGCATCAATAATTTGTTGTCGTAAAACCTCGATATTTGCGATTGGTGTCATTTCGTCGTACACTAGGGTTTTCATATGACCCCACACATAAAAATCCATCGGCGTTAAATCGGGACTTCTTGCCGGCCACGGTATGGGTCCACCTCTTCCAATCCACCGGTTTGGGTAATTTTCATCCAACCATGCTCGAACACTTCTTCTGTAGTGCGCTGGGCAGCCATCGTGTTGAAAGAACATATTTTGTCTTATTGCCAGAGGTAAATCGAGCATTAAAGAGTATAACTCCTCCCTTAAAAAGTTCTCGTACATCTCGCCATTCAAATTATCGGGCAAAAAGTATGGCCCTATCAAATAATTAGAAATTATGCCCATCCACTTATTGTAAATTCCTACTGTACGATGTATTGTACATTACTAGTATAGTCCAGTCAAATTAGTCCTTAAAATAGAGGTAAGGTTACAATAATTCCCATAGAGCTAAAAATTGGTATGAATGTTCAGAATACCATTATAAATGAATTGTGAAAAGTCCCCATCAATCCCCCTTGTGCAAAAAATTTTATTGATGGTGAAAGTTTGCAAAAATAGGTTTTTCGCGTTTTTCAGCTAAACGGTGAGTTTTACAGAAAAAATAGTTCAGACAAAAATTGTAGATCATCCGATTCTCTACAAAAAATGTATCTACACTTTTTTTCATAAGTATTGCCATTTCCGTGATATAGCGGTTGAAAGAATTGAAAAAAATATTTTATTCGTAATATGCACGTTAATGTTCTTTTATATTCATTTTTGAACCGTTATATGAGTAAATACATGAGTCCCTATGTCTTATACATACAAATTATAAAATTCTTAGAATATAAATGAACGTCAAAAACTCCTCCCCTATTTTCATTTAGTCGCATGGCCTTGAGTAACATCTGTCTTCCATTCAATTGTCAGCGTGGCGATGCTCGTATACCTGCTCCGTTTCGAAGGTCTCATACTCAACAAAATACTGTTAGTCGTAAGCATTCCTTCGTAGTGACAACTCGTGGCTATCGCTTATATTTTGTAACAAAGTTTGTGCATTTTACTGTTTTAAAAAAAATGTCGCAATTCTGCTTTATTTGTAGTCAACCTTTGACTGAAAGTGGAGTTGTTACTGTTGATCGCGGCATGAAAGCATTAATTGATGCAAGTATTGAAAGAGGTGATGAGTTTTCGGAGTACCTGAAAGACCAGACATCTGTAAAAATTCATGTGCAGTGTCGAAAAAATTATACTCGAAAAAGTAGCATTGATGCCGTGAAAAGACGGCGCCAAGAAGAAGAAGCTGGTTCATCAAAAATAAGTCCTCCTCGTACTAGAGCACGAGTAAGTGAAACTACATTTTGCTTCAACCAGTGTTGTTTATTTTGCGGCAATGAATTAAATGAAGAGTTGGAGAAGAAAAAAGCACTGCAGTACCGACGTAAGATTTTTAAAATGACTACACTTTCGTTCAAAGACAGTATTCTAACTATAGCTAAAACTCGTTGTGATGATGTAGCCAAAGCTGTTGCTGCTCGAATTGAATTTGAATATGATTTAGTCGCTGCCGAGGCTAAGTATCATAACGATTGCTACAATTCTTTTCTGAAACCGACCACTGGGGGTAAAGCCGGTCGTCCTAAAGATGAAGCTACAAATATTGCGATGAGAGAAATATTTAAGTATATTGAAAATAGCGATGATTGTCAATTCACATTGGACGAATTGAAAAGTATTTGTAAAAAATCAACAATAGATAACAGAACCATTAAAATGCGATTGAAGTTGGAGTATGGTGATAGAATTATTATTACAGAAAAATCAGGATCCTCAACATTCGTATGTTTTATCACATCTATTCCGGGTATATTATCAAGTTCAAGTGTGGCTTGGTAATAAAATGGATCCAGAAGACTGGGGTTGGAAGTTAGTTGACAATGCATTGGAACCAATTCATACGTTACTCCCACCTGCACCAGAAAAACTCCTTAACACCATCTTTTGCAATTGCAAAAAAGGTTGCAATGCTAAATGCGGCTGTAAAAAGGTTGGACTGTTTTGTTCTTTAGCATGCACCAATTGTCAAGGACAGTCGTGCTCCAATGTTGAATCGATACTAGATGAGGATAATTACGATATCAGTGATGAGACATATGATGCATCACTTTTAGAACATATTTGTATCCAGCAGGAAGATGAGGAAAACGAAGATGAAGAAAAAGAAGAAGAAGAAAACGAAGACAATATACTAGAAGTTCCATTGGATTATTATGAATCCGATGAATAATTTTTCCAAATTATTTTTTCATTTATATATTACATAATTTACGCAGCTTTCATCATTTTCAATACTCCATTTGCATTCAATAGGATCATAATAGATCGTGGAATAGGCCTACCGGGGAAACTACGTTAAAAAAAAAGCGCCAAGCACACTACCTCATAGGTGGTGTGGAAACGTGTGCATATTACGAATAAAATATTTTTTTCAATTCTTTCAACCGCTATATTACGGAAATGGCAATACTTATGAAAAAAAGTGTAGATACATTTTTTGTAGAGAATCGGATGATCTACAATTTTTGTCTGAACTATTTTTGCTGTAAACTCACCGTTTAGCTGAAAAACGCGAAAAACCTATTTTTGCAAACTTTCACCATCAATAAAATTTTTTGCACAAATTGATGGGGACTTTTCACAATTCATTTATAATGGTATTCTGAACATTCATACCAATTTTCAGCTCTATGGGAATTATTGTAACCTCCAAAGTCTTATTTGACTGGACTATAGATGTTGAACATGAATTATAAAAATATCACAGTTTTTATTTTTTTATTTACGTATTGAAGCTATTTTTACATCAAACTGAAAATGTAGCTTTTGCTAACTGAACTGTTATTTGCTCAATGTTTTGCCTATTTAATAGCTAGTGTTATACCTTTTTGAATAGCTAAGAAGACGTAGAAGTTTTTAAAATCATCTGCAGAATAAGTTCCATACAATTTTTTTTACCATAGCGCTTCAAAGTTAGGAATACATAGCAAAAATTACTTAATTTATACCGTTGTCATGCAGTTATTTTAATCTGTTAATGGAGGGTTGAGTTTTTGTTGATCATTTTTATTCATTGGTATGTCTTCTAACTTAATACATAAAAAAACGAACCCTAGAAGTCTTAATCATAAAAAGATTGGCAAAAAAGCAAAAAAATTGGGATATTTAAAAAAAAACTTAAAGATATCAATATCTCCATAACGGTTAAGTTTCGGACACTATATTATAGGATCAAATTCATCAGAAATGACCTAAATAATAACGTCCTTTAATATTCAGTACGACTTTCCCTGTAACCCTGTATATTATGTTTTACAGATACCTAGCAAGCGGAAATTCAATACAAGATTTACATTTCAAATTCAAAAGAGGGAGATCTATAATTGCAGTTACGATAAAAAAGTTTGTTGTGATACATGGACATATCTTCGTCAAGACAATATTCCTCAACTTACAAGCGAAAACTCTTAAACATAGCTTCGGAATTTGACATCAGAGCAAATTTTCCCCACTGCATCGGTGCTATCGACAGAAAGCATATTCATTTTAAGCAAAATCCTAGACACAGTGGTTCGCTGTTTTTTAATTATAAATCATTTTTTTTCATTCGTATTGCTAGCCAATATTTTTTTTTTATATCGGCGCATACCGGAAATAAGATTCGACTATATTTCAAAATTCAAACAAGTGAATTATACGGAATTAGGAATCGCCTACCGTTTCTGGATTCGCAACCTCTCCCTGGTTACGATATACGCGTTTGGGCTAAATAAACACATATGCGTCTTTATGGTGGTCGTAATCTTAGTACACAGCAAAAAGTTTACAATTATCGCCTCAGTAGAGCTAGAAGATACGTAGAATGCGCTTTTGGAATCATGGCAAAATGGTGGTGCATATTTCACAGGCCGATTAATGTATCCTACGATTTTGCTTCTGATATCGTAAAAGCATGCTGTGTCCTACATAATTTTGTTGTGGAACGAGATGGCATTCTTCAGAAGGAAAAACTAACAATTAGCATTGACGATGACTTTAATGTATCCTACGATTTTGCTGCTGATATCGTAAAAGCATGCTGTGTCCTACATAATTTTGTTGTGGAGCGAGATGGCATTCGTCAGAAGGAAAAACTAACAATTAGCATTGACGATGACTTTTGCCCATTACAAACCCAAAATGATGCAGAGTCGAGTGCTAGTATTATTAGAGATCAATTCGCGAGTTATGTTATTAGTAATAGAGGCTTTGCCGTGGCAGCTACGTATGAATTCTGCTCCCTACCTTGTTTTAGGCAGGACTTTTTCTTTCTTTTTACTCTTTTATTTCTATTTGGTGTATTTATTTGTTTTTTTTTGCCTTTTTGAGGCTATTTTCTTTTTATCTGTTTATCCTCCTCAGTC
This sequence comes from Chrysoteuchia culmella, assembly GCA_910589605.1. Classification (NCBI taxonomy): domain Eukaryota; kingdom Metazoa; phylum Arthropoda; class Insecta; order Lepidoptera; family Crambidae; genus Chrysoteuchia; species Chrysoteuchia culmella. The sequence goes on from OU342663.1 coordinate 4,088,404, forward strand.
CCGACGCATCATTTTAATAGTTATTTGAATGATTTTTTATATGTACTCTTAGAGGGTTTTGATAAAACGATTTTTTTTATTTTTATATATATATATATATATATATATATATATATATATATATATATATATATTTATTTTACAGCGTGTCCCATATAGGGGACTTTCGGATTGAATGTTATGAAAAAGGAGAAGATTAAAACTCAAAAATAATTAAAAGTAGAGTATGTTTATTATCATCAAAATTATTTATTTTCGTGATATTGCTTGTAGCAATTTCGCCCATCGACTAAACACAAATACATATTGCAAGTAGAGCAATAGACCCTGGCCTTTTTGCTTTTGCATCCTGGTAAGCGACGTCTGTGGTCACCCGACTCATTATCAATAATTGGCAAATGACCAGCCATAGCTGTCCTTAACTGCAAAGGGGGTTAAGGTATAAATTTCCTTTTGCGGCTGATAGCTGGTGATTCTACAGAATCATCAACTTCTTCATACAAGTGTATTTGTTCTCTAGATGGAGTAAAATAAAGCAATGAATTTGCTATCTCTGTTTTGAACTCTAGGTAATCTAAAATATCTTTTGTAGGAGTTTCCAATAATTGAGCTTCTTTTCTGTACACTAACCGAGATGCAGCAGCCGCAAAATCGAAGAAGTGGAATATCAGACGCACTGTCCATTTTTTCGATCTTGCGCTAATTCTGTAGAAGCTGATAACTCTGTCAAGCATGTCCACCCCTCCCATCTTTTCGTTGTACTGCTGTACAGCAAAAGGTTGATCAATTTCAATGTACTGCTTTGTTTTTTTATACCAACGCCTGCACTTGTTTTCAGGTTGCTTTGAATCAACAGATGATGACATTACTACGGGTTTGTTATCAAACCACTTCAGACAAGCAATTTGGCAATCATTCCTAACTAATTGATCAGAAGAACCGCGTCCTTGATCTCTCAACTGCTTGTCTGTTTTGAAATTGCAAGTTTTTGGTATTTTTGGCTTTCTGAGTGTGCCTGTACCTTGCATCTTTTTCTCTGTGCGTTGTTTGTCCAATAGATCAACTGATGTAAAATATCTATCTATATGTATATTTTGCATCCCTCAGGTAAGTAACTGGTCAGTCTCATAATTACTTTTCCTCCAATATCAAGGCTTTCAACTTCGTTGGTTGGTAGAATTGTATCGCCCTTGCCCTCGTACAAAAAAAAATCCAAAGGAATGCCATCAGGAGCTGTGCAAACGAAATTTTTTAAACCACAGGGGTTTGGTTTTCCTCTGACAAACTGCCGCATCGAAACTTGGCCCCAAAATGGTATCATTTGTTCGTCAATGCTTACTTCTAGAGGTCTGAGATTATCTAGACAAGCTTTTCTCACTGTGTCAATTAGGGGTTGCACTTTCCAAAACTTATTCTGTCTGGACACTAAATCAATATCGAGATCGTTGACTAGTGTTAGATTAGTTCTTATTCGGAAATAACGGTCTCTAGTCATCTGATTAGCTATCATTGGGATCCTAGTTTTATTAGACCAGTACATTTTAATTCTGGGCAGCCCCAAGTAGCTCAAAAGCCATGCAAATGCCAAAAAAATTTTTTATTTCATCTTTAGTCGTATTGAGGTTCTTGCCTGTCTTAAAAAAATAAGTCTGGTTTGAACACTCACTATATACTTCGAATATTTCCTCTGGAATATATTAAGTGAAATACTCAATTGGAGTTAGTAGTGTCTTTACCCGAGTGGCTGCTAGAGGTCAGGCGGCGCAAAGTTTCTTCGTGTTTCCAGTAAACCCAAAGACTTCCCGAAGGCTGTGAAGCAGCTAATGAAGACAGTGGTACCTCATCGTCACTTGAATATTCGCTGGAGCTATTCCCATCACCTGCTTGCTGGCTTGTTTCGCAAGCAGGTACGCTGACAGGTTCGTCATCATCAGAAAAACCATCAAGAATTGAATTGCTGTCATCGAACTCCAAAACTGATTGTATTTCTTGTGTAGATAAGCCTGTGATATGATATAGGTAATTGAGATAACACACATATTTTTCAAATAAAAGTATTTAGCTTAAAACCGAGAGTCCCCTATAGGAGACACACACGAGCGAGTAATCAGTATGATAAAACCATTGCTTGTAATACAAAAAAAAGTGTTTACTCTATTTTCGGAAACCTTGTCAATACAGAACATGTCGATTTAAAACAAAACATGCGTTAATCTCATCAAAAACAAATAAAAACTCACCTCGGGTAGCCATATTTTACGATATCAGTACTCCCGCAACTTCAAACTGTCAAAACAAACACTTCCCGGTAAATAACTTGCAAAAAGTTGATTTCGTAGGAGAGCGCCATCTATTTTTACATTATTACAACTATTTCTTTAGTATTTTAGCTAACTGTCGCGTGAAGGCGACACTGGTAAAATTGTCCCCTGTACGGGACTTCAGTATCGAGGAGGTACATTATTTTTCTTACATGCTATTAGAATTTTCATTTTCTATAGAAAATACAAAAAATTACAGTGTTTTTGTATTTCATTTTCCATTTTTTATATTAATACATTTTTTTATTTTAACGCTTATGTACGATCTTATTTCTTTTACATCTTTATTATTTATTTGTATACATGTAATGCGCTATTCTCCTATTTCTATTTATTTTTTATTTATTTATTTATCAGGACTGCCAGTGAAAATTACATTGAATCATACATAGGATTAACAACGACAATTGGTAAGTTCATGCAAAATGTAAAATTCTATTAAAGGCTGCCACATCATGCTCCTAAATACGGACGGTTTTTTTTTTTATGTTAAGAACATAAATACAAGAAATTCTTACGAATACATAAACCTAGTAGTAAAGAAAGAACGTAAATTACATGTAATAATTGATAAGAAACATCTGAAAAAGACTATGCATCACTCAACAACTCTGTCACCTTTTTAAACTGACGGAAAGAGCTGTGAAAAATGTCAACATTCTCATGCAATTTATTGTAAGTGTCAGGCAAGCGGTATGCTGCAGCGTGTGTCTGAACATTAGTGCGAGCTAAAGGTTTGCTGAATAAAGGAAGTGGGTAAATAATTGATAAGAAACATCTGAAAAAGACTATGCATCACTCAACAACTCTGTCACCTTCTTTTTAAACTGACGGAAAGAGCTGTGAAAAATGTCAACATTCTCATGCAATTTATTGTAAGTGTCAGGCAAGCGGTATGCTGCAGCGTGTGTCTGAACATTAGTGCGAGCTAAAGGTTTGCTGAATAAAGGAAGTGGGTATCGTGGTGGTTTGCGAGGGACTCTAATATTGATTTGACTGAGAAATTGGGGACAATCCACAATATTCCTTTTAAACAGGAATGTTGTCTAAAATGTTTCGTCTTATGAGAAGACTATCAATTTTAAAATGTTTTAGGCGTTCATTATAATTACTATTCTTAGTACGCAGACCACTGCTGTATGAAAGATGCCGTGTGAATCGTTTTTGAATGCGTTCAATACGTAGTTGGTGTACACTATACTGAGGAGACCAAACCACTGAGCAGTATTCCAAAATGCTCCTAACAAAACAGTTGTATATAACGATCTTAGTAGCGGGATTTTTGACAACTTTGGCATTCCTGATCACAAAGCCAAGTGTTTTAGAGGCCCTAGCTACAATGTCATCTATGTGTGGTATAAACGTTAGCTTGGAACCTATTGTAACACCTAAATCGCGAATGGCATTTACCTCTAGTAAGATGATATCATTAACTTTATATTGTGAATTAAACGGTTGTGACTTGCGGGATAATTTGATGTGAAAACATTTTTTTGTATTAAGTGTCATTTTATTGTTTTTGCACCATTTTTCTAGATTATCGATATCGGATTGCAGAAGTTTGGCATCCTCAGCACAGTGTATAGTTTTGGTTAGCTTTAGATCGTCTGCATATAGAAATACCTCATTATGCTTGATGACATCCACAACATCGTTTATGAAAACGTCAAAGAGCAATGGTCCTATAAGGGAGCCTTGAGGTATACCTGATGTGGCAAAATATGGATCGGAACGATATCCCTTTAAAACAACATACTGTGAGCGATTTATCAGATATGACTTCAACCATTGCAGTAAAAGTCCGCCGAATCCATAGCCCGCCAACTTATTTAATAATATCTCGTGACAGATCCTGTCAAATGCCTTGGAAAAATCAGCATAGATGGCGTCAGTTTGTAATTGGGAATCAATGTTATTGACAACGACATTAATGAAGGTAATAAGATTTGTGCTAGTAGATCTGGCTCTCAAAAAACCATGTTGGCGATCAGTAATCATATGCTTTATTTGTTCATAAAGATGTGGATATAACAAGGCCTCGAAAACCTTGGGAAACACTGATAAAATGGAGATTGGCCTATAATTTTCAATGTTGGTATTGTTACCATTTTTGAAAATAGGTACTACTTTGGCTACTTTCCAAAGAGTGGGAAATAGACCAGTACTCAGGGATTTATTGTAGATTACGTAAAGAGGGAGGGCCAATGAATCTGCACATTTTGCGATGAAATAGGGTGGAATGTTGACAGGACCAGAGCCTTTCGTATGATCAAGTCTCTTTAATCGATTACGGATGGATTCCATTGTAATAGTTAAGTTGGAAATACTGCAGGGTATTGAGTTGTTACAAGGCTGAGTATCATCTATAACAGTGTCGCGGACATTGGTATCGGTGTAAACAGAGTGAAAGTTTTTTGCAAATAGGCGGCAGATATCGGAACCGTTTACAGCTGTTTGGTCTTTGTAAATCTTTTCTGAAGGATAGTGAGAATCGGAATTCTTTTTACTTTTCATGTACGTCCAGAAGTATTTAGGGTTATTGCCAATGTTTTGCTCGATATTTTGAATATACCTCTTATAGGAACAAGTAGCCAATGCAGCGCAGCGTTTACTTATTATAAGTAGCGAAATATGATCAAGAGGATTATTGTGGATTCTGTATTTAATTAACAATTTGCGTTTCTCTTTTAGTAGTTTAATTAAGATCTTAGGAAACCGATTAGAGCATTTACTGCTGCCTTTAACTGTTTTTGGGACATGTTTATCAATGATTTTATAGAGGTGACCATAAAATACTTCAAGCATTCCATCGACGTTACTACAATGGTTAAGCTCCTTAAGCCAGTCTATTCTGTCTAAGTCACTAATAATTAATTCGTAATCAGCTCTAAAGTAATTATAGCTGCACCTCTGACCATCATTGCAGAGGTTCCTGCCTTTCGCTTTCAACAAGATATCGATGACGATTGGAGGATGATGATGATCCACCTTCACAAGCGTGTCGACAGCCTCAGCAACGCTTACTCCGTCATAGTTGGAAAAGACTAAGTCAAGTACTTTCGGATTTGCATTGTTAATATTATTAAATTGGGTGAAGTTGTTTAGGAAAGCAAAGTCTATTAAGATTTGGCCAAGACTAGAACCATTGCACTTAGGAACTGAATCTGTCGTTAAAGGTACACAAGGACACTTAATCAAACCTAGGTTAAAATTGCCAATTACATTTTATTATATTATATTATATTTTCTAAGGTGTTACATTCTATCACTCTATTGAAATTATTTACAAAAGATTCAAGTTCAGTTCTTTTGATTGGAGGTGGAAGGTACACCACACAGAAGGTGAAACATTTTTTGTTTATATTTAAGCTGACCCAAAAGTCTTCACTGGTAATACTTTCGAATAATTGCAAACGATCGCTCTGATATTTTTTGGAAATCGCAATAAGTACACCACCTCCATCCTTAGCTTTGCCATTCCTATTAAGAGTACTTCTGTCGCGCCTATAAACAACATAGCGCCTATAATTCTCATATGATATTTATATTCAATTCTATTTATGTATCTTACTTCTAATGTTTCTGCCTTATTTTATTGGTGTCTTAATTTACATTTCTATTTCTTTCAATTACAATTTGAGCAATTTTTTGTGCGTATGCTAGGAACAGGGCTCTTTCTTTACTGTCCTTCACAATGATGCCTAGGGTGTCTTTGCAGAGCTTTGTGTGTAGTGTCTGTATCAGTGTGTGCCTATCGACGCAGTGTTGAGGACAATCCAGCACGATGTGGAAGAAGTCCTCGCTCTTTGCCGGATCGCAAATACATGATGGGTTGTCTTTGCATTTAAATCTATAAAGGTATGCAGAGAACCCACCATGTCCGGTCAGGATCAGCGAGGTCACGCGGTCGATCTCCATCTTCCTCACCGTGCCGTACGCCGACACCCCGCTAGGGAAGAAGATCTTCGTTGTTCCCGCCGTGTCCTCGGATCTATATCTGCAGTCCCACCTCTCGACCGTGAGCGTACGTAAATGTCGCTTCACGTAGGAGATGGGGCTCACCCCCTACCCCGGGGTGTGAGTTTATATCCGGAAAAATTTGTCTATAGGATAGCCCTGCTCTCTCTTATCCCTTTTCCAACTGTTTTTTGACTATGTCTCGTATGAGATTACTTGTTTACAGTAAAAATACAGTTTTTAAGAATTTGTTAACTTTCTTCAAAGTTAAAGTGTCAATAACTTCGCGAGGGGTTGTCAGATTTTCAAATTTACTTTACACAAAATGGTTGTGTTTTTTTTTCCTAATTTACATGTAAAAAGTTTTTCAGAAAGTTAGAACAAAAAAGTAAATTTTCCCCGCGCGATGTTTTCCTTAATACTAAAAGTTGGGGTCTGTGCGCTCCTAACCTGGCGCTCGGAAGTGAGGGCAGCTACCCCGCCGGTCCTTATTCTAATTTGTAGAGGAAGATCTGGGCTTTCTTGTGATATGTTTAAAATAATTTTCAATTTATATTTGCATATAAATTAAAAGGTTACAAAATTTAGAAACGATTTTTTAGCAACAAAATTGTATTTGTTTGCGCTATTTTAGGAGTATTTTACACACCGTGTTGCAATGATTACGAGCCTCACTATATTTTTCTTTAAAATGGTCATTAGCATGCTTTTTATAACACGATTTGGCAGCAGCTTTTTGGCCCACCAACTTTCTAATATTATCGGTGAGCCCTGGTGCAGGAAGATGTTTCAGCTTAATAGGTCGAAAGTGCGCATGTTTGTCGTAAAGTTGAGTAATTAAACTATTGAAGATTGCAACCTGAACGTGAAGAGTCTGGGCGTTATAAACAGGTGACCAGTCGATATCGCGTGCATCTGCATGGAATGCTTCCCGATCCATACCACCAAAATTGCGCTGTAGAATTATTTTAGGCTTGTGTTTGGGAAGACGAATTTTGTAAGATAGAAATTTTTTATCATGATATGAGAAAGCATCTACTGGACACTGGTCGTGTTTAGCAACATGCTGAAAAGATGTCACTATCGCTAGGTCAAGAAGTGAAGGTGAACAATTTGGAAAATGGTGAGTGGCATTTAGAGGAAGTATGTGTAAATAAGCAGAATTGAGGACAGATTTAAGAGAGGAATTACGATGGTATTTTTTAAGAAGGCATGTATTAAAATCGCTCTTAATTATTAGATAAATATTAGTATATCTTTTTCTAAACTTAAAATTCCATTTTTAAAAAAGGTCTCATCTTGAGTACTTAAAAATTTTGTACTGCAGTGATTACCGCGTCGTCGTCTTCAAATTTCTGGCCTCTCAGGTATTCTTTCAATCTCGGAAATAGGTAGAAATCACTGGGGGCGAGATCTGGTAAATACGGAGGATGCATAAGGATATCAAACCCAGCATCACGAATTGCAGCCATTGCAACGGCGGACTTGTGTGCCGGAGCATTGTCCTGGTGCAACAGCACAACTTTTGAAGTTTACCTCGCCGTTTTTCGCGGATCTCATTGCGCAATGTTGCTATTTGTATGGCATATAAAGTGCCCGTAATAGAGGCTCCATGCTCGAGATACTCAATCATTCCTACCCCTTTACCATCCCAAAACAGAACCCATTACATTACCGGCAGTTGGGCCCACCTTAAATTTCTTCGGAGAATCAAATCAATATCATTTATTCAGTCTAGGCAGTGTTACAAGCACTTATTAACGTCAAAGAAGCTACGCCATCGGTTCACAAACCCTGCGGCGGGAGACCTTGTAACGAGAAGAACCGGCAAGAAACTCGTCAAGGGCTATTTTTTTTCCCCCTGTTTTATTTCATACAGAGTCGTCAAATTGAAAAGTGAGCTTAACATATCAGTAAGGTCAATTTCCATCACTAAAGAAAATACTAATTATAATATTACATTTTATGGTTATCCTAACCGTAAACAATTTTCAAATCGTAAGGAAGGACTTACATTTAACATTTCTCGCATTACAAGGTTACTGTACTGCAAGTTGTGACGTACATACAGGTCGATAGCAATTTATTTTAGATGAAAATATTTAATCTCTAAGCACAACGTGAAGACAAGCAGACTGAAGTAGACCCCATTTCCGCTGGCGGCACCCGTTCACGAGCATGACGCATGAACCAGCCATCGCTTCGCTCATCCATATTTTAGGGAACGTAACGACCCGCCTCACACGACACCGCCGAAGAAACGTTTGAGTGAGCATGACGTACTTCAGGTACTTATGTTAAAGTGTGTGATTACACGATGATGTTGTGTCTACAAAGACCATATGCTCATATGCACTAGATAGAACGACCCGTTTTATGATAGGAGAAATTATGACGATAATCCTGGGATTTTGTTTCAACAGTATCACGTAGCCTTTGTTACTTAAACTCTCAATTTTCCTTTCTATAAGTTCGGGGAGATTGCATTCATTACGGTCACCATACTTTTCAGTACGCTATTTATTGTACATGTAGTATACATGATTTTCGGAGGGATTTATTTCAGAATTCAATAGCATCTCTATTCCATTTACAGCAGTATCTTGAAACGAGTCCAGTATGTTCATCTCATTGTAATTTATTGCTGCGCAAGGTGTCATTCCACTATCGAAATATTTCTTAAAAGTTTCTTCGGTTTCCTGGCTGCATTTTAGTGAATTCAAAGCTTCCGCAACGTAAACGCGATGAGAGTGTTCAAAACTATGGCCACTAACACATTATACCCTTGCGACAAAAGCTACAAATTCTGTTGATACAGATTATTTTATTTTTATTTTGTACTTTAAATCCAATATAAAAACAATATAATCATAACATTTACTTTATTTCAATTCTCTTTAAAACTGCCACAAGTTCGTTTAAAATTGTAAGTGCCTGCTGTAATGAGGCACTGTTAGCAGCTTCTGATTGAGCCCGCGTCTCAGCAGCCAACAGTCTGGTGTCGTGTGAGGCGGTTCGCTACGTTCCTTAAAATATGGTTGAGCGAAGCGATGGCTGGTTCATGCGTCATGCTCGTGAACGGGTGCTGCCAGCGGGATGGGTCTGCTCATGTTTGCTTGTGTTAAAATGTGTAGAGATATATGTTGTTTTGATTTTATGTAATTTATGATGTTTTGAGTTGAGATGCGTGGCACTGCTTGATCAGAGTAAACAAAGGTAAATAATGTTTTCAATTATTCCAAATATATAAAAGCTTTTTTTTATTTATTTTTTTAACTTTAATTACGATTGAGATTGTGACCCAGCTGATGCGTCTTCTAGTGACATTGTAGGTTGTGTTGTGTCTTACATTAAGACACTTTTATCTTTCTTTTTTTTGCTGTTGCCATTGTATTTTTTTATATTTATACAGCTTAACATAAGTACCTGAAGTACGTCATGCTCACTCAAACGTTTCTTCGGCGGTGTCGTGTGAGGCGGGTCGTTACGTTCCCTAAAATATGGTTGAGCGAAGCGATGGCTGGTTCATGCGTCATGCTCGTGAACGGGTGGGACAGCGGAAATGGGTCTACCTCAGTCTGCTTATCTTAATGCTGTGCTTAAAGCCTAAATATTTTTATATAAAATAAATTGATACTGACCTGTATGTACCTCACAACTTGCAGTGTAGTAGTCTTGTGGTGCGGGAAATGTTGTAATGTTTGATAGACAAGTCTTTCTTTGCCAGTTAAAAATTGTTTACGTTTACAATAACCATAAAATGTAATATTTTAATTAGTATTTTCCTTTTGTGATGGAAATTGACCTTACTGATATGTTAAGGTCACTTTTCAATTTGACGACTCTGTATGAAATAAAACAGGGAGAAAAAAACAGCCCTTGACGAGTTTCTTGCCGGTTCTTCTCGTTACAAGGTCTCCCGCCGTAGGGTTTGTGAACCGATGGCGTAGCTTCTTTGACGTTCATAAGTGCTTGTAACAGCCTAGACTGAATAAATGATATTGACTTTGACTTTGAACACAAGCCGCTCCCTAGCTTCCCCAGCTGTCAAACGGTCTTTTCGGAATTGCCACCTGCTTCGTTGTTTACTGACACTGCTTCCAGCAGCAGTGCCAGGCTGTGGGGGGGACATTCGCTGGAGAAGTAGGAGGTAATGGTGTGGATGTCGATGGTGCTACTTCCAGAGATGGTGGTTCAATTTCTGGCTCTTCAGGCAGGAGTTGGTCTATTACGACAGCGTCGTCGACTAAAAACGGTGACTGAAAGAAACAGTATTATGTTAGTTATATGAATAACTACTAGCTTTCGCCCGCAGTTTCACGCGCGTGATTCCCGTTCCCGTGGGAATATCGGCATAAATAGTTGCCTATGTTATTCTCCGTCTCTTCAACTAACTCTATGCCAAAAATCAAGTTGATTAGTTGCTTAGTTATGGCGTGAAAGAAGCACAAACAAACACACTTTCGCAATTTATAAAGTTAGTTAGGATTCATAAATGTTCAGATAGATTCAAAATGAGTGTGACATATTTTAAATCAGACATGATTCTTATTATATTTATTATTGTTTTAATAATAATAATTGATAATAACTACACTAAAATTACAAGAATGTCTACTTACACTGTCATCTAAATTAATGTCCAGATATATATATCTCATCTGTTGATGTTGATGGATGAGAATGATGGAGAAGACTTTCATCCAGTTGCCTTGATTGAATTTCCTAGAAAAAATCATATTATCATTAGAAAAATAAAATCAGTTTTACTAAAAGTTATAAGTACCACTTCTAAAACTTACTTCAGCGATAACAGGTATTACTTGAACATCTGGGAGACCCACTCCATAATTTTCTCCCATAATGCTTAAAAACTTTAACTCAATTTCATTCAATGGTTGCTTAGTAGAGGGACCACCACCTGCACCAGATCTAGCATCCCTATTCCTTTCTTTTTAACTTCGCTTTGAAGTCCACGCAATACTGAAAGATTATTGAAAACTTATCTCTTTATGTACTGCATAAAATAAATTTAATTTTAAAATTGGTTCAAGTAGCCTTTACCACTTATTACCACTTTTAGTAGCACCTTCACCAATCGTATTTAAAATGGATGCTACTCTCTCCCACATCCTTTTGGGTGCTCACGTGCTTGGGCAGGCTTGTTATACCCAACTGCTACATCTCTGTGAGAGTCCAAAAACTCCCATAAATTTAAGTTGGGTATAAGTAACCCGACGTCTTCCATAACGTGATGAAAATGATTATCTCTAAAATGTATAAAAAGATGTGATCCCATAAATAAGTAATTTTGTGTACCGATCGCATTTTATGATATGATGAAAAATAATAATGAAATAAAGAAGACAATTATTTATTTTATATCGATGTTAATAAACAAATTAATAGTATTGCAATTAAAACACTAAAATAATAAGTTTCATTTGTTTTAAAAGAAAAGTATGGACTGACGACATTGTTTTAGAGATAGACGAACACAAACACAACCAAGGAAGCGCAACAGCCGGCACTTGCGTTTCGAATAAAATTTTAGATAAACTATTTTCCACCAAACTTCTATGTTAACCGCTTGAGAAGTTTATAAAAACTTTTTTGTAAGTTTTTTCAAGCTAAAGTGAACTTCGAGGTCCGTTCATAATCATATGAAACAAATGCCTGTTGCAAACACATCGAAAACAAATTACAAAACACGAAGTAAAATTATTTACACATGAGAATGGTTAACTTTTTCAACTAATTTTATTAAAAATAAATATGTTGTGGTAAATTTGTTCTTTTGCAATGTTCTCATTAAATAAACTAGTATCGGTTTTTTAATTTTTCATCTATTTTAAACGTAGTGGCAGAGAGAGATATAAAGCGATAAATTATATAGCGCTATCTCGTTTTCGCGTGACGTCTACCAAGCAGGCCAGAGACAAACTAACCGTTCATTTTAATACAAAACAATCTTTAAGCACTTCACCCAAAAGACGGTCATGGCACCGATTTAAGCAGTTCTGTTTAAGGCCTGCTTTTGAACTGAACGACAGGGATGGTTTCTTATTTGCTGATGGTAAGCCCCCTGGCAACACGGAACGGTACAGAACTAATACAGCTGAGGATTCTTTTGTGGACAGTATTTCAGCTTTTATACAGCACCTCTGTGCTACTTGGGCACCATCTTATCTAAGTCTGACGCCATAACTACAATGTTTTCAGCATTGTTGTGTTTCGGAGTTAGAGATAAGATAGCCAGTCCCTCAGTGGTTGAGGGTTCCGGGAAAGGCTCGCTTCCATCTTCAGCCTTATCAATACTTAACATCAGGTATGAAAGGCTAAGAGTCTGCCCGTCGTAAAAAAATTATAATAAAAAAGAATATGTCCTGAAATGCAGAAAAAGTTTGATTACTGATATATAAGGACTGCAAAGCCAACGTTTCTTTGAGTATTCTCTATGCTTTATATATTCTACTTTATTATTGATTAAATCATTTATGCATTTCTAGCAACTTAAAAAAAAAATGCTTTTTTTAAAACATTCCCTCTTACGTATTGAAGTGGCGCCACTATTTTTGGGTCCGATTTTTATTCCAATGGTGAAATTATAACTCTATTTAAATCAATGTCAGTTTTGTTGACTTCGCAATACTTGCCCGAAACTAAGGTTAATAAAGCATCACAATAATCCTGTTGGCAATTGGCACTTGGGGCATGGACGCTTGAAATATTAGAAACCATCAGGAGTCGGATTTACATTGCGGCACCCATAGGACCTGATTGCGCCAAAATAATTTTCTAATGGGTCTTGGTTTAGGTGCCGCATCCAAACTGATGTTATATTATACTCAGTTTGTAATTTTTAATAGGGTTTATTCCTTCCAGCATTTAGACCAGATTCTTTAAAGCAGGTACAGTTTCCCGCTCTGAAGAATCATTTTTACAAAATTTCATAGATATTAAAATCTTCCTAAACTCATTCCATTTAGAATGGTGAATTGACTTTGTTGTAACTGCTTGTAACAAAGGTATTCCATGTTTTTTTATTAGCGTAGCTGCCATTCACAGAGTCGAGCAGCTCATTAACAAAGAGCAGCAAATCTGCAGTATCTCTGGACTCATTGGCTAATATTCCTTTATCTGAAAGAAAAAATGTGTGATAAATAATAAATTAGAAATTTACTTTCATGAATAATTAAAGTGTACAAATAAAAATATTTGTATTTTTAAAAAGTCATTCCTAATTGTATAGTAAGACTAATGACGTCATCTGGGCTAGATACATTTTTGGTCCAAATATGGAAGTGCCGGATAAAGAAAAGGCATGTTTCTGATAAATCTTGTGCCCCATTAACATGCAAAACTGAGCACGACAGTACTTTTTATTAAACTCTTAATAAACCTTGTTATATTAGAGTTGCTAACGGTTCTGAGTATTATTGTCAATATTATATGGATGTTCCGATTAAATATAAACAAGTAATTAAAATAATAAAGTTTTATGTTCAACCAAAAATCACACTTACGGTCCATTTTGGAATTAACTTTTGGAAATCTTTTAATCTTGCTCCTGATGTATTAGCTTGCATTCCTTCTGTTAATTCTGACAAGGCTTATGAAATCGATAGTATTTCTGAAAACGGATTATGTCCTTTTGATTCTTTGACGGATAAACAAATGTCCAATTTGAAACAAATTAAATCGTTGTTTGATAATATAGACTCTGAGAGAGTTGGTCTTGGTCGGACTCATCTCGCTGAACACCATATAGACACCGGTGATGCTAAGCCCGTGAAACAAAGATATTATCATATGAGTCCGGAAAAACTGAAGATTTAGGTATTGTTGAACCTTCGAATTCGCCTTGGAATTCGATTTTATGTAACTCCAACGGTTGATAGGTATAATGTTAGTAATTTTTACGACTCTATTCGCGACAAAGGGCTTCCAGCGGTTCGGTTCTCCTTGGATCCAACCCAATACTGCCATGGAATCAGTCCAGCAACAGAGTTCAATTTGATGTTGATTTAATGCTTACCCTTACATTGTTGTCTCTTTAAACCTAATCGCTGCGCTGCATTTTCAGTGATTAAAGATATTTGAGAGCCTGGATCGATCAAAGCTCTCATCTGAAGAGGAGTCCCATCCACAGATCTCACTTTTAGTACAGCTGGCGCCAATAAAATTCTTGAGCGCTTGACAGACAAGTTATGTATGGCTTCCGTAAATAAATCCTTAAACGAAATTCTTTGGTTATAATGACCATTAAAGATAGGAATATCCAACTGTGGAGTAGATTTCTCCCGGTGTGTAACCGACCACATTTTGGTATTAATAGCCTTTCTTAAGTTGTTAAATTGTTTTTCATAGAGATCAATTTTTTTCTCATGTTATGTTTTCTTCACCCGCCTCATAGACAATTTCCCAGTGTAAATTATCTACCAATGCCCAACGTGTTTGTACAGACCTTAAAGCGTCTTCGAATTCCCTATTATAGCTTTTGTAAATATTTAAGCCTGAGAATCACTTCTGAGCAAGTGAATTTTTTCAAGTATATTTCTATTAAAAATATACCTTTGTTGCCTGTTGTCCTACTGCGTAGTCGTAACATTTTGAAAGGAAAAACTATTAAACATAATTGTTTAGATCTTAAACGATTTGTTTACCAAACTATGTACAATTGACAGAAATAAAAATTCAAAGGTATGATTTATTATGTTTGTTTATTAACATTAGTTAAATTTAAATAGGTACATAACATACTTATTGTCAATTACTTATGTATAGATTCATTGGTAATTCTTACTAGTTTTAGCTTGTACTAGCCTTCCGGCCGCGACTTCATCTGCGAGTAATTAGGTTACAATACAATCCCGTTTAATTCCTTACCCCTTGGGAAATCAAAAATCCTTTCATAGTGCTTAACTTAATCATTAAAGGATCCTGTATGTCAAATTTCAGCTTAATCGGTTTAGCTGTTTGGGCTGTGCGTTGTCTTTCAGACAGTGATAGGTATGGTTTTATTAGTATATATAAACATGTCAACAAAATAATCAATAATTGTTTTAAATATTGTATGGAATAATCTTTTTATAAATTATTTGTCTTATAAATTAAACAAACATTATTGTAGGTACCAAACTCTACCAAACTACAATACTTACTTAACACATAATTAGTTCAGTCTTAGAAATAGAAATAGAAATATATTTATTTGCTTTAAATAGGGTTTACATTAAGGTGTTCATCACATCCATATAAATAAGTAAGTAGCTTAACCTATTTAGCCATTAAAATTATATGCATGCTAATTCAACAAAAAACAAAGTAAATATGATTTTATTCGCTAACATGTCAGATAGATTAATCATAATTTTAATGTCAATGTTTCATGTCAGTATTACTCATTTCTCTAATTTATAACAATAATTACTATATCTAGTTTGCTACAGAATAAAATAAAAATATAAACAAACATTCATAAAAACAGTTGACATTATTTCATAATATTTGATTATAATATGGTATTTTTGCATAATCAAGTTTTCAGATAATATAATTTACATTTGCAATTTACATTTACAGATCATATAATATGTCAAAGATAAGGTATTCATAATTAATAATGTCAAAAATAAGATACTCATAATTAATAATGTCAATATATAAAATCCATGTCAAAATTTAATTCTAATTAATAACAATTTTTTTTTATGTCAAACCATGGAACAAAATGTCAACTTAAGATCAGTCTATCACTGACGACTATTTAAGAACTCCCCAATGCTATAGAATGACTTTTCCATTAGCCATTTGCGAAGTGTTGCTATGAAGCTAATAAAAGAAAGCGCTTTTATTTGGTCGATTATTTTGTTAAAAATTGTAATTGCCATTGTTGGCGCATTTGACAGAAAACGTTTTGTTTTTGGTATCGTATTTTGCACTATTTTATCAGGACGTCGTAAACTTCTGTTTGTTATGTCTTTTGCTTTTGTAATTTGTAAAACAACATATTGACTTATCAATATGTTGTTTTACAAATATACATACCTCCATGATGTATAGACATGGTAGTGGTAATACGTCAAGTTGTTTAAAATAAGGTCGGCAAGAGACATCAGAGGCGATATTGCATATAGCACGTATGCATTTCTTTTGTGACAAAAATGTTCTGTCAACTTGCACACCATTTCCCCAGACTAGAAGTCCATATCTTAGCAAAGATTCAACGTAAGCAAAATAGGCTGTTACAGCGGTGGCCCTATTTGCTACTTTTGCAAGTTGGAATAGGGCAAATGCAAAACTGTTTATTTTATTACAAACTTTTTCTGTATGCTCTTTCCAGTTTAGTTGTATGTCTATATCTATTCCAAGAAATGTCACAGTATTTTCATTTTTGATCACATTCTTATTAAAATCTATGTCAATCGTTTTCTCCTTAAAATTATTAAAATTTAGTAATTTTGTCTTTTTTAGATTAAGTTGCAAACTATTTTTGTTTAACCAATCTGTCACAGACGCCAAGGTGTAATAATTTCTTTTTTATGTTGATCCAAAGTAGATTTTTTGTCAGAAGTTACTATGATTGACACGTCATCAGCGAACAATATTATTTTATGCTTCGTCACGTTATGTAAATCATTTATATATAATAGAAAAAGAAGTGGCCCAAGGACACTACTTGTGGTACGCCGGAATAATTAATTTTCAAACCAGATTTGTGAGCTTGTATGGTGTGCTCTTTGTCAAGTTGCTGAATTTCAACATATTGCTCGCGATTTTGCATATACGATTTCAACCAAGTTTTTGCTGGACCTCTTATACCACTGTGTCCCAATTTCATCAATAATTGCTTATGCGAAACAGAATCAAAGGCTTTTGATATCAAATAGTAGCACCTACTACATTCAGTAATTTAAAACCCGTTTCTAAAAATCAAATTAAACTACCAATGATGAACGAACTACTTCTAATAAAAAATAAAAAAAACACGAAGTGAAAAGACCTATATATAGGTCTTCATATATATACCTAACATTCTAAACTACTCGTATTTGCTATTTGGAGAAGCACATTGGCAACCTCCTTAATAGCTTCCGCTACATGTTTAACTGCATCTGTGAGATGGTCCAACCGTCTGCTGGTGTCAAGTAATGCTTCTGCCGACACCCTTTCAGCGTCTACCCTTCGCTCTTCAATAACTGCCATACGCTCCATTTCCGTATCCATACTTCTAGATATTAAACGACGTGGCCGGCGTCTAGGATTTGCACTAGAACCTAAGAAAAATTATTTGTTAATAATAAAGAAAACTGAAATAGAAAAATATTACCATAGTTTAATTTGAAAGCAAGTAAAGTTTGTGTATCTATTAAATGTGTTTTATTTTATTTTCAAAATTGACTTGATCTACTCAATTATCAACAAAGTTACCGAAAGGTAGAGAATACATATTGTGGATGTTAGTCTTATTACAAAAAAAACTTACTTGATTGAGGTGGTGCTGCATTAGTGGCAGCAGCTCCTTCTCTTGACATCCCTACAGTCGGAGAAGGAGGAGCTGGTGATTGACTTTCTTCAAATTCCACTGGTATCTCCACTGGTATTGGTATGGAGGGATTTTGGGACGTAGATGGTGTTGGTTCTGCTGCAGGATGCTGAGAAAATATTAATACTTAAACATTTCTTAACTAATATAAAATATATTTGTAAGAAATAGGTAACCATTAATTTGATTGAATTAAATTATCTATACCGCTTGTGGGAAAGGATTCACAGCTAATTCACTGTCTCCCAATGCAAAACTTGTGCCACCCATAACTGCCACAAGTCTTTTATCAAGTTTGGACAGCAAGCACCTTTCTCCGATGCCTCCGCCAGTTTGCCTCATTGCAGCTGTATGCTGGGAACACATCCGCTTTATGCTAAATTTTTTTCTGCCCAATACTAAAAATATAAACAATGTAAGTAAATATTTATAGTTTATCCCAAAACTAGTTTCCTTAGTAATAATAGCTCTTAAATATATTTCCTTACTTGTGTGGGATTGTATTATTATTATTTAATAATTCTTATTTATTAATAAATTAATAAATATTTATTATTATCAAAGGTTACAGCAATATAAAAAAATATTACTAAGTCTATTAGTCTAATAGACCGCCCCGAGTAGTCCCCGGTGCAAATGTGCCCATAACGCTGGCCGCGTTACCGCGTTGGATGGCAATAGACAACCTCTGCACCAGAAACGACCCTAAGCGGGGGTCAAAATTTTTCTGTCTAAGCCGACGCCCCAAGTCCTTGATAAACTGTATTGCCTCTGCCCCCCAACAACCCGTCGTTTCTACCGCCAGAGGGATGAAAATGTAGCCCTGTTCCAGCGGGGCATATTTCTGGTGCTTCGCGACCGCCTGGTATTCAGCCGCCGCCCCGGCTGCGCGTGAGGTACGACATATGTGGGTAGCAGCGAAGGTGCTGACACAAGTCGCGTCCCACACCAAGCATCGCACTTTTTCCCACGGCACTAGCGTTAGGCCAGCAGGCCGCTTACCGTCGGTGCGGCTGAGACCCGGCGGCTCAAGGACGGAGGGGATGCCGGCCGACGTGAGAGCCCGCTGCAGGATGTCGTTGAGGGCATGGTGGCGAGGATGCCTTCCTGTGCAACGACGACAGCTCAACGCGTGATGGCCATCGGCCCCCACCATAGTACCGCAGATATACTATCATTACTTATGTATAAAATAAATCATTGTCGGAGACTGCTACCTAAACTAGACATAATTATAAATGTCTGTGTTATCAGACGACTTGAGTGGTGCAATGTTCAACAATGAGGTTGTTCTCGATTCGATACCTTCGATCAACAATAACACTTTCGATTCTCGTTATTTTCGATTTTTATAATGCTTATGTCTATTATAATAGCTCTGCGCAGCAATTTTAGTTTCATCCTCGCCATCGTATTTTATTTTTCCAGCTAAAATTCGGTTGATTGATCTTGTGCAAAATAACATTTATCGAAACATTGAAAAAATATTTTTTACTTTTTCTTTGTGAATTTGACATTCAAATGGAAACTGTACAAGTAAGTCTGCAATCGATATTATATTTTTTTTTATATTCTTTATTGGAACATTTGTTTTCAAAAAGTTTGTTATTATCATTTGCAGGTCATGGAATGCATTTTCTAAAGGTGTACTAGGATAACATAGCCATTTTTAATTACAATATTCTTTGGCTTTGATAAAAGAGTTGTTTTTGTTTTCTGGATCTATCAGGTTTTTTCGGCATTCTTTGCACGATTTTATTATATTTTGTAAACATTTTGTCAGGACCCAGCCACACACATAGTTTTTTTGTCCTGCATCACGAACATCAATATTATTAAAATCTGTAAATATATCTTCATTTATACGAATTTCATTGTCAATTTCTATGGGAACATCAGAAGTCATTGGTTTTTCTGTGAGGAAAAATTCTAATGTCTGAAGACATTTGTTTGTGTCTTCTTCGCAATTGGCTCTGCTTGATTGCGGTGTGCTGTAATTATTTAATAGCAACGCTTTAAACGCTCCTTCGAATGCTACTGTATTTGGAGCGTTATTCCTTGCCCCATAACTTCTGATGTTCCCAAAAAAATTTTCCACCGGGTCCTGATTAAAATTTCTAGTCATGACAGCATCAAAACCATATTTTTCTACTAACAGTTTAAAAATTAATTCCATGCCTGCTATTGTTTTAATAAAATTTTGCACAGACAGTACAGATGTCTCAATCATTCGAACTTTATTCTTAGTAGACTTTACTGTTGTAAATTAGGAAAAAGGAGAGTTTTTTTTAACAGGACCCTTATAAATTCGGCCATTTGGAATAGTAAAAGAACTAACATTTAAGCTATCAAATAACTTATCTAAAAGTAAAGTAATGTCAATTAGAGCCCGACATTCTTGAGGTAGATCGCCCCGGGCAGTCAAATGTTATGCAGCCACAGCAACACTGTGGCTAAAAAGTTGAGTTGCAGTCTTCACTTTCATTTTATTTATTTTCTCGGGGTTTATATGTTCCTCCGTTATTTTGTCCAGGAGTCTAAGTTCTCCGTATGATTTATCTGCAGCATAAAGCTTTTGGTAGTGCTCCCATTTCAATACTTTCTCTTAATTTTTTACTGTGTATGTCATATTCTTCGTAATTAAATTATTTCTAATTCCCTTAATTAAATGAGGAACGTCATAGATGGGGATAATATCTTGCCCATTAAGGCGAATCACGTCGTGCCGCCACTCCCTTTTGTCCCGCAAAAATGTGGCTTTCGACTCGTTTATCAACTCAGTTATTGCGCCGACATTGGTAGCACCTTGGTCGCAGACAGTCGTAACAATTATAAGACCTGTATCTTGAATATTCTTCGCGACGGTTTTAATAATGTTTTTTAACTCTATTTTTTTCAAACCTGAGGTGAAATAATATGCAACCGGCTGCTTGAAACTGCGCTTTACACCTTTTATCATAAAAACGAGCACATGGTCCGCGAAAGTGTTTTGGTTTGAAGCAAAGCCCTCAAAGACGTCTTTCGAAGAGTTGTAAAAAATCTGCGGTGTAATGGACATTTCGTCAAAAATGAGTGTACACAATCTATCTTCTACATTTATACGGCGAACAGTCGCTTTAATTTTGTTAAAAATTATGGGATTGATTCCTTCTGATAATTTTATTTGACTCAGCAATCTTTTCATTGCCTTTGCAGAGGGCAGTGTGAAATACTTCTGTAAAAGCGCATAGCATTTAGGGCTTTTCTTGTACAGAGACAATGACAGTATCTTTTCTTCAGTTGTAAAACGTCTCCCTTTTGGTGTCTTTTTAGCTTGTTGCTGCATATGGAGAAAAAGCTGAGCAGGTTTCTTCAAATTTTTGACCACTGTTTGAAATGTCATATTTTCTGTCAATTTTTCTGCATTTGCCAGCCTTGACTGAAATTTTTTCCCTTTTTTGCGTAGTCGGGATATCTCGCTACGAAGATATTTAATTTTTGTGTGCAGCGGCTGTACTGTCTGATATGCCACTTTTCTGGAAAATTCTTTTGAAAACGAATTATTGTAAAATTTAACATTATTGTTTAAAGAGAATTTAAAACAAACAGAATAAATGCTATTGCTTCATCATCATCAGCCATTTAATGTCCCCACTGCTGGGGCACTGGTCTTCTTTATGGATGGATAAGGAGAATGGGCAGCCAGGACCAACGGCTTAACGTAACTTCCGCGACACAGAGGAGATCGAGATGAAACGTTTTTGGTCACCCATCCTGTGACAGACTATTCAGACTATTGCAAAAGTTGCTTGATCTGAACGATCGCAGGCCGAGCCCGCTAATCACTGCGCCACGGGGTCCTCGCTATTTCGCTAAGTACCTTATCAGGCTATTGCTTAAATCTATTTAATTACCTTTTTTGGTTGATTTTTTCGGTTTGCTTGTCACTGAATAATTGTGTTCCAATACCAAACATGGCCAGCAACAACTTTGGTAGTAATTCCTAAAAAAAACGAACATGTGAGAATCTATATAACTACAAGTTTTTAGAGTACTTTCTTTTATGTATGAAGCAAATTATGAATTTGTACTGAATTTAAAATTAATGAATTAATAACATGACATGTGATAATTTGCACATCAGCTACTTTATATTATATGTTGGAATTTTTTAATTAAACCTAGGCCCGTAAGTGCAAACATATTCTTACAAATGAATGGTTTTATTTTTATTATTGTAATATTGGCATTGAAAATACCTGCAATGTACCTGCTTACCAAAAAAAGTACGACAACGTATTTTTACCTGAGTAGGCAGGTCCAGAAGTTGTAGACAGCGAATGTCGTGTTGAAGTAGATGGTACATCGAAAAGTGATGGACTTGTTACAACCTCGCCTGTAAATTTGGAAAAGAAAATAATTATTTAGTATTACTTTGTCTTGATGGACTAGTTGGAACTAATTACTTGTAACTTTTTTGCATTCACAATGCAATTTTTATTATTGAAACTCGAACCCACAACCTTTCACTGTCCGGGCGACTGCTCTAACCACTGAGCTACAGAGTCGCTGTATAGCCAGCGTTGATAAGTTGGATAAATTCGTCGCTTCTCGTAACAACTCTGTACCCAGTGGTTGAACAGTCGCCCAGATTGTTGGCACTAATTTGTTGTGTTAATTTGATGGCTCTTTTATCGTATTTTTTTATTTAGCTTATCTTAACGTTTGTGTGCTATATGCTCCATTTTGCCAAATCAAAATCTATGTGTATTAATTTCTTAATTTTTTACATATAGTAGCTAAGTTATTTTGAAAATCTTAATGTCAACTTGTATAATTTGTAAGCAAGCACCCCAGTATATCAGTCTGCTTACAAAAAAAATTTCACACAGTATTTTTACCTAAGTAGGCAGGTCCAAATATTGTAGTTACTGAATGCTGTGTTGAAGTGGATGGTGCATCAAGATTAGATTGACTTGTTGTAACCACTGTGCCTGGAAATTTGGAAAAGAAAAATAAATAAATAACTACAAACATGTACTTTTATTTTAACTTAATCATTAATTTTATCATTAACATTACTAATGCACTGTTTTATTAGAAAAAAAAATACCATCCGTCATTAACTCATTATTAAAACCTAGCATGTGCTAAACTCTAATTATAAAAGTCGTAAAATAATCTCTTTTTTTATAAAATCCTTAGATTTACCAACTCACATAGGTAAATCCTAATATTTACTTCCTAGTAAAACCTTACCCTCTAGATTGGAATAAAAAATATTTATTCAGAATTTTTAGCTGTACTAACGCATGCAGAGGCTTCAACCTCTTCTTGTAAGTTGATTTGGTTATCAACATATAGAAAAAAAAACTTAATTACTATCAAATCATGCATTGTTTGATTTATCTTTGACATTGAGAGTTGAGTAAGGAAGTTTGGCATGAATTTTTTACTATAAGCAAAGTCAACCTTATCAGGTGCATTGTAACACTATCATGCTTATTATTATTTTTTATTTGATGGAAAACCGACAGCATGTAAAAATACTATTAAGTAGGATGGCCAATTGCAGGTCTTCAGGTTCAGAATCCGATTACCATTAGTATTATATAGAGTATATGTGTGGAC
The DNA here is from genome assembly GCA_910589605.1 of Chrysoteuchia culmella. Lineage (NCBI taxonomy): Eukaryota > Metazoa > Arthropoda > Insecta > Lepidoptera > Crambidae > Chrysoteuchia > Chrysoteuchia culmella. The sequence goes on from OU342663.1 coordinate 4,111,840, forward strand.
ACAATGCACTTGGTATGTTTATAGATTACTAAGAGAAAATCGAAAATAGAGAACTTACCAGGAACATGAAGTGTTGGGACTGCCAATGCATTTAACCAGTTACTTCGGGTTTTGTCTTTTTCTGCAAAGTGTCGGTTACAAACAAACTTCTTCCGATAGACTTCCCAATCAGACTCTGACTCAAGTTTTCCACCAATCAGAGTAACCCAAGTTTTAAAACGCTCAGGAAACCTTTTAAAACAAGGGAATCGATGCATTGGTTTCACTGAAAACAAAGAGATATATTTTAAAGTGTGAAGTTGAGGAACTGAATTACATAAATAAATGAGCTGGGGGGGTAGAATTGCCTACGTAGTACTTGTTGTATTGTCTGTATTGTATGGTCATAATAATGATACTTTGTGCATTGTTAGAGTTCCTCAAATGTACGCGAGGACATTTTTAACGCGTAGTTGCGGGCAGAAACTTGTATTTAAATAGATAACAAAGGAATAAAGATTGTTTTGTTTGGAGAACAAGTAGGTAAATAAGTTTTACACTAACATTTGGGAGCACATCCAAACTCACACCGATTCGGCATTTTGTGGATGTGGCACACTTTGCACTTAAAAATAAAGCGTCTATAGCGCATAAAAACGTCCTATCGTGATATAAAAAACGTCCTATCGTGAAATAGCACAACACTTGGCACTAAAAAGAGTCAACAAGGCCGAGGAACACACGGCGCTAGGTTTCGTCGGGACTTATGCACAGCAAGGCGGAGGAACACCAGGTTCAACTCTACGCACTTAGACAGCGAATATCACCAACGTAATTCACAAAAAATGGAAGGAGCTACAAACACGCGTGTGCGCAGGATGAAGTCGCCATTTTCTGTGAGATGTCAAGTGCTATCAATGCTATTTGACGTTTTCTGTCATGAATGTCAATTTAGTTTAATAGCAACAGACGACAGATGGCGCTAGTTTCTTTTGATTAAATAGGCATACGTCCAACTGTCCCCCCCCCTGGCGTCCACTTCAAAATATATATCTAGAGTTGTACTATGGCATCTTTAGGAAAAAGAGGGAGACCTTCACGAGGTCAGTCACACGAAATTATCTACAATGTTTATAAATATTTTGTAACCGAAGCTGACAGATTTGAGAAAAAAGGAAGATGAAAATGTAAGTTGTTATTTTAATAAGGTTCAAGAGCGAGTTGCAAATGCTACTGGAATTTCAAGAAGAACTTTGAACAATATATTAAACGAAGTCAGTACTGAAACACATTCTACTGAAATTAAGTTCCACAAAAAGAACTCCAAAAAAAGGGAGACCAAAAAAGCAATTTCGTTTAGATAAGGACGATTTTGATTATGATGTTGTTCGAAGAATGTTGTATGATTTTCACTTACGATTTAATGAACTGCCAACAATAAAATCATTAAAAGCTAAATTATCTGAAGCTATTAATTACAATGGGTCTAAAAAGACGTTGAAAAAAATACTTTACGAGATGGGATTTCGGTTCACTAAAATGTAAGGTAATCGAAAAGTTCTAATGGAAAAGCACGATATAAGTCTCAAACGAATGGAATACCTCGATAAAATACGCAAATTTCGCGAATCAGGAAAAAATATCGTCTATATGGATGAGTCTTACATACATATAAGAAAAAAGGAGTAAAAACGCCAATTCACGGACACTACAGGTGACTTTCACAATGAAATGAATAACGATAACTACGAAAATTGGCTGGTTAATCAATTAATCCCAAATATACCCAGTGTTTCTGTTCTAGTTATCGACAACGCACCCTATCACAACAAATATGTTGAAATACCCCCCAACCCAAACACCATTAAACAGGAAATGATCAACTGGTTAAACAGACACGAAATTCCAGTTAATCCGAAATTAACAAAAACCCAGATTTACGCTATTATATGTAAGCGCAAGGAGAGGTATACAGAGTTTTCTGTGGACAAAGTACTTGCCGAACATGGGCACACTGTGTTGCGATTGCTTCCATTATTGCCCAAAACACGTAAACACACTTGGTCTATTAAAACTTCTTCACAGATTGAAAAACCACGATTTGTAGTGATTGTTTTACAAACTAACCGTAAACATAATGCGACAGAGTCTATGGCAGAGTTTGATCATTGTTTTATTCGTGATGTAAGAGTATTTTTAAATTCATGTTCAATTCTAACCCTAATGAAGGACTGAATATAAATTTTGCTGACAACAAGTTTTCATGAATATACGAACAGTATGCAAAATTTCAGCAGTCTTATCATGGTCGTAGACCAGAGCCGTTGTTGATTTTAAAAGACTTTAAACAAATCGACTTTTCTCGCCAACACGAAACGGTGAAGGGATCTATTGACGTTCCTGTTGAAATAGAAGCAGATCAAGAGATACCTGATCAGACCACCGCATATTGCCTCATACGAACGACTGCATATTTGAATATAAACCTCTAAGTAACATCGTGAAAAAAAAACATGAATAAACATACTATAATAGTGGATGTGCCAGGTTTTAAAGATGGGAAAAACGAATTCATAATAAAATAATTAGTTACAGGCACATCAGAACACACTCATTTTTTTTTTATTAAACCTCCATATCAATTCTCTACGCTAACTCTCGAAGAAAGAAAACATGTTTGGTGGATAGAAAGAAACCGAGCATACCGATGGAGCGAGGGATATATTGACTATAGGAAATTTACCTTACTTAGAGAAGCGCAAAATCATAGTAAAAGGTGAAGAAAAAGTAAAGTGGGTGCGAGAAATATGTGGCTATGACAATGTTTTAGATATAAGTATCAAAGGTTATATATAAGTACCTAGTTTAGAAACTCAATGTAAGCTCTATTGTAAAAATATATTTGCGTTTAATTGCTTTAACCACATTAAATATTGTGCTTTGAAAAATGTTATTTGTATAAGAAAATGGTTATTAGAGAATAAAATATCAATGTACGATTTTTTAATAAATAAATAAGTTTACCTACATATAATAAAACCTTTTTTTCATTCTTAACACCTAACAGAGAAATAAAACGACATCATTCCCTTAATTTAATTTATTAAAAAGTTAAATTTTATAATATAAATTTAATTATTACATTTGTACACAATATATCTAACATTCGAAGATTATAATAGGTAAGTTTTAAAATGTATCTCTTTATAGGTTAATAAGTAACTAGAGAAGTTACGCATAATACCTTTAATTAAGTAAAGAGAACTTTAATTTACAAAAATAAGTTGATTCGTAGCCTTAAAAACTATAGCTATAACTACATATTTTTTTGATATATTGTTAATGAGACCTTCCGCCTCTTTCATAATCTGGTCCATATCTTTCGACACCACATACTGCGCAGACAGTAGGACATCTTCCGACGAGTCACCCAGCGCTTCTTGCTCGAGGTCTATTATCTCAATTTTGATAAGACGTCGTCCTTTCTTCACGGGCTTTTCACCACGAACGACTGCTGCGTGTTGTTTAAGTGCTTGAGGAAGGACGATCTCTTCTTTCGTTTACTCTTCTGCGTGTTATACGCCGCCTTTCGGATTTTGAGCTCCAACGGCGTTTGTTCGTGTTGTGGCTATACAACCCAAGGAGGGAACATTTGTGTCCATCCTTCGAGCGGTTCCTGCGCGTCTTGTAACCAGAGATGGTGAGCGTAGGTCTTCGACGAGATGCTCGGTGTTCACTGACATATCCTGAAACAAATAATATAAGTCATGTATTTAAATGCAACGAGATTCCTTTATTTAATTAGTAAATATTTAGAACTTTAAAAAGCAACTTACCATCTTTGATATTCTTATGAAAATAAATTTACATTAGCGATTAACACGAATATTTATACCTTAGCTTTGTGATCGTGTGAGTTTCTAAGTAAACCTATAGCTGACACAGCTATAAAAATTAGACAAGTTAGAACTTGTTTCTGATGTCAACACCTTATTGAGTTATGGTGTGAATTTTTATGTAAGTGGAAACCTGCTGTTGCTGACAAAGCGGTAAACAAGTGGCGTGTTGCATTCCGAATTAGACAAGTTAGGACATGTATTTGTCATTTATATTTAATAAGTCCTCGGTGATACTCATTATTATGTATTCTGTGGTGATAGGTCCCTAGTTAGATTCAGAATAAAACAACAACTTACTTATATAATATTTATTTTAAAATAAGTAGGCGCTGCTTTTTCTTAGTATGTACAGTTATATTAAAAATTATTTACCTATACTAAATTTATTATTTACCTATATTTTATAATTAAAAACAACTAATTTTTGTAATAATTACAAAGATTGGAACCCTTATGCGCTAACATTTTATTTAATCGTTTATAAACTAAAAAATAATAATAATAAAATTGAACTCTTTTTTTTTTGCCGTCACAGGCGGAATGGGAACCTGCGTCTAGCCGAAGTTGCTAAGTGGTTAGGATTACTCGAGTTGCGATTAGCATCTCGCTTGAGACAGTAATTACAATAATTTTTTTCGATGTACTTGGAAAGTATATTATGAATACATTTTAGCATATTTACAATATTTTTATCATTAGTATGCAAACCTACACTATTAATTGATTGTTAAATAGTATTAATAAATTGACATTAAATAGTCAAAGTCAAAGATTTTTATTCAAATAGACTTATAGATAAGTACTTTCGAAAAGTCCAACATTTTTTTTTCCCTACCAGCCATTCAGGGCATCTTTTAACTGATAAGAAGAACGGCCGCAAGAAACTTATCAGCTTTAACAGAAACAACAACATTTACAATGGAACATGTTGTTGCCAAGCACAAATTTACAATTTTGAAACATATTTAATATAAGAGGAAAATTTTCCCGTATTAAATTATTAGAATATTTTCCTTTTAACCAATTTATAATAGATATATTTTATGTAAGTATCACATCATGCATAATAACCTTTGCTTAAGAGTGACTTTTTAACATATCTGGACCTGAGAGGCATTTAGCTGCAAGTGCCATAACCATAATTTTACAATGGAGACAATTTTGTGAAAAAATTGGTGGTGTTTGAACTTTATCCCTAAAAAACAATTACAACCACAGGTTTTATTAGCATGGTTTTTTATTTATTCAATAAAAGAACTATCCTAGATAAAGAAATGGCACAATTGGAGATAATTTTTTTTCTTAAACTAACTATAATTTGAAGTTATTTTAAAAAACTCCGTTACATACAGTGTTATGCTTAAGTATGTTCTTACAATTAACAGAAGTTACAATATAAAAAATATTATATATCTTATAAAACTTTTAAGAAAATGACATAATGTACGCGATGGCAGCTCGGGCCAGCGCGGGGACTGAGGGAAGGCGGAAGGGTCGTCGTTGGTGGGGCACGGAGGAAGAGGACTACTTGGCTCAGCGACACAGCGCCGTAAACATTAATTTTCAAATTTTTCATATATTTTATAATCAGATGTCATACGAGTGATCTGCATTAAACGATTATCATCAGTATCATCGTCGTATCATTGACATAATTGGTGACCCCGACGTGATTAAACTCGCAAAGAACGCAAGGTGTAAGTGTTGGCCGTGTTCGACGCGGATCCGAAAGGGAAGTAAGCCCAGTTTGAGTATAATCTTAAGTTTTCCAGTGTCAGTGTTTATAAGATTGCCTCAAGTTGTCGAATAAGTGCACAGTGTTCTTCCTTTCGTCCTTTTTTTCCTAAGCCGACGCGCGACGCCGCCGACCATTTTCAAATCGCTTACCCACTTTGTTCCAAAAAAGTCAGGTGAGTTTTTTTATTTTCACGTAAAACCGTTGTGTTGCCTATTTATTCGAGCCATTTCTATCTATTTTCATCATTTTACAAAGAAAGTACTGGGGCAACGTATGTATATATATTGGCTACCTATTTTTAGAAAAGCTTCAAAAGCAAGTAGTCCTGCATATTGCCTTCCAGTACCTACTTACCTACTATTCATTTAAAAACGGAAACGTTCATCACGTCTTATTTGTCATTTTTGTTAGTTATTTTACATTAAAAAAACTTGGTTTATTTGTATTTTTTATAATTTTTGATAAACTATTTTATCATCAGTTATATCGCTATTTGTTCATTATAGAACCATTCATAAATCACTAAGCCTTTTCATTAAAATCAATCGCAACAAACAATTACGTTGTTCTAAAAATAAACAAAACAATTACAGGTACGCAGCCCGTCCGATTCCCAATCCACTGGAGTGCGAGTAGATTTGATAAACCGGTTCGTTATCAGCTCAGTGCAACTACGTAATTATTTCGTCACTGCTCGTGCGCATCTACTTAGCCGTTTTGCATTCATATTCCAAGCGGCCGGTGAGGTTTGGAATTTTGTTTATTTTAACTGTTGATTCGTATTTTTTTTATTTGTGTGTGTGTTACGTGCCCTTACAAATTTAAATCATGGCAGAAGATTTAAAGGATTTCATTCACCAGAGAGGTACAATTAAAGCAAGGTTAACTGTATTTTCGAAATACCTCGATATAGTTAAGCAAATCGAGCCTGGTCAAATCGATACCGTACAGGTGGGTGAATTACAATTTAAGTTAAATCGAGTTCAGGAAATGTTGCCGTTATTTGATGACGTGCAAGGTAAAATAGAAAAATTTAGTACTGATAATATTGATTTACAAATTACGGAACGCGATAATATTGAAAGTTCGTTTTGTCGTTATATTTCTATGGCACAAAATTTACTCGAGTCGTTCAGTGCAAAACGTAATTACGGCAAACATCCTGAAAGTCCAGATAATTCACGTCATAGTGACTGTTGTGGTTCTTGTTCGCATTCTTGTGATCGGCGTAACGTTCATGTAAAACTACCTACTGTTAAATTACCAACATTTGATGGCAACCACTTGAAATGGTTAGAATTCCGGGATACCTTTGAGTCCTTAATTCATAATAATAATAGTATCCCCCAAATAAGTAAATTTCACTATTTGCGCAATTCTTTAGAAGGAAGTGCGTCTGTAGTAATAAAATCGATCAATTTTACGTCTTCAAATTATGAAATGGCATGGAATTTACTGTGTGAACGGTTTAATAATAAAAGGATTTTAATAAATAACCATATCAAATCTTTATTTAACTTTGATGTAATGTCAAAGGAGTCTCATAAATCTATAAGATACATGGTGGATTATTATTCTAAAAATTTGCGATCATTGGAAGAACTAAATAAGCCAGTTCAGTTTTGGGACACTTTAATTATTTATATCATGACCTCTAAGTTGGATGGTGCTACTTGTCGTAAATGGGAGGAACATAGGAACACATTACAACTATCTCCCTCTCTTGCTGACTTCTTTGAATTCTTGCGCAACCGGGCGGATGTGTTAGAAACTATTCAGTATGGCAGAGTAGATCCAATTAAATCAGATAAAAATGTAAACAGAGATCAGAGGTTAACTAAATCCTTTATCGCATCAAATACACCCACGTCAAACGTAAGTTGTGTGTACTGTCACCAAGATCATTTTGTTTACACCTGTGACAAATTTAAATTATTAACATTGTCTGATAGATGGGACATAGTTAAGAAAAATAATTTATGCCATAACTGTCTTCGTTCGGGTCATTCTGTACCGCGCTGTCGATTAGGTCCTTGCAAGGTCTGCAAAAAACGTCACAATTCATTATTACATAAAGACACACATAATTATCAAGGGAACACTAATACTTACAGTCCTTCAACGAGCTCCAATGTTGCAAATACACACTCAGATGAGTCACCGTTGGCAGTTCCTAGTGTATCGTTGTCGGCTGTTGTTCCGGGGCATGTGTTATTGTGTACAGCTGAAGTTGAAATTGTTGATAGTGTTACCAAAAAATCTTACCCAGTAAAAGCGCTTCTTGACAATGGTAGTCAATCGTCTTTTCTCTCTGAAAAAATAAAAGAAATTATGAATATCTCATGTACAGAAACTAAACCTGTTTCGATATGCGGTGTAAATGATACTGTGGTGTCCAGTGTAGTCAAGACTTGTGATTTAAAAGTAAAATCGCGATTAAATAATTTTAATATTGATGTGTCATTTCTCGTAATCCCTAAAATAACTGGACGTCTTCCTAGTGTACCTATAGATGTGACTAAGCTTAACTTACCTTCACACCTTAGTTTGGCAGACACTACTTTCTCCTCACCTTCCGAAATACATGTTTTGTTAGGCGCTGATGTGTTTTGGGAAATCTTAACCTCGAATCAGATAAAATTAGGACCCAATAAACCTGTATTGCAGGAGTCCAAATTTGGTTGGCTAGTAACTGGACCAGTCAGCACGTTGTCACCATCATCAAAAATTAAAATATGCAATTTTTCTTTCGAAATCCGTGAGTCGTTGGCTAGGTTTTGGGAGATTGAAGAGCTCCCCACATCGGCTTCCAAACTCTTAACAAAAGACGAAGAATATTGTGAAAGTCATTTTCTGAATAATACTAAGCGACTTCCTAATGGGAGATTTTGTGTTAAGTTACCGTTTCGGGAATCCCCTGAAGAGGCATTGTCAGACAACTTTTACATTGCGCAGAAGTTATTTATAAACTTAGAAAAAAGGAATAAAAAGTCTGGTCTCATAGAGAAATATAATGAGTTTTTAAAAGAATATGAGGATTTGGGTCATTTGTCTGAAGTCTCACGTCCTAATTTCGGTTATTATATACCTCACCACGCAGTGCTACGCGAACAAAGTGAGACAACAAAATTAAGAGTCGTCTTTAACGCGTCTCAAAAAACTTCTTCGGGTAAATCATTAAATGACGTCACTCCAGTTGGACCCGTAGTGCAAGATGATTTGTTGTCAATTTTATTGAGATTTCGCCAAAATGCTTTTGTAGTCACTGCTGACATCGAGAAAATGTATCGTCAAATCGTAGTCGATGAAACTCAACGTCATTTACAGTTAATATTGTGGAGGCCAGAACCAGATTTACCGATTAAAATCTATCAACTAAATACAGTTACGTATGGAACCGCGTCAGCTCCATTTTTGAGTACCCGGTGCTTGTTAAAACTAGCTAGTGAGTGTACTGATGACGATGTAGCTAAAGTAATAAAACACGATTTCTATGTTGATGATTTAAATACAGGATGTTCATCTAAAGAAAATCTTAAAATAGTAGTAAACAAAGTGATAAAAAAATTAGAGGAAGGCTGTTTCCCTTTACGAAAGTTTCGCACAAATATCCCTGAAATCTTTCAGGACATGTCTGTTGTGGATCAGTCTCAAGATTTTTGTAAAGATTCCAATGTCCTCGGTTTGAAGTGGTCTCCCACGTCTGATACTCTTCAGTTTTCTACAGAACTTGAACTTTGTTCTGAAGCTACTAAGCGCAGCATTCTTTCGACAGCTTGTAAGGTTTTTGATCCTTTGGGTCTGTTATCTGCATGTACCATCATTCCTAAGATTTTACTACAAGATTTGTGGCGTCTGAAATGTGATTGGGATGATTTGGTGCCACACGAAATCAAATGCAGATGGGAACTATTTGTTAATAATATTTCTTGTCTCGTTAATCTTAATGTTCCTCGATATGTTCTGTCACATAATCCAACTGAAATAGAAATACATTGTTTTACTGACGCCTCTGAGAAAGCGTATGGAGCTTGCATTTATGTTAAGTCAATAGACATTGCTACTAAAACTGTTCAAGTTAATTTATTGGCTGCTAAAGCCAGAGTGGCTCCTATCAAACCAGAATTAACAATTCCCAGACTTGAATTGATGGGTGCGCTCCTTGGTGCTCGTTTATATGAAAAAGTAAGAAAATCACTTAGGGTTTCCATATCTAGATGTATATTTTGGTGTGATTCCACCATGGTGTTAAGTTGGTTAAAAACTGAACCTAAAACCCTTAAAACTTTCGTGTGTAACAGAATTGAAGAAATACGTGCATTAACCGATGTGTTAGCCTGGCGTCATGTACCTACCCATAGCAATCCTGCAGACATGGCGTCAAGGGGTGTAGCTTCGCATCAATTGATCGACAATTCCTTGTGGTGGCATGGTCCGTCTTTTCTTCTTCAGTCCACTGCTGAATGGCCTGCTACCCATCCTAGTTGTCACGATCTACCTGAAACAAAAAGGTGTATGAATTTACAAATACAATATTATAGCGATAACATCATTCCATTTGAAAAGTACTCAAAATTATCAAAATTACAAAGAATTTTTGCTTATGTCCTTAGATTTCTATCAAACTGTAAGAATACCAATATTAAAGTTAATGGTCAGCTTAAAGCTGTTGAATTGGAAAATTCATTGATACTTCTCGCTAAACAGTCACAAAAGGAGTCTTTTGATAAAGATATTCACGCTTTGTCAACACTAAAATGCTTACATCCAAAATCAAATATCTTACCTTTAAGTCCCTTTCTTGATAATAGTAACGTTTTACGAGTGGGCGGGCGAATCCAAAATGCTCATTGCTCATATGATAAAATTCATCCAATTCTAGTTGATTCTAAACATACGTTCACCAAATTATTGTTCCAAGCAGAACATCTTCGTTTGCTTCATTGCGGTCCTCAACAGTTACTCAGTTCTATTAGAGATCGCTTTTGGGCGGTCGGAGGACGACGTCTTAGTGCTGGAACAGTGAACAAATGTGTTAAGTGTAGAAGGTTTAAAGCTCAGACGCTCCAACCAATCATGGGAAACTTACCGACGCCTAGAGTTACTCCAGCTCCTCCCTTTGAAAATTGTGGCACCGACTTTGCAGGTCCATTTTTTATTTCCAATCGCAAGGGTCGCGGAGCAAGAACCACAAAGTGCTATCTATGCATTTTTGTTTGCTTGTGCACAAAGGCTGTGCACCTAGAAGTCGTTAGCGAACTAAGCACAAATGCATTTATGTTATGTTTACGTCGATTTATAGCTCGTCGTGGCAAACCCCGTACCATCTACTGCGACAATGGCCGAAATTTTGTTGGGGCATGTAACGAAATAGCGAGATTAATTAAATCATCTGAAGCCACAGTAGATGACTTTGCGGGCAGTGAGGGAATAGTTTTTAAATTTTCACCGGCCTACTCGCCGAACTTCGGTGGAATTTGGGAAGCGGGTGTTAAAGCGGCTAAGTTTCACTTGAAACGCGTTGCCGGCAATAGTAAATTAACGTTTGAGGAACTCTCCACATTGTTCGCACAAATTGAGGCAATTTTAAATTCACGGCCACTGACAGCACTGTCTGTTGATCCTTCGGATCTCAGACCATTAACTCCTGGGCACTTTTTGATCGGTCGTCCGTTGACAGCGCTTCCTTCACCGACCACCGAAAAGATCAACGTCAACCGCTACCAACTCATCGAGCGACTGCGGCACCATTTCTGGCGTCGATGGACTAACGAATTCTTAACCGAACTACAGTAACGCGTCAAATGGCGGAAAAAAGGTGCAACAGTGAAGCCGGGAGACCTCGTCATCATCAGAGACGAATCCTTACCACCATTAAAGTGGCTAATGGGCCGAATCCAGACGCTATACCCTGGACCAGACGGCGTATCTCGAGTCGCCGATATTAATACCACGAAGGGCGTCGTCAGGAGAGCGCTTACTAAAGTCTGCGCTCTGGAACCAGCAGATTCCCAAGAGCCTCTTGAAACCAGAGCTTTCAAGGGGGGGGAGGATGTACGCGATGGCAGCTCGGGCCAGCGCGGGGACTGAGGGAAGGCGGAAGGGTCGTCGTTGGTGGGGCACGGAGGAAGAGGACTACTTGGCTCAGCGACACAGCGCCGTAAACATTAATTTTCAAATTTTTCATATATTTTATAATCAGATGTCATACGAGTGATCTGCATTAAACGATTATCATCAGTATCATCGTCGTATCATTGACACATAACAATTATTTTAAAATAATCCAAAACAATATTACAAATTTAATAAAGAAAAAATATTTTCGAGAAACCTTATAATAAGCGCTACACACGATCACTTTTAACTGTCTAGGTGTATGATGAAAACTGACAGTTTTTCATAGTAGGTAACACGTTCAGTTTTCACTGTCAGTTAAAACTGTTCAGTGAAAACTGTCACTTAAAAGTGATCGTGTGTTGCGCCTATAACTTACGATATTCGAGTATATACTGAAATTATATGAAATTATTATTTAAATTATTCATTGTTTAATTTTTTTTATTACAATCAAAATCTTATTATTGATATAAAAATTATTATTATCAAATGAAGTAAAAAAAAAAATAGGAACTGTTCCATGTGGTAAATCCATATAGTAGTTTTTGACAGTAGAGTCTGCCATCCAGTTAGTTAGGGAGATTAAGTCTTTATACTTCGCATTACTTATAGGCCGTTGTCTGATATTACACCGAGGTATAGATCTAGGCAAATTTAATTGCTGTCTAGTATTCTTTCTTAAATCCAGTCGTGAAAACTCTTCGTCGTTAAAAGATGTTTTATAATATAAAACACCATTGTCGGATTTTCTTGTTTGCAGCCATACACAGTTTGAAATGGTCATTGCTAGCGTTCTTTCGTCTTTGACTGAAATGCGTTTTCAATGATTTGATGTCTTTAATGTTACTGAGGTTCATACTGTGAACAATCAGAGGATTTTTTGGTATACAAACTTTGACAAATTGCTCCCAATCGCGTGGGACCATGATATCAAATTGTGGCATTTCCTTTTTTTTTCTCTCAATAATCGAATGGACCGCATCAACTTCAGAATGTGTATGACCCCGAAGCAAAAATTTATGATTTATAACTGTAAGATTGGTGAATTTCAAAAGCCAAAAGTAACAGTATATTATCATGATATTTCTGTTTTGTCCTGAACAATTATCAGACCAGACAGTTATTTCTTTGACTGTTGGATCCAAATAGTTTAGAGCCCATTCAATTATATACGATCCAACCTCATTGGCACCACGACCACCTAAAGTTTCGTTCCACATCATACAGTAAGATTTATTACTGGTATCATCATGCAAAGTTTCATTGAGCACCCAAAACTTCCTCAAATAAAAAGATGCGGTATTAGTAAGTAGAGGAGTTGCTAAACATTTCTGCATGTCTAGCATTAATGTTAATGTTTCTCCATTTGATTGTTTGCTATATTCTTTATCCTTTTTCTTCAGACTATACCTATTACTAGCATCATTTAAGTGTTCCTTTCTCATGTCTTCTATTTTTTTTATTTCGTTAATATTAGTCTCTTGTTTCAATTGGAGGTTGTATTTGTCACATGTGTCACAGGTATCATTGCTTGGGGAGTAAAACGCTAAATTAAACTCTTCGTTGAAAATTTTGCGATATAACCATTCTTTACCTATAAATTTCGCTGGGACATGGTGTTCATTGCACTGTTGTAAATAGGCAGCATACATTTTAGCAATGTTCCATTCTGGACCTAAATACTCGCGGCTTGATTTTTCTCTTGAATAATGAGAGGTATAACGTGGGAATAACGAAATATGATACTTAATTTTATCAATCACGGGATTAGGAGTTTTATTTGCAGGCACATGTTTGCCTCTACGATCTGGTTCTACAGCGTTTGACAATGGATTTACTTTTGAAAGTGTAGTACTTATTGAAGAAATATGAACGCAGCTTTTAATCGATAGTATAAAGTAAACATGAACGCATCTGTCCTGTCATTGTCAATATTGCATTGCACTTCCTGTTGTATACCATACCTTAACAGAAATACAGCTTCCGTGTGTTCCTCTTATAATCCAAGTCTTTCATTTTAATCTTTCCTAATTTACAAGTAATTAATAATAGTTTTCATCAGGTTATGGGCCCAGACGCCCGATTAGTTAATATTTCAGTCGCGAAAGTAAAAATAGTAAATCGGAAAGTGAAAGTACATATTGCCGATCGTGGTCGCATTTTTTTTTCACGTTTTATTTTTCAGCTATCTTTTCAGATAATGGCATCTAATAGCATGGTACAAATTGAAAAATTGCAAGGCCTCTTTTTTCTCTCGTAATTCTTCTCAGCTCAACCCCACTTTTCTTTAGGTCTTCGGAGATGTCTGGTAGATCTAGACTTTTCCTTAGGAGATGACGATGTTTCTCAAGAGCGGCTATTAAAACTGCGTCGTTTTCATCAAACCAGTCTTCATTAAATTGTTTCTTCAGGCCCAGTGTGTTTGTGGCACTTTCATCCAAGTGAAGCTGCATTTTTTGGATACGTTCTTCGTTCTAGTTTCTACTCCCCATTGTTTTTTATATTTGCTTCAATATCTATAAAAAATAATTGATAATATAAGTTACAATATACAGTAATAATAAGCTAAAAAATATTCCAACTACCATACAAGTCAAAATCATAAAAGTCACGTAAAAGATAATCATGCGTAATTTTGACTCACGTAGTCGTTATATTTCAAAATCGGTTACAATTACCTTATTGACACGTACACCACACGGCAGCTCCCAGCGACGAATGAAATGTCCTAAACGCACAGCTATGGATTCGCGCTATTTAGAAAGAGAGAGCTGTATTTCGGAAACGCATGCGTTAATTTTACGCAGACTATCTTTCTAGGGTTAACATGTTTTTCATATTACAACTGTCAACCGCAACCATTGGTTGTGCGTTCGAGTCCTGCCTGAGAATCACTTGTGAGCAGTTATTTTTTTTTCTAGTATTTTTCTGTATTAGTAGTTTCTAGTATATTCTATTTTGTAGTAATTTATAACTGTTAAATGATCTGCCAGATAAGCAATCCAGAACTTATCTGTCGGTGGTGAAACTGGCCCTTAGTGTAGTATTCTCATTTTCAATGGAAAGTGACCTTACTACTTTAAGTTTTTTTTTTTTTTTTTTTCCCCTTTATTTATTTAGGGGCTTTTACCTATATTCAGGTATGTCAGCCCCATCATAACCTTAGCTTACAATTACTTACACAATAGTTAATAACAGGGAAGGAAAAAGTCAATGATGCAAGTATATGGAAATTAATTCTTGAAACACATCTGATCTTGTGTCTGCTAGTATGGTCAAGAATACCCCTACATCTAGCTGATTTATTTTATATTTCTGCATCAATGACTCTCTCGCTCCTCTATATTTTACACACTCTAACAACATGTGTTGAACGTCATCAATGGTACCACAAGTATCACAATTAGGGGACTCTATTTTTTTCATTAGGAAAGCGAATTTTTTTGAGGGATAATGACCTGAACGTAAACGAAGTGCCGTTATTACGAAATTTCTACTGGCTTTAATATTAATGAACCATGGAACTTTTGGAGGCTGACATTGAATACATTTATACCAGATCCCTTTTTCTTTACTTCTTTCATCAAAATATTCTTTGAGTTTTTGAAAACAGTTTAATTTAAATTTATTTAGTATTTCTGTATAAACTGGTAAAATATTTCTTTCTAAACCTTCGTCTATTGCACGTTTTGCTAATTTGTCAGCCTCTTCATTTCCTTTTAATCCAATATGGGATGGGACCCATTGCAATCTCAAAATAATATTATTCTGGCTCAATTCATGTATTTTGCTTAGAATTTCATAAGCTATCGGTGCACCTCTGCTATGTCCAGAGGCGCATCGAGCCAAATGTTGTAAGGCACTTTTGCTATCTGTTAAAATAACAAAATAATTCCCTTATGACCTATCAACATGCTTTAGAGCTTCTGAGATTGCAAATAGTTCCATCGTCATAATTGAAATTTCTGAGCTAGATTTTAGAAGGTTTTAGAAGGGCACAGTCTTGTTTGGATACTTTAACTAGACTTGTTTCCTATATACAGCTAGGTTTTACTAAAAACTTTATTACGGCCACTTGCTTTTTGGATATTGAAAATGCCTACAATGAAATTCTTGTAGACAAAGTAGTCATGATATTGGATGAACTTGGAATAGGCAGTGACATTTGTAACTATCTATGGACGTTTTTAAGTAATAGGCAGCTGATGATTAAGAATGAGGAATGTAAGTCTAGTTGCAGTGATGACATTCTAAGGTGTACAAATAAGGGGCTCGCGCAGGGTGACCCCATCTCTCCCTTACTTTTCAATATTGCTACCTATCACATTTGCCGTCGAATCGAAGGTGTTTCTATAGCACAATATGCAGACGACTTCGTGCTTTACCTAAGCCATCAAGATTTAAATCACTGTAAAAATAAATTACAAAAAGTATTAGACGATATGGTTATTATGCTTGATGAGATTGGGCTTCATATCTCTGCAACTAAAACTGCATCCTGCGTTTTTAATAGGGGATACAAAAGAAGAGAACTAGATTTGGCAATTGAAATATATAGATCATAAGTTACTACTGGATAAACTTTATTCATACGGTATAAGAGGTTTAGCTTACGATTTGATAAAATCATATCTTTCTAATAGGAAACAGTATACTGTTATAAACAAATTATGCGACGAAACACAAATAAGGAAAACCTACACATCAAATTGCAGAAATGTGGAGGTAGGCGTACCACAGGCAGTATACTAGGTCCCTTGTTCTTCATTATATATATAAATGATCTCCCAACTGCCATTGAACACCCCATGATAATGTTTGCTGATGATAGCACGGCTATAATCAGATGTGCTAATACTATTAATTACGAAGAAGAAATAAATAAGGCTATGACGAATCTCAATGATTGGCTAAGAAGAAATAACTTGATAATCAATACTAATAAAACAAAAATTATGCATTTCAGACAGAATACTCCTATACCAAATGTAACTCTAAAAGCTAATGGCGATGTAATAGAAACGGTATCTAGTACGAAATTTCTGGGTGTCCAAATTGATTATCGAATGAGTTGGATATCCCATACTGAAATGCTCTGTAAGAGACTTAGTTCGTCTGCCTATGTTCTATACAAGCTGTCAAAAATAGCTAACACTAAAACTGTTGTAATGGCCTATCATGGATACATAGAATCCATATTACGATACGGGATAATATTTTGGGGTAACTCGTCAAATAAAACTATGGTTTTTAAAGCCCAAAAAAGATGTATAAGGGCTATGAAAGGTTTGAGGCCTACTGACAGCTGCTATCCAGTCTTTAAACAACTACATATTCTGACGCTCCCATCCCTATATATATATGAAGTTGCATTATTTGTCAAGCAAAATCAAAATGCTTTTTCCACATTTGCAGAGCAAAACACATCTAAGACCCATAGAAAGGGCCTAGGAAACAAATATGCGCACTTAAACATAAAACTGCACTCTTTAGCAATAGTTTCTATGGCATGGCTACAAAAATATATAACAAAATTCCGAATGACATTAAAATCTTACCAGTAAATCGCTTCAAAAAAAGCCTTGTGAAGCTGCTTATTGACAAAGCATACTACACAATAGTAGACTTCCTTACTGACATTTCTTTAAAATAAATGGTTATATAATTATAATAATTGATTCTATTATATTCAATTCTTTACAAACATTATTATGGCACAATAAAAATAAATAAAAAACTATAATTAGGTATGCATAATTTAATCATAATTTTTGACATTTAATATTTTGACATTGATAACTAAAATTCTATTAGATCTGAAATTTTATTGTTGATTATCTATAAACCTATTGCATGATGTGCTTGATATTTAGGTTTTGACATTGTATGCTTATTTGACTTTTTATAAATTGAAAGATGTTCAACATACTGCAATATTGTATACCTTGTAAAAGGTGGAAATGTAGTGAGACACTGATAAACTAACCTAACAACTACATTGGTATACCTGCATTTCACAATAAAGATATTTGTATTGTATTTATATTAGAAAATAATAGAATAATGGCTGTAGATAATGTCAAATATTTGGGTTTGTGGTTGGACAAAAATTTACGATGGAACAAACACGTTAATGAAGTTGCCGAAAAATGTACAAAATATTTAAATCTATTGAAAGTTTTAGCTGGACCAGGTTGGGGTGTGCACCCCAAACACCTGCTTGTGATTTATATATCTCTAATTCGCAGTAGACTTGATTACGGGTGCTTTATGTACGATAATTGCTCAAAAACACAATTACTGAAACTGGATCGTATACAATATCAAGCTCTTCGTATTATAGGCGGATTTATAAAAAGCACACCAATTCATGTAATGGAGAGTGAATTATGTGTTCAACCATTGTTTATTAGAAGACTATACTTGGCTTTTAAGTACTGTATCAAAAGCATGTCTTGGGAGAATAACTATACGATTAATCTCCTAAATGATCTGGGTGATGTTATTCATGAAAGGTACTGGCGACTAAAAAAGAAACCCTTACTTTTAAGTTATTGGTAATAATGATTCTTTGCTATGTTGAGGTCATTTTTCAATTTGACTACTATGTATGAAATAAAACAGGGAGAAAAAAACAGCCCTTGACGAGTTTCTTGCCGGTTCTTCTCGTTACAAGGTCTCCCGCCGTAGGGTTTGTGAACCGATGGCGTAGCTTCTTTGACGTCCTTAATTTGTAACAGCCAATTGAATAAATCAATTTTGTTTTCATTATTTTGTTTGTTTTCTTACCTTTCTAGAGCCTCGACCTTTGCCTCCTCTATCACACATCTCCTTTCTTCTAGTTCCAACTTCTTTGCATCCTGTTCCATTTGCCATTTTTGAAGTTGGAGCCTCTCTTTCTCAAAATCCAAAATTTGGCTATCAAACGTTTCTAGAACAGTATGAATACGACTAAAAATTTATTTGTGTAGATCTTGAAAATGTAGTTGATATGATACATACCAGTGCGTGCAGCTATACGGCGCCCATTTTTTATTTTGGCTCGAGCTGGAGATACCTTTGGCACGCTCGACACAGTAGCGGCATTATTAACTGCAGCTACTGGTATTTGCGTTGACTCGACGCTTTCCGTCGTAGGCTCCAGTTCCACATCCGTTGAAGCTACCCCCACGTCCTATATTATCAGGTAAATAAGTGTGTTTGCATTGTATTAATTATAATCACATAAGATTACAGAATATATAAAATTATTCTATTAATGCAATAAGACCTTGAAATCTATAAAATACTTTTTTACTAACCATTGTACAAGGTACACATTCCATTCCGTAAACGGCTACTTTGGCACGCTCGACACAGTAGCGGCATTATTAACTGCAGCTACTGGTATTTGCGTTGACTCGTCGCTTTCCGTCGTAGGCTCCAGTTCCACATCCGTTGAAGCTACCCCCACGTCCTATATTATCAGGTAAATAAGTGTGTTTGCATTGTATTAATTATAATCACATAAGATTACAGAATATATAAAATTATTCTATTAATGCAATAAGACCTTGAAATCTATAAAATACTTTTTTACTAACCATTGTACAAGGTACACATTCCATTCCGTAAACGGCTACAGGCCCTATTACAGCCAGCACACCTTCTTCTTGGGGCGTTAGTTCCTCCAGCTGCGGCGGGCCATTACCAGTACCTCCTGGACCATCTCCTTTGAATTCTTTTTTATTTTTTATGGCCTTCTTTTTGACGCTGTTGCGAAGGTCACGCCACGTCTGGAATTAATGACATTAAATTTAAACGACATGAAATTAATACCCATTAAGTACATACAATGTACCTAGGTAATTATAATGATGATATCAAATAATAATACGGTATTAATGGTAGCTAGAAATACCTATACGAATAAGCAAATACTAATAATTTATTAACCTGCTTCCATTTGTCCACTGTTTTTACTGGACCACCAAGGGCATTCAACACTTCAGCAAGCTGCTGCCACTGCCGCTCTAACTCTACTTTACCCTGGAGGCCAGTACCGCGGCCGGAAGCGCACAGTCATGGTTGACCTTCATAAAATCGACCATATGGCCCAGTTGGACCGATGTTGCTTTGGCTCTTGATGATGACAGAGACATGGTGTCTATAAAAATCAAAGAAATCATAAAAAATATACAATGACAAAGAACATTCAAGTCGTAATAGCAAATGTACCTATCTAAAACATGCATTATATCTATACAACTATTCAAATTTTAAATTCCTAGATTTAAATGTGATTCCTAAGTTAAGGTTTTGAAAAGTACTACCTTCATAAACAAGTACCTAAATAATAAAATCGTTTTAAGCTTGATGTAAGTAAGTAGTTTCATTTGAATTTTCACAATGTAAACTATTAGGGGCCGTCCATTAATCACGTGATCTTTTTTTAAGCATTTTTTATCCCCCCTCCCCCTTGGTGATACATGGTGAGGTTTAAGACTACCCCCCCACCCCCCCATCTAACATCACGTGTATTTTTCGTATCTACAAAAAATCTTAAATTTTTTAGAACTAGAATTGTCTTGCGCGCGCAAGCGCGCGTGTTGAATTTATATACCGTGCAATTTTTTTATTGACCCAAGCTTAAGGGGAAGGTCATGTTAAGTGTTAAGAATAAAATGAATAAGGAATTTAATTTTTTAAAAATACTTTAATTTTTAATAATTTTTGATTTTATAACTTATCGTCAATCATTCGGATATAAAACCCAAACAAAGGCAAAAATAAAAAAATAAAAGCAAAAATAAATTAAATAAGTAAAAATACTAAAACAGCTGATCGCCGGCGCGACCTGTGTTGACCTCGCACAACCACACGCTCTCCTATGCCCTTTGATTACCGATCCATTTCTACAACTGAGACGAGACAAGCAAAATGAAAGAATTTTTCAAACGAGTTAATGAATAAATAAACGTCTGTTGATAAAACCAACTTACGATTACGGTCACATCACAGTACCAACCGTACTACCTACTGTTATTTTATCGGAAAGTTATTGCCAATTTTTTATTTTGTCAAAACAATGTAATCGTTGATTTTTCGGATACTTATTAAAACGTCACCCAAATAGTCAAACAAAACCACTGTTTGCAACTTCTAACTTAACGATCTCACTGCCTACCTACTGTCACTTACGCGGGAAAGTTGCGTTTTTTTTCGAGATAAAATAGAAATACCAATTTAAAATCTAAACTGTGTAGGTTCAGTTTAAATACTTACATACTTAATGTCGAACGAGTCTCCTTCAACACTTTCATTAATAACACTAGAAAGGTGATAACTTTTCATCACACTTAACAGGCTTTGGAATGACGAACTAATGCAATAATAACTAAATCATGACTTTTTTTCCCTGAATAACGTTATCATTTTAGAATTCTTAAGTTATCTTGAAATAAGTAGTTAAAACACGAAATAATGAAACAGCTCTCAAAATTGTGCGATGCTCGACTCATACACCAAACCAAACCTTTCATGATAGAGGGGCACCGCAGCTCTAAGCACTTCATTGCTTTCCCGATAACAAATGACCATCTCCAGGTACTCCTGGTTGGTATACCGACGAGGCATGTTTATGTTTGCAAACGCGCGCGACAAGCAAGAGTAACATGCAAATGCAAACTGAATAAATAAAATCAGAGCGCGATATAATTATTTTTATTCTGTGCTTTAGGCCTAGTTCACACTAAGTACATCTTAAGTTTTGGCCCGCACTGTTCATTCAACTCATATCGAATTGAATAAATATCAAATCAACAAAGTATTTTTTTTTATCAGTAAAAAATTAATTGTACTACGAATAGAAATTAACTTTTAGGGGCAGAGTTTTAGTTCTTCTACTAGTATCGTATTCTTCTTTAACTATGATTCTCTAGGGCGGATAGCCGGATAGTGATAAGTAAAATAGGTACCTAAGAAAAGTAAAAAAAAAACAACTATCAAAAATTGACTAAATGCAGATAGCAATGCGATATACTCACATGTTTTTTTAAACGAAAATTATTATTATTAGATATTTCATCCAGTGGCTGTGTCCACGTGGTTCTGTTTCAATGGGGGAAAGTATTCTTTGTCCCTAGTCCAACTTTGGATAATGGTCTGCAAATTGCAAATTGAGCAACAAAAACAAACCCGTACCATTACTTTTGCTTAAATCCTACTAATATTATAAATGCAAAAGTATGTCAGTTTGTTGGTTTGTTACTCTTTCACGCTAAGATTTCTTTTAGCGTGAAAGAGTAACAAAAGTTAAATTTGGCACAGAGATAGTAGAACATAGGATACTTTTTATCCCGATATTTGCACGGGAACGAAAACGACGCAGATGAAACCGCGGGCGGCCGCTTGTGTCTAATAATGTCTATCAATAAATTATTTTATTTTCGAGATTGAACTTTAGTAAGTAAAGTTGAACTACAGAATTTACACAGTTCATCGAAAAGTATGTATGCACCCTTATTAGAACGGTCATTTTTGATCACTGTGGTACTTTGACACAAAGTCATGCCGCCGCCCCGTGCCGCCTTTCGGCAGGCGCACCGGCAAAACGCAAAGAATCAGTACACCTACACTGCATTATGATTAACGATTGAAAGTTTTAATTTCGCTATGACTTTTAGAAGAGAACATGAATGCATCTTACTTATATTTTTTTTTGTGCGTACCATTATTGAAATAAAACATTATTTAAGTAATTAATCGCGTTATGTTTAAAAAAACAGTGTGTTTAAATGCTGTACCTATTTTTGTTGATGAATTCAAATTAAATGAAACTTATTTAAATTATTCCTTGGAAGGATGGTGCCAATTCTGGACCCACCCTTTTTTATTTAATAGGATGAAGCTAGTTTTGGACCCACCCTCAAACAGCTACGTGGGTAATATACGGGCTCTGGGCTTTCATTACAAATAATTTTGTTATGAAAATTACTTGCTGCTAAGTTCCAAATCTTAGTCCGTTCAAATTTATTATTTATTAAGCATGTCAGTTTATTGGAATTTTGTACACACAAGCGCAAGTCTCAATCACACTCATCAGGTATTTGTGGACCGTCAATTTAGACAACAATTCTGGCGGCAGGCATTTATGCGCAGGAGCGCTAGCACTGGGTATGCTAGATTATTCGTTTTGTATGTCTTTGGTTTTATTTAAATCATACTTTTAAACTACTACTAAAGAATCCAGGTTTTTGTTATTTTATGAAATAACAATAAGCGTAGTATAGTAATGTTTAATACACTCAAAAAGAAGTATCTGACGACGTGTCACATACCTATTGAAGGGTAGGCTCAGCGTTTATGCAAATCGTTGAATAGTCTTTTATTATTACTTTAATTAAAAACATGTATCCAAACTCTAAAACACCAATTTGCTATTTAAATGTATTATAAACTTGTGAGCATTTTAATCCGTAACAGTAATTTTATTTCAGTATCACAGCTGCCTGCCTAGGTACTATTAGTTTATAGTAAAAAAGGGCGAAATGTATTTATTAAATGTTACAATAGTCTGTAGGTGTACCATTTGAGCGGAAGAATTGCTAAGAAACGGAGCGGCACGATACGATTTATGTACCTACTCGCGTCCGTCGCTGGCTCTTGCTTGTATGCATCCCAGATTCCTGTGCGTAACTTCTAAGCACATCAAGAGTAAATAAAAAAAAATAGGATTTTGAGAATAATGCCGAAATTGATGGACAGTTTACATACACTGTTTATTTACCTTAAACACCAGGGGTGCGATTGCGTAAAGTCAATCGTATTCATTTGACAGTTCATATAGTATTCAATCGGCTGCAATGTGTATGGAATTTGACACTAATGACATACAATATGAACTGTCAAATGAATACGATTAGCTTACGCAATCCCATAGCAGGTTAGCTGCTTGTAAGTACTTACATTCAGGTTTTTTTTTATAAAATTTATTTTATAAACAAACGTTTGAACTTTTACGGGGTTCGTCTCAGTTGTAGAAATGGATCGGTAGTCAGAAGGCACATGCGAGCGTGTGGTTGTGCGGGGTCGACACAGGTCGCGTCGCGGGCTAGTGACCGCGCGAGCACCTACAGCGCCGGCTATCAGCTGTTTTTGTATTTTTACTTATTTAATTTGTTTTTTGCTTTTATTTTTTCATTTTTGGTGTTGTTTGGGTATTATATCCGAATGATTGTCGATAAAATATAAAAATAAAAATTATTAAAAAATAAAAATATTTTAAAAAATAAAATTCCTTATTCATTTTATTCTAAACACTTAACATGACCTTCCCCTTAAGCTTGGGTCAATAAAAAAATTGCACGGTATATATTGTACTTAGTACATGAACATATTTAATGTACATTGTCCTCAGACCACGGATTAGCAAGACATTCTTCAACACTAACAAAATTTGAGAATTAGAACAATAATAAAGAATATTGGAAGATTTCTTTGTTTGGTGCTTTCGGCGGTAATCTACTAAAAGATCATTCGCCCACTTCATAAATTCTTCTTTTGTAGTATATTTTTGTTTCGCACTAGCCCACAACTCATTAAATTCTTTCTGAGCGATACTAGGTTTTTTTCCTTTCTTATACTCTGCAAAAAGGTCTTTATACAGATCACCTACCTTAAACATTGTTTTAATAATGCAAAACGTACTAAGGTATTATAACAGGTTACGCATGTATTCGGCGCAAAAACAACAGAATAACTGGCGATTGGCGTGCCGAGCGGGCGGTCGTCGGCGGCGCGTGAGAAGGTACTTCGTTCGTTGCCTAGCAACGGCGAGTCAAGGTCACACTACACGCCGCTTTTCGATTTAAAAATCACGCGTTTGAAAAAATAATCAAAAAATAAATACACGTGATATCATACTACACCCCCCCCCCCCTCCCCCCTTGTGACATTTCGTGATTTTTGTCAAACCCCTCCCCCCCCCCCCCCTTTCAAGCCTCACGTGATTAATGGACGGCCCCTTATAAGTAATTATTTTTGCTTGGTTGTAATAGGGAATATAAATACTTTGGACAATTTATTTCACTGTACTATACAAAAAAACATCGTGTGTTGTGCAGCGTAATATGAAAATTAATTATTTCATACCTTGCAACATATATCTCGATAATTTGTATCACAAAACTCACAATGATATTCTACTTGTTAGTTTCTCTGACATTCCAAGTTTAAAATTCGCGCAAGTCACAGCGATTCCCCGCGTGTTTCAAACGTAGAATTTTTGTCAGTTCAAACCCCGCGCAAGTCACGATCATATCACACGGTTTCATTCAAGTGTCATACAGAATACGAATTTTGAAAATGTCGTAACCACCACGATATTGGCGTGGTTTTGAAGCAAGGAATCGCAAAGTGGTCATAGAGAACAACTTACACATTATTTTTAGTAAATAAGTATGTTTTAACTTTGTAATATTCATTGCCTGGCACGTTCGGTGACCGTTGTATTCTTATTTGTTTTTTGTTTCTTAAATGTATTTCTCATTGTAAGTGAATGTATTAATTCTTATGAGAATAAATGTCTTAAACCACATATCCAACAAACTTGCTTTTAATTGACTAATACACAATAAATCTATCTATAAATGATTATAAAAATATAGCACAGAAAATTATTATAACCTGCCAGTAAATAAACAAACAATACAAAGGTATAGGTACTCACTTTTTCCTTGTCTCCCATTGCAAACAACTAACACCTTGAGTAAACTAACCTTAATCAAATAGGTATCAGTTATCACAATTATTGGATAATTTAAAAACACTCCCATAACCTAGCGAAACGACTATCTCAAACGAAGTGGCGAGCGCGCGACTGCGACACAAGTTTAACGAACTTTCTTCTACCTACCTACATTAAACCTCAAAACTTCGCTTCAAATTTTATGCTTTATGTGGTAAATTATAGAATACAAATTAGCTTGCGTTTCCTTTTGTTTTTGTTTTCTTTATAAAATTTATTAATGCTCGAAATTTATCACATATATCACATTTAAATCTACAGGCGATAAGCGGTAAAAACTTGATAACTCAACGTGTATTCTTTAGAGTTATAATACCTCAGCTGGCCATAACGTGATAACTGATTATATCAGTTTATTTTCATTGAGTACAAACATTATTAAACGCATAAGTTAAGATGTAAACTTACTTTTATTTTGATCTGTATTGACAAGACGTTGATAAATCGAAATATAAAACATCTACAGTAACATGTAACTACTTAACTGAATATATGGATATGTCTTAAAGTTTTCGATTAAAATTGAGTTATTCATATATGAACAATGAAGATTACTCTAACATTTGTTTGTATTTAGAGTTGATTTTTTGTCACATGGTAGGTCTATTGCAAATGAAGCAATTAAGGCAATAAAAATAAAATCATGCATCTTGAGTTTCAACAACACTTATGCTAAATAAAAAAAAAGTGTATTTAAAGTTAACAAGTAAATATATTCAGTAATTTAAGATATTTAACAGTAACACAGTTTTAATAAGTACATATATCGTCCAGTACAAAGATTTTGTAAGGGATATTAATCCATATTTTTAAAACTAGTAATTCAATCAACTTGAAATTTGGACAAGTTGTATTGTATGAGAACTTTTGAATGTGATTTACAATACAAATTCCTAATATGTACAGTTTTCGTAAAAAGTCACATCGGTCGTTGTTCTCTGGAGTATAATGTGACGTATGTAATTAACCGACATTATTGTATGGAGTTCGATTTTTTGGTTCATCAAAGTGAAAGTCAAAGTCAAAGATTTTTATTCAAATAGACTTATAGATAAGTGCTTTCGAATCGTCCAATTTTTTTTCCTACCAGCCATTCAGGACATCTTTTAACTGATAAGAAGAACGGCCGCAAGAAACTTATCAGCTTTAACAGAAGCAACAACATTTACAAAGGAACATGTCGTTGCCAAACACCAATCTACAATCTTGAAACATATTTAATATAAGAGAAAATCATGACGGATGATACTTTCCGTCAATGTTCTAGGGATAGTTACAAAAACTTTTTAGTAAAAAGGTTTTGAAATAAGTACCTAGGTTAAGGAAATGAAAAACAAATAATTTTCAATTTTACTAATTATTTTTATTTCACTTAAGGCACGTGAAATAGGTTTTCAAAATCAAAGTCTTACAACTACAAAACTAAAGAACCTTTTTGGATCACGAATACCCACATATAAAAGTAAACGTATTTTATACGGTCCTATTAGTATACATAAAAAAAAAACAAAAGTAGAGTACTATTATTTCAATGAAATAATAGTATATCTTATATAAGCTATTGAAATACTCATTATTATAGACGGTAACTAGGAATTCTGTTTGTGGTAACATATATTTAAAACAGTCTTAAACTTTTCTTAGAATAATGTAACCTACGTAATATAAACCAATCAGACTCATATCTTTTTTATAACTTTTGTTATTTAGCAATCGTCATCATCATCATCATCAGTACCATCAGCATCTCCTGACGCTTCTACTGTGAGACTGTGGGGCAAGGCTCGAAAATAAGGATGGTA
Source organism: Chrysoteuchia culmella (assembly GCA_910589605.1). NCBI lineage: Eukaryota > Metazoa > Arthropoda > Insecta > Lepidoptera > Crambidae > Chrysoteuchia > Chrysoteuchia culmella. Next base: position 4,139,164 of record OU342663.1, read on the forward strand.
TTTTTCTGGGATTATTCCGGTCTCGCAAAGGCTGATAATATCTTTATATTTATCGTTTGTAATATCAATTGGCCCTGAATAAGCGTTTTTTAGTGTTTCTATAATAATATTTCTTGTCTCCTTGCGAATTATTAACGTCATTGAATCATCTTCTAGGCTATATTTATACTGTATTTTATTAGGTTGACTTTCTTCAATTACTACTTCTGTTATTTTTGTCCACATAATTTTTTCATTTTGTGTATTCTTTGTCCAGTTTCTTTTTTTTAATAAATCTTTAAAGTTATAAACCTAGTCTCTATTAAGATCTCTTACTTCGTATGGATTCTCAGATTTCGCCCATCTTATTAGTAGCTTCCACTCTTCCGGAGTATAAATTACTTTATGCTCTCCAGCTCTTTCGATCACCGAGTGCACAGAGTCACCCTCATTTTGAGTGTGCCCCTTTTCAAAAAAGCGGTGAGTAATAGTAACACCAAAGTTTTTGGCCACATGTGTGTAGAGTGCAAATATAATACGGTTCTTATTTTGGCCAGCACAATTGTCTGACCAAAACCTGAAATCCTTTACTCCTTTATCAGAAAAATCTTTTATAAAATCATATAGACAACTAGCAACCTCATTAGAGCCTCGTTTCGCCACATTTTCGTCCCACACATAGCAATATCCTTTATTGTTGAAACATCAAATATTGTAAAATTGTAGCAAGACAGCTTGCGTTTGTAATAGAGTACACTCATTTGTCCATGTGGGCACGATAAAACCTTTTGAAAGTCGAATGTTGCACATAAGATCATGCCGTTTGATAAAACAGCGGCATTTTTGTCAGAATTTTTTAGCTGTCTAGCAATAATCTTATGTGATTGATGTCTTTTGTGTTGTTCTTTCAATTCTTCGGAAGGGTTTTCAGCCTGTTTAAATATATGGCATTGGTCACAAGTATCTTTTTTAGGAATGTGCATGTTCATAATGTATAAGTCATTATACATTATGAACATGCGAGCCACACTCAGACTGCCATCTAAATAAAGCCTTTTTGACCCTTTCCGACAATAGTGCGATTCTATTGGCACGAAAGATTTGACATGAGCGCATACGGATAACAACATTTCGTTGTCAATTACTATTTTATGATTTTTGTGACGCCCTCTCATGTCTTGTTCGCCATCTGAGCTGCCATCATGTTTTTTCCAGGCAGTTCTTGCTGTACGCTCGCTGATACCCAGAGTGTTTAAAAACATGTTTTTACAGACATCAATTTTATCATAAATGGTAGTGTTATCAGTTTTTTTCGGTAAATAATATTTATATGTAAATACTCTATTGTGCTTTAACTGTCGTCTGAATGTCCTGTTTTTCGGTTGTTTTTTTGTATAGTTAGCTACGTACAACCATTGCTTCTCTTTGCTACCAAGTTCCCAAAACCTGCTAAAAATCTCAAGCCGGTCTTCCTTTGAAATTTTTGTAGTACATTGAAATCTGCATTTGCATGCAGAACCCATTATTTTAGCATCAACTATACGCCCTCTTTTTGAAACATACGTTTTGACCTGGTTTGTTAGGGTTTTTCGCTTTATTTCTCCCCAATCATCATATTTTCGAGTGCGCTTTTTCCATCTGTTTTTTAAAAACGTTGAACACGACGGAGAAGGTTGGTTAGAGTTTGTACCAATAGTAGATACTGAAGGGCAGGAAAATCCATCAGTTTCATGTAGGCAACAAAACGGATCATCACATTTTGCATGTCTATTTACTGGGGATGCAACTGGAGTTTTGGGTACAGACACTTGAGAAGAATCTTCGATATTTTCAGTTAATCGGGATGATAAAGCATTAAAAATGGGAGTCAACAGCGTTGGAGATCTAATGTTGCTATGTATCTGTGATGTTTCTGATGGAGGGAAATCAATTGCGCTAATAGGAGTCATTTCACCTACAAGCAACAAATCTTCATTTTGTTCAGGGACGGAAACTATTGCAATTGACTCATCTTGATGGTATGTAACTGGTGGTTCTTGAATGTCATTTTCTGAGAAGGCATCATTCCACACATCTTGCATTAGCCGAGTTGACAATATTTCAACTGCTTCAAGTGGTAACGGCGATTCACAACATGCCGGCTCCGCTGAAAAAAAAAGGTTGTGCAATATTGTAATATGACATAGTCCTATGTTGTAAATAAAAATAAAATAAAATATTATTTGTCGTGACTGTACATTCTATAGATTCTTAGAATACGTAATTTTACAAATGTACTCGCTCGGAAGTCAAACTCGGAACCTTCCCCGAATTTCCAACAACCCTGCCCCTATGTCATCGCGATTCATAAAAAATATGTGGCCTTATCAAGGTTGTATGTTGTGCAAATAACCCTAAATGAAAACTATTTTCAAACATACATGGAAAAAACTATTTTGAAAAGCATGATGCTAACAGTAAATACAAATTATAAGGAAAAAATATTAAAATAAGTCTATTTAATGAACAACGACGTATGTAAAAAATAATCCCATTAATAACGTCGGATATGCAGATTCAACAAGCATCTATCCGTAGAAAAATGACGCGTCGTACAATACGCCCTCGGAATGGTCCATAGAACAATGACGGTCAATCAATTCCGTCATGAAAAATATACACGATTAACAAGGATGTGTTGTGATACATAAAATAAATACTATTAATAATATTTTATACTGTGTTAACACAAAAATTAAAATAATAATAAAAAAAAGATCTCTAGGACAACGACCGATTTGACAAACCATCGTTGTACGGTGGATAAGTAAATTAAATCTTAAATAATAACCAAACAACATACAACGTCTTAGTAAAACAATAAAATATTATGATATTCACTTACCCGTATTATGTGTTAACTGCTCTTCTGATTTTTCTATACCATTGTTATTATTAACCAATATTCTTTGATCTACATCCGTACTCACGTCATCATTTTTCACCAACGCTAACATTCGTTTTGACCTCTGTTGCGTTGTAATTCTACATAAATATATTTGCGCACTCCAATGTCCTGTACGAACAGTGCTAAATAAACGGTCGAACCATCAACACGGTGTTTTCGCTGCACTCATACCCTGTCATTCGATAATCAACCTGATTTCAAACCGCATACGCATCATAAAGTGGTCTTCTAGAACCGGATTATTCGAGAATTTTAAACAAAAGGCGACCCCAGGTTGGCTAAAGGCTATCGAAGAAAAGGAAAGTTGTTTACGCTAAAATCGGAATGGAATTTTTGCGAAGATTATTCTAACTGTCTATACACTTGTGATACTTGTGAGAAAAGTGAATTATGGCAAATAAAAATATGGAACAGTTACTATTACAACTTGAAGAAACGGCTACTTTAATGAATAAAACTCAAGTAAATTTGAAGAAGTGTCCAAAGGCTAGATTAACTAAGGGATATCTACAAACTCGAATACAGTGTATAGATGAATACTGGAAATTGTTTACTTCTACACATCGGGAACTTATAAAGATTACTCCGCGGGAAAAGCGGACGGAGATTCCGTACTTCGTCAACGAGGAATACAGTACTTTCGAAGATGTTTACATCTGTCTCAAAGCGGATATTCAAGATGCCATTTTACAAATGGATTCTTCGCGGTCACCACAGCGATCTCCGCATCAGGCAACAAGTGGTTCAGCAGACCATGATCAATCAGATGTACTAACCTCACAAGTAAGGCTTCCTAGGATTCAGCTACCTACCTATAACGGGAGTTACGAAGAGTGGCCTACTTTTCAAGATTTGTTCATCAGCTTGGTACATAACAACGCATCACTTTCGAACGTACAGAAGCTTCATTATTTGAAGACCAGCATCGCAGGCGAAGCAGAAACCCTCCTAAGACATGTTCGCCAACCGATGCCAATTATGCCGACGCGTGGAACATTTTGAAACAACGTTATGGAAATAAACGTATTATAGTGCACTCTCTGTTGAATAGGTTATTTTATCATAAAAAGGTAAGTGTTCAGTCTGTCAATCTTATAAAAATGTTACTCGATAATACTACCGAATGCATTAATACCTTAAATAATTTAAATATCAATACCGATTCTTGGGATCCTGTAATTATATTTCTTGTAGTACAGAAATTGGACCCAGAATCCCGTAAAGATTGGGAAAATTCCTCGTATAAAAATGACTCGGATAATTTACCTACGTGGTCTGATTTGAGGTGTTTTTTGGAGTCAAAGTTTCGTACACTAGAGTTAGCTAATCCTACCGCGACGTTATATTTAGAGAGAATAAAAGACAAAAATATTAAGGAACGTACTTTTCACGCTACAGCTTTTTCTCGTCCAGTAAAACCGTGTATTCTATGCAACGAAAACCATACTTTGTGTCACTGTAAGCAATTTACAAACATGTCGATTATTGAACGGAATAACTATGCTAAAGATGAGAAACTCTGTTATAATTGTTTGTTGACAGGACATTCTATTGTGAGGTGTAGGTTACCGATGTCTTGTCGTATATGTCACAAACGTCATCATACTCTTCTGCATCTAGCAAAGGCAAAGGAAGGTGGAACGGATACGAGTGTTCAAAATACAAATGCAGAAGGGGATGAAGCCCAAGTAAATACAATGATGACGTCACACTGCAACGATAACCAGGGATACGCTTTATTAGCCACAGCATTAGTTAAAGTCAAGAGTGATACAGGACACACGATATCATTACGAGCGCTTGTGGACCAAGGCTCACAGGCTTCTTTTATAAGCGAACGGGCTACTCAATTACTTCAACTAAAAAAGAAGCCAGCACGAGGAAACATTACTGGGATTGGTTCGACAAAAACAAGAATAAATAGTAGGGTTCAATTCCAAATTGTATCCACATACAATAAGGATTTTTGTATGCAAACAGAAGCTTATGTGTTACCTAAACACTTAACGACAAAATTACCGTCTAAATCAATTCAAATTGGAGACTGGCCGCATCTGAAAAACATACAACTGGCTGATCCAGCATATCATACACCAGCATCGATAGATTTGTTACTGGGAGTTAAAGAATGTGCACAAATATTACAACAGGACCTAATAAAGGGACCTGCAGACACGCCGTGTGCACAGAAAACTGCTTTGGGCTGGATTCTCTTTGGGAAAATAAAAGAAAGGACACATGAAGAACCTGCGCTAATGGTAATGTACCATCAAATTGATTTAGATGAAATACTGAAAACAATGTGGGAATTAGACAATCAAGGTGAAAGAAAACTAACAAAGGAGGAAAAACTTTGTGAAGAAATTTATGATAAAACACACAAAAGAAATGAAGAAGGTCGATATATTGTAAACTTACCGTTTAAATCAGAAAAGCAAAATTCACCAGACGGAAACAGCAAGGAAATAGCTTTAAGAAGATTTACACAGTTGGAAAACAAATAACAAAGAATGCCGAAACTAAAGGAAGATTATACAAAGGTTATTCAAGAATACATAAGTTTAAGACACGCAGAAGAAATTCCGAGAGAAGAACTTGAAAAAAGAGCAGTATACTTATGTCATCATGCGGTTATCCGAGAAGATAGCGAAAGTACTCCAACGCGCGTTGTGTTTGACGCATCCTGCAAGGGTACAAACGGCATTTCATTAAACGACGAGTTGCTCGTTGGTCCCGTATTGCAAGAAGATCTCCGCAGCATCATCTTGAGATGGAGGATGCACGCCGTATGCTTTGTGTCAGATCTGAAAAAGATGTATAGAATGATATTAGTAGCAAAGGAGCACGTTGATTTCCAGCGTTTATGGTGGAGAAATGATCCTTCTGAAATATTAAAAGAATATCGATTACTTACCGTTACGTTTGGCACTACATCAGCACCATACCTTGCAGTGAAGACCCTGAAACAGTTAGCAGAGGACGAAGGTACCAACTTCCCCGTCGCAGCGCGTATTTTAAAAGAAGATTGTTATATGGATGACATACTCTCTGGTTTTGACACTGAAACTGAAGCAATAAAAGCAAGTAAAGAGTTAAAAGAAATACTGAAACGAGGAGGTTTTGAATTACAAAAATGGTCGTCTAATAGTGCAAATTTTATAGAATCTATAGAGCCAGAAAATAGATCAAATAAAGTGCAAATGAACTTAAATATCGAAGGAACTGTGAAGGCATTAGGTATACTATGGAACTTAGCAAATGACGAATTTATGTACAATATTAACTTACCTCCATTAGCAGAACAAATAACTAAACGAAATGTTTTATCAGATATTCAAAAACTGTTTGATCCTCTCGGATGTATAGCTCCATGTATAATCACAGCTAAAATCTTTATTCAAAAACTTTGGTTCGATCGATGGGATGAGGAAATAGATTCAAAATTAAAAGAAGAATGGCACCACATGAGACTAGATTTTGAAAACGTAAAGTACATACATATAAAAAGGTGGTTAGGAGCATCAACAAAAAACATGAAGCGAATTGAACTACATGGGCTTTGTAATGCCTCTGAGAAGGCATATGCCTCAGTTGTTTATTGCAAAATAATAAATTTTGATAGCACGATAACCACCACACTAGTGGCATCGCGAACTAGAGTCGCTCCTGTGAAATCAGTGTCAATACCACGACTGGAGCTTTGCGGTGCAGTGTTACTGTCCAAATTACTAAAAAACGTAGCAGAGGCAATGCGGATACCTGCGTCACAAATATATGCCTGGACGGATTCATCCATTGTTTTATCATGGCTTAGTGGAGAACCATCGCGATGGAAACAGTTTGTCGCAAATCGCGTCGTTGAAATTCTAGATAATGTCGGCGACAAACAATGGCATCATGTGGCATCAGAAGAGAACCCTGCCGATATTGCTTCCCGAGGCGTTCCGCTCGCACAGCTATACCATTGTAACATGTGGTGGAAAGGACCTAAATGGTTAAAAGAAGAAGAAATACAATTTATAAAGCCAAACACGACACCTGTGGAATTAGAAAAAAGAAATATACAAGTTAATACGAAAATAGAAAACGAAAATACAATCAAATTTGAGAACTTTAATAATTTGAAGGAACTTTTGACAGTAATAGTTTACAGCATTAGATTTTTACATTTTAAAGGCAACTCAGAAGGAGTTGATAAAGCAATTACAACCGAAGAATTAGATGTAGCTTTGAAAAAGTGTATAAAAATTGCTAAAAGAGATTTTGACGAAGAAATTGAAAGTTTAAAATCGAATAAAAACGTAAAAAGAGACAGTAAATTAAAAACATTAAATCCGTACCTTGATGAAGATGGTATACAAGGTAGGTGGAAGATTAAGAAATTCAGTTTTGCCGGAGACCTCCAAACATCCTATAATCCTGAAAAATAAAAATGACTTAACTTACCTTATTATAGCCGACGCTCACAGGAGAACTTTGCACGGCGGAACACAGCTCGTCCTGACTTACCTTCGGTCCAAGTACTGGATACTGCAAGCAAAAAATACAGTTAAAGCTTACATTCATAGATGTGTAATATGTACCACGATGAAAGCAAAGATAAAATCTCAACAGATGGGAGACTTACCTCGAGCTAGGACAACACCTGCACGTCCATTTCAGCATAGTGGAGTTGACTTCGCTGGTCCTTTGTATGTTTTAATGTCGAAAGGGCGTGGAGCTAAGCAGCGCAAGTTGTACATAGCCATATTCATATGTATGGCTACTAAAGCCATCCATTTAGAGTTGGTGGGTGACCTTACATCAGACTCATTTATAGGCGCATTTCGTCGCTTTGTAGCTCGTAGGGGCGCTTGCACTCACATATGGAGTGATCAAGGCCGTAATTTTGTGGGCGCGAACAAGATATTAGCGGAAGAGTTCAGGAACGCGAATTTAACACTTCCTGGTGACTTGCAGGAAAAACTTTCATTAGAAGGCACACAATGGCACTTCATTCCGCCATACAGTCCGAATTTCGGCGGATTATGGGAGGCTGGGGTAAAGTCGATAAAATACCATTTACGAAGGATACTTACCACCAGTCTCACATTTGAGGAAATGGCGACTGTACTGTGTGAAATCGAGGCTTGCTTAAATTCGCGGCCGTTGATTCCAATAGACACCTCAGACCCAGATGCACCTGAACCTTTAACACCCGGTCATTTTTTGATAGGAGAGGCTCCCGTTAACATACCTACTCCTGATTTAAGACTAATTAATGTAAATCGTTTATCTCGTTGGCAAATAACGCAAAAGCTAGTTAGAGACTTTTGGCATAGATGGCAAACTGAATACTTATCTAGGTTACAAACTAGACCTAAGTGGCTGAACAAACAACCAGACTTAAATATTGGTGATATAGTGTTGTTAAAAGACGAACAGTTGCCACCTGGAAAATGGTCATTAGGTAGAATTGTGAACAAACACCCTGGTCCAGATGGTTGTACCAGAGTTTATAGCATTAAAAGTAAAAATGAAATTGTAAAACGGTCAATTAGCAAATTGTGTAAATTACCTATAACTAATGATTGAATTTGTGAAAATAATTTGTATTGTATTGCATGACATATTTAAGCAAAAGTGTTTGATTGGTTTATGATGGTTGTACTTATAACTTGTGTGTGTGTGTATGTGTGTAAGATACTGATACTATGCAACTTTTGTTTTTTTTGTGTTAATGTTGTTTAAAGTACTGTCGTCCTTTGGGGGGCGGCATGTTGCGTTGTAATTCTACATAAATATATTTGCACACTCCAATGTCCTGTACGAACAGTGCTAAATAAACGGTCGAACCATCAACACGGTGTTTTCGCTACACTCATACCCTGTCATTCGAAAATCAACCTTATTTCAATCATACGCATCAACCTCTAATTCATATTTTTACTTTACCTGAGTTAAATACATACATATAAACTCGTGTGAATTTAGAAAATAATTTTAAATTTCTTTATAGCTCGCTGCTAGTGACATGTGCGCGTTCTCATAGAACAAGAACGAAACTAGTGATCCGCCGGGGTGAGCGGGGTGCGGGGGACGAGCGCCGTCCGCCGAACCCAGACGCATTCTTTAATCGGGCGTTGTACTACGCTCACAGAATCAAATCCGTCGTTATTCTAGACTATATCTCAGGCATTTAGTACCTCCTTTTTAAAAAAGTGCCATTAATCGACAAAACACATAATTACATGTCGATTTATGCAATAAACGAAAAAAAAAAACAAAACCGTCTCTGTTCTACGATTGCAACGATATCACATTTAAATCTACAGGTGATAAGCGGTAAAAACTTGATAACTCAACGTGTATTCTTTAGAGTTATAATACCTCAGCTGGCCATAACGTGATAACTGATTATATCAGTTTATTTTTATTGAGTTCATTTACCTAAACCATGCAACATATTATGTTGCATGGTTTAGGTAAACATATGATAAATATTAACAATTTTTGTTTCCATACATTCGTACATTACAATACGTTATTATTCGTGTGGTATAATACAAAGATTCTCAGTAATTAATCTTGTCTTGAGCATAGTCAGAAAGGGATTCTACAATATATATAGCACATAGCGACATCCCTTTCAAACTGTACTCAAGTAAAGATCAACACTCGGTTGTCATTCTGTAAAGCGAGTCTTGGCCGTTTGTCCACCGCCACCGCCACCGTCACCGGGACGTCGCCGAGAACGAGATGACGGTGCGATTTCGCTATTTATACATTTACTATGGCCGTGTGCCCACCACAGGTTAACATAGCTTTGATAGTGGTGTAAATGCTATGTAGTATAATATCAAAGTTGATTCAGAATTAGTCAAAACATTTACATGAAATATAACGCTTAGGTACTTACCTGACGCAAATTGAGAACTTCGACGAAGTACCCGATCAAAAACTGGTGATTTTGCACAAAATCTGCTGTCATAGTCATTGATCTGCGACGGGCTCCACCAATTCTATTTAAACTATGGTGGCAACCGATACACATTTCAGATGCACTATTCACAGTTACTTGATCCATATTTAAAAATCCAAATCACTAAAGCAAAACGTCCAATCGGGAATTCCAGGTTAACATGTAGGAAAATCACAGAGTCCAAAAATAATTAGCAAAGTCGTTGAGATTAAAATCAAGTAAACTAGAGACAGATACGCACGCACTTAACGCAAAACCCAAACGGTGAATGAAGTATTATGCGTGCGGGAGCGCCGGAGCGGGGGTAAGTGTACAGAGTGGGGGCGGGGCGGGGAGAAGTTGGTGCGTCACATTGACTTATTAGATAAGACGTCTGTCGCGAGCGCGCAGTGAAGCGCCCTTTAGTAGATTAAGACTAAAAACTTACTGAAATATTCCGGTAACAGAGTGCACTCAAAATAAACACACGCAGGTGGTTACGCGGCCCTTGGTTGACTGAATCCGCCATGTTGATTCCCCTCACCGGGGGAAGAGCAGCACTTATGAATGACACCTCGGAATGCCTACTCGCACGAAAGGACTAACGCCATCTGTATTTTTATTCCAAAATTACTATGGTAACAGAGCATAGCGGTAAAATCGTAAGTTGCCAGGGACAAAATATTAAATAATTACTTATGGGGATGAGAATAAATTCGTTTATTCTCATCCCTGTTTAAATTACTAGCATAAGGCAAAGCACTAATTATTATTCTGCATCTTGTGTTTGATTGCAACGTCAGTAATTTATTTCTTTCTTGTTAATTTGGAACTGTTACTACATAATATTACTAATGTTGTGGTTTTGTTTATTTGCGATTCATCTATGTTGGTAATTATTTGGCTAAAAGTCTGGCCAGGAGTACAACAATTAATACATTTTTTGTCAAGTTTTTCACTAATAATTGAGGCAAAACCCTGACCTAGATCCAGCCTGAGTACATAACTGTCTAACATTTATTACTTAATACGGGCTTAAAACTAACAGTATTATACCTTGACTCAGTCTTATGTTGAGAGACCAATGTATGACTTGGTTCTGGATACTGGTTTAAATTTATTAATTCCGAATGTTGAGTTAAAGAGTAACAATTTGTTTCTTCACTAGGATAGTTTAATTCAGATCTAAGTAATGAGGCATATCTGTCAGCATTATAATAACAGAGTTCTACCAGCTCTGTGGCCGACTCAATATGTTCATTGAGCTGTTTTTGCGCGCTTGAGTACTGACTTTTCATGAAGTCAAGAGATTCATGCAATTTTTGTATGTCTTCTTGTAAACTCTTGGTATCTTGTTCATACATTTGCCTACTCTTGTCGCGACACTTCCGCGAAATATAAATATTGTATATAGCAACATTGAAACTTATGGTAAGCAACTCCCATCTTTGTAACTGTCAGTTCTATCTATTAGAATATGTCATGCTGTTTCGCGATACTCTCGAATATCACTTTGAAAATGCCTATTAAAGTTTTATGATCATTTTACGTACAGCTAATGCGTAGTAGCGTGTTAATATTAAAGTCAGTGCCAAGTGCTGAGACTGCTGTGCAGCTATCTCGAGAGGAAACTGGATTCGGATCAGCTAAGTGTCTTAGGATCACTTAATCTCACTTTAATACTAACTTCTAAGCTATTTGATATAATGAGCCCTTCAGGCACTTCATGGACTTTATCAGGTCACCAACCATAGTGACTGATTTATTGGGCTCTTAATCGTCAATGCTTGGCTATGGCCTTTGCACACCATAAGGCGGGTTCGCTGCCAAGGAAAGAGCCCAATTGTATTCCCATCCCAATTTGTGATAATTGTCTGACATTATTTGGATCATGGATAATTGTTTTACTGAACAAATCACCGGGTATGATCACCGGTTTTGACTTATTTCAAATAAAATACTAAAATAGATATTATACTGCAATAGTTAGTAGGTAAGAAATCTGTTCATAGATGTAAATACAATTAGCTAGTAATTTGATCTTCAAACGGATAATGATATAAATGCTCACATTATGTTGTCATTTATGTCAAGCTTTATTAACATAATAAATACTCATAATCGATAGATACATATTTAAACAATAATATTTTATAAGTAGTAAACAACTTAAAACATCTTAATTTGGCTAGCAAGTCGCAAAGATAAGTTGTCGTATAATGGGGATACAGTTGGTACCGACCGTCCCACCGCCATTGCGCTATATTTTCGTTAATTCGTTTTTTCGTTGTGACGTTTGCGAAAGTAAAAGCGAGTTAAAGTGAATTAAAGGTTGAAAGGTGATTTGAAATCGTATAAAACAGTGAAATTATCGCCAGGTGAGTGTCATGGCGAGATATTTTAAGAGATTTATTTGTTTTCTATTGTGGGTTGATAGAATTTGTGTACGGCAAAGTTTTTATCTAAAAAGGTTTAGTTAAAGTTGGTTTTAGCCTTCTAATACGTGATCAAAGCTACTAGACAAACAATAATTACGTCTTGAAATCGCTGTGATTTCTCTCGATAACTAAATTTAGCGAAGAATACATTTCATGTTACATCTAAGTACCTATGTAGACGTGAATGGCGTCAACACGTGCCGGAGACTAATAATAATATATTATACCTACGTCGTAATTAATTTACAAATCTGACAACAATATAGAAATTTTGTCAGATAGTAACTTAGTTCGCTAACTTATGATTAAGTAGTGATTGAGCATTATGTTCACATTTTATTCAAATGTATACCATTGAAATCGCTTCCCGCGTATGTACTAACGTAAATGATACGTACTCTGGCTATAACTAATAACTTTTGCTCACAGATATCCAGTAGGGAATATTTTTTGTCGAAGTGGATAAATTAAAAAAAAAATAATCTTACATTAATACCCGTAAGGTATCAATTTGTTACTAGTTATTACTAAGGAACTAGAGTTTCATTTTGTTACTTTTTGTTACTGTACAGTGCAGAAAGAAGATAGTTACTACCGTTGTACAGTGCAGAATAACTAAATATTGATTTAATTACATCATTTGCAATGAAATTATTTAAATGAAATTATTCCATATGATCATTAAGCGGCACAGTGGAAACATGCTATAAATAATGACTAATTTGACATGACTATGAATTTCATGGTTTTAATAATTATGCGGTAAAAATAAAATATATAAATTTAGTAAATATTATTAATGCTATTTTTTAGTCCGCATTTCAAATAGTATTAGTATTTCAATGAAATAATTTGATATCACTAATTTTCTATAATAGTTAGACAATTTAAACACATAATTTTATTAAATTTCACTGACTATACCAAGTATTATGGTTCGAGATTATTATCATACTATAACTCAATATGCTCCTTAAATGTTAGGAAAGTAGTTATGTTTACATTTCCCTATAGTCAAGGTTTCTCTCAATTGGAAAATAAAGTAAGATACAATTTAAATTTAACGTTAAGTACAATAGCTTATCATAATAGTAAACAAATACATTTGATTGACATAAATACATTGTTTAAGGATTTAAACTTGACCAAGGATAAATATTATCTGCCTATTTATTTTATGAGACAAATAGCGCTTTCGCTATCTTTTTATTTTAAACAATTAGCCAATAATCTGGCTAGTAGAACCTCTGCTTTTATTGAGCAGTTAAATTCAGACTTTTCTAATACAACCTTGGAATCTTTTCCAAGTAATTTGATTCTATTGAATCCCAATACTGACTTGGTTAATTTAAATTACCATTAGAGACAACAGAGGCGCCCTCTAGCCCAGTGTTGACAACAGGAAAGCCTAATTGTTTAAGAGTTGTACACCAAAATATACAAGGCTTTTCTGATAAAGATCTAGAAGTTAGTTTATTTATAAACTGTGAAAATGTTGATGTGTTGTGTATCACTGAGCATTGGTTAAAATGTCACGAATTAATTTTAAATATCGATAATTATAGTATTGTAAGTTCATTTAGTAGGCAATCTGTTATTAGAGGAGGGTCTCTTATAATTTTACATAATAATTTTCAATACAAAGAGCGCAAAGATATAATATCCCTCTCAATTGAACGAATAATTGAATTGTCTTGTGTGGAACTAGACCAAATAATTGTAATATGTGTTTATAGACCCCCTCAGAGTAATTACCTAGAGTTTGAGTCCACTATGGAGGAAGTTTTAAGAATAACTAGTAAAAGTAATAAAAAGGTTGTCATATGTGGGGATTTTAATGTTGACATTTTAGACCCAAAGTTGTCAAAGCTCTCAAGCAGATTTTTAAATTTATTTAAATCGTATAATTTATCACATACCTTTAATGAGCCTACACGAATAACACCCACATCTGCCACCTGCTTAGACAACATTTTTTCAAACTGTGTAGTCACTGAAAAATCTATAATAAATGTTATTAAATCTGACCATAGTGGACAACTAGCCTCTATAGAGCACCATCATGTCTGTCCTAAGCGGAAAATTGTATGTAGGCCAATAACTAAAAAGGGCATAGATGTATTTAGAAACAATGTGATTAATAAAATTGAGTCTTTACCAGTTCCCATTATGGAATCTAATTACCTTTATAATGATTTATTTCATGTGGTTGAAGGCGAATTTAGTAAAACGTTTAAGAAAAAAGTGATCAATGGTAATTCGGATAAAGTAAAGTTTAGTGATTGGGCCACACCGGGAATTTATACAAGTAGAAGGAAACTATATGACCTTTATGCGTCAAAGCATACTTCCTGTGACCCAAATTTTATTGAATATGTCAGGAAGTATTCTCAATTGTTTAGAAATGTATGTGTAGCTGCTAAGGCGATGTTCTTTTCAAATAAAATAAAATTAGCAGATAATAAAATAAAGGCTACTTGGAATATTATTAACCAAACAACTGGGAAAACTAAACATAATGTAAACTCCTTCTCCCTTAAAGTAGATAATAAATTAATTGAATCTGACGTTGAGGTTGCCCGTGTTTTTGAAGATTTCTTCTCTCGGGTACCCTTAGAAACTACTAGTAATTTAAATTCCTGTCCAAACGTTGCTGCTGCCCTCTTAGAGTCATGTGTTGAGAAGTGTTATAAAGTTTTCAATTTTAAGCATATTAATAGTGAAGACATTTTAAAAGCTTTCAAGTCTATAAATATTAAAAAGACTGAAGATTTATGGGGCATATCAACCAGCGTTATTAAATCTATAATTGAAATAATAGCTCCATATTTAGCTTTCATTTTTAATCAATGCATAGATGAAGGTACTTTAAATCGGGTTTAATGAAATATAGTAAGCTTATTCCTCTTTTTAAATCAGGTGACAAAAGTGACCCCACAAATTTTAGGCCGATATCAGTCTTACCGGCACTTAGTAAAATTTTTGAAAAAATTATATACTCTCAATTATTAGACTATTTAACAGTAAATCAAATCATTCATAATAATCAGTTCGGCTTTTCTAAAGGTAAAAATACTACAGATGCTGGAATAGCACTCCTCAAACATATTTTTGAGGCTTGGGAGGGCAAGCAAGACGTAATTGGTATATTTTGTGACCTGTCTAAAGCTTTCGATTGCGTTGATCACGTTACACTTTTAAAGAAGCTAGAACATTATGGTGTCTCTAAAAAATCAGTTAGCCTTTTGCAGTCATACTTGCACAATAGACATCAAAAAGTAATTGTAAATAATACTGCTTCTACTGGAGCCCCCATTATTATGGGCGTGCCCCAAGGTTCAATATTGGGCCCTCTGCTGTTCTTAATATATATTAACGATCTCCCTAACTACGCGAGTAATTTATGTGAGACAGTACTATTTGCAGATGATACATCTTTAATTTTTAAAATTGATAGAGGAAACAACTGTTCTGACGAAGTAAATAGTGCTCTCTCTCAAGTCGCACACTGGTTCAACAGTAATAATTTGTCTCTTAACCCTACCAAAACGAAATTTGTTAAATTCACATTACCTAATGTAGGGCAGGTCGACATGCACATCAATTTGAATGGGGATGTAGTAGAGTTAGTTGAGAGTACTAAATTTCTTGGTATTACATTAGATTCAAAACTACAATGGGATCCACATATTGAAACCTTGTCGAGTAGACTTAGTTCTGCGGCTTTCGCAATAAGGAAAATAAGGCTCCTAACTGATATTGAAACGGCAAGACTAGTTTACTTTAGTTATTTTCATAGTGTAATGTCCTATGGCCTGTTGTTGTGGGGCTCAGCAGCCAATATAGAAAATGTTTTTATACTTCAAAAAAGAGCTGTGCGCGCCATTTACAACCTTCGACAGAGAGATTCTCTTAAAGAATTGTTTAAAGAGATTAATATACTAACTTTGGCGGGACAATACATTTATGATAATATAGTATATGTAAGGAAACATCACGATTTATTTATTAAGCATAGCGATGTTCATAATTTTAATACTAGAAACAAGAATAAGCTTGCCGTTCCAAGATTTCGACTTGAAAAATGCAGTCGCTCGTTTTTGGGGAAAGGCATAGCCTTTTTTAATAAAGTTCCACAACAAGTGATTGAGCTGCCTTTGCATAAATTTAAAATACATGTTAAAAAAACGCTCTTAAGCAAAGGTTATTACAAGGTAGAAGATTATTTGAAAGACCAAAATGCATGGAAGTGATACTAACATAAAACATGACTATTGTAATTGTATAAAAGGAAAATATTCTAATAACTGAGTATAAGAAAATTTTCCTCTTATATTAAATATGTTTCAAGATTGTAGATTTGTGTTTGGCAACGACATGTTCCTTTGTAAATGTTGTTGCTTCTGTTAAAGCTGATAAGTTTCTTGCGGCCGTTCTTCTTATCAGTTAAAAGATGTCCTGAATGGCTGGTAGGAAAAAAAAAATTGGACGATTCGAAAGCACTTATCTATAAGTCTATTTGAATAAAAATCTTTGACTTTGACTTTATGAATATAAAATAGCAGTGTATATTTACACATGTACATGATTTAAGGATCTTTCACTAAATATGTACAGTTTCTTACAAATAATGATGCGAATAAGGATTCGTCTTAGATAAATTCTTCTATATTTAAATATTAATTCCTTTATTTCGCAAATGGACAGGTTGATATATAAAAGGCAGACTTAATACCATAGGGTACTTTCTACCAATCAACCTTAAAGACAAGCTGATGAAATTATGACAGTGAAATAAACAATAAAATATATTCTGCTAATATTATAATTATATTCTTAAATAATAAACATATGTATAGGAATATAACTATTTTTCAGAATTCTCTCCTAAATAATGGAAGCAATACTTATAAATCGTTTGTCCAAGTTTATCGAAGAAGTGAAATCTCTATCAGCTCAAGCTCAAAATCTCAATGATAACTTGAAGAGGAAAACTTGGACACAGCCAAATTTGTATCAGCTAAACTGAAATCTATCCTGTCTCGTTTCTCATCTGAACTATATAATTATTTCAATATCTGCAAGAAACCTGATCCGGATGAGGTATCTAATTTCACTACTTATCAGCTACAAGGTGAAGAAAATTTGGCCAAGCTGGAAACAAAATTAAAATTAAAATATGAACAACCAACAACTTTGGAAAAAGAAGCTGAACCATCAACATATAGCAAGCTACCAGATTTAAACCTGCCGCAGTTCAGTGGTGACTTGCTGGACTGGTACCAGTTTTGGGATCAATTCAATTCGAGCATCAACCGAAGAAAATTGAATGACGTCGACAATTTACTGTACCTGAAGAGCTCTCTTAAGGGGGACGCAGCCAGATTAGTGGATGGATTCAATACCACTAACAAGAGTTACCAAATTGCCATATATACTCTAAGGACGCGGTATGGGAAAGAACATGAAGTTATCCATGCACATCACCGAGCACTGAACAATGTGAAATGTGCCGAAAATTTTGATAATTGCCGAACTACATTGGACGAACTTCAACGACACCTAAGAGTTCTCCAATCCATGGGAGAAAATGTGGACACCAATCAAATGAGATTCCTGGTCATGGAAAAGTTACCTGCTGATATTATCTACGACACCAAGATGAGACTTGGGTCCGATGTTACACAGACCGTAGAAAACATTCTGAAGCATCTGTCTTTGATAGTCTCTACAAAAGAGGAAGCGATAAGGATAACTCAGAAACCTTGTACGAGTAATACGGTCGAGGCTCCATACACAACAGAGACCTTGCACGTCAAGGACGCAGCAAATATGGAAAGACCAGATCCCTCAAAGAATAGTTTTTCAAATAGTATGAAAAAATTTAAGAGACAGCAGAATACGTTTAAATTTAAGAGGAATTGGAACTCAAAAGACAAGAAATCTGTTAAAAGGAAACTTGATAACAAGAAAGAAGGGGAAACCTATAATACGGGAAAGAAGATGAAACGTTGGCATTGTGTTTTTTGCGGAGGAGATCATCTCAATGTAAATTGCGACAAGGCTAGAACCGTTGATAAACCAAAAGCAAAACTGAAAGATAGATGTTTTAATTGCTTTAGAAAAGGAGACACCATGTTACAGTGCCGTCGAAAAAGGAAATGCGAATACTGCGGTAAATACGGACTTCATAATCAAGCATTATGTCCCCACAAGTTTCAAGGAGCAAAGGAAGAGAAAGCATCCACCAGTGTGATGCACATAAGCAGAAAGGAGACTGTATTACAAACAGCTGTAGTTAAGGTACGAGGTCATGGTAACATTACAAAGACCTGTCGGATTTTGCTAGACACAGGAAGTGGAAGAAGCTACATAACTGAAAGGATGGCTAAAGACCTGAATCTTCAAGCCGAAGAACAAAACAATCTAGCGATATTTACGTTTGGATGCCAAAATCCTAAGGAGATACAGAGTCCACTAGTAAAACTAGGCATCATGACGAGGAACAACACAATCAAAACGATATTTGCTAACGTAGTAACATCAATATCACAAGGAGTGCTTTATCCAAAAGAATTACCTAGCTGGAAGAATGATAGACATCACCCGTTAGCTGATGATGGCTCATTGTCTGATCGGATTGACATATTACTCGGAAATTACTATTATTACACGATTATGTCTACAAACAAGATACGAATTGGAGAAGACTTGTACTTGGTTGAATCAGAATTTGGTTGGATACTTTCTGGTAGAATATCCACTAAACCAATCGAACAGTTGTCTGTTCTGACATATTTTCAAACTTCCTGCGAAGTCGGTTTGAATCATCCAGACCCACCATTAGATAATGAGAACTTAAAACGCTTATGGGACTTGGAATCAATAGGAATCACTGATTCACCAAAGGCAAACAGAGACGAAGAGGCCATAAAGCATTTCAACGAAACAACGAGAGTGCAGAGATAAGAGATATTATATCAGTTGGCCATGGAGTGATAGTCCAATAAATCTACCATCTAACTTTTGATTAGCATTTGGACGTCTAGTAAACTTGCTTAAAAGATTAGATTCAGAAACTTTAATCTTATATGATAAGACATTAAAGGAACAATTAAATAAAGGAATAATTGAAGAAGTTCCGGACGGACAAGTGGACCACGCGGTGCATTATATTGCTCACCTACTCTGGACCCCTGTTACTAGAGGACTTAACTGGATTTTTGATCAAATTCAGGTGTCACGCGATTGGACTGACAGCCGACGTGGAAAAGGCTTTTCTCCAGATAGGTCTCAAACAACAGGACAGGGACGTAACAAGATTCTTATGGTTAAAGGATCTTCGGAAACCAGCAGTAGATGATAATATCGTGCACCTTAGATTCACGCGTGTTCCGTTTGGTCTTACTTCATCTCCGTTCATTCTAAACGCCACAGTTAAGCATCACATGACGAAATCGGAGAACGAGAGCATTAAAAAATTAGTGAACGATATATACGTCGATAACCTTGTAACCGGAACCAACAGTGTTAACGAAGCTTTAAAATTGTATCACGATTTAAAGAACACATTTAATCAGATCTCTATGAACTTGAGACAGTGGATTTCCAACTCCAAAAACTTCTTGGACCAGATCCCGGATGCATGTCCTGACAAAATGGTAAAATTATTAGGTCTAGATTGGAATTTAGAGGACGATACACTGAGTATAAGGGTCAACGAGAGTAATAAGTACACAAAGAGAGGCATCCTGAAAACGATAGCAGCTGTCTACGACCCCTGCGGTTTCACCGTGCCCATTATGCTAGCAGCAAAAATTCTTCTACAAGACCTGTGGAAGACAAAGACGAAATGGGACACTGCTCTAGACGAGGAAACCGTAGAACGCTGGAAGATGATTTTGGAAGACATGAAAGACGTCGAAAATGTATGTGTACCCAGAAGAATTACTAATCTTAATGATGAAAACGCAGAATTGCACTGCTTCACAGATTCTTCAATGCAGGCTTATGCTGCTGTGGTTTATCTAGTACAGGGAAATCTAGTGATAGGTAAATCACGGCTAGTACCAATCAAAGACCAACAAAATTTGAAAATTCCCAGGTTGGAGCTTCTTGGAGTTCTTATTGAGAGCAGACTGATCAAATATGTCCACAAATTCTTACAGCCAAATGTCACTCGACAGACATTATGGACAGACAGTCAGATAGTAATTGACTGGCAAAATTCATATAAACTGCTAGTGCCATTTGTAGCCAGAAGATTGGAAGAAGTGAAACAAAACAAAGGCCTCATAATTAGACACGTACCCTCAGAACTCAACTCTGTAGGTAGTAACAATGTAACAATGTATGGTACCAGGCCGTCCGCTTCAGAAGATGAGAGATCAAGATGGTTGTTGGGACCAGAGTTCTTAAAGAAGAAGCATACAGAATGGCCAGTCGGACCATCTAGAACAGTTTCTCTACTGGCGCGGGAGGGTCTGCCAAACGCAGAATGTCTACAAACAGATATAAGACCAGAAGAAGAGTTAAGGGCAGAGAAGGTTCTAAGTGAACGGTTACAAGAATCACTAGAAGAACTTCCAGAAGGAATGAAACCTGAAGACAGTATATTAAAAGAAATTAAGAAAGTTCAAGCGGAACATTTTCGGGATGAAGTGAATGGCAAAGAGACCAATCTGAGCCGGAATCTGGGACTATTCAAGGACATTGACAACATATTACGTTGCAAGGGCAGACTTAAATATGCCGAATGGTCGTTTGACATACGGTATCCGGTGATTATACCTAATGATAGTGAATTTACTAATAAAGTTATAAAAGATACGCATGAAAGGAACTATCATGTTGGTGTCAACCATACACTTAATACGTCAAACCCATTGGATACCACAAGGCAAAATTCAAGTAAGGAAAATGTTCTCGATGTGTGAAACATGGGGGTGGACCGTTTAAATTACCACCTACACCTGCGCTGCCACATAAAAGGGTTAATTACAGCAAACCTACATTTGGAAGTGGTTGAGGACCTATCGGCTAACGAAGGTCTACTCGCTTTAAGGCGAATGATTGCAACCAGAGGAGTTCCAACTCTCATCACTTCCGACAACGCCTTACACTTTAAACTGATCGCAGATATAGTGGCCAATGCATATTGCGTTGAGAATAAAATAAAATGGCGTTTCATACCAGAACTTGCACCATGGCACGGCGGGTTCTACGAACGATTAGTAGGACTAGTTAAACACTGTATGAAAAGAACATTTCAAAAACACCTTTTAAAAGACAGTCAACTGTTAACAATGATAAAGGAAATAGAGGCAGTAATAAACACCAGACCATTAACATGTGTTGATACAGAACTGGAGCATATTCTAAAACCGTCCGACTTTCTTTAACCCGGCAGATGTGTCACTTTAGAAACGGCAGATAATGATGCGTTAGTACAAGGCACGTCAACAAAAACCAATTTAATTATGGGTTGGAGAAAGGCTCGGGTAATGTTAGATGAATTTAAAGAAATGTTTCAAAATCGTCACTTACACAAACAACCACGCGTGACTTCAAAACTAACTCCGAAAGAAGGCCAAATAGTTAAGATAAAGAGAGATAAGAACCTTCAGAAAATGAAGGATGGAAGGTAGGAAAGATAGTTTCTTTAATAAAAGGTTCCGACGGTTTAGTTAGAGTCGCACGAGTAAAAGTAGGGGAGACGATATTTACGCGCTCCGTTGCGCATTTATACCCTCTAGAAATAGAAGACAACGAACGACCTGATACAGTACCTCAAGATAAAGAAAAGTTTGAATCTCGTCGGTTTCTTGAAGAATCTCCAGAGGACACAGAAGTTTTGCCACATGTTATCACAGAGGCAGATGTTGCCCAGAAGGAGACATCTGCTTATCAGGAATTAGACGGGGAAATGATAGATGATAGGATAAGCGTCACAAGTAAAGAACCGGATCTAGAGATTGAGAGCGCTGATACTACGGATAGAGTTCAAAACGAGGATTTGAGAGATCATTCAAATAATATGATGGGCAACGATTCCATGAAAGATAAGGATACGTCGACTGAAGAGGATCGACCTGAGGAAGTAAAACAAACGAATCGCTGCGGTCCGAGCCCTTGAGAAGATAAGGGAGTGGACGCAGAATTTGATGACAACTTTACTTTAAATGTTCCCGGCGGGAGTGTCGCGACACTTCCGCGAAATTTAAATGTTGTATATAGCAACATTGAAACTTATGGTAAGCAACTCCCATCTTTGTAACTGTCAGTTCTATCTATTAGCATATGTCATACTGTTTCGCGATACTCTCGAATATCACTTTGAAAATGCCTATTAAAGTTTTATGATCATTTTACGTACAGCTAATGCGTAGTAGCGTATTAATATTAAAGTCAGTGCCAAGTGCTGAGACTGCTGTGCAGCTATCTCGAGAGGAACCTGGATTCGGATCAGCTAAGTGTCTTAGGATCACTTTACTAAAGCTCCCACATCAGATGCCCTCAGGTCTAGCTCATACATAAATGCTTGTCTCTCTCTTTGGTTTTTGACACATTCCATCAACAAGTGTTGCACATCCTCCATTTTACCACACGCGTCACAGTTTGAGGATTCAGTATTTCTCATTAAATGCGCCAACTTGTTGCATGGAATGTGTCCGGACCGCAGTCTGTGTAAAAGTACTACATATTATCTAGACAAGTCGATATTTGCACTCCAGGGTACGAGGGGGCTCACTCTGCATTGTTTTATACCAATTCCTTTTTGTAGAGATGTTTCGTTAAAGTGCTCTTTCCATAAATTATAACATTCTCTTTTAAATTTTGAGAAGAAATCAGTGCGATACGGCTTAACTTGAGTTTCCACACCATTTGTTATTGCAAGATTAGCGTGTCGGTCAGCCTCCTCGTTACCCTTAATGCCTATGTGGGCGGGAACCCACTGCAACCTTATCTGATGAGTTGCAGCACATTATATGCTATCGGTGTGCCTCTGCACTCCTACTGTCTGTGCAAATAAAAGTCGTTATTGTATGGTTTCCGTTTTTAGCATATAAAAGTGCGTTATAGATAGCAATAAACTCAACTGTCATTATAGAAACCTCAGATGTTATTTTAAATGAACCTATATCTTTTGTACTAAAACTGTAATATGCTGCACCTTTGCTTACCTTGCTTTGCTTGCTTTACCTTTGCTCATACTTATTTGCTAATTCGTTCAATACCTCTTGTCGTAGTATACTACAGTTGCCACTAACACTTGCTGATAACGATATCACTTATTATTTATGTGATAATTTAACAATTTTTAACAGATAAACTGGGATTGAATGATAATGAATAATAAAATTAAAATATTTAAAATCCTAGAACGAATTTGACAAGTGTAGCAGCCAGTGTTGCCAGGCCAAAAAAAAAAACAAATATATCTATATTAAACCTATCATTCCTACACATCCTAGAAGTATTCTAATGAGCATGTTCACCAATACCACTTCTAGATAACAATGTTTTAAAAATAATATTATGAGGCTGACGTGAGCCAACTGCTACTAATTTGCCCTTTGCACATCTTTTTATTTTAAGTTTAGTATCATTAATGTATGGTATATATATGTGTGTGTATATATGTACTTATATTTTCCTTTTTGAATACTTCAGTTATTTCTTGTGCTTTTGTAAGTAGTATAGAACTGTCTATTCTTTTATTTAGGTCTGATTCCATTAGGTCTTTTATTATTATATTGATTAATATAAATTTAGCAGGCCCCGTCCTTCGTTCGATTTTAAGAGTAGGTTTTTGAACGGCTGAAAAATAACGTAAAATATTTATTAAAATAATTAGGTAGGTATTATGATTTATTATTTTTTATTTTTGGAGTGGGTACACCAGCAAGGCCAGACTGGTGACCAGTCTTCCTAGTCGGAATTTCACCTTCTTTCTTTCAATAATTTCACCCAGTAGGGTTTTTTTTTCCTCTTCTCTCCGGACATTATCCATGACTTGACTATGTATCTAGTAAATCATTCATTCCAGTTCTCTCTAGTATTCCTCTCGTACTTTCATTCTGCATACTTTGTCTTTCTTTTATTCCATTATCTTTCTCACTTTAACTGTTGGGATGCCAGCCTAATCTACATATTAACTTTATTTATTTATTGCTTTATTTTAACACATAGGGGAAATGACTTTTTACACCCGTTTCTTTGCTACAATGCTGTTGTTTCTTTTTTACATTTTTCTTTATTTTATTAAATTGCACAGAGATTCTAATGTTATTTCTTACTATTATATTTATCCTTTTTTCCTATTGTATACATATTTTGTTTCTTACAGTATTTAATACAAATTCTTTTTCCTTTAGTACATGTATTTTCTTATTCTATTCTAGTACATTTGTTTTCTTATGCTATTTCAACAAAATTGTTTTCTTATTCTATTTCACACATTTGTTTTCAAAAAATAATTCTCGTTCTACTTAATTTTTTTTACAATATTTCGCGACGCCTGAGTTTTGACAACTGACTTGGGTAGATTGACCCAAGCCCTGTCGAAAGTTCTCCTTTCAACTTCACCGAAAAACCAATACTTTTCGAGATATTTGGGTTTTAATCAAAATCCCCGAATTTCGGTGATGAATGCCAAAAACCGCTTGGCTTTTCGGCGAAAATTTTTGGGTCTCGGTCTATCGGCAGGGGATGAGCCAGGCTACGAGGGGTGGTGAATTCACCAGAATCGGTTTTCAATTCCCTTAATTTAAATTGTTTTAAAATCAGAAGGAAACTTCCGCGACTCCTTACAACTTTGTAATTGCCGTTTAGGCCTAAATGAGGTGTTTCTTTGCAGGGGTGGCGCTCGGGAAAATCGGGATTAGCCCCTACGAAACTTATATATCTAAATAGCTAAAAGCTGTCTGAATTTTCTAGTGGTGTGCGTAAGATATTTTTTGGTTAATATTTAGATATAGATTTAAACTAACAAACTTCCTTCCGATTTAAGCGACCGCAAAATAAGTTTGTTTCGCCGCTTTTACTTTTCAACAGTTTCGGGATTTCGGAAGGATCGCGCTCGGAGGGGTATTAACTTTAAATTAAATTTCGGACTGTTTTGGAAAGGGGAGAAACTGGGCTTTCCTGTCGTGTAAAAAATATTTTTTATATATATAATCAACGTTTATAATGATATTTTAGAAGTCAACACTAGATAAAATTAATGATTTCCGGTATTATTCCTCATTCAAAGTAATGAGGAATAATATTTTGGGAGGGTGTGGATTTATATCCCGGAAAACTTGTTACCAGGGTAGCCCTAGTCTCACTCTATATTTTTTCAAATACTTTTAGAGCCCCACGCTTACTCGATTAAGTATATTGTATGTATAACACTTATAATAAAATTTCTAAAATTTTCAATTACGAATTGTCAATTACATGGGAGGATTTTCAAAATTTCTTCACTCAAAATGGTTGTGAATTTTTTCCCTAATTTTCATATAAATAGTTTTTCAAAAGTTAAAAATTCAAAAAAGTCGGTTTTCGCCGCGCGATCTTTTTGGTGCAATTTGTTGTTGCGATTTGTGCGCTCCTATCCTGACTTCGCGGGGGTTGAGCTCGGAAATCAGGGCACCTAGCCCACAGGTCCTACTACAATTTTAAATAGGATGATCTGGGCTTTCTTGTGGTGTGCTTAAAATATTTTTTAATTTATATTTACATATAAATTAAAAGAATACAAAAATTTTAAACGAATTTTTTGCGGCAAATTTGTATTTGTTTTCGCTAATTTGGTAGTAAAAAAATGTTTTTTGCCGGATGCTAATGTCACGAGATAGCCCAGGTCGAAAGCCTCTAGTGATCCGAAATCCAGGTCTTAGTTTAATAAAAAACAGGTATTTATTCGGTTTTCTAATTGCGGGGCAATAGCCTCACGGGTTGAAGTGGTTCCAGGACTCGTGGCCAGGTGGTTTCGGGAGTTTGTTCTAAAAATCCCTGAATCCCGGCCTGAAAAATCTGGAACTTTTTCAATATGCTCCTCTTGATGAAAAAGGACTTTCCAAAGTCCAGGATGGGTAGGTCGTCGCTCAAAATCTTGAGTTTTCGGCTCCGGAAGTCTAGTTTTTAGGTTGATGAAAATGATTAATTCACTTTTTTCCACTTTTGACTGTTCATGTGTGATACACCGTCGAAATGGTGGTAATTTCAAGCGAATCGGTGGAACTTTGCTTACACTTTTGATTTTTTAAGCGCGGAGCGACTCAATTTCGTGGCGTTTGGTTCAAGCGGCACAACAACGCAACTCACCCAGTAGGTGTTATGATGATAATTATGATAAAGTTTTGTTTAAAGACATCTATATAATTTAGTTCTAACATTTGTATCTGTTTTATTTTTAGGTCAACTATTTACTTTATTTAAAGTATTCATCTTACCGAACAAGACGTCTTCATTACAGATTGTCATATCCTAATCATCACTAGTGATAGCCACTTTAGTGACATCGGAATCATTTAGTTGGGTTGAGGTTATTATTATTGTTTAGAGGGATCAGAAATTCTGTATTTGTCTGTGTTTGGGATTAAGCTTATCTACAAAAAACAGGGATCTGCAAAATAAAATCGTAAGTAATTAAAATTACGTACTACTAGTAAGTAGTACTAATTACGTACTACTACTAGTACTAGTACTAGTAGTAGTACGTAAATAGGTATACTCGTTAAAACAAACCAAATGAGCCTAAATTCGAAAGGTTACTACCGTTGAAGAGTTCCACCCTCCATCTCCTGGTGCTATCATCAGATCAGTTCGATAGAACCAAATTATTGAATTATTGGAGTACGATATCCCACTTCTGATTTTAGGACTTTTAATGGAAAAACTAATCTGGAATCTATTTAAATAAAATTCAGAACCTAAGTACTAATTACATGTAATGAAAACAATTGACAAAAATTAATAACAAATGATAGTTGATATGAAAACAAGGTTCGGTTTTGTCTAGCGCACGTCTCTTGGCCAAACAGGCTGTAGTCCGGTCCTTGTCGTCTGAGGAAGGGAGGCGAGGGGGGCCCATGGCTGGTGACATCATGCATGGCTTCAGTATCAGCAGTTTGTTGCTAACATCATGTTATAAATAGGAGATACTTACAGGACTGCTGCTGGTTAATGGTATTTCTGGGCATTCTTCTGGGTTAGTTAATATGTTCCAATTGTCCAAGTTTTTTAAAAAATTTGACCATATCTCCAATTAGAGGGTTTAGTTCTCTAACTAGACTACTGTCGAGCATCGACAGTGTCGATAATCGAGGCCGGAGCGGCCTTGGATGTTGAGGGCTGCGGTTGTGAGGGAGGCGTCACCTCTGGGATGATGCGGCGCGGCGGCCGCTCGGTTTGAACCTGCGGCGCCGGAGTCTGTAGTGGCTGCGGTGGCGGCAGTTTTATATTGTGGTATGGAATTCCTTCAGATATGTATTGTACTGCATTAACAAAAACTGTTACAGTTTGATTAGTACGGGTCTTGATTTGTAACTTAACGACTACACTTTCCATCACTTGTGGTGTTTTCGAATCCGAAAGTAAAGATTAACAAATTTTAAATAGAAAAATATTTGAAATAATCAACTCTGCCACAATTCTCCTTTGGAAATCTAGTCCAATGCTCTAACCACTGAGCTACCGAGACTTCCAATATTTTTCTATTTAAAATTTATCATAAGAACAAAAATAGCATTGAAAAATGCAAATATTAATATATCATAAAGATGACAGTTTATCCATGTTCCATGGGTAATTTGAGTTTCGCAGCTATAGCTTGGGTAACATAAGTCCTTGGGTAGCACAAGGCTTTCTTATGTTTTACTGTTGTTTTACAGTGCCTACAGTATGGGTTTCTTTGACACTCTTTCGCCCTGTTATTTGAAAAAGCAATTATAGCATCGACCTCTTAGTTTTTTCTTTCTTTCGTATAGTGATTTGACTTTGTCACACATATCTATGTGATGAGATCCGTTACTAAAAATTGCAAAGATATCTCTTTCTTTTATTAGACGGTACATCCCTTTATATTTCATTTGATTCTGCCTTTCTTTTGTGCATGTGCGGAGCTTATTATAGTTGTCGGCTTGAAGTCTCAAGGGGGACGCCGTTGAGACTTATTCTTTTGGTTATTATTTGGGGAATTTCTCGGTTTGAATTCCTTTTTGTGTCTTATTGGAGAGATTTGCATGTTAAGTCTGAGTTGTATACTTCTTCTTTATGTTTTCCTGTGTGATCCTATTGGCATCTTCTCTAGCAGCTATTATTATTTCTAATTGTCTTCTCATTTCCTTAATAGATCTGTCCCGAATTTTCATTTTCATTTCATATATAATGTCTTTTTGTAATTTTTCCATTATAAGAAATCTCAAATGATTGTGATTGGTGTCCTCTCCCAGAGACGTAAGCACCCTGACATGTTTTTCTACTTTGTTCAAAGTATTTCTAGCTTCTGTTATGGTTTTAACTACTTTGATTTTGTATAGGGAAGCATAATGTACGTCTATAATTTGAGTATGTCTCCCATATTTTTCCTTCAGTCTGGCGACCGCAATCTGATAGTTACTGTTCGTGGTTTCTAATCCCTCGATGGATATTTTGGCATCTCCCTTCAGAGACGTTTTAAGATATAAGAGCTTGTCTACTTCCGAGAGGTTACTACTTCCAATGTTGGAATCTAACTGATCCCAAAATGATGTCCATTTTAAGATGTTACCACAAAATTTCGGAAGGTCAAGTTTCGGAGGTTTACATGAGAGTACTATGTTACTCCTGGAGGTGGATGGTATATCCATATTATCTAAATTGATAAGCTTGGTAGTAAGCTCGGAGATTGCTTCTTCAGCTTGTAGTATATGTCATCAACCGATAGTTCAGTGCTGAGGCGGAAATTTTTGTAACGTTCCAAGTTGAATCTATTCATAGAAGCCTCTAATTTCTTAGCAACCACTTCAGCGTCACCTTTATTGTCAAAATGTTCGATGTACCTGAGAGCCTGTGATTTTAAATCCGTTATGTGTTTTATAATTAATTCGAGCCTTATTAACATTTCTATTTCTAGACTAAAACAATATGGAAGTACCTTATTGGTTTAGTCTAGAAATAGAAATGTACTAGTTTAAAAATAGAGTAATAATTCCAATTTTGTTTTAATCCTTCAGATTCTATAATTTCTCTTAAGATATGTAAATGTATATATTTGGCATCAGCATGGATGTTCAAATAACTTCAAAATGTTTGTAACTATCATCAACATTTCTTAGTAACATTAAAGATGCGACCGCCACTATATTACCACTATACTTGTCGGACCACGACACGGCACAGCTACTTACTTTTCCGGTGAAAAAACGTAACGAGGTGAGAAAGGCACATTTTGTTTACAGAAGGGATTACTGTCGGGAAAATATAATAAAGTTTAAAGAATGTCTACAAAATTTAAGTTGGTCTGAAATATATGCAGAGGTTAATTTTCGCGTAGCATTTACAAAGTTTCATGAAACATTGTGCCTTTTCTATGACCTATGCTTCCCAAAAATCAGAGTTAAAATTAACAAAAACGGTAGTAAATGGATAAGTCGTGGACTAAAAATTAGCTGTAAGACTAAACGACACTTAAGATATTTATACTATAGAAGAAAATCTCAAGAAATTAAAAACAGATATCAAAAATACTCTCACATTCTTAAAAAATGCATAAATAGATCCCAAAAGAACAGTAATATTAACTACATTCAGAGAAGCAGAAACAAATGTAAAGCAACGTGGTCAATTGTAAATAAACAAGTAAACAATAAGTTACCATATAATGATATATCGTCTATAAAAACAGATAATAATATAATAACAAACCCAAGAGACATTGCTACAGCATTTAATAACCGCTTTATTGACTTGCAAAATAATTTGACATCACATTCTAATAACAATAAAGTTAAAAATAGTGACCCTAAGTATATTACTTTGCGTAATTCAATGTTCTTAGAACCTATTACACCAAGTGAATTGATAAAGGAAATTATGACGCTTAATAACTCCAACTCTGAAGGGTACGATGGCATCAATACGAGAATATTAAAGGCCTGTGTTCTTGAACTTGCTCTCATTCTGACATACCTAGTAAACTTATCTTTTCAACAAGGTATCTTTCCCGAGGAGTTGAAGGTATCATTGGTCAAACCTTTGTATAAAAAAGGGAGCAAAGAAGATATAGATAATTATCGTCCAATAACATTAGTACCCATACTATCTAAAGTTTTCGAGAAGTGTATGCTTAAGAAGCTAATGAATTTCTGCACTAAATACAGTATAATCAATAAATCCCAATATGGTTTCCAAAAGAATAAATCTACAACATTGGCTATTAGTGATTTAGTTCGTACAATATTAACTAATCTTAACAAGAATAAACTTACGACTGGATTATTCTTTGATTTGTCAAAAGCCTTTGACTACGTTTCACATAGTTTATTATTGCAGAAACTAGAGTCAATAGGAATAAGAGGACCAGCCTTGGAGTGGATATCCTCCTTCCTAGCGGGTCGACGTCAGTGTGTTGTTTTGAACAGATTGGAGGGTAATGATATGAAGACGTTTCAATCTGATTACAATGAAAAATTGTCTGGCGTCCCGCAAGGGAGCGTCTTAGGACCTATACTGTTCCTGCTTTACATCAACGACGTAACAAAAGTGACAAATCATAAATGCATCATGTACGCTGACGATATTACATTAATAGTTACATCTGACATTGCACATAATAAATACAATTCAATACAAAATCATGAGACAGATATTAATAATGTAATAGATAAAATAGAAGAATGGCTGAAAGCAAATAATTTAATAATCAATTTAAACAAATCCCTCTTTATACAATTTAATAAATGTAAACAAAAAAAATACAATATAAAGCTAAATGTAGCTAAAATTAAAGAAGCTACACATGTGAAGTTTCTGGGAGTGATGTTAGACGAAGATCTTAATTGGAAAATGCACTTAGATAATGTATGTAGCAGAATAAATAGGTTTGTTTATGCACTTAATCGTATAAAAGCTATAACTAATAAAAGAACAGCCATAGTAACATATCATGCTTACGTTGAATCTGTTATACGGTATGGTATCCTACTATGGGGCAATAGTACGGACAAGAACCGAATATTTGTTGCGCAAAAGAAATGTATTCGTGCTATCTGCGGGGTCCCTCCTGACGAATCCTGTCAACCATTTTTTAAAAGCCTTGGTTTATTGCCTTTTCCCTCTCTTTATATTTGTGAAGTGGCTACTTTCGTTCATAATCATTTAGATCTATTTAAAAAAGCTGGGAATTTTAGACTTAGATGTCCACACAGACTAATATTCCAGGAAATTCCAAAAAGCAGTAAATATGCTAAAAGCTTTCTATGTATGTGCGTTCGTATATATAATAAGATTCCTATCACCTTTAAAGGTCTGAACAACAGATTGTTCAAAATTAATTTATGTAAGTGGCTTAAAGAGAATAATTTCTATGACTTGAAACAATTTTATTCTTATCGTGACAAATGAATATAGTTTTTTTTTTTTTTTTTGACATTATACCTACTGAATTCTATCTCGATGACATTGTAATACCTAAATTTAATTAAGCTTAATATTTCTCTGACATTTGTAATTTGTAATTTACCAATCAGTATTTGCATGCGATTTTTATAATCAGCAAAGCATGAGCACTTTATTTTGTAAAGCCTTGGCTCACCATCATTATACCATGTTTTTTGCAAATAAAATATCATTTATCATTTATTTATCATTTATCATTTATCAACTAATTATGTTATTTAGTGTAAAAACTCAACCACGTTCTAATGAAAATATATTTTAATTCAGCTGTCTATATGTGTAGATGTTTCGATAATTTCGTTACTCATTAACTTATTTAACAGTGTTGAATTAACTGTGGAATAGTCCTCGGTGTCATATTTATTGACAAAGTAAATACTTAAAAGTAGTTCATAAACCCAATCTCCTAGTCCTCCCAATTTGTGAACTGCCAGTAGAGTCTTTAGTTTTCTCTTTTCTTAATAATAAAGAATTAAAAATAACAATTAAATCAAAATATCAAATCAATAATAATTTGTGCCATAGTAAATGTCTAACCGTATCGAGGGTAGACTTACAAGTAGCCAGTCATCCCGTGACCACGGCAGCGGTAAAGGTGCCGAAACGTCGGGAAAATCAAAAAACCCCTAAAAAACCTAAAAATACGGACAATCACAACTTAGTTCGTGGAAATATAGCGCGTTTGATATCCGTAAAAGTTGTTTTATTTCAATTAAAAGTAGTTATTCGCCAAATTTTTTTATTCATGTGAAATACCTTAGTGCAAGCATTCATTACAAACACTTATGCTGGTGTTTACAACTATATTTATTGAAAGTTAGATAATCTTTAATGGTAACGTTCACAATACCCTTCTCCCGAGAGAAAATACCGCACCAGAAAGAAAAATCGGCTTCAAGCGGGACTCGAACCCGCGACCTTTCGCCAACAGGGCGACTGTTCTTCCAGCTGAGCTATCGAGACCACTATTATTCTCCCCAGCAGCGCAGCACTCGCCCCCGAAAGCAAAGTATAGCTTTACAAACAATTGTACACACTTCCTTATTGTTTTAAATTTGTCACAAGTCCCTTTAATGGAGATAAAACTTGTAGTATCTAGACCCACATTAGAGTTTTAAGTATTATCCATGTCTAAACGAGCTTAAAATTTCATAAAGAAATAGTTATTTATGCATTTACAATTAAAAGATTAATCTGTAAAATAAGTAGGTTTTATTTAACAAATGGTAGACCATACCTTCTTTATTCATAAAATACTCTGATATTGGAATAGCAGACGATGCGGTAACCTTAGTCCAAAAGACTGATATTAGCCTTATATTAAATTCGCACACTAAGGGCGGATTCGACCAAACTTGAGTGAGTTTTTACTCGATTGTAAACTAATGCTTATTCTAAGAGTAAGCGAATTTTGCATTCTACCAACTACCAACATAAGAATAAAGTGCTACACTAACACTAAATTAACTAAATTTACACAGGCAATTTTGGCGGAGTAAAGGTTTAATCTGAGAATAACACCTGTCAGAGCAGAGGTCAATAAAAAAATAATAAAATCCAAAAAGCTTTTCAAATCCAGTTAAAAGACTATCTAGTTGAAAAATGTGTGTAGGTATTATATTAACGATTATCTAAATTAAAAGACTACTTTTTATTTCGTCTTTTAATTAAATATTAGTACGATGATCAACCCAAATTGTAAACATCCAATCCAAATTGTAAACTTCTATCGTTGTTTATTTTTTATTATTTTTTGTTTTATTCTTTGTAACATAATAAAATAGGCAGCCCTCTCATAAATTGCTGTGTCCGTAAAGGGCGACTAAGTTTTTAAGTTGCTTCTAGATTATAACACCTGTACACACTTAGTTTGCAATAAAAAATTGTATTTGTATTTGTGTCCCTAGTGAAAATGAAATAACCTCAATTTCGTTTTTGTTTGTCGTCACACATTTTGATTTGTAATAACAAATTTGTAAGAATAATGTCCAAACTAACAGAAAACAACACAGAGACAAAAGTACCATGCAAACGAACACAACCAAACATAACCTAGAAACTAAAAATAACAAGCTGTCAACATTTGACATTTCACGTATTATCCTACAAAATTCAATTGTTGTGTCATTTCAAGGTAAGCTAGATGTAACAAAAGTACAATGATTTTTGTCGGTTTATACATTCGTTCATTTTTTTTTTAATACGCAGTATAACAATACCGAGTATAACGTACTTTTCAAGTAAGAAAAACGTGAACGAAGATATCCAAGGGTAAATTCAAGTAGTAAAATTATTCTCGTCATAGTAACACTCGTGTTACTTTGAGTTTGGTCGAATCCGCTCTAAAATCTGGATTCGACCAAACACAAAGTTACAAGTTACACGTTAGTTTACACTCTATATATGACGAATTGAAAGAAAGGTATCTTACAAATGACGAATTGACAGGTATTGCGATAGATTTTAAAATTAAACTAATAGACCCCTGGTTACGGTTATGTTTTGTAAGTATACTAAGATTTATTAAACGGCAAAAATGCAGTAATTATTCTTATGCGTTTTAAAATTCCTGTTTGGCAAAGGAGTTCTAAGTTATAGAGCCTTGTCTCATTAAAAACATGTGTGTTACAATATCTCGTAAGGCGATGTGATAATGGTTATTGAGAGTATTGAATGTTTCTTGTTGCCATTTACAATTCAATGTTATTCAACCTGACCTACACCTTGACCACGGAGATATATGATAAATAATTGTCTGTAGTTTTTTGTATCATAAACACCGGTAGTAAAAAATTATACCTTTTTTCAAATAATGAACATGAAGCTAATAAAACGATGATGTTATTAGTTCATGGATATTACTTCGAAAATATATTTATTACTTGTGGCTTTGAGACAATATATAATTTACAATACACCATTACTTTTACAGAAATAGGTCATCCATGAAATAGGTTGCACGTTAACTATCAAATTATCACTTCGTAGTAAATAACTTTATGCTATTAAAGAGAAATGAAACTATTACATACACTCTATATCTGGGGTGCGATTGCGTAAGGTAATCGTATTCATTTGACAGATCATATCGTATTCAATCGGCTGCTTTTGTATGGAATGACATTTAATATGATACAATATGAACTGTCAAATGAATACGATTGACTTTACGCAATCGCCCAGCTGATGTTAAGTATTGATTAGACTGAAGATGGAAGCGAGCCTCTCCCGGAATCCTCTATTAGGAATATAATTAATCTGTGTCACTTGTTCAAATCAACTTCCTCTTCTGTTGTCTGTGTTATAAGGTGAAATAATATCTATTTGGACGAGGCTTTTAGTCAAGACGAAAACGTCATGTTTGGTGTGTAGACGTTTATTTATTGAATAATTAAATATAAAGATACAATTAACTTATGTTAAGTCGGCGTTTTCAATATTGGTTGCTTAGAGTGCTACGCGTGTGTTCCGATTTTAAATAATTGCTTAATTCACATATTACATAGTGCAATGTACTTCATCTCCCCTGAAAAAGTAGAAGGATCATCATCTCGCTGCAAGAGGAACAGACTCGTAACATTTAAAGCACACCAAACTGTATTACTAAAATGAACTAAAATTAAACATTATCTTACTTCAATACAACATAATTATTTTATTTATAACTCTTTAATTTTGCATTTTACAATGCTATTTTTATGTGATAAATATTAAACAAGAAAATATACTAGAAAAAAGCAACCAGTCTCATGTCAGGGCGACATGAGACTGGTTGCTTTTTTCTAGTATATTTTCTTGTTTAATATTTATCACATAATTATTTTACTTCTTAAATTACATTATAACTTATACAGAACGTTACATAATAAAAAAAAAATTTAAGATCGGGCTGGGATTTCCCCTGCCCCTCGTAGAATGGGCCGGGTTTCCTCCCTGGAAACCTCCTGGTTTATGCTGATGGTTGAGTCGACGTAGTTGTCAATTCCACAGTAGATATGGTATTTCTCAGAGCTGCGCTGTTGAATTCTCTTGTAAGTCTGTTAATTTTTCGAATGCAGGCGTGAATAATGAAGATTACGATTAGAAGTAATATGACGGACAACAGAATTTCGGTCGTGGTTAGTTGGCTTGCAGTTTTCTTGTGTTGTGTAGCTTGGGCGTCGCCGTTGGCTGTTTGTGCGATGATAACCTCTTCTTTGCTTTGTGGAGATATCATGTTATTGTTTGGAGTTCACGAGTAATGCGATGAACAGAAGAATAATGCCGAATATAAACGCAACGAAGACTGCTGCTAGTATGGTTTTAGTAGTTCCAGTTTGATGCTCCATGTGTTTATCAGTCTTCTTCACTATTATAATTTCGCGTTCGGTTGGCAAAGGGTCGCTATGAAATTAATATCTATTTGGACGAGGCTTTTAGTTAAGATGAAAACGTCATGTTTGGTGTGTTTATTGAATAATTAAAAATAAAGATACAATTAACTTATGTTAAGTCAGCGTTCTGAATATTGGTTGCTTAGAGTACTACGCGTGTGTTCCAATTTTAAGTAATTGCTTAATTCACATATTACATAGTGCAATGTGCTTCAAAGGTATCATCATAGTGTAAGACTTGGTTGTGCTGTGCTTTCTTAATAAAGTGATAATTATCTAAACAATCTATTAGTAAGTTTTCATAGGTTATGGGCCCAGTGACGGCTGATTAATTTAGCTAGGGAAGTAGACAAAAGATTACAAATCAAGCGCGTTTTCAGATTATTAAAAATGGAGACCACGCCGGCAAAGTTTGTCATTTTTCCCCAACTAACAGCCGAGGCATTCGGAAATTGGCTCTTCAGAGTACAATGTTTATTGGAAGAAAGAGGCTTGAAGGATATTTAAATGGCAAAAAAGATTGAAGAAGACAATATGAATTTGGATGCTAAGGCAAGGAGTATAATAGCACAATGCTTAACGGATAAGCATCTAAATCTTGTTAAAGATCGTTCTACAGCAAAAGAAATGCTTAACTCTTTTAAAAAACACGTTTCAAAGGAAAAGCGTTATATCAAAAATCACTCTTAGAAGAAAATTACTAACTTTAAAACAAGATGACAGCCTAGAGGAATATTTTGCTAGATTCGAATATATCATTCGTGAATTAGAGGTCTCGGATGAAAAGATAGCAGAATGTGATAAAGTGTGTTACCTTCTAACAGGGACGATAAAGCAAGAACTATGTCAATAAATGGTGTACGTAGAACAGTCTATAGGTAAACCGAGCAAAACCACAATAGTCCCCTTCACTAGAAGGCGCATGCTAGAGAAACTTGTTACGCCTACTAGGGACCTTAATCCCATTTTCTAAAGAAGTCAAATACTTGGGCGTTGCTTTTGACCAAAAATTGACTTGGAATACACATATTAGTAATGTGATCCAAAAGGCTAAAATAGCCTTAGGACTATGCTGTCGCTAAGCAGGGACAAGATGGGGTCTAAAACGCAAGATCGCCTTGTGGATGTACACCTCTATTGTCAGGCCGACAATAACACACGCCTGTGTAGCATGGTGGAAAAAAGCATCCCAAGTGACAGTCATCAACAAGCTTAAAAGCTTGCAAAGGTTGGCATGCCTCATGGCAACATATGCCATGTCTACGACTCCAGGAGCTGCACTAAATGCTCTGCTGAACTTACCACCTCTTCACCTTTTTATTGCAAAAGAGGCGAAAGCCAGCATGTATCGAGCTAGCATCAATGGAAAAGTAAAGTGGCACTCTCAAGCACTAAGATCTGTACATGGATCAGTACTTGAACTCGATCTTTTGGCAATGACAACAAATGTCATGCTCCCACTGTGCAACTTCACCAGAAATTACTCAGTGGAGATACCTAGCAGGAAAAAGTGGTCTGTAAATCTCCATACCTGTGAGGCTGCAATATTAGTTTGGTTCACAGGCGGCTCCAAAATGGGTGAAAATGTAGGATTCGGAATATACAGCGACAGCCCTCGATTCAGCAAGAGTGTGAATCTAGGCAAACACGCCACCATATTCCAAACAGAGGTATACGCCATCATAGAATGCGCGGAGGCCGACCGCCAACGAAACTTCATAAATCAAACCATTCTTATCTTCTCAGATAGTCAGGCAGCCCTCAACGCTATCAATTCGAATGTCATACATTCGAAATTGGTGAAGGACTGCGTCGATAAGCTAAATGAGCAGGGACAACGAAATAAAATATTCTGAAATGGGTACTAGGTCAATCAGGAATCGTTGGCAATAAAAAAACAGATGAACTTGCAAGGTCTGGAGCTCAGGGCCAATAGCTAGGTCCAGAGCCTTTCAGTGGTATCTCAAAGGAACAAGCCATGCAACTTCTCAAGGGCAACCCACTTGGCGAGTCATTAAAATACTGGGTAAATCAACCAGGATTAGTACACGCCAAATCCTTTATCGAAGGCTATTCGCAAAAGTAAACTGCTGAACTTCTAGAACTTGGCAGAGCAAATATAAGTGCGATAGCAAGAGCCTTAACTGGACACTGCAAAAAGGCACCAATTTCATATGAAATTAAGTTATATTGACGTTTGCCGTTACTGCGGATTAGAGAGAGAAACACCCAAACATCTCTTATGTGGCTGCGGACCCGTAATTCACAAACGTAGTATCCACCTGGGCCGGCGATATAATTCGGCCATCCATCATCAGCCTGTGGACGTCCACTGCTGGACATAAGCCTCTCCTAGCTCACGCCTATTGTGGCGATCATAGGAGGCTATTAGCCTACTGCTACCACGCTGGCCAGACGGGTTGGTAGAGGGTTTGTTTCAAGTTTTCCTTCTCTCGCACAGGTATTCAATGCGTCGAGCCCCTTAGTCGACTCTTACGACATCCCAGGCATGTAAGGGAGTGGTGACACCTGTATTCTTAGGCCGTTACCACACGGCCAGAGGAACTAAAATCTTTTAGAGCTAGGAAGATTTTAGACTTCCTGGAAGCCGCCAGGCTAAAAGAGATACTATAGCAAGGTGGCGAGTTACAATAGATCTTAAAGGTCGCAGTGACTTCAGTTCCAACTGGAGCTGCATAGCCCCTATATCCTACATAAAAAAAACTATGTTAGATGAATCAAATCCACCAAGACACTTTTGGGGTCAAGCAGTCTTAACTGCTTCATTTCTAATAAACAGATGGCCATGCTCTTAAATAAATTACCTGCAAGAATCAGAAACAAGGAATTTATATTCAATAAAATGAAAATATTTGGATGCAAAGCATGGGCGCATATTATGCCTAGACAGGACAAATTGTCTAACAGAGCAATACCAGCTAGAATGGAAGGATATTCAATGAATGGATATACTCTGTGGCACCCACAAACTGATGAGATATTTGTGTCAAGGGATGTGGGATTTGATGAAACAAATATAAAATATGAAACTGAAGAGGACAACAGAAATATAGTAAAAATAGAAGGATCAGAAGAAAATATATGAAAAACTAAAAGAAAAAGAAATATGTGAAGAAACCAAGTACAACGAACTAAAACATGTAGAAATTGAATAAGATAATTGTATAATTGTATAATAAATTTATTCACCAGAAAAACAAGAGCTAAATAAAGCGTAAGGGAAGCGGAAGCTAAGTTAATACGCCTAAACAGTTTAATTTAAATAAATACATATGAAAAATATTGCTTATTATCTAGTGAAAATGAACTCGCTACATACACAGAGGCTATCAAACAAGATAAGGAATGGAAAGCAACATAAAAAGGTTGTACGCGCCTTCGCGATTCGAAGGGCGTATAGGATTTAACAACGACACGAAAATATAACGATTGGTAAAACGATCCAGTGACGGTCTTAAGTAAAATGTCGAAAGCCTACTCACCGATCCTCTGCTGCTAGGATGCCTGTCGGCGCCGACCTTTGGCAATGTTCCTGGTGTTCACAATCACAAATCACAACGAAAGTTTAATTATATTTGGGTTCGCACTACGGCAGCGGTACAACTGATAGTAGATGTTGTCCGCGCAGCTCCGTCTCGACAAGTGGGGCGAATGACGGCAATGTCAGTGAGAGGCATCGGCGAAAAATACAAAAGTACCCTCACTGGATTAACAATTTCAACAATAATTCGCGAAAAACTACCTACTAGAACTGTCACTATTATGTGTTTCGTTTTACGTAAAAACTATCAAAGTGCAAATATGAAACTACAGAAAAAATGATTATAAAATTAATTGAGCGGCTGCAACATTCCGCCCACCAAAATGCGCAGCATTTTCACTATAAGACTTCTAACTACTAATTAACTAAACTAAAGACCACACTCGAATGTATGGCATCAAAAACAACGACAACTACTTATTCTACAATAGGAAGAGGACAAAGCTTTGCTAAAGGTCTCTTTAGAAAACCTGTCTGCGTTTTAACGGTCGCGACACGAGGTACGCCGTCCTTACCACGATGCAATTCCACAATACGACCGAGCGACCAATTGAGAGGTTTGAGCTGTTCGTCTTTGATTATAACTACAGCTCCTAATTTCGGTTCTGTGACA
Organism: Chrysoteuchia culmella; assembly: GCA_910589605.1. Classification (NCBI taxonomy): domain Eukaryota; kingdom Metazoa; phylum Arthropoda; class Insecta; order Lepidoptera; family Crambidae; genus Chrysoteuchia; species Chrysoteuchia culmella. The sequence continues at coordinate 4,179,663 of OU342663.1, forward strand.
TCGCAATGCCACTTAGCACGTTGACTTAAGGTATGCAAATACTCCACATGCCAGCGCTTCCAGAAATCGTGATGAAGCCTTTGTACGAGCTGCCAACGATTCAAGCAGGTAAGTTTGGTGTTTGAAACATCAGATTCTGGGAGCGATGTCAGGGGCTCTAGGGTGAGAAAATGACCGGGTGTCAACACCGACAAATCATTAGGGTCCGAACTTGACTCGCATAACGGACGCGAGTTCATTACCGCTTCAATTTGAGCAGCCACAGTCATGAACTCCTCATATGTTAAGATTTGATTACCGACGACACGAGAGAGGTGGGTTTTAAACGACTTTATATTGGCCTCCCAGAGTCCACCAAAGTGTGAAGCTGCTGGGGGATTGAACGAGAATTCTATCGCCTCGGCAGCGGCCGCTGATTTAACGAGAGGTACCAACACGTTGTGGGCACCGACAAAATTTGTGCCTTGATCGCAGTGGATACGAGAACACCGACCACGACGAGCGATAAATCGACGAAGAGCTCCGAGAAAAGCATCAGTGGTAAGACCAATTACAACTTCGATATGCACCGCTTTTGTAGCGAAGCATATGAACAAACAAATGTAAGTTTTGAACGTTCTAGCGCCACGGTGGCGGAGAACGTAAGTAGGGAAGGGACCAGCGAAATCTATTCCGGCACATGAAAATGGCTTTATTTGCAATACGCGAAGCTTGGGTAAGTCTGCCATTCGGGGTGCGACAGGCCTAGGATTCGTTCGATAGCATTTTATGCACTTGGATAATTCGTGGCGAATTGCACGACGAGACGAGAGAATCCAAAAGTTCTGTGCCAACAAGAAACTAAGAGTTCGAAGTCCGGGATGGAGGTTGTCTGTATGAGCTTGATTGATTATGAGCGAGGTAAGACGGTTTTGACGAGGCAATAACAAAGGATGCTTGCAATCATAATCAAGGTCTGAGTACGACAATCGACCGCCCACCCTGACTAAACCATCTAGATCGATGAAAGGCCGCAATTTTTGGAGAGGCTTTGGAAGCGGTCCCCCTTTCCCACTTTCTAAAATTTGGATTTCCTTAGAAAATTCCGAATGTTGAGCAATTTTGACAAGCGAGTGTAACGACGACTTCAATTCAAATGCAACGAGATGTCCGGATCTACGATTTTCTGGATAACGACAATTGTGAAGGAAACGACGAATATAGGCGACTATACGTTGAATTTTGTTTAGGCTTGAATACCTATCCAAGAACTCATCGAACTTAGTGGGGGCAACGAAAAGTGTAATTGTGGTGGCGCGCTGTTCTACCACGACATCAGAAGATTTTTCAATTGGATCAGAAGCGAGGGGATAGTTGGTAGGTTCGTCGAGAAGCCAAGACGGACCCGCCCACCACAGCGGATGATCGACAAGCTCGCGGACCGTGAGGCCGCGGGAAGCACAGTCTGCTGGGTTGCATTGGGAGCGAACGTGATGCCAATGACGAGGGGGAACCTTCTCTTGAATGCGACTAACGCGGTTGCCAACGTAGGTTTTCCACCGAGACGAAGGCGACTTCAACCAAGCCAAGGTTACTGATGAATCTGACCAACAATAGATGTTGTTGAATCGAAGTTTGTCAGCGAAAATTCGTTGGACGTGGGCAACGAGATCCGCCAATAGCACAGCGGCACAGAGTTCCAGACGCGGAATCGATATTTTCCGCACTGGAGCGACTTTAGAACGAGCGATTACAAAATGTGAAGTGACGCGATTGTCACTGTGACGAATGCGAAAATATATGACAGCTGCGTAGCCGGCTTCAGAGGCATCGCAGAAGCCGTGCAACTCAAGATCAATGGAACTTGGTGCAGGAATGAAACGAGGAACGACAATTGACGACAAACAACTAAGTTCTGATCGATATCGAGACCAACTTTGAACGATTTGGTCGGGTGCGACTTCATCCCAATCCAATCCTTGACTCCAAAGGGTTTGTATGATGCATTTGAATGCGAATGTAATGGGTGTTAAGAATCCCAAAGGGTCGAAGATGCGAGCCAACTCCGATAGGATGTTTCGCTTGGTGCACTGTTGTTGCAAGGAACGGACAGTAAACGAAAATCCATCTTTGACAGGATTCCATTCCAAACCAAGAACCTTGATTGAAGCGCAAGATTCAGAATCGAACGAAAGTGATTTATCATAACAATGTTCAAGGGGTATGTCTTCCAGGAGAGACTGGCAATTGCTGGACCACTTTCTAAGTTCGAAGCATCCCTTGTGCAGAACGTGTGAAATCTGGCGCATTAGCTCACGAGTCGAGTCCAATGAATCCATACCGGTTACGACATCATCCACGTAAATATCGTTAGTATAAATATCGTAGCGCCGCAACGGCGAGAGGACAATTGTCTCCTTCGTCTCGCGCCACCTGCAAAATGGTTCGAAGCGCTAGAAAACTGGACGGCGACATGCCGTAGGTAACGGTGTTAAGACGAAATTCCTGCACAGGATCGCCAGGCGAAAAGCGAAACAAAATACGCTGATAGTTACGATCAGGAACAGCAATTAATATTTGGCGATACATTTGCCTTATATCGGCAGTGAAATCGAAAGCATGCAACCGAAATCGAAGAAGAATCGAAGTAATGTCCGATTGTAATTTCGGACCAATCAACAATTGTTCATTGAGCGAGGCTCCATTAGCTGGCTTCGCTGTGGCATCGAAAACCACGCGAAGTTTGGTGGTTGTGCTACTTGGATTCACAACGCAGTGGTGCGGGATGTAGTAGGTGCGTTCTGTGCGGGGTTGTTCAACTGGCTGCATATGGCCAGCGTTAAGGTAATCCCGCATGAAGTCATTATATTCCTCACGAAGTTGAGGATTACGAGCAAGACGTTTTTCCAATGACAACAAGCGACGATAAGCAAGTGTGTGTGAATCACCAAAGGTTGGCTCTGGTGATTTGAAAGGTAGTCGGACGACATACCTTCCGTCGACATTACGGGCATGGGTGGTAGCAAAAATATGTTCACACCGAGCCTCTTCTTCACTAAGTGGGGAAGAATTAGGGATTTCATCTATTTCCCAGAACTTACGAATTTGAAGATCTAAGCTATCGAAAGTACAAAGCAACGACGAAGTTGGAAGCGATGGTGCACGCGAAACAGTACCCATCACTACCCAACCAAGCTTAGTCTTGAATGCCACAGGTCCGTCAGGACCGTAGTTGACGCGTTCACCTAAAAAGATTTTGCAAAATACATCAACGCCTACTAACGCATCGATTTGCGCAGGCACGTTGAAATGAGGATCGGCCAATTTAATAGTAGGACTATGCGTCAGCTGAGCGATGTCAATCCTATCAGCTGGCATTTGACTACATATTTTGGGTACGACGAGAGATGGAACTATAATGTCCGGACTATGATCACCACAACGCATACGAAACTCAGTAGCATTTGTTGCTAGGGATGATGATTGACAAATGCCCTCTACGGAGGTTGTTGTTTTCTTTAAAACGAGTCCAAGACGATTGGCACATCTTTGAGTGATAAAATTTGATTGACTGCCACTATCGATGACGACACGAATACGACGAGGAGCACCAAAGCCGTCGACAACTTCGACTAAGGCGGTAGCGAGAAGCGAGATTGGGGTAGCAGGATCCGATCCAGCAACCAGAGTGACAGTAGAATGTTCCTTGGGTGACGAAGGTGATACGAGGGATGATGGTGCATTACCCTCCGAAACGACAAGATTATTCGACGAAACGAAATTAGAATTATGCGAAGCGATACGACGATTAGGCGAAACAACACGATTATGCGACGACACGAAATCCGAATTATGCGAAGCGATACGACGATTAGGCGAAACGACACGATTATGCAAATCGACAAAATTATGCGAAGAAACGACACGACGATTAGGCGAAATGCCACGATTATCCGAAACGACACGACGATTTGGCGAAACGACACGGTGGGACGATGGAGTACCGTTATTGTTATTTGCAACGCCATTATTATAATTGGGGTTACGAGAATTCGAATCAAAATGTAAGGTTGTGTGGTGGGCTAAGTTACATTTCAAACAACGTCCCTTAGATGGACACGATTTAATTGCGTGACCTTTATTAAGGCAATTTATGCAAAGATTATTTTCTTTAACGACAACAAATCTATCATTGGGGAAATAGTTACGATAAGTGGGACAGTTCGATAAACTGTGATTCGATTTACACAAAGGACACAAATCAACGGATTGTGATTGAGAATTTACTAATAACGACTTAGTGTTGTTAGGTGGCGCCGCCGCCGGCGCATAAGTACGCGAACGATGATAAGACGGCTCCGCTGCAGGAGCGCGGGGCGCGGCGCGCGCGAATTGCGCAGTGGCGGCAGTGACAGGCCTCGCGCGTGAGGCGCTTGTCTCGGGTTCGGCAAGCTCGAGCGCCTGACCGGCCTTATTCAAATACTCCAGAAGGGAGTCAAATGAAGGAATATCTTTATCCTCATTTTGCAACTCAAAACGACGACGAGTATCAGTATCGAGTTTATTTATCAGTAAATAAAACAATGGAAAATCCCAATCTTTAACAGGCAACTTTAAATTTCGAAGAACAGCAATATTTTCTTTAAAAGTATCTACTAAACGACGTAACTCACGAGGCGAGTTCGACTTTAACGATATCTTTTGTAATTCGTCCCAATGCCGGAAAGCTAACTTTCGCTTGCACTGATAACGACCAATTAAGGCCGCGTATGCATCTAAATAATTGTTTTCCGAAAGTGGAAAACCCTTTAATAGTTGCAAAGGTTCACCGGAGAGAAGTGAAATCAGAATCGAAAATCTTTCGATATTCGACAATTTTTTATTTTGATGAACCATGGTGTTATACATATCGAAAAAGGTACCCCATGTTGTTATATCCCCGTTAAAATGTAACAAATTCAACCTAGGTAGCTTGACAGATAAATCTGAACTAGGCGTGAAATTAGTACTGTTTAAATCCGAAGTGGATGTTATATTCGAATGAATTTCAAGTATTTTAAAATATTTATTGTCTACTTCTTGACGAATTACATCTTCTGTATCTAACGCTGATACTTCTGTTATTTCCGAACAAATTTTAAAATGATGACTTTCGAAACTAGCGCAATAACTTTCAAGTCGACTGTACCGGGACAAAAAAATTGGTAAACGTGACTTATCCTCTTGTGCCTCGACGGCCGCTGACAAACACTCATCGATACGTTTTATACAAATGTCGCGTTTTAATTCCAAATTACGCCGAGTTGCCGCTTTAGACATTGTTTATTTGGTTTACGAAATGACTATTCAATAACAATAAATGGACTGTATAAACGATGCAACGATATATATTTTTTTAATTTTATTACTTTATTTTCTATTATCGAACACTCATTATATCACTTCTACTTATTAAAAACACAAATAATTATAACGATTAAAACGAATAATGCAATCGATCGAAAAGAAAGTTTGCACTTATAGAGTGCAGCAAATATAACGCGACCGATTGCTGTGTTATTTTATGCTAAATAATCAACTAAGCAAACGACTCAAACCTCCAATAAAGTCACAAAGTGCGGCCACGACACTAACTAATGAATTATTAAAATTGCTAATATTTTCCCAAAATAAAAATATATTTCGAATGTTTCGATAATCAGAACGAAAATGCACGATTCTGATTAACGCAATGTTGCATAGGTTACGAGATTAAAATGGCTAAAATATGAATTCGCCAAGGTACATCAAATATGGCTACCGAATGGCGTGGTATGGCAATGTTATAATCCGAGCGATTATGTCAATTCCCATAGGTACGAAAACGGGATTTAATTAGCTAAAATAATCCGAATGATTATTTAACTAAATGCAATGCGACGATATTACGAACGAAAACTAACAGCGATAGTTCGGTATAACCATAAGCGCTTGATATTTGTATCGTTTCTGTGCGACGATTTCACTACCAGAAAAGATACCGACGATGGACTAAAGTGATCCGGCCGAATGGACCAAATGTACGCGCCTTCGCGATTCGAAGGGCGTATAGGATTTAACAACGACACGAAAATATAACGATTGGTAAAACGATCCAGTGACGGTCTTAAGTAAAATGTCGAAAGCCTACTCACCGATCCTCTGCTGCTAGGATGCCTGTCGGCGCCGACCTTTGGCAATGTTCCTGGTGTTCACAATCACAAATCACAACGAAAGTTTAATTATATTTGGGTTCGCACTACGGCAGCGGTACAACTGATAGTAGATGTTGTCCGCGCAGCTCCGTCTCGACAAGTGGGGCGAATGACGGCAATGTCAGTGAGAGGCATCGACGAAAAATACAAAAGTACCCTCACTGGATTAACAATTTCAACAATAATTCGCGAAAAACTACCTACTAGAACTGTCACTATTATGTGTTTCGTTTTACGTAAAAACTATCAAAGTGCAAATATGAAACTACAGAAAAAATGATTATAAAATTAATTGAGCGGCTGCAACAAAGGTCAAGTTATTTGAGGAACAAAACACATGGATAGAGTCAGAGTTGCCAAAAAGGAAAAGTGCATTAGACACAAAACGGATTTTTAGAACAAAATCAGCCGGAACTTAAAGGCAAGGTTAGTTGCACGAGGATTTCAACAGTACACAGAAGATTATGTTTATTCCCCCGTAGCTAACATAACTACTAGAAGAATGGGATTATCAGAAGTAATAAATAACAATTGGGAAACAAAACAAATGGACATACCTACAGCGTTTCTAAATGGAAAGGAGAATGCCCAAAAATGATCTTGCCTTTGAGTGACTTGTGCCTTAACGAAATAAAAACCATAAATATAGTTTTTTTTTCAATCGTAACAATCTAGATAATATTTTAATACAAAACCTGAGATGAAAGACAGTTTTATTAAGTAGTTAAACAATTTACTACAACATCCGACAGAGTCCATCTTGATTTTCTTAAAATGCTGCCAGTGAAAAATATACGGGCCCTTTAAATTCAGTCGGGGCAGGAAAATGGTCGACTCCTTTTTGAAGTCGGCGGGGGGTTCCCGACTCCGTCTCCCTGGTGTTTGGCCTTATGTGATGCGAACCGGTGTTGTATTTCGCCAGGAAACCTTTGGCGACCGCCATGCGGAAGTCTCGGTGGGAGAGGGGTTTGGTCGCTGTTGGGTTCTTCAGAAAGATAATAAAAGTGTTCAAAAGGCTGGTGTTTAACAGCCTTTTGAACACTTTTATATACCTTTTTTTCTTTCCATGAGGAACGTCGACAGTTGCTGGTCTTTACTATCGACGCCCCCCATGTATTTGTTGTAATCGACGATTGCGGCTGATTTAGAAATATCCTCGCCCGCACGCCTGGCCGGCAATTGGCGATCATTGTGATACGTGGACACTGCGGTGACGAGCTTCACGTCTTTCCACGCGACAAGCACGATGTCACCGCAGTGCCGCGCAATTTGTCCCCCTCGGGTCAAATTTTAATTTTTGGCGAATTTTATGTCATTGGGAACATCACCCTGCCGAGGGTTGATGGTCCCAATGACATCCGTAACCCTTAACTTTAAAAACCTGGTTATGGACAATTGGTTCTACCAATTGTCCATAACCAGGCAATGACCTACGTCCAAGTACCCCTCCATTAATTCTAGCACGACCTTAGCCGTGCAATTCTCTAATCCATGAAGAGGTTCGGTCCGCATGGTTGAGTTTTTCCCCGCATATAATAAGCACCGCAACGAATATCACGTCTGTGCTTCACACAGGTCGAAGCTTTTAATGCCGAAGCGGGCAGCTTTAGTGCGAATGCACTGTACCCAGCTCAGACGGCCCTTCCATAACAGAAGGGACTCGTCCAAGCTAAGGTGCTTATTCGGCACATAAAGCGCCGCAAATCGTCCATTACAATGGTCCAAAATGGTGCATTTTTTTTTTCGTAGGAAGTGTGGGAAGTATCGGACAAGCTGTCGTTGTCAACGAAGTGGAGGTATTTGGAAAGAAGGAGAAAGCGATTTCTCGACATTAGTCGTCGGTAATCGGTCATCCCTATTACACCCGTCGATACATCCAATATTCTTTCACAACTGACCTGTTGCACACTGACATCAACACAAGCTATCCAAAATACACATACATTTATTCTATTGTCGTGTCATACCAGCTCGCCACAGGTTCGGGTAATCCCCCCTCCTCCTCAGTTAAGGGCGCGATCTGACTCCACGCATACGCATTCGTCTCTTTCACTATCAATTTCATGATGTCGTCATTCCATACTGCCTCAAACGCTTCCACTGGATCCTGAGTTGAGAAGGAAACGCCTAGAGTGCGTAAATAGACTTCTTCTACGCCGCAAAATGAAGAAAAATCTTCCGACCAGGAGAAATCATTTACGAACTCCGGTCTCATCGCTCGCAACTGAGATCCATTCCCTTCTATATCCTCATTCACACCCACACCCACCATTCTTTCATCATCTTGCTCCTCTACTCTTCCTTCTCCTTCCATTCCCTCATTCACATCCGCTATTCTTTCATCTCTTTGTTCCTCCACTCCTCTTTCACCTTCCATTCCCTCATTCATACCCAGCATTCTTACATCAACTTCTTCCTCAACTCTTTCTACTACTTCCACCACTCTTTCACTCTCATCATTCAAATCTTCCTCTTATTCCTCCTCAATCATGTTTCTCAGCTGCCGAGTCTCCTGCCGCAGAGAACGAAAATCTTCAAACACCTCTCCAGAACTCTCACTATCTTCGCTTGAAGAATTCATGAGGGCCCTGTCGATCTCTTCCATTCGAAGAGATCGTCGTGGAAGAGATCGTCGAGCCCTCATCTTCGGAGGGGCGAGGCGAGAGGGACCCGCAAACTCGGGCGTCGTCGATGGTTTCCAGAGCTTAAGGAATAAATGCAAAAAAGAAAACCAACACTAAAGCACCACCACCATCAAAAGTGCTGCTCCCAAACCCAATTTTATTGTCAAAAAAGTGCATGTTGATGGAGCAGTACTGCAGTAATTAAACAAGAATAAATAAATAAAAACAAGTGAAATTCTACACGAACCCACACACACACAGACACATACATGCACATGAAATACTCGCTCGTAAGTTTCGCCCGCGGGGAGTTTACTCCAGGAGAACTCGTTCTTCACCCTCTGGGCAACGAAGAATTTCTCTTGGAGTTCGGACCACCTCCAGCGCAGGGATTAAATTATTTTTTTGGGCCATCAGTTAAAATTTCAAGTCGTTAAACCCAGCGGTAGTTGTTGAAGAGTGTCTTTAAAGTCATCCTTTAGAGCAGGGATGCACAGACTTATTAAGACTAGGGGCCACTCGGGCAAATCATGAACTGATGGCGGGTCGCCAGAAGTATAGGTAATTAACGACAGTAAAGAATTGATAATAATGTATTAAAATTGAAAAAGAATTTATTAATTTGAAGCGTGGCACTGCATAGTGCTTACAATCTTTTTTATATTTAGCTCAAATTTACTTGTAGCAACACGTAAAACTGCTTCCAAACTTTCATTTGCAAGGCGGTTTCGTATTGTTTTATTATTATTTAGTATTGAAAAAGTTTGTTCACATATATAGGTAGAACCAAATAAGCTGGCACATTTCAGAGCGTTTATGCGCAACTCTTTGTACATATATTTATCAATGCAGTGGTAAAAGTTCAGCAAGTCTCCTTCGTTGAATTTGTTGCGTAAATCTTGGTCGTTTTAATTAGTTATGCGAGAATAAAACTGCTGTAGTAGTGTCTTGTCTTCTATAAAAACAACATCTCGCGCAATTATAATAGATCGAGGATTTTTGGGATCTATAAGTCGGTAACCTTTGCTGTCAGTAGCATAGCCGACAAAAATGCAGGTCTGAGTTTTTGAATCAAGCTTACTTCGTTTTTCTTTTGGAACAAGCATATGGGCTTCACAGCCAAAAACTTTCAAGTGGGAGAGGTTGATTTTCTTTTTAGTCCACACTTCTTCAGGAATTTTGTTACTTAGAGCTTGCGTAGGTACATGATTTTTTAAATAAATAGCAGTATTTACTGCTTCTCCCCAGTAAGCTTTCGGTAACTTTGAGTCTTCAAGCATAGATCGGGCTTTTTCAATTATTGTTCTATTTGCGCGTTCGGATACTCCGTTCTGTTGAGGAGTATACGGAACTGTAGTTTGATGCACAATACCGTTCTCTTTTAAAAAGGTAGATAAGTCGTTGTTGATATATTCACGACCGTTATCTGTACGCAGAACTTTAATACGTTCGCCAGTTTGGTTTTCAACCAAATGCTTAAACTCTACAAATTTATTTAAAACTTCAGACTTTGATTTTAAAAGATATCCAAAGGTTTTGCGACTAAAGTCGTCTGTAAAAGTCAATAAATATAGAGCTCCGCCCCACGAGTGTGTACTCATAGGTCCACATAAGTCTTAGTGAATTAACTCTAAGACCTTACTCGATTTATTTTGAGACTTTTGCAACGGTTTTTTCGCTAATTTGCCTTGTAGGCAAGGAATGCAATGTTCAGAGAAAGTTCCGTTATAATCAATGCCTATGCACTTATTTTTTAAAACTTGCATACATTTTGCATTTAAATGACCAAGACGTCTATGCCAAAGTATTGGAGACTCTTTGGTAGGTGTATAAAAAACATTCGACCTGTCTAGATCTAATCTAAACATTCCTTTATGGTTAGAACCTGTAGCTATTACTTTACCTGTCAGTTGACATCCACCTGACAAAGTGATCGATGCCCCTTGTGATGTAAACAATACATCGTAACCTTTTTTAGTTAAATTACTAACAGATAAAAGATTTGTTGCTAAACCTGGAATATACAAAACATCACTTATTTTATTTACACTATCGGAAATATTTATATTTACAGTACCTTTCCCATTACTCAGAAGCTGGTCCTTATTTGCTACTGTGACGGGAACGATATGGGAAGTCAAGGACTCGAACCAATCTTTCCTGTTGCTCATATGAGATCTTGCACCAGAATCTAGGAACCAATCTTGTGAACCTGAGGATGAAGGTGTAATTAAACAAGATGAAAGTGTAAATTCAGATGTATTATTTGAATAAACCTTTGTCGAAACTTTCTTGTTTTTATTCCTACATACTGAAACTAGATGGCCTAACTTTTTACAATAAGTACAGAAGGTTTTCTTATTTTTCTTTGTTAGTAGTGCCGCCGTAGTGACAGGTCCATTTCTTTGGGTGGTACTTGGAATGTACGTTCGTGACTCTTCTTGTAATAGAGCCGATACTACTCCCTCCGATGTGATTTTGGCGTTGGAGTGTTCAAGAGCCATGACGAGTGGTTTGTACTTGTCTGGCAATCCTGCCAACATAATGATGGCTAGAAATTCGTCGTCAACGGCAGCTCCGATTTGTTGTAATTCTTGCTGTACAACAAGTGATGCGTTCAGGTAGGTCTGCATATTGCCTTTAAACTCGTTAGTTAGGAGTCTCTTCATCAGTTGTAGTCGTCTTGTTAATCCACTATGAGCATACGTCTTCTTTAGACTGTTGAAGGTCTCAAATGCTGTTTTCTCTGATCGAATTACGGGGTAAACTGATTCGTCGCACATGAGACATAGTTTTGCTCGCGCCTTTGCATCCCTGCGCTTGGCATCTGGATCATCAGTATTGATGGGTTTAATAACTACATCCCATAGGTCGAGGTCTGTCAGTAGGCATTCAAGGGCAAAAGCCCAAGTATTAAAGTTTTTTCCATTGAGTTTGGTGATGGAAATACCTGATGACTGACTCGCAGATGAAGATGATTGTGCCGGCTGGCTTGCCGATGGTAGAAAATTTTCCATAGCACAATAACACTTTTGGCTTCTTTTTGTCACAGTTCTGGGCCCATAACCAATTAGTTATGCGAGAATAAAATAGTTTACTTTATCATAGATAGCAGTTTATTAAGCTGTTGTGACATACGAGTATAGGTAAACATGACTGACAAGACAATATTATTTTTATTATTGAATTTAGAATGTACAGGCTGTTCGCATTGTCCAAGAAGGTTTTAACAGTTTTGAATGTCGATAATTTCTAACTGCATTGACTCTGGCGCATTTTCAACTGAAATCGTGAAAGGATTGCTGAATATGTCTTGCATTGAAAGGATGATACATGAGTGTTGTAAGGATGTGCCCCGAAAGAAAAGCAATTTTTCGTGTACTGGGATTTATTGTTCGGTTATCACAGGAAGAGGTTCGCAGACAGAGTGGCGCTCGTGGAGCGGGCCCATATTCATATTCAACTAATTTACCGCAGGCGCCATCTGGCGTTTTCTTAACCACTAGCGCGCTACGGTTGCGCGATAAACGTACAAAGATCAATGACTAATAAACTACGACGTTGTTCAAGCCATCGTTAGATGGCGCTGTTTTACAAGTGTAGAGCTGGGATATCAGTTGATTTTTGCCTTGAAGCCTTGTGTTCAAGACATTCAAATGATTTGTAATATCAACTAAAAAAGCCAAATCACACAACCAATCAGGATTTTTAAGTTCCGGGACATCCCTTTGCTTTTCCGCCAGAAATATTCCAATTTCTTCTATTAAATTTAGAAATCGTTCCAATGTCAATCCCCGACTTAGCCACCTTACTTCTGTATAAAACAGTAAATCTCCATATTCGCTTTCGATGTCATCAAGGAATTGTTTGAATTGCCTGTGATTGAGTCCTCGTGATATTATGAAATTTACAGTCGAAACTACCACTTTCATGACATTTTGAAATTCATTTTTTTTAGAACAGAGGGCTTCTTGTTGTATAATGCATTGAAACTGCATGAGATCTTCAGCGTTTATGTTTTTTTCTTGCAGATACTTTTTTTAGCAAAGTAACTAGCCCGGAATTGACACCAATCACCGAGTCGCAACTCCCGATAATTGTGATAAGTCCAAATCAGTTTTTGAACACTGATCCAAAAGTACATTGAGTATTGTTCACGCGCCATCTAGCGGTTATGTGAGGAGCGCCGCCATCACCGCGGTGGTTTAACAACGACCGACGAAGCAGCATACATTATAACATGGCCTGCATAATACATCAAACCAACACCAGACGGCGCTGATTTTGCAGATATAAGGCGCCGCAGGCGCAGACGACCGCCACTTCTTCTCAACTCCTAATTTTTCTTCCATATTTTTTATACGATAAAAATAATTGAACTTGTAATTTTTTCTCTACATAAAGCACAGTATTTTATCATAAACGTCGCATTATTTAAAACCCAGACAAAGCAGACAGGTACATTCGATCTGTACCATTGGACCTCCGAGCCGCATCATCGAGGGAACCACGAAGGGTCTGGCCAATTCGTTCCTTTTTTCCTCCCTATACCGTCGTATCCCATTTCAATTTGTACTAAAACTGTGCTTTTTATCATTAGATTCTGGTGTACGCCTCTTCAACAGGCAGAAATTTGGTGAGTACCCTACTTTTTATAATTCGTCAAAATGAGTGTTGAAAACTTGACTTTTCGCAGTAAATCTCCTGTTCCTAGTGCTAATTTACGTGTAGAATCAGATGAAAGTATCAAAGAATTGAATAAAAAACGCGGTTCGATCAAAGGTAGACTAACTTTATTCGTAAAATTTGTGAGCTCGCTCCGTAATATCGATTTAAACGATAAGCAAGTAACGGAATTGAAATTACGTAGTGAATTATCAAAATTGTTATTCAGTGAATTCAACAATATTCAAAGTTCAATTGAAATGTCAATGGCGTCCGAAGATGACATTGCAGTTCAGTTAGAAATGCGAGAATCGTTCGAAAATGTTTTTTATGATACCATGGCGGAAGTAGATACTTTGATAAAACGTTTTAGTAATTCTGATGTAACTACTTGCGAGTCTAAGTGTGGCGCAAAATCGTTAGTAAAGCTTCCTACGATCTCACTACCCTCTTTTGACGGATCGTACGATAATTGGTTAGAGTTCAGGGACACCTACCTTTCTATGATTCATAATTCTACTCAACTTGAACAAATACAGAAATTTCATTATTTACGTTCCTCACTAATAGGAAATGCTGCTCAAGTAATCAAGTCAATTCAATTTACGTCAGAAAACTACGTAATAGCTTGGGATTTGCTTTTTGAGAGATATAATAACACGAAACTGTTAATACACAATCACGTAAAAGCAATATTTTCTATGCAAGGTTTGAATAGGGAGTCTTCTTTCCATATTAGAAAATTAATAGATATCATTTTAAAAAATATACGCGCATTAAAGATTCTTGGCGAACCCACTGAATATTGGGACACGCTCATTATTTACATAATTACGTCAAAATTAGATTCAGTAGTTGAGAAAGAATGGGAACAATACAAAAATAATTTAATTACCCATGGTAATAAAAACTTTAAGCTAGACGATCTTATTTTGTTCTTAAGAAATAAAGCAGATACTTTAGAAATGATCAAAGCGCATAATTCTATTTCATTTTCTAATACTAAAATCATTCCAGAAACTACTAAACGACCTCTTCAACAAAAGGTACATAGTTTCACTTCAACAAAAAATAATTCAAAGAATACTACCCGCACATGTCCGTTGTGCAGCGGAAATCACGCGCTTTATACGTGTTCACTATTTTTAGACTTTACAATCCAGAAAAGATTAGAATTCGTAAATAATAAGAAATTGTGTATTAACTGTTTACGTGTAGGACATTCTTCTTCAGATTGTTATTTCAGTGCGTGTAAACAGTGCAATAAAAAGCACAACAGCTTATTACACCAAAATGTCGATAACGCATTATTGTCAGTCGTGGAAGGTCGATCGGAATCGAACCCCGAACCCCACGCGTCATCCGTGTTACATACGATTCAGCAGCCACGCATCAATATTGGTTGCACGGAATCCCAACAGCCACGCATTAATATTGGTTGTAAGGAAACCTTGAGTAATATCGTAAGCGCATCGGAAACGGTTTTATTATCCACAGCTTTAGTGGAAGTAGCAGGCAACGATAATGTCTACGTTAAGGCCCGTGCCTTACTAGACAGCGGTAGCCAACATTGTTTAATTACAGATAACTTACGTAAAAAGCTAAACGTTAAATCGATACAGTCCGCTTTTCATATCACGGGTATAGGGCAGGCGCACACTCACTCAACGGAGTCGTGTGAAGTTAAACTAAAATCATTAAACGGTGAATTTCATACACGCTTTAATTGCATAGTTTTGAATAATATTACTACTGCACTACCGTCAGTCAGCTTAAATTATAATACGTTAGAAATTCCAAATAATATTCAACTCGCCGATTCCTTATTTTATAAATCGTCACAAATCGATTTATTGATCGGTGCAGATGTGTTTTGGGACTTATTGATAGACGGTAAAATTCGGTTAAATACGGGTCCATACTTACAGAATACTACGCTAGGTTGGGTCATATCTGGTATCGTTTATGATAATCATTTAAAATCACATAATAAGCAAATAAAATGTCATCATATTCAAACAGTTCAATTGAATAAACAGTTAAGTAAATTTTGGGAATTAGAAGAAATAACATCTCCTAAACAATACCAGACAGACGAAGAACGCTATTGTGAACAATTATTTTCCGAAACGACAAAGCGGGTAGACGGTGGTCGTTTTTCGGTTAGGGTTCCAGTAAAAGATTCGCTTTATGAGTTAGGCGATAGCTACAAGATAGCTGAGAATCGATTTCTGTCGTTAGAACGGAGATTAGAAAAATCACCAGAATATAAAAAAATTTATTGTGATTTCATGCAAGAATATTTAAGCTTAGGACATATGACGCGAATCGAAAATTATACGTCTCCTTATTATTTTTTACCGCATCATGGTGTACTGAGGGAACAGAGCACTACTACAAAATTACGAGTAGTTTTTAACGCAAGTCAAAAAACGACAACCGGTAAGTCATTAAACGACGTTCAGATGATAGGTCCGGCACTACAAAATGAATTATTTTCTATTATTTTACGTTTTCGTCAGTACAAGTTTGTAGCATGTGCCGATATAGAAAAAATGTTTAGACAAATATTGATTCACGAAGATCAAAGAAACTTACATTTAATTTTATGGCGACAAAATTCATCCGATCCCATCAGTGTGTACCGCCTTAATACGGTCACGTACGGCACTGCGTCCGCGCCGTATCTTAGTAATCGATGCATTAAACAATTAGGATTAGAATGTTCGGACGAGGATGTATCACGCACTATTCTAGAAAATATGTATATAGACGATGTATGTATAGGTGCGGACTCGGTTCCTAAGTTGTCACAGTTATGTAGGGGAGTTTCGGATACTTGTTTATCGGGTTGTTTTTCATTAAGAAAATGGATTTTTAATACATCCGACATTACTCTTAATTCCAATGTAGATAGTAACCAGACTAAAAGTTTATTATTTGATGAAAACTGTTCTAATAAGACCCTCGGTATGGGTTGGTATAACAAAAGTGATGAATTGCATTTCACAACTAGGATAAACTTAGAAAATAATAGTAAAATCACTAAACGTCAAATATTATCAATCGTTTCTCAGGTTTACGACCCACTCGGTTTATTAAGTCCGTTTATTATTATAGGAAAATCGTTATTACAGAAGTTATGGTTGTGTAAACTAGATTGGGATGACATAGTGCCTGATAAGTTATCAATTCTTTGGGAAAAGTTTATAAAATCGTTAGAATGTTTACAAAATATTCGTGTACCGCGTCATGTCATAGGATGTGATTATTTTAAAATTGAACTTCATGTATTTACGGATGCAAGCCAGACTGCGTACGGCGCGTGTGCTTACATACGGACAAATAGTAGCAATGGTGACGTCACAGCTAGGTTGTTGTGTTCGAAGAGCCGCGTCGCGCCAGTGAAACCGGTTAGCATTCCTCGGCTTGAGTTATGCGGTGCATTGTTAGGCGCTAAGTTAGGTGATAAAATATTAAAATATTAAAAACATTGCGGTTAACTTTTGATAGGATTGTCTTTTGGACAGATTCAACTATTGTTCTCGGCTGGTTACGAATGTCTCCACACAAGTTAAAGACTTTCGTCCAGAATCGTGTTGTTGAGATAAATGAGTTAACAAGCGATTCGACTTGGCTTCATGTTAGCTCATCTCAGAATCCAGCTGATTTAGTTTCGCGCGGTGTATTTTTAAACGAATTAAATTCATCCGAGTTATGGTGGAACGGACCCACTTTGTTGCGTGAAAATGGGGCAGATTGGTTACAAAACCAGTTTGATACATTAGAAAATAATAATTTACCTGAATTAAAACAATCTACTGCAAATATGTTGTGTAATAATTTTGAAAATGTCGAGATAATTAATTTTAATAGATTTTCGAAATTTTCTAGATTACAGCGAGCGTGCGCATATATGTTGCGGTTTATACATAACACACGGGTTAGAAACAATGAAAAGAGATTAAGGGGGCCGTTAAGTGTAGACGAACTAGATAAGTCTTTAGAATTATTAATAAAGCAAGCTCAAATGCAATCATTTTATTATGAATACAATGCGTTAGTTAATAATCATAATTTGAAATCTAATCGTAACATTTCTAGCTTAAATGTATTTTTAGATAAAAATAATATAATAAGAGTTGGAGGCAGACTAGTTAATTCAAATTTTGCATATGATAAAAGACATCCCATTTTATTATGTAGTAAACATGTTTTTACCCATATTTTATTTCAAAGTGAACATTTGAACTTATTACATGCTGGCCCACAACTACTTTTATCTCATATCAGAGATAAATGGTGGCCATTATGTGGTAGAAATTTAGCAAGAAAAATTGTAAACCAATGCGTTAAATGTAGTCGTATGAAGGGTAACATTTTAAAACCTATAATGGGTAACTTACCTGTCGAGCGCGTAACTGCAAGCTTTCCTTGTGGGGTAGATTACGCAGGACCCTTATATATTTTAAATAAAAAAGGTAGGGGTTCCAAACTTGAAAAATGTTACATATGTCTATTTGTATGTTTTTCCACGCGTGCCATACACTTGGAACTTGTTACTAGTTTGTCATCAGAAAGTTATATTTCAGCTTTAAAAAGATTTATTTCTCGGAGAGGAAAACCCTCTCAAATATTTTCCGATCATGGTAGAAACTTTGTGGGAACAGCTCGTGAATTTTCAGACTTTTTAAAAAAATATTCAGAGTCTATCATTGATTATGCGTCAGATCATCACATTCAGTTCACGTTTATACCTCCATACGCACCTCATTTTGGCGGATTATGGGAGGCTGGGGTCAAATCCTGCAAACACCATATTACTCGAGTAGTAGGAAATGCACATATGACTTATGAGGAGTTCAGCACAGTTTTAGTACAGATTGAAGCTGTCCTGAATTCCCGCCCCATGTATCCTTTATCTTCAGATCCCAGTGACTTTACTCCACTTACTCCTGCCCACTTTATGATTGGCCGGCCGCTGACCGCTCCAGCAGAGGAAGACGTGACCACTACGCCCACGCACTCATTATCCCGCTATCAACGAGTCGAACAATTACGACAATCATTCTGGAAGCGATGGTCCACCGAGTACATTTCGGAACTACAAAGGCGCACTAAATGGCAAACGAAGAATGACAACTTAGAAGCAGGAACTTTGGTTGTCATTAAAGAAGATAACCTACCGCCGCTCAAGTGGCGTTTGGGACGCATTTTATCTCTGATTCCAGGCAAGGACGGAATACCCAGGGTTGCGATCATTCGTACAGCAACTGGCGACATTCACAGGGCATTTTCCAAAATATGTCCACTACCAGTCACTGAGGAACCAGGTTCGATGCCCGACACGACACAGCCTGTTTGAGAGTGATCTCTCAAGGTCCGCCGGGATGTTCACGCGCCATCTAGCGGTTATGTGAGGAGCGCCGCCATCACCGCGGTGGTTCAACAACGACCGACGAAGCAGCATACATTATAACATGGCCTGCATAATACATCAAACCAACACCAGACGGCGCTGATTTTGCAGATATAAGGCGCCGCAGGCGCAGACGACCGCCACTTCTTCTCAACTCCTAATTTTTCTTCCATATTTTTTATACGATAAAAATAATTGAACTTGTAATTTTTTCTCTACATAAAGCACAGTATTTTATCATAAACGTCACATTATTTAAAACCCAGACAAAGCAGACAGGTACATTCGATCTGTACCAAGTATATCAACTCCTTTGGTTTGACCTTTCAATGAACACATTCCTAATAACTCTTCTAAGACTTCAAAATCTTGAGTAACAAATCTTGAGTAGCCATTTTGCGAAAAGAATGCTTAAAAACAAACCACACATACTTAACCTCAAAGTAGCTAGTTTACGGATAAATATATACTAAGATACTTTTTTATGGTAAATTTTAAATAGAAAAATATTGGAAAAAATTAACTTGGCCACAAGTGAATGTATTTTTTTTTTTATTTTTATTTTTTTCCAATATTTTTAACCGACTTCAAAAAAGGAGGAGGTTCTCAATTCGACTGTTTTTTTTTTTATGTATGTTCTGCCATAACTTCGCCAGTTGTTAACAGATTTTTATAATTCTTTTTTTATCTGAAAGAAAATAGTTTATGTGTGGTTCCATATAATTTTTACGAAGATCTGGCTAGTAGTTTTTTCATAATCTTGAATAATATCAATCACCTTTTGGCAAGTAGTCGTTTACCTAGATGACATTGTTGTGTATGGGCTGATTTTTAATGTAAGTATTTTTTACTTTTTGAAGTCGGTTTGATTTTTTTTATAAAATGTTTTTTTCTATTTAAAATTTACCATAAGTATAAAAATAGCATTGAAAAATGCAAAAATTACAAAATCATAAAATAAGATACTTTTGTTTTGTAAAAACATACATAATATACGGAGAAAACATCCAGATTACAGAATAAGACAAATAGACATGTTTATGCAGACAAATAATTGTCTTGTTCGGGATTCGAACCCGAGACCTATAGCGCAGAAGGCAGGTATCTAACCCCTGCAACAAATCGGTCATTAAACTTTTAAAATGTTTTATAAAAATGTGCACTTCATGTCAGACATTGTCCAAGTTAGATTAAATAGCATTAGTTAACTGAAATATAACATACTTGGTGAATTACAAAAATATTTTTTGTAAGATGGTTGGAGTATAATCAGCTGCTAATAGTTTTCAGTTGATTGACGTGAGCTTTATCGATATTGTTATTCAGACACAACCAGCCGTTTACTGTTTTACAGCTAACTAGCTAGTAATAGCAAGTATAAATATAAAAATACTAGCCTACCGCCAGCGGCATCACCCGTGTGTACTTCTCGATGTTATCCCATGGGAAAACATCGAGAAGTATGATGCCTATGTTCTTTCTCTGGCTCTAGACTATCTATGTACCAAATTTCATTTAAATCGGTTCAGTAGTTTTGGCGTGAAAGCGACACAGACAAACAAACAGAGTTACTTTCGCATTTATAATATTAGTATGGATTTCATAACATTGTAAAAATACAATCCTTACCTTAAAAATCGAGTAACGTAGCAACGTAGTACGTCAAAAATTACGACAATTTAAAACTGGAAAGAAAAACAATATAATTAGATAAAATTCAAACAAATAACTAAATAAATTGCAGCGTAATACTTTATCTTACGTTTTCTTTAATTATCTATAATGATACTCTTCTACACAACAAATATACACGTAGTGGATTCCTCTGTTTCTAGTCTGCCGATCTTGTACTAAAACCTCTGTATTTTAGCTTTTTTTAAAAATTAAACCCTATAATGACAAAATTTAAGGAGCGACTCTGAATCGGTAAGTGAATAACATTCTCTTAGAAACACGCAGTCAAAAAAGTTGCCTTTTTACCGACTTCAACAAAAAAGGAGGGAGGTACTCAATTCAACCCGTATTTTTTTTTTGTCCGATGTATGTATACCGATTTCTCCGGTGTTGGTGATCCGATTTTAATAGTTGTTTTTTTGTTCAATCGGGTACACTGTCAATTTGGTCCCATATAAGTTATTACGATTTTAAATTCGAAAAATGAGGCAACCCAAGTCACGATTATTAATTATTAATAACTTCATTTATAACATCGTTGGATTCGTTGGTATTATAAAGAAACCACTAAATAAAATATATAATTTTATCATAGTTAGAAATTTGAGTGCGATATTGATATTACGGAACATGCGGAACTAAAATTCCGCAAGCTTGATCTTGTACAATTTTTCTAGCTGTCTTAAGTATCATAGAGAAATGGGGAAAAGCATGTAGGGACCCTATTCTGTTATGTCAATGCGCTGCGTTCGACCGGCGGGCGCGAACGCCAATCTGTGCCCCTGTGACCTTGCGTTAAGCACGCGTAGGATAAGTAAAAAACTCTGTACACGTTTTGTGATAATAAACTACAGTTTTCATTTTGGAACTAAGACTTTATTTATTTACGGGACCACACCTTCTACATTGGTGACACCGACGTGATAAAAACAGTGTTAAAGTACAGTGAACGGTGTTGTAAAAAGTAACCTTTGTACGGCACGACAACGTGGTCCGACGACTAGGAAGGTTGCGTATTTCATTATTATATTACATTCCCTGATACTTTTTCCAGTATACAGACGCGCGACAATGACATCGGCGCAAAAAGTGAAAAGTGAGGATGCCGGGGAATTCGCGAGTATATCACTTTCAACGAGAGTACCAGAATTTTGGACCGAGTTCCCGAGATTGTGGTTCGCGCAATTTGAAGCAATTGTTGGCCCGCAAAAACAGGGAGATGATTGTAAATACCAGATGGTGATATCCAAGCTGGGATGCGACGTATTGCAGCAAGTTGCGGATATAGTATATTCACCTCCCGATAAGAACAAATATGACTGTCTTAAGGAGCGTCTCATTAAAACATTCGAAGAATCCCCGGAAAGACAGTTCCAGAAATTAGTGATGGAGATGGACCTGGGATCACAAAAACCGTCTCACTTACTAAGGAAGATGAGAGAGTTGGCGCGTAACTGCCAAGCTAGTGAAGAAACAGTCAACAACCTATGGCTATCAAGGTTGCCACCACAAGTCCGAACAGTGCTAACAGTCAGCCAGGACCAGAAGCCAGAGACCCTAGCGGCGATGGCTGATAAAATAGTGGAGAACATGCAGAGTCAGTGGGCCGCCGAAGTGAAGGTAACGCCTAGTAGCAGCTCAGCCAAAGACGAACCTATTACGGAGATTGCGGCACGTATGAGTGAATTGGCTATAGAGGTAGCATCCCTCCGGCAGGAAGTGACCAGGAATAGGCGAGGTACAGGATTTATGAGAGGTGGACCTAGAAAAAGAGACTGGCAACCGAGGTATAGAGCAAGAACTCCGTCCAGGACGCCTGCAAGTAGGGATTGGTTATGTCGTTACCATTTCCGTTTCGGTGCAGCAGCGTCCAACTGTGAGCAGCCCTGCAGCTGGAAAAAACCATCGCCGTCGGAAAACTAAGTGAGGCGATCCCCGAGGAGGCAGGAGAATCAATCGCCGAGTTAAATAACTATCGCCTCAGTGTGTTAGACTGTAACAGTGGGATGAGTTTTTTAGTGGACACTGGCGCGAATATTTCAGTGATTCCTGTGTCAAAAGTCAATAAAAATAACGTAAGTAATAACGTAACATATAGACTTTTCGCTGCAAACGGTTCAGAAATAAAGACTTTTGGGATGATAGATTTAGAGTTAAATTTAAGGTTAAGGAGGTCATTTAAATGGAGTTTTGTTATCGCAAACGTAAATCAACCAATAATAGGAGCTGATTTTTTAAATAATTTTAAGTTAGTTTTAGATATTAGCTCTAAAAGAATTATAGACAAAAGTACAAACTTGTGTTTAAACGGGTCGTTAATGCCATGTGTCGAAAAATCAATCAATACGTACGACCGGAATAGCCTGTGTTACGATATAATTAAAGATTTTCCCAATATAACTAAACCTCTCAATTTTAAGGAGAGTCCAAAACATAATACATTTCATTTCATAGAGACTTCCGGGCCACCCGTGCATGCTAAGGCTAGACCTTTACCCCCGGAAAGGTATAAACAGGTTAAGGAAGAATTTCAGAGGATGTTGGAGATGGGGATCTGTCGCCCCTCCAAGAGCGCGTGGGCGAATCCACTGCACGTCGTGCCCAAGAAAGACGGGCAAATCCGGCCCTGTGGCGACTACCGGCGGTTGAACGCGGTGACTAAGCCCGACCGGTACCCCATCCCGAGGCTTCAGGACTTCACATACGGGTTATCAGGTAAAGAATATTTTTCTAAAATAGACGTAAATAGAGCTTTCCATAATATTTTAGTAAACCCGGAGGACATTGAAAAAACTGCAATAATAACTCCATTCGGGCTTTTTGAGTTCCCACGAATGACGTTCGGGCTCTGTAACGCAGCCCAAACTTACCAGCGCTTTATGAATAACGTAGTATTGCAAGGTATAGAACAGATTAATGATCCAAACGGTGAAACTTCGCAGATATTCTGTTATATCGACGATATTTTAGTAGGAAGTTCTGCAAAGGACATACAATTAAGACATTTAAGATTAGTTTTTCAGCGGTTTGATGAATGCGGGCTTACTATTAATTTAGCTAAATGTCAATTTTTACAAAATGAGATGGAATTTTTGGGGTATAAAGTCACAACTAGAGGTATTAAGCCTCTAGAAGAAAAAGTAGAAGCTATACAGAGTTTCCCTCGCCCGGAAACCGTCGAGAAACTAAGACGTTTCCTGGGCATGGTCAATTTTTACAGATTACATTTACCTAAGGCTGTGCAAAATCAGAGTGAATTAAATAAGTTTATGCATAATTCAAAAAAAAAGGATAAAACTAAGATTATTTGGGACGAGAAGGCAATTAGTGCTTTTGAGCAGTGTAAGGAAGGCCTAAAACGCGCCGTAACGCTCGCTCACCCTCTGGACAGCGCACCGTTATCACTCATGACAGACGCGTCAGACTTATGCATAGGTGCAGTCTTACAACAATGGAACGGCAAATCATGGGCCCCGTTGGGTTTTTATTCTAAAAAGTTATCAGATACGCAGGTTTAATATAGTACCTATGATAGGGAACTTTTAGCAATCTATATGTCAGTACATTATTTTAGGAACATGATCGAGGGGCGCAACCTAGTTATATATACAGATCATAAGCCGCTAACTTTTGCATTTGTCAAATCTAGTAGTGACAGAGATATACCTAGAAGAATTAGACAGTTAGCGTATATTAGCGAATACTCTACCGACATACGTCACATAGTTGGAAATAATAATATTGTAGCCGACACTTTATCACGAGTTGAAACAATAGGTTGCCCAACAACGCTGAATTACGCAGAGCTTGCAAAGGCGCAGGAAACCGACGATCAAATTGCAATTCTGCGTAACGATAAGTCGAGCGTAGAATTAAAAAGAATTACTGTTCCAAATTCAAATGAAATACTTTATTGTGAGGTCTCTACAGCAAACGTTAGGCCTTACATACCTAAAGAATTTAGGTTTTTGGCATTCCAGTCAGTTCACAATATTAGTCATCCAGGAATACGGACAACTCGTAAGTTAGTGACAGAAAGGTTTTTTTGGCCAAGTATGAATAAAGATGTGAGTAAGTGGAGTAAAACGTGTATAAATTGCCAACGATCCAAGGTTACACGGCACACGGTGTCACAGTTAGGTCATTTTCAGCCGTGCGAAAAATTTGATCATATTCATGTTGACATTGTAGGGCCACTTCCAACCACGGAAGAAGGATTTAGGTATTGCGTTACAGTAATAGATAGGTTCAGTAGATGGCCGGAAGCTTTCCCGGTACAAACTATTACTGCGGAGGTGGTAGCCAGAGTGATTTTTGAGAAATGGATTTGTAGATATGGCAGCCCTAAGAGCATAACAAGCGATCAGGGCCGCCAGTTCGAAAGCGACTTATTTAATAATTTAATGAAAATATTAGGTATCGCTAAAAAGAGGACAACGCCTTACCACCCCCAAAGTAATGGTTTAGTGGAACGATGGCACAGGAGTATGAAAGCATCACTAATGGCACGATTAAAGGACACGTCATGGAGTCACGAGTTGCATACCGTACTTTTAGGTTTGAGGGCAGCAATTCGTAGTGACTCAGGAGTCAGTGCCGCGCAGTTACTTTATGGGCAGGGGATTCGACTCCCTAGTGACTTTTATACCGATAATGCAAATTCGCGAACGGACTTACACACATATGTCAATAAGTTACGTCATACGCTTAGTAAATTGAAACCAACTTTAAAAAGTCATGGCAATAAAAAACAGATATTTGTTCATCCAGACCTGAAGTCTAGTACTCATGTTTTCGTTAGAAATGATGCCGTACGCAGACCGCTACAACCTCCGTACGAGGGGCCGTACGAAGTCGTCAAGAAGAGAGATAAATATTTTACCTTACAGTTACCAAACAGACAGACGCAAATATCAGTGGACAGATTAAAACCAGCTTATTTATTAAATGATAATGAATTGGGCCCGATAACAAGTAGTACAGCGTCGGAATCCAATAGAAGTGTAAGTTATGATGAGTCAACTAATAGTGAATCTCGGGGATTTCAGGTCTCAACGCCGCCGGCAGGCGCGCAGGTACCGGCCGCGGCATCATACACCAAGAAAACTCGCAGCGGCCGAGCAGTTGTGCTCCCCGTGCGCTTTCAATAAGTTAGATAAGTAGTTAGGTAAGCTAGGCCAACGTCTGTTGGACATCCTAACGGCGTTGCCAAGGGGGATGCTGCTGGGTCCGAGGGACTGCTAATTTTTCATTTCAGAGTAGGCACCCTTGGTAACTACCCATAGGGTTAGAATGTGTCCCAATAGGGGACACCGTCAAGACGGCGCCCCAAAGAGAGGCTTCCGCAAAACTATAGTCCGTGTAATTTTATAAGTTACAAAGTAACGTACCGCATAGTATTTTCACTGTGGCATTAACCGATCCGTTCTTAACTAGGTCATATAACTGTAAGCAAATTAGTAAATATTTCGCAATGTGTTTTCAAATCAGAATTTAAGTTGAATGTTCTGTCATTCGGAAATTATTTGTGCTACGCGATGAGATTCCAATGTAAAAAAAATCAAGTCGTGGTTGCGAAATTAAATTAACACTGTGGCGGGAGCTCAACCGAGTATCAAGGTACAATCAGCGTCACATCTACCACATGAGAACTTTGAATAATAGTGTGCTACGGTGTTAAAAGTGTTAAATGTAACAAATGTGTTAATTTTAGAATAATGTTATACATATATATGTTTCTCTCTCTATTTTACGATTAGTTTGCAGTTTTGGGAAATTATGCATATTGGTCATGTAATGTATTTCCCGTACGTCCGATAAATGTAATATTGCATCGGGATTGTAACTCTGTATTTTTGTTCGAAATAAGTACGCTGTAAATGATAATATTTCAATTGTAGTCATAATGTTGCATCAGGATTCTTCATCACCGCACGACGCGAGCCGGCCCGACGGCGTGCCCGACACGCCAGTCAACGAATTCCAGGCTTATCGTGTTGCGCGCGCGCCGCCTCGGGTCGTGGCGGGCGTATTAGTTCGTTTGTTATATGATGTGTATGATTGCATATACGAGTAATATTTTAAATATATTTTTTTTTTTTTCAAAAAAGGGGAGGATGAGTGTAGGGACCCTATTCTGTTATGTCAATGCGCTGCGTTCGACCGGCGGGCGCGAACGCCAATCTGTGCCCCTGTGACCTTGCGTTAAGCACGCGTAGGATAAGTAAAAAACCCTGTACACGTTTTGTGATAATAAACTACAGTTTTCATTTTGGAAATAAGACTTTATTTATTTACGGGACCACACCTTCTACAAGCATAAAAATATGTATTCCATGTGATTGGAAACGCATCTATGGCAATTGCGTCGGGATCTTGTTTCCACGACACGTATTCTCTGCATTTGGCCGTGGTGCGGGAAGAAAAGAGGTCTATCTCTGGCATTCAAAATGTTGTGGTTATGTGTATAAAAGCCAGCTCAGATAATGACCACTCTTGTGTCCGTGTTTATTATCAGAGATTCTTCATCTGCTTCGCGATTTTCCTTTGTATTTATATATAAAGCGTATAACCATATATTACGGTTCTCGCACCACTGCCAAATTGACCTAGCTAAATCGTTAATATGAGGAAATTGAATGCCCCCCATACGATTAACATATGATATTGCATTAGACTTGTCCTTGGCAAACGTTTTCAATGCTAAAAATACTGCTAAAAGTTCCAAGTAGTTAATGTGGAATTGACGCTCGTCGTTTTTCCACCCCCCATGTGCCCTTCTACCAGCACAGAACGTTCCCCAGCCTATTAGGGATGCATCTGTGAAAATTTCTATTTTAAATGGTAGTGGCCTTATATGATTGAATGTAGTGAAAATATTTTGTAACCACCAGTTTATATCTTTAAGTATTACTTGTGGAAAATCAATAACAGTATCATAATCTAATGTTGGTTGTCATATTGGAAATATATGCGTTAATAATTTAAGCTACGCGGACGACATGGTGTTGCTAGCCCCTTCGGTCGGTGCGTTGAGAAAACTACAAAGTGTCTGTGAAACGTATGCTAAAACTCATGGATTGCTGTACAATACTAAAAAGAGTGAGTTTATGGTGTTTAGGGCAGGTAGCAAATGTCCTAGTACAGTACCTCCTATCCGGTTGTATGGCTCACCACTTTGCAGAGTCAACCAGTTTAAATATCTTGGCCACATTGTTACGGATGATTTAAAAGATGACTTAGACATGGAAAGGGAGCGCAGGGCGTTGTCAATTAGAGCGAATATGTTGGCACATAGGTTTTATCGTAGTTCTGACACAGTTAAAATCACGCTATTCAAAGCATACTGTTCTTCGTTCAATTCAAGTAGCTTATGGGTCAAATATACCAAAAAGTCGTACGACGCCCTGCGCGTACAATATAATAATGCTTTTAGAGTACTTTTGCGGCTGCCGCGTTTCTGTAGTGCGTCGGGGATGTTTGCGGATGCGCATGTCGACAGTTTCCCGGCTATTTTGCGCAAAAAAGCGGGATCCCTGTTGCGTCGAATCCGTGGCAGCCCGAACAGTATTTTAAGAAGCTTTGCCGATTGTGGGGACTGTCCATTGATCGCGCACATGTGCTGTATCACTCGCTCCGTTCTAGTTATTAAGTACTAACATAGAAATTAAGCTTTCGTTTTGTATCACCTACTAACCAATTATGGATCTTTGTTGTCCGAGTAATATTTTTTTTTTTTTTTTTTTTTTTTATAATCACTATCTCCTTGTAGAGCTAGGAACTTTTGTCGTTCTAAAATTTTTGTATAGAGCTAACCATACTTTGTTGCTGGACAAGCAGCTGTAAGTGTTCCAATTAATTTAGCCAATTCTCTGATACTACATTTACATTTATGGTACGTCGTGAAGGGGTTTTGTATAACGGCACAGCTGTTTTCATGAGGTACCGAAATCCTTCTTTTTCCACTGTATTCAATGGTAATGTATCCTTTGCAATCATGAACATAATGGCATTATTTATTTGCCCACGTTTATTTCCATTCTCTGTTAATATATAAAAAACAAACATTTAGAAATAATACTTCTTCAGTATTAATAGTAATATTAAAGATAACAGAAAATCACTCACCACCAAAAGCTTTTACATTATTAACGCATGATTCCATAGTTAGTTGATTAAACTTTCCTTTCGATTTTTCCTGTGACACTGATGATAATGCTACTGATGCTACACTGTCTACGTCAGAGTCACAGTTGTCAATCACATCAACATTCTCCTTTGATGTAGATGGAGTATCAATATAGTCATGTGTCTGTAAAGAAATATAATGTGGCATGGAATGTATATTATAACAATCATGCATGCATAGAAAAAAAATGTTATTTATGCTAAATAGGAAGAATAGAATGAGAGAGGTACACTACACACTTCAGTTTGTTTTTTACCGCCGTCACCACCACCACCAAAGTAATTCTTTGCCACCACCTGTGTTCGCGAGAACACCTTCGATAGCCCACGAGCACAACTATGGTCACTAGTTTTATCGTTTCTTTTGGTTTAGTCCAGACATAGTATTCCCCACTAAGAAGCAAACCACGCACCTTGACACCACAGCTGGGGCTGATAGAGGAACTGAATGCCACCACGTGCTCTGCTAGCCAGCGTCCGATGCTATGTCGAGTTCACACACTCCAATAGTTTTTAAAAATTACACAAACATCACCAATGTCCGATATGAATGATAGTTACAACATAAATTGTATAATTATTGAGAAAAATCCAGTATTACAAACAGAAAACCGATAATCCGAACACCTCAAGCGTTAGCTCGCACCACCGACAGAGGAATGGGGAGAGCGTCGGTCGCGCCCGTCACCGTTCGGTCGCGGGTTTGCAGTTTACCCACATAATGAAGAAAAACTATGCCTGAACATCCCCCCGCCTAACCAAGGTCCGCCTTGGTTCCTAAGAATCAGCAACAGGTAACCGACATAGTTTAGAAATAGGCCGAAGCAATGTACCGTTTTGCGTCCGAACCTCCGCGACTCTAACGATCCCATCTTTACCGGGAAGAAGTTTGACTAACCGACCGCGCTTCCATTGAAGTGGACTAGTGTTATCTTCTTTAATCAAAACTAATTCATCTAATTTAGGCGATTCCGTAACCGTATTCCATTTATATCGTTGTTGTAAAGTATGTAAATATTCTGTTTTCCACCACGACCAGAAATGTTGAGACATTTTTTGGATATGTTGAAAGCGAGACAACCGATACAACTTAACTTCCTCATAAGGATACTCGGGTACAGCCACCAGAGGTTGACCGATTATAAAATGACCGGGTGTCAATACTTCAAGGTCCGTCGGATCCGTACTTAAAGGGCACAGAGGTCGTGAATTCATGACCGCCTCTACCTTATGAAAGAAAGTTGTTAGTTCTTCGAACGTCAACTTGGTCTCACCCAACACACGCCGAGCATGATTCTTTGCCGATTTTACCGCTGCCTCAAATAAACCGCCGTGATTTGGACTGGATGGGGGGTTAAATAACCATTTGATATTTTGTTGAACTAATTTCCGTTCCAATTCCGAACTATTATCCCGAAAAAATGTGTATAATTCCTTTAGATATCTATCAGCACCGGTATAGTTGGTACCGCAATCCGATCTGATTAAGGAAGGAAGTCCGCGCCGAGAGACAAATCTAGACAAAGCCGCAATGAAAGCTTCAACCGACAAATCAGAAACAATTTCTAAATGAACCGCTTTAGTGGATAAACAAACAAAAATGCACAAATAACATTTTTAAGTTTTAGCATTCCGTAACGAACAAGATTTTATGTAAAATGGACCGGCAAAATCCGTACCGACTCCTAAAAAGGCTCGCCACAAGTCTTGCCTTAGAAATGTAAACTGATATCGTGAGATTTGTCCGACGTGTATTGATCTCATGTGAACTCGTGCTCTTTTTTCCCCAGCTCCCACCTCGCCGCGCATACCTCAGGGAGTGCGCAGCGTTTATGGTCATACTATAATACCTATTTACAATACTAATTTACAATTCACTAATTCAGCGTTCACTCGCAAACAAAACTATCACTAAATATTCCCCAGGGACATTTCGAATTCACTCGTATGCCTTTTGGCTTAAAAAATGCCCCTGCTACCTTTCAAAGGTTAATGAATTCAGCTCTATCTGGACTGCAAGGTCTACAGTGTTATGTATACCTTGATGACATTGCAATCTATAGCTATGACCTTGAAAGCCACACAAAATCCCTTTCCAACGTCTTTGACAGACTCCGCCATAATAATCTCAGACTTCAGCCAGACAAGTGTGAGTTTCTCCGTAAAGAAGTGTCCTATCTTGGGCATACAATCACCGATCAAGGCGTCAAACCTAACCCAGAAAAGGTGAAAACTGTCAGAGATTTTCCACAACCCAAATGTCCAAAAGACATAAAATCTTTTATGGGTCTAGTATCGTATTATCGTCGCTTTGTACCCAATTTATCCAAAATAGCCAAACCTTTAACCAACCTCTTAAAAAAAGACGTCCCGTTCAATTGGCACAACGAACAACAACTAGCTTTCGAACAATTAAAGAAATGCCTTATTTCCGCCCCTCTCCTGATCTATCCTGATTTTTCCAAACCCTTTGTATTAACTTGTGACGCTTCTAATTTCGCTATATCTGCCATCCTCTCTCAGGGTCCTATAGGTAACGACCAGCCCATCGCATATGCATCACGAACATTAGATAAAGCTGAGTGTAACTATAGCACCACCGAGAAGGAATGTCTTGCAATCCTCTTTGGCACGAAAACCTTCCGACCGTATATTTACGGCTACAAATTCAAAATTGTCACTGACCATCGTCCTCTTAAGTGGCTTTTTAACCACAAAGACCCTGGATCCAAACTTATTAGATGGAGACTCAAACTTGAAGAGTTTGACTATGAAGTGGAATATAAAAAGGGAAAAGTCAATAGTAATGCCGATGCCCTATCACGATATCCAGTTAACCCTATACTACCTCAAAACAATAATCCCACAGAATCTAACGAAGATCCATGCCCGCTACCGAACATCTCTGGAAACCAAGATCCTGTTGCCACATCTAATGGCTCTCCAGCCTTCAGCCCCATAACCTATACATTTTACCAATACCAATACCAATAAATTTTCAAGTATTAAAAACATTTAGTTTACGAGAAATATGGGTAAAACCACGCTTAACTAAAAAAATAATACTGAAAAATCGGTGACTCAAACTTTGGATTGTACAAAGAAAACTTTTAGGTTTATCCAAAATCTAATTATTGATCCAAAAAAATCGGGAAATTTGCTATAGGAGTCAATAAAAAAAATACCCCCTTTGACACAAAATATTTTATTAATTAATCATCAAATATTTTTTTTTTTTTGCCCAACTTCCCCTTGTTACAAATAATGTTAAATAAGGAAAATAGTCGAAGGTACGAATAAAATAAATATTTTTCACATAAAACTAATACTTTAATAAAATTATTAAAACAAAAATATTTTAGAAATAATTAAAAATAACGTGGTAATAAATTAATAACCATGCGCACGCGCAAAATTACGCGACGTAAAGACGATTTTTCGTATTTTTTTTTTTAATTATCACTTAAATACACTATTTATCGATTTAAAACGGTTAATAACATTTAATTATATAATATTATCTCTTTTTTTATCTCATTTTATCATTTAAAACATAAACTAACACTGTTCAAACATTTGTGAAAATACGCTGATGCACCGTGGGCGGTGCTGAATAGGTATTTATTTTTAATTATTTTTTTATTCACTTTTTTAAAAATCTGTTTCTGTACGTCTTTAGTTTTATGCCTTCTAGATACTCAGTAAAAATTTCAAAAAAATCTATCGAATAGTTTTTTTTAAAAATGCATTCTAAAATTTCGTGACGTAATCGTCCCAAAGTGGGCGTCCGGCACGCCCGCATATTTTTAAAACGTCCCAATTCGGGTCGTGCGGCACGCGAGTGGTTAGAAGATCTTGAAGTCCGCATCCCCTCCAGCCTACTCGGGTCAAATAGCAACTTACCTTCTATTCCACTTCTAGAAGATGATGATCTATCCCTCACTGCATACAGCCCTGAAAATGAAAACCCTTCCACGTCCAAACCTCCTCCAGACGCTAGTGATTCTCCCACTGAAACCTCCGCTCGACCACCTCCTACTCAAACACCTGAAACATCAGATACCACTCCTAGTTCCAATGCCGATTATAATACATTCTTAAAATCATTTGCGAACAAAGACGAAACATTCAGTACTCTCATCCAGGAATGCAACGAATCCCTTCTTAAAAGCAGCTGTTAAACCATCCTTGTCCCTGTATCAATCGACCTAGATGATTCAAACCCTTACCTGCAAGATATCCTCTCTGAAATCAATGACACCTCCGATATTCCTAACTCTGAAAGAGAACTCCATTCCTTTAAGAAAGTGGAGGTAAAAGATAAAATCTACTATTTCCTATTCACTAAAGTCTACTATTTTGATGCAAGCACATACCCCGAAATATTTAAAACTCTTAAAGCTGCTCGGGACGATATCTTACTATCTGGTGACATAAGCACAATTGCTATATCCGACTTCAAGAATCTTTTCGAACAACATTCATTTGTGAAAATTTATGGAATGCTGAAGTCCTATTTAACAATACAAATATAACAGTAAACGTACATCACAACACAATTATTTACCCTGTTCCTACAGAAATCGCGAAAATTCTTAAAGAAAACCACGACATTCCTATAGCTTGTCACCTCGGTTCCCAAAGAATGTTTAATAGAATTAAAGAAAGGTATTACTGGAAAAACATGAGAACAGATATTGAAAATTATGTAAAAAATTGTAAATTATGCCAGTCCAATAAAGCCCTAAGAAAAATAAATCGATGTCCCATGCAGATAACTACCACTGCTACCCGTCCTTTTGAGAGAATTAGCCTAGACATAGTTGGTCCTTTACCAAAAGCTAGTCTACCCAAATTAAAATTTATCCTTACACTTCAAGACGACCTCACAAAATTCTCTATTGCCTATCCCATATCAAATGCCACTGCTGAAGAAACCTGCGAATGTCTAGTACACTTTATTTCATTATTTGGAATACCTAAAACAATCTTAACAGACCAAGGTACTAATTTCACTGCCGACCTTTTCAAACGCACCTGTGAGTTTCTAAAAATAAAACAGATTTGGTCGTCACCTTACCATCCACAAACCCAAGGAGCGTTAGAACGTAGTCATTCCACATTAAAGGAATATTTAAAATCATATGTCAATGAGAACCAAACTGATTGGCATCAATTCGTATACACTGCCATGTTAACATACAATAGCAGTGTACATACAACTACTAAATTCAGTCCCTATGAACTTCTATTTGGCCACAAGCCATACATCCCCGATTCCATATTTAATCAAAGCTTTGATGTCACTTACCCCGAATATATTAAAATGCTTCAACATCCTCTCAAAATTTCTCGCGAAAAAGCTGTAGAAAACATTAACGCTTCGAAAGAACGCTCAAAGACATACTATGATAAACATTCTCGCCAAACTTTAAATCTATTTCTCATATAATGTCTAACAGTATCTCGAAAAGAGCTTGGTTTGGAGGAATAGGTATCGTGTTTAAACACATATTCGGAACTTTAGATGAGGATGATGCTCGTGACTACGAAAATGCTATTCAAGCTTTATATAGAAATGATGAAAAGTTAGCTACCTCAATTAAAAAGGCTATAATGGTGTCTCAGTCTGCTATTAAAAGGTAAGTAAGTACATTGACACTGTAACCCTTTAAGTACAGGTTTGTTTTATAATAAAAAAATACCACCACCACATACCACATTAAAGATATTAAGTGAGACTAGCACCAACAACATAAGGTCCATAGAGAGGAACTCAAGAAATGTCAAGGACCCAAACCCACTCATAACAGCAATGACCAACATGTCTTGTAAGTACCCTCTATCTGTAAAGAAAGATGCGCTGAGAGCACATTCAGTACCACCTCACTTCTTGGGTCAATCAGACTCCCATCTGCATGGCAGGGTCCTAGCCAAATATGGGCTTATTGAGTGGTGGATTAGCAATGTAACTGAGCCTAAAAAAGAGGTTTTAGGGCCGGTTTTTTGATCCGTAGTTAACTCGACCATTGGTTAAATATCGTAACTATTGGTTAAAAATCATTGAAATGCATTCTTTGACCCCTGGTTAACCTAACTAATGGTCAAATAACTAACCATTAGTCAAAAAATTTTACTACCCGGTATCGGAGGATTAACAATATGGCCGCTGGTTATCCTGTGCAATAACAGCTGTTTGGCTCAAACAAGTTCTTTTTGTTTGGCTGTAAAACTAAAAAGATACGATTATCCTATTATAAGTTAAGTCTATTAGTGATTAGTGATGAATTTGAACATAGTTAGATACTTTGATGTGGAAAGTTCGTCAGAGGAAGATGATAATATTTTAGTGGAATATGTGTTGTTGAGAAGACCAAAAATCTTTAGACCTCGCCATCCGCCTTTAGAAACCTGGGATGATGTAGATTTTTGTCACCGGTATCGTTTATCAAAGGAAACAGTAATCTGGATTGTTACTGAAATTGAGAATGATCTTAAAACGCCCACACTCAGGTATGGATATATGATACCTAACCTAAAATATGTTCAAATTCATCACTAATCACTAATAGACTTAACTTATAATAGGATAATCGTATCTTTTTAGTTTTACAACCAAACAAAAAGAACTTGTTTGAGCCAAACAGCTGTTATTGCACAGGATAACCAGCGGCCATATTGTTAATCCTCCGATACCGGGTAGTAAAATTTTTTGACTAATGGTTAGTTATTTGACCATTAGTTAGGTTAACCAGGGGTCAAAGAATGCATTTCAATGATTTTTAACCAATAGTTAAGATATTTAACCAATGGTCGAGTTAACTACGGATCAAACAACCGGCCTTAAAACCTCTTTTTTAGGCTCAGTTACATTGCTAATCCACCACTCAATAAGCCCATATTTGGCTAGGACCCTGCCATGCAGATGGGAGTCTGATTGACCCAAGAAGTGAGGTGGTACTGAATGTGCTCTCAGCGCATCTTTCTTTACAGATAGAGGGTACTTACAAGACATGTTGGTCATTGCTGTTATGAGTGGGTTTGGGTCCTTGACATTTCTTGAGTTCCTCTCTATGGACCTTATGTTGTTGGTGCTAGTCTCACTTAATATCTTTAATGTGGTATGTGGTGGTGGTATTTTTTTATTATAAAACAAACCTGTACTTAAAGGGTTACAGTGTCAATGTACTTACTTACCTTTTAATAGCAGACTGAGACACCATTATAGCCTTTTTAATTGAGGTAGCTAACTTTTCATCATTTCTATATAAAGCTTGAATAGCATTTTCGTAGTCACGAGCATCATCCTCATCTAAAGTTCCGAATATGTGTTTAAACACGATACCTATTCCTCCAAACCAAGCTCTTTTCGAGATACTGTTAGACATTATATGAGAAATAGATTTAAAGTTTGGCGAGAATGTTTATCATAGTATGTCTTTGAGCGTTCTTTCGAAGTGTTAATGTTTTCTATACAGCAGAGGAGGTTAAAAAAGTAGTGGCAAAGTTTTATTCATTAGCAAAGTTCCCAAGTGTAGTTGGTGCAATAGACTGCACTCATATTCGCATCTTAAGTCCTGGTAAGTGAAACTTTTCATGTATAAATTTATGTATTACTCAACCTTACAATTATTGATTAATATAGGTGTTTTATTTTGTTTCAGGGGGGGATAATGCTGAGCTCTATAGAAATAGAAAGGATATATTCTCCATTAATGCCCAGGCAGTTGTTGATGCTGAACTCCGAATCAGAGATTTAGTTGCAAGGTGGCCGGGCTCAGTACATGACAGTACTATATTTAACAACAGCAATGTTAAAGCAGTTATGCAGGCTGAACAGCTAGGAAAGTGCTGTCTTGTGGGAGACCGGGGATATGCTTTAAAAAAATATTTATTAACTCCGTTAGCCAATCCTCAAACTGCAGCTGAGAAACTTTACAATGAGAGCCAAATTAGAACAAGAAATGTTGTGGAAAGAGCATTTGAAGTGTGGAAAAGAAGGTTTCCCTGCATAGGCTCACAATTAAGAGTGGCTTTAAAAAATGTACAGCCTATCATTGTCAGCACAGCAATATTGCATAATATATGTATAGAAAAGAAAGAATATTTGCCAAATGACAATGGTGATTTCATAATTTCTCAAGAAATAGAAGAATATCTAATTTTTCCTGAGGCTTTACATGAACGAGAATATAGGCAGCAACTCATACAAACATATTTCACTTCATTACTAGATGCAGAAAGACCTCGGCAGTGAATAAGATTAAATTTAAATAAATAAAATAACATGAAACCTAATCCATTATGCAGTTTTTATTCATTAAATTATATTTAATATCAAAGATGGGTATTATGTGAGTTCAATCTTGAAATAATGTAAACTTACACAAAAGATAAGTATGTATGTAGGACTATGCACAATATTTTAAGCAAATCAAAATAATTATGGCATCTACATCAAAGAATTTTCAATTAAAACAAGGTGACTTGTACATTGTAATAAACCATTTAATTTCACATAAAAGTAACATAAGTAGGTAGTAATATTAGAGTAGGTAATGGTAGCAAAAATTAAATTATTCTTCTTTAGATTTAATATTTTCGAGTATTTTTTTCTTAATTTCTACCTCAATTTGATGCAGCTCTTCTTGCTGCTGGATAAATCTCCTATGCTTCTCCTCCATCTGCTGCATGGCCTTTTGGTGGGCCTCCTCTTTATGCAGCATATTTTTTTCATGCTCTTCTTTACCATAATTAAGCAATTCTATTTCTCTACTTTGTTTTTGTTTTAAAAACTCATTTTTTTTTTCAGTATGTAAGATAATACGCTTTCTTGTCTCCAAAGGATTAAAAGAAATTTTCCTTTTATTGTAGGGCACAGCTGAAAACAAGAAAACATTAGGTTAGTAGGTCATCTTTACTTGACCTGAATCCAGGCACCAGGGTCGGACTGGGCCGAAAGGACCTGAGTGGCTATACCATTTGGACGTATAACAAAGGATACATTTTCTCTCTTTTTCAACATTTTTTTGCTGGATTTGGGGGCCTGTGGCATAGAAAAGGGGCCCGCGCAGGCAAGGGCCCGGCAGGCAAATGCTACCTTGACTATATGGCCAGTCCGACCCTGCCAGGCACTGACCCCGAAGACCCCAATTATTTAATCACAAACTTAAATACTTACACAACTCTTTGGAGACAGGTTTTCTCAGCATAGCCTTTGGCGTAGAGGAATCAAAAACATTTGAGACTTCTGGAATAAATATAAGATTGTTAAAATGCTAAATTGTGAAATTGTTAATTTGCTACCAAATTTATTCATAAGAGAAACATTATTTTACCAACCTTTATTGTTGGGAGTGTTCTCGTCACCGACTTCCTCCCAATCCTTATCTTGTATCAACGACATTGATGTTTGAGAAGTTGCTGAAATAATGAATAATTTTGTTACGATTTTTTATTTCAAATAATTAAGCAGAAATAAACTATACTGAAGTAGATACTTACATGGATCTAAAATCTCATCATCAATGAAATGTATATTTACACTAGCACAGTCTGTAGACATAGTTTCTTTTCGTATGTTGCTAATATCTGTAAAATAAGAAATATGATAAAATATAATTATATTTATATATAAGTAGTATATATTTTCCTTAATGTAACAAATATTCCAGGTAAGTAAACATAGGTAAATACCATTTGCATCGCTGTCATACACAGCAGGAAGTCCAGATATTGACTCTCCCATAACACTATTTAACCACTCTGTGGCCTCAGATGGTTTAGGAGGAGCTGGTCCACCTCCAGTTTGCCGCCTTCCATATTTCTCTGCTGCCATTTCCTAAAACATTACACAATGAAGTAGGTAGGTATTCTAGCATCAAAACCTGTAAAGAAACTGGAAAAGCAGGAAAACGAGAATTAAAATAACAAACTTTTCTAGCAGTTTTCTTCATATTGTTATATTTCTGCTGCAATTGCTTTATAGTACGATGTCTAGACCCATCTGAATTAAATATATCGCAGAGAGATTTTCATGCTGCATCCTTTTGCTGATTGCTGGAGTGATCAGTTTTTTTACAAGTCAGGATAGGGTAATCATTCAGAAGCTTCATTAATTTTGTAGTTTCTTCTTTGGCGAAGTTAGTACTACGATCCCTTGAACAGAAACATTACTTCAATGTACTATCATTGCGAAACACATAATATACAATACTATGAAAATATTAACAATGATTCAGAATAAAAATATATGGTTTTACTTACTTGTTCGAGAGTTGGCTGTTTGCGGACATCGTTATAAATTCGTTGATGTTAAAAACGCAATGCAACTTGAATAAAACACAAGAAAACAACAAACCTAGGAAGCGTGTTATTTATAGGTAATCTGACATTTGCAACACATTTCCAAGCGCAAAGAGTGAATGTAGCTGTCAAAAATGCATTCCGTACACTCAGTATGACAAGTGTTGTCACACAATTAATGCTCCCCACAACAAATTATATTATTCTTAGGATGTCATTGTTCATTGCACTGGCAACAAATTAACAAATTGTTAAGTTTGACTATAGTTAAAATGAACATCGAAAAACGCAAAATCGATTTAACTATTGGTTGGTGATTTAACTATGGTTAAAGTAACCAATGGTTGAAGGATGTTTAACTACGGATCAAAAAACCGGCCCTTAGAGGTCATTGTCAATGGTCAAAGTCAAAATTGGTCATGGTCGAAAGCGTGAGAGACTTTTTTTTTATGACCGACGGGGAGACTCTAAGCCTTCATCATACCTGATGTTAAGTATCGATAAGGCTGAAGATGGAAGCGAGCCTCTCCCGGAATCCTCAATCACTGAGAAACTGACTATCTTATCTCTAACTGCCGGAACACAACAATGCTGAAACATAGTTGTTATGGCGTCAGACTTAGATAAGATGGTGGTAGCTAGCCAGGCGGACTTACAACAAGTCCTATCACCAACCAAACCGAATACAATATGTACCACCGCTGGGAATCGAACCCGGGACCCCCGGGTCTGATACCGGTGGTTGTACCACTAGACCACAGAGGCGGTTGAATACCACAAAATAAATTGGGCGGACTTAACCTTTCAATTTGGAAGGGTCGAGATAGAGAGGTCTTTTGTCAGAACTCAGAAACCCATTGTGGACATACCACCATCCATGAGAAATGAGGTAATTATCCAATATTTTTTGCCTGATTATTCCATACAACGGGAGTACATAGAACCTGGGATACTGAAGCTTGTAAAAGAAAAAATAGGTGAGCTTACAACCCGTCATATGTCGTGGGCCTCCCAGCTAAGGATAATCAGGTCTCAATTAGATCCTAAAGTGAGATGCTTGCCGACTTTAGTTGGGATGAATGATGATTTGGTTGAGCTAAAACATGCTTTGATGCATACTACGTTCAGGGTGGCTCAGCTCCCTAGCAAGAGCGCTTCTACTAACATGCTAGGACTGAAACTTATAGCACAACATATATGCACAAAGATTAAGATGTCAAAGTAAACTGTTCAAGAGGCCTGTGCATGCATGGCAGAGACCGTAATAGAGGGAAAGAGTTTAACATCAGTGCTGAAGGATGATTCTCAGACTAGCAATGGCCCTCATGTCCTTTTCTTGAAGTGTTTGATAGGAGAGAAAGTTTCCATCACTAGCATTATAAGTGGCATAATATTCTCTCCTTACCCATGTAAAGTCAAAATCATACAAAGGGTAAATGCTTCGAATGTCCCTTATATGGTATACATAGGTTTAGAGAGGGTGTCTTTTCGCTCTACTCACTGCAGAGAGAATTTCACTCATGAAGGGCCGCTTCTGATTTCAACGACAACAAATGCCCCTAACAAGCTTATATTGTTGAATCTGTTAATCAGTGTTACATTATACTGTAGACACAATTACGACAGAACTAGATCAAGGTTTCCATCCCAGATGAAAGTTGAGGCCCAAGGAACGAAAATAGAACCATACACCTTCCTGAACGCGTAGCATGACGTCGAGAAAAGCTATATCTACTCCCAAATGTCATTTGAGTCGGGTTGAGAGTGAGATTCGCGAGGCGTGAGCATGACGTACTCGAGAAATAATCGCGGTGTCAAGGTAACGTCAGGAGCCGACAATAATCTTTTGCTGCGAGCACGACGACCATTTATTATCTTCACTTGACATATACAGTCAGTTGAGTCCCAGATATTGTCTACTACCCATTCAGTAGTCGAGAAGCATAAAACAGAGGTTAGGTCTCCTTATAATATGTGGTTAACTCTTTTAAAATGAATGCTATAAGAGTTTTTATAGCCAATAATGAAGATAAATTACGGCGCAGGCAGCAAAGGAACGATGTCCGACAATTGTCGGACGCATTGGAGCTGCCAGAGGAGGAGTTCCTAGAAAACTTTAAAGTTGGCAAGGACATGGTAGAATATTTATGTGCGGCGTTGGAAAATGAACTAGCTCCTCGCACAGCATATGGCCTACCTGTCCTTATCAAGGTAATTTTTTATTATAGTTTATTGGGTGTGATTAAATGAATGGATTAAATAAGTATACAAAAATGTCTAAGTCCTAGTAAGTAATATATAAGTCAATGCATATGTCTCTATTTTTTTAGGTTTTAGCTTCTCTAAAAGTTTTGATAAACGGTCACTACCAACGTGGTGTTGGCCAAGATCAAAATTTAAGTCTTGGCCAAACAACAGTGAGCAAATTTTCGAAACAGTTTGTTGTTGCCGTTCACGAAAAGTAAGTACTTAACTATTTACTTCACTAAATTCCTGAATTTTCATTCTAAGAATGACAAATAATGAGTTATGTATAATACTACTGCTTCAGGATGAAACCACATTGGATTAAGTTTCCGGGGGGACCGAAAGTATGCGACGGCATGTCTCCAGAAATTTTGAAGCAATGTTTGGTGTGCCGAATGTCCTGGGGGCAATTGATTGCACCCATATCAGTATTTTTCCGCCCCGGAAACCAACAAATGCACAGTTTTTGAATAGGCACGGCTATACATCAATTAATGTGCAATTGGTAAGCGAGATCTACTTAGTATCATGCTTTATTAGTTTTACTTTATGTAGGGTATGTACCTATATATAAGTATTATTGTTCTAGATATCAGATGCTGACTGTCGCATTTTAAACTGCAATGCAAACTACCCCGGAAGGGTACACGACCAGTTTGTATTTAACTATTCAGTGGTTAAATACAAACTGGAACAGTAAAACTGGAATGCAGCAACTATATCATTCAAGAATAGGGCAATATTTTTTGTTACGTGAGTATAATGTATAAAAAAAAACAATTGATTGTGTTTAGAGAAGTATTTTTATACACTTTACAAACCGAATAATATTAAATCGAAATATAATCAACAACAATAGCTTTAAATTAATCAACAAACAGATATAAACCGGAACTTACTTAAATTAAGTCTTTATATCCTTATTGTAGTGTTTGTATCTATGGAAAGGGTACAATCAACCCTGTCTCACACACACAGGAGGGCAACACTAGTAGCTGTCATTGTCAACAATAGATTGACAGATGACATATAGCTAGGCGGGAGTTCTGGTGGAGTGCGAGGAGGATTCGGCTTCAAGTTCTCTGGGGTGTACGTGTGCCTGTCTTGGTGTGAGGGTGAGCCAGTGGAAATTTCTTCAGGATTGCAAATCCTACAAGTGGCGACGAGGTAAAAAGTATCCTTTCTTAATTTTGTCATGGAAAGATGGAGGGTCAAATGCACGTAAGTATTCAGTTAAATTGTGTATCAAGCAGGACCGATAGGTACCTTTTGCAACAACCCAACAAGCACAAACTAGTTGCTTAAGAGCTTTGGAGCTAATCCGATTATTCCCAAAGGCGCCAAGCTCAAGCGCCAGAGCGTGCATTGCAGACCTTATGCAGCCGCTTTGCAGCCAAAGGGGCACAACTTTTTGCAACCTACAGTTCCATTAGAACTTCACAATAGTGGCATAAAAGCGCTACAGGAGCTGCAACTAATAATTAACACCACACTCAAGCTCTTGTGGCGCTTATTGAATGAATGACAGGTTTAACTGAACGAATAAAGGATCACTGACTGTTCACCTTTTCTCTCATTTATTAAATACATCTGTTGTTCCTGAGTCAGACATTACTGAATACAAATATATAATAAGTGAAGTGAAGGTAAGTGTTTTTGAGCTATATTTTGTATTATATGCAAGTGGCTAAAAAAGCCGATCAGTTTATCGTGCATATAGTTGATATTATTGGAATATTTTTAACGCGCCTCAATAATTACTTCAGAATATCGTAAAATATGTAAAATATTATTATATAAATAATAGTTTTAAAAGCTTTCAAGTCTATAAATATTAAAAAGACTGAAGATTTATGGGGCATGTCAACCAACATTATTAAATCAATTATTGATACAATAGCTCCATATTTAGCTTTCATTTTTAATCAATGCATAGATGAAGGTACTTTTCCCGATTTAATGAAATGTAGTAAGCTTATTCCTCTTTTTAAATCGGGTGACAAAAGTGACCCTACAAATTTTAGACCGATTACCGGCACTTAGTAAAATTTTTGAAAAAGTTATATACTCTCAATTATTAGACTATTTAACAATAAATCGAATCCTTCATAACAATCAGTTCGGCTTTTCTAAAGGTAAAAATACTACTGATGCTGGCATTGCACTCCTCAAACATATTTTTGAGGCTTGGGAGGGCAAGCAAGACGTAATTGGTATATTCTGTGACCTGTCTAAAGCCTTCGATTGCGTTGATCACGTTACACTTTTAAAGAAACTTGAACATTATGGTGTCTCTAAGAAATCTGTTAGCCTTTTGCAGTCATACTTGCACAATAGAAATCAAAAAGTAATTGTCAATAATACTGCTTCTACTGGAGCCCCCATTATTATGGGCGTGCCACAAGGTTCAATATTGGGCCCTTTGCTGTTTTTAATTTATATTAACGATCTCCCTCATTACACGAGTAATTACTGTGAGACAGTACTATTTGCAGATGATACATCTTTAATTTTT
Source organism: Chrysoteuchia culmella (assembly GCA_910589605.1). NCBI lineage: Eukaryota > Metazoa > Arthropoda > Insecta > Lepidoptera > Crambidae > Chrysoteuchia > Chrysoteuchia culmella. The sequence continues at coordinate 4,223,511 of OU342663.1, forward strand.
AAAATTGATAGAGGAAACAATTGTTCCGACGAAGTAAATAGTGCTCTCTCTCAAGTCGCACACTGGTTCAACAGTAATAATATGTCTCTTAACCCTTCTAAAACCAAGTTTGTTAGATTCTCATTACCTAACGTAGTGCAGGTCGATATGCATATCAATTTGAATGGGAATGTAGTAGAGTTAGTTGAGAGTACAAAATTTCTTGGCATTACATTGGATTCAAAGCTGCAATGGGATCCACATATTAAAGCCTTGTCGAGTAGACTTAGTTCTGCGGCTTTCGCAATAAAGAAAATAAGGCTCTTAACTGATATTGAAACGGCAAGACTAGTTTACTTTAGCTATTTTCATAGTGTAATGTCCTATGGCCTGTTGTTGTGGGGCTCAGCAGCTAATATAGAAAATGTTTTTATACTTCAAAAGAGAGCTGTGCGCGCCATTTACAACCTTCGACGGAGAGATTCTCTTAAGGATTTGTTTAAAGAGATTAATATACTAACTTTGGCGGGACAATACATCTATGATAATATAGTATATGTAAGGAAACATCTTGATTTATTTATTAAGCATAGCGATGTCCATAATTTTAATACTAGAAATAAGAATAAGCTTGCCGTTCCAAAATTTCGACTTGAAAAATGTAGACGCTCGTTTTTGGGGAAAGCTTTTTTTAATAAAGTTCCACAACAATTGATAGAGCTGCCTTTGCATAAATTTAAAATATATGTTAAAAAGACACTCTTAAGCAAAGGTTATTACAAGGTAGATGATTATTTAAAAGACCAAAATGCATGGATGTGATACTAACATAAAACATAACTATTATAAATTAGATAAAAGGAAAATATTCTAATAATTAAATATTGGAAAATTTTCCTCTTATATTAAATATATTTCAAAATTGTAAATTTGTGCTTGGCAACAACATGTTCCATTGTAAATGTTGTTGTTTCTGTTAAAGCTGATAAGTTTCTTGCGGCCGTTCTTCTTATCAGTTAAAAGATGTCCTGAATGGCTGGTAGGGAAAAAAAATTTTGGACTATTCGAAAGTACTTATCTATAAGTCTATTTGAATAAAAATCTTTGAATTTGAATTTAAATTTGATATCACATACCTACACGATATTTAAATTAAATACTTGACTACATTTGTATTTAGTAAGTTGCTGGTTCTATATTTAGTTATATTTTACTACAAATTGTGATAAAAACCTATGAATTTCTCAAGTAATGATAAATAATGGAGAATGTTACTGGGTATGCGAAATCGCTTGTAACTTTGTCACAGTAAAGCCTATGTGAATATAAACACACTACTTTTTGTTTCATGCCAAAATATCAAATATTTTAGATTTTATAGACATTTAAAAATCCCGTTAAATTGCAATCGCCGCGCGTTGGCGCTGCGTTGGTGTGACGTCACAGGTCATACACTCCTTCGGCCCGCGCGCGCGCGCGCGTAGTACACGGCCGGAGCCATAAGTGATAACGTACTTAACCATACTTAACGCTTGTCAGTAAATTGTTGTTTCATTTCGTTTTTGATTTATGTATATTAGGTACTGTTATCTTCATAGTGAAATTCACAACATGGATGAAGGATATGAAAAAGGGCAATCGGATAATTTACCCAAAATAGATGGACTAATGGTTGCCCACTATTTTGCAAAAAATAGCGATTTTGTTGCTGCCGAAATGCGAGGAGTAAAAATGAAAAAGTAAAAATCAAAATATTTTATTAGGTTACGTTTTTTTACTGCAGATCTTTCAGGTTTATCATTGTTTTCTTGTTGACATTTAAATTTGTGAGGTACTATGTCTTTTTTAAGTTGCAGTTTGCCCCCAACCAGTTTATATTTAATGTAGTTCTCCATATCATTCTCAATCTGAAACAAGAATAAATGCTTTAGGTTATGATTTGAAGCGTGTGGAGCAAAAGGTTTTGGCTCGTATTGATACACTAATACTTGTAGGTTCTTATCCTAACTAATATTATAAATGCGAAAGTGAGTTTGTTCGTTTATTACGTTTTCACGCAAAAAATATTGAACCGATCTTCATGAAATTTAGCATTGGTATTGTCAAGAATACGGAGAAGCTTTCATCCCGGAAATAATACCATTCACGAGGGATCGACAGTAACGCTGGCGGAACCGCGGGCGATAGCTAGTAGATTAAATAAACAAGGTATGATTCGATACCTTGGGGCTCAAAGGGCGTAACCACCAAAACACGACTTTTCAGGAGAGCCAAAAAACTAAAATTTAAATTTTGTATTTATCACAACTTTGTTGTTATTGATCCTATAAATATGATTCTTACACCAAAAGTCGTTAATTTTTGATGTGCATAATGTTAAAACATAACATTTTAAGAAATATTTGTAATTAAAAAGTTAGCTGGTGAATACGCCCCACAAAATCCAAAATGTCTTTTATGCCCCATAAAATGACTGCTGCGTTAGTAACGCTGTCTTTTATGCCCCATAAAATGAGTGCTGCGTTAGTAACGCAGAGTGTAACCACCAACTTTCAAAATGAAAACTGTAGTTTTTATCGATCTGTTATTAGTTATTCAACTTTTTGGGTCAACTTGGCAACCCTTAGTCCATTAGAGGCTTGTATTCTATTCTGATATTTATAAGTAGGGAAGTTCTTTTTTACTTTTGGAATGACAAAATAAATTTAGTATTTTATAGTTAGTTACTAGAAGGAAGATAAGAGTAAAAGGCTACTATTGCAAAACAATCTTGATTGTTGGCTAGTTCTGACGAAGGTAATAAATATTAAGACAAATTAATTGGAACTACAAATTATTTTTAATGATTATTTTTAACAATTTGCTTCACAGCCAGTAAGGTTTAACTAACCTTAAGCTACAAAATTTGCAAAGCTTCACAGCTTTGTCAAATGTTAGGCACATTAAAGCAATGATTGTGGCTTTAAAATTAAACCTAGTTTTGGAGGGCCTTAACATGGGTTATAACTAAACTTTTTAAGAGGAATGTGTAGCAAACGGTCTCCATACAAACGGCGATAACGTTTCCACCCTCTAAACCTTAACATACAACAATAAAATATGATGATATATTAAATATATTCTCTATGGCTTTAAGTCGTACAGATATACGCCCTACATTTTCATTTGAGATTGTCGTTTACGCCCAGTACTTTGATGATACCTAATAATTATTGCTTTTACGTCCAAAAATACAAAAAAATCGTATTCACCATTGTTTTCCGAATTTGAGAACTTTAAAAATACAATTCGATAGCGCAGAAAAAACTGAATAAGATGGCATTTAAAACTCATTTTGACCAAAATGGTGGTTACGCCCTTTGAGCCCCAAGGTATCGATATGACGTAAAATTTGTTGTTTTTTTCATATTAGGTAGATACGTTTAAACTGATACCAAAGGTTGATTTTACATATAAGTGCCTACATATTTAGGTAGGTACTCTTGCTGGCAGCGGCCGCTCCTTGACTGTACTCGTGCACGCACTGAACGACTACATCTTTAAGTTTTAGGACTTTATCCATTTTTGTTTGGCTCAAATTTGCGGAGTGCTTTTAAAGTACGTCTCTCCATACAAATTATTGTTAGAAATTAGAAATGTTCTCGCGCGTGAAACGGAAGATGTTCTGTAGGTACTAAATGAATGGGAAATAAATAGGAGCGGCGTACGGACGGCCTATGTTTCCGACTCCGAGTGACGTTCGGTGCGCCCGGGCAGGCCCTGCGTGACCTTGACACTAGGTCATGGTCGTTCAGTCGTTTATTGTTTCGCACCTGTGATGCGATCTCTTGGACGGCTACAGTTTATTCGTTTGTTTGTGCTACGTAACTGAACCATCATTTCTTGGAATCGGCTCGTGATTCCAAGAAATGATGGTTCAGTTACCACTTATACCTACTTGTACAAACCAAATACAAACTAGATAAACTAACCTACTGCAAACTATAAAAATACAATAACAAACTACCTATAATACAAATAACATAATAGATTGTCAATGTACTTACGTCAAAATGATCTTCACAACAATATGCTTTGCTTTTATCTCCAAATGGATCCAACCTCTTCATAGCTTTTAGCCATTTCTTACGTATTTTAATATCCATTGGAACCAAAAAAAATAACTTTTCGGGTGCATTGGTGGTAGTACTTTTACATTTTGGCACAACACATGATTTTCTGGTATTTGAATTCGACATTTCGAACAATATTTGCGTTATTTCGTAGTGAACCGTACCGGAGCGCGCAACTTACTGCGTGAGTGTATGACCTGTGACGTCACCGCAATGAGCGCCGGCCGGCCGACACTCGCGCCGTTTAAAATTCAATATCTCGGGAACCAAGTGACATATCGAAATAATTTTTACACACACTTTTTTTATTTCATATGGACTATAAGAAAAGTTAAAAATCTAAACTAGTGAACATTCTTCATTGTCTTGTAAACATGGCGACTATGAGAAGCAGCTTTAACTTGCAACTTCAACCTTAATACTTCCTCTCTGCGCGTCAAAGCGTTAAGTTTCTCTCCTCTGAAGGGCCAAGTAATACCTGTACCACTAATGCAGTTCAAGTCTTTACAATCACTTTTATTTCGTACTTACTGCAGGTATCGAACCATACCAATGGTTATTTGTTTAGAGATCCGTAGAACTCGTTGAAAACCCTAAAATACGATGATCGTTTGTAGCTGTCCTTTTTTCGCTCTTTCAACTGTTTAACACTTACAATGTCTCACCATGTTTTCAGAATGCCTTTCAAAATTATTCAAACTTATAATGAACAACAAAATAAACAAGAACTTTGCATCAGTCCATCTACGTGGGAAAAACATGGAGTGTTACACTGGCCGAACAAAAAAAGTAAAAAATTATGTAAAATAGAAGATTCAACTCCACAACCAAACTGGACTAAAATAAACTGCATAGTTAAAAGGAATAATATTATGTCGTACGAAATTGCTGACAAGCAGTTGACAGAAATGTTAGATGGTTCGACAACAGAACAAGAAGCCACAGAACTCTTACCAAGGCTCCCACCACACCTTATCGGACCAACAAACCAACTTGAAAATTTCAACATTATAGCCCAACAGGTACAAACTTGAAATAAATTTGAATTTCTTTAAGCCAATAATCTCGATAGAAGCATTACCTACCTACGCTCCTATTATTTGTATTAACTTTAGACAACTGATTCAGCTTTATTAGTCTTCATGCCTTGTCTTAATTACTTTACACATGTGCTCGAGACAAGAACAAACGCCGCGCTTGTAATTATTGATAGTTTGTTTATAAGTCACAGATCATGTTACGATTTTTAAAACTTCAACAAAACTGTAGCTGCGAATGTAACGTTATATCTTATCTTATTTTAGTCAGTATCTGTATACATTTTGCCCTTTTCACACGTCTCTTACTGAGTTATTGTTAAACATTCTCCGTATTATTATATTGAAACTTTCAAATGGTTGAATTGCAAATAGCAATGGTACGTTTTATGTCATTTCGGAAGTTAAGGCTTACTTTTTTTTTCACCTTTCTTTTCTTTTGACTACAGTGAAAATGTTTTCCTTATTTGTAGGCCTTAAATCGTGATGCTGCTACAGTGTCTTATCCGCCAGAACCAATCCAGATTCAGGAACCCTTATATGCTGTTGCTGTAAATGAACCTACATCTGTAGTTACTGTTAACAATGAAACTACTTCTGTTCCCGTAGTAGCTATTGACCCTTCAGATATGGAGAAAATTACAATCAACCAAGTTGAGATCTACAAAAATCAGGAAGCAATTTTGAATGATCTGACATTACTAAAAGATAACTATAAAAAGGTATTGGAAAACCAGCAAAGTGTATTGATGGCCATTGCTCATATTTCGGTGAAATTGGATACTTTTATAACTGGAAAATATGAACCACAAGTAACTAAATTAAATGATGGTATGAAGAAAATACCTGATAATAACCGATTTTGTTTAAAACCTATACGAAACATCGAAGAACTATCTAATTTAGAGGCAATATTAAACGACGGCAAGATGAAAGAGGACTACAAAATTAAATATAGTATTGTGTGCCAACCAGGAAAAGCTGAAAACTGCGCATATCAACTAGTTGATGTATTTTTTACCAGAGAATTTTTAACCAAATGCTCTTGGTCTGGTAGCGCAAGAGGTGAAGGCACAAAAGTATGTTTAAAACAGTATAAAAATGGTTTTACAACTGTTTTTTGAACTGATTTACGAATGTGACCATACATACACTATTGCTGGCAATGAAAAGTTTTTTAAATCGGTTCTCAAAAACGCAACAAAACGTAAAAACTCTAAATTACAAAGATCTTCGACTTCCAGAAATAGTCACAAAAGACAGAAACTGAGTGAAAATCCTTTAAATAATAAGGAATCGTCAGAAGAAGAAAATCTTGTAAATGAAGCTAATGAAGAAAACCGAGAGAATATTCCTCAAGAAGAAAAAACTTCCGAAGAAGAAAATGCGCAAATTTTGGACAATGTTGCAATTGAAGATAATGTATCTCAGGACAACCATGTCCCAGAACTTCCAGAACAACAGATCGTTCCGGACAAAAAAAATGACTTAAAAGACATAGTTTAATAATCACCAAGGGTTTGTTTTTAATTGTTACTATTAAGTTTTTAACCTCTTCCCCTCGGACCGCGAAAGCGTCTAGACGTGTGAACCTATGTCAAAATTGTGTATTTTTAAAAGTGTTTTTGTTAAATTCTGCGAATACTGCGATAATCTGTTGAAGTACCAGGCGACCATAGCGCGCAAGACGTCAACACACTACGATAGAGAAGGACAAAGATAGCGACGGCAACAGTTTTGTGAGCTACACGCTGCGCACGCGTCACTTGAACGGAGCCCTGAGTGAGTCATACAACTTTGTCGCTTAGCGTAACTTAAAGGCGGAAGCGATAGCGAGTCAGATTATAAGGGCTTGGCCCAAGAAGATTTTTATTTAGACCGCCAAGTGTCAACGCTTGTTGTTCCCGTCATTTATAATTCTTATCTGTATTCAATTATGCCAAAAGTACAACGCTCTCCAATGGCCAATAAATCATACAGTGTATCAGAGCCAAGCGTCGATAAGATGGAATCTTTTAATATTGAGCAATTCGGCGATAGTACGCCGCCAAACTATGTACAACCACGTCAAAAAAGGGCTAGAGAGCATGGATTTGAAGATGAATTGTTGGATTTTAGAAATGAAATGAAAACCATGATTACTTCTTTATTTACTGCACAACAAGACGAGCTGAAGAAAATTACGTCTGCACAATTAGAAATAAAAGATACTAACACTAATATAGAAAGTAGCCTAGCATTCCTTACAGCGCAAAATGAAGAGTTAAGGAAGAAACTAGAACAGCTTGAAGTTCAGTCAAAGAAAGACAGAGATTATATTCTAATCCTAGAGGATAAAATTGAGGATATGCAGCGGGAGCACCGTAAGGCTAACATAGAAATTAAAAACATGCCTAAAAAAATGCCTTCTGAATCGAAAGAAGACCTTATAAATATGGTGTTATGTCTATCGAAAGCCCTAAATTGTGACATAAGGAAGGAAGATGTTAAAGATATATATAGGGTGAAGGGAAAAAGAGATGCTAACAAATCTAATACACCAATAGTCATTGAGTTGTCATCCACGATAGTAAAAACAGAAATTATTAAAACCGGCAAAGCCTTCAACATTAAAAATAAGGAAAAGCTACGAGCAAAGCATCTAGGAGCAACTAAAAATGAAACTGCTGTGTTTATCTCCGAGCAGCTCACTGCAAAGGGCGCTAGACTCCACTTTGTCGCCCGCGATCTTGCAAAATCTAAAGACTACAAGTTCTGCTGGACTGCTTACGGTCGTGTGTATCTCAGGAAAGACGAGAATTCGCCGGTAATTTTAGTAAGAAACGAATCACAGGTGCATAATTTACTGCTAGCATGACTTTTGGATGTTAGTTTTCCTTCAGACTTTAGTTTTCTTTTTTATGTAATCTCATTATTGTTTTCTTTAAAATTCCAAAGCTATATTATGCTTCTTTATGGACAAATGTACTCGATTCTGTTTCAACACGTAAATATAAACCTACTTATGCAATATGTTAACGTCACAATGCAATATTTTATGTCACTCTCTCTTTTTAATCACTACAAACACCGTTACTACACTTACACTATCTTATACTACTCACACTTACACGGCTATACACCTTCATACACTAGCGAAAGTATGTACGTCTATAAGTATTACACTTACCTCATATTTTTATTGTTAATCTTTCTTAATTTGCGTGCCAAATATATGTACAAAAAAACTAATTACATGCAATACATACTACATAAACATATACACACAAAAACTAATTACATGCAATATACACCACATAAATATATACACACAAAAACTATTTACATGCAGTATACACTACGGGATACTGTTGATATACATGCAAAATCGAATAACTGGCTATATACACTGCAGAATTGGAATGTTCTAGTGAAAGTAATGCTTGATCTTGATTGTTTTCCCCATGGATAAGAATGTCGATAGAATAAAAGAAATAGACAACTTAGAAATCGCAAAAGCAATACAATGTGATGATACTGAACTTTGTAGCCATATACGTATTAACAAAGGTGATCTTACTATTATATCACAGAATATCTGTAGCGTATATTGTAACTTTGAAGACTTCGTAATCTTATTAGAGAGTTTAAAACTAGACATTGATGTCATAATTCTGACTGAATGTCGTCTTAGTACGGAGAAACCCATTCCGCAGTTAACAGGTTACAATATGTATTCAACAACTGTTCATTTAAATCAGAACGATGGTGTGGTGGTCTACATTAAGAAATCCATAAAGTCTCTTTTTTAGTATTAAAAATTAATACTAAAAAAGTATCTGCTACAATTGCTATCCTAAACACTACGATTACAGACCACCTCACCACGTTCCTAATGATTAGCAAAATAAAAACTAAAAGTCAGTGTTCGAAATCCAAAATAATAGTTAATTATGAAAATGCCCTAAAATCGTTAAAAGAAAAACATTTGCCTGATTTAATATTTTGTAATGATCCAAATATAATAATACAACAACTTATCAATAAAATTCGTGAATCCTTAGACGAAAATACAACAGTTGTAAATATACCCAAATCTAAACGCAATATAAAGCCTTGGATAACCCCAGGTATACTAAAATGTATAAAAAATCGAAACAAAATGCAAAAACAACTTAAAGATGACAAAACTAATGAAATCTTAAAAATCACCTATAAGAGATACCGTAATTTTTGTAGTAGGTTGATAAAAAAACTAAAGCGTAAATATGAACGAGAACGCATTGCGGCATCCATGAAAAATACTAAAAGTCTTTGGAACAATATTAAAAACATAACATATACACAAAACACAAAAAATCATAATAATGAACTGCTCCATATGAAAAACTCTCCTCAAGAAAGTGTAAATTTTATAAATGAGTTCTTTACTGGAATCGGTCAGCAACTAGCAGATGACATTTTGAAGAGGAATAGACCCTCTGTAGCGAACACCTCAAATACGCACTTACCACAACCATCATCTTTTGTTCTCCTTGACACGGATAATGTCGAAGTAGAGTCCATGTTAATGAGCTTAAAATCTGATAGTTCGGCTGGATGGGACAAAATTCCTTCTAGCTATCTCAAGTTAGCAAAAGACGAAGTAGTTCCAGTAATCACTCACCTTGCGAACTGTTGCTTTAGGAATGGGGTCTTTCCCTCTTTGTTGAAGGAATCTGTAATTACTCCTGTACACAAGGGAGGGCATAGAGAAGATATTAACAATTATCGCCCAATCTCAGTTCTACCTTCTATTTCCAAAATAATAGAAAAGTTGATAAATAACAGGCTTCTGACGTTTCTAGATAAGTATGACCTTTTATCATCATCCCAATATGGCTTCAGAAAGGGAAGATCAACTGAAGATGCTGTTTTGGCTCTAACTTCACTAATTACTGAAACGTTAGATAAAGGCAAAAAATGCCTAACAGTTTTCATTGATCTTCAAAAAGCGTTTGATACGGTATCTATTCCAACCCTTGTGTATAGGCTTGAAAGTTGTGGTATAAGGGGAGTCCCTTTGGCGCTTCTTAAAGATTATCTCTCAAATAGAAGACAGCGAGTTAAGGTTGGTGAGTTTCTAAGCACTGATAGAGAGGTTAGCTTTGGAGTTCCACAAGGAAGCGTGTTAGGGCCGACCTTATTCTTAATCTACATAAATTCGCTCTGTAATATGAAATTTAATGGTGTGCACATTCTTTCCTACGCAGATGACACTGCTGTATTTTTCGAAGGATATTCCTGGGATGATTTGCGTATGAAAGTAGATGCAACACTAAAAAAGATCAATGATTGGCTTGACTGTAATCTGCTTACTCTCAACACAAAAAAACAAACTACATCTGCTTTACTATAACTGAAAAAACACAGCCTGACGAAAACTTTAGCATAAAGATACACAAATGTGACAAGAATAACACGTGTGCATGTCCTATAATTGATAAAGTCTCGCACACTAAATACCTAGGAGTAGTTATAGATCAAAAATTGACATGGCATAATCAAGTAGAACAGATCTCTAACAGAATTCGAAAATTTGCATGGATATTTAAAACATTAAGGCATGTCCTACCAACCAATTGTAATAACTTATCTGGTCAAAATAAAAAAAAATATTTATTAAACATTATTTACACTGCCCTAGTACAGTCTGTCATTACATACTGTATCCCTGTATGGGGAGGTGCATCAAAGATGAAACTCCTAGATCTGGAAAGAACTCAAAGATCCCTCCTAAAAGTGATGTACTTCAAGCGTCGTAGATTCCCAACTCAGGAATTATATCTAATAAGTAAAGTGCTTTCAGTAAGAAAACTTTTTGTATTACAAACAGTATTAAAAAAACACAAATTATTAGATCTTAATGAATTAAAACAAAACAAAAGGAAACAGAGAACACTCATTCGAATAAAACCATATAAAACGGCATTTGCTGGACGTCAATTTAATAAAATATCAACACACTTATACAACAAAATAAATAAATGTCTTAGTATATATACAAAAAATTCACATAGTATAAAAATATGTATAACTGAATGGCTAAAAACTTTAACCTATAGCGAAACAGAAAGTTTATTAAAGTTTATAGTATAATATACACATGCATACACATACTCACACACACACACACACAAACACACACACACACATACACACACACACACACACTCAAAACACATACACAGCAACACACACACATACACACACACACGCACACACAAATATTCTTATAAGTCAACAGTAATGTTATAGCTTTTAAGTACTTTAGAAATTAAAACTAGAAATATTATAAAGCTATTGTTATGGAAGAGCGGAGCCTTCTGTCACAGATATTTCCATGTCTAAAAGGAGGCTCCAGTGCTAATGTTGTTACAATGTTTCTAGTGCTGAAATAAAAGTTTTTTTTTTATTTTTTTATTTTGATTTTTAAGTTTTAAGTAAGTACAAAGGTTTAAATACAAGAAGTTATTGTCTGGTTAACTTTCTTGTTTTTAAATTTTGTTTTTGTAAAGATTTTTAAATGTTGTTTACATTTGTATGGTTATTCAGATTGTGAGTGATATCATTCCTTTTAAGAGACTTCTATTACTTTTGCTGTTTTTTAGTTATTCAAGACACGTGTACTCAATAACTCGACATGACAGACACACCACACACCCACACACCCACTTACAAACACCACAAACACTACGACACAATTAAGCACTACAACAAACAACAACAAATACAATCACAAAACAATATCAACAACACACAACAAACACAACACAACAAACACAACAACAACAATACACAACATACAAACACAAATATCAACAACGCACAATTTGGACGCATACAAAGAAACTCAAACAATGATTTTACCCAAACACTAGTTTTACAAGGGGCACATGTTTTCAAGCTGCAATTTTGATAAATGTTGTGTATGGATGTGCTAGTGTTGCGCTAAATATTGACAATCTTGAGACGGGCTTATCGAAATTTTGTATGTAACCAAAGTAAACATCTTTCAAAAATGTCAAATTCATTTATTCTAACTTATCAGCTGATCAAAATAAATTTGTAGGAAAGAAGGATAGGAAGTCAAGTTATAGTATTATGAGAACTAGCACATCATTTAGCAAAACCATAATTAATAAGCATTGTTTTGGCGTTGTAGCAAACTGGCACCTATTATTATCTATGACTATTTATTTATTTTTGTAACAACAATAGGTAACTAAGAAGGTTAAATTTAGAATGTATAATTTACTGTAGAATAATTTAATGAGACTTCATGCGGACATACACACTGATTGTATTGAGGTGGTACAACTAATAAGACTGAACCTTATTGCCATACATAGATTTATTTATATTGCTACTTTAGACTTATCCTAGTTTGACAGGCCTGTTGGCGTAGTTGGTAGTACGTTTGTGTGTGTGAAATGTCTCGAATATTTATTTTTACTATTAAGGCTGTGGAGTCTGTACACTAGCGCCGCCATTCAAAAAAAATCATAGTGCTTGTATAAAAACGAAATTGTAAATTATCTCTCTGCAGTGCACTCCGAAGAAGCTTTGTGGTACTTTTTATCGCTAAAAAGGATATTTGTTTAGTTTGGTGGCCCCTTTTAGCAATAAAACTTCATTTAATTAAACGACAAGCTAGAAAATATAGATAAAGCAATAGAAAGTACCACAAAGCTTCTTCGGAGTGCACTACAGAGAGATAATTCGCAATATGATCTTTATTTACACTATGATTTTTTTTTCAATAGCGGCGCTAGTTTGCAGACTGCACGCTCTTAATAAACTTGTTGATTATTTCAATTAAGTAATTAAGGGCCAATTTGCCAAAGAAACATGTTGATTTTGATTAAAATATTTGTTATATTTCGATTCACAATGACAGACACAATGTTGTGCAAATATTAAACAATATTTGCACACTGTATGTGTGTATACTGTTGTTATTTTAGAAATTACCTAGTTTAATTGTTTTAATAATGTCAATTATGAGCCAAATTTGCCAATAAAACAAGTTGATTTTATCTCAAATATTTCTTTATTTCAATTCACCAATACAATTTTACAAGAGGCGCTTCGATTGTACTAGTTACAATGTGTGTAGTAAAGGAACAAAATATAAATCCGATTCATATCGAGTGACTACAAGTTTACATTTAACATCACACGGCGAACACACGTACTCTGAACTTAAAACTGATTTATAGTTGCTTTTGAAAATATTTAGATAAGAGGAGAAGATTGGAAGGTCAAAAGCATTTACTAAATTATCAAATTTCTTACAGTAAATATATATTTGATTTTCTTCAACTTTGATACATATCACCTCCATTACTTCTTTTTTAACAGTTAAAAAATATTTATCTTCCCTTTGATTAGATAAAATAAAATAATTGAAATGTAAAACTAAATTCTTTGTGCTTTTTTTTACATACGGGTAATTAAAATGTGTCTGGTCAATAAATTGTTCATGATCCAAAATTTCGTACTCTTTAAGTCTTTTAGCAATTTGAGATAGTGGTTTATTACCTTGTCTTAACAAATTTTTTATTAAGTATAATTTATTTTCAAATTTATATGCATTGTATGTTTGTAATATTCCGAAGCGTCGAACTTCAGCGACAACATGAGTTAAGTTGTGAACGTTGCTAGTTATGTAGTCAATACCGTAAAAATCCTTATAATGTTTCGTAAAGTATTCCAAAAGTTCCTCTGCCAAAGGTAGCAATGGAAAGTATTCATCACTAGAACATATTGTTATTGCACAAAATAATGTGAGAAAATGTTGCATAGCATCTTTTTTTAACACTTTTTGTAATATCGCCACACTTAAATAATGAAAGAAGGTTCTAAACTCTAATCCTTTCCAATGACTTAAACTGTCCAAACCTCGAACAGCTCTATGGATCTCAGTTGGAGTTTTGCAGGAGTTTAAGAAAATATTGACTGCATGGATATCACTCGAACACCATTTAGTAACCTTTTTACCGAAATTGCCATCTCGCCATCCAACGAGCAATCTTTTTACTATACCCAAGTCAATCAAATGCAGGGAATCGGAAACAGGAAATGCTTCTATCATGTCAATCGGTAGTTTTAATAAAGGTGAGTCGAATTTGTGATGGTTTCCATACTTCTTTTCTCTAAAATTCTTGTCGTTCCGTAATGGACAGTTGGTAAATATCACAGTATGCGAAACATGCGAATATTCTCCCACAACTGTACACTTAAGGCAACCATGTTTTCCATTATAATTACACACACCTGGAAAAAAAAAACATATAAGAGAGACTAGATCCGAAAAACTGCAAATTATCACTAGATAATCGAAAAAAATCTAAAAAATCTAGTAAATAATGGCATAATCTTGAATAAACACGGTGGTTACAATAAATCCCCATAATCATTAGACTTGATTTGAGACAGTTGGGAAAGAATAACGAAAATGCAACTTCTAACTTAACGATCTCACTGCCTACCTACTGTTACTTACGCGGGAAAGTTGCGTTTTATCTTAAACCAACATCAGCAAAAAATTTAATAATTACAAACGACTTTCGAGATAAAATAGAAATACCAATTTAAAATCTAAACTGTGTAGGTTCAGTTTAAATACTTACATACTTAATGTCGAACGAGTCTCCTTCAACACTTCTTTCATTAATAACACGAGAAAGGTGATAACTTTCCATCACACTTAACAGGCTTTGGAATGACGAACTAATGCAATAATAACTAAATCATGACTTTTTTTTCCCTGAATAACGTTATCATTTTATAATTCTTAGGTTATCTTGAAATAAGTACACCAAACTAAACCTTTCATGATAGAGGGGCACCGCAGCTCTAAGCACTTCATTGCTTTCCCGATAACAAATGACCATCTCCAGGTACTCCTGGTTGGTATACCGACGAGGCATGTTTATGTTTGCAAACGCGCGCGACAAGCAAGAGTAACATGCAAATGCAAACTGAATAAATAAAATCAGAGCGCGATATAATTATTTTTATTCTGTGCTTTAGGCCTAGTTCACACTAAGTACATCTTAAGTTTTGACCCGAACTGTTCATTCAACTCATATCGAATTGAATAAATATCAAATCAACAAAGTATTTTTTTTTATTAGTAAAAAATTAATTGCTTACTACGAATAGAAATTAACTTTTAGGGGCAGAGTTTTAGTTATTCTACTAGCATCTTATTCTTCTTTAACAATGATTCTCTAGGGCGGATAGCCGGATAGTTTTGAGACACATTGCAGATAAGGATCTTCTTATGTACATATATAAATCCCTTGCACAACCTATTCTCTCATATTGCTTGCCTGTATGGGGTGGTGCAGACAAAACATATATTTTAACAGTAGAAAGAGCACAACGTGTCATACTCAAAATAGCATTGTTCAAAAATTCAATGTTCCGTACAAAAAATCTCTACCAAGAATCAGACATCTTAACGGTTAGACAACTCTATATACTAAATTGTATCATAAGGCAACATAAGAAAAATACTCCAGATGCGAACAGGCTGAAGAAACGCCACCCACGTTCAGTAGTTACTCTTCCTAAGACGAGAACAACTTTTGCAACAAGGCAGTTCCAATACCAATCAGCATTTCTCTATAACAAGATAAACAAAAACCTGAATATTTATTCTTTACCTCTATTCAAATGTAAAACTACAGTATCTTCGTAGCTGAAAAGTCTCAACTATGACGAAACAGAGTCCTTACTAAAAAGATGCATATAGATGGCATAACAATCTACATTGAATTGTATTTTAAAATATATAGATAACATATACGTATACTTTTAAAAATATAAAATATTTCAGTTAATAAAAATATTATTACTACTATGTAATAGATCTTTAATTAATATTATTTATTTTAATTTATTTACGATAAAATATTATATTATTATTTATAAATATGAATAATAAATAACCTAATGTATGAAACACAGATTCATATTTTACATTAATTTTAAAGATATAATATATATATATATATATATATTTATAGGTCTATATATTTACAATATTTTTAGTAGTGAGTTTTTATTTATTTATTGATTATTATTTTTTTTGCTATTTGTCAATTTCTTAGAATAAGTTTTAGCTTCAAAATCAAAAGTTCTAGTTTTAACACAGGTGTAATGTAGATTATGTTGAAGAGCGGCTCCCTCCCAACACAGGTTATACTTAACTTAAAGGGAGGAGTCGAGTGTATTATTCAAAGTCTATGTTTGTCAATAAAGATTATTGTTTATTGTTGTTTTATTGTTACAAACAATAAGTAAAAGTAAAGAAAAATTAGATAAGAAAAAAAAAAGCAAAACAAAAAAAAAAAAAAAAAAAACTGATAAGTAAAATAGGTACCTAAGAAAAGTAAAAAAAACTACTATAAAAAATTTACTAAATGCAGATAGCATTGCGATATACTCACATGTTTTTTTAAACGAAAATTATTATTATTAGATATTTCATTCAGTGGCTGTGTCCACGTGGTTCTGTTCAATGGGGGAAAGTATTCTTTGTCCCTAGTTCGACTTTGGATAATGGTCTGCAAATTGCAAATTGAGCAACAAAAACAAACCTGTACCATTACTTTTGCTTAAATCCTACTAATATCATAAATGCAAAAGTATGTCAGTTTGTTGGTTTGTTACTCTTTCACGCTAAGATTTCTTTTAGCGTGAAAGAGTAACAAAAGTTAAATTTGGCACAGAGATAGTAGAACATAGGATACTTTTTATCCCGATATTTGCACGGGAACGAAAACGACGCCAGATGAAACCGCGGGCGGCCGCTTGTGTCTAATAATGTCTATCAATATGTCTTTGGTTTTATTTAAATCTTACTTTTAAACTACTACTAAAGAATCCAGGTTTTTGTTATTTTATGAAATAACAATAAGCGTAGTATAGTAATGTTTAATACACTCAAAAAGAAGAATCTGACGACGTGTCACATAGCTATTGAAGGGTAGGCTCATCGTTTATACAAATCGTTGTATAGTCTTTTATTATAACTTTGATTAAAAACATGTATCCAAACTCTAAAACACCAATTTGCTATTTAAATGTATTATAAACCTGTGAGCATTTTAATCCGTAACAGTAATTTTATTTCAGTATCGCAGCTGCCTGCCTAGGTACTATTAGTTTATAGTAAAAAAGGGCGAAATGTATTTATTAAATATTACAATAGTCTGTAGGTGTACCATTTGAGCGGAAGAATTGCTAAGAAACGGAGCGGCACGACACGATTTATGTACTCGCGTCCGTCGCTGGCACTTGCTTGTATGCATCCCAGATTCCTGTGCGTAACTTCTAAGCACATCAAGAGTAAATAAAAAAAATATAGGATTTTGAGAATAATGCCGAAGTTGATGGACAGTTTACATACACTGTTTATTTACCTTAAACACCAGGTTAGCTACTTGTAAGTACTTACATTCAGGTTTTTTTTTATAAAATTTATTTTATAAACAAACGTTTTAACTTTTACGGGGTTCGTCTCAGTTGTAGAAATGGATCGGTAGTCAGAAGGCACATGCGAGCGTGTGGTTGTGCGGGGTCGACACAGGTCGCGCCGCGGGCTAGTGACCGCGCGAGCACCTACCGCGCCGGGCGATCAGCTGTTTTAGTATTTTTACCTATTTAATTTGTTTTTTGCTTTTATTTTTTTATTTTTGGTGTTGTTTGGGTATTATATCCGAATGATTGTCGATAAAATATAAAAATAAAAATTATTAAAAAATTAAAATATTTAAAAAAAATGAAATTCCTTATTCATTTTATTCTAAACACTTAACATGACCTTCCCCTTAAGCTTGGGTCAATAAAAAAATTGCACGGTATATACAAACGGCGTGCAAATGTTTGAAAAAACTTAAGTTATTAACAATAGCTGATTGAAAGCAAAATAATTAATAATAAGTATCATTATAAATCGCAGAGATTTCATAATTATAATTATAAAATGTCAGAAGATAAATAACTAAGTAATTGTTGTGTCACATAAAAAATCGGAGATACAGTAATAATTTTTCATTAATAATATTTTCCTTAATTTATCTTTAAATTTAAATAGCGCTAAACTTGTTAACTCAGATGGAAGTTTATATAAATACGAATAGCCATGCAATAGATTTTTTTGAAAATAATTGTAGTCTTTGGTATGGTATTCGTAATTAATCTCCTCGTCTGCCTCTATGGGAAAAGTCTTTATTTGTATTAATTAAGTTAAACATTTTCTTAACAAACAAGTAAGTTTCTAAAATGTATGGACGGGGAGTGGCAGAATTCTTAGCTTTCTAAACAACGGCCTGCAACTATCTAAGTATCCCGCTCCACAAATCGCTCTTATGCATTTCTTTTGGAGTCTAAATAGATAATTCGGTGGATATATAAATCTATTATATCCACCGAATTATCTCACAGCATAATGCCATACCAGAAGGAAGGAAGGAAGAAACATAGCCGTGGTATGCCATGAGAGCGGCAATAAAAAAAAATAAAAAAAAAGAGAAAGTAAAATGAGGTTTTAATTAGGTCCCCTATACTTATCTGGTAGAATTTTGATGCTCCGAAACTTATTTGGAATAACACACTTGGCGTTGATTTTCGTAAACGAATAGGTATTTATATAAGTAATAATTGATCGAATGTTTTATAATATGTACGAAATAATAAAGCCATACTATTATGATTAGCAAGATTTAATGTTGTATTCTAAGAGAGTATCTGGCTGTTAACTGTCTGCGATATGCTAGTCTACCTTATAATGACTATAGATAGACATGGAGCGTAGGTAGGCACTTATGTAAAAAAAAAGAAAAAAAAAATCTGTCTGTACTACTTGTACAATAACTATCTAATTTGTGGTCTGTACTTTTGACAAATGAGTGTTTGCCAAATGATTTTCTGCGAGATTAAATGTCATCCGCTGTACTTAAATGGTTGGAGTGTTGAAGTAGACAATTTACTTTGGAAAAGAGATCATAAAACATAAATTCGATATGAGAAGTAAAAACAAAGTTTGACGACTGAGAAGTAAAAACAAAGTTTGACGACCTCCATGGCAGAGTAATGGACCGCGCTGGATTCAAGGTGTCATCGGTCAGGCCGGTACTAGAGTCCCGGTAGGGGAAAGTCAGATTGAAGTTTATCAGTGAGACGGTACAAACACTTTTTGTTAAAAATATGGTATAGAAGAAAAAAGAGATGATGACTTATTTGGTTCAGAAAGCGAGGACCTTTGCCGTCTGTACAGAGATCGTGGGGTCGATTCCCGCACGGGACGGGTATTTGTTGAGTCAATGTGTTTGTTTGCCATGGTCTGGTTGTTTACCAAGTGTAGGTATTGGGTATGTATTTATAAAAAGAGAGTAGAATAAAAATAAAAGATGACTAGAAGAAAAAAAAGAAGAGGGGAGGAAGGAGTACCTATAAATACTCTGTTAGTAGCAAGTGCAAGTGCAGTGAAAAATGGTGACAGGAACAGAGTAATAAATTGATGTAGTAAAATGGTAGTGTAACCAGTAATAAGTTAACTCTTGGGAAATAATATAATTGATACTACATGATAGATTAACATTGATTTTAAATAAAGATCTAAATGTTGTTTTGAAAGATTTGGATAACATGTGTAAAATAAATAATTCATGGCTTGGCATTTATTAAGAAAGGTCTGTTATAAATGATAACTGGTCAGTAATAGTATAATGTTCATGTTCTTTAAAGTTGACGCCAATACACTTCCAAAGACTGCAATACAATGATATTATCTTGTCAGTATAGTGGAATTAAAGCAATAATAATAAAAATAATAAAATTATTTGATAAGGAAGTGATGTAGTGTTTGTATTTATGGAAAGGGTACAATCAACCCTGTCTCACACACACAGGAAGGCAACACTAGTAGCTGTCATTGTCAACGATAGATTGACAGATGACATATAGCTAGGCGGGAGTTCTGGTGGAGTGCGAGGAGGATTCGGCTTCAAGTTCTCTGGGGTGTACGTGTGCCTGTCTTGGTGTGAGGGTGAGCCAGTGGAAATTTCTTCAGGATTGCAAATCCTACACTTATCATAAATAATTATGATCTAATAACAATCTTGAGATGATTCAAACATTTTATGTACCTACGTAGTACACTTTTCGAAATTAAGAATGGCAATAGAAGTAAACATTGTAAGTTAAATAAAAACTATTAACACATAATTAACATATTATAATGCTTTCAAACAAGTAATAATATTTATTATCTAAGAACAGTCATATAAAATAAAACATATAATTATTTATTATCTAACAGTTTTAAAAAAATGGTAACCAATTACTCAAAGACGGCTGAACCAAATGAATCTTCCTCAAATTATTCAATAGTAGTATTTTTTAAAATAAAGCATTTTTTTTACTTTGAATGTTAATAAAATTAAAGTCAACAAATAATGCTTTTAATTAAGTAATAGTATTACGAAATAGTTAAATACTCTGTACTGTACCTATCAAAGAACAGTCTATAATGAAGTCTTTTTATTCTCACCCTATGAAGTATGTAGGTTTTTAATATTTTTGGTAAAGATTATAATGTAAGTAATATAAAGCAAACTATACAAGACTTTACAGTATTTTTTTATTATAACTCTTAATACAAAACAACAATACAATAATATAGTAAATGGGTAATAATTAGTAGTACTTTGATAACATAAAATCAACAGGAAACAATTTGGACCATCTTAAAACTTGAATCTATATCTTGATGCACGCAACCTGAAACAGATTTTCTTTTTTAGGGGACTCCGGATATGCGCTTGAACCGTGGCTCATGACGCCCATCCGAGAATCGGATATTGCTGCTGAACAGCGATACACCGATTGGTACTGCAGAACGCGCAATGTCGTAGAACGCCTAAATGGGTATTTAAAAGCTCATTTAGGGTTCTCGGCATTGACCGTAACTTACATTACGAGCCAAAAAAGGCGTCACATTGTATAATATTATGAAAAATTATCGGTAAGTAAAAAAATATACAACTTTCCACGTCTTTAATGAAATAGGTAAACATTGTAATTATGGCCCTTTTATACAATTTTCAGATATCCTATGGAGTCCATACCCATGGATAATGATATTGAACCCGCTGCACAACCTACTAATATTAGGATGCTGGGTCTAGCAATAGCTAGAAGGAACGAGATAGTCTCGACATATTTTTGATGATAATAAATTAGCTTGTTAATTATTTTCTGTGATTTTAGTTTACATTTACTTTTAAATTAGAAATTTTCCAATAAAAAGTAGCGTATGTGTTAGTCCACTACTTGAAGTACCTGCATACCAAATGTCATCCAATCCGTTCAGTAGCTTTACAAACAAACTGACATACTTTCGCAATTAAAATACTAGCAGCCGCCCGCGGTTTCATCCGCGTGGTTCCCGTTCCCGAGGGAATATCAGGATAAAAAGTAGCCTTTGAAGTCCCTACATACCAAGTTTTATCCAAATCCGTTCAGTAGTTTTTGCGTGAAATAGGAACAAACAAACTGACATACTTTCGCATTAATAAACATTAGTATGATTATCCCGATATTTCCAAGGAAACGGGAACCACGCGGGTGAAACCGCGGGTGGCCGCTAGTTATATTGTAAATGTGAAAGTATGTCAGTTTGTTTGTTTATTTATTGCTTTCACCCAAAAACTACCGAACGGATTTGGATAAATCTTGGTATGTAGGGACTTTAAGTAGTGGACTATTTCCCACGGGAACGGGAACCACGCGGGCGGCCGCTGGTTAGTAGTCTATACAGGGTGTAAGGGGCGTCGTCGCGAAAACTGAAACCACAGACTCAGACCATTATTCTGAGCAACTTTCCCAAAGAAACATATATCGGAAATGAAACAATTTTTTCGACTCTTCATAGAAAGACTTCATAGACTTCATAGACTGTGTTAGTCCACTACTTAAAATCCCTAAATACCAAATTTCATCCAAAACTGTTTAGTAGTTTTTGCGTGAAAGAGGAACTGACACACTTTCGCATTTATAATATTAAGTAGGATTGGAAAATTGTTTTACCTTTCTTGGTGTTTGCGACGACTTTTTATTAAATTTGTGAATCGCTTTTTCTTAATTCTTTACGTATTTCCTAAAAAAGAAATGTAAAGTTATAGTCAAATGATTAGGCAGAATATTGATTATTTTAGTTATTTTTTATACTTTCTGACAAAACTTATCTCGTTTGGCTATCCGAATTTATTATAATTTTCAATGTTGGACCCTGTCTAGCCCTCGTTGGTCTTCTCGAATTTACAAGTCGGATTGTGGTATGACTCGACTGTCAAAGTCTGTATCAGGTGTACTCACTGTGCCAAATTCCCTGCAATTTGTACCGCGAAAAGTGGCTGTTACATATACCAATCGTGAGGATTCTGTAGATCAAGTGGCAGTGTACAGGTGCAAGTGTTCGCAACAATAAATATAAAGGAATTAAATAGATAAATGCAAATAAAGTGCTGTGCATAAACTTTTTTGTTTCTAGCCGGGTAAATTGAAAACAATTTAATCTCACCGGCCTGCTTTTTTATTTTCATCGGTGCCATCTAGCGGGGAGTAGCAAAACTACGTCTAAAAGCAGTCAAACGGTTTGATTGTGGCTTGACGTTGATTGCTTGTTTGACGCAAACCTTCATGAGCGCCATCCAGTGGAGAGCAGTAACACTACGCCTAAGCGGTTGATTGAAGTTTGATGCGTCGAATTTGACTTAAACCAACTTGACTTGCCAGCTTCTTTGTTGCAATCCCTTGGGTACTTGTTTCACCCATCACAATGCTGAACTGCGGTGCATGTGGCAAATTCCTTTCGTCGATGGGAGCCGCTAGTTTTTTTTTTTTTTTTATTTTTTTTATGAAGTACGGGGAGACTCTTAGCCTTCATCATACCTGATGTTAAGTATTGATAAGGCTGAAGATGGAAGCGAGCCTCTCCCGGAATCCCCAATCACTGAGGAACTGGCTATCTTATCTTTAATTGCAGGAACACAACAATGCTGAAAACATTGTTGTTATGGCGTCAGACTTAGATAAGATGGTGGTAGCTAGCCAGGCGGACTTACATCAAGTCCTACCACCAACCAAACCGAATACAATATGTACCCCCGCTGGGAATCGAACCCGGGACCCCTGGGTCTGATACACCGGTATGTACCACTAGACCACGGAGGCGGTTAATTTGCAGTATTTGTCCGACTAAATTCCACAAGGCATGCCTGGCACTTTGAAGCAAATCCCAAGTCAACAAAGACTGGGTGTGCCCCATTGTAAAGAAAGTGGGAGAAAAGGTGATGAGACACCAGTGAAAGGTATCCTCGGAGGCCCAGACTCGAAGACGCCGCCGGCGATACGCGATGCCAGGGAACGCCTTCCTGGCGCCATTACCTGCTCCGTGATCGCAATTGCTAAACATGACAGTATAATTTTGCTTGGAGATTTAAATATAAACCTTCTGAACGGTTCAATATAAACCTAACCTAACCTTATGCCTTCGCATACCACCCCACCGTGTGGAGGCAGGGTGGTTATGTGGGACTTGAACCTACTAAAACCCCCGGGTGTTCCTCTGCCGTTATGCGACGAACCCCGGGAAACATCAGACCCAATCAAAAGAATTTGGGAGCTCAAAAGCTCCCCTACCAAGTAAGGCGCGCCGGAACACAAGGGCGCGCCCTTCCACCACCAGGACCTTAAAAAAGGGTGCCGGAAAGTCCCCACTGCCGTCACCCGGTCCTCTCAACTGCAGGCTCGACTGGGCTTTGCGCCCGCTCAAGCCCCGCTGCCTCTTCGCCGAGGGTATCGACTGTCTCCATTGCCTCCTCGCCTTCCGTTTGTTACAAATACAAATACAAATACAAATATTTTTATTTGCTCTAAATAGGGTTACAGTAAATGTTGTTTAGTACAATTGTGAAAACAAAATGGAGCTTAACCTATTTAGCCATTTTACATAGCATGCAAATATATAATAAAATGATTTAAATTAGATTAACATTAAGAAACTGATCGAAATGTCATAAAATAAAATCGAGAAATAAATTAATAAAAATCAAATGTATGATAATAAATGTCAAATAAGAAATAAAATAAATTAATTTCAATATACAATTAAATTCTCATGTCAGTCTACAATTACAACAATGTCAATACAAATACATTTTGTGCATTTGAAAGTCTCGAAACCTTTGTCAATATAATTGTGATATAGATAAAAAAAATAAAAAAAAAAAAAAAATAAGTGAAAGTGATAGATATGTCAAAATTGCAAATGGAAATTAATCTGCAATCGGAAATTAATGAGCCTATTAAAAATGTTCAAAAGTAAAATTTATACTTATAATAAATGATTCCCGACAATTGACATAGTTTGAGACTTGATTCACACGTGCTATTGTATGTATGTGACGTGGCACGTAGCGTGGCCAACAGCACATGGCAGCACAGCACATGTTCAATGGCAATTCTTTTTGTTGAAGGTAGGTTTATTAATTATTATCACCCAAGAATTCCTTTACACTATAGAACATCCTCTCAGAAAGCCAGTTATATAATGCAGTCTTAAACCTGCTAAAGGGTAATTGTTTTATACTTTCAGGTATTTTATTGAAAATTGAGATGGACATCCAGTTACAGTTTCTCTGATAAAGGGTGCTCCTAGGAACCGTGGCAGAGACCAGTCGATGACCATTCCGTGTGCTTCGCAAGTACACATCCTTCGCTTGTTTAAAGTGGGACATATTTAATTTGACAAATTTGGCAGTCTCCAAGATGTAAATACAGGGCAAAGGTAGTATTTTGAGCAATCTAAAAAGAGGTCTATTTTATAGTTGTATATAACTCTAGGAATAACAGGTTTATTTTTTGTTTTAAAAATCAACAATTGGGCTGTGTCATGATCAGACAAGCAGAGAGGAAGGGTTTTTCCTATAGCACCTTGTATATTACTAAATATATGGTCAATACATGAGTTACCTCGTGTTGGTGTTGTTATGTGCTGGGTCAAATTATAATTTACTAAAATGTCAGAAAGGGTACTAGTCATATTATTATTTATCAAAGTGTTAATATTTATGTCACCTACAATCATATTTTTTTGTTTCTGGTACTTATGTTGATACTTATTTAGAAGGAGTTGCAACTTGTCAAAGAAACAGTCATAGTGTCTTTTCTTTGTGGCTGTAGAGGCACGATATACACATAAGACAATAACATTACTCAATAAGATGTGTATAGCACAGCACTCAAAATGGAAGTCGACTGCCAAGTCACTACCTAATGCAATTTTTTTATACGAGATTCCCTTTTTTACTAAGATACATGCACCCCCTCGTCTTTTTCTTCTTGAGAAGTGGGTTGCTACTTCATAGTTATTTATATTAATATTTTTTTCCTCGCCACATTTTATAAATGTTTCGGTGAAACACAGTACATCTGGAGTGTGGTCATTGTCCAGGTCAGAGATAGTTAACTCAATAATTTCCTTCTTGGAAGTAAGACCTTGAATATTTTGGTGCAGTACAACAAAATTCTGTTCCTTATTATTAACGAAAAAACTTAACTTTCTCTGGTTCTGGGGACTTATGTGTGATGTCTAATGATATTACAGGTTTGAAATAATATGGAATGGTCCCTTTTTTATACAAACAACTATTTGAACTCTTATTAATACATGTTTTGTTGTTGGATGTCATAAGTGTGTGTGATTTAATCATTTTTAAACTGTTTTGAATGTAATCTTGGTTGTACTTTATGTAGTCTATTTCTATATTTAATTTAAAGCAAATTATACCTATTAATGACATTTCACAGTATGGTTTCTGGCTTATTAGTTGATTGATATCAATAAAAGTGCAGTTCACATATTGGTTACAAACAAGGTTGAGTTTGTTATTTAGTTTTTTAGTATTTAAACAGTTATTATGTTGCACACTTAAGACAAACACTTTACATTGTATTGAATATAAGATGTTACATAGATTGGTAATTGTTTTATATGGGTTGTCATCATTATTTCCTAAGGCTAATATTACAATGTCGTTTTTGCTTAGATTGTCATACAGATATTTACAGTTTTTTAATATTTCCGAGCTAGGGGCGTATGGTTTCACTGTACCACTAACACTGTAGTTGTCATTCCATTTGCCGCATCGAGATTTTCTTAATTTTTCAGCTAAACCTCTAATTTGTTCATCTCCAATTACATGAATTGTTTGTTTTTGTTCTGTTGGTAACATCAATGTCACTTTGTTCGGTATGGTAGTGACATCTGGCGAGTTAATTTGTGTACCTTCCGTCGTGGGTTGTATATTTGGAGTACTTGACATTGTGGGACAATGTTTCTCAACAATACCGCTAGATGGCGATGATCGGGTAGTATTGTTGCTGGGAAGGCGCTTGCAGGGTCGTGGTCACTTTCTTTTTCTTACGCTTGGGGGGATTGCAAGAATTCCCCCCCATCACGTGATCCGCTTTAATTTCAGCAGCAGCACACACAGCGCAGTGCACTGCCGCAACATAATCTCTGGCCATGTGGCCGGGAACACCACACCGGATGCACAAATTGTCCGTGTAGTCACATTTAGCGCTCACATGCCCAACCTCTAGGCACCGAAAACAGTGCCTCCGTCTCAGCGGCAACATGTCGATCGTCGCCGAAACCCAACCGACCAGTAATTTACGATTGCCGCCCTCAGAGAATTTTTTGGCGGCACTCACAGGGCACTTAAACAACGCAGTACCTAGGCCTAACCGACTCTGACGTATTTGACCGACAGTCACGCTATCATGCGAGCAATATTAATCAATCAAAGCAAGCTTATCAGCCCTCTCCGTATTATCATCTCCGGCAACCTCAATCAGACGGGCACCAATTGCCGCCACTTTGACCTTAAGGCCACCTTCAACAATATCCCGGTCAATTTTCTGGCTAGCCCCCGAGAATACTTCAGCATAGCTGACCCCCTTATCAGCTGCCTCTGGCCTCTGCACGGATGCACAAGCCTTACATGTTAGGTCAAATACACGCCGGTCCTGGGAGGTCATGCAATGGTTATGGCAGAGTTCAAGTTTAAAAAAGATAAGCCGAGCCCTAGCTGGGTGACTTTAAGGCCCATGAAAAATATATTTTTGGAGCAGTTTGAAAAGGACCTGCTGAGAGAGCTGAGACTTATACAAGCTGTGTCATGCAGTTATTTAATCTTCATGCGCCCATTAAGAAGAAAAAATTCAAACATCCCCCTCATCAGTGTATAACGGATACACTTAGGGATATGATGCGTAATAGGGATGATTGTTACAAGAAAGCCAAAATAGACAAGACACCTACGCGAAGAGAGAGTTATAAGGAAATGAAATATGTAGTGATCAACGCAATATAAAGTGAAAAGAAATGCTATTTTGATACTGTAATAAATAAAAATAAATATAACTCTAAATTACTATGGAAAAATTAATCAGATAATGTTATACCAAACAAGAAGACTATATTAGAACTACTCTCTACAATAGATGATCCAAACCTAATAAACACACATTTTTTTAATATCCCAGGCGATAACCGGGTGTCAATATCACATTTATCTTACTTCGAACACCATAGTATAAGGCCGCATCTTATTGTTTGCAACAAGTCAGCGAAGACACTATCCTGCGAGCTATAAAAAGTTTCAAAACCAATGCTCATGGTAGTGATGGCATATCTTTGAAAATGTTACAACTTACTTTACCTCAATCATTATCAACTATTACAACCTTGATTAATAAATCTATAAATATTTCCAGAGATATGGAAGATGGCAGTCGTCAAACCAATTCCAAAGACAAGCCAGTTTGAATCAGTTAAGTTATAATCTACGGCCCATCAGTCTACTGCCATGCGCCTCCAAGGTCTTGGAAAGGATTGTCTGTGACCAGCTTACCAAATACCTTGAAGACCAAGACATCCTGCCACCCACACAATCTGGGTTCCCCAAAGGCTACGGTACTGCCACAGCCCTGGCAGAGGTAGTGGACAACCTCCTAGCAAGTCAGGACCAGGGAATGATCAGTGCCATGGTCTTGTTCGACTTCTCACGCGCTTTTGACTCAATAAATACTACTCTCCTATTATCAAAGCTTTCATACTATGGAGTCGATGCTCAGTCAATAAAATGGTTTGATAGCTACCTTTCCATCAGGCTTCCTAATGCAAACGGTGACCAAAACCAATCTGTCCTCATGATTTTACAATCTAGGCATTCATGTTAATGATGGAGGTAATGAAAAAGCCGTATGTTGTACATGGACTGAAGATGTTGCAGATCGCGGAAGTGTTGAAGTCGGAAGTGCTCTTCTAAGATTTGTGGTGGTAGATCCAAGTTGCCAAAACAAAGATCACTGGTCAGATTCATGCGCTGGACAAAACAAAAACTTTAATATGATATATATATTATATGTAGCACTCTATCAATATCTTATATCTCAAAAGGATATTTCAAAGTTATCGACCACAAGTTTCCTGAAGTTGGTCATTCTTATCTAGATTGCGATCGTGATTTTGGTACGATAGAAAAAGTCCTCAGGAAACATGATACTGTTTATGTTCTTGATCAATATCGGAGCATCATATGCAAAGCTTATCGTAAAAATACCGTGATCGATATGACCGAACATTTCAGGAAAATTAGTGAGCTGCAGGAGAAACTTCATTAGATAAACAGGAAAAAAGATGTCAATAATGGAAAAGTAAGATTTAGAGTCCCCGCAGACCACAGACTTTTTATCGGCCGATAGTTTAGTTGGGCTCTTAATCAGTACGCAGATGTATGCAAGTGCGCACACTATGACGATTTGGTATCGGCAGATAAACAAGTTTGATGGGCTTCCCGATTCCCTTCAAACTAAACTATCGGCAAACTATCGGCCGACTGTATAATCAGTATTGGCTCCATACCATGCGCGCACACACGACGATCTTTTAGTCGGCCGACTTAAGCCGATAGTTCAGTTTGACACGGAATGGTCGGCCGTGTTTTGTAAAATGGCGTCGCCCAATTCTCAGTCGCTGATTTCGGAATCGTCGATCGTAAATTTGATCGAGGAAGTCGAAAAACGGCCTGCACTTTATAAAAAAAACTTAAAAGAGTATTCTGACGTGAATGTGAAGAAAAAACTGTGGGAGGAAGTTTGTGAAGGTGTTGTTCCTGATTGGAATGAGCTTAGTGCCCAAGATAAAACAAATCAAGGTACGATACATTTTTATTTATTTACCTACATTACACTTTATTATATTGACACGGAATTGCGCCTTCAGGAGATATAAAGTATGACGACATGTATTGCCGCACGTTATTCATATTATTTTTTTCTCGGTTATTTCCATTTGTAGTGAAGTTATTCATGGTACAACTGTATAGAGTGTCTTTGAAATGTATTCCATCTTTGATTCGTACATAATTATGTAGGACACAGCAGGCTTTAATAATTTTAACACAAAAATTAATATTTACGTCAATTGGACGGTGAAAAATACGCCATTTGTTAGCTAGAATCCCGAAAGTACATTCAACCATGCGTCGAGCTCTTGTATGTCTATAGTTGAAAATTCGCTTGGTGTAGTTTAAATTTCTTTTTGCATAAGGGCGTAATATATGATTTCCAAGTCCAAACGCTTCATCGCCTACGACAGAGAATGAAATAACATCTCCGCCATCATCATTAGGCAATTGCCTTCCGGAAGGAATATTTAGTCGGTTCTCGGAAAGTCGTTTACCCATTTCTGATGTTTTAAATATTTCCGAATCACTAGCTGTTCCATAAGAACCAACATCAATGTACACAAATTTATAATCGGCATCTGTCCAAGCCATCAAAACGCAGGAGAAGAACTTTTTGTAGTTAAAATATGATGAACCGGAATGTTCTGGCTGTATCATCCGTATATGTTTGCCATCGATCCCTCCAATGATGTTTGGAAAATTTGTGTCATATATAACGGTTGAAGCATATTCCATATTTGCTCACATGTACTTTTTGTAATATCTCGTATTGTAGAAGCTCCCATCAGATAATCAAAAGACAATGAATTGAAACTAGCTCCAGTAGCCAGATACCTGTAAGGAATTAATTATATTTTATTATTTTTCAGGTCGCGACATACAAAAATATGGGCCAATTTACGGACTTGCTTTCGCCGAGAATTAAACGCACAAAAGAACACAAAGTCGGGGCAGGCTTCGATCAAGAGGCGTAAATATGTTTACTTCGAACAATTATTATTTTTACTTCCATGCATGGAAAATCGACAAACGGAAGGTAACCTGGCACAGGATAATTCAGAAAATGAAGAAGATGATAAAGAAGCTGGTCCATCCACTTCCGCACCTATTCGCCAGAAGAAGAATCGTGTTTCGAAGCATACGGATTTGGACGAAGCAATATTAAAAGCATTAAATGAGACTAATGTTGATGAAGATGTAAACTTTGCATTGTCTCTTGTCCCATCCCTCAAAAATTTAACCGCAGATGAAAAACTCGATGCCAAGATTGGTATTCTTAACATATTTAAACAGATAAGACTTGGTAGGCGTGTTCAGCCTCCTCAACCAACATACAACATACTGCAGCAACCCTTACCTGTTTATCAACGAGGGACTAACATCTTGCCGCCACAACAACAATTACAGACCTTTACATCCGGTTCTACACCATCCCCCACTTTACCACAAATAAACATACAAAATGTTTCATCACCAGCTGATTCCAACCTGTCAGCCCAGTCATATTATTCAAATTATTCAGATGATTCCCAAATATACGACTTGTAATTTTGTCTTTTAAATTATAATAAAAGAATTTGTCGCGACTTCTGCGTACAATGGAACGAGTGACGGCTGCGGCAACGTGATTGGCTGGAGGAGATGAAGCGGTCAACATCAAAATTCAAACAGGCTATATAAGAACGACAACGGACACCTTTTAATACCCCATTCGCATACCCTTCGCATTTGTATTTTAGTTACGCTATTTTTCTATTTTAAAACCATATATTGTAAAACGCAAGTAAAAGCTGTGAAAGTATTCGCAAGTATTCATTTATCTCTTCATCGACGAACTCTATTCACGACATTTGGACCTTCTGAGCCGAATTTGGATACACTGACGCCGAATTTGGAGCGACCTAACCCAAGGAATATACGCAGAATAACTGAAGATCGAGCCCAACAAAGCGCAAAAGGTACGACCATCAGCTATCATTTCCTTTCCCAATCCATTGCTTAAACGTGTGTCTATTACTGTGGTAAATTACTTCATTATACTAGTGATTGATACGCAGGAATCTCTATTATCAGTAGCGTGCCGTTTGCTAGCACTAACTGCCACTGTTTTAATATATCCAACTTTCACTAGCCTCCAAAATGAGTATCGAAACTAATGTGTCCCGTTCAAAATCGCCAGTTAAAATAACAGTCACCGACAATGACAGTACAAATCAATTAATTCGTGATCTAGTTAAGAAGCGTGCCATAGTCAAAAGTAGATTAACTAGATTTTGCAATTATGTTAATAGTTTAGAGTGTGAAAAGCCTTTATCTTCACAATCAAAGGCAGATTTAAAGCTACGATTTCAAAGTGTCAAAAGCCTTCACGCTGAATTTAACGGTCTTCAAAGTACACTAGAAGAATCGGTTTTAGAAGTTGACTTAGAAGAACAATTCAATCAACGCGATCAATTCGAAGACAGTTACTTCAGAGTGATGGCTCGAACTGAATGTATGTGTAACGTTGACGGTGATTTTTCCAGTTCCAAAGAGTGTTCCAATAACTCAATTAAATTACCTACCATTTCTGTTCCGACTTTCGATGGTTCGAGTGAACACTGGCTAGAGTTCAGGGATACATTTTTATCTCTTGTGCACAACTCCACACATATAAGTAGCATTCAAAAGTTTTATTATTTGAAATCATCATTGAAAAGTAGCGCAGCCCTAGTGATCAATTCATTA
Organism: Chrysoteuchia culmella; assembly: GCA_910589605.1. NCBI lineage: Eukaryota > Metazoa > Arthropoda > Insecta > Lepidoptera > Crambidae > Chrysoteuchia > Chrysoteuchia culmella. The sequence continues at coordinate 4,255,719 of OU342663.1, forward strand.
GAATTTAGTGCCGATAACTATTTGGTAGCATGGGAATTATTATTAAACCGTTACAACAATTGCAGCCTGTTCGTACATAACCATGTCAAAGCACTGTTTAATATTCGGGTTCTGACTAAGGAGGAACCGGATTCATTGCGAAATCTAATAGATACAATTTTGAAAATTTGCGAGTGCTTAAAATCCTAGGTGAACCAGTAGACACCTGGGACACACTAATTATTTATATTGTTGTTTCTAAACTGGATAAAATTACGGAACGCAAGTGGGAACAACATAACCAATATACCAATAACCAATAATAACCAATGTACCATTTGATATTCTACTAACAATGTATAAAACATTGGTAGAAAGCATTATATATCCTACGGTCTCAGCAGCTATGGCCGTACATATAAAACATATTTAGAACAAATATATAATATTCAGTATAGGCTTCTTAAACTGTTGGTTCCCCTCAAAATAAAAATTAAATATTCAGAGGACCCCGCTGGACTTTTTAAGTACTGTGGAGTTTTACCTATATCCGAGAAAGTTAAATATAATTTGCTTCTCGAAAATTACTTTAACGAAGAAATTCAAGTACCGATAATTCACAAAATAGCTACTAGAAAAATAACTAACAAAGAACTTTATATTCCCATATCTAACAACGAATACGGTAAAAGAACATCTCAATATTTGATACCCCGTCTTATGAATAACTTACCAATCGCAATCAAAGATAAAATCAATCATAATAACATTAAAAGAATTCTTAAAGTATATTTCCAAACTTAAAAAAAGAAATTTGTTATGTCGAGGAATAGGAGCAACCTTTATATGCGAGCGCACACGTACAAGCGCACTCTTGTTCTATTGATTTTATGCATGCGCTGCTGTCTTGAAACTCGTCGTTTTTTTCGGCGTTATTATTCTAAGTTTGTGGGTATGGGCACTCGCTCAAACATTCTGTATGATAAATACTTATGTGCACCTACCCGATTGTTTAAAATTAATTATGTTTTATAATTCTGTTGTTGGTTGCTCTTTATTAAGTTATTTTTGAGAACCTAGTATCTAGATAAACTTAATTTAGGTTTTTAAGATACTACTAAACCATGAATGTAACATGTTTATTGGCAAATGAATAAAAAAAAAAAAAAAAAAAAAACACAATTTTAAAACAATCCGATAACTCCAAGTCAAAACTGAAGGTAGATATGTTATTGTCTTTTCTTAAGGATCGAGCGGATATGCTGGAGACGCTGCAGTTATCTAACGGTAATAGCACTTCTTCAAACACATAAAATAAAAAGCATTCACAGTCACACTATCCAAAGATTCACTGCAACGTTTCCACTAACAAGCCTCAAAAGCATTTTACTAGCAAGTCATGTTCGTTTTGCAATAACGGTATTCATCAACTTTACGCGTGTCAACAATTTTTAACCACTGATTTAAATACTAAGCTCGAACATGTAAGCGTTAACAAACTGTGCGTGAACTGTTTGCGCCCGGGTCATAACATTAATACATATAGGTTCGGTCCGTGTCGACATTGCAACGAAAAGCATAACACATTATTGCACAAACAAAATGATAATGTTAGCCCGGCGGTGCCTGCGCGCGAATGTGGAGATAACAAACAAGGGCTCTTAGCCAAAGTAACAATTCATAAACGATAACGAAGTTCGAGAAATATTAAATGTATGTGATTGGCGGATTGACATAGGCCGCGCTAAATCACGTGGTCTTACCGCAAGTTAATTGGCGAATATAGACAATAACGAATCGAATTATCGTTTCGCTACGTAACGATGTCACTTTGTCTACGGGCCAAGTTTTGTCCATGCACTCGTCCCTCTCCCAGAAGATGTTACCAGCGCAGAAACCGGTTGCGAGCCCCGCCACTACCGCCGCCTTATCTAACGCACACATAGATCCGGGCACTCATCTATCGCAAACACAAGCAGTTTTGTTATCCACTGCAATCGTAGAAGTTATCGATATTAAAAACACTTATCATTTAGCGCGCGCTCTTTTAGATTCGGGAAGCGAACGTTGTTTTATATCGAGTTCACTGTGCAAATTATTACAATTACCATTAATACAGTCCACACATGAAATTCGTGGTGTTGGAAATTCAATCACACAGTCTACACAAATGTGTGAAATCAAAATAAAATCCTGCACCAGTACATACGCGACTCATCTTCAATATATTGTGTTGCCGCACTTGACATATACATTGCCCGCTATATCTAAGCACTATGCGGAGTTCCGAATACCTGAGCACATTCAATTAGCGGATCCATCATTTTACGCGTCTCAAAACATTGATATCGTAATAGGCGCAGATAAGTTTTGGGATTTGCTAAATAACGGTAGAATGCGATTACCTAATGGACCGTTCCTTCAAAATACGCGTTTAGGATGGATTGTCTCGGGTCCCATACAGTCAAATAAGCGCGGTATGGGTAGTGTGCAATGTAATTTCTCTCAAAGTATAGATGTACAATTACGTAAATTTTGGGAGCTTGAGGAAATTATGAAACCATGTAAGACGTACACGGATGAAGAGCAGGAATGCAAAAATATTTTCGTTAACACTACGATGCGTGACGGAAACGGTAGATTTACAGTAAACATTTCTATTAAATCATCACTACATGAGTTAGGCGAATCATATCCTCAAGCCCTTAAACGTTTTTTATCATTGGAACAGCGCCTCCAAGCTAATTCTGAATATAAAAAAATATACTGCGATTTTATGAACGAGTATATACAATTAGGTCATATGACGCGTGTAGACAAGTACTGAACCCCTCATTATGTGATACCACATCACGGTGTGCTCCGCGAGCAAAGCACAACCACTAAGCTACGGGTGGTATTCGATGCTAGTGCGAAGTCGAGTTCCGGGCAGTCTTTTAATGATCTACAACTCGTAGGGCCTCCGATACAAGGCGATTTGTTTGCCATTTTATTGCGAATGCGTCAACACAAATATATAGCGTGCGCTGACGTTGAAAAATGTATCGGCAGGTATTAATTAACGAAACTCAACGTGATCTGCAACTTATCTTATGGCGTGACGATCCAACGAAACCAATTAATGTATACAGGTTAAATACGGTCACTTATGGCACTGCCTCACCTTTCTTGGCCGTACGGTGTTTAAAACAATTATCGTTGGATTGTCCGGATCCTGACGTCAAAACAACAATAGCTGAATCATTTTTTGTTGATCATATGGTCACAGGGTCTAATAATAAAACCGAATTATTACAATTATGCGAAAATATTTCAAACACTCTAAAAGCGGGAGGTTTTACATTAAGGAAATGGATATTTAATTTTCGATGTGAACTAAGTTCTAATTGTTTCAATGACGCTAAAGATTTAAATATCAACGATAGTCACAATTGTAAAACATTAGGTATGTGTTGGAATTTTAATTTAGATGAATATTATTTTGATACAAAATTTGAAAACAGTAATACAATTTCTAAGCGCACAATTTTGTCTCATATTTCTCAAATATTCGATCCATTAGGATTATTGAGTCCGGCAATAATAATAGCAAAAGTTTTATTACAAAGGCTTTGGCTTCACAAGTTAGACTGGGACGACGAGCTGCCGCGCGACGTCACAGCTGACTGGAACCGGTTTGCTACCAATCTATCGGCGCTAGAAAACATTCGCATTCCGCGACACGTCATTGCAATTTATGAACCTACAAAGTTAGAGCTACACATATTTACGGATGCTTCTCAAACTGCATACGGGGCGTGTATTTATGTCCAATCTGAATCATTTTATGATGAATACAATAAATTAAAAAACGGATTATCACTTAAACATAATCCTAGCTTACAAAAACTCAATTTATTTTTAGATAATTTAAATATCATACGCGTTGGGGGTCGAATTAACAACTCTGATCAGTTCGACTACAATAAGAAGCACCCAATTTTACTCTCATCAAAACATCCATTAGCGTTACTAATATTTCGTAACAAACATGAGTCTCTTTTGCACGTAGGCCCTCAGGCACCACAGGCCCACCATTGCTCGCGTACTTCGTATAAACGAAGTACGCGAGCAATGGTGGGTGATTGGAGGAAGAAACCTTGCTAGAAAAATTGTGCAAGATTGCATGGTTTGCAAAAAACTATTAGGCAAAACATTACATCCGCTTATGGGTAACTTACCTAAGGAACGTTTGAATGCTACTTATCCCTTTTTATATTGTGGTGTCGACTACGCCGAACCAGTGTATACTTTAAATCGTAAAGGGAGGGGTGCAAAAACGGTTAAATCATACATTTGTTTATTTATCTGTTTTGTAACACGCGCAATACATTTGGAATTGGTAAGCGATCTCTCTTCGGAAGCATATATCCTAGCACTCAAACGCTTTATTTCACGCTATGGAAAACCTATTGAAATATTCTCTGACAATGGCAGGAATTTTGTAGGAGCAATGAAAGAGTTTTTAAATTTTATAAATAATTGTTCAGTTGATATTTCTCATTTTGCAACAAGTCAATCTATTAAAGAAGAATGGCGAAAGTCGACTGCATATTTTACACAAACGTTCACATTCGGAAATATGCTAAATAAATAGAGTTAAATACAAGGAATTTAATTCTACAATTATCATGGTTTTTAAAGAAGGGAGTCCAAATATAAATTATTTCCAATTTCATGAAAACAAAACGTTTCTTTAAGCAAAAACTTGACGTTTTTTTTCTTGTAAGAGTGCGTTCCAATCAAGGTAGAATGTTTAAATACAATAGCAAAATATTTCATTTTTTATTTGCAAGCAATTGATTATTTAATTAGTTTAGAACTAATATACTTCAAACAATACATAGAAAACCTTATTAAGAGATACACATGCATTTTGAATCATCATCATCATCATCATCATCAGCCTTTTTTGAATGATGTATTGTAATACAAAATAACAGAATTGGCTGTATGAACACAGACTCCTTTGAATTACGCTACTAATCAATGTCAAAACACATGTGTCAATGTCAAATCCATTTCATCCAACCAAACCAAACCGTTTGTTTTGAGTTGAATTTCTGTGTCTTTCTTTCATTCACTCGGGTTTATTGGATTGATATTTTATTTAACTACTTAAAGCATGTTTTTGGACTTACGATTCTTGCCATCTTAACGATAAAATTAGCATTGCCTCCTGGACATTGATTTGCAAGTGATTGGTTTTAGTCGAAAATGGTACTACGATGTGTTCATTGCTCGTTACGTCTTGATCGAATAAGACGACACCGCTTATCCGAAGAAAGTGAGCAAACGATGGAAAGAGTTAGAAAATGTGTGTTTCCACGTGATGTAAGTTTTAGGTGATAAACAAATCAATTACACCGCAAAAAGAGCAATAGTTTAGGTGCACTTGAAAATGGGAGCGTTGAGGAATACCTCAGTGCGCCTTGCACACTCATACACTACAAAATATGCAGTATCCAATAAAAAACTTGTCTTTGATTGAATTGACTTTATTATTGTCTCTTTCAGTTGTTGATGCTTCAGGGCCCTATGCAGCAAACGAAAAACGATGCTACAATAATGAAGGAATGAATTGAAAATGATTAATTCTCTAATCTTTTCCGAGGAGATGATAGTTTTATACTTGACAGAGTGTTCCGAAACTGCAGAGATGAACTGTATGAAAAAGGTAGTTAATTAGACTTCTAAACTCCTCGCTTTTGCAATAAAACATATTTTTATTGAACAATTCACCTAAAACTTATTTTTTTTTAGGATTTCAAGTACATATGCCTGAGTCAACCGAGCCTGGACAAAGGCAACTGATCACCCTTCAGGCAAACATTACAAGATGTGTTACCATGAAAAGATGGGTGGTTGAAGGCGTCAACAGGCGTTTCAGCTGTGATTTTAAAATGAGCCAACTTAACAAAAGGGCTCATATATAATGCAAGAGTTTAAGATTGCTGCTGCACTGCTAAACAATTTGGCTGTCCAATATTCAGAAAGAGAGCATGTGGAAACAATATTAGATATCATCCAGGAAAAGATGTTTATAGATAACCGCTTGGGGGAAATAGCTCATACCATGTTCCAAAATATAAATGCAACAGACATTTTTTTCCCTGAACTTAAGGAGGCAGATTTGATATTGATTGCACTTGGTACCTACCAAATTCGCCAAGCCAAGTCGTATGTTGGGGAGCACATGAGAGCTCAAGGCATGTTCAATATTGAAGTAGCGAGGACTGAGCCCAATAATAATTTATTATCAACATATGGTGGTGTTCATCCCTTCATTTTGAGATGAAGAATAAAAGCAAGATATGTGGGTGGCACATTAATAATTATATTGTAGTAGATAGAGGAGCCCAAGGGTGTGAAGCCATTATAGGCTACTACTGTTATTGTAGTGTTGGTAGTCGCACAGTTGGCTGCTGCTCACATGTGATGTCCTTTTTATGGTTTTATGGTACATGGGCTATGCACGGCATCAGGGTCATTTTGAAGCTCCTGCTGCTGTGTTGGATGATTTATTAATTACCTAAATAAATGTTTACCTACTTATATAAATATGCTTGTTTTTTTGTAAAACTTATTATGCCCCACTCGTGGCCATACCCTAAGCTAAACAAACTTAGTCTAGGTAGATATACCAGCAACTATTATAACTATACTACTTTAGTTTCTTTGGCTTGGCTATATACTTAGTTTCTGATGTGATCAGGGTTAGAATAGTCGGAGAACTGCCCGGTTGACCAGTAGAGGTTTTTTAGGAAGCTTTATTTAAAAAAGTAAAAGATATATCGAAAACGTTCATATCTCAAATAATAGAACATAACGGGTATTCCATTACAATAATAAATTATTTATTTAACCTTAGTCTTTTCTTACTTTCCAAGAAATAGTTTCCCAAAAAACTCAACTGAACAACCGGGTGTGTTCGTGTGATTCGTGTGACAAAACTTGACTGATAATGTATCATCAGTGTCTTCCATTTTCTCTACCAAAAGATTTATTACCTAGGTATCCAGAAAATCAGTTTGATTTTATAACAATTGCTTACATTTCTATTCATCTATCTTGTTATTTTTAATAGGTACGGTCAACAGCACATAAGACTTTACATTTGCATTAAGAAAACCGCCGCTATTACGAGGTAGGTACGTAAGGGCGCTCTCCAGGTCAAAGTGTAAAGCCGTGCGTGCTGTTGACTGTACTTGTTTTGTATTAACACTTACTTAATTAGTAAATAAAAATTAAATTAAAACAGCAATATAAATCTTAACTTCAACATAACCTCACAAGTACAACTTTATCTATAAGTTTGATTATCTTTTTAATCCCATCTTGAAAAATGTTAAAACAATTTACTTTTTTGCTAGTCTAGGGTAGTTCAAATAATATCAGTCGATTTCATTCATGAACGTGACTTTTAAATCGAGGTCTGAAATTACATGGAAGTTCGCCATTCTTCTTTAGTTTTATTCCCCCTTACGCTCCTCATTTTGGTGGCCTGTGGGAGGCAGGAATTAAATCGTGCAAACATCATTTGACGCGTGTCATTGGGAACGCGCATTTAACGTTCGAGGAATTCACCACAGTACTAGCACAAGTGGCTGCGGTCCTTAACTCACGTCCACTCTCACCTATGTCCTCAGACCCTAATGATCTCCTACCCTTAAGTCCTGCCCATTTCCTGATCGGTCGTACTCTTACAGCGCCAGTATATGATGACATGCGAGCTGATCCAGGAAATCTTCTTAACCGCTACAAGAAGGTGGAGCAACTTCGTCACCATTTCTGGACAAGGATATCGGAGCTGCAAACTAGATGCAGATGGACTGAAGGCGGCGACTCGTTGAAGGTTGGAACTCTCGTCGTCATCAAAGATGATAATCTGCCTCCTCTCAAATGGCAGTTAGGGCGCATCGTGGCTGCTGTTCCTGGATGTTCCTGGAAACGACGGCATATCTTGTGTAGCAGATATACGCACGGCAAATGGCACTGTGAGGCGGGCATTTTCAAAAATATGCCCTTTGCTATCTGAAGACGCAACTACCTAACTTGAAAGCAACATGGTGCTTCCAATGCCGGGGGCATGTCGCGACTTCTGCGTACAATGGAACGAGTGACGGCTGCGGCAACGTGATTGGCTGGAGGAGATGAAGCGGTCAAAATCAAAATTCAAACAGGCTATATGAGAACGACAACGGACACCTTTTAATACCCCATTCGCATACCCTTCGCATTTGTATTTTTGTTACGCTATTTTTCTATTTTAAAACCATATATTGTAAAACGCAAGTAAAAGCTGTGAAAGTATTCGCAAGTATTCATTTATCTCTTCATCGACAAACCCCATTTACGACAGAATATAAAGAATGTTTTGTGGTTTATCTTACCTTATCGTAACGCTCAATCTCTCCTTCACAGGTATAGATAGTCTTAAATTTGTATTCTCCTTCGCTATTCCTGTTCCAATTAATTTGACAAGTTCGTTGAAGCTGGTTATGCTCATTCGATAAAAGGCGAAAAATTTTTTTTCGGTAATCGAGTAATTTGGAATGCATCGTGTAAAATTTTCCATTTAATAATCTATCACTAAAGATAGGATGCACCCAATATTCTCGGGCTCTCTTTTTGGTTTTCCTCCTCCGTTGTATGAGAGCAATAATAACAGTTCTATACAATATTTTATTAATTTTCATTGTGCGACCACTCTTTTCAACAGATGGTTAGAAACTAGCAAAAAGTTAAGAGAATATTCGGCAGACTGTTGGCTAGTTTGCGCACTCATCACCGACTGAACTGTTTAGTTAACCCGACTAAACTATCGGCCGATAAAAAGTCTGTGGTCTGCGGGGACTCTTAGGGATGGGATTAAATGGATACGTGTAGATGAGTATGGGTCCTATTTATTCAAAGAAACATACGACGAAATGACACCCTTCAAAAGGTAGACATTCTAAAAAAAAAGATCTCAGGTACCCGAGATAGATATTCTACGTATGAACGGAAAACATGGTACGGTATCAGTCGAAAAAAAGATAATCTCCGGGACCCACTTAAAGTCAAAGTCAAAGTCAATATCATTTATTCAGTCTAGGCTGTTACAAGCACTTATGAACGTCAAAGAAGCTACGCCATCGGTTCACAAACCCTACGGCGGGAGACCTTGTAACGAGAAGAACCGGCAAGAAACTCGTCAAGGGCTGTTTTTTTCTCCCTGTTTTATTTCATACAGAGTCGTCAAATTGAAAAGTGACCTTAACATATCAGTTAGGTCAATTTCCATCACAAAAGGAAAATAATAATTAAAATATTACATTTTATGGTTATTGTAAACGTAAACAATTTTTAACTGGCAAAGAAAGACTTGTCTATCATACATTACAACATTTCCCGCACCACAAGACTACTACACTGCAAGTCGTGAGGTACATACAGGTCAGTATCAATTTATTTTAGATAGAAATATTTAGGCTTTAAGCACAGCATTAAGATAAGCAGACTGAGGTAGACCCATTTCCGCTGGCGGCACCCGTTCACGAGCATGACGCATGAACCAGCCATCGCTTCGCTTAAGTACGTGAAGCCAGAATACTTACTTCTTTTATGAGTCAATATTAAGCCAGCAGTAATATTTTCTCTACAGTTAAGACAACGCAAACCAGCGATCTCTGCTAATAGTTCACATTTTTTAAATTTTGTTTAGTTATAAGAAATAACGAGCGAGACAATGTTACTACACTCTTACTAATCACCTAATTTTAATAAGTTAACTGCAGAAAAGTTAACTTTTGTTTATGGAAGAAGGAGATATGTTCAGTTTTAGTTAAATATTATAATGAAAAATATTCCACGTGTTTAATTACTGTCATACCATAAATATTTGAGGTTATTTAAAGAACTTTGCATCATAATTTTGTACAAAAATAAGTTACGTAGCAACTTATCTCAAAATATAAAAGTCTAACTTTAACCTCGATTTACTCAAAATCGCAAATAAGCGATTTGTCACCTTTATCCACTCATGTCTTCGTTGCAAAAGGAATAATAAGACAATTCAAATCGCTTTGTTGTGATGCAAAAAAATTAGACATAGACAGTCAGACATAGTATTATAATCATTTACAAGAAGAAGTAGAGAAGCTTGAGAAGACAAACGAATACTTAAAGGAGATAAATCAGATTAGAAAGAGAGGTTTATTAGGACAAATGATGACTTATTTATTCGGTGTCAATGACGAGGTTTATCGAGATATTGATTCATTGGACAAAAACCAGCAATAACTTATTGATGCAGCGAATCATCAAACAGAAGACAGAATAAAGTCAAAGTCAAAGTCAAGTCAAAGTCAAAGTCAATATCATTTATTCAGTCTAGGCTCTTACAAGCACTTATGAATGTCAAAGAAGCTACGCCATCGGTTCACAAACCCTACGGCGGGAGACCTTGTAACGAGAAGAACCGGCAAGAAACTCGTCAAGGGCTGTTTTTTTCTCCCTGTTTTATTTCATACAGAGTCGTCAAATTGAAAAGTGACCTTAACATATCAGTAAGGTCAATTTCCATCAAAAAGGAAAATACTAATTAAAATATTACATTTTATGGTTATTGTAACCGTAAACATTTTTTACTGGCAAGGAAAGACTTGTCTATCATACATTACAACATTTCTCGCATTACAAGATTATTATACTGCAAGTTGTAAGGTACATACAGGTCAGTATCTATTTATTTTAGATAAAAATATTTAGGCTTTAAGCACAGCATTAAGATAAGCAGACTGAGGTAGACCCATTTCCGCTGCCGGCACCCGTAAATGATAAGTTAAGCAGTTATCAATCAAAATTGAATCAAGTAATCTACACTTAATATTATTAAGAGGAAAACTTTGTTTGTATGTTTGTTTGTAATGAATAGGCTCAAAAATTACTTGACTGATTTTAAAAAATATTTCACCATTCGAAATTATTGTTTGTTCTCGTGTAGCACCTATAATTAAGATTGCATTTAGCTCGGATCCCTCATATCGTTATATATTGTATTCATTTCAATGTAAATCTTGTTGGTGTTAAATAAATAAATAAATAAAAGTGGAACGGTAGGCGAGGTGGAAGAGGAAATGGATGGTAGTATGAGAGGTGTGACGGAAGGTGACAGCGAGGGTGGAATGGTAGGCGAGTTGGAAGGGGAAGTGGGTGGTAGTATGAGAGGTGTGGTGGAAGGAGAAATGGAAGGTGGAATGGGAAGAGCAGGTGAGGATCTCGCCAACTTTTATGGACCGAGGATTTTAGTACTTTTTCCGGCCGGCCCGAAACTTATACTCGATCACCTGGCCCAAATATCGAAATACTACGAAACCCAGTGGACATTTTTTTAAGTGTGTGGGACGAAGCCATAATGGCTGAAATTGTTTCGCAGACAAATAATTATGCTTGGCAAGTTATTGCCCAATTGTCAGAGTCCTCCGACAATGGGATTCCCTCATATATAAATGAATGGTATGAAACTACATTACCAGAAATGTATCGGTATTTTAGCCTGTTAATTTTAATGAGCCTATGCTATAGAATACGTGATTACTGGACCACCAACATGCTGGAAATGCCAGAATTTAGAAAAATAATGCCCAGAAATCGCTTCCTCCTTATAACAAAGTTTTTACATTTTATAGACAACCAAGCTACTTCCTACGACCTAACTGTCTCTTCGTATAAAAAAAAAATTTCAAAGATTCGGCCCATTCTCGATCATTGCAACGCAAAGTTTGCGTCGCTTTATACTCCCACAAGACACCTCAGTCAGGACGAGTCATTGCTTCTGTGGAAAGGCCGCCTTAGTTGGGTACAATGTATCCGTACAAAGGCGGGCCGATTCGGCATAAAATCATTCGAATTATGCGAGGGGTCGACGGGATACCTACTGAGGTGTCTGCTCTACGCCGGGAAACACTCATCAATGTCGGCGGAACCCATCTATGGGTTCGAGAACTGTACCGCGAAGGTCGTTCTCAAACTGATGGATGGGTTTCTGGACGTTGGCCACACATTAGTCATGGATAACTGGTATAACCAGTTACCACTGACCAGGTTTTTAAAAGGTAGGAGTACGGACGTTATAGGCACCATCAATCCTCGTCGCGTGCACGTCCCCGAGGACATAAAGAGAGCTAGTGAAAGGCGCCTGGTTAGGGGGCAACAAGTTGCCAGGCATTGCGGTGACATCACCGTGATCGCCTGGAAAGATGTTAAATTAGTAACAGCTGTCTCCACTTATCACACAGACCGACAGTTGCCTGCTCGTAGGGCCGGAGTAGCAATTCAAAAACCAGAGGCAAGGCGTCGTTTGGCTGACATGATGATGATGATAGAGCGACGCAAACTAGGCATCCAGGATTCAAACCTGGGACCTATGGTCTACAAACGCACAGTTGGGCTCTTTTTGCTAGGATTTGAACCTGGGATTTATGGTCTTCAAACGCACAGTTGGGCTCTAGTTTGCTAGGATTTGAACCTGGGACTTATGGTCAAATTTACGCATAGTTGGGCTCTAGTTTGCTAGGATTTGAACCTGGGACTTATGGCCGATATAACCGCATAGTTGGGCTCTAGTTTGCTAGGATTTGAACCTGGGACTTATGGTCAAAATATACGCATAGTTGGGCTCTAGTTTGCTAGGTTTTGAACCTGGGATTTGTGGTCCAAAATAACGGCATAGTTGGGCACTAGTTTGCTAGGATTTGAAACTGGGTCTTATGATCCACAACAACCGCATTTTGGGTTCTAAGTGTTCAGTATTTTGAGTATTTAGTATCGGTGCTTAGCTTTATACGATCTAACAGATCTGGATTGGGTCCATTATACATCGTGTTAATACTTTTAGCGAAACTGAGAGAATAGTTTGTTCAGAATCGAGAGTATTATCGATTCCACCCATTTTTTTAAGTTTTGTTTCTTTTAATTTATTGCCGCTTCTAAAATTGCGTGTCTACTGCCTATTCTTTCAATGCGCGTGAGCCGTCACGTTTTCTATTACGTCATGGTAGAGCTTAAAATCTGTCAGAAAGTCACGGAGACCTATGAGCACGAATATCTTGGAAGTTTCTTTTTTTTTTAATGCTATTGAATATAAGATAAATTAGTTGGAATGTATGGGCTTTTCGGTTATTGCATAAATATATATATATACATATATAATATATCGTATATACAAAATTTTCCTGTCACAGTGTTAGTTGGCATACTCCTCCGAGATGGCATGACCCATTTTGATGAAATTTTATATGTATATTCGGTAGGTCTGAGAATAGGTCGTAAACTATTTTTATCCTGAAATTCCACGGGAGCAAAGCCCCGACGCGCAGCTAGTATATAATATATATATATATATATATATATATATATATATATATATATATATATTAGTAACCCTGTTCATGTTTATTATCAGTATACAAATACATATATAGTACCTACTTATAGTAGCTACGCCTATAAAAGCATATAAAATTTCATCAAAATCGGTTAAGCCGTTTCGGAGAAGTATGACAACTAACACTGTGACACGAGAATGTTATATATTAGAAGACATATCGTCAGTCTAATTTTCAAACTGCGTATCTCCAAAAAATACGAAATTTGACTTTTAATGCCATCTAGTGTAAAATTTCGAGATCTATCGATTGGATTACCTCTCAAGTCCCATAACTTAATATTTTATTAGTTATGAACGAATTAGAATAACACCTATTTCCTTACCGCCATTTTGTATTTTGCAATGTGCGTATCTCCTGAGCTTAGCTCTATTCAGTACGGAGTCGCCAGCGCCGCAAAGGTAAATTGTTTTTATCTTGCTAATTTAATGATATTTGTTTTAAAATAATATTTGACTTTCATATTCATCAACAATTAAGCTTTGCATATAAACAGAGATACAGGGTATGCAAAAAAATGTTTCTAAACTGTCTGTCTTGGTGAATGGGCCATAAAAAAATGGTCGAACGCAATGAAACACGTGTACGTTCTAGTCCACGTCGCGGAGGAAGACCGTAATGGAGGATATGGTTGTCGTGGTTGTTTTAGCTTTTTTCCAGAGAGAGTGCTCGCAGCATCCGGTGGGTGTCAGCCTACCAATGTTTTGTGAAATGGTTTCATTCACAGAGCTCTTCAAGATTTCCTTTAATTCCTTAGCAGCTTTGTTGAATATTGCTTTATCTGAAGGCAAGCGGGATAAATGCCAGTTTCTTCTAAGGTGTCTTTTGTCCAGAATCAATCTCTTAATGACAGAATGACATGAAGGAGTTTTCACATTTCGAGTTTGTTGGGGGTATTGCGCCAAGCGGCTACCTGGACCTCTATTTTTGAATCACTCGCCGCGCGAGTGGCGAGGCGAACGAGGAGGCGATCACGCGAATAGCGATCTTGCGAGCTTACACATAGCACGCTTTTCGATTTGCCCCTCGCGCGCTCGTGTTGAGAGGCGGTACTACAGGCGAAAAGCGAAGCTATGTATATATGTGCAAGGTCGCTTTTACGGAATACGGAAACTCAAAGGTTGCACAAAAATCAGTAGAATCCTCGAGACGAATGCATCAAAATTAGAGCTCCTGGATCAGATTGGTTTTGTATTGACATGCTTCATCCACCTCATCAGTGTTCTTCAGAGAAACTTTTAGATTAATATTTTCATCAAGGTAGTTCTTAAAACCATTCCAATCCTTATTAAAGTTAGTTAATGACTCTGTTTTCTCTCGAGTGATCCGATGATCCGTCTAGACAGGATTCAGTAAATGTATAGAGATTGGCTATTCCTTGGGTCACGAAGAAGTCCAAAAGATCCGGCCGTTTTCTGGGATCGCTCGGCCAATAAGTGGGTTCGCCCGTTGACAACGTCTTTAGTTGTTTAGTATCTGCGCAACGTTTTAGTTCGCGTCCTCTGGTGGTCACTACACGGGAACCCCAAAAGTGGTGCTTTGCATCCAGTCACCCCCAGAAATGAATCTTGGACCTAAGGTTTGGAAGTAGGCTGTAACACAGAGGGGGTTGGAGAATGGCTATTGCTGACTTGATATCATCCTATGTGGACAAGGGGATACTTACAGTTGTAAATGAGGACACTGTCTTGTTGCCGGAGGAGACAGAACATATATTTAAGAGATGGTATATAACGCTAGGGCAAGGGCTTAAGCGAAGACTAATCCCCTCCACATGGAGAGACATGAGTCCAGAGGTCATAAGGGAGTCTATAGAGATTGCATTTAAGAGGGAAGGAAGGACGTTCTTAAGATGGCCCACCATGGCTTTGTCGGAAGAGGAGAGCATAGCAGGAATCCGAAGACTGCCAAGACCTGGACATAGAGTTCTCCGAGAAATACCCTCTCCTGTAACACCATGTCCGAGAACCATCAGGCTTTTTTTTTTTTTTTTTTTTTTTTTTTTTTTTTAAGTTGCCTTCTCACTGCCAATGGCCACGGGGGACCAGGATAGTATGCACCCCTTAGACCGGCAGTCCGCCCGGCTGTCCGGGCCTCGTCGCGGCTAGAGATGGCCGGGCAAGCGTGGCCATCTCTCAGACTGGTGAGGGGGGACCGTGCGATCCGGGAGACGACCGAAATGTCGCCTCCCGCATCGCACCACCCCGCTAAAGGGGGACAAGATGCGCGTAGCGCCGTCTCCTCCGCCCCACCCGTCTTCGTCGGAGACGGTCCGCATGAGCGTTCTCCTCGCGTATCCGCTCCGATGCTTCCTTTTGCGAGATGACGTCCTCGCAAAAGGAAACCGCCGCCTGCCAGGATCTGTCGCTGGCCAGCATGGCTCTTGCCACGCTGGGCAGCGAGAGATCCCTTCCTACCGCAGCCACCAGAGTGCCGCGCTGCGGAGCCCAGGCGGGACACACAGCAAGAGTGTGCTCCGCACTGTCCTCCGAAGCGCCGCACTCATGGCACTGCGGGGTCGCTTCCCTCCTGATCAGGTGCAAGTACTTTCCAAAGCATCCATGCCCGGAAAACACCTGCGCCAACCTGAAGGTCAGCGACCCATACTTCCTCCCGCACCACTCCCGCAGAATAGGACGGATGGCCTCCACCGTTCGCCTGCCAGCTGGATCCGCGTCCAGCAGGGCCTCCCACCTGATCATCAGATCCTCGTCTGCTCGGCGTCTAGCCGCCAAGCTTTCCGCCGGGGCCAATGAAATCCCGCTCCTTAGCGCCTCTTTTCTCTGGAGATACGCCTCCCTCATCACCTGGGCGTCCAACTCCCAGGGAGGAGTTCCTGCCAGCGCGCACGCTGCGTCGAACGACATGGTCCTGTACCCCCTCACTATGCGCTGAGCGATCGCTCTCTGCGGCCGACGCAAGCATCTCCGATTTTCATCGTTGAGCTTGTCGGCCCAGACCGGCGCCCCGTACAGGGCCATGCTCCTCAGCACCCCGGCGAAAAGCCTCCGACAAGGAGCAGAAGGACACATAGAAGAGGCCATGTACTGTGTCTCAGGAGGCAGAACAATCAACCAACTGTTTGAGATAATAATCTACTTAAAGGAGCAGTTCATGTTAGCTGACAACAACAGCATAATGTTGTATACACTCGGAGACAAGAACGGCGCCGCGTACTCTCTTATATACACACATCTAAAAGTATCCCACTAATATTATAAATGTGAAAGTTAGATGTTTGGATGTCTATTTGTTACTCAATCACGCAAAAACGGATAAACGGATTTGGACAAAATTTAGAATACAGTTAAAAAAAAATATCCTTTTTCAAAAGTTTTCTAGCGATTTTGGTTCCTAATATGCACGAGACTAAGTCAGTGGAAGCTACTTGTAAAGAAATACAATTATGTCAATGAAATTGCACTCAAATAGCTTTATATCTGAAAATTTATGAAAATAACCTATCTGACATTGTTCATACATTTATGTATATAAGTATATTTAGCTGTGAAAATAAACTCGGTATTCTTACAGTATACCTACCTATCAAACGTACATACATATATTATTTTAGATGTTCCTTAGTGAAAAAATGTGAAAAGTGAAAAAATGCGAAAATAAATCTTGTAATTCTTTTTTCATAACTACCTACAAATTTTGTAAATAAATATTATAAATATGACTGTGAAATTCCACGCAAAATAGGTACCAACTTATAAATATATTTTAGCTGTAACTAAGTCAAAAACCGGCCAAGTGCGAGTCGGACTCAC
Organism: Chrysoteuchia culmella; assembly: GCA_910589605.1. Taxonomy (NCBI): domain Eukaryota; kingdom Metazoa; phylum Arthropoda; class Insecta; order Lepidoptera; family Crambidae; genus Chrysoteuchia; species Chrysoteuchia culmella. The sequence goes on from OU342663.1 coordinate 4,272,940, forward strand.
GCACGAAGGATTCCGTACCGTAAAAAAAAAACACATTTGTTGTATGGAAGCGCCCCTTAAATATTTATTACAGACCGACAGACAGACAGACAACGGACAGGAGTCTTAGTAATAGGGTCCCGTTTTTACGCTTTGGGTACGGAACCCTAAAAATGTAAAAATAAACCATGAATATATTATTCCACAAGTACCTACAAAAAATGTATAAATATATCAGTGAAATTACACTCCAAGTACCTACCTATAAAATGTAATTTTGTAAGTAAGTTGTTGTTGTAAAAAAAAACACGTATTACTTTGTGCCTTGCTTACCTACGGTACCTATAGAAAATAAATATATATTTTTATAATTTCATACCCATGTTTTTTATTTTTCTAATGAACCTTAGCTGATAATTATGATAATATTTCAATGTTATGCCATAATAAGTAAGTAGGTAGGAAAAAAATAAAAGAGTAAGTATTATTTTAACAACTAGCTTTTTATTTCACTTATAATCAATCATCATTAAAAAATCAGATAAATGAAACACAGTAGCTACTAATAAATAATTTTACGACACGGAACGAACATCGTCCGATTTATCGTAGTTAGGTTTTGAGAGTAGGCCCTTGTACGCAACGCAGCAGCGAGTGCTCACGCACACCAACAAATCTTGACCGCGCATAACCTCGGGCAATTCCGGCGCTCGGCGATTGCTGGCCAGGCGAACGTAACAAAATGGAGAACTTTCAACTAGTTTTTATGAATTTTTTTTTAAGATACTGTCATTAGTGTGTGATATCACCTGAAAGGTAATTTTATAAGCTAATCAGAAGTATTTTTGGGATTGCTAATAAACAAATAATAAACTTGACATAATGTAAATTCGATTATTACACCGACACCCATCCAATGTTGAGTTTCTCATTTATAGTTTCCAAAAAAATATTCTTACTTTTTTTTTAAAACAATAATACTTACATAAATTTTTGAATAATAAAGCTTTATAACGAAGTAAACATGAAGTAGCTTGATGTAATAATGTATTCACAATATGTTTTTCAAAATCACGCAGAGCGTAAATAGATAAAATAAGTTACCTAATTTACCAGATTCAGAATATATAAAATATCATCAATCTAGATATCATCAAATAGATCAAGGCTTAACTTATTTTGAAAACTCATAACAAGCATTTCATTTCGAACAAACAGTTTCATTTAGCTCAATGAAACAATGACCCACCTTCACCGCCGATAAGAAATAACGTAAACATCTAAACCTGTCCATTTTTTGTGTACTCGACAGTTTGTTTCAATAGCTTCTCAGAAATGTAACTATAAACTTTGTAAGAATAAACTTCTGGCCTCACGAACAAAGACAAACCCGCAAGGCAGATCTCAACGATAAAAAATCACGAGCGGTGTCAAGTGGCCGCGCTAACGTAATTCGACGCGGGTGGTCTGTTCCGGAAGGGTTAAGTATATATATAAAAAAAAAAAAACAAGTATAGTAAAATTTTGTAATATGCACTTTATTTTAATTATGTTTGAATGTGTAACAAAGTAAATAACCAGGTTAAGAAACCTAATGTGTAACATGATATTTTATAAAAAAAAACATGCTGTAAAAAGATATCCTTCAAACGATAGTAAAATGAAACAGGTATGGAACTTTTGTCTTCTTTAAAAGATATTGAAGTTGTGTTGTGTAAAATAAATACAGATTGGAAATCAGGAAAAAACGAAACGAAAGGTAATATATAAAGGAAATATTAATACGTAAAACAAAAATATGAAGAAGCAATAGTATTATACAACCATTACGAATTGCTAACACAAAAGACAGAGAAATCTTCATTGACATCGGAAATAAATTTAATTAAATAATTTAACATTACAAAAAAATCTTAAATATTTTTAAAATTCTACAAAAATGGATAGATTTGACATTAAGACCGCGACTTCCATAATACCGGAATTGGATGGCAAACAGACCAAAATTCAAAAATTAAAGTTACGAAATAAGTACGATTATTTTACTGACCTTATTTCGGACAAAAAAATACTTGCTTACAAAAAAATCGCACACGTCTTTAATGACTCAATTAACAACATCAACCCAAAACGATTTTTATCCCTAACGCTTCTAGTTTAATGATTCCTTTAAACGAATTACTTCGCGCGAATGCTAAATGGGAGTGGGGCGAAAGGCAGCGACGCGCGGTGAAGCAGGAGCTGGCGTCGGAGCGCGTGCTGGCGCACTACGATCCCTCGGCGCAGCTGGTGCTCAGCATAGACGCGGGGCCGCACGGGCTCGGCGCCGTGCTCGCGCAGCGCGCGCCCGTCGGCTGCGAGCGCCCGTCAGCTTATGCTTCCAGGTCGTTATCGACGAGTGAACATAACTATAGCCAGATTCACAAGGAGGCTACGGCTATAATATTTGGTGTTAAAAAATTCCACCAGTACTTATTTGGTGTTCAGATTCCATTTATTTTGAAAACGGATCATAGACCTTTGCTTTCCATATTAGGAAAGAAAAATGGAATTTCTATTACTGCCGCGTTGCGCCTTCAAAGGTATGCAATTATCCTGTCTGCATATAATTACGAAGTCCAGTACGTTAGTAGTAAAAATAATGTTATCGCGGATTATTTCTCACGCGCACCGCTGCCAACGATTGATAACGAGAGTGAACAGGATGGCTACAGTCGCGCTCTCCTATTCTTGGACGGGAGCACTGAACCGGTTTCTTATGACCAGATCGGAGATGCCACGGCAAAGGACAAAGTTCTTTGTACAGTTATGAAATATATGAAACACGGGTGCGCGCAAAATTAAAAAATAATTGTAGTTCAATTAAACCTTACTATCACTGTAAATTAGATCTAGAATTCGTTGAGGGTTGTTTATTAAGAGGTCATAAAATTGTGATTCCGAATGTTTTTAGACAGCAATTATTGCAAGAACTACACTCCGCGCATTTTGGCGTAGTAAAAACTAAAAGCTTAGCACGTAGTAAAATATGGTGGCCAGGTATAGATAGGGATATCGAGACATGGATAGGCAACTGCGACACTTGCATCGCACTCCGGCCCGCCCCGCCGTCGCCATACCCTCGGCCGCCCCACGCGTGGTACCGAATTCACATTGATTATTTGTCAATCGAACAAAATGTTTATTTAGTTATTATTGACGCATTTTCGAAATGGTTGGAATGCATCAATATGAACCATGGAACGACTACGCAGGCTTTAATTGCAAAATTGAAACAAGTGTTCTCGTGTTTCGGCCTACCACATGTGATCGTGTCTGACAACGACATTAAGATATGCTCATCAGAATTCCAGAGGTTTTGTTCCAACAATGGTATAGAGTACGTTAATTCACCTATTTATCACCCAGCGAGCAATGGACAAGCTGAAAATTCAGTAAAAACGTGTAAAAAAATGATCAAATGTATTTTAAGGGAAAATCAATATTCTCAAAAACAAAAAGAGGAGAAGTTACTTGGTTACTTGTTTGAATATAGAAACACCATCCATTGCTCCACGGGTAGTTCGCCGGCAAAATTAATGATAGGGCGAAATTTGCGATCCCGATTAGATTTAATTTTGCCGCCAAAAGGCGATCGGTGTTCACAAGCGATACAAACCAAATCAACAAATCCGAAAGCTAGTAGATCTTTTCATGTAGGAGATATTGTGTGGGCTAAATGGTTTGTAGCGAGAAAAAGCAAGTGGGCTAAAGCAAAAGTTCTAGAACTACTGGGTAACAGAATGTATTTGGTTTATTTTGACGAATTTAAAGTAAAATGTAACAGACACATAGATCAATTAATTAGATGCAAAAGTTCTGAATTAAGCACTACTAAGCATGTACAATCACGGGATTCCCTAGCGGGTCTTATGGGAACCACGGCGGCGCCCACGATGAACGAATCATCCGGGGGCCAGCAGGACCTGCAGGTCTCCCTGCCGGCAGCTTCGCCAACTCATCCACCTTCTATAAATGAACCCAGTTTCGAAACGGCATCGGAACAATGCAATTTACCCTCTGGTAATAGCGCGGGAGAAGTAGCTGAGGTTTCGGAAGTTCATTTGGCGGAGGATGGGCTGGCGGATGCATCCCCAAATCCTGCACCCCCTAGAATGGTGCTAAGGCCTAAGAAAAAAATAGATTATAAGAATTTATTTTAGTGAAATTATTTAATTAAAAATTATTAATAAAATAAGAATGTTGTTATAGGTTTTGTAATTAGTGTGGGAGGAATGATGCGTATGTACATACCTACCTATGCGCGCCACCGCGCGCCGATTGTTCTGCAGTAATAAACTAGCTACGGTGATACTCGGTTGTTTTGAACATTATAGAACCCAGTAACAGCGAGTGGTCTAGTCCTATTTTGCTGGTTCCTAAAAAAACAGACAACAGAAAAAAAAGTGGAGATTAGTGATTGATTACAGAAAAATAAACAATGTAATGAAAAATTTCCCCTACATTACATTACGGACGTCCTAGACTCTATCTGGAGCTGTATATTTGTCGAAAATGGATTTAAGTAACTTTTTATCAAGTACTTTTGAACGAGGACTCCCGGGACGTCACAGCATTTACTACAAACATTGGCCAGTTTAGACTTAACGCTTACTACAGGTACTTAAAACATCTCCAAGTTCGTTTTCTCGCCTAATGTCAATTGGCCTCTCAGGACTCACACATGAAAAATGTTTAGTTTACTGCGATGACCTCTGTGTGTACGGCCGTAGTTTAGATACCCATAACAAAAATTTAATTGATGTTTTCGAACGACTGAGAAAATTAAACTTAAAAATCAATCCACTAAAATGCGATTTCCTAAAGAAGGAAATTCTGTATTTAGGCCACTTCGTTACAGAAAATGGCGTGCTACCAGATCCGCAAAAAACTATAGTTATTAAAAGCTACCCAAAACCCAAAAATGCGGACGAGGTCAGAAGGTTCGTTGCCTTCTGCAATTATTACCGAAAATTCATTCCCAATTTCGCATCAATAACAATACCAACCCTTTGTAAAAAGAATACACTTTTTTTTGGACAAACTCATGTGACGATTGTTTTAATTTGTTAAAGCATTGTTTGGTCACTGCCCCCGTTCTCGATTATCCGGACTTCTTAGAACAGAATGAATTCATTTTGCAAACCTATGCGTCCCAATCCGCTATAGGAAGTGTACTTATGAATAGCAATTTAAAACCAATCGCTTACGCAAGCCGATTGTTTAACAAAGCAGAACTTAAATATCTAACAATTGAAAAAGAGTTATTGTCAATTGTATGGAGTGTGAAATTTTTCCGACCGTATCTTTTCGGAAATACATTTTCCATTAAAATAGATCATAAACCTCTAATATATTGATTTAATATGAAGGATACCTCCAGCAGACTTATGAAGTTTCGTCTAGCTTTAGAGGAATATGACTTCAAAATATTTTATGTAAAGGAGAATTTGTCTCGTATTGTTATAATTTCAAATGAATTGAAAGAAATTAATATGACAGATTTTTGCAATGTGATGACAAGAAAACAAACACGTTTATTAGAACAAAACAAACAAGTTATGCCTAGCAACGTAGCAACAATTCTGAAGATATTTTATAAAAAGGAGAGCAAGAGGATTTTCCCTTAGTTTCAGAAATTTTTAAATAGCCAAGCGACAGCATAGTTATAGTTTTTAAAGAGAAAAGAGATATAAATAAATACGAAATAAATAATAAAATAAGTAACGCAGAAGGATGTTTACTATATATTAAAAATTATCATACTTTCACTTGGTATAAGTGAAAGTATGATAAATTTTTAATATGGAGTATAAACAACATTACACCCGAGAGGATTTTGTTTATTTGTTACAAAACTTTTGTAAATTGGTATAATTGATGAGATTTAAAGTATATAAATATTATTAAAAATAAAGACAATTTTAATTTTATTATTGAAATACAACGTGAAATATATAGTAGAAAAAATTGGGACTATCCTAAAATAAATATTTTGCCTAACGTAACAAGAATAACAAATATAACAGACAAAAATCAAATACTACATGATTTCCATATCCTACTCAGTAGCGGACGGGGAACATAGTACACATAAAATGGGAATGCACATCTTCCACCATACAGTTCTGGAACGAAGTAATGGAACATCAAGATGCAGCTGGTAATAACCCTTTTGCGGATTTATCACAGTTTGCAATGTCTCTGCTGTCGTTACCTCATTTGAACGCGGAAATTTAACGTGTTTTTAGTCAAATGAATCTCATAAAGACTAAGCTTCGGAATTGTTTGGCGGTGAAAACCTTAAATGCCATTTTATATTTGAGATTTGGCCTGAAAAGGGTAGGAAAGTGCTGTTATTCTTATACAGTGCCAGATGACGTACTGAGCTGCATAGGTTACCAAACAGACTTATTTGGACTCTCAGCCTTCAACAACTACAACAGTTGATGAAGATCACAGTTTATTTCAAAACTTGGTGTAATTCATCCACACACACAGCTAATCTGTATTTTTTATTTTGATTAAAACTTCATATTATTATTAATTATTACAAACTTTTATTTCAGGCGATAACACCCATAACACAACACACAATACAAACAGAAAAATAAAAAGATGACATAAAAAAAAATAAGATTAATTACAATACAAAATGATTTAAATGACAATATTACTGGAAACTTTTATCAATATTTATATAATAAAATTCAAATTCAAATTTATATAATAATTAAAATTAAAATTAAAAACAAACAAAATACATACCTACTATAATATCAAGCTACCTTCTATAAAATCAAGTCATAGTAGCAGATTTCATCGATTCACGTACCAACTTATTATTTGATATGTAACTCGATGAATCTACTATATAAAGCCGAGTCAATCCTCCTCGCAATCATACTTAAAATTTGGTTGCGGCTCTGCCACACTCGTTGCAGTACTGATGCTGTTTTCTTTCGTACAATGGCATAAAAATCATCTTTATGTGCATCGGCAAACATACCTGAAGCACTGCAAAATCGAGGGAGGCGCAACAAAGTCCTAAGGATATTATTATATTGTATTCTAAGGCCATTGTACGACTTTTTTGTAAAAGTACTCCACAGACCGCAAGTATAAAAACTTTGACAATATGATTTAAATAATGTCAGTTTTACCTCAACACTACAGCGCTTGAACTTGTGTGCTATCATATTGCTACGAACCGACAATGCCCTTTTTTCTCTATCAATATCGAGATCATCTTTTAGTTCCTCAGTCAAGATATGACCAAGATACCTAAAATGCGAAACATGATCCAAGGTCACTTTATTTAGAGTTACTGGAGGTACATTACTGGGTTTCTTGTGCTTCCCAGTAAAGACCATAACTTGGCTTTTTTTTTACATTTTACCTTAGACCATGTCTTCAGCATACTCTTCACAGATACTTAAAAGTTTTCTCAATCCGTTGATTGAGGGGCTCAGCAGCACCATGTCGTCCGCGTAACTAATATTATTTACACAAACATTATCAATCCGGCACCCGACATGAGTATTGCTAAGCTCCTCAATCAACTGATTTATATATAGATTAAATAATCTAGGCGAAGTTAGGCCACCTTGCCTCACGCCGCAGTTCAACGCATACTCATCAGAGAACACACTGGCCCACTTTACTGTATTTTTCTGATTCGCGTACCAGTAACGAAAAATGTCAATCACCTCCTCCGAGATTCCTACGCCTCTGAGCTTAGACCAAAGCATGTCGTATGATACCAGATCGAAGGCCTTCGACAGGTCCAGAAAACAGGCATATACAGATGTTTTTCTTTTGACATAATATTTAACAGTATGCTTAACAGTGAGAATCGCGCTTTCCGTAGATAAACCCTCTCTGAAACCGAATTGGGCATCATGCAATTTTATATGTTCACTGATATAAGTATCTAGCACCCTATCGAAGACCTTCGCAAATGTGGTGGCTAATGAGATAGATCTGTAATTTGTTTTGTCACATATATCTCCAGTGGAATTTTTGACAAGGGGTACTACCACAGTTCTCATGAGGTCTAACGGTAAGTAGGAATGTCTGACACAGAAAGTATAAAGCATTGATAACAAGCGATTTAAGTGTGGGCCAGCATATTTTGAGTGGTCAATACTTAAACCATCATACCCTGGGGACTCACCCCTACTCATATTTTGTATGGTATGAGCTATTTCCTTACTCGTTACCCTGAGTGGCTGCTGAATATGACGCTGAACCGCCCCGTCACAAGTACAAGTTGGTTGCAACGGTGGACTCAATCTGAAAGTATTGCTTAAAAATGTTGGCAATACTCCTAGGATCGCCAGCACCATCGACAGCAGCAGGAACACTCACTTTATTATTATTAATACTCTTTGTACCGTGCCAGAATTTACTAAACTGCTTGCTTGAATGTTGTGTTACAAGCTTATCCATTTTAATCTGTTCCTGCTGTTGTTGACAAAACCTAAGCTTAGACTTAAAAAATTTGCGACTTAATCACATACGATCATAAATTGGGCCAGCACGAGGTCTGCCATGCAAAACATACAACTCAAAATTAAGCTTTGCCTGTTTATGTGCGTCAGCGACATGTTTATTCCAGCCAGTCAAACCTTTTTTCCTTAATTCTTTATTGCGGCCACTATTCTTACTGACTATTGACGCCTTCCTAAGTACACTCTCAATATTTGTATATAATTTATCTATAACGCCTCTATGAGAGACATTGTCGCACAATTCATCAGCACAACTTTAAAGTTCCACTGGAAAGTCTACTTTAATACTACTCTACTACTAAATTTTAATTTATTATTACAGTATTCAGAATATTTGTTAATTTCAACATCACTTCTTATTCCCCAAATGATATTATTATTCCATTGACTATTAAAGTTTGAATTCATTTTATTTCCAATTAAACTGATATTACATTCAATTTGTAGTGGGAAATGATCTGACCAGTAAGTATTATAAAGCACTTGAACATTAACAACTGTATACCATGCGCAACTACTTACCAAACAATGATCGAGCCACCGCTTGCAACCATAAACATCACTAACATATGTAACTATTCAAACCTAATTTTTTTATATCAGCGCATACCCATTTATTCTCAGTGCAAAAATTTAACATTTCATCACAAAACGGGGCCCCGGGATGTGCGTTAAAGTCGCCTAACATATAAATTGATTCACTTTTATTGTCTTCTACAATAGCATTTATTTCACCCATGCACTGCGTAAACAAAGGCAGGTTATCTCTCTGGTCCGTTGGCATATACACGCACACAATTAATAGCTCTCGATGATCACAAGTCTCAGCTTTTATTGCCACAATACGATCATTGCTAAACTTTATCACCGTAACCCTACGAAACACACTAGTCCGCCACAACAACGCTACCCCGCCGTGAGGACGACCGCGTAACATACCGGCTGAGGTATCAACAGATGATTTCCCTGTGAAACTGAAGTCCGGGTCAATACTTCCCAGAAAAGATAGATCATGGGGCAACAGCCACGTTTCTTGAAGTGCGACAATATCAGCTCTTTTACATAATGATCTCACACACTCCACGCTTCTTTTAACATTCTTACAGTTGAAACTTATAAGTATACTGCTATCACTTTTGTATGCCATTATTTGTATCAGAAGTGTTCGTATTTCTTGATTTCGTATTTAGTATAACTTTTTAATTTTGCATTTTACAATGCTATTTTTATGTGATAAATAATTAAACAAGAAAATATACTAGAAAAAAGCAACTAGTCTCATGTCCCGCGCTCATCCCGTTCATCCCGTCAGGGCGACATGAGACTAGTTGCTTTTTTTTCTCTTATATTTTCTTGTTTCGTATTTAGTTATTCCTCAGATTGTTTCTTGAAATTAATAAATCGCCTAAATCGTATACCATCGGGCCATACATATTAATTTGGCATATTTTTTAGCACTGTTTAAAAAAAAACTAGCATATTTTGGCTTTTTTTTTAACAGCACTTTAGCACATTTTGTATTAGCCAAGTTGGCAACACTGGCCGCCAGCCCCGTTGATCGTCAAAGGCGGTCCACTTCACCAGCGCCATACGATTTTCCACCGCTTCGCAAGTATGTTATACATTTTATCACTGATTATTTCTACATCTCATAATATTATTACGATCATATAAGTAACTATAGCTCTAGACAAATAACTTGACCCAAACCATATACAATAAAAGCAGCGCAGATGAAAATTTGTACTAAATATTGCAATTGCATAGGTTTTATTGTCTATGGTTTGGGTCAAGTTATTTGCCATGACCTATACTTGTAAGTTAGTTAATTATTTTACAAACACTTTACAATACCTACCTCTCTGTAGCTGCTGCTCATGGTTAGTACGCTAACTAACTAATATGAAATTCATCGTGGTTAGTGTACTAACCAAATTTTTCTGACTTCTGGCCTTTGGAATATCATTTAAATCTTCACAAAATTTAAAACAAAACTTTACTTCATTAAATAGATGCAGCACTTTTATCACATAGTTTTTATTATCGCCATAGGTTTGGAAGCATCATGATATTATTATCTTGTTGGTTTGACTTTTTTTTTTGTTTTTTTACAGGAACAAGAAGAAGCAGGACTTGTTCAACATATTGCAGTCAGAGGAGGCAGCTAGTAGCCGGCCAAAAAGTGGTGGGTCAGTGACGTCCAGTTTCGCAAGCCGTGTCTCGTCCGGGACGAGTCGTCGCACCGCGTCAGCTACAGGGGATTTGTTTGTAGACCTTAAGGTCTACAAAACTCCGGACTACATTGACAACCCCACCGACGTGCGCTATAAGAAAGCGCTTGTAGCGGTGAAGCTACAGTGAGAGGCGCTACAGGCCTTTCTTGGGCAAGCTTGGACAGTCTTCGAGGAATCGGAGCCTGTCCATTATTCCGATAAGATTAATTTTAAGTCGGTTGTAGGTAGGCACTAGTCTTCTTTTGATTTATTATTTTTGGGTCTTTTATTAATGTAAGTACTTAGAGCTTATTAAATAAATATATATTTAAGTAACATAGTGTATTTTTTGTTCCATTACTATTACAGTATACATAGGTAGGTAACCAAAGCTATAGGTACATATTTTTTTACTTATATCAGTTTTAAAAAAATATTTTTAATTCATTACTGTAGTTAAAATGCCATTTTGTGCGACGTGTAACACAACTGTTCCTAATAAGTCCTGGGTGGGTCATTTGAGAAGTAATTTGCATAAGAAAAATAACCGTTCAATAAAACATAGCGACGGTGTGGAAATCGTGACATCAGCATTCCGCAATCGCATAGTAACATTTAAACTAGTAGCTATAAATGAGCAGCAATTAGGGTTGGATGGATTTTTTATAGAAATAAGTGAAAAGTTAAAATCAATATTAGATGAATATCTCAATACTCATACATGTTTGAAAGTAAATTTTGAATTGTTTGCTATATTTCTAAAGTTTAAAGACAATTCGCAAGAAATTAAATCTTTTGGCACACGTAATAAAATATTGTACTCTAATTACGATTTTAATAAGTTGTTTATTGAAACGATAAATTATTTAAAAAAATGCATTGAGGAATTTGAGGATGGTGTTAGTGGGTGGACATTTTTAAACAATTTGCACTTAGAGGCCAATCTCAATAAATATCAACCATTAGGCGGCTAAAGTTTTATACCATTACCAAAATCTATTCAATTAAAAAAGGCATGTTTGAATATTGAAAACAAAGATCAGTGCTGCTTTTTATGGTGCATGACCACCGCCGCCCTCTATCCTGTCAGGAAATATCCGGAAAGAGTTTCATCATATCCTAATTATCAAGAACTCTTTGATGGTTCTGGATACGGACATATTTTAGACTGTTTGGATATTATGTACCTAAAGTTAGTAGGTAAAGAATTAAATGTAGTTATTAAAATATTTTAGGTTAGGTATCATATATCCATACCTGAGTGTGGGCGTTTTAAGATCATTCTCAATTTCAGTAACAATCCAGATTACTGTTTCCTTTGATAAACGATACCGGTGACAAAAATCTACATCATCCCAGGTTTCTAAAGGCGGATGGCGAGGTCTAAAGATTTTTGGTCTTCTCAACAACACATATTCCACTAAAATATTATCATCTTCCTCTGACGAACTTTCCACATCAAAGTATCTAACTATGTTCAAATTCATCACTAATCACTAATAGACTTAACTTATAATAGGATAATCGTATCTTTTTAGTTTTACAACCAAACAAAAAGAACTTGTTTGAGCCAAACAGCTGTTATTGCACAGGATAACCAGCGGCCATATTGTTAATCCTCCGATACCGGGTAGTAAAAATTTTTGACTAATGGTTAGTTATTTGACCATTAGTTAGGTTAACCAGGGGTCAAAGAATGCATTTCAATGATTTTTAACCAATAGTTACGATATTTAACCAATGGTCGAGTTAACTACGGATCAATAAACCGGCCCTAAGATGCAATTGCCAATAATTTATGATTTTGTAATTTTTGCATTTTTCAATGCTATTTTTATACTTATGATGAATTTTAAATAGAAAAATATTGGAAAAAATTAACTCGGCTACAAGTGACACATATTTTCACATATTTTTAAGGATTACCATAATGCCTCAATCACATTATTATCAAAAGACACCTTCAGCATTAAATTAAGCATGATTTAAAAAATAATATGGATTCGTGTAAAATTTCCTTAAACCGGTATAGTGGGTTTTGAAGTTACACCATAACATACAGTCATATCTAGATTCTGTATTTATTTAAACAATTTATTGTACAAAAAGCCTCCAGTTTTTGGAATAGGAATACATCGTGGTAAGCGTATTCCTTTTTTGTTTTTAAATAGTTTTTTTGCGGCAGCATATGCGAAATTTTTAGCTGTTGTAACAAAATATATTATTTGCCATACATAAGTATCGCCACTAGACCATAGATGGCGCCACTGTTTGTTATTATAAATTCTACATTGCGGTGTTAAGATTTATGCTGATTATCATAAGATATTAAGATTAGTTCTAAGTTGCGTCACTAGATGGCGCCAGTGTTTATCATTGTAATTCCTACATTGCGGTGTTAAATTTCTATCAATATGTGTAAGACGGCACATGAATTTTGTGTTGTTGTCTGACTTCAACCGTAGGTAGTCACTGCATCCGTAGTATTGCTAGTAGTACCTGGAACAGTTGCTAAATACTACGTCACGAAATCTGGAACGCATCTGGCACCTTCGTCCTAATTGGAAAAGGTTGTCGGAACGTCCTAAGTATGCCACTCCATACTTACTGTATCCTGACTATCCTGTAATATACACTTTCTGCAAGTACCGGCTTTTTTCACTTCTGCTCCTGCTGCCTACACCCCATTATCCTGCACTCGACGATCTACCCAAGAAACACCCCCCCTACAAACTGGCGACCAACGGTGGGCCCAAGACCGAACGAGCTTGCAATAAGCAACAAGAGCTTGAGGCCACACAACCGGTAACATCCACCACTGCGGTTCCACAACCAGCTGTACGCACAACATCAGCCCCTGGTACACCAAAATTCGCGTGTTACGGCTGTGGAGCACCCGGTGTAGTGCGCAGCCAGTGCCCCACTTGCGCCAGCAGAAACAGAGTACCGAAGATGGAATTTAAACACGGACGCCAGAAACAGGTCTATAGTCTACGTTGACATCGACGGCATGAAAGGAACGGCCTATATAGATACGTGCGCCAAAACTAGTGTCGCATCCTTTAGTCTATTCAGACACTTGGCGAGTCAAGGCAAAGCGTACTACGAAGAGTTCGTAGAGATTACGCGAGCAGACGGGTTCAACCGACCCCAAAAGATTTGGCGATTCACCGCCAACGTGACCCTAGAAGGACGCATGGTGGCCACAACTTTTATCGCCCTGCCCGAGTCCAAAGACAACCGGACACTTCTGGGTGTGGGGTTTATTCAAGATGCCAAGATGGTAGTGGACTTGCCCCAATACACTTTTTACTTTAAGGACAAGGTTGGCGAGTACGAGCTGTACGAGGAAGATTTTGTGCCCTTCGACGAAGGTACTCCATCTCTACAGCCAGCGAAAAGAATGGTAGATACTGCAGCTCAGATCTGCTTACCGTCGGAAATAGCCGAGTGCCCGAAACCGCATACAATACTCTCCGTCCTCCGTCCCAATACAAACTAACGCCGTTAGAGATTTCGCCAGCGAAAAGAGGGAGGATGTTATTTGACGGCTATTCCCCTAGTTTCGCCGACTTTATCATGGATGATGCCAAGCATCAAGTTGAGGAAGTGGACATCCAATTGTCCCCGGAGACCGCAAATCTGTTCCCTTCTACCCCAAACATTGATTTATGTACAATAAACATTACAGGTCAAGACTTAGTAAATTACCAAGACATAAATAAATTGTTAGTTGAGTACAAAAGCGTTTTCCTTAATAAAAATAACTTACCTTCTACATTAGGGGAACACCACATAACTGTTACCACCAACAAACCTATATCAGTACCCCCATATAGATTGTCTCCTAACTAAAAGAAAATTCTGAAGGAGGAAATAGATAAAATGCTCTCTGAAAATATTATAGTACCCTCTTTGTCTCCCTGGGCCGCCCCTGTTGTATTAGTACCGAAACCTAATGGAGAGGTGCGAATTTGTATCGATTATCGACGACTAAACGCTATTACGGTACCAGATACTTATCCTATTCCACGAATAGATGACTTGTTACATGCCGCTAAGCCCACACCTTTCATGACGTCATTAGATCTTAATGCAGGGTATTGGCAAGTTAAGATGAGAGCGGAAGACGAAGAGAAAACTGCATTCATTACACCTATTGGAATATACCACTTTAAACGCATGCCTTTCGGCTTAAAAAATGCTCCGGCGACATTTCAACGTCTGATTGATAGATTTCGAGTTAATGGCTTAGAACATGTCAAAATCTTGACATGTTCTAAGCCATTAAGCCAAAAAGGCTTATCTTGATGATCTGGTAATTTTCTCTACCTCTTATCAAAACCATTTATCTGAACTTAGAGATGTCTTACAAAAGTTTGAAGAAAGTAATCTGACAGTCAACAAAGATAAATGTAAATTTTGTCTTCCCCAATTAAAGTACTTGGGTCATCTTATAACGCCAGAAGGATTACAAATGGACCCAGTTAAGATAAAAGCCATAACTGAGCAACCTGCACCTAAGAATTTGAAACATCTGATATCATTATAACTTTTTAATTTTGCATTAATTTTACAATGCTATTCTTATGTGATAAATATTAAACAAGAAAATATACTAGAAAAAGCAACTAGTCAACAAACAACTAGTATATTTTCTTGTTTAATATTTATCACATCTAGCGATGTGCCGCTGGGAATATTCCCATTTCCAAGTAATTTACTCGTTGTAAACTTACGGGAATATTCCCAATATTCCCGGAAACTTTCCCAAAGTTTCCAAAATAATATATTTTCAAGTATGGTAAAAATTCTGTGCTATTTATATTTTCTTCTTAATCCCACGGTTACGCAACAACAAGTATGTGCATGCGCTTGCTTGAGCCGCGAGGGGAGGGTCCCGCCGCGCCGCGCCGCCCTCTCCCCTTTCCTCTAGTTTAAAACAAAAGAAACACGTTTACCCCAGTGTCGCTTTGATGGTCGAGTGTGCTGTGCTAGCTGTGTTAGTCATAAGGAGACCAAAAAGTAAAATTTTTGATTACTTTCTACAAACTGTTAACGAACAAACAAATGATATATGTTCATTTTGTAAAATTGTATACAAATATAAAAATAACTACTAGCTTTGCCCGCGACTTCGTCCGCGTGGAATAGTGATTTTCGGCGGGGGCGGAACTTTTCGCATAATATCGATTGTCCTAAAGTCGTTTGTCATACATCAATTGGCATAATCATCAAATAGCATTACATTAATGTCACATATTTTTTCCTTCGCATAAATTTTAAGTAGCATAACTGTCTAAAGGCATATTATTATAAAGCATAATAAATGAAATCCCTAATTTCATTTGGCCTAATATTACGCAGTCCTAAAATCCCTTAGCATAAATTTATTTGCCATAACTATAGAAAAACCTAATTTTATTTGGCATATTATAGGCAGTCCTAAAAATTTTTTATGGTAAAAAAATGATACATAACAATGTCTATTATACTTTTGGGTTAGGGTGTCGCAAAGGGGGTGCAGGACTTAAAAAAAATTCAAAAGATTTTGTATAGATCAGGGACTTGTAAAATTTTCAAGAATGAATTTTATAAAAAAGCGAATATCTCGAAAACGGTGCGTCGTAGCTAAAATCTAACAAATTTTTTGACCCCCCTTTGATACCTCCGGAGATACTAAGGAGGAATCCGCCGGACATATATTTGGACATATATTTTGAATCGCCTAAAAACCGACTCCACGCAGTCTTGTATGCCCTACCCCTAGAGTGTAATTTAAGCCTCCGTAGGCGCGGAGGGGCGAGGCGGCCCGCGATCTGAGGAGCAGGTAGTGACTGAAAACCATCTGCGACGATAAGCTTGCGTGGGACCGCCAGAGCCCCGCAGCGCCGGAGCCGTGACAGAAATCATGCATGCTGCATGCCTGCTTGCATGCTGCACGCCTGCCTGCATAAAGCAATTATGCTTAAAAAATAATCGCAATTCTATTATTCCTTGTGATTATTATGCTATAAATTTATATATTTATATTTATATTATGCTAAAAAGTTTCGCCAGAGGGAAAGTGATATTTTTCCCGGATTAAAATTAGCCTATGTCACTCTCTAGCTCGTAAACTACCCACATACTACAAAACACGTCAATCTGCTGCTCCGTTTTCACGTGAAAGACGGACATACAAACAAACACACTTTCACATTTATAATATTAGTATAGATTGTATGTCAAAAGAAAATACATATTACGCTGAACAATGTCTCTTAAGATACTATATTTGTATCTCTTATAGTTTAGCTAGGCTGCTAGGGTTCCACATCAGGTGTACCAGGCCTTCGATATTTTTCCGTCAATAGAAAATGTTCATTACGTTAAACAACTTTTCTTAAGACGCTATGTTTGTATCTCATGTAGTTTAACTTGGCTGCTAGGGTTCCACATCAGGTGTACCAGATCTTCAAACTTTGTACGTCAATAGAAAATGCTCATCACGCTTAACAATTTTCCTTAAGACCGTATTTGTATATCTCTCATAGTTTGACTGGACTGCTATGGTTCTACATCAGATATAGCGATCTTCAAAATAAATTATAGCCTATATGTTGGCGACGACCAATAGCTGTATAACAAAAAAAGTTTCATTCAAATCTGTTCGGTAGTTTTTGCGTGAAACGCGGACAACAGACAGACAGACAGAGACAAAAAAATTCAAAAACTATATTTTTGGTATCTGTTTCGTTTAAGAAGACCCCTGGTGGGAGGTATTTTTTTCTATTAATTCTTTTCAATGTATAGAATTGGATCGCTTACAGGTTTACTATAATTAACTATATGGGTATTGGAAATATTCCCGTAAACATTGGAAATTTACTGGGAATATTCCCAGGAAAATTGGAAATTTTCGCCATAAGTGATAATTAACCTTTGGCATATTCATTAAGCCTTGTAATATTGCCAATAGAATGGTTAGCATACAACAAAAAAATACTGTAATACAACACAAGCAATTTTCCCCTAAATTTCCGCTTTTGGGAATATTGCCGGGAACGCTTCTGGGAATATTCCCAATGTTTCCAATATTCCCGGGAACGGCACATCACTAATCACATCTCATATCATTTCTTCAGATGTGCTCATGGTATCGTCGCTTTATTAATAATTTCTCTGCTATGGCTGAACCTCTGACAAAGCTAACGAAAAAGAACTATGTTTGGGTCAGGAACAAGAAGACGCTTACAATAAATTAAAACACTGTCTAATAAATTAAAACTACGGCACCGGTGTTGCGTCAAGCAGATGAGAACTTACCATACATAATAAAAACAGATGCCAGTTCATACGCTTTAGGAGCAGTTCTCGAACAGGGGGAGCATAACGAAGAACACCCAGTTGAATATGCAAGCCGTCTGACACGCTCCGATCGTGTTAAGCACAACCGGTGTGCAGAAAAGATAGAAAAGAAACACTATAAGTGGTTAACAAGTATAATTATAAAATAAAAGATGTTACAAGCTCGGGTGTGGGTTCCTGGGAATCTTCGATTGGTGGTTCTCGCGAGGGTAAGAATGGGGACTTAGCTTTAGAACTGCCTAGAGGAGGCAGAAGCGAAGGTCCAGCGTCACGGACTACGTTTGCAGCGGAGCGGTATGTTCAGCCTTGGAAGCACGGAGGGTGGGCTCGGTACGGTGATGCGCACGTAGACACGGAGTGGAGTTGCTCCGGGGTAGGCCGGAACAGGCGAGCGCTCGGCAGGTAGGTGCCGAGGTGGTTGAAGGCCACGAAGCAGGTGTATGCTGCAGCTGCCCGTGAATACGACCCTGGAATGTTTTTAAGAACGGGTCAAAAGCTGTTCGTACAAGCCGACCGTCTAAGGTTAGGATGCAAGGGACAGACAGCTACAATTGAATAGTCTCAAAAGTACAATGTAAAACTATTAAAAAATATATTAAGGTAACCGCTATGTAAAAAAGTAAAAGCATGTACAAGAGGTTGGTACATGGGTACTTTACCCTATTAGTAAGGATAAAGTTATTTAAAAGGAATCAAATCAGTATTTAGTCTACCAAAGAAATTCAAGAATAAAAATATTAAAGTTATTTATAGCGGTTTTAATATAGGGAACGCATCCTTCTTAGCGGTCTAAAAAAGTAACTCACTCAAAGAATTATTAAAAAAAATAACAATAAAATGTGAATTGTATTGGTTCCACGTAATATGTATTACGTTTCCCTTTGAATACAATTACATATACTGTAAATTACAAGAATTAAAAAGGAATAATCGTTTTGCATTGGAGTATTTAACTACCCACTATGTAGAAATATTGTATGGAATATTTTACAGAAATTATAAGTAAAACGTATCGAATAATTAAAACTTAATTATTACGAGATTTAAACTAAGTAGATTACGAAAAGAAATAACTATGATTAAAAGAAATTAAAGTAAAATGCAAAACGGTTAGATTTAAAACACACACTCACCCTAGTACGGGGATCGCGATTTCACAAAATAGAGATTAGGTAAGTAAACAGAATAACTGTAAGGCAGTAGTATGAAGAAAAAGAGGCAGATTTCGCTGGAGTTGCGAAATATATACTCAATTCTTTCTAGAACGTTCTTTAGTAAAAAATTAAAGTGGGAGATGATTCTCCAATTCTATAGGCGAATAATGTTTAGTCATTAGCATAGACAACATAAGGATTGTAAGTCCGATCGACACACGGTGTTTTGTCTATGGCCAAAGAAGTAAGGAATATTAAAGTATGCAAAAACATAATAGATATACATAGAAAAATATGTAGATTTTTTCTATATATAAATAGTTAAATAGAAATAAGTTAATTTTTGTAGTCTAATTCACTTGGCCGAAATACGAAATTTCCCGGCCGTGAAGTTAGCAATATCGAGGGTACGCAGGAATATTTTGTCAATTAACTACCATCGTGAAGTTTTATCAAAACAAAATAAAGTAAACAAACAAGTTAGAATGGTGAAGTGAATGGTTATTGATTTAATTTAGTTGAAAGTAAGTAATAGATTAAGATTTAGGAGTGTGCGGTTTTTAGAACCGTTACATATCCCCCTCTTTAGAGTAGGATTTTGGCTAGTCAAAATCCACTAAGAAAAAAAAACTCACTAAATAAGCAAGACTTTAGTGAAATAGTCATCCAGAATTATACAGACTCTTAAGAACATCAACAACTGCAAAAGAATACCCCACAACATTGTCGAGAGATATCGACAATAACAAGACGTTAGTGGTCTTGGTAGTACCTAGGACTACGGAAGTAAGGCAAAAGAGTGAATTTCAATCGTTTAGATTGACTGAAAAACAAAAGATACAGTTGGAAATGTCAGCGTTCAAGGGATGCTGAGATTCCATACAAAACTAGATTAGCAAGAGATAAAAAGATATAAAGAAACAATCAACCAAAAATTTCAAAAAGTATTACTTATTTTAGTTAAAACAGTATAAATAAATAAAGGTTTATATTAATACTGCTTTAATTTATTTAAAAAAAGATGTGGAAATAGTCAAAAACAAATCAAGAATAATTATTGACTTTAAAATCTTTGATGTGCCAAGAACCAAGATTTTTACCATTCATATCGACCAATTCATAGACCAGGGGCGACAATTTAGATTTGATACGACATTTAATATATTTAGGAGCAAGTTTTTTAGAAAATTGCTTATCTTTGTCGCTTTGATAATAAGTTTTACGCCAGACAATATCACCGACGTTGAAGTCAAAGTTTTTACGACGAAGATTATAAGGACCACAATTACGTGAATGAGATTTAATTAAAGAGCTTTGTACCTCATCGAAAATTTTCCTAAGCTTTCCAGTATTTTCAGCATAGTTATCCCTAGGTGTAAAAACGATGTTGTCGGTCAGATCGACATCAACATAGTGAGATCCACAAGCAACTAGTTCTCTACCGTAAACAAGAAATGATGGTGTATACCCAGTGACTTCGCTTACTGCAGAATTGAGAGCGAATTGAATTTTTGGTATATTAAGATCCCAAGTCCGGTGATCATCGTTAATAAAAGTAGAAACAGCCGTCATTATTGTTTTGTTATAGCGCTCAACAGTATTCACCTGCGGTGTATATTTAGGTGTAGTTGGTCCATTGCCTCCATCTAGGAAGCAAAATACTATGTTGCTTGTTGTCACTTGCTGTTTTTCTAAATATTCGCTTTTATTTCCTATACGTCGAGCAATAATAACTACTATACTTGAAGAGAAAGTACTCCTTGTTCATGGCATTTCTAGTACCGTTTTGATGGACAATGGTAAACAGTTCGTTAGCCAAAAATTTCAGCATATGTTCGCTCAATATAAAATACCAAATGTACCAACTAAATCGACACTAATCATTTGGAATGGTCTAGAACATTCCTTAGGTCGACCCCTAAATCCTAGAGTGGGATGATTAGCGTGTTTGTGAGAGTTACAATCATTACAGTTATTTACATAGTGAGCAACATCTTTATGCATGCCAGGCCAAAAATAATTAAGAGAAATTCGTTTTAAAGTTTCTATAATTCCTAAAAGTCCTGCAGTAGGATTCGAGTGGTTAGTAACAACGATATCGTGTCTGGAATGTTTAGGAACTACTTCCTTCCATTCAAATTCCCTAGCTAAAGGATTTAAGGATTTTCTGAGAGGATATAGTTTGTTGTTAGAAATTTTATAATTAGGAAAGGATGTAGGAGAGGAT
Source organism: Chrysoteuchia culmella (assembly GCA_910589605.1). Classification (NCBI taxonomy): domain Eukaryota; kingdom Metazoa; phylum Arthropoda; class Insecta; order Lepidoptera; family Crambidae; genus Chrysoteuchia; species Chrysoteuchia culmella. The sequence continues at coordinate 4,294,415 of OU342663.1, forward strand.
TGACAACCATAAAATATCTCCTTATACCAAGTGTCAGATAAAGGATCTGATATAGGAGATGAAGATTGGCTGGCACTATCTATAGCCGCTACAGGCACAGCGCGAGATAAGGCATCGGGCACGACGTTGTCCTTGCCACGTCTGTGTTTGATGTCGAAATTGAAGGCTGAGAGACGAATTCCCCATCTAGCTAAACGACCTGTAGGGTTATTAATATTTAAGAACCATTTTAAAGAGGAATGATCCGTAAAGACAACAAATTTATTACCGTTGTCCAGGTAACACCGCCAGTGTTCTATAGCAACAATTACTGCGAGTGCTTCGCGCTCCGTAGCGCTATAGTTCCGTTCTTGGGCCGACAAAGATTTGCTCATATAGGCTATAACCCTCTCTTCGCCGTTTAGAATCTGTGTGAGCACAGCACCAATTCCGAAATCGCTAGCGTCGGTATGTACCTGGAAAGGTTCAGAGTAATCCGGACATGATAAGATAGGTGGTGACGTAAGACACTCCTTAAATTTATTAAAAGCGACATCTGCTTCCGACGTCCAAGCAAAGGGAGGTGCCGCTTTTCCTTGAGAGGTAAGTTTATTCAATGGTGCAGCCAAAGAACTAAAATTAGGAATAAAACGACGATACCAAGAAGCAGTGCCTAAGAAACGACGAACTTCCTTCCTGTTAGTAGGAGTAGGATACTTCACAATAACGTCAACTTTCTCCGGATCAGCATGAAGACCATGTGAATCGACGACGTAACCCAAATATTTAAGTTTTTCCCGGAAAAATTGACACTTTTCGAAGTTTATAGTTAAATTTGCATATTTTAGCTTTTCTAAAACACGCGCAAGTAACGACATATGCTCATCAAAAGTATTAGACACGATTATGACGTCATCGACAAAAACATAAACTTTATTTTCAAATTCAGGCCCATAAAACAGCAAATCTACCAGTCTTTGCTGCGTAGCGGGTGCATTAGTTAACCCGAAGGGCATAGATTTAAATTGAAAGGTTTCCCTAGAGGGAATATAGAATGCAGTCTTGCATCTATCTTCAGGCTTTATTAAAACCTGCCAAAAAGATTTAGAAAGGTCAATTCTTTTTTGGCCTGGCAACACTGGCCGCTACAGTTGTCAAATTCGTTTTAGGATTTAAAATATTTTAATTTTATTATTAATTATCGTTCTATCCCAGTTTATCTGTTATAAATAGTTAAATTGTGCCATAAATAATAAGTAATATCGTTATCAGCAAGTTTTAGTGGCCCACTTTTAAATTATCGGCAAAGCAAATTGACTCCAACTGTCACAGGAGAAGTCTGCAAGTGAAATTTGAAGTGAAAAGTTGTAAAATACTGTGGACTGCTTCTGTTTAAACCCGGGGAGTATTGTTTTCATTATTTGCATTACTCACACTGTATTTTCAAACCATTTTTAATCTATCAAATCCTCCAAACCACTTATTGCATTGACATTTCAACCAACTTAGTTGATGTGGTGATAGTGATACCTATTTATTCACTTATTACTTAATTAAACAATTAGACTGTGCTTTAGTTCATCATTTGAATACCAATATTTATTGTGTAAAAGGTCAAACTTTTATAGAAAAGTAAACATATTAACAACATTTACTTTAGGTATATTATTTTCCAAGTATTCTAGTATCTTTTTTTTTAGCCTGAATTATCATTTGCAGTACCGATGTATTAAAATTTCTTATAATTAGCTTAGCTTTAAAACATTTTTATTGTGAAATCTATTGAGTACTTACTTACAATTTCTACTACCCACTTTTTACAAATTTTTTTTTTTTTTGTTATACTACTGAAATTGTGTTTCTTTTATTCAAATATTACAAATAATTGAACATATTCATTAAAGCAACAATACTAAGCTTCTAAGATCACTTATTAAAAGTTACAATATAATTTCAGGCAAATTATTCATAATGATGACCCGCAAAGCAGTCGCTCAAAGCACCGAATTGAAGTTGAGGCAGACATTGCAAGAACTCAAATCTTCAAAGGATACCTGCTGTCAACTCTTAAAAGAACGTGTTTTATATATATTATATGAATTAAATAAAACTCATGACTGTCTGTTCAACCATCTTCTATATTCAACCAGTGTTGCCATGCCTATATTGTTACCATATACAACATCTCCCCTTTTCACAAATAATCAAACAATTCAAAAACCTTATTACTAGAGTAGGTAGGTAGTAATCATTTTATCCTATAATAATACATAATCTTGAAATCTTACTGGCATTGAAACCTGCCTTCTAGGTCTTACATTAATTTCTCTACTATTATTTTGATCAGTATTTAAACTTACATTACTTTCTGAACTATTGATTTTACTGCCATTGTTTCTTTCATAATTAATAGGTATTACATTATAATTACTCCTTCTTTTATTAATATGTATGCTGTTTCGCCGAATACAATTGTCATTCATCAGATCTTTGACATAATAAGATCTAGGAGTCACATGTTTTTTCACAATTAATCCTGGTGTCCATTCTTTCCCTTTTTGTATTAAAACTTTATCATTTACATTAAAATCCCTACTTCTAGTTGTTGTTCTGTCATAATATTGTTTATACTTATTTTGATGTTTAACAATTGACTTATTTAAATTAGCTTGAATACAATTCGGTTTTAATACAGAAGGATGTACAGGTAACTTTGTTCTCAACTTCCTGCTCATCAAAATTTCTACAGGTGAATAATTCAAGTGTGGAATTGGTGAAGTTCTATAGTTTAACAATGCAAGTTCTAAGTCAGTACTATCTTCGAATGATTTCTTTATTAAGTTTTTAGCAATATGTACTGCTTTTTCAGCCATACCATTTGACTTGGGGTATCTAGGACTACTGGTCACAATTTTAAAATTCCAGTCTCGTGAAAACTGTCTAAACTTTTCTGAACTGAATGGCATATTATCAGCAATCATTGTAACAGGTATCCCATGACAAGAAAAAATATTTTTCAACACACCAATGATTTCCTCACTATCTTTGTTTCTAAGAATTTTGACTTCTAACCATTTTGACAAGTAATCTATTACAACTAAATAATCTTTTCCCATACATGTTAAAACATCAACACCTATTTTATTGAAGGGCAACTCCGGAATCTCATGTGGTATTAAAGGTTCATTAACTTTAGAACTTCTAAATTTTTCACAAATGTGACAGCTTAATATATACTTTTCTATTGACTCATTCATTCCAGGCCAGTATGCTATTTGCCTAGCTTTAAGTTTAGTTTTAGTAATACCAATGTGCCCTTCATGTAACAGTTTTAATGTTTTATTTTGCATGCTCTTAGGTATTATAATCTTATTATTATAAAACAACACATCATTTTCACAATATATGTCATTCTTAACACTCCAGTATTTTCTTATTTCTTTTGACACAGATTTATATGTTCGTGGCCACATTGTCTTACAATAGTGTACAATAGTTTTCAATTCTGGATCGACTAATGTCTGTTTTGCTATCTCTTGGTTATTCAACTGATCAAATTGCTCTACACTATGTACAATTCCTTTAATATTTAATTCAGTTGCATAACTTTCTTTTATGTAATTTCTTGACAATAAGTCAGCAATAAGCATATCTTTACCTGGAATAAACTTTAAGTCTATTTTATACTTAGATAACTTCAGTTTCATTTTTTGTAACCTATCTGATACTGTATGAAGATCTTTTTGAATTATTCTGATTAAAGGACTGTGGTCAGTTAATACTGTAAATGAAAATCCATATATATAATTATGAAATTTACGACAAGCAAACACTATACTGAGCAATTCTTTTTCAATCTGTGAGTATTTACACTCCGCTTCAGTTAGACTGCGAGATGCAAATGCCACAGGTTGATTATTTTGCAACAAACAGCAACCCAGACCGTACTTTGAAGCATCACACTGAATTACTATGGGTACTTGAGGATCAAAATTCCTGAGAGTTGGAGCTGAACTAATTATGTTTTTAATTTTTTCGAAACAGTCTGTGTGATAATCTGTCCACAGAAACATGCTATTTTTTTTTAATAACTGTCTTAAGGGCTCAGTTAACTCTGCTAAATTGGGAACAAAATCTCTAATATAGTTTAACATACCTAAAATTCCTTGAAGTTCTTTCAAATTCTTAGGATTATTCAATTTCTTAATGGCTTGTACTCTTTCACTATCAATTGTTACACCTTTGGATGAAAAGACATGCCCTAAATATTTTATTTCACTTTGCTTGAACTGCAATTTATTAGGATTGAATTTTATATTAAATTTATTTGCACGTTCCATTATTAATTTTAAACTTTCATTATGTTGTTCTTCACTTTCTGTGGCTAGAACTATATCATCAATATAAATAATGAGATTTTCTATGTCGCCAAAGATTTGCATCATCACTTTTTGGAAATATTCTGGGGCACAAGATAATCCAAATGGTAATCTCAAGAATTTATAGTATCCAAAAGGGGTACTAAAAGTACATAAGTCACTTGAGTTTTCATCCAAAGGAATATTAAAAAATCCATCTTTAAGATCTAGTACGGTAAATATTTTTTTGTTGGTTAGCTTAGCCCTTACTTCAGCCAAAGTGGGAATTAATTGAAAGTCTCTTTTGATTGCTTTATTCAGATATACTGGGTCTAAACACACTCTTAGTGTGCCATCAGGTTTTTCAACAATTGTTATATTACTTGCCCATTCACTTGGTCGTTCAACTTTCTTAATAATTTCTGAAGATTCTAATTCACACAATTTGTTTTTTAATTTAGGTAGCAGCGACAGAGGCACTCTTCTTGGTGGACAGATTACACCTTCACTTTTGTTGTTAATGTTAATTGCATACTTGATGGGACATTGTCCTATTCCCTGGAATACATTTTTATTACAGTTAATGAAATTTTCTTTTTCAGACACATTATTAATCAGGTTCACATTACATATTAATTTCATAGTTTGACACCCTGACAATCCTATTAAAGAAACACAATTGTCATTGACAAGATAAAATTTCATGTTATATGTTTCATTCCTAAAAGTACAAGTAATTACAGAACAACCAATAGTATCGACTTTAAACCCACCAAAAGTAAGCAACATAACATTAGAGTTCTGTATGGAGTTTTCCTTGAAACCGCATTTCAAATAATCACTTACAGTTATTAAATTAACATCGGATCCTGTATCTATCTTGAATGCAATTTTAATATTATTAATTTTTAAATATTCTAACCACTTAGCTTTTCCTAACAACCCAACAAATACTAACCTCTCATCAACTGAGTTTCCATCATTTACTGCTTCTACTTCAAACACCTGTTTATATTTTCTGTTGGCGAAACACCCTACAGCAAAATGGTTTAATTTTCCACATTTAGTACAAGTTTTATTGAATGCAGGACACCTTCCCGCTTCATGCTCCCTGCCACACTTCTTGCATTTATATTTGTTTAAATTCTTCTTGACTTCTAATGTATATTGTATCTTCTCATTTTGTATAGTTTTAATGTGCCTTTCATGCGCTTCTGCCTGTTTAACTATTTCTACAGCATTCACCCAATTCAAATGTTTCTCCCTCAACATTTGTGCCTGTGTATTTTTATTATAAATACCCAGCACTAAACGGTCTCTCAACAGATCTTCCTTCTGCTCACCAAAATTACAATTCTCAGCCTGAATTTTAAGTTTGTTAATAAAAAATTCCACAGATTGGCCCTCATCCTGAGTAATATTAAAGAACAAAAACCTTTCATAAATTTCGTTAGTACGTTGAGCAACATATTCTTCAAATTTCTGTACGATTTGTACGTACGTGATTTCTTTAACACATTCAAACGTATTATAGATTTGTAAGGTGATATCATCTAACCTGTTTACGAATAGGGCCACCTTTGCTTTCTCGTTGATTTTCTTATCCATAGCCTCGGCTACTATTAAATAGTTTTCAAATTTCTGTAAGAAATTTCGCCATTTTCTAAAATTGCCCATGCCGCCACACTCACCACCCAAAGACAGCTTTTCGGGGAGTAGCGACTCCATTTTTATTTTATAATATTTAAAAACCCGTGTTCTTGATTATTCTTACAATCACTTTATTTCAGCAGCGCCATGTTTTATATATATTATATGAATTAAATAAAACTCATGACTGTCTGTTCAACCATCTTCTATATTCAACCAGTGTTGCCATGCCTATATTGTTACCATATACAACAGAACGTGAGGATAGTGAAGAAGAGATTAAGAAGATTATTGACAGGAATTCTCTTTTGAGGAGCGAGTTGGCCCAACTTCATTCTGTGTATACGGAGGTATTAGTAGAAAGAGATCATCTGAGAGACAACATCCGTGATTATGACCAGCAGCTTAACACTTATGACAGAGCTCTTAGTCGTATCTCAGACCTGGAAAAGGAATTGATTGCTGCAAATAAACGCATAGCTGAATTCGAGGCACTGAGGCAAGACCAAGAGATGGAACGCACTCATAGTCTTTTTGAGGAACTGATGCTGTCTCCAGGAGCGTGTCTTTCCCCACAACCACTAGAAAATAATACTAATTGCAATAACAAACTTAAATGTACTTTAGTACATAAGAAAGTAAAAAAGTATATCCGCATTAGCAAGTTTATCAAGAAAACAGAAAAATTAATCAAAAGAAATAACTGTTTTTACAAAAATATTGCACTTAGGAAAGAAAGGATAGATTTAATTGACTCATTAGATATTTATAATACGAAACTTATTGAGAGTAGGCAAATGTATGAACAAGATACCAAGAGTTTACAAAAAGACATACAAAGATTGCATGAATCTCTTGATTTCATGCAAAATCAGTACTCAAGTGCGCAAAAAGAAATTAATGAACATATTCAGTCAGCCACAGAGCTGGTAGAACTCTGTAATTATAATGCTGACAGATATGACTCATTACTCAGATCTGAATTAAATTTTCCTAATGAAGAATCAAATTGTTGCTCTTTAACTCAACATCCGGAATTTATTAATTTAAACCAGAATCCAGAACCAAGTCATACATTGGTCTCTCAAAATAAGATTGAGTCAAGGTATAATACTGTTAGTTTTAAGCCAGTATTAAGTAATAAATGTCAAACAATTATGTACTCAGACTGGATTGGTCAAGGTTTTGCCTCAATTATTAGTGAGAAACTTGACAAAAAAATTATTAATTTTTGTACTCCTGGCCAGACTTTTAGCCAAATAATTACAAAAATAGATGAATCTCAGATAAATAAAACCACAACTTTAGTAATATTATGTGGTAACAGTTCCAAATTAACAAAAAAGGATATACTTAAAAATATAAATAAATTACTGACATTGCAATCAAACACAAGATGCAGAATAATAATAAGTGCTTTGCCTTATGCTAGTAATTTAAACAGGGATGAGAATAAACGAATCTTTGACCTAAATATGTATATATATAATTTGATTTGTCGTCATAGTGACGTTATTTTATATTTTGACGTTAATAAATTTATTAACAATTTTACCTTGACTCCAGATACTATGTATCTGTCTAAAAAATATAGGTTAAAGTTAGCTAATATATTAGCTTATAATTTACAAGACTCCGTTACAAAGTGTGTAACTGAGTCGAATGTAACTGATATTCCTTTGACTTCTACTGATAATAGTAGAAAAGTTTCAAGCATAACTTTAAACTAAGGCATAAGACAACAGCCAAGCCTCCTTGTCTTAATATGTTATGTCAAAACATTCAGGGCTTGTCTGGCAAAGTTTTAGAATTAGAATTATTTGCAGAATATAATAATATTCATATCATTTGTATAACCGAACACTGGCTGAAGCACTGTGATGTGTCTTGCAATGTAAACAATTTTCAATTATCAAGTTTATTAGCTAGGAAGACAGCGATTCATGGCGGTTCTTTAATTTTCGTGAGAAATGATATACATTATAAAGTAAGAAAGGATATTGAGAACCTCTCTATAGAATGCCATGTTGAGCTCTCGTGTATAGAATTAAAAAACTTATTTATAGTATGCGTATACCGACCCCCGAAAGGTAATTTTGAAACATTTGAATCGGTAATGGAGGATGTGGTAAAAAAGTTAAATGTTAAAAACAAACCTGTAGCAGTGTGTGGCGATTTCAATATTGATATTCTTGTTAACTGTACATTAAGTATTCGGCTGCTAACCTTGTTCAAATCGTTTAACTTAATCAATCAGTTTTTTGAACCTACAAGGGTAACATCCCACTCAGCCACTTGCATAGATAATATGTTTACCGACTGTGATCCAGTTGACAAATTAGTTGTCAAAAACATTACATCCGACCATTACGGATTAAAAGTGACGTACCAATTAGATATAATTGATGCACCTAGGACTGTACAATGCAGGCCTATAACAAAAAAGCGCTTAGAAATTTTTAAAAATAATGTAGCTGATAAAGTAGCTTTAGTACCATATGTGCATAATAATCCTAATGCACTTTTTGGAAACCTTTTTGGGTTAGTAACTAACGAGTTTAATAATAACTTTAAATCCAAAACTATTAAATGCACCCAGAACTTAGAGTTTTGCGAATGGGCTACGACAGGAATTTATAAAAGTAGAAACAGGCTTTATGAACTTTACAACTTACGGGAAACCAATCACAGCCCTAGTTTCATAGAACATGTCAAACAATATTCCAAGATTTTCAAAAAGACATGTTCTATAGCAAAGTCAAATTATAATAAAGCAAAAATTAAAAATTCTAATAATAAAATAAAAACAACATGGGACATCATTAAGCGTGAAACTGGCAAATCTAAACCACGTGACAATAGTTTCACACTTAACATCAATAACGTCCAAATAAATTCGAAAACAGAAATTGCTAATATTTTTGACAGTTTTTTTATAAACATACCGTTGGAAACCACCGCTGATTTGGACTCTTCACCAGCGCCTGCAGTCTCGTTGCTCGAAAAGCATGTATCTGAATGTAGTTCATCGTTTAATTTTAGATCTGTTAATGCTGGAGACATATTAAAGGCTTTCAAATCCCTTAAAATGAAAACAACCACTGGTTTATGGGGCGTATCTGTTACTGTTCTTAAAAGTATTATTTACACTATTGCCCCCTTTCTTGCTATAATTTTTAATCAATGTATTGCACAGGGAATTTTTCCTGATCTAATGAAATTAAGTAAGGTAATACCTTTATTCAAATCGGGAAATAGAGAAGACCCAAGTAATTATAGACCAATATCTATATTACCCGTCTTAAGCAAAATTTTTGAGAAAATCATGTTGGAACAGTTATTGGCACATTTTACCTTAAATAATCTCTTACATAATAAACAGTTCGGTTTTACGAAGGGACGGTCTACCACTGATGCAGGGGTTGCACTTTTAAAACATGTTTTTGAAGCATGGGAGAAGTCGCAGAATGCTCTTGGCGTATTCTGCGATTTGTCCAAGGCTTTTGATTGCGTGGATCACCGGACGCTGCTGTTGAAACTAAATCATTACGGTGTAAAAGGTGATGCTCAAAAGTTAATACTGTCGTATCTCAGTTCCAGAACTCAGACCGTTGATATTAATGGAGTGAAATCTGCCGGCTCAAATATAAAACTAGGCGTGCCCCAAGGCTCTATCTTGGGCCCTTTCCTGTTTCTAGTATATATTAATGACTTGCCTTTCTTTGCCAAAAACTTATGTGAGATTGTCTTGTTTGCGGATGATACTTCTTTAATATTTAACATTGATAGGAATAAAACTGATTTTGACGATGTAAACAAAACACTCTCGCAAGTACTAGCTTGGTTTAATTATAATAATCTACAGCTGAATGCAAAGAAAACTAAATGCGTTCTTTTTTCTTTCCCAAATGTTCAGAAAGTACCCATGGAAATTGTTATGAACAATGAAAAATTAGATTTAGTAGAATCAACAGTCTTTCTGGGTGTAACTATGGACTGTAAACTTCAATGGAGTCCACATATTGCAATACTAGCTGGCAAGCTTAGTTCTGCTGCCTACGCTGTGAGAAAAGTCAGACAACTGACTGATATAGAAACTGCTAGGACTGTGTACTTCAGTTATTTTCACAGCATCATGTCGTATGGTATTCTTATGTGGGGAGTAGCAGCTGACATTAATACAATATTTATACTACAAAAACGAGCTATAAGGGCCATTTATCAACTGGGTTCCAGAACATCTCTTCGGGAAAAATTTAAAGAAATTGGTATACTGACAGCTGCTTCTCAATTTATTTTAAATTGTATTCTTTTTGTACGGCGTAATATCAACCTGTATATCAAACATGGTGATTTGCACGATCGCAATACTAGAAATAGAAATAAACTTGTTATGCCTCGGTACCGATTAAAGAAGGTCCTTGGATCTTTTATGGGTCTAGGTATACGTATCTATAATAAAATTCCAGATAATATTTTGGATTTGCCTTTCGAAAAGTTTAAGATGAATGTAAAAGATTGTCTTCTTAAAAAAGGATATTATACTATAAAAGATTACTTGAATGACGAGACAGCTTGGTCATAAATATTTAGTTTTGTTTTTTCGAAATTGTAGTGTCATTCAATTAATGTTTAGTAATGTATTAGATTCAACTTTTAACACAGGTTGCTTGGGTATGTCATGCTCTCTGTAAACATTTCTGCGGTGGTGTCGTGTGAGGCGGGTCGCTACGTTCCCTAAAATATGGTTGAGCGAAGCGATGGCTGGTTCATGCGTCATGCTCGTGAACGGGTGCTGCCAGCGGGATGGGTCTGCTCATGTTTGCTTGTGTTAAAATGTGTAGAGATATATGTTGTTTGGATTTTATGTTATTTATGATTTTTTGAGTTGAGATGCGTGGCACTGCTTGATCAGAGTAAACAAAGGTAAATAATGTTTTCAATTATTCCAAATATATAAAAGCTTTTTTTTTTTTTTTTTTTTTAACTTTAATTACTATTGAGATTGTGACCCAGCTGATGCGTCTTCTAGTGACATTGTAGGTTGTGTTGTGTCTTACATTAAGGCACTTTTATATTTCTTTTTTTGCTGTTGCCACTGTATTTTTTTTTATATTTATACAGCTTAACATAAGTACCTGAAGTACGTCATGCTCACTCAAACGTTTCTTCGGCGGTGTCGTGTGAGGCGGGTCGTTACGTTCCCTAAAATATGGTTGAGCGAAGCGATGGCTGGTTCATGCGTCATGCTCGTGAACGGGTGCCGCCAGCGGAAATGGGTCTACCTCAGTCTACTTATCTTAAAGCCTAAATATTTTTATCTAAAATAAATTGATACTGACCTGTATGTACCTCACAACTTGCAGTGTAGTAGTCTTGTGGTGCGGGAAATGTTGTAATGTATGATAGACAAGTCTTTCTTTGCCAGTTAAAAATTGTTTACGTTTACAATAACCATAAAATGTAATATTTTCATTAGTATTTTCCTTTTGTGATGGAAATTGACCTTACTGATATGTTAAGGTCACTTTTCAATTTGACGACTCTGTATGAAATAAAACAGGGAGAAAAAAACAGCCCTTGACGAGTTTCTTGCCGGTTCTTCTCGTTACAAGGTCTCCCGCCGTAGGGTTTGTGAACCGATGGCGTAGCTTCTTTGACGTTCATAAGTGCTTGTAACAGCCTAGACTGAATAAATGATATTGACTTTGACTTTGACTTTGAATACTAGATAAATATTTAGCGTCCCTAAGATTATCTAAGATCTCAGAAACATAAGGTAAGCTATAAGCATCCTTACGAGTGACAGAGTTTAGTTTTCTGCTGTCCAAACAAAACCTATATTCACCGTTCTTTTTCGGAGTAAGAAGAACGGGATTCGACCAAGGACTCTCACACGGTTCTACAACGTCCTCATTGAGCATCTCATCCAGCTGATCGGAGAGAATTTGTTGTTTCTGGGGAGACATTCGGTAGTATCGTTGTCTAATAGGAATAGCGTCACCAGTATCGATAGCGTGAGTAATCAAGGAGGTACGACCCAAACCACATTCCTCATACGAAATACCGCGAAACTGAGATATTATATTATCCGCTGCTTCCTTTTGTTCTTCGCAAAGTTGAGAATATGAGAGAATTTGCTTAGAGTCGTCAAGAGCTATGTTAGAAATATTCACCTCATGTGGTTTTTCAAGAACAAGGCTATCGAGCTCGCTAGGAAGCAACCCGAAAGTTCTCCAAAAATCCATACCCAGAATAAGTTCATTTTCAATTTCTGGTACAACAAAAAGTTTTATATTATAGGTTTTGCTATTAAACGTTAAAGGTAAAATAAAATACAAAGATGAGTAGAAAATTTGACCGCCAGCCGCAGAAAGGTGTAACGGATCACAAGAAAAGCATTTAAATTTAGATTTTAAAAAGTATTGGTGAGAATTATTCCCTAACAATGTTATGCCGGAACCAGTATCTAACAGACCGATAATATTTTTGTCACCGACATTAACATTCACATAGGGCCGAGAAAAAGTAGGATTTTTATCCAGGATTGGAGACACGGAATGGCTAGGAGACAGACTACAGATAAAACTAAGCCATTGGTTCCATTCAGTCTCAGTGCAACGACTAGAAAATCTCGAATTTCGAGAATCAGTAGTTCTCCAATCCTGACAAACTAGTTTTTTGGATTGCAATTAGTGCAATCAGGAGTGCGTACACCCTTTTTCCCACACTTGAAACAAACAATGTCTCTTGGTTGGGTACAAGTTTTTAAACTGTGCGTATTATTACGATATCTAGGACAATATACAGTCAGGGACTTTCTCGGTTGATCAGTAGAGTTTTTTTGAGAAACATTTTCTCGAAAAGTACTAAGGTTAAAAAAATAATTTATTATTCAAATAAAATACTTCTTTATTGTCTATTATTTGTGATATAAACGTTTTCTATATATCTTTTACTTTTTTAAATAAAGCTCCTTGAAAAAACTCTACTGATCAACCGGGAAAGTCCCCGACTGTACATCTTTAGAAGCAACAGCGGAAACATAAGATTTAGTGTTTTGAAAATTATTTAGAGGCTTAGATTTTTCACAGTTAGAAGGAGCACTAGATTCTCCTCGATAAACAAACTCAGTAGCTAGAGGTATACAATTACGAGAAGAAGGCTCACTGCGTTTAAAAAATTGGGTCTGAACCCTTTCATATTTTTGGCAAACTTCCTTAAGGTTATTGTTTGGGCTTCCCATTCTTTCCCACATCCTCAATTCCGAACACCTAGCGCCATCTGTGGCGTTTTGACGTAAACTTAGGCGCGATAGTCGCGCCATCACCGAAAAGAAAAAAAAAAAGTGTCTTGGACCAGCCGCGGCATCTGCGCGTTGAAAAATGTAATTTTAGAAGAAAAACTGCAAAATTGTGGGAGCCGGCTCCAAAGAAAGTGTTCATGAACATTAATTAAAGTGAAAGCAAGTACCAGTTTATCAAGAGTTGCCCAAGAAGCGGCCGTTGGGATCTTCACGGTAGTTCGGCTTCGGCTGATGTAAGCCAAGTCAGCCACGCACGTGAGTCCTTGTAAACCCTTTTTCCATAACCGCCTTTTACTTATCCCTTCGTGTAGGTGCTGGGTGGAGAAATCAAGGAGAGAATCGCTCAATTCAACCTCTTACATTTGTTGGTCCATACGAGCGCAGATGCCCATGTGGTACCGGTTTTAACCAGCTTAAAAGTTATACAGTCCATTAAAAATTAATTGTACTAAAGCTAAAGGTTCAATTTAAACAATAGTTAACGTTGCATTCCTATCGTAAATACGTATAAAAAGTTTGTTTATAACACAACTCAAGCGCTGTGTTCCGTAGCGTTGTCGCTGCGCCGGCCGGCCGTTTTTTTTTCGATCATTCACGTAAAATTAAAATAAATCTCATTACATCTCATTCGTAATTGCGTATTACCGCTTAAAAATACTTGTTTCTTAACAGTTTTTAACGTAAATATAATGTTTTTAATTTAATTTCATAAATATCTGTCGTATTTTAACTTTGTTAAATACCTTTGTAAAATTAGGTAGAGGTACCTACGTATTTGGTACCGAGATATATCAATATCATTTAACCAGTATTTTAACGTTCGTACGTTTAACTTATCTAACAGTTACGTATAACGTAAACTTACGTGTACAATTATAAATCGTGTCATACGTAGGTACTTTGTTTACAGTTTTGTTGGTTATACAAAATGTCTAAAGATTCACAGCTAGCTAGTAAAAGTGCTAATAGTGCAATTGCGAACGAAAACGAAAGACAAATAAAATTGGTTCAAACGCAGCGAGAATATGCGTTCCATGATATGCAAATTTTGATGGATTTATCTAATAATATTCACTCGGATAAATCAGCATTGACTAAATTCAAAGCTAGGTTCAAACGGATTGAGAAATTACGTAGCGAATTCTTCGAGTACACTACTCAGATAAACGAATTAAAGTTAATCTTAAACCCGAGTGAAAACATTGATTTAAAGGCGGTCCAAGCATTTGACGATTTATACTATGGTGTTATCGGCGCCGCGGATAGCATTCTACCGAACGAAAGCGTAGGTATCGACGCGGCTCACGCTGCTCGCGCTTCGACAACCATCGGTGCGTGCGGTAGTTTCGATAACCATAGCACGAAACCATTCTCGCAAGTGCGTTTACCTAAACTTGAATTGCCGAAGTTTGATGGTAACATTGAACATTGGCAAACATTCTTTGACACATTTTCGTCACTTGTGCATAATAATAATAGCATAAGTTCGATTGAAAAATTCCATTATTTGTTATCGTGTCTTTCTGGTCAAGCGCTGTCACTTGCCAAGGGCATTCCGGTTACGAGTGAAAATTATCCAATTGTTTTCGACACTCTTATCGATCGATTCGAAAATAAACGCGTTTTAGCCTATAATTATTTAGATAAAATTAGTAATTTTTCTCCTTTAAAAAATGGTAATTTTTTCGAACTTAGGAATTTAACTAACATTTTAAACGAAACGGTTAACGCCCTTAGGGCTATGAAAATAAAACAATTGGATGAGTTTATACTTTTTTATTTAGCTTCGCGGGTTCTAGATAACGATACTCGTAAACGTTTCGAAATTCAGAATAGCGAACAAATACCTACTTTTTCTGATTTATTAACCTTTTTACAAAGTTACGTGAAAGTATTGGAGGTCAGTCAATCCGGCACGATATCCGGTTCTGGTACTCAATTAAATCAGTTAAATAAAATAACTAAGCGTCCCTTAGAGGTTCGAACTAAAAACAATTATAAATCAAATTCGTTGCCGTCCAGTGTCGCCAATGCTTCGATACCTAATCAGTATTCGGTTACCTGTATACACTGCGGTGAACAGCATAATATTTTCAAATGTTCTAAGTTTCAAACACTTAGCATTCCTGAAAAGAATAAAATCGTGTTTAAACAAAAGTTGTGTAAAAATTGTTTACGTCCAAATCATAATGTTAATCAGTGTTTTTCTAAATCTTCTTGCTCGGTCTGTGGCAAGCGTCATCACAGTTTGTTGCATGACGGTGGCGGGTCCGCTGTCGCGGTACCTAGTGTTTCCTGCGAAGTGACTGACGGTTCGGATGGGTCTAGCGTGATTGAACCACCTTTTGTAAAGGAAACGTCAGTAACTTCTAATACGCACCTCGGACATAGTCGCGCTATGGTTCTTCTCGGAACGTGTATGGTACGCGTACGCGGTTACGACCCGGGATGCTCTACTCAACCGATTTTGGCTCGCGCGCTCATCGATAGCGGTGCACAAGACTGCTTTATGACTTCATCGCTCGCCCAACGTTTGTGCTTACCTCTACGTCGTTGTAAACTAACCGTAGCCGGTCTAGGTAAAAGCGTAGTGCATCAAATAAAGGGGGAAACATCCTGTACGGTACAGCCTCGCAATTTAGATGATCCTAAATTTGATATTAATGTCATTGTTTTGGACAAAATTACTAGTAAAATGCCTTCAGTTCCAGTCCCGCCTGTTGTACGTAACAACTTTAAACATTTAGTACTTGCTGATACGGAATTTGACAGACCGACAGACATCGACTTATTATTGGGCGCGGAGCAGTTTCACGCGATTTATGACGGTCAACGCCTCGATCTGGGCAACGGTCTACCGGTTGCTTTACACAGCGTTTTCGGGTGGGTTCTCACTGGCAGAGTCGATCCCGTTAGCCGTCCCCCATCCACAATCTCTTCCCTCGTGGCTTCCACTCGTGAATTAGATGACGTGGTCAAGCGTTTCTGGGAGGTCGAAGAGCCACCAAAAACGGAATTAGCGAATCCGGAGGACGTTAAGTGCGAGGAGCTATTTACCAGTCTAGTTTCCCGCAAGCCGGACGGGCGATACGTGGTGCCGTTACTGTTGAAGGATCCGTGCGAAACCTTAGGCAATTCTTTAACTAACGCAAAGTCGCGCTTAAGTAAGCTTGAAAAACGACTAGTACATTCCGAATTAA
Source organism: Chrysoteuchia culmella (assembly GCA_910589605.1). NCBI lineage: Eukaryota > Metazoa > Arthropoda > Insecta > Lepidoptera > Crambidae > Chrysoteuchia > Chrysoteuchia culmella. Next base: position 4,310,908 of record OU342663.1, read on the forward strand.
GCAAAGATTACGGCGATTTTATGGATGAGTATCAGAACTTAGGCCACATGCAACCTTCAAGTCTCGGCTCAGGTAAATTCGTCATCCCACATCATTGTGTAGTCCGCCCAGATAGTGCGACCACAAAACTCCGGGTTGTTTTTGACGCCAGCTCCAAAACAACTAATGGAAAATCTTTAAATGACATTGTTTATACTGGACCCAAGCTCCAGAATGATATCGTAGATATACTTACCAAATTTCGTTTGCAACCAATAGTGTTCACAGCGGATATAACAAAGATGTATCGCAACATTGATTTGCGTCCTGAAGATAGGGTGTGGCAACATGTACTCTGGCGATCATCACCTTCGGATCCTGTCTCGGAATACGAGCTAAATACGGTTACCTATGGCGTGAAAAGTTCCCCATATCTGGCAATTCGTACATTGCATCAGCTCGCAGCCGAACATGGCTCAGAATATCCTAAAGCTGCCGAAGTGGTTCGTCAAGACACATTTATGGACGATATAACGGCAGGGGCACCAACCGTAGCCCAAGCACTTCAACTAAAGGACCAGTTAATTAACCTTTTGTCGTGCGCTCAGTTTGAACTCCGCAAGTGGAGCAGCAATTCACCTGAATTTAATGCGTCTCTCCCTGTCGAACACTGTCAGATTCCAAAATCATTTTGTGATGAAAATCATCAACATATTATCAAAATATTAGGTGTCCAGTGGGACCCTCTTAAAGACTTTTTTACTTATTCAATTTCAGCATTGAATTCAAGTTTCACTAAGCGTGCTATTCTGTCAGGCATCGCTCGCATCTACGATCCCGTTGGATGGCTTGCACCTGTTGTGCTCATCGCAAAATTTCTCTTGCAAGAGCTTTGGCGTCTTAATTTAGGCTGGGACGACACTGTTCCTCCAGATATCGCAAACAAATGGCGAAATTTTCTCCTTGAATTGGATTATGTTAAAAACATTACGGTTCCTCGTAAGGTTACAGCTGATCGTGCTGTTCAACATCAACTAATTGGATTTTGTGATGGGTCCTCAAAAGCATACGGCTGCTGTGTTTATTTGCGCAGTGTAGGTCCTGAGGAATGTCAAGCGCATCTTTTGATTGCCAAGTCAAAACTGGCTCCCATAAAGCCATTAACAGTAAACCGCCTTGAACTCTGTGGCGCTGTTTTACTTGCACGCGTTCTCAAGCATATGCATAACTTGTTAAAAAACAAAATCCCAATAAATCAAACCATTGCTTTTACTGATAGTAGCACTGTGCTTTCCTGGCTACACATTGAACCTCATAAGCTGAAGACGTTCGTTGCGCATCGGGTTGTTAAGATAACGGAAGATGTTCCCCTCGAATACTGGCAACACGTCTCCACTCGGGACAATCCCGCAGACCACTGCAGTCGAGGCTTAAGCTCGGGAAAACTCGCTGAATGTGCCTCCTGGTGGGTGGGTCCGGACTGGCTGGCTAAAGATATTTCCTGTTGGCCAGGTAATTCTCGTTTCGAATTTTCTGATGATATTCCAGAGCTGCGTCCCAACGCGTGTTTAGCTCAGGCTACAATTGTACCAAATGAGCCTAGTCTCATATTCACCTTATTAGAACGCTATTCTTCTCTAACGCGTGTACAGCGTATTCTTGCTTGGTGTTTGCGGTTTATATCGGCGTCTTCACGCCATACCGAAACCAGTAAAACACTTACCGTAAAGGAATTAGACCATTCCCTTCAGCGTTTAATTAAACATGAACAGCAGGCTTACCTTACTGAGGATGTGCAGAGTTCTAAGGCCATCCAGAAACTCCGTCCATTTGTAGACGACTCGGGTCTCCTTCGAGTGGGGGGACGATTAAAACATTCAAATTTACCAATATCTGCTAAACATCCAGTTTTATTGCCCAAGACTTCACGTCTATCCTTACTGATAGTAGATTGTTTCCATATAACTTACTTGCATTGTGGTCCTCGTACTCTGCAATCGATTATTCAGCGTAAATTTTGGATTCTGGGGATTCGTAATTTGATTCGCTCCAGATTATCAAAATGCGTTCAATGCTTTAAAGCAAAACCTATTCAGTGTCAACCTTTAATGGGAGATCTTCCATCTTCCAGAGTTCAACAAACGCGTTGCTTCCAGAAGGTTGGTATAGATTTTGCTGGACCCTTTCTCGTAAAAGAAAGTCATAGACGAAAGGCGAAAACTTACAAAGTATACGTATGCATTTTTGTATGTCTCGCCGTAAAGGCAATTCACATCGAAGTAGTCACCGAACTATCTACGGCTGCATTTATTGCGGCTTTAGACCGTTTTGTTTCCCGTCGCGGGCTTTGTACGTTTATAGTTACCGATAACGGTACCAATTTTATCGGCGCGAAACGCTATCTTAACGAATTATATAAACTCATATGTGAAAATCGTGATCCCGTATCATCTAATCTCGCAGAGCGGGGAATCACATGGCAATTAAATCCTCCAACCGGTAGTCACTTTGGTGGAATTTTTGAAAGTGGAGTTAAATCCATGAAATATCATCTCAAACGGGTAATCTAACACCGGGGCATTTCTTAGTTACGGGTCCTCTAGTCGCATTACCCGAACCGGAACTGACAGATCAATACGTGTCCCCTAGAGAACGTTGGCAGATGCTGCAAAAACTTACCCAATCATTCTGGCGTATCTGGCAGCGTGATTACCTGCATACGTTACAACAGCGTGCGAAATGGTTTCACGGTCGAGCTAACGTGCGGTGCGGTGATATCGTATTGCTCGTTGATAACAATCTGCCTCCATTAGAGTGGCGCTCAGGACAAGTTACTAACGTGCACCCTGGCGCTGACGGTGTGGTCCGTGTCGTTACCCTCCGTACTACCCGTGGCTTCCTTCGGAGACCAGTTACTAAACTTTGTCCGTTACCTATAGAACATTAACTGTATCAATTTTATTGGTACACTTTCGTAGTTTAAGTATTTATTTGGATTATTAATCAAACTTAAAATCATTAGATTGCACTTGGAAATTGTTAGTAGAAAGGAATGCAACTTTAGCAATTTTGATATTTTTGGTATGGTTTTCCTTGATTTTTTACTTTCGTACTTTTGAAATCTAGACGATTTCAAGTGGGGGGATTATGTTTGGGCTTCCCATTCTTTCCCACATCCTCAATTCCGAACACCTAGCGCCATCTGTGGCGTTTTGACGTAAACTTAGGCGCGATAGTCGCGCCATCACCGAAAAGAAAAAAAAAAAGTGTCTTGGACCAGCCGCGGCACGCGCCACTCATCTGCGCGTTGAAAAATGTAATTTTAGAAGAAAAACTGCAAAATTGTGGGAGCCGGCTCCAAAGAAAGTGTTCATGAACATTAATTAAAGTGAAAGCAAGTACCAGTTTATCAAGAGTTGCCCAAGAAGCGGCCGTTGGGATCTTCACGGTAGTTCGGCTTCGGCTGATGTAAGCCAAGTCAGCCACGCACGTGAGTCCTTGTAAACCCTTTTTCCATAACCGCCTTTTACTTATCCCTTCGTGTAGGTGCTGGGTGGAGAAATCAAGGAGAGAATCGCTCAATTCAACCTCTTACAGTTATCAATATTGAAAATTTCTCCAGCTGAAGCTAACACATTGGTGTAACAGGGTAGAATGTTTCCTGATAAAATCTCGAGCTTCTCGTCCTCAGACAAAGGTTTAGTAAGCCTTGAAAACATGCAGTCCATAACCGCCAGATAAATACAAATTTTCTCGTCTTTGCCCTGAAGACGTGACCTAATTTGTGACAAGAATTGAGCGTCGAAGTTTTTCGGACTGAAATCAGCTATTAAAGCTTCAGCAACCTGAGACCAATCTTTCACTTGGCGCCTAATGCTACGGAACCAAGGAAGAGCCTCACCCGTAAAATTTCATGACCGAAGGACAGAACCTTCTCATAGCCAATGCCTCTTGATTTCACGAATTCGTCAAGCTTTTGCAAAAAGGAACGAACACAAGTCTTGCCGTCATATTTAATAGTAGCAAAGTTAGGTATCATACTTTTATTTTGGTCTATAGTTATATTTATGCACTTCTCCAAATCGTTAGCATTAATTTTAACTGCGGAAACATCACTTTCAGGTGCCAAAGACTTAAGGTCACTCATCTGAGACTCAAAATTTTCCCGACATTCAGACAAAATAGACTCTAAGGTTTCATCATCGTCCTCGTCAAACTGGATTCTATCCAAGCGATAGTAAATTTGGTTAAGTAAACCCTCCGTCCTCAAAAACAAGTTTCTATTATATTTAGATTTTAAGGTTTTAAGATTTAAAAGAGATTTCTCAAGTGAAGTCTGAACATCCTCAATATCCTCAGACGGAGGTAAATGAGAACACAACATAGCATCAGAAGGATATTCTTTGGATAATACCGCAATTTGTTTCCGCAACTCAGCGACTGTATCAGCTGGTTTATGACCACGCAAGGAGACCTCGTATTCAAGTTCCGCTTTTTGAAGAGATAAAAAATTAATCGCTCGTTCAGCCATAGTTAAAACACAAAAAGAAAGTAAAAACCTAAGGCGAGTGTGTGCGAGACTAAGCAATCGTAGAGATAAAATATTTAAGTGGGTAACTAAATAAGGTGAAGTTAATAAATAAAATCAGTCTAAGTTTAGAACAAATTAAGTAAAAAAACACAAAAATTTTGATTACTATAGCAGCAACACAACCGTTAGTAGGTTAGGTGGCAGTTAACAACAGATTAGTGACCGTTAGTTAACTCAATTCACAAGTTTACAAAAAAAATTAGGTACCCACTTTACACAAAAAAAATAAAAAAAAAGTAAGAAAAAATAAGGCGAGAACCACTGAGCGAAGAACCCTGAGCGAGATAGGCGCCACTGACACGCTCCGATCGTGTTAAGCACGACCGGTGTGCAGAAAAGATAGAAAAGAAACACTATAAGTGGTTAACAAGTATAATTATAAAATAAAAGATGTTACAAGCTCGGGTGTGGGTTCCTGGGAATCTTCGATTGGTGGTTCTCGCGAGGGTAAGAATGGGGACTTAGCTTTAGAACTGCCTAGAGGAGGCAGAAGCGAAGGTCCAGCGTCACGGACTACGTTTGCAGCGGAGCGGTATGTTCAGCCTCGGAAGCACGGAGGGTGGGCTCGGTGTGGTGATGCGCACGTAGACACGGAGTGGAGTTGCTCCGGGGTAGGCCGGAACAGGCGAGCGCTCGGCAGGTAGGTGCCGAGGTGGTTGAAGGCCACGAAGCAGGTGTATGCTGCAGCTGCCCGTGGATACGACCCTGGAATATTTTTAAGAACGGGTCAAAAGCTGTTCGTACAAGTCGACCGTCTAAGGTTAGGATGCAAGGGACAGACAGCTACAATTGAATAGTCTCAAAAGTACAATGTAAAACTATAAAAAAATATATTAAGGTAACCGCTATGTAAAAAAGTAAAAGCATGTACAAGAGGTTGGTACATGGGTACTTTACCCTATTAGTAAGGATAAAGTTATTTAAAAGGAATCAAATCAGTATTTAGTCTACCAAAGAAATTCAAGAATAAAAATATTAAAGTTATTTATAGCGGTTTTAATATAGGGAACGCATCCTTCTTAGCGGTCTAAAAAAGTAACTCACTCAAAGAATTATTAAAAAAAATAACAATAAAATGTGAATTGTATTGGTTCCACGTAATATGTTTTACGTTTCCCTTTGAATACAATTACATATACTGTAAATTACAAGAATTAAAAAGGAATAATCGTTTTGCATTGGAGTATTTAACTACCCACTATGTAGAAATATTGTATGGAATATTTTACAGAAATTATAAGTAAAACGTATCGAATAATTAAAACACTTAATTATTACGAGATTTAAACTAAGTAGATTACGAAAAGAAATAACTATGATTAAAAGAAATTAAAGTAAAATGCAAAACGATTAGATTTAAAACACACACTCACCCTAGTACGGGGATCGCGATTTCACAAATAGAGTAAAACAGAATGACTTTAAGGCAGTAGTATGAAGAAAAAGAGGCAGATTTCGCTGGAGTTGCGAAATATATACTCAATTCTTTCTAGAACGTTCTTTAGTAAAAAATTAAAGTGGGAGATGATTCTCCAATTCTATAGGCGAATAATGTTTAGTCATTAGCATAGACAACATAAGGATTGTAAGTCCGATCGACACACGGTGTTTTGTCTATGGCCAAAGAAGTAAGGAATATTAAAGTATGCAAAAACATAATAGATATACATAGAAAAATATGTAGATTTTTTCTATATATAAATAGTTAAATAGAAATAAGTTAATTTTTGTAGTCTAATTCACTTGGCCGAAATACGAAATTTCCCGGCCGTGAAGTTAGCAATATCGAGGGTACGCAGGAATATTTTGTCAATTAACTACCATCGTGAAGTTTTATCAAAACAAAATAAAGTAAACAAACAAGTTAGAATGGTGAAGTGAATGGTTATTGATTTAATTTAGTTGAAAGTAAGCAATAGATTAAGATTTAGGAGTGTGCGGTTTTTAGAACCGTTACACGTCTGCTTACATCGGCCGAGCGAAATTACGCAACCACTGAAAGAGAAGCTCTAGCTGTTATATGGGTATTGGTTTGAAGTGGCTAATGAATCTAAAGTCTCCGACCGGTAGATTGGCAAGATGGGCAATGTTGCTACAGGCCTATAATGTAACCATTAAGTATCTCCCGGGAAGGTTGAATAGGGTCGCAGATGTTCTATCAAGAACTTAACCAACAACTTAAAGACAAAAACATCGAAAGAATTATAAACGCCTTAGAGAGCCCTACCGATGATGAAACCGGTATCTATTGGAGTAACAAAGGTTATTTTATGAATAATGGTACATTCTACAGGCTAAGCCAAGACGATGAGGCAGACGATGCGCAATTAGTAGTCCCAGAGCACGAATGGGCGACAATTTTAGCTACATATCATGCTGATCCATTAGCTGGACATTAATAAAGCTGATAAAACCTACAGAAAGATAGCTAAAAGATATTTTTGGAGGGATGCGTAAATATATACTAAGTTACGTGCAACGATGTTTGGAATGCCAACGGTACAAACCGACAAATCAGAAACCGGCTGGACTACTACAAACCACCTCTATGTGTCAGAGATTTGAAGTATTGTCTTTTGATCTAATCGGACCACTCCCAGAATCCAATGACGGTAATACGTGGATACTCATTGTTGAGGATGTTGCATCACGATGGGTAGAGCTATTTGGACTGGAAACAGCCTCCGCTGAAAGCTGTGCTTTGACTTTAATCAATGAAGTCTTTTTAAGATACGGGGTACCCCGAAGATTAATAAGCGGCAATGGCACACAACTTGTGAGTTCAGTTATGCAACAGGTAACATTTAGTTTGAAGATTAAGCATAATTTTACACCCTTGTACCACCCCGAAGCTAACCCAGTAGAGCGCAAAAATCGTGGCTTGAAAACTCAGTTAGCTATACTGCTACAAGACGCAGATCATAGTGCATGGTCAACATATTTACCGGCCATCAGATTTGCTATGAACAGCACTCACTGCTCAACTACCGACCAAACACCTGCTTACTTAACCTATGGTAGAGAACTTAGAGCTCCACATGACAATGAGGTTGATTTCAGAAAGATAATGGTATCAGAAAACCTAATATCTGAGATAAAACCTAAACTGAAACAACTAGCTGACATTTTAATAAGAGCACGAGAAGTTCAAGAAATGAAAGAAGAAGACCGGAAAGCATATGTAGACAAACAAAGGAAGAACGATATTTCAATAGAAAGAGATATCACTCTTTGAATGCCCAAATAGTAAGTATTTATACGTATGAACAGCAAATAACATCTCTAGTCTGACTAAAAGAAAATGCTTAAGGCATTAAGTTTCCCTTTTTATGACAACCTTTTACGAGATAAAATCATAAAACTCGGTAGGTAATTGGAAGAGCATTGGATCGGACAATGTGGAAGAAGACGGGTCGTTATTATTTCTTCTTTTTGAATTTGCATGTCACATTTAATCAATGTGTTTTCTATTTTTCAAATTAGGTATATCCATGAATATTATTGTGTTTCAGGTATGTGATTCCGACTTGAATATTTTAAGTATCGACGCAAGGCACGGGGGTGCCAGTCATAATTCTTTTATTTGGAACCACCACCCTCTTAAGAATCATCTGGAATACCTCCACCTGCCAGAGAACGAATCCTTATGGTTTTTAGGTCAGTCAGTACCAACAAAGATTTGACTTTCAGTACCTACCTATCTACCCGAATATTCGGTGATGTTATTGTTGAAATTTATTTAACGAAATTTATTTCAGGTGATTCAGGCTATCCCCTCCGATCAACTCTCTTAACACATATAACTAACACCAAACCTGACTCTCCGGAGCGATACTACACGGATCAACATTACCGGGTTCGGAATACTGTGGAACGATCAGGGTGCTTAAAGCTCGCTGGTGATGCTTACTGGTAGATCGGAAATTACATTACCATCCCACAACAGCTGGGTCAATCACGAATGCGTGTGTCGTCTTACACAATATTTGTAATACGGCTAGACTGCCCTTGGAGCGACTAACGCCTCAGTAAGAGCAGCGTGAAATATCTTTACAGGTGAGTAGTTAAATAAGAACACAAAATTCCTTCAAGCGCTACTGCCATTATTATAAATTCTAGACGTAGAATAGCGTACAAAAAAAATACCTAGTAAAAAATTACAAAATAAGTAAAACTTACGAGCATCTAGGGTATGTATTATACAGGGTGGCCGGTCAATTGACGTCACAAAAACAATATAGGTCCGGCATGTCGTGGGGTATCCGAATCACCCCTATGTATGTGCCGCGATTTTTTATAGTTTTCGAGTTATGATTTTTCCCCCGATTTTTAGAGAAATTTCGACATGACCAGCTTAAAAAAATAAAAAATAAAAGTAGAAGACATACATATAAAACACTACATATTAAACTTTTTTTTTTGCAACTAAATCTCCATGAGTTATGAAAATGTTGGTCTAAAGTAAAAAAAATACGTTTCGTGAATTATGACTTAAATTTTCAACTTTAAATTAAAAATCTAAACAGGTGACCTTATGATTTTTAGTTAGCTTAAAATATGTGCCAGACTCATCTTTCTTAATCATAAAACAAAAGTAGCACTTAATGGACTAATTTGGCTAATATCGGTCTTCAAAGACAGCAAGGTGGAAAATTCTTAAAATTAGTCATCTGATATCTAAATATATTTTTTTTTTGCAAAAATTATCATTTCGACTTATTAATAGTGCAGTGCGTGGCGCGCTCGGAAACGCGACGCGCTCATTGCACTAAGTGCGAATTCTTATTCATGTTTCGCGCGGCATTAGCCGCTGTGCGTTATCACTATGGGTTCCCAGCAACTTATAGTGAACGAAGTCCTGGCTTTCATCCAGAACGCCATCGATACAATGGACGAGGTCAGCATTGTCCAGATCTGCAAGTCAAACTTCAAAGAAGATGAGATTTGCAGTGGAAAGGCGATGCTGTTCCGGAGCAACGGGAAAGCCGATGAGATGCCATCCCGACGAAGGGATGGAGGTGCGAAGAGTCTCCAGGATATCATCACTTGTTTGAAGGAGACCGACCCAGACGACGTGCCGACTTTCGTGGCTAAGGAGCTGCACAAGCTGCCCCCCGTAACTTTCGACCACGTCGACGTCACCAGGCTGTTGGAGTACATCACCTCCCTAAAAACAAGCTTGGCTGAAGTGAAATGCAAATTAGAGGCTTCAGATAACACCATCTGTGAGTTGCGAGCCCAAGTCATGTTGTTAAGCAATTCGACGGCGGCAAGTAGGTCTCTAAGGCCTCTAAGGCCGTGTCCCCAGTAGGCAAACTGTTACCGGCTGACTGAGTTTGCGGCGTATCGATTTAGTACGCCCTTCCATATATTTGAAATGGAGTGTCCAGTCTGCTAGTTTTGCGCTCACTGTACGCAGTTTGCAGCGTTACGCGCTTCTTCTTTAAAAATACCTAGCGAAGATGCTAATATATCAAAAAGTAATTAACGCCATTGACGAATATGTGAACCCCAAGTGCAATGAAGTCTTCGAACGTTGCAAATTCAATGAGAGAAAATAGAAGGAAGGCGAAAGCTTTGAAAACTTTTCCACGGATTTGAGACAATTAATAGCTACTTGCAGCTACAATTCAAGCGAACTGCTGGAAGATCAGCTACTCAGGGATAGACTGGTACAGGGCATATATGACAAATCATTACAAGAATTACTATTGAGAATGGAAGGGCTAACGTTGGCAAAAGTATCAAAAGTATATAGAGCTGGAGAAATAAGCAGAGCACAGGTCAGAGAAATGAATCCAAGTTTAGAAATAGATAGAGTAAAGTATAAGAAAAACTACAGAGAGCAGCAGAAAATTATGTATAAAAAAGATGAGAACAGTTCCAAGTTTATGTGTCGTCGCTGTCAGAAGCAACATGGACTAAGAGAATGACCAGCCTTTGGCAAGAAGTGTGCCAAGTGTGGATTATTAAATTATTTTGCGGTGAGCTGTAAAGAAGATAAACTTTGTATCTAATAGCAGATCGAGTAATAGTTCTGAAGAAAGTTTTTATTGTGGTGCGGTACAAAATATGTCAAGTTTGAAAAGTGTGAATTGGTTTATACATTAGAAACTTCCTGCACATCTCGTCTCACTGGTAATTATGAGGGTGGGACTTGGAAATCTTCAAGTTTAGACAAAAGATTGAAAAAGAAATTAATGAGAAAGCTACAAAACTATATGCAGTTGATTTATTGAATGTTCGTAAAGCATTTCTCACTAAGACTCCCCTTTTTGTCTAACCGCAAAAAGGTTGTTTGTCGTAATGACGGACACTACACCAGTGAACATGCAAGCAGCAAGCGCACCCCAACCAACACCAGCGGCCAAAACGGAAGGCAAGAAGAAGCCTAACGTTCAGCGCCCGAAAGGAAAGTTCAGTAAGGCACAACTCCCAAAACCTCAATACTTGAGCACTAAAGAGACACCCTTAACGAACGATCCACTGTGGAAAGACTCATTCGTCATTGACGGTGAGACGGGGTTTGTTAACGAGTCGAGCACAAAGGAATTTCATGCCGACGCAGCAGGATTTGTAAATTTACTGGAAAGTGAGTATAAGGCAATAACCGATAAGGACAAAACTTATTTCAAAGCCATCCCAGCCTCAGTTCACGCTTACTACCACAACGTTTTGTATTGGTATAAAATAGCAATGAACAGTCAGAAGAACGGCACGGCCAGTCCAGAACAGGATAGGCTGGTATCGTTCGTACAAGGATACGGGACGGCAGTTATTGCCGCTGGAGCAGGCGAATACCTGGAGGGCCTTGGTGATTACACCGACGCCACGGGCGTTAAGCACCTCCTTGTGGCAAGAGAGCCAAATGCCAATGGCCATTTCGGTCAGGCGACGGCTGCCACACATGGTCTCTATGAGACTTTACCTGCACCAGCTATCGCTCTTCACAGAGTGATTTTATTTTTAGGTGGAGAAGCTAGGTGGCGCTAGTGTCACAGTTAAGATCGTCTCTGCATAAAAAAATAATTTAAAAATATTCTTAAAGTATTTATATTTCTTAAAAAGTGTGATTCGTACAAGTCTATGTGTAATACATGTGCTCAAGTGTTATCTAACGAAGAAATGCTACAGCTGCAGTAAATTTTCACAAAATAATTCTGTGGAAGGATACAGTGAATATATTCAATATTTCTTCATTGACCCATCTAATCTTAAGAAAAAAAAAAATTTGGTGAGCTTATAATCATCTTTTGTCTTCCACCATGACAAGAAAATAAAACGGTTGTGCCCGTAATCAGTATTTTTATGAATTGAACTACGTTATTTTGCTTTTGAATGTGTGTAAACAAAAGTCAGCTGACCAGTAACGCAGACACGGACCAATCATAAATCAGAATTCCATCAGTTCAGCTACTCGACAATAGATGGCGCCCTGCCTACCCCATCTAGTGACAAATTTCACAAACTAGCCATACCGTGCTATTTACTACCGCCATTTATGAACACCTACGCTTAAGTAATAGTGGTTTGAGTATTATTTTGGAAGCAATAGTTCAACTACTCCACGATAGATAGCGTCTGAATTATACTTCATGCTACATACCTTAACATAAATAATGGACCTCGATAATGTAACTCAACGTAAGAAAAACTATAAAATAAATGTTGCTGTTGAGAACTCATTCGAAACACTGTCAGATGAGGACAGTGAAAACTCATTTTTATCCTCTTCCACTACACTAAATAGGAGCTGTCCTGAAAAAAATGTTAATATTAGCGACAGAATCAACGAACTAGAAAGAAAAATTTTATTACTAGAAGAAAAATTGCAAATAGCAGATAATGAAATCGGAAATTTACTAACCGAAAACAAAACACTTACTAAGAAAATCCAAAATTATGAAATAAGAATCCAAAAGCTAACAAGTGTATGTAAATCTACACCCCAAAAGAAAAATCCAAAGAAGAAAGAAACAATCCTAAATAAAACCAAACTAGACTTCTCATGTCTTGATAATACATTAACAAAATCATGTTCAGACAATAACCACAAGGCAGCGCCATCTACCCAAATTTCTAATACCATGGCGGACTCTTTTTTCAACAAAAAGAAGAACGGATCCTTAAAAAAGACAACAGATGTCGCTACAAGTAAAACATCTAAGAACAGATTATGTATAGTGAGCTCATCTAAAAAACACAATATATTAAAAATAATTGAACAATTTGACGTAAATAAATACAGTTATTATCATCACCTCATAACTAATGGAGGTGTAATGGAATTATTCGATTGCTCCAATAAGGACTTGAATAACTTTACTAAAAATGACTTTTGTATTATACTAATTGGTGAATCTGACTTTAATGTTACGAATGATTATATACAAATTTTACCTTCCAATAAAATTTTTATTATGTTTCCTGAGACGTCCGAAGTCCCTTAAGAGAGAGTGTGTTGACTTTTCCCGCCGGATGTTGCTAGCTGCTTCCGCTCCCGCCAATTTTGACAAGTGACAACCTGTCAACAAACTCAACCCAAGCACAAGCCGCCATTTTCTGATCATTGTAAGACTCGTATGATAACGGAGGATGTTCCAACAGGAAGCCGTTATTGGGACTTCGGACGTCTCAGGAAACATAATAAAAATTTTATTGGAAGGTAAAATTTGTATATTATGTGTTCCGTTCTACGTCCGAAGTCCCTTAAGAGAGACGTGTTTGTTATCTCCTGGTGGTTTGTGTTGTCCAAGAAATGAAAGACGCAACAATGTTTGAGTTTGTAATATAAATATTGTAATCTTTATTAAAGTAATTTTTTAGGAATCTATTCGATTTGCATTTGACAAATCTGTAATTAAATCATTTGTATCAATGAACTTATGATAAATAATGAACATAAACTTATACATCACTTAAGAAGTGTTAAAATATTGTGATAAGGATTTTTCTGACAATTGCGAATCATTAATTTGTACATTTTTCTGATAGTATTTTCTAAATGTCTGTTCATGGCGCCAATTAGCTTTATCTAATATTTCGTTAATGGGATAGTTTTCCAACCAGTTCAAGGAAGATACTGCTGACCTTAAACTACCGGGAGAGGCCTGAATCCCTGCTTCCACTAAAAGTTTTTTGATCCATCCACCAATGACTGTAGAAGTGGCGGGCTTAACAGGTTCTCTAATAGAAATTAATATATTAGTTACCGAACCTCTGCGGTCTGCGGAAAAAGTTTTTAAAGCTCTCAACCAATAAACTGGATCGATATTTTGATTCGGGCAGGTCAGCAGTTTCCAACTTGACTGTTGATACGACACAGAATCAGTCTTTGAGCCGAAAGTAGGATGTAGAGTAATAGAATCGTTACTATCGATATATTGGTCAACATCAAAGTGCAATAATGTTAAATCGTGGACTCTTCGTCCAGATGCCAATAAAAGAAGCACAGCAGCTCGTCTAGAAATGTCGTATAAACTGTTAGACTTGGGGCTTTTAGATTTTTAGATATTCTATAAGTACTCTAGCGTCCCAAATCGGTGCTTTCGGTGGAATCGGTCTAGAAACCGACACAGCTTTTAGCATGTGTCTTACGATAGGACTGGAAGATATTTTAATGTCTGATGCAGTTTCACATATAGATGAAATAACTGATTTGTGTACTAGTATACTACGATATGCTAACTTATCACAACAAGATAATTTTGCTATATACCTAGCTACATCTGCTGGAGATGGTAAACTAGAGTTCAAGTTATTTTGACGGCACCAAACTACCCATTTAGTCCAGATAGGGGTGTAAGTTTTAAGAGTTGAAGCTCGCCAGCAATTTGAGAGTAGAGTTTTCTCTTCGACAGACCAGTTTGATGTTAATGAGTCCCACCCGAAATGAGCCAAGCTTCCAGGTGCAGATGGTTGATGTAGGCAGGTGGGAGACCCGTAGCCGTGTCGACTAGGCAGTCTTCTAGAGTTGGAATTTTCTTCGGTCGTGCTATGGCCCTCGCTTTCAGGTCTGGTCGCCAAAATGGTTTCTTCCACTTGGGTACTACTATCACAAATTTCCCTGTCGCGGTGTTTAGGTGATGTAGCACTTGCGGTATGAGGCACGGTGGTGGAAACACCCAAGCTAGATCGTAGTGCCAAGACTTGCTGAACGCGTCGTGAAAGCAGGCGTTCGAGTCGGATAAGTCGCGAGTAGCATAATTTTGAACGACATGAGCGGTCTGGGAGGCGAACAAGTCTATTTCTGGGACACCCCAATGGCCGAAAATTAGACTCGTCGCTCGCTCGCTTAGGTGCCATTCGGAGCCGGCGCGACTGCGCGACAGGCGATCGGCTTCCGTATTGTACCTTCCCGGAATGTGATGAGAGAGAAGTACAATATTGAGACTGTCTATTAGAGTGAAGAGCTGCTCTGTCAACTCTAGTAGTAGTTTGGATTTGGTACCTCCTTCGTTCTTTATGTACGAGATCACCGTCTTGTCGCTCTGCAGGATGACTTCGGAGCCCTTGAGGTCGTTCGCCCGAGCTGATACAGCTGCTATTACTGCGTACATTTCTTTGGCGTTGCAGTTCCATCGATTCTGCTGGAGTGTCCACGTACCTGACTCGAAGTCGTCGTTTACCACAGCTCCCCATTGAACGTCCGATGCATTCGTAACTATGTAGTTGGTCCGTCGCGTAGGCCGATGTATAAGGGACTCCTGATCGATGTTCTCCAACCACCACTGCAGTTCTAGTCTCACCTCGTCTGGCAAAGGAAGTGCAGAGTGAGGGTTTCGACGAAGCTGGTTGCTGTGGCGCTGCACCGCCCGGCAATGCAACCTTCCCCGTTGGGTGATGAAGGTTGCGAAGTTGAGAAACCCTAAGAGGCATTGCGCCTGCTTGAGGGTCCAACTGCCGGCGGCCAAGCGACTGGTGAGGTACTGGAAGGCTCTGGAAATCTTGTCCGGTGGTAAGCTCTTCGTGTTCCTGAGAGTGTCCCACGTGATACCCAAAAACTCGATATTCCTCGTTGGCGTGGTGATCGATTTCTCGAAATTGATGCACCAACCCAGTTTGGTTAGTAACTCCATAGCTGTCCTTACTTGTGAACACAGTACGGCTCAAGACTGATGGACTATTAAATAGTCGTCCAGATAGACCACCAATCGTAGACCCTGATCCCGAAGCTTTTCGGCTATCCAATTGGTTAGAGACGCGAAAATCTTCGGTGCTGCTGCGAGACCAAAAGGTAGGCACGTCATTTGGTAAAGATGACCTCCATTACTGACCCGTAAATAGCATCGGTGCTGTTCCCTTATAGGCACGTGATAGTAAGCCTGGGAAAGGTCTAATTTCACCATCCAATCCATTGTTTGTAACAAAGTCGGCATGCGGTAATGATTGAAAAGATGAAATTTCTGTGTCTTGATGAACATATTTAAGGCTTTGAGGTTGAAAATCACACGATTTTTTCCGTTGCTCTTGTTTATAATAAAAAGGGGGGAGATAAAGCTTGGAGTTAATGGAGCTGGTTCCAGTATGTGGTCCCTTAACATATTTGCAATTTCATTCGTCATGGCCGAGCTCTGAGGCGTTCGATATTTCGCTATTACCTCTCGTGTCGGCACAATCAAAGGTGGAGTTCGATTGAAGGGGATTCGAGCACCCTGTATAATTTTTAAAATTGGTTTGGGAGGATAAAGAAAAAGCCAAGCGTCCTGATAATGTTTTAAACAACCCCCCGAAAAAATCTCCGAGTCATGGCTTGTTATTCCTATATGGTTTTCTAGTATTTTTAATTCTGCCCCCTCCCCCTCTTTTCTTCGAGGTAGAATCGTCGTTGTGATTTCTTCCGGCCGATTCTTTTTTCTCATTTCGCCGGGGTTTATTTGTTGTGCGGGGTTGTTGAAATGTTTTCTCTTGCGGAGAATGACCACGAACCGGCCGCGGAAAAGGGGTACTCTGTTTATCTAACTTATCAATACCTCCGATTTTCTGCAAATAATTCGCTAAAGACTGGGGAGCGAACATGTACTCTGATGAAGGCGGTATTTTTTCTAGGTCATCTCGCATGTATTTAACTTTTAAATTCTTTAAAACGAATCGGCGACGTGTCTCTAAAACTTCAGCGCGCTTACCACAAATTATTTGCAGAATGTCATGAGTAGCCGTTTTATAACCTGAATCGTTACCGAATAGTTCTTTAAGTTTAGTGTAAAGCGTATTAGGAGAAAGTTGGCTATCGGGCTTAGCAGACCAATCTATAAGGTTCTGTAAAGCCGTATTAACGAGCTCATTCTGTGCCATTACCGCATTAGATAGGGCCGCGAAGCTACGTTCCATTTTAGACCAGCTAGACGAGGCCGATGTATCATCAAAACGCTTTAATTCTTCGTTAACTTTCGATTCCACAAAACCTGGTGACGCAACATACTTCTTCTGGGTATCTGTGTAACGAACCGAGTTCCAATCCGGAGAATCGAATCGTTGCAAAGCCGCGAGTTTAGTCACCCGCTCCGGAATAGCGTCGTCGCTATTCCGGAGGCTCGCTACCGTAGGCTCTTTTACCGTTACAGAAAGATTTGCAATATCTTCAAATTTATTAATAGTTTCCGGTGGGTGCAAAAAATCACTATCATTATTCGCAACGTTTAAATTTTGTGTAAACGGAACGGCAGAGTTCGACACGTTCAAAGAAGAAGAGCATGTAGGTCCCGCATGCATGTTGTAATAATTGGGAGCTAAGATGTTATTGATATGACTCACCAGTTGATGCGACAGTATGGCAAACCTTTGATCCATGTCCGCGTCGATCGAAACAGAGCGCCTATCGTGGCGGCCGTCGCCGTCGACGCGTTCGTCGCCGCGGTCGTCGTGGCGGCCGGCGCGCGACTTTTTCCGCGGCGGCGGCGACGGGCGCGCCGGCGCGGACGCCGAGCTGTCGCTGTCACTCATATCGCTACGATCACTTTCACTCGATGAAACCGAACCGCGCGATTGTCTTTTCGAGCCAGCCGATACGGCGGCGGCGGCGGGAGAATTTTCGTTATCGTTATCCATTTTATACGAACGATATTAAATATACAAAGCGGAAAATTTAAAACTATGAACTTTTTACTTTAATCTCAAAGCTCAAAATGTTACTAAGACAAACTAGCACACGTCCGACGTTAGGAAAAACCGACGCAACAATGATCAGAAAATGGCGGCTTGTGCTTGGGTTGAGTTTGTTGACAGGTTGTCACTTGTCAAAATTGGCGGGAGCGGAAGCAGCTAGCAACATCCGGCGGGAAAAGTCAACACACTCTTTCTTAAGGGACTTCGGACGTAGAACGGAACACATAATACACAGTTAACTTACAAGATAAGAGAATTTGCTGAACACATGCAACATACCAACATAATTATAGCAGTGCCAACCTACATATGCGGCGCTGCTATATATAACTGTAGAGTGGAATTATTTAACAGTCTCCTAAATCTTGACGTGCAGACCCATAAATATGCACATCTTATCGACTCTAACCGATTATTATCATTTGATATGTTCTCTCCATACACAGGCAAACTGAATATAACTGGCATGAAATGCATTCTGAAAGAAATCTTCAGTACGTTCTACACCGAAGATACAGCCATATCAATCAACAGGAGTAAAACGAAAATAACTGACGATGAACGAATAAATTCTAACTTTTTTCGTCTTTAACAACATCAATATTTTTCATCAAAACATATGCAGCCTGCGCAGTAAGTCTAACCTGCTTACTCTTCATATCGAAGAACTCTACGCGGATGGACGAGATATTGATGTGCTATGCTTAACGGAGCACTTCATGCTCAATGACGATAAAACGAACATATCAATATCTAACTACAAACTAGCGGCCTCCTATTCAAGAAATAGTCGTAGAGGTGGATCTTGCATTCTTGTACGCCATGGACATTCTCTGAAGAGGAGAGGTACAAGTGGTGTGAGGACGTTGGAATTATGTCCGGCAAGAAATTCTTGTCAAACTGGAACGCTGCCGCGACTGCTGCCAAGACTATTCTCGACAATAAATACAATTGCAGCTTCTGATGCCCTAAACCGGTCCTCAGAAGGAGCAGGGCCTCCACTAACATCTCTGTGGGCCATGAAGAACTATTGACTGTAATCCATGATCTCAGAGTCATTAGTTTTGATTAGAATAGGAAAGGTCATTATACTGGACCAATTTCATAATAATAACCAATTCAAGTATAAAGGCCATAATAATAAAATAATAAAAAGAGTCAACTATTAACATTTGTATACTGTACTGATGGTATTATTTTCTATTTACTTGTTAAGAATTTGTATTATTTTGTTTATTCTTTGTTTCCATGTAAAGTGTTTAGAGTAGGTGACATCATATAGTCAACATATTGCTTTATTTTGATACTTCAAGTTTTGCTTTTTTTGCTCATTTAAATGTTTATTTTAGGTGACATCATGTAGTCAACATATTACTTTATTTTGATATTGTAAGATTTTGTGTCTTTTTTATTTTTATACTCTCATTTTATATTCTCATGCTCTTTGATTTCAATTTGCATACTGACTTTGTAACATGTACAACTTTTTGTGTTAGGCTAAGATTTTATTTGTGAAACCGTATATAATCGACAGTGACAGGTATGACACTGACAGGAGATTGTCAGATGGTCTGCGATTGATATATGACAGAAAGGTCCTGGCTTTTTAAGGTTACTTTAATTAAAACTCTTATTGATTAATTAAAATTTTATTGATACCAGTGTGAGCAATGTAAGCAATTGTGAGCGGTATGTACGTTTGATGAACGAATAGCTGAAGCCGCAGGTTAGTGTCAGTGCACTTCACATCAGAATTTCATAATCAGTGTCCCTACTTGATCTTACCATTATACTTGCCTAATCCACCTAAATTATCAAGTTAAGCCTTGTAATTGATACAAAGGGACCCCCTAAGGGTGTTACTTTCTCTTTTTATTAGTAAACTTTCATAAATAAGTCACTTCAAGTATGCTTTCATGAGTGCACACCATGTGGCATGGAAGCCCTCATGTAAACATAATTTGGGCTAATCTCTGTAGCCAGAGCTTCCCTGTAATATAAACAGAAAGGCATCATACTGTGAAACATAATTTATTCACAAATTAAACATTTACTTACAAATAAGAAATATTAAAAATAAGTCACAGCATCATAATCGGTATGCAAGTGGCCACTTTAGAGGTTAAGTCTGGGGTATCAACCTTCCCCTTGCTCTGATGCTTTTTAAATGAAATAGGGCCCTTCAGGCTTCGTTGTAAAGACATTACAGTAAGGCCCCCTTTGTGAGAATTCACCGGTTACAATAATATCTGAAATCACCTCCGTTCATAATCCACTCTCGCAGGTGACGAGACGCATACGGCGCCCCTCCGAAACACCACTCCGCCCGCGAAGCAGAAAATTCAGTACGCTCGGCGTTAGAGGACAGATCAGGGAAGCCCGGGAGTCGCCTCCGGCTGTTTACTATCCTGCTAGTATCAAGCAGTGAAAATATAATCAGAGGATCACACATAGAGCGGTGACCCCATTCCTCTATTAAATTAACCCAAAAAAACTAACATTTAGTTTTATAATTAAATATATCCATATCAACAACCACCATTCATTCACATCAGCAAGCTTAGGAGTTCACCCATAGTGTAGCATCATCATCAATTTCTCATCACATTCAATTAAGTTCCATTTCTGATATCCTTGGGCAGGCATTCATGAACCTTCAAATTTATTTAAGATCACTAAAACAGTAACTTTTGATTAATTGTTTTAACAGTGTACCTATTTTTTATGTTTTTATGTGTTGATTACAGGACACCTTTTTAGTTTTGGTTTGTATAGAGTCAGGAGAATAATAAAGATCAATTTACTTGTCACTGGATAATGTTTTGTCTCATTTCCCCGTTGTTGTCCTAGCCGAAAAAGGTAAGTCTATTAAGTAAGTTCCTATTATTATTGAAAGAGAGAAAACCACCTTACAAACTTGATACAAAAAATTCAAAATAACTATACCATTAAATCAGCTAGGAACAAATCTAAAGCTACTTGGTCTATTATCAACCAAAACAAGAATAATTTTCCACGTGAGTCAATTAAAGAAATTTCTCTCAATGGCCAAACTATTACTAATACTTACGACATATCTAATGAATTGAATAATTATTTTGTAGATCAAATTAACTCGACATCAAATGTAACTCTGAATAGGAAAAAAATTGACATTAAAACGCAGCCTAGCCCGAACTCTATATTTTTGAAACCGACTAGTCCACCTGAAGTACTTAAAATTATACTATCGCTTAAAAAATACGAATAGTGTGGGGTATGACGATATATCTTCCTCAGCAATCAAAAGTTGTGCGCAACATCTAGCCAGCCCCTTGGCTCATATCATAAACCTGTGCCTAAGCCAAGGGACATTTCCAGAGGCTTTCAAATTGTCTATAATTAAACCCATACACAAAAAAGGTGATACTAAAGAAATAAAAAATTATAGACCTATCGCTCTTGCACCAATTATATCAAAAGTCTTCGAAAAAATAATATATAACTTGGTTTACTCATTTCTTGAAAAATTTAATATTTTTTCTCCGCAACAGTTTGGCTTCCGTCGAGGGAAATCCACTATTTTGCTATATTTAACTTGCTAAAATTGGTGACTGACTCTATAGACCAAAACGTAAACATTTGCGCTATTTTCATGGATATGTCAAGAGCTTTTGACTACGTTGACCATGCTATTATCTTGCAAAAGCTCTATCACTATGGAATCCGAGGCATCGCGTTAAAGTTGTTTGAATCCTATCTTAGCAACAGGAAGCAACAAACTGTTATCAAAACTATTTGCAAACAAAGTCTTATAGAAAAAGAACATATTTCAAAATGTAGAGATGTAGAGTATGGCGTTCCTCAAGGAACAATATTAGGACCACTTTTATTTTTAATATATATTAATGACATGCCAACATCTATTGAACATCCTATGACATTATTTGCTGATGATAGTACAATATTAATAAAATGTAAAAAAAAAATGACATATGAAGATGAAATAACAATGACTTTATCACATATAAATAAATGGCTTGACATGAACAATTTAAATTTAAACATTGAGAAAACAAAAATAATGCATTTTAGGCAATACATTCAGGCACCCAAAGTGACAATACACCATGGTGATACTACTATTGAACCTGTCGCCGAAACAAAGTTCCTAGGTTTAAATATAGACTACCAAATAAATTGGCTCAATCATACTAATGGTTTATGCACACGCATTAGTAAATTTGTTTATGCATTAAGAACATTATCTAGGGTAGCTAATATAGAGACAGTTTTAACAGCCTATAATGGATATGTCGCTTCAATCTTGAGGTACGGTATTATATTTTGGGGGAATTGCTCTAACAAGGAAATCATATTTAAAACTCAAAAAAGATGTATCAGGGCTATCAAATCTTTAAAACGAAGAGATAGTTGCAAACAACATTTTATAGATCTCAAAATTCTTACAGTGCCTTCCCTTTACATATACGAAACTGCAATGTTTGTCAGGGGAAATCCGCATCTTTTTCCTACAATATCCACTGGCCAATTAAAAGTAAGCAGACGTCATGGAAATAGATTACGAGCACCGCATAGAAAAACTGCATTGAAAGGAAATAGCTTTTTCTGTATGGCACCAAAAATTTATAATAAATTACCGAATGGGCTGAAAGAAGCTAACTTAACTACCTTTCGTAGGGAACTGTTGTCGTTATTATTAAGAAAAGCCTATTATACATTGACAGAATTCTTGATTGACAAATTTTGATTATGTGCTTTTTTTGTTGACATCATTAATTTATTGACATAAATCTTTTATATTTGTAATTTTAAAATTGTGATTGTTTAATAGTGTTGATATTTCTAACTTATTTACTGACATCTGTTCTGTTTTAATATATAAATTTAGTTTTTCATTTTCAAATACTTACAATTATACATTTTCATATATCTAGCATTAAAATAAAACGGAAATTTGTACGCCCATCGATGGCGAAACATAGTGATACATATGATTATCTATTTTCACACCAGCTGTATTTCTCATACCTATGTTTACAAATAAATGATTTGTATTTGTATTTGTATTTGTAAGATATTTGATAAAAAATTAAATGTGTTTACACAACTTTATGGAAGTTTTAGGATATGAGGACATTCTACGTTAGACCCTCTTCAAGGTACAATTGCTCTTAAAGCCCTGGGTAAAACAGGGCGTTTTTATTTATTATGCTCATGAAGCAAATTGGATTGCAAAGAAGTTTAAAGAGGATTTCATCATCCGTTACATTAACAGAGAGAGTGATGGGTAACTTGCCGAAAAATTTCAAAACTCGGAAATTTTTCAATTTATTTTCTGAAAAAATTAAAAAATTGGAAAAATCATGGCAATATATCTTTTTTTCGAAATTATTAGTTTAAATGAAATAGTAAATATAAAATATGGTTCATAATAAGTTCAAATTCAAAGGGTTGAATGGCTTTACATGTTGTTTAAAAAAAACAAATGTGCAAAGTTATATTTTAATACAGATTCATGTACAATGGTTTATTTTATACGACATAAACATATATAATTACGTCACTCATGATTAATCTGAATCCAAATCTGAATCATGATCATCATAAAAGAATTCGTCATCAAAATTTTGTACATTATCTGCATCTACAAACAGTAAATCTTCAGTTGGTGGACTTATATCGTCCTCTTGAACATTGTGAATATACAAATCATCATTATTTCTATTTTCCATATTCCAGTTATATGCAATAAAAGCCATTTTTTCAGCTCGCTCCGTCAGCAGTCTATTACGCTTCTTTGTGTGAATTCCACTAATTGTAAAAGAACGTTCACATGCGGCAGACGTTACAGGAGCCGTGAAAATAACTTCAGCCACTTTTCTGAGTTTCGTAAATTTACATAAGCCTTGCCACCAAGAAAGTGGGGTGACATTACTTACTGGCGACCACACAAATCTTTGACTCCAAAAGTTAGATTTTGATTTAAAATAGGAAACTTCCGCCATTATATTTTCAATATTTAAGTACGTTGCTAGTTCATCGATAAAATTCATTGCTGCAGCATCTTCTGCACTACCTAAGTTATCACCACAGATCTTAGGATCTAGCAAACATGCAGGAAAATGGATAGGTTTTACAACTGTTCCTTTTCTGGATTCAACTTTGTCAAGCAGAGTTTGCTTTTCTTCTTCATTGATAATATTGGTGTGAGCAAAAACTTCTGTTATTTTTAATTTTAAAGTATTCCACACTGAAACTGTTTTCTGAATTAAAATATCGTTACCTTCTACTTGGGAGATGCTAACAGCAATTGGTTCTACAATTGCAGCAACTTCATTTGTCATTGTCCAAAATCTTTCATCTAATAAATATGATTTGTTTTCTGACGACAAACTACGAGACGACGTAATGTGATTATATGTGGATATAATTCTTTCACATTCAACAGAGCTCTTGAAACATTATTTGCGTTATCACCGATTAACACAAAGAACTTTTCGGGGACAATATGATTCATCACTTTAAAAATCTCTGTGGTCAAGTACTCTGATGTATGACGATTATCAATCGGTTTTACGTCTACGAATAAAGGAGCAGGTGTGGAGACTAAAAAATTTATAATACCTTCACTTTTTATATTGGACCAGCCATCTAGCTGAAGATGCAGTATCGAAAGAGATTTCAAATTAATATCTTGACTCTTTTTCATTTCATCATAAATGTTATCCACGTAAGTTGTTAAATTTTTTCGTGTTAGCAATGTCTAGGATGGCGCTAAAGCAGAAAATACTTTTTTCCATAATGCATGTTCTACCCAAGAGATAGATCCTGATACTGTAGTTGCTAAGGCGATCAATTTATCGACGTCTTTTTTATTACCGGAACAATCTGCTTCTGAAGACACAGCGGAAGAAGTAGAAGGCAAGTTTATGCACGAATCGGCTTCTTTTGTCAAGCTAACATTTAAAATTTTCATATCTTGTGGGCATTTCGTGCAATTTGCAATATGAGACCGCATACGAGTAACATTCGCATATCGAAACATTTTGTTACAATATTTACAAAAGACACTGTTATTCCGTTTTTCAAACGAATTCCATACTGGAGTGTCCTTATTACGACCCATTTCTGTCCCAAACTCACTTAATAAATGATTTCAAACAAATATAACAACACTTGCTTATTAGAACACTAATACAAACACTCCGAAGCTAAATGAATGCCAGTCAACTACATATTGCCACGCAATTTTCTATTCCCTACTAAACACACATAACGGGGAATCCTCGATCATAGATTACATGCTATTACGTTACGTACTTACCATAAACTAAAATCTGCCGGACAATCAGTGTTGCCAGTCTCGCTCAGTCTCCCTGGTCTCACCCCTTAGTGGAAAATTATTGTTTTCTTGGCTGGTGGCTTTCTAGGCTAGGATTCAGATACATTTTAAGCGCTTAGAACGTTTTTAAATATTTAACTTTAGATCAATTGCTTATAGAAAAAACGTTTTACAGTTGTTTCTCGACGTTTGTAGGCGTTGAGTCTAGTCAAGTGGACAAGTCTTTGAACTATTTGCAACACTGCATCAGACTTTGCTATAAAGGTTCCGCGAGACGATCAATCGATATTGATATTACCCGGTTTTAAGAAACATCTATATTTCAGTAAAATCCGGTAAAGCCCTTAATAATATGTAAAAAAAAAACGAGTCGTGCGTTACTTGCTAGTCTTTTTTATACAAACAATATCAAATATTATTAATAACATTTTGTAGTTTTTTTATAAATGTATACATAGAGGACTGAAATCAACGTCTACCACCATCGAAAAACAACTGTCAAACGATTGTATGTATAAGTAATGAATTGAAGTTAAGTATTTAAAAAAGTTCTAAACTCTTAAAATACACCTGAATCCCAGCGTTTCCTATATAAAAGGTCCCATTTCTTGTTGATTTTAAAATTTTCAAGGCTTATCTATGACTTTTTATTCTATTCTTCTGTGACTTTTATGGGTCGAAAACGGTTAAAAAGAAGACAGTCTACTCATTCATATATTTTGGATAAGTGAGAAGTTACTCGCCACAGGGTAGCATACTTGGCCAAACATTGTTTTAATTCAGATGACATAAATGCTTGGTATGTTAGTTGAATAAGTTATAAACATCATGTTTGCGTAATAATAAGTATGATTTAAAAACGATTTATTATATTTTCTGGCATGGAAACCTCACAAACTTATCATTTTATTGAACATTTTCCAAAATATTAAGTTGTTATATCTCAGCCCCTGCATCGAATTCAGTAATAATATTTTGTAGATATAATTTTTAAAGGATAACAATGATAAAGAATTGTATCACAACTTGTTACACTCTGGGTACGCACTCCATACAAAAGTGCCCAATTTTATTCCAACAAAATATATTAGTACATTAACACTCCTAAAATGACAGTTACGGTTACGGTAGGTATGCCACAAATCTTTAAAGCCTTTTCTTCACCGAACGGCGAGACAACGTAGTGGGAAAATAGGATTGAATTGACAAATCTGGCAACACTGACTGTCCAGTAGATTTTAGTCTGTGGTGCGTAATACGCATGTTATCTATGTTTAGGGACTTCCCGGTGTGTGTTAGATATCTCTTAACGTTAACCTTAGAAATTATTTTTTATAAGTTAACTGGATATCCTCCTAAATAAATTAAAATTTTGTCTAGTACTTACACTTAGGCTAAGGGCGCACTACGATTTAAATCGTTGTGAATAAATATCGCAAGTTTTGTAAGCAAAGGAAATACACTAAGATCCGCGCACTGCGAAAATAAATCGTTTGCGAATAAAACTAGCAGATGCGTAATTTTAAATACATTTTGTACCCTATGAAGCGGTAATGAACTCCGCGCATTGCGGATAAAATCGCAGCGCAGCGGTCATTCGACTTGCGATCTTTGACAATGTCGGACGTTGAATCGGAATCGCCTGCGCCTACGCCACCTACGACCCACCACCTACGCCACCGCGACCAGCGATGTCAACGATAGCATTGATGTAGACAGGTTAATCAATGCGGTGGAAAAGAGACCCCAAATATGGAATAAACTATCCCCGTTGTATGTAGATCGTGATTTAAAAATGAAGCCATGGGATGAAGTATCTGATGAAGTAGTGGATGATTGGAGCCAACTATCCAATAAAGAAAAAAAAGAATAGGTGAGTAGTTTTTTATTTATTTCAACCGAATACATGTTGTCTAATACAGATAAACTAAAGATATTTATTATTATAGAATATGATTAAAAGGTGAAGCCGCTACTTACAGGTATATTTATTATTCAGAAATATGCATTTTCGTGCGTTATTTTTTAATTTACTATTATGACAAAAGTGTTTCGTTATGTACATATACGATTCTGCCCAGTGCCAGACCAGTGCGTCTGCGTCGGGGTCGACCGGCAACTTTGCCTGTCGTATTTGGTATCAGAAT
Source organism: Chrysoteuchia culmella (assembly GCA_910589605.1). Lineage (NCBI taxonomy): Eukaryota > Metazoa > Arthropoda > Insecta > Lepidoptera > Crambidae > Chrysoteuchia > Chrysoteuchia culmella. Next base: position 4,338,074 of record OU342663.1, read on the forward strand.
ACTGAATTTGATCCCCTCGATCTATACTGGGATACCGTCAGTAATTCAAAGTGGTTGTTTATAAGATTTAAATAATAACCTATTAGAATAAATGGTAATCAAATCAATGTTAAACAGTCTAGCTCGTTACGTTCAAGATAGAGTACGGGTTCGAAATTAAGGTTTTCTCTTATATATAGCTTGTGGAACGACAGCTAGTAGTATCATGCCAGAAACATGAGGTACAAATACAATTCATCAAAATTGCGAAAGAAGAGCAGGTAATTTCAGCACCAATGGAAGGTCACATCGGCCATCAGCAGTTGTACCCAAAGCGAGTAAACGCGAGACAGAAGGCCTTGCTGGAAAACGAATTGGATGTAGACTTTCCGGATGACACTAAAGCTGTAGCCAGGTTGAAATTAGTTTACTCAGGAAGTCTCATATGGACTTGGCAAATCATATGGGAGCGCGATACAACCTATGAAGATTGGTAATAAATACCTAACCTAAGAAGTATAAACAACTATTAAGTATTCTAACCAACTACTAAGTATTCTGTGGTGTATCAGTTTGGCAAGTGAAAGTGGAAAAATAGTGAAAAATTAAACGTGTTTTTTTTTATTAAATAGACTAGCTGTGGTATGGGAAACATTTTGGTTATTCTGCTTTGTCACAATTTGTTTTAATAGTTTGTTACTAATAATAATAACTCTAAAATTAAAGCACATATTTACCCGAAATATATATTTGGTACTATATTTTTTCGGTTTATTTGAGGTTTTTGGTGTCCCGACGTTTCGGCACCTTTTCAGTTGGTCACGGCCGTGGCACGGCGGAAAAGTTGTTTTATTTCTATAATTAAAGCGTTAATAAAAATCGGTATATTACGTATTTAAAAGGTAACATATTTTTTCAATCATAAAATTGAAGTTTGTCTGCTTGTACTTACGATAATATTCAAACATCTTGGTTTTGTTGCACTTGCAAATAACAAATAACATTATTGTCTTTCTCAGAGCAGGGATGTTAAGGATATCCATATCCGTAACCGAAACTATCGGATATCCGAAATAAAAAATATCCGTATCCGTAACCGAAACCGAAATACATGTTTCGGATAATTTTGGATAGGGGCGGAGTCTAAATGAGACACGTTACGACAAGTTGTTTTTGAGCGGTCGAGTCACACGCCGCCCGCGTCCTTAGGTTTGATTGTTTTCTTTTGTTGTTGAAGTCATAACTAGTCAGCAATTTAATTACATTACGAAATTACGAATACTTAGTTCGATAAACTGAAAAATAAGTGATAATTTTTAATCAAGTAAATATACTTGAAAAAAGCAACTTGTCTCATGTCGCCCTGACGGGACTCGAACCCGCATCCTTGGGAATCCGGCCCAATGCACTGACCAATTATGCTACAGAGACCTATTTTTTCTAGTATATTTACTTGATTAAAAATTATCACATAAAAATAGCATTGTAAAATGCAAAATTAAAAAGTTATAAGTAGATGGCAGTTTCATCTTAATCGATAGTCAAACATCTGTAAAAACGTTTCTATCGAATGCGAGGATATTTCTCTCATTGATGAAACGACGGTGGCCAACACCGTAGAAAAAGGTGAATATACTAGAGAATTTCAACGTGTTCTCGTAGGTCTCTGTAGCATAATTGGTCAGTACATTGGGCCGGATTCCCAAGGATGCGGGTTCGAGTCCCGTCAGGGCGACATGAGACAAGTTGCTTTTTTCTAGTATATTTACTTGATTAAAAATTATCACATAAAAATAGCATTGTAAAATGCAAAATTAAAAAGTTATAAATGAAAAATAAGTGTTGTAAAAGTAAGTGTGTGTGTGTTTAGTGTGTAATAATCTGAACAACATGCGTCATAATTCTAGTGTAATATGGACATATTTGATCAAATGAATGTAGATTTTGCAAAATGTAAACAGTGTGCTAAAAATTTGTCACGGAAAGGAAGTGGCACTACATCGTTAAAACTTCATCTTAAATCACAACACAGTATATATACCGTGCAATTTTTTTATTGACCCAAGCTTAAGGTCCCATGTTAAGTGTTTAGAATAAAATGAATAAGGAACTATATTTTTTAAAAATATTTTAATTTTTTAATAATTTTTATTTTTATATTTTATCGACAATCATTCGGATATAATACCCAAACAACACCAAAAATAAAAAATAAAAGCAAAAAACAAATAAATAAGTAAAAATACTAAAACAGCTGATCGCCGGCGCGGTAGGTGCTTGCGCGGTCACTAGCCCGCGGCGCGACCTGTGTCGACCCCGCACAACCACACGCTCGCATGTTTAATCCATTCTACAACTGAGACGAACCCCGTAAAAGTTCAAACGTTTGTTTATAAAATAAATTTTATAAAAAAAAACCTGAATGTAAGTACTTACAAGCAGCTAACCTGGGGTTTAAGGTAAATAAACAGTGTATGTAAACTGTCCATCAATTTCGGCATTATTCTCAAAATCCTATTTTTTTTTTATTTACTCTTGATGTGCTTAGAAGTTACGCACAGGAATCTGGGATGCATACAAGCAAGCGCCAGCGACGGACGCGAGTACATAAATCGTATCGTGCCGCTCCGTTTCTTAGCAATTCTTCCGCTCAAATGGTACACCTACAGACTATTGTAACATTTAATAAATACATTTCTCCCTTTTTTACTATAAACTAATAGTACCTAGGCAGGCAGCTGCGATACTGAAATAAAATTACTGTTACGGATTAAAATGCTCACCGGTTTATAATACATTTAAATAGCAAATTGGTGTTTTAGAGTTTGGATACATGTTTTTAATCAAAGTAATAATAAAAGACTATTCAACGATTTGTATAATCGATGAGCCTACCCTTCAATAGCTATGTGACACGTCGTCAGATACTTCTTTTTGAGTGTATTAAACATTACTATACTACGCTTATTGTTATTTCATAAAATAACAAAAACCTGGATTCTTTAGTAGTAGTTTAAAAGTAAGATTTGAATAAAACCAAAGACATACAAAACGAATAATCTAGCATACCCAATGCTAGCGCTCCCGCGCATAAATGCCTGCCGCCAGAATTGTTGTCTAAAGTGACGGTCCACAAATACCTGATGAGTGTGATTGAGACTTGCGCTTGTGTGTACAAAATTCCAATAAACTGACATGCTTAATAAATAATAAATTTGAACGGACTAAGATTTGGAACTTAGCAGCAAGTAACTTTCATAACAAAAGTATTTGTTATGAAAGCCCACAGCCCGTATATTACCCACGTAGCTGTTTGAGGGTGGGTTAAAAACTAGCTTCATCCTATTAAATAAAAAAGGGTGGGTCCAGAATTGGCACCATCCTTCCAAGGAATAATTTAAATAAGTTTAATTTAATTTGAATTCATCAACAAAAATAGGTACAGCATTTTTTTTAAACAAACCGCGATTAATTACTTCAATAATGTTTTATTTCAATAATGGTACGCACAAAAAAATTTATAAGTAAGATGCATTCATGTTCTCTTCTAAAAGTAATAGCGAAATTAAAACTTTCAATCGTTAATCATCATAATGCAGTGTAGGTGTACTGATTCTTTGCGTTTTGCCTGTGCGCCTGCCGAAAGGCGGCACGGGGCGGCGGCATGACTTTGTGTCAAAGTACCTGTGATCAAAAATTACCGTTCTAATAAGGGTGCATACATACTTTTCGATGAACTGTGTAAATTCTGTAATTCAACTTTACTTACTAAAGTTCAATCTCGAAAATAAAATAATTTATTGATAGACATTATTAGACACAAGCGGCCGCCCGCGGTTTCATCTGCGTCGTTTTCGTTCCCGTGCAAATATCGGGATAAAAAGTATCCTATGTTCTACTATCTCTGTGCCAAATTTAACTTTTGTTTCTGCCCCTGAAAGTTAATTTCTATTCGTAGTAAGCAATTATTTTTTTACTGATAAAAAAAAATACTTTGTTGATTTGATATTTATTCAATTCGATATGAGTTGAATGAACAGTGCGGGCCAAAACTTAAGATGTACTTAGTGTGAACTAGGCCTAAAGCACAGAATAAAAATAATTATATCGCGCTCTGATTTTATTTATTCAGTTTGCATTTGCATGTTACTCTTGCTTGTCGCGCGCGTTTGCAAACATAAACATGCCTCGTCGTTATACCAACCAGGAGTACCTGGAGATGGTCATTTGTTATTGGGAAAGCAATGAAGTGCTTAGAGCTGCGGTGCACCTCTATCATGAAAGGTTTGGTTTGGTGTACGAGTCGAGCATCGCACAATTTTGAGAGCCGTTTAATTATTTCGTGTTTTAACTACTTATTTCAAGATAACCTAAGAATTCTAAAATGATAACGTTATTCAGGGAAAAAAGTCATGATTTAGTTATTATTGCATTAGTTCGTCATTCCAAAGCCTGTTAAGTGTGATGGAAAGTTATCACCTTTCTAGTGTTATTAATGAAGGAAGTGTTGAAGGAGACTCGTTCGACATTAAGTATGTAAGTATTTAAACTGAACCTACACAGTTTAGATTTTAAATTGGTATTTCTATTTTATCTCGAAAGTCGTTTGTAATTATTAAATTTTTTGCTGATGTTGGTTTAAGATAAAACGCAACTTTCCCGCGTAAGTAACAGTAGGTAGGCAGTGAGATCGTTAAGTTAGAAGTTGCAAACAGTGGTTTTGTTTGACTATTTGGGTTACGTTTTAATTTAATAAGTATCCGAAAAATCAACGATTACATTGTTTTGACAAAATAAAAAATTGATAATAACTTTCCGAGAAAATAACAGTAGGTAGTACGGTTGGTACTGTGATGTGACCGTAATCGTAAGTTGGTTTTATCAACAGACGTTTATTTATTCATTAACTCGTTTGAAAAATTCTTTCATTTTGCTTGTCTCGTCTCAGTTGTAGCAATGGATCGGTAATCAGAGGGCATAGGAGAGCGTGTGGTTGTGCGGGGTCAACACAGGTCGCGCCGTGGGCTAATAACCGCGCGCGCACCTACCGCGTCGGCGATCAGCTGTATTAGTATTTTTACTTATTTAATTTATTTTTGCTATATTTTTTTTATTTTTGCCTTTGTTTGGTTTTTATATCCGAATGATTGACGATAAGTTATAAAAACAAAAATTATAAAAAAATAAAAGTATTTTTTTTTAAATAATATTCCTTATGCATTTTATTCTTAACACTTAACATGACCTTCCCCTTAAGCTTGGGTCAATAAAAAAATTGCACGGTATATATAGTCCTCCTCATCGATTTCGATGACGGCGGATGATTTGTTTTTTTTTTAATTATTATTATTATAATAACCTAGGGCTATAATTCTTGCCTCCTGATGTGGGCTCTTAGGTGGCTGGCAATACCAAATGTAGTTTTAAATATTCTGCCGCAGATGCTACAGTTCGGTTGGGCCCTGCGAGTTAATCGAATAGTTGTAGGAGTGCTTAGGTCGTTCTTTGTGAATTTGGCGTTTTATGTCAAGTGTCTCGAGTCAAACTCTAACTGTTTGACACACAGTAATAAATACGACGAACTTATGCTACTGGAAAAAGATAACCAACCAAAACCACAAACATCCAAACTAACATTTAATTTTGTAGAAGGTGTGGGGTTTAAAAGATTAATGCAGACAGCATTACCACCCCAAGTAACACATTTGGTGACAAATAGCTTGCATATAGTATTTTTTGGGAAACTTTAGTAATAAAAATACACCGTGATTAAGTTCTATAAAGGTAGTTAAAAATTATAAGCAACCTGTACGTTACCAAAGGGAGAAAAAACGATGCATAAGAGTTCAAATTTTTACCCTGAGTGGCACTTGGACTTCTTTTATAATTACTTTACTCTTTGCTTGGAACTAACGGTGCAAATTGCGCGCAGCTAATGAATGATTGAATGATAAAGCGATACCGTTCATTCGTTGAGTCTTATTTTTGGTTTGTGCTATTGTGTTGTGACAGCATTTGGATTATTGCATCTATTTGGTGAGTATAAAAAAATTACGTGTATAAAGGACAACATCGTGAAGCCCTTGCAAATGGTTTTTTAACGTGAAACTATGGTATATTTACTTAGTAAAATTTGATGCGCCTTCGATCTAATCAAAAATTATCAAAAAATATGCGCTGATCAAATAAATAAGATAATACTTTATAAAAATTTAGTTGTTAAAAATCTAACATTATGGTTTCACAAAAAGTATAATGTCAAACTACATCAGAAACAGTTATCAAAACTCATTTATTTTATGTTATTGTAATAAAATACCATTCAACAAGATGCTTTTCAAGGACTCCATTTTTAAACATGGCAATTTAAAATAGACCTTGTAGTTCATATTTTCACTCATTTGTTGCCTTATTGGAGCTCTTAGGACCAAAAATCACTCATTACTACCTAGTAGTAATTATTTTCACTTTACAGGTCTCGCTGTCTATGCGTTGAATTGGGGATCCTCAAGACGGGTACAAAACCTATTTAGCTAACCTAAATAAAGTTAAATTTACTTAACTTGTAAATGTTGGCTGGAATATAATCCTCGACTTCTTTATTAGATGCCCGATTTCCTACTGATAGTTTCCAATTTGAAATTTTTCATTAGCAGTTCTTCTTTGGCACATGTAATTCGAGTCGAGACTGTAAAAATGTTTTTATTTTTAATATTTTTTCAATGTAATCTATCTATGATAGCGACTTCACAACACGCGAACGCTGGTATCAGACAAAGTTGAGGTGACGTGGCTCGTGGAACCTCTAATATCCGTATATTAGCCCAGATTGACAGCTTTGATAAACAATTAGATGATTTAGTCGGCAATATACCAAATAAGGGAAAGTCTCACAAAATCATTTTTGACGAGTCTACAACGGGAATCCCGGACTGACTATTAAACACCGAACTACAAAATAAATATTAACGTAATATTGTTACAGTCAATCAATCAGAGCAACAGTCTCTAGATAAACAAACTGAGTACCTAGTCTCGTATTTATAATAGTTTCGTTCCGCTTCTTAGGTTCACCGTTCGTTCGGTACTTACTTCTTCTTAAATATCCGTAAAATCCACTGTTTGATGAGGTCTCCCCAATAGGGGACAAATACCATACTTGCCACGCTTGGCAAACGGGTTGGCAAGCGCAGTTTAAGGTGTAACATTAACATCACAGAGAACGCTGCTGCCTATTCCCCGGTTTTCCCTTAGCCGCTTTTACGAACCCACGAGAAGAGACGGGGTTATTTACTTACTTAATTTAAATTTATAATGATGTTTATTTTATTCTGCATAAAAATATGTACTTAATGTTACCTTTTTTTTTTAGAATGCCGTTTTTGATAGTTGAAACGATTGAAAACGGTTCCAAAAAACTATCAATTTGTCCGGAAAGATGGGCGGATAACGGAATTTTAAGTTGGCCTAATAAGAAGACTTCCAAAAAATGTAAAATTGAACAACTAAACCCAAAAGAAAGTTGGCTGAAAATGCCATGTATAATTAAGAGAAAATTGGATAATTATGAGGCTGCTGATGCTGAGTTAAATGCCATGATTGAGTTGCCCGATACTGAAAATGAAGGGAACGTTAATGTAAGACGGCCAGACGATGAAGATTTTAACAAGATCGCCAAACAACGGTAGGTATAGATACGCAATTAACCTTTATATTTAGGCAAAACCTCTCATGTCACTTCATGTTCCTCAGATCGTGAATTATTGTTAAGTTCAAATAATGATTTTGCTTGTGTAGTGCGGCATGAATTGGCATTGCGTGGTCAGATGTGGAAAGAAGAAATTTGTAAATAAAAACATAAAATCTACACTTGTAGTTTTCTGTCCTGATTTCTATTTTAGGAAGTAGATAGTTAAAAGAAAAACAGATTAAGTTCAAATGTAAACATGTAACTAGACACCTGCCCTACTCTGTACGACCTCCCACATAATATTAAGTAAGATAGTATATAACGAAATTAGTATTTTAATAAAGTCAGTCAGTAATCGTAGCGATTAGTATACAAGTTGCTCCTCATGATACACTTATTATCTGCTACCTATAGTATCACCTCTCTAAAGCACATTTTGCTGCGGTAATGCATACTCTCCAACCATTGTGTTGTAAACCGCGCCTTTCTACCAAGGGTGTTGAAGGTCAATCAAAATTTGGATTACATTTCCGTCTCTAGATGGATGGAAACGAGCAAGGTCACCTCTGTGGAGAGGCGTGTTTACAACTGTCTGGAACATCTTTTTTATCACATAAAACCACACAGGTAATTATACCTAAGAAAACACAAAATCGTCAGAAGAGCAAGATGAAAATAGTCAAAAAATCAGGAATATCTTAAGTCCGGAAAGTTCTTCTTCTTCACGGAACAGAAAACAGAAAAAAATATGAGCAAGGAAAAGGACACACCAACTCAAATACTACAAATTATAAACGAAAAAAAACGAGCAAACGAACAAAGCCTGAAGACGACGACGACAAATATTTATTAAGCTTTCGCGCCGAACTAAAGGCCATGACAAGGTCCCAAAAAATTGATTTCAAAATAGGAATGTTGCAATTATTGCGTAAAATTACTGATCCGCAACATAACTCGCGTTCATCGAGATCCCACAACACTCGAACGTCCACGTCATATTTAAGCAGCCCTAGCCCGATTTCAAACTTATCCGCCTATACTCCTTCCCCTTCTACTAGTTACGACCGGATAAATGCACCAAGTACTTCTTACTCTTCATCTCCAAATGCTACTATGCACACTACAGGATCCGTTCCACTAGTTTTAGTACGCTCAACGCTCTTCACGACACCATGAAAGTACTTTAAACGCCGCAAGCAACGGTTCCATTGAATATAACCTCGACTTCAACTCCTGTACAACTAGAACTAGACCAACAACAAAGTAATACTTGTAACCATGAGAGTATTTAGATGACGATATGTCCATATTTTTTTAATTTAAAAACAGGCTGAGTTGCCCCAGTTAACTTAAACAGATATTTCGTTTATGATACATTTTAAATAGAAAAATATTGGAAAAAATCAACTCAGCCACAACTCTCGGTACCTACCTCAGTGGTTAGAGCATTGTACCGGATTTCCGAAGGTCGTGGGTTCGAGTGCCATGTGAGATGTGATTGTGGCCGAGTTGATTTTTTCCAATATTTGTCTTATCAAAATTTATCACAAGTATAAAATAGCATAAAAAAATGCAAAAATTAAAAAATCGTTGATATTTCGTTGTCAAAGCTGTCAAACCCTATTAATTTTTCAACGGTTAAAGTTATAGTTATCTTTAAAGTTAGATAGTGCAATCCATCCTTAGACTGTTATAATAACAGCTAATCTGTTAACTTGTTTTTATTATATTTCAATAAAACATTACTTTGATTAAATAGCTATCATGAAGGCTATTATAATATATAAGGGCAGTAAAAAAACAAAATTTCCCAATTTGATATTACACATTTAAATAACACATTATCTTGAGGTTTGTGATCAGTGAAGTTAATTAGGTATTTATCTGCCCGAATCGTCATGTCAATGTCGGCGGAGGGCTGACAATCTGAGACACAGGATGTTCTTACTTCAGGTGTTAGCCCGCCGTAACCATATTTGATAAAATAATGTCATTTACTATTTTTACCGACTTCAACAAAAAGGAGGGAGGTACTCAATTCAACGCGTATTTTTATTTTTTTATTTTTTTTTGTCTGATGTATGTATACCGATTGCTCCGGTGTTGGTGATCCGATTTTAATAATTGTTTTTTTGTTCGATCGGGTACACTGTCAATTTGGTCCCATATAATTTTTACGAAGATCTGGCTAGTAGTTTTTTCATAATCTTGAAAAATATCAATCACCTTTTGGCAAGTAGTCGTTTACCTAGATGACATTGTTGTGTATGGCCTGATTTTTAGTGTAAGTAACGGCACATGATGTAACTAAAAAATCTGAAATAAAAACATTTTATAAAAAAAATCAAACCGACTTCAAAAAGTAAAAAATAAAACTTTTGGAGTCGGTGCTAGCTAGCTAAGGCCAAAAAAATATATAGTTAATAGAAGTGCAATGTAGAATGCCCTGGCTGGCACCGACTCCAAAAGTTTTATTTTTTACTTTTTGAAGTCGGTTTGATTTTTTTTATAAAATGTTTTTATAGATCCTATATTTAAGCTAAGCATACTGTACCTAAGTTCATGTTTATGTATTTTTATTCAAATGGGTTACGGTGAGAATAAATTAATTATGAAATTATGAATAATAGCTACTTTTTATTGTTTTCTTACCTTAAAGTAATAGCCAACTTTTCTTCAGCAGGAATTGCAAGTCTCATTGACGTATCTCGTTTTGTTATTCTTTCTTTTATTAGGGCCAAAAGTTCGTTAAAAGAGCTTATACTCATTCTATAATAGTTCAAAACTTTTCGAGGTGTCCTTAGTAAGTTTGGATGTTTTAAGTGGAAATTACTCTCGGTAAGACTTGTCGAATTGATTGAGTGAATCCAATATCGACCCTTTTTCTTCTTTCACGCCAACACGAGCAAATACACAATAAGTAAGAGTAATTCGTCGTCCATCTTTGGCTTCTAAAGCATACCCTGTACCTACGCAAACACTCCACTCGCGTGAACGACTGAGCTTAGAAAAAGTCGGACGCAAAAATCGTACGTGTATTGAGTGAATCCGATCCGACTGTCTGATCAGACAATCGGAAGCAAAATCGGACGTCTATTGCCAGCTTAACGCTATAGACAATAACAACGATATTCCAATGCTATGTAATCTAACACTAAATCCCGATAACGAAATCGACTCTCATAACTTACCGTGTATCTCCGCAACATACGAACAATGTAAAAAAAATAAAGAAAATATTGAAGATTTGAAAGTACAGCTTCTGCATGATAAAATAAACTTTAAGAAGCAGTTATATGAACTACAGCTGGAAACAGCAATACCAATAAATCGGGATCACTTATAGTTTGAACATTTATGGACATATAAGATTTCCGGTTCCAAAATAGTCAGCATCATCTCCACCTACGAATCAATAAAACTAAACCATTATTATCAGGCACCATTATGTACCTACCTAGTGTGTAGTTAAGTTATATCATTATTTAGTGTATGGGTGTGAGAATTAAAGGGTGAGTGGAAGGTGTTAAAGGTGTTATCTGACAAAACTGAAAAAACTCAACAATACAGACCCTAACAAAGGTGTTAACTGAAAACAAACAAACATGCAAACATTTCAGGCTTACAAATGTGGTATAAGCAGATACATTTTTGAAAAATCATAAACATTAATGCGTTTGGAATAATATAAGGTGATATCAAACAATGTGTCATTTGCATTTTCGCAAGAATACACGATTTTATGTTAAAAAAATAAACAAAGGTGTTATATGCTGTGTGGTATGTTTTAGGGGTGGGCGTTGAATGAACGAACTGTTTTATTAAACTGTTTATTGGGCATCAACCGATAAACTAGTTTATGGTCTACTAGTAAACTGGTTTATGCGTGAACGGTTGCCAGCTCGCTGCCCGAACGGAACAACCGAGCGACGCGACGGACGGACCGGCGGCGAGGCACGAGCAATACGTCTATCTCTGTTCTTCACAACCGACGACGTGCTCTCGTCTCGCTCGCTCGATTAAACGACGAGTCGACACCATTATGTAATAATAACACTCGTTGAGTGGGCGGTGTTTTAGTATAATGAACTTTAAAGTAAGCGAATTAAGATGTAACTCTAATTACATTCTAATAAATAAATGTTTGAACTTTGTTCACCTATGACGTGACATGACAATCAAACAGTCTTGTTTGGAATGCGGTTTGCATAGGTCAAGGTGAAATGATAATTTCTTTTGATGGTGTTACATATTAACAGTTATTAATTGGATTTATTGGAAAGAAAAGTGTAAATAAATAGTGTATAGTTTAGTGTAGTACTGTACTGTATATAATAAAACTGTCTCTGTTGTAGAGTAGGTGTGTATATTCGTGTAAATATTTAGGGAAAGCTACGTGTAATGAATGCCATGATGTCTTGAGCTATAAGTCATCCACCGCTAATTTAAAAAGCCATTTAAGGCGGAAACATCCTGCAATTTATTTGACGGTGTTCGGAAGTGATGATCAATCCGGGCATACATCACAACAAACTCGTACTCATAATGAATCGCAAGGCGAACCAACTGAACCAAGTACTTCTTCAAGTTCGGAAAAACGTCCGCCGTTTGAACCCCCTCTGCCACCAACCAAACGGCAAAAAGTTATGGACTCATTTATTAGTAAAAAAATTAGTGTTGAACAGAAAGCACAAATTGATAAGGATTTACTTGATTTATGCATAGACTCATTCCATCCTTTTTCAATAGTGGAAGAAAGAGCATTTAAGAAATTCTGTAGATGGATCCCCGGTTATAAATTGCCAGCCAGGAAAACGTTGTCCGAGTCATTGTTACAGGAATGCTATAAAAAAGTAGAGACGGACATTATGAGTCGAGTAGCTCAAGAAGTGCAAACCATTTGCATCACTACTGACCTATGGACGTCAAGAGTGACGGAGAGTTACATTGCTGTCACAGGTCATTACCTAACTCAAGAATTAGAATTCAAAACCATTTTGTTAGGTTGCTGCCATTTTTCTGGGAGCCACACAACGTCCAACATTGCATCCGAGTTAGAAAGTATTCTTTTGAGATGGAATTTGAAAGAAAAGGTAAATTTTGCTGTTACTGACAATGCCGCTAGTATGTTAAAAGCAATAAGGGAACACCTCGAAATAAAACATTTTGGTTGTTTTGCGCATACGCTAAATTTATTAGTGGATGATGCACTTAAAATACTGGAAGATTTAATAAATAAAATTAAAAAAATTGTAGCGCACTACAAAAGAAGTACAATATCTTCGGAGAGACTTGCAAAATATCAGATCCAGCAAAATCAGCAACCGAAGCGTCTTATTCAACAAGTCGAAACACGATGGAATTCCGTGTTTTACATGATCGAAAGAATGGTCGAGTTGCAAGAAGCAGTGCGGTCAACATTAGCACTTGTTGACAAAGACTTACCCCATCTTACGAGTGAAGAGTGGACTATCTGTGCTCAGCTTTGCCAAGTTTTACGCCCATTTGAGGAAATGACAAGAGCAATGAGCGGGGAACAATATTTAACAGGCAGTTCAGTTATTGTTATGGTTCGCTGCCTAAAAGAATCTTGTAAAATAATGATTGAGAAAGCTGAATTTACGGAACAGGTACAAGACGTAGCTTTACTGCTGATGTCGGGCCTCAGAGACAGATTTCGTGGAGTAGAACGTAGTGGTTCACTAGCTCTGAACACCTTCTTAGATCCTCGCTTTAAAATGCAAGCGTTTTCAGATGCAAATGAAGCGACCAAAACGAAAGAAAAAGTGAGGAGACTCGTAGCTGCATGTATTTCTGAAAACGACCGATCAACAGCCGCGTCAACGTCAACTGTTAATGATGAAGAACATAAAAAAGATGGTTACAGCCCTTGGGACATATTTGATAATTTAATTCAACAAAGTACATCCAGCGGTATAACACCTTTAGCTAAGGCAATAAAAGAAGTCGACATGTATTTGGCTGACGACATTCTACCAAGAAAAAATGAAAAGGGAGAATGGAACAGCCCACTACAATGGTGGAAGAACCATCGGCATGTGTATCCCAACTTGCTGAAATTGTATATAAAAAATTGCAACATAGTTGCAACATCTGTTCCATGTGAACGCATGTTCTCCAAATCTGGACTGATACTAAATCAGAGAAGAACTAGGTTATCTACAACTAAAGTAGAACAATTAATGTTCTTAAACGTGAATCTCAATGAAAGTCGATTCGAGAATTACATGTAAATAATAAAAAATAAAAAAATCGCCCTGTAAATATGTACATACCTACTGTGTAAATATCACCTTGTAAATATGTACAATTGTGTGTATAGTTTATTATGTACATAAAATGAACTTTTAAATACGCCAGGCATAATAAAATGTAATTATGTACGTATAAGTTCATATAATTTTAAATAAAGTAAATATCAAATTTAATTAATAAGCTTGCCTGCCAGTCCTAAGCCTGGAAAAAGTATGAAGGAAAGTTCATTTCCACCGCTCACAAACTGAACCGTTCGTCGTTCGTCGCTTCTATTAGCAAGCGACAAGCATGTTGTTTAAACAGTTTATTCTGAAAGTCGTCTAATAAACATCTTTAAACGAACCACGTCAACAAAACTACTTCGTTTGTCACAGTTTGTTGATCAGTTCAGTATTGTTCGAAGACGTAAACTAGTCGAAAAAAAAACTGTTTTTTCAACTAGTTTATGGTAAACGATAAACAGTCTCGTTTCGTTCATCGAAAAATCGTCGACGACCCATCCCTAGTATGTTTGCTGATTTAAAATTCATTATTATTTTGTCAAAACCTTTAATGCGACGGTGGTATGTAACATCTTTAATCTCCATTGTTGGAATATATTTAATTCAAAGTATTTGTTTCATTGTTAATATATTATAGGATTTTACAACCTTTAACACATTTCCGAACGCACTTTTTCGACAGTGACATTTCATTTGATCCCGCCAAACTGAACTGTCTGTTTGTCAATGTTTGTAAAGTGTTCAATTTCTCGACGATTAAAATTTTGTTTTAAATAGAATTTTAGTTTTTTAATTGGATAACTATTAAAGAGCATTTGAGTTACAGAAACAGGAAAGGGTTATTTGTATTCGAATGGACAAAACAAGAGATATATTCGTTTTGACATGCAACAGACACAGCCTCTACCAAAAATTTCCTGTATTAAAGGCTTTTTATTTGAGGCAAATTTTGGTTTTACAATGAAGGTATCCATATTATTGATAAAAATGGGCATAGGTCCTATTTCTGCACTTGGACGGAAGACTGTGGTGGAAAAGGCAGTGTAGAAGTTTTAGGTTCACTATTTTACTGTTTAACACTAGAGTGCACGCGTGGCCTACTGTAGTAGACCAGGGTACGTCTTTTTGCAATAACTTTTAAGTTATACGTGGTAGAAACTAGCGAATCAAGGAAAGCCTACCTCGGAATATTTGTGACAACCTCAGTACCCCGCGCCAGCCCCGCGCGTACGCACGTCCCAGCAATTTGGCGCCAAAACTGCGGGCCTGCCATAGGTAGTCCACGCGTGTATTACTGTACCAAATTTAGGTAAGTAACTTTTGATTTGTTATCTTTTTATAACGCTGTAATAATGTTGCCTTGTTAATAAGAAATGTATGTATGTATGTATGTGTATTAAATTATTATTAATTAAATATTGGTAAAAAATGTAGTTTGAATATTTTTCTTATTTGAGTATTTATTTTACAGATTTACTGACGTCATGGATTATTAACAAGTAGAAAGGTGACTGCATGAGCTAGAGACTGAAGATGAAGTTGTTGAGAGTGAAGATGAGGTTCAGCCAGAACCAGACCTTCAGGCCCTAGTCCACGACTCACAACTCCAGGAAAATGACGAATCGAGATCGAGTCGATCACATGAATCATCAGATTCAGATAGCACTCCTCTGTCGCAACTAGTAAGCAGAAGGCGCAGTCATATCTATAAATCGAGGAATGGAACCATTTGGAACAAAGATGTTCCATCAGCCACTCGAGTTCGAGTTCAAAATATTAGGGTAAGACCACCAGGCCCCAAAGGAGTTGCAGCTAGGAGTGCTAAAGACCCGATATCCTGTTTTGACCTTTTTTTCACGCAAGATATCTTGGACATCTTGGTAAGATGCACAAATATATATATATAGATAAAATAAAAGACGGTTTTCAAAGAAACAGGGATGCTTAACCAACAGATATAGTAGAAATGAGAGCATTTTGTACGTTATGGGAGTATCTCGCAATGGACGGCGTAACATACAGGATTAATGGGATAACTCTCGGGGTACTGGTTTAGAAATTGTATACGTCACACTGTCAATAAATAGATTTAGATTTTTGTTACGTGCCCTAAGATTTGACGACATTTCCGACAGAGAACAGCGTCGTGAGTTTGAAATTGGCACCGATTCGACAAGTTGTAGAGATAGTCACCAATAACTATCGCAACAACTATATTCCTAGTGATTATTTGACGCTAGATGAACAACTTGTCGGTTTTCGAGGAAGATGCAGCTTTATTATCTGCGCCAGAGGTCCCGGGTTCGATCCCCGGACAAGACAAATATTTGTGTGCATGAACATGGATATTTGTCTTGGTCTGGGTGTTTAATATGTATATTATGTATGTATTTACAAAAAAAAAGTATATGTATGTTTATCCGTTATCTAGTAACCATAACACAAGTTCTTAATGAAACTTAACGTGGGCTAGATAATTGGTGTGTTTGTATGCAATTATTTATTTATTTTATTTTATTTTATTTATTTATTATGTACATACCGAAAAAGCCGGACAAATTCGGAATCAAGATTTATATGTTAGCCGATACAAAATTTCCATTTGTTTACAATTTTGAAATATATGCTGGTGCTCAACCTGAAGGCCCGTTCCAACAGTCCAATAAGGTAAATGACGTTGTCATGAGAGTACTGACTCCACTTTATGATTTAGGCTGCAATGTTACAATGGACAATTATTTCACGAACCTGCCTCTGGCTAAGGAGCTATTAGAGAAAAAGATTACTGTTGTGGGAACAATGAAAGCAAATAGACCTGAAATCCCTAAGGAGTTCAAAGCTTCAAAATCAAGGACGAGCAAAACCTCACTCTTCAGTTTTCAGAAAGACGTAACACTTGTGTCCTACATTCCTAAAACGAACAAAGCAGTAAACGTATTGTCTTCAATGCACTATGATGCAGCTATCGACCCAGACACAAATGAAGAACGTAAGCCGGAGATTATAACTTTTTATAACCGAACGAAATGTGGTGTTGACGTTGTTGACAAGATGTGTAAACAGTATAGTGTTCTTCGCAACAGCCGTCGATGGCCACTTACAATTTTTTTTAATTTATTAAACATTGTCGGCATCAACGCCTTAGTAATAAACCAGATGAACGCCTCAAATGAAAAAATTATCAAACGTAACTTCTTACAGGATTTGTCCTTCAATGTGATAAAACCGCTTATGGTTCGCCGAAAATCCACTGAAACACTTCCCCGACAACTTAAATTCAGGTTAGCAACTCTTTTAGGCATACCAAATCAGGAATCTCAAGAGTCTCAACACGCTTTGACTACAAAGATAGGGCGAGTAGGTCGATGTGCGCTCTGCTCAAGAACCCGAAATCGATCAACAAAAAAATGGTGCAAGAATTGCAACAAATGGATTTATCCCGATCACCAAGTTGTATTGTGTCCTGAATGTTACGAAAAAAATGAAAACATTGATTTAGTTTAGTAAGTTTAAAAAAAATTACGTTGGTCTCAGAAGTGCAATTCTGGTTAGTTTTTTTTTATGATTACGAAATTTTCTATTGTTCACTATTTTAAATAGTCTATGTAAATCTTAAGGTTGTAAGACTAAGTTAAATATATAACAATTTTATTAAACGAATTGTTTTAATCTAATCATTAATAATATAAAAGTTATTGACATTTTAAATAGGCCTACTATAGTAGGCCACACTCATGTAAAAAAAAGGGGTGCGTGTACTGTAGTGTTAAATAACTAACTTGGATAGTTCTCAAAACTTGTTACTGTGGTCAGTGCAGTGGGCAAAACAAAAATATTTTTTTAATTATTTTGTATCAGTACATGATTGCACGTAAGTTGTTTGCATCCATTGAACACAAATTTCCAGAGGTAGGACATAATTTTTTTGATTGTGACAAGAGATTTTGGCCATATTGAAAAACTTTTAAGAAGGAATGATAAAATATTTACTCCTAATCAGTACAGAACCATAATTAAAAAGACATCTAAAAATAACTCAATAACAGAAGAAATGAGCCATCATTTTTATGATTTCATCAAGTTAAGAGATGATTTGGGAATAGTAATACTTACCTAATTTAAATTAATAATTCAAATAATTTAAATTCTTTAAGACAAAAAACAACTTTAAACTTAATGACAAATGGATCCGAGTTGAAGATTATTGTCGATATTTTTATAAGATCAACTATTATGACCCCTACACACCAATTCTAGAAGTCTCTCTTGTAAAGAAACCAAATAATATCGCAGCAGTTTCCATAACATGCAATAACCATAAGGGTAAAATTTCTAAAGAAAAAAATTGCTGATATTAAAACACAGCTTGAGTATATTGAGAAAGATTCTCAATGGTATTATTTCAGCATTTTGAACAATTATTAATGTAATGTGGTAATTGTAATAAATGTAAACCTACCTTTCTGTCATATTTTTTGTTAAAATAAAGCAATTTCATATAAATAATGCTAATTCTTATATTTTGCACATAATACATGTAGTGGTGGATCTTCTTAATAAAAGATGGTGCTTGGAGCTAAATGAGGTTTTATTATTAATTATTAAAATATTACAGAGGTGTGTTCGCTGCTAAACGCAATACAGAAGTGCTGACGGAAACGGACACGTCATTGTGCACAGACAATATTAAAGATTATATTTGACAGATAAAGACTAGGCTCCACTACAATACCTTTTTAAGTTCATTTAATCTAAATATGATCCATATAAAATTAAACAAAGGTGTTATGATCATATTTTCTTTGTATTTTAATAAATGTAATAAAAATAACTTTCATTTATATATAATCTATAAAGTAATAATATTCTCAAAAATACTTAAGTTTTAAACAAAAGTTTAAGCCGTAATAGCCACCTTATGATTGAATATTTTCATACACTAATTACTCATTATAAACTTATTATTAGTTAACACTTTTGTCCACTCACCCCTTCAATTGCTTCATCTCTCTATGAAGCCCAAGTAGGTTCCACTCTTTCACACCTTGGCTGTTCCTATTCGTCTATTAATTAGTCTTGGGTAATCACAAAGAACTAAAACAGTTGTACCTTACAAAATGTTTCTGGGAAGACGCTGTTACATTAAGCGGCTCAGATACACGAAAGAAAGGCTTCTGGTGGGAGTACTTAGGATCTTCAATACAAAAACGATTTCCAGGAATTCATTGCTAGCAAAAACCTATTCATTATCCAGACTCCCATTAACTCTATCCTTTGTTCATCTAACAATACTATCTGATTTAGCCTCTGAGAGGTTCAATATAATGCTTCAAGCAATAATTGCTCAATCATTAACCTTAGAAGATTACCCTACTCTTGCCGAACTCTCAGCATTCTTAGATAATGGTGATTCCATACTAGCTACCTCAGGAAATCCTGGCTATGAGTTGATCTATACCCTCGATATACATCTTGTACAACCAGACTGACTGGCAATTACGAAGGAGGGAGCTGGACATAATCAAAATTCAGAAGTGAAGTAGAAAAGGACATGACAGATAAAACCAGGAAATTAAATACATTTAACCTCCTAGAGGTAAGAGAAAAGTTATTATCACAAATATTCATCTTTTAATAAACAGAAATCTAAACGCTTTCATTCAATTATATGGTTTATGCAGAATTCAACGGAAAAAGAACAACCAAAAACATCATTGTGGTCTAGGCGTCGTCCACAATTGTCCCAAACAAAATGAAAGGACTGAAGCTGTGTCTTTGCTTTGTGCTAGTTTTAAAGATGTAAAAAAAATAAAGAAAATCTTGTAAATTTGAAAGAACAGCTTCTGCATGATAAAATAAACTCAATTATATGGTTTATACAGAATTTGGGGCCATCCTACCTTGGACCCATTACAAGGAACAATAGCCTTAAAAGCTTTAGGCAAAACCGGAAGATTTTACTTCGCACATGAGGCCAATGCCATTGCTAACAAGTTTAAAGAAGATTTTATAATTCGATATATAAATCGTTATAAAGAATGGCCCGATTTAGATGTTTCTAAACTCCCTCGATTTCACCCTGTCCGCGTGAATTATGAAAAGAAACTTAGATTCCCTCTAACTTCACGCCATTATAAAAGGGAACATTTAACTCAAATTGATTTTAAACAGATTTTTCCCGTAGACCCCAAGTTTGACCTAATAGAGTTTATTGACGACATGGCCATTTCACTAAGCATGCCTTCATATGTTGTTGTAAATGAGAAACTGATCGCTGAACATATATTCCCTTATTACCCAGAACTCACAATGACTGACGATGAATCCCAGGTAGCATACTTACGTCTGTGACGTAAATAACACGTGCCATTTTGGTCGATTTAGGGTTGGTCCATTATTCGTCATAAAAGCACGTCTAATTTACGTAACATTAAGGTCAATTTGATGACGTCTCTTCACGGTGGTTAAAGCAACGTACTAATTACGTTAATTAATCAACGTCCTACGTCCGTTAGTACATTACGTCCTGGTTACGTTTTTTAAGATCTTTCTTTTTACCTTATTCAGTAAGTGGAGCTTATCATTACACGTTAAAATCTGTCGTAATGATAGCTCTACGTTGCTAATTTCTTACTTATAGTTAGCTTGCTCGGCCTCGATAGGGGTCGATTGATTTTGTTGGGCTTGCCTAATCTCATTGTATTCTAGATTTGCCCAGCCAGTATTGGGAAGACCTAGGTTAGCTGCGGGGGCAAAACCCGAATTCAAATTGGTTTCAATCGAAATTTGGGTTTGCCCGTGACGTATACATCCGAAGTGGGGTGACTTTACATGTCTTACATGATACTGATGTCAAAAAAGCTTTTTTTTTTATTATTTTAAATTTTTTATTTTACAACCATGAAACATATGCCATTCAACTGGAAAAGCAATTATAAACATAAATTGTTCTTTGACAAAATGTCGTAAATATCATAGTTTCTGAAATAAGAGTTGGTAACACTGTCTTTCTTGATGTCAGCAATAAACAAAACTGAGGCGCGTTCCAAACCTACACTCCGAGTGCAACCTAACCACAACCGAACGCTCTAACGGCGTTCCAAACATTTGAGCGTAACGTTCGGTTGACACAACCGTGTCGTTCCAAACGTCAGACTCGCTCTAAGGTTTGGAACGACCAAGAACTTTAAATGTCAATGTCAATACAAAGTTTTGATTTTCCATTTGGAATACGAATAATTTAAACTTTTCTTTATACTAAATCAAATAAAATCCGTTTTTAGAGGATCTACCATGATTATTTTAAAAATTAGACATAAAAACATCAAAAATACAAAATAATGTCAAATGACATTGACATTTTTTCTATAGACAAACGTCAGAGCGTTTTACAACCATCATTTTTGATGGTTGTTTGGTTGCAACGCTCTGACGTTTGGAACGACACGGTTGTGTCAACCGAACGTCACGCTCAAATTTTAATGTTTGGAACGCCGCCGTTAGAGCGTTCGGTTGTGGTTAGGTTGCACTCGGAGTGTAGGTTTGGAACGCGCCTCAACCCTGTCTAGGTAAATGATTTCGGCTGGGGCTTGTTTAAATAAGAATGAAGACTGAAAACTAAACGACGAATAAACTCTGAAGTCATGGCTGTATGGCGCAAATGAGCCTTTGCCTTTTCTGCTCGAAGCGGAAAAAAATAACCAAAAAAAAAAAAGTCGCCAATAAACCGTTTTTTCCTTTCCCGCCGTTTTCAAGACGCGTCACCAGTGTTGGGAAACGTACAATAATTATTGGATTCTTACAATAATTCGTGATACGAAATTTCATTGTACAATAAAACATAGCTTTCTCATTATTGTACGCTTTTATACAATATTTTCCGATTTGACACAATATAGGTACAATATCATGGTACGTGACACTAAAATTAATAAAGAAACGCATCACCTAGGTACTATTATTCTGTAACGTCACACTTGTCTTGTCTTTTGTCTCTAATAAATGCCGTAAAGTTGATAATTCACTTTCATTTCTTGCTTGCCGACAATGGCATTGGCAGTAAACTATCAAGGCATTGTCAGTAAACATCTTGCCTTCTCTTGTGGAATCATATAAAATATATTTTTTATTTAAAAATCAAAATTAAATGTTTTAAATAAAAAGAAATTGAAAAAATAAAAAATATATAATTAAATCATTACCTGCCTATTCAAAAAATAAAATTTGAACTTGTATAAAAGTATAAAAGTTGCATTACAAGGTTTGCGATTGTATTGAATGATTCGCTTCAACTTTACTTCACTCCAGAATTTATGAGAAAGAAAAGAACAAGCGCAAAATAAGTGGGGCGACTTTAGTTCAGTTGTACTTTGTAAAATCAATCGCATATTAGCGGCCTAAATATTAAAAATTATTGCCTAAAACGTACAATAATTCGACCCAAAATACAATAATTTTTAGCTTGGCAGGGGCAGCACCATAATTTCGCATCCAACATTTCCCAACACTGCGCGTCACGTCAACCTGTTTGTTTTTAGCCATTTTTACCGGTCTTATTTTTTGTGAAATGTTTGCCGTAATACAATTTTGCCCTGACGATGGTGGAACCGTGTCGGTTATAAATAAAAACTGGCTGACGCCCAGGGGTTGTGAAGTGTACTGGCCTCCAATAAAAGGAACCAAGGCCTTTGACAAATATTTACACGGGAGCCTGACGCCTGATGAGAAATGGAAATTATACGGCGTGCAACGCGTGTTCTATGAAACAGGTAAGTTCATAATTTTTTTATCATGTCCCTGTGTGGTTTGGTATCTGATTGCTTGTGTGCAGCATCCTCTAACGCTGTATTAACAAAATTCTTGGTTGGTGTTGGTGGATCGAATAAGAAACGGGTTCAGTTTCAATATATAAAATAATTTTATCCCGCTGCACAATCATGTAAAGATTTTCTCCTGAAGATCCCTGTCCCCAGTTATAGCCAGTGGGTTGTTTCCAGTTTCAGTCCTCACAAAACACTTCAATAAAACTTATGAAATGTGATACTAATTCTAATTTATTGCATCTTTTTTTTATTAAGCCTTTTGGTTTTTGGGTATTGCATGATTTTCTTTGTTTTTATGCTTAGATGATATAGAAAAAGCCAAGAAAAAATTAAAGTTGGCTGAGGAAACGTCTGACATACAGACACAGTCAGAAGCAGAACCTGAAAAACCTGTCAAAAGAAAACAGATACGCAATAAGCGGTATAATTCTTCTGACGAAGAAGAAAATGAGAGATTTGAAAGTCCACCGCCACTAAAAAAAAAGTTGGCTCAATGTAAGTCTCCAGTTTTTGCACAAAATCCATGATGTTAAAAATTTTGAACTCATTTATTTTGTAGTAAGCATGATAAATAATATATTTTATTAATGCTTTCATACACTAATATATTTTGAATTTGAATTTAATTACTACAACTAAAATGTGCTTTATTTATTAACTGGTCTGTGAGATATTAACTCATCAACGCCCGTTGTGCCCTATCAGGCACAAACAACAATAGAAATCTATTGTTGTATTGTTTTCCGGGCGTTGAAGAGTTAAGAAGGACACATAATCATTAATTATTCAGATACCAGACATGTGAGATACTTATACTTACTTATATTTTTTTTGAAGAAGGTGTTGAATTTCTGCAATAGCCTGTTATTTACATAATTTTCTGGTGTGGCTTGTAAGGCATGGTGGGAAACTAGAATTCATATTTATAAAAACTATACCTACAATTTGTATAAATCACATATATTTTTATATTGCAGATATCTCCAAAAAATCTGTCAATTCTTCATCAATACTAGAAAGTAAAGTATAATCCTATTAATAGATACCTATGTATTTTACTTTCTTAAAAATCTGAGATAATTTTTTTATGTTAACAGATATTTCCAGTGGGTCTGAAAATATTTTGCAGCCAGATGATTCTTTATTACACCTGAACCTATCCGTACCAAATAGTTTGGTGAAAGGTATGGTGTTATTTTATTTTTACTCTTTAACTATGCTTTATTTAAGAATATTTATTTTTACTTAGAAGTTATTGGTTCATGTTTATTCAATTTCTTTTTAACCTGGCTTCAAAAAAGGAGGGTTATGAATTCAACCCTTATGTAGGTAACATTGATAGAATTTGGCATACATAATCTTTAAAGACTTCTAAACCAACGTGCAAAATTTGACGAGTGTATGTATGAATGTATGTATCTATGTTTGTGCTCACATTTCTCAAAAACTATGTACAAGTCGGAACATTACAAATTCAGATTGACTATTGAGTATTGTTCAATTTAGGGTACAGTGCAAAATTTATCAAAATTGGTTCACTAGTTTTTTAGTGTAGAATTTTACACATATTTGTACAATGTTTTGTCCATATGATCATTTCTTTTGTAGAAATAGAGCAGGAAGCTTTTGTATTCACTCCTACTCAATCAGCTGCGGACGTAGTATGCCCTGCTCCAACAAGCCCTGCTCCAACATCGTCCTTGGGTTCACAAAGCTGTAAAGGTATTTATATATATAACGTCACATGAACCTCATTCGAGCTTTTAGAAATAGTGACGTCAGCTTGGCTGACGTCACCATTACCATCCACAGGATCACTCATTGCAAACAACACCAAGACGATTCAAGTAGGTTTATTAGTACAAACACAAAATATAATAGAATCACCTTAAACTTAAACAGACAGATAATAAAATGCAAAATTACTCACAATTTCTATTTTGACCACTCTTCTCCGTGTTCAGCAAAGTTATGAATTCATAATGTTCACAATCACTAAAGAAAACTATGGCGCCCACCAAGCGTGGCGCACCATTTTTAACATTTCCGGTTATAAAAGAAATAATTGAATCAAGTAATAGTTAATCGTCAATTTACAACAAAAATGTTCGTAAAATTTATCATTTAATTTTTAAAGATTTTAGAACAATCATTATCATTTTTATTTCAATAACAAACCAATATTAGATAGTCAAACTTGCAATATAATGAAGTATGTCGCCAGATGGCGAATACTTCATGTAACCGGTATCAAATCTTTAATCATTTATCTAAAGACTATTACAACTGCATTAGATTTTATCAATTAATTAATAATAAAGTGAAACATTAATTTAAATTCACATTGAATACCCAAAACTAATTGTTTTAAAGCATGTGAATATTATCAGTAGTTAAGTTGGGATAATACAGACTACGAACTATCTTTTTATCAAACAATAATTGAAAACAGCAAATTGAATCAAAGTATGAGAGGAAACTATGCTTATTTTTAAATTGAAGTAGTAATCAACCTAAATTATAATTAAAATTACTCTTATAGCTATAGATGATTCAATGTTCAGGCGCTCCCGCGCCGACACGGCCATTCTGCGAGGTGGTGCGTGCTCTGCGCCTGCCTCGGTGCTGTAATGTAGAAAACATGGTTTTGTGAGCTAGGTATCCGTAAACAAACGGTACGCTAGCTGATAACTTAGTTCTCAAGTTCTTACTTTTTACTAATAGTTTAAATATTTGTCAATGGCTTCAAATTATTATTTTTACTAATAACTTAGTTATCAGCTATGTAAATTGTACCTTAAGACAACACAAGATACTAAAAAACCTTTAATACAAATTAAAAGAAAATAACAAATAAATTGCTAATTAGGATGTCCATACTTCATACGAGATGGCATTATTGTTTGCTTTACTTATTGCAATTTCTCCACGAAATAATGCAATTGTTATTGTTTGTTTAATAAGGGACTGATGCTGTGGTCTAGGCCTTATGACCGTGGTCCACAGGGGCTCTAAAGGAGAAAGGACTAGGTCGATGCTGTGGTCTAGGTCTTATGACCGTGGTCCACAGAGGCTCTGAACTAATAAATTAATGTGGTATGGGGAATGACGCTGTGGTCATGAGCGGTCCTGTACGCCGTGGTCCACAGAGGCTCTAAAGGAAATGGGAAGGACGATGCTGTGGTCTCGGTAATTTTAATTGACCTTGGTCCACAGGGGCTCTAGAAGAGTAGGGTTAATACGTGTAGATTTGTTCTACAGCAGTCTCAACAGACAATACTGTCTTTATTTATGAATACAAAGGCAAAGTGGCCTCTGCCCAACAGTGGTATGCCAATGCACCACATCATCACCACCATGCTATGGATCATCATCCTCATCATCATCATCATCATCATCCTTCACTATCCGTCCACTGTTGAACGAATAGGATAGTAAGTAAGCGTAAATTTAGGAATGAACTAACCGGTTTATGGTGTTTCTTCTCGTGATGTGGAAGGTGGCGGTTCGTTGGTCTGATCGCTCGCTTGTTGCTCGCGGGCCACTACCGCCGACACAGCCGCCTGGACGCCTGGTTGCGGGGCCTTGCGCAGCTGATCATGAGCCACCTTCCGCGGACGCCCTCTTCCGTTGACTCGTTTCACTATGTAGCGGTCATTGTCTAGTATTCTGTAAATCTCATAAGGTTCACTGTATTTAAGGTCGAGACACGTTTGATTTCGAGGATTATTTTTGATAAGAACGTAGTCGCCCCTTTGAAATAGCCGAATATTCGCTTTATTTTCATCAAAGCGTTGTTTTTCATATTGGGCTGCAGCAGCCATTTTTTCTTGTACTTTTTGTTCAAGCATATCGAAGTCGATGGTTTCGTCTTCGATGTTGACCAACTTAAGAAGTTCTGGTGGGACACAATGCTGCCGATGCGTCAATAATGAAAGTGGCGCCATTCCAGTGACTCTGTGTGGGGTACAATTGAAAGCGAGTTGTAATGCTTCCAATGCTGTATGCCAATTTTCATTTTCATAATTTCTTATCATAGTAAGTGCATTTTTCAATGTACCCATTACACGTTCCACCTGTCCATTTGCTCGGCTAACTCCTGGCGCTATCACGTGAATATCTATATCAAATCTATCACAATAGACTTTAAATTCACCAAGGAATTCTCTACCTCCATCCACCACCATCTGTATAGGGGTTCCAAATAAATATACCACTCGTTTTAGTGCTGCGAGGGAGCTGTTTTGGCTTTTGTCAGTGGAATAATCAAGGAGTATGTACTTTGTATAGGCATCAATGGTCACTATGACATATTCATTGTGCCCTTCTGCATCTTTCGTACCGAGCTTGCCTGTGATATCCATGTGAATGACTTGGAACGCTGCGGTGGGCTTCTGGATCGGATGAAGTTGTGCCTGCACTGCTCCCGACGGACCTTTTGATGTTCTGCATACCACACAGTTGTCAACGAAGTTTCTAACAGTAGTGTTCATTTTGTCGAACCAATAAGACTCTTTAAGTTTGCGTAGAGTCTTTTCCCATCCTGGATGTTTTAACGATGTGTGGTAGGAGTTGATGAGGCTCCATTGAAACGAACGAGGCACTACCGATGCCTTGTACGTACCGAGTACAGGATCCGAGAGAATCTTCTTAAGAATTCCGTCCTCAAGGACATAACCAGCAGTTGGCTCATCTGTAGTTGTGCTGTCAATTATGGGACGTAGAGCTTCATCACGTCGCTGTTCCACAAGTAACCAGTTATTATCTCTTGACATGATATTGACAGAACAGGTACCTGACGGATTTCTACTGAAGAAATCTGCGTGTTGTAACCTCTCACCTTTTCTGTACTCTACGTCGAAATCATAGTTTTGAAGAAACGCCCACCATCGATGGATACGAGGGAGCAAATCTTTCTTATGTTTGGATGCTTTGAGAGCATTACAATCCGTTATTACTGTGAACTTGCGCCCATACAGATATTGTCTAAAATGTTTGATAGCTCTTACCACCGCCAGCGTTTCAAGCTCGTACGAATGATAGCGACTTTCAGCATCGGTGGTGCGTTGACTCATGTACGCCACTGGATGCTGCCGCCCGCAGACTGTCTGCACTAGCACGGCTCCGTAGCCCAGGCTACTGGCGTCAGTATAGAGTTCGATTGGTGCGTTTTCCTGGAAAAGTATAAGGGTAGGCGCAGTAGACAAATATTGAATAATGGTATTACGAGCTTCCTCGTGCCGCTCATTCCATTCCCATTTCGCATTATTTTTTGTTAATTCATACAAGGGTAGCATAATTCGCGAAAAATTAGGAATAAAACGTCGGAAGTACCCAGCAAGCCCGTTAAATTGTCTTACTTGTTTAACTGTAGTTGGAACGGGAGCCTTCGTTAAAGCATCTATTTTTCTAGGACTTGGACCAACTTGTCCGTCAGATATAATGTTGCCTAGATACTCAATAGAGCGTTTAAAGAAAGCAGTCTTTTCAACATTTATGGAAAATCCAGCCTTTTGTAATGCCAGCAATATACGTTCTATATGAGCAAGTCCTTCTTCAAAGTCTCTACATTTTGACAAAACGTCATCAACATATACTTGACATATGTTTTCATTTAAAAGAGACATCAACGCTCTGTTGATACAACGCTGATATACCGAACATGCATTACTTAAACCAAATGGCATGGCTAAGAACTCATAGAGTCCATCTGGTGTAACAAATGCTGTCTTTTCAATAGAACTCTCTGCAATTGGGATCTGATGAAACCCTGCTGCCATGTCAAATGTAGAGTAGTAAACACCCCCTGCCAATTGGTCTATTTGATCCGAAATAATAGGTAAAGGATAATGGTCACGAAGAGTATTTCTATTTAGTTCGCGATAATCAACACACATGCGATCTTTTCCATTTTTCTTTTTAACCAAGATGATAGGACTGGAGAATGGCGACTGACTTTCACGGATAATTTTATTCTCAATTAATTCATTTATAATTTCTCTCACTTTTTCACGTTCGATAGGACTTAATTTATAAGGTCTACGTTCAACGTATTTTGTAGAGTCCTTCAAACGTATTTGCAACTCGCCTGTATTAACTCTTGTACTAGGATACCCCCGAATAAATAAATGTTCATATCGATTTAGCAATATCTTAAGCTCAGCGATTTGAGCGTCATCAATGAGGTCACAGTCCAAATTATCAAATTTTTCAGAGTAAGATCGCATATGGTTAACCGTAGGTTGATAAAAAAGCGTTGCACCCTTAGAATTTACCAGGACTCCTAGGCCTGTGCTCTCGATAAGATTCATACCTATGAGTATGTCTGAACATAGTTCGTAATCTGGCACAACATGAAACTGAAGTTCTACTTTAAAATTATCAATAGCACAAACCGTGGTCAACGTTTCTAATGACATAACAGTAAACTGACCAATACCCTTTAAATAATTTATCACTTTAGTTCTTTTTCCCGGTAATTTAGTTGCCACCGATTCGCGCACTAGTGAACATTCCGCTCCACTATCAAATATAGCGTTAAATTTTAAATCACCAATACTAATTTGCATTGAGGTCAGTTTAGAAGTACCCACACAATTAATTTTTGAAACGACAGCACGTTCGCGCTTAAAGCACGTTTCAAATGTATGCCCTATCTTGGAACAAAATGTGCACGTAGGTTTGTCAATATTTTGCGGGTCACTTTTATTTTCAGCATGACGTAGTTGAGGCAATCCCTGCTTATTAGCAAAACGACAATCGCGTGTCTCATGTCCGGGTTTCTTACATAACTGACAAAAGGACATTGTCTTATCAGTAAATCGCGGTCGCTTACTAGAACTTTGATTCGTATTAACTGAACCAGGATTAATTCTTTTTCGTCGTATTGTTGAGGCAATCGAAATTAATTCGGGGACAGATGCTGCACGGGCATTAAGTAATTCAATTCTCAACCGTTCGTCACCAATACAGCCAATTACTGCCTCAACCGCGTCATCATTTCCTAACTTATCTTTAGTAACACGCTTCCATAGTACCCACGCTTCAGACAGAAATTGCGAAATATCTTTTGAATTATCATAATTAAGTTCCCTAAATTGAACAATATCACGGGAATATCTATTTTCGGGTTCGAAAGTCATTATCAAAACGTCCCGCAATTCCTGCCAGTTAGCTGTGGACACCAGCCAATTATCAACCCACAGCTTTGCACGACCCTTAAGTAAACTACCCGCTTTCATTCTAACTTCATAGTCGCTAAGGCTGTAAGTTTCCATGGCCGTGGACACGTGTTGGCACCATTCACGTACCCCCACATTAGCATCCGGGTCAAATGACGGCAAAAATATATCACTTATTTTAACTTTACACTCCGGTTGAACCGTCATTCGATCCGACATACTTTTCATCATTTGCAACATCTGTGTAAAAAACTCGAAGGGTACACCGCTAACAGAAGGGTTATTATTAGAGCCAGAATGTCCAACAAAAGTGGGTGGTAATCCCACTTCTGATAACGTCACATGAACCTCATTCGAGCTTTTAGAAATAGTGACGTCAGCTTGGCTGACGTCACCATTACCATCCACAGGATCACTCATTGCAAACAACACCAAGACGATTCAAGTAGGTTTATTAGTACAAACACAAAATATAATAGAATCACCTTAAACTTAAACAGACAGATAATAAAATGCAAAATTACTCACAATTTCTATTTTGACCACTCTTCTCCGTGTTCAGCAAAGTTATGAATTCATAATGTTCACAATCACTAAAGAAAACTATGGCGCCCACCAAGCGTGGCGCACCATTTTTAACATTTCCGGTTATAAAAGAAATAATTGAATCAAGTAATAGTTAATCGTCAATTTACAACAAAAATGTTCGTAAAATTTATCATTTAATTTTTAAAGATTTTAGAACAATCATTATCATTTTTATTTCAATAACAAACCAATATTAGATAGTCAAACTTGCAATATAATGAAGTATGTCGCCAGATGGCGAATACTTCATGTAACCGGTATCAAATCTTTAATCAATTATCTAAAGACTATTACAACTGCATTAGATTTTATCAATTAATTAATAATAAAGTGAAACATTAATTTAAATTCACATTGAATACCCAAAACTAATTGTTTTAAAGCATGTGAATATTATCAGTAGTTAAGTTGGGATAATACAGACTACGAACTATCTTTTTATCAAACAATAATTGAAAACAGCAAATTGAATCAAAGTATGAGAGGAAACTATGCTTATTTTTAAATTGAAGTAGTAATCAACCTAAATTATAATTAAAATTACTCTTATAGCTATAGATGATTCAATGTTCAGGCGCTCCCGCGCCGACATATATATATATATATTTAAAGGTATTTAAGTATTTATATATAATACCCTGGAGACCCTGTATATAGGTTGCATAGCGGCGGAAACTCCAACTATGGACTCAGATCATCATTCTGACCAAAAATCACCAAGAAATTCTTAGCAGAAATGAAAAAAATATTGGGCTTCCCATAACATTTTGTATGGGAAGCTCATTGTACCATACAAAATGTGAAGCTCAATTTCTGACAACAATTTATTCGTGATTATTGTTCAGAATGATGGTCTAAGTCCAAGTTTAGAGTTTCGGGTATATGATCCCGGACACCTTGAATCTTTACTTATAATATAAATGGGAAAGTATGTGAGTCTGTTTGTTTGTTTGTCCGTCCGTCTTTCTCGCCAAAACTACTGAACCTACCTTGATGAAATTTGGGTTGGATCTAGGTCTTTAGGACCCAAAAAAGGACATAGGATACTTTTTATCCCGAAAATTTGACATGTTCCTTAGGGAGCGCGATATAACCAAATTTCACGCGAGCGAAGCCGCGGGCGGGAGCTAGTATTATTATATAGATTTATTACTATAGCTAGGATTCTGAATGGTAATTTATTGTGGATTTCAGATTTCACATCTAAAGTTACTAATTATGAATATAACACTATAAGCACAAGCAGTGATGGCTCCGCTCCAGTATCTACTGGAACAATAGGTAGGTACTCCTTCATCTTTATATCTATACTAAAAAAAAATTTATAGAGTTAAGATTTATAGATTTACTTTTTTTATTTACTTTTTTTAATAATTATTTTCAGGCTTCCAGGATAAAATAATATCTCTACTGTCTTATATAAAAGTTCAAAATGAGCAAATAATATCACTTTTAAAGGAAAAAAAGACCGGACATTCAATACCGGAATTTAAATTCCCCTTAAAATGTAAAGAAGAGCTGGAAACTACAGAATTGTTACTAAAAAATTCAAAACATTATGAAGATCTGGTATGTAGCAACTGTCGCATCATATTTTAATTTTAATTAATTTTAACTAATTTTAACAACCTTTAACATTTTGTTACTGATGGAGCACAGGCCTCCCCACCACAATTTTTTTCTTTGAAACGGTCGCTGTCTTTACCTAGCTCTTTCCATAGTAGCCTGACCTTTACAATTCTGAGTAATTATTTGAATTTTGCAGGTTTCCTACTTAAAATCTCTAGGTGGAACAGGTACCTCGAACCAGGTATCAAGGATCATGAAATTCATTATGACCGACAGCTTCGCAAAACAGTACAATTTTTATGGCAAACGATCGGACAAACACCCATTTTCGGAACTTCGTCTGCGCGATGCTGTTGTTGGTTAGTTGTTTTTACTGTAATTATAAATAGTATCTAGCAACTGGCTAGAGGTAATAATCTCGTAAATAAGACTTATCCCACTTATTGGGAACTAGTTTAACTACTATGGGACTGCGTACTTCCCACTTACCCTATAGTTCGCGTCATTAAAAAAAATCGCTAAAAGAAAAGTCCATTTTTGTGCAAACATACTTCTCTCTACTTTCTTCTAGCGCTCTTTTTACATGACTCAACTAATACCAATGTAATTTTTTATCATGCTAAAAACTACTGAACTGATTTTGATGAAAATTGGCACCATTAGTTGTTTAGTTGCTGTTGTTAATCATGTTGTTACTGAGGCACAAAGACAGTTTGCCAATCAGTCAAAAATTTACAAAAAACATTGGACGAGGAAGCTAATGTAAAAAAATACTTTCTATACAGATGCAGTGAAGACAGCTACTGGTTCCACGAGTAGACAAATAGAAGATATTATTAAAAACTGGCTTAAACACGCGCCACAACGGGAAAAGAAACAGGTGAAAAAGAATTAGATTATGTCAGCAATTGAAAAAACAGGTGTTAAGCGAAAAGCTGTAGTGGGGCAACGACAATTACTCAGACGTGTTAAAGAAGAAAAGTTAAAAGTATTGTCAGAAATCCAAACCAGCAACTCAGACGTAGATAGCAATTATGAAACTGTTAATTCAGAGCCTTCATGTAGTCAGTTACCATGTTTACCATCAACTGTATCCACATCAAATGTTTATAATGATAATAGTATTGATAGTGATTGTGAACCTTTTGTAAGTACAGAAGTTTCACAGATAGATAATGTGGATTGTGAGCCATCTGTAAATACAGAAGTTTCTCAGCCCACATTATCTATGAATGAATATGTGTCTCAAGAAACTGAGAACAGTGGAGTTGATTTAAAATCTCAGTTGAGACACTGGGCCACAGTTCAGTATAAAATCCCCCATAATGCTATAGATAGTCTTTTAAAGATTCTTTCTCCCATATGCCCTGAACTGCCAAAAGATAGCAGAACGTTATTGCAGACACCAAAGCATGTAGAAACATTATCTTTAGAATCTGGCGAATTAGTATACATTGGACTCCTTATTCAATTAAAAAGTCAATTAAAATTACTTGGTCACACTAAGATTGACAAAAGAGAGATATTAATTTCTTTTAATGTAGACGGTCTTCCGTTATTCAAAAGTAGCAATGTACAACTTTGGCCTATATTAGGATTGATAAAAAACTATACCAATGCAAAACCTTTTGCTATCGCTATTTTTTGTGGACGTTCAAAACCATCTCCATTAAACCTTTTTTTAAAAGATTTCGTAAAAGAATTAACAGAATTACTTGAGATTGGTTTTGATTTCGAGAGTATCCACTACAGTGTTAAAGTGCACAGTTTCGTGTGCGACGCCCCAGCTAGAGCTTTTCTGAAATGTACAAAATCACATGGGGGATACTCATCCTGTGACAAATGTGTAGAGCCTGGCGAATACGTCCAAGGAAGAGTTATTTATAAAAATGTATGTGCTAGCAAAAGAACTAACTTACAGTTTCGATTAAGATCAGATGAAGACCATCATTTAGGTGAGTCTCTACTTTTAGATCTTCCCATTGACTTAATCACTGCGTTCCCTGTAGATTATATGCACGCCGTATTATTGGGAGTGATGAGGAAACTCCTAAATATTTGGATTGGTGGGAAATTAGCAGTTCGCTTATGTAGCCGTTTAGTGTTGCAGATATCTGAAAAATTACTTTCTTGTAAAAAATCAATACCCATTGAATTTAACAGACGACCTCGTAGTTTAAACGAATTAGCTCGCTGGAAGGCCACCGAATTCAGGCTATTTCTTCTATATCTTGGTCCATTTGTTTTAAAAGAGATACTACCAACTGCTCTCTATAAAAATTTTATATTACTTCACTGTGCAATAACTATTCTTTGCTCTCAAAAGCACATCAATTCAATTGGTATAGATTTTGCACACGAACTATTGTTAATGTTTATAAAACATTCACAAAATGTGTACGGAATATCTTTTCTAATTTATAATGTTCACATGATGTGCCATGTATCTGACGATGTCCGAATTTATGGGGTCTTGGACAATTATTCTGCCTTTCCTTTTGAAAACTATTTAGGTGGTTTGAAAAAGCTTGTCAGGTCTCCTAAATACCCACTACAACAAATAGTTAAACGTCTGAGAGAGACTGAATTTTCATCATATCCCAAATGCAATGTTAAAGAAAATCTTTCTTTACCTTATGACAACTATTTGGGGCCAAACCTCAATGGGAACAATGTATACGAATTCTATAAAAAAGGTGTATGCAAAGATTTTCTCATTTATGTGTATGAATATCGTAAAAGTGATTGTTATTGTTTGACTAATAAAAATAAAATAATTGAGATTCATAGTATTATGAGACACATTATTGATAAAACAGTCTTTGTATATGGCAAAGAATTCATAGAGTATAATTCTTTATATAACTATCCTTTTGATTCTGCTGGTCTTGACATCTTTATCTTATCTAATTTGACAGAGTTAAAAATTTTACCAATTGATGACATAGTTTGTAAGTGTGTTGTGTTGCCTAATAGCACTGACGACAATTTTATATGTTTTCCGATGATCCATTGTATTTTATGAATAGGTTATAATCTACTGTTAATTTTAGAAAATAAAGTATACTTTTACGATTGTAGGTACTTATAGAAAGTGCCTTTTTACCTCTGAATCCAAGACCAATCCATGAATCTTTATGAAATGTCTTGAAATTTGTTTTTAACAATAAGTAAGTAAAATAAATGATGTATATAAACTATACGGAGTTTTTTTTATCAGCTCGGCTAAGTGCTAATTTTGGAAGCACCCTAAGGAGTGCCCTGTTCGTTTCTATTTAACGTCAGAAAGACGACATCTAGATGACGTCGTAGTCACGCTAATAGAAGAACGTGCTAGGCACGTTTAATAGTTACGTTATTTTAACGCGAGAAAAATGACGTCGTAGTCACGCTAATAGAAGAACGTGCTAGGCACGTTTGATAGTTACGTTATTTTAACGTGAGAAAAATGACGTCGTGGGGCTGTGACTTTCACACGTCATTTTCTGGATATCTAGACGTCATCAGATGACGTCTCTCAGGTCTAAATTGACGAAAAGTTCACGTCTTTATGACGTATAAATGCTACCTGGGATTGCTCTGGAGAAGAAGAGATACCAATTTACTACTGGGAAGTCTCTTACTTCGCTATATGGTTAGTTTGGATTTTGCGAAATGGAACACCAATATGCAAGAATCCGATACGAAACCATTCTATAAAATCTTGGATAATATGTTTGGCTTCAACAACTGTTTCTCCCGAACACACAGCATGTTCTATGACTCTTATCTTTATTTAATTGATGATTCCTATCTTCCAAGCATAGAACATAACTCACTCAAAGAGGACCTAGGATGTTGGAAGCATCATCTTGGGGTATTGAAGAACTTAGACAAAAAGGTTGGAACCTATGGACTGTGATACTTATTTGATTGGTGGCTGGGGATTTTCGTTTTAAATTAAAAATCATGGGACAAGGGGACAATCAGATGTTGCTGCTAGACTTTGGAACCGAAGTACCTGAAGATGTGGCAATCACCCAGGTCAATTATTTACTAGAGAATTTAAAAAGAAAGCTATCTTTAATAGGACCCCCTCTAAAATTAGAAGAAACATGGATCTCAAAAGATTCTACCTTTACGGTAAGTATTCTGTTAAGAATGAGGTCTCATTAACTACTTCATGGAAAAAAGCTTGTAGGATGTACCGATGCCGTAATGAGGATTACCCTACCGTAATCCAGCTTGTCCTCTCTGGCAGCTAATCTTTATGCAGCCGTTGCTGCTGATAATTAAACCCAAACTTTGTTCTTTTTATATCTATTCGAATTAGTAGGTTTATTTCAATGTAACATAAGAAGACGGTATCTCCAAAGTCAGGACTTTTACACAGCAGTATCAAGAAACCCATACTTCACTGCAAAAGCCAAGGATGGCTCCCCAAAGAAAGTTCTGACCCCTAAGGTCCTAAATCCCACAGATCAACTTCAAAATGACGAATTATATCTATCACTTTGTCTGTGTCCAAGAACATTAGGAGGTTACCCTATAATTTTATACCCATCTATTCTGATTAAAGGAACACAGATATGCACAACACTAAATACAGTACGGTAAGCGTGAAGAATGAAAGGTGATAGAAAACAGTTTAAGAAGCAAGCAGTGCGTAATATAAAGCGTATGCTATGTACATAAACGAGCATCAAGCGGCGTGCGCTCCGCGTCGTAGTTGAATCTCGACTGGCTCGATAAACGCGGGGCCAGGGTTGCCAAATGTGATTTTCAATTTCTCCCCATATTTGATATTATTTTTTTTCCAAAAAGATACTATTTTCTTTAGTTTTACCCAAAGGCCCAGATTTGTTTTTTTTTTGCCCGTGGTTCTACGTCGTATTTCGACTGATAATACCGAAGGCAATGTTTTTTGTCTGTGGTTGTTCGGGACTCTTTCGTTTGATGTTACTTTTTTAGCTATGGTTTTTAATTTAAGAAAGAAGAAAAGAATATTGTTTTTCACTTGTCAAGCAGAAAGTTTTCGTAATCTACGTTTAATTCAATTTAGTGTTTTTCCTTTCATTATTTAAGTTTTAGAATAGGGGATTAATGCCCGATTTCACCAACGTTCCCTAAGCCATTACCTAACTATGTGCCTGTTTAAATAAAAGCACCCCTAAATAAACCCCTACCTTAGAATACATTTCACCAACTGAACAGCGCTCTTAGTAGGGGACCCTTACTTAAATGACAGGTCTTTGTCATTGATAGGGATGTGGCAACCGTAACTTTTAACCGGTTATTATTAAAAATTAAGATAACTTAATATTAAAGACGTTCTGGTCTTCTGTTATATTACATAATATAATTACAGTATTTTACATATACGGTTCATAGATTAAGTAAAAATAAACAATGATTAAAATTTTTTCTCTTATGTTGTTGCCGTGTTTATAAAAAAGATAGCTGAGATAGATCTGTCACTGTCAATCAGCGGTTTGGTTAATTTCATGGCATTTTATTTGTTGAATTGTTTGGGTTTTTTCGTGCAGCGTGTGTGGTTTTCCGTGTTGATATCTTGTGGCAATTTAAAGTAATGGCTGAAAAAAGAAAACGTAGCCAAAATTTTACGTACGAAGAGAAGGATAAATTGGTCAAAATCCTTGCTTTATACAAGGACACGATATTAAATAAAAAAACAGACGGGACTACAAATGAAGCAAAAGCAAATGCTTGGACCTCGGTTACGGCGAGATTCAATAGTTCTGCAACCACTCACAGGTACTCTAAACGTTAATAATTATGTCAATTAGGTATTTGGCATAATATGTGCAACTTTTATTGTTTTCAGACAAAAACTTCCTAGGTACTTACTTATTTTTAAACATTTTCAGATCAAAAGATTCTCTTTTACGAGTTTGGGAGAAATTAAAAACAGAAGCTAAATTTTATTGTACAATAGTGCAATAAGAGAAAATGTAAATAGAACGGGAATTGGTCCGTGTACAACTAAAATAGACCCTATTTTAGAACAAGTATGCATTTTAACGGGACGGTGCTGTACTGGCATTTTAAATGTTAGAGACAGTGATGCAGATATACCCATTGTATTAACAGTGGAAGATGCACAAAATCCATTTGTATGTATTTGCAATCATAGGTAAATATAAATTGTAAAAAAGAAAGCATTGAATTTACCTAACATGAGTTTTTCTCTTTCCAGTCTACAGACATCACAAACACCATCCAGCAGGACACAAATGCAATGGAACTTTCTTTACTGGTATTTTTTCTAATATCTATTAATTGTTCTGAAATTAAAGGCTCTTTTGGTTATAATTATTTGTGTTTTAGGAAACAAACAATTTTACAATGAGTGAGCAACCCAACACACTCAACAGCGATATTATTATGTCGGTTGCAAATGATTACGATGTACAAGTAAGTGAAATGAATCTTGACTATTTAAGGAGCACTATTTGATCATTTTTGTTATTTAATTAAAAATAAATTTCAGGCCAGAGAAACTGTTGCTCCTGCCTCTCCAGCTAACACTACTCCGATTTGGTCAAGAAAAAGGAGGCCAGTAATCACCCAAAATAACGAGCGGACGAATGTATCTAATTCTCTATGTTCAAGCTATGGAGACTTGAATCAAAAGAGGCTGAGCATAGAAGAATTAAAAGAACAACTATTAAAGGAAGAAATAGAATTTAAAAGAAAATTGTACGAATTACAAATAGAGTCTGCAACAAAAGAATTAGAAATAAAAACAGAAGTTTTAAAACAAATAAAAGGTAAGTTTATTGTATAAAAAAATAATGAAAATTCATGTCAAATTTTGAAAATACTCCGTGATTTGGTTTCTCCGGAAGCAATATGCAGAATCTGTTCCACTATTTATTTGATTATGAATTTGGCGTTCTTGTATGAGTTGCTCTAAATTAAGTAAATGTTCATCAAGAGGTTCTCTCTCCTTCCTTAAAATGCATATATTATGTAAAATACAGCACGCAAGAATAACATTTATTGTGGTTTCCAATTTCAATCTCACTCCAACTGCTAATACAGGAAACCATCTTTTTAATACACCATATTGCCGTTCCACCACATTTCTGGTTCTTATGTGTGCTTCATTATACTTCTGTTGGCCTGGAGTTGCAGGATTTAAATATGTGTTAGTAAATGAAACTGAAAATGTAACAAAAAAAAATATTACTGTACACTCAACAGCACATCTCGTCATGTTATCGCAGTTCAGTTGAACTGCGATAACATGACGTGATGCTTTAACAGCTTTTCTTACGTAGGGCATAAAGGAAGTCTCAAGGTCAACATGTATAGTCTGATGTGCCGCCGTGTGTACATATTTATCAGAAAAATATCATTCAAATATTAACATTCCAAGGCTTTTCACGAATAAAATTTTATTTTCAGATGGGAGGCCTGCTCTTCAAACATTGCAAAGCTTTCAACAACCAATACAATAAATAATTTTCATTGTATAATTTTTATATTAAATTGTTATAACAAAATATTTGGTTTTTTGTTAAATTAAGCACCTACCTTCAGAGGGTATCCACTATCACCTAACAAGTAAGCGCTTCCATAAAGGCCTCTTTCAAATTTTCGAAATCTTTGACTATTTTGATAAATAACAGAATCATGAGTGGAACCTGGCCAACGTGCAACAACATCAGTTATTAAAAGTTTCGCAGTACGCAGTTCGCTGTACGTTCACAGACATATAGGACTTCCTGTTTCTGAACAGCTCTGCATCGTCACCTCCTTAAACGCAAGCAAATATTTTGTCTTATAGTTACGGTATCAGCTTTTTATTTTAAAAGAGATTTGCTTATCTATTAATAACCTACCTGGTGATTGTATCTTAATATGACTACAGTCTATGCAACCCAATATATTTGGGAATCTGGCAATATTATAAAATTCAGCTTTTATAAGGTCTTGCTCTTCTTGGGACTCGGGAAATTTTATAAATTCACTTCTTAGTTAAAACCAAATCCAGTTGACAATTGTTACAGTTTGTTACACTATTTCTCTGTTCGAATCCACAAAAACACAAAAAATGTTCAAAATAATTATTTACATTGGACGGACACGAACACAAGTTAAAATCACCTATTACTACTACTTTACTATATTTAACACACAACTGTTCTATAATTCTAAACATAATCATATATTCTTCCTCTTTACTATTCGGTGGGATATACACAACGCAACACACGAACAATAATCTTTCGCGTAAATACACTTTGGCGCAAACGAGTTCGAACACACAAATTTGCTTCTTTTCCTTTTTACTTCGGTCCAATTATTGCTATCTGCTTTATTTATATTTGTATCCGGTATTACAGTCTCTGCCTGTAATTCCATATTATATAAATTGTTATGTTCCACTACTGGCACTGGCCGATTCTCCTTCATTGGTAAAATTACTTGTTTCGTGGCCTCACACCGACTAGTATTTGTTTCTACCTGCGTTAATTTCTTTGCGCTCACCTTTGCATATGATTCTGATTGTTTACTCTTATCAAAAGATTGTTCTTTATTTTTCATTTGGCTATAATAAGTTTCAAGGTACTCATTTCTGCTTTTCAAAGTCTTTATTTCATTTTCCAGCTCATAAACTTTATTTGTTTTTTCTTGCACCACCGTCACACTTTTTCGTAGTTCATGCAACTCCAATTCATTTTGAATTAAGCGATCATGTAATTTCTGAAATGCCAATGTATGATTCTCTAACAGAATTTTCATCTCTGTTCGAAAATCACGAAGTTCTTCTAATACACTCGTATTACAGTTATTCTCAACTGAAGATACGTCGGCCTGACGGCGATTGCCGCGTATAGTAGTAACAAAATTTCCAGGAGTAAAGGTTTGGTTCATAACGCTTGTGCGAACTGGCGTATCAGAATTATCCCGCTTAGGTTTTGAACACATGCATTCTGGACATACCCAATGTTTTTTGTACTCTTCTGTGAAAGTTTCGAATGTCTCCGCCGACATTGCTAGACATTTTAGATGAAATAACTTCTTGCATGATTCCTTTGAACATTCCATAAACGAAATATCATATATCACAGCGTCACAACCGTTGCATTTCGTCTCCATTTGATTTTAAGCACCACTTTACCACTTTAATACTGCATTTTCCTTGACAAAAATCTAAACACGTCCGCACCGCACCGCAGTGAGAGCGAGATTTTAACATAAAAAAATCGGCTGCTACAAAGTCGACTGGGTGGCAAATTGACTCAGATAGTGAGGAAGAGGCGGTGGCTCGACGATCGATTGATGATTCGATCGTTGAACTGCCTGATAGGCAGCTTACTTCATTAATAGCGAAAAAAGAATGTCTTTTTTCGCGGATAAATGATTTGTTTAAGTTTGCAAATAATGTAACTAACTTTTCATCCCGAAGTAATGAGAATTTCATGGCTCAGTCTGAAATAATTGATGAAATGCGTAGGCAATTTGAGTCTATAATTGATGACATAAATGGCCGCCAACTTACGTTAGATTCAAAATTTCAGCCTGATTATCAGCCTTTGTCTGCCTTTGAGGATTTGTATTTTATTGTAAAGCGCGTCCGAAATAATATTATTCAGTCGTCGCAAACCGTTTTGCCATCTTCATCGAATAACTCCGGCGATCCGATAATCCGAGATGTGTCATTAAGTTGCCTCCGATTGAGTTGCCTGGCTTTGACGGCAAAGCGGAAAATTGGCCTAAGTTTTACGAATCTTTTAAGGCCAACATTCATAATAACAAACAGTTGTCGGACTCGCAGCGCGTGCAGTATTTAGTAGGTAAGTTGACGCACGGCGCGCTGAAAGCGACCGCGGGTATTGTACCTTCGGGTGAAACTTATAATATTATTTGGGAT
Source organism: Chrysoteuchia culmella (assembly GCA_910589605.1). NCBI lineage: Eukaryota > Metazoa > Arthropoda > Insecta > Lepidoptera > Crambidae > Chrysoteuchia > Chrysoteuchia culmella. The sequence goes on from OU342663.1 coordinate 4,380,064, forward strand.
AGATTGGTGAAGAAATATCAGGATGTGCGTTCATTGGGTACGCTTTATCTGAACAACATTCTCGATGCGAAAAGTTGTTTAAATACGGCAGCCGGTCTTGATTATTTTATTGAGAAGTATTCATCATCTGTGTTGGCTTTAAAACAGCTGAATATCAGTGATGTAACTGATTTCATACTTTTGCATTGTGCGCTTAGGAAAATTGATGTTCAAACTGTGCAAGCGTTTGAGTTATCTGTACGGAGTAAGGACATTCCTTCTTATAATGATTTAATTTCTTTCGTGCAAGATCAAGTGAAAATCTTAGAACGGTCGAATGTTTCATGCTCGACACGGTCTTCGTGCGGTAGTGTGAATAAAGCATCTCCTTCAGTCGGGACCGCGGCATCCCGTTCTAATACTTACAAGTCGTTTGTCGCGAGTAATGAGAATGTCGCTTGCACGTCAGGGAAATCGTGTATTTTTTGCAGTAAAAATGATCATTTAATTAATGCTTGTTTACAATTCAAAGGTTTGAGTTCACCCCAAGCCCGATTTGATTTTATTAAATCGAAACAGGGTTGCGTAAGATGTCTTAGTGGGTCGCATACCGTAACTTCATGTAGGTCTATGGTGGCTTGCGACGTATGCAAGAAACGTCATCATACCCTCTTACATTTCGAAAGTAAGAATAATAATAATGTTCCGAGTAATTTGGTCCCACCCGTCGTCGCCTCGCTGTCCACCACGGCATCGCGTCTTTCTGCACCCGTTGTGGAATCGAACCCACGTGATTTGGGTACCCCGTCTAGTTTGGGTACACCGGAAACGCCGTCATTGTCTTTAAGCGCGGAGGTAAGACCCAATTCTACGATTTTGCTATCGACAGCTCAAGTTTATGCTAAAATAAAAAATTGTAATAATAAAAGAATTATCCGCTGTTTAATAGACAACGGGTCGCGAAATAATTTAATTACAATAGACTGTTGCAAATCGCTTAATTTACCAATAATTCCATTGAGTAATTCTTTTGTCAAAGGAATTGGTTTAGCGTCTCGGCCTATTTTAGGGTACGTTTATTTGGACATTGAGTCCCGTGTATATACAGATAACAAATACACTATACATGCTTTAGTGATTGACTGTATCACTGATCAGTTGCCTGCTCATTATGTGGACACGGGTGATATGAGTTACTTGAAAGGGATTCCCCTCGCCGATCTGACATGGAATATCCCCGGGTCTGTGGATGTCGTTCTGGGTGCTCAGCTGTTTCCATATATCTATTTAGGGAATAGGGTCGTGTCTGGTACCAGTGCGCCCCCTGCTTTGCTGACCGCATTCGTTACGTGTTGATGGGTGATTTCCCAAGTAAGGATATTGTAAATACTTCTACGTCGTTTTGTGTACTCTCGCTTAGTGATATGGTGCAAAAATTTTGGCAGTTAGAAGAATTGCCTAACTTGCATTTTTTGAGCCCTGAGGAGACGGAATGTGAAAATTTGTTTGTTTCGTCTGTCACCCGGGGGGAGGGTGGTAGGTACTCGGTTGCCTTACCCTTCTGCAGGAACCCGAAAGAATTGGGTAATTCTCTCACTGCTGCCCAACGGCGTTTTATGGCTTTGGAGCGGAGGTTTAAACAGTCACCTGACATACGAGAAAAGTACAATAGTGTTATCGGTGAATATATTGAAAAGGGTTATTTATCTGAGGTTGCTGAATCCGATGTGACAGAAGAGGGGTATTACATCCCGCATCACGCTGTCACTCATCCGGGTAAGCCCATGCCTCGGATTGTGCTCGATGCTAGTGCGAGAACCCATACAGGTCTGTCATTAAATGACGTCCTTCATATAGGACCTAATTTGCAAGCTGATTTATTTCTGCTTTTGCTTGGCTTCCGTCTTTTTCCTGTCGCGATGACTGCTGACATCAAACAAATGTACTTACAGATTTTGGTTCCGTATGAACACCGTAAATATATTCGGATTTTATTTCGTTTTGCTGAGAACGAAGTCGTTCGGACTTTTCAATTTAATCGGGTCCCTTTTGGTCTTAAAGCGAGCCCATACTTAGCAATGCGGACGGTTCGTCAGCTGGCTGATGACATGAGATCACATTTCCCAGAAGCTTCTAAGGTGGCAGAGTCGAGTTTGTACATGGATGATCTGGTTTATTCTGTTGCGGATGATGCCAGTGCCGTGCGTCTTTCCCGAGAATTGATCTCGCTTTTCAAGGCTGGTGCCTTTGACCTGGTCAAATGGACAAGTAATTCTCATGTTGTCCTTGGAAATCTTCCGGACTCTCATCGTAGTGCAGTGAATTTGGTTGACGGTTTTAACAATACCTCTAAGGTGTTAGGCCTCTCCTGGGAACCAGCTGATGACAATTTATTCTTTACGACTTCTTATGTCCAAGAGAAATGTACTAAGCGAAATATACTCTCCGTAGTCGCTCGTCTGTTTGATGTTCTAGGTTTGATGGCCCCTGTAATTTTGTACGCCAAGTTGCTAATTAAGGAGCTTTGGCTATGCAACATAGATTGGGACGATACTCCCCCTGAGAGCGTTATACGAAGGTTCTCGGCGCTCATACAGGAGTTTCCTCTCATTTCGACTTTGAAAATCCCTTGTCATGTAGGTGTCTTTAACGACAGTACTGTGCTTATTGTTGCGTTTTGTGATGCGAGTATGAACGGCTATGGTTGTGTCATATATTTACACACCACCGACACCAGGGGTAATATTGCTGTTAGATTACTTTGTGCGAAATCAAAGGTGTCACCCACTAAAGTGACCACACTCGCACGTTTGGAATTATGCGCTGCCGTCTTGATGTCCAAATTGATACGGACGGTTCAAGACGCTTACCAAGCTCGTATACCCATTGCGGGCACATATGCTTTCTCGGATTCAACAATTGCGCTTTCGTGGATTCATTCTTCACCGCATCGTTGGTCGGTGTTTGTAAGTAACCGCGTCGCTCAGTGCCAAGAGAATCTGCCTCCTGAAAACTTTTATTATGTCGCAGGAAGTGAGAATCCAAGTGATTGTCTTTCCCGAGGGATGCTCCCCTCCCAACTCGCTTCACATGGTATATGGTGGAACGGCCCATCATGGATTCGTAGTCCCCCTTCAAATTGGCCTATAAAAGCCTTTTCTCCTGGCATAACTGTTGAGTTGCCGGAACACAAAGTTAGTGTGCTGATTGCAACGGTTCAGTGTGAACCACCGGCTCTTATGGAATTGGCTCAGCGTATATCGGGATGGGATAAACTTTTACGGATTGTTGTTTACGTCCTTCGATTTATTAAAAAGGTCTCGCTTTCTTCTGGAGCAGTCAATAATCTTATGGCTGCCGAGAAATTTGTGATACGTTCAGTCCAGAGTGTCTACTTCGCAGAGGATCTTACCGCGCTCAAGAATGGTAAATTGCCTTCTAAGAAGCTTTTGAACTTGTCGGTGTTTCTTGGCGAAAATGGTGTGCTGCGTGTTGGAGGGCGGCTTTCTAAATAGGATTTACCATTTGAGGCTAAACATCCGGCGTTACTTCCTAAACATAATCACGTAGTGGATCTCATAATTCAACACTACCATGTTATGAATTGTCATACTGGTCCAGGGCTTTTGATGTCTATTTTGCGGCGTTTGCGTTTTTGGATATTGGATGCCAGGACGGTTATAAGAGCGAGGGTGAGAAAGTGTAATTGTTGTTTTCGTTTGAATCCGTCCCACTCCACGCCCAAGATGGCTGATTTGCCTTCATTTCGTGTCACGGAAGCAAAGGCTTTTGTTCACACAGGCGTAGATTACGCAGGGTCCCTTCGCATTACGCTTGCTCGTCGAAGAGGACAACATTCTCAGAAGGCGTATATTTGCTTATTTGTGTGCCTTGTGACCAAGGCTATTCATATTGAGTTGGTCTCTGACCTAACTTCCAATGCGTTTCTTGCGGCTTTCAGTCGTTTTATTTCGCGCCGTGGACCTGTGTCGTGTCTGTATTCGGACAATGGCACTAATTTCGTCGGTGCAAAGGCGCAGTTAAACGATCTTTATGCCTTTCTGATTGGGTCTGAATTTCATCCAACTTTAAAACGCGAACTTACTGAACGTCGTATTGAGTGGAAAATGATCCCACCTCGTGCGCCGCATTTCGGTGGTATGTGGGAGTCCAATATAAAAAGTTTGAAGACTCACCTTTATCGAGTGATCGGGACTCAGCTTCTCACTTACGAGGAACTGCAAACCGTGCTGGTGCAGGTCGAGTGCGTTATGAACTCGCGCCCACTCACTGTTGTGTCCTCGGATCCCGACCCCGAAGTGATTACTCCTGCACATTTTTTAATGTCATCACCATTGCAGTATCTACCTGCGCCACCCTTGACTGACACGCGGATTAATCTTACCCAGCGAAAACAGTTGTTAGACAGTATGGTGCAATCCTATTGGAAGAAGTGGCGTTCCGAGTATCTGCATACCCTACAGGTCAGGCAGAAATGGACCACCACTGGCCATGCTATTAAGGTTGGAACTGTTGTTATCGTAGGACAGGATGATTCTCTTCCCTTGAGTTGGCCTTTAGGTATAATTACAGAGGTTCATCCCGGGTCGGACGGAGTTATTCGAGTGGCGACGGTAAAAACTAAGTTCGGGGTTATTTTAAAGCGCCCTATCGTGAAATTATATCCTATCCCTACTCAATAACTTCTCTTTGATTATGTCTAATTGTTATTTATTATTAAGTTATTGTTATTTTAAGGCTTAGCCATGAAGTGTCTTGATATCCTGCTAGTCTAAATATAAACTGCAGGTTATGTTGTAATCACGGGTGCTTCGGTAAGTATCTGTTTCGGATTCGAAGGGAGGTGACCCCACGGTGCCACGACTGCGGCGCTTCGGTGGACAGTGCGGAGCACACTCTTTTGGTGTGTCCTGCCTGGGCTCCGCAGCGCGGTAGTCTGGTTGCCGTGATCGGGGAGGACCTCTCGCTGCCCAGCATGGCACGCGCCATGCTGGCCACCGAGAGATCCTGGGAGGCGGCAGCATCCTTTTGCGAAGATGTCGTCTCGCAAAAGGAGGCATCGGAGCGGATCCGTGAGGAGCAGGCTCATGCGGATCGGCTTCGACGTAGGCGGATGGGTAGAAGGAGGCGGCAGTATGCCCACCTCATTCCACTCTAGAGGGATCACATTGGAGGAGGTGGGCGATCCCCACCGTCTGGGGAGATGGCCGCACTTGCTCGGCCATCTCTCCGCCGCGAGAGGGTCCGAGTGATCGGGCAAGCCGCCGGGTCTTAGGGGTGATTACCACCACGGACCCCCGTAGGCCAATCGGCAGCTAGAGGGCAAGTAGTGAGGGGTTTAGCTGGTAGTACCCCCCCCCCCCCTCCCGGCCTCCCATTGAGTCTTTCGAGCTGAATGGGGGGCCGGGAGGCGGCGGTCCCTCCCTTCTCCCGTCCTCCTGCAGAGCTTTCGAGCTCGGCGGGGGGATGGGGGGAGGCGAGGGATAGTGTGCCGGACTCTTGAGTCCGGTATTCTAGGTGAGTCCAGCATAACCGCTCGGTATGCGTAAATGCATTCCCCTCACTCAAAAAAAAAAAAAAAAAAAAAAGTTATGTTGTAATGATTTTTGTTTGATATTCTCATTTGGTTTGAAACTTCTGCGAACTTCCAAGGCGGGGAGCATGGTTAAGCACATAAGGACTGTGTTATTTCGGTCTAAATTTGATGGTTTACGTGTATATGCGAGTGGTATACCATCAGTTAGCTTGCGCTCATTAATCTGTGGGTTTATGACGTTGATGCATTAGAGCGAGCTGGCCACAAAGAAGGACCGCCGTCTATGATACGAAAAAAAGATGCGCAACGTCGTTACTTCATTCTGGGTTTCTTGATGACATTCGTTGAAATGGGAAAATTAATTTGCATTATAATTTAAATGATATCGTGATATTGTGCCGTCGGCCTTTTGTGCGCTCATGTGGACAGTTGTGATACCGGAACTCCACGACGCCACGTGCGAACTGGCATCGGGCGATCTAGAGGTGACCAGCTCTCCAAGAGGAACGCAGGATTGCGCCGCATACGCCCGCAGGTGAGTGAGCGTTCCGTTAATTAGCTGATGTAGGTATATCCCGAGCATCGGTCAGAATTGACAACTTCAGGTCTTGGCTATTTACACGCCAGGCCATAACAGCACTTGTTGGTACAAAGCGCCACCAACATCATCAAGAACTAGATCGCACAATATCATAGTACAACAGTGTGGACCTAAAGGTAATGCTAGAAATGCCCAGTCTCCACTATCTTGCTTCGAGTTGTTTTTTGATGAGTCACTTTTGCAGATTATTGTGGAATCCACAAATATCTACATAAATATGATTCAATCAAAATATAAACGTGACAGAGATGCTCGTCTAACAAACATGATTGAAATTCGAGCTTTTGTCGGGTTATTGCTGGTGATAGGTGTAAACAGATCGGGAAGACGTAACCTGAAAGATTTTTGGAACAATTCTAGAGGCACAAGAATTGAATTAGTCTATTTGACTATGTCCTTGAATAGATTTAGATTTCTCCTTCGCACTATTCGATTTGATGACGTCACAAGCAGACCTCAAAGGCCGGGTTCCCACTATGCCGGACCGGCAGATCTCCCGGTCCGGTAAAATCGCCGGAAGGCCTAGCGGCGGTACAATTTGTATGAAGCTATTCACATTATCCCGGATCCGGCTTTTTCGCCGAGCCCGCCATTTTTACCGCGCGTTTTGTCGCTACAAAATGCCGGCAAAATCACCGGACCGGAGTAATGTGAACGAGTTGCGGCCCACCCCGCCGCGCCCGTGCTTCCCGCCGCGCCCGTGCTTCCCGCCGCGCCCGTGCTTCCCGCCTCGCCCCGCCCGTGCTCCCCGCACTTCATTCGGCTCGCATTTTCTGAGTAAAGTAGACGTGTACCATGAACGACATTCAAATAGAAACTTTAATAACGCTTGTCCAAGAGAGACCTGTTCTGTGGGACAAGACCGAAGATGTCTATAAAGATAAGAACTTAAAGTTAACAGCATGGCGTGAAGTATGTTTAATACTTAAACCAAACTTCGACGAACTAGACGAAAAAGAAAGAACACAGTACGGTGAGTTTTTTAAATATTTTTATTGATAAAAATGCATTCACAAAATTTAATTTATAGCTGCTGCCTGCCACGGAACGGAACCAATATCCGAACAAAAATAATTAGTAAATGCTGTCCGTATAGCATTGGCATTAGGGCCACCTTGAGTCGACCCATTTCGATCCACGGGTCTCGTATCTTGTTCTTGACCATTTTCAATATTTTGGTGACTTTCAAAATTTATACCGTCTTTTTCTCTAACAAAATTATGTAAGACTGTACAAGCTTTAATTACTTGAACTGCTGTGTCTACGTTCAGATCTATAGGCCGATGGAGTATTCGCCACTTATTTGCTAGAATACCAAAAGCGCACTCAACGTACCTTCTTGCTCGACTTAATATATAGTTAAAAATCTTTTTATCATTATTCAAATGTGTACCTCCGTACGGACGCAGGAGATTAGGTGTTAAAGCAAAGCCTTCATCGCCAACTAGTATAAACGGTAATTCCTCGTGCATGTTTGTATGAAGTGGTCTAGGCTTTGGTACATTTAAAGTACCATCATTGATCTTATTCCAAAATGTACTATCCTTTAATATAGTGGAATCGCATTCCTTGCCATACGAGCCCACACTGATAAAAATAAATCGGTACTCTGAATCGACAACTGCCATTAATACAAAAGAATAATATTCCTTGTAATTAAAGAACATAGAACCACTCTTGGCTGGCTTCAAAATTCTAATATGTTTGCCATCTACTGCTCCAATACAGTGAGGAAAGTTGGCTTTTCTTTCGAATCTTAAAGCGATGTCCTCCCATTCTCTCTCAGTATCAGGCAGCTTAAGGAAATCTGTGTGTAGGTTTTCCCAAATGACGTGGCTCATTTCTTTTATTATTTTACTTATTGTCGAAACGCCCACTCTGTATGAGTAATGTATTTCTTTGAATGAACATCCTGAAGCTAAATATCTGAAGAAAAAAAGTATCTTTTTTTACTACATATCCATACTTACTAATATTATAAATGGGAAAGTGTGTCTGTCTGTCTGTTTGTCTTTCTTTCACGGCAAAACGGAGAGACAGATTGACTTGATTTTTTAAGTGAGATAGTTGAAGGGATGGAGAGAAACATAGGCTACATTTACCTCGGGAAAATTTCTCATTCCCACGTGAAAATATAAAAAACGCGATATAACCGAATTCCACGCGGAAAGCTAGTTACATTATACGTCACTAATAAACAAATTCTATTAAGATTTTTTTATTTATTTCAGGAATACTGGTTTCAACTAAATGGAATAATGTACGAGATTCGTGGCTTAAGACGGTGAAAAAACAAAAAGATGAGTCTAAATCTGGATCTTCGTCCATAAAAACATGAAATTATTTATATCACGAGCAATTAATGTTTTTGAAAAAAGTCTCCGAAACTCGACCGCCCCATGAGTCGGGTTCAAAAAAAGCAAGAACCGAGACTGAAGTAGGCATGGAATCAGATTTTCACCTTTAATTAAAGATAAAAGAACAATTGATAATAAAGAAGTAAATGAGAAGATGTCAAAGTTTTTAGACTCCAGAATGAACCCAGAAAAAGAAAGCCATCACCTTTCTTTTTTCAAAGGACTTTAGAATTTCAAGGCAGCGTCCTGACAATGTTAAAATTAAAAGTAGGAATTTTGAGAGACCAAATTACGGACATTGGCGTCATTATAATCAGATGACCGGACCAGATCAGTATACTCACTCTGGATACTACACACATCCTAATCAACAGGGGACACTTACGCAAGATCATCACTCTGGATACTCTACACAATATAATAGTAGCAACCAACCGGCAACAACACCTATACCATCAACTTCTTCCCAGTCATCCAATTCGAATCCAGTGAATCCAGTTTCGCCAACAGAATCTACTCCATCCATATACTCCCAAGAGTCAGACTATTTATATTTTGAAGGGTTTTAAGTTTGAGTACAAATAAATACATAAATGACTTAAGTTTGAGTACAAATAAATACTTAAATTACTAATTTGCATTTCTTATTAACACGTTCCAGGACACAACCATTGATTTTTATCCCTTTCCATAGAAATTATCGTCGTACAAATAGGATGTACCCAATACTTTCTTCTTTTATTTTGCCTTCTGCTCCACCACCACCACAACACAACAATTTCGTCGTCCATTGTGGGCACAGGTCCAAATTGAACTGAGAGATTCTTGTGAACCCGGCCTCCGGGCCCCCGAGATCCGGTGATCCGGTGTAATGTGAACACTCTTGTCCGGTGTCCGGTTTCCGGCAGAAATGCCGGTCCGGCATAGTGGGAACCCGGCCAAAGGCAATCACTAGATAAACTTGATATTGTAGAAAAGTTCATTTCCAATTCTAAAAACAATTATAATCCCAGTGAGCAACTAACTAGTGACGAACAGCTTGTTGCATTTCGAGGACGCTGTGGTTTCCAAAAGTCTAACAAAGTCCTGGATGTTACACTTCGAGTGTTGGATCCCGTGTGCAATCTCGGGTGTGCAATCACGATGGATAACTGGTTTACTAGCATACCCTTAGCTCAAGAGCTGTTAAAACGAAAAACCACCATGGTTGGCACCCTCAAGTCTAATAAACCAGAAATACCTTCAATATTCAAAGACTCTCGTCAAAGAGAGGAAAAAAGTACTGTTTTTGGTTATCAAAAAGATTCCACTCTAGTGTCATACATTCCAAAAAAAAACAAATCCGTTATTTTGTTATCGACAATGCATCATGATGGCACAATTGATTCAACTACAGGAGCTAAACAGAAACCAGAAATAGTAACATTTTAAAACAAAACCAAATGTGGGGTGGACATTGTTGATAAGATGTGCAATCAATATAATTTTCAAGAAACAGTAGACGATGGCCTCTTACTATTTTTTTTGACTTATTGAATCTTGCTGGTATAAATAGCTTGGTAATTCATCAGATGAATAAGATGACTAACAATGATCCAACACTCATTGCACGGAGAATTTTTCTGCTGGATGTGGCGTTTGAATTGGTGAAACCCGCTATAAATTTTAGAATTGGTGTTCAAAATATCCCACGGGAACTAAGAACTAAGGCTCAGATACTTTTAAAACAGCAAGGCGGTGACAATGAACCAACTCCAGATCTAAATGTCCAGAGAACAGGAAAAAGTGGTCGATGTGCTTATTGTCCAAGATCACGTGATCGTTCTGCTTCAAAATTCTGCAAAACATGCAATAAATGGATTTGTCCGGACCACGAAGTCCTACTTTGTTCATATTGTTATGAAAATAAATAAAAAATGTTAAAAATAATTATTAAATCCCAAAAATATTAAGAGACAGTAAAATTTATGAATACCTTCTCCTTTTTTTAAAAAAATACTCTTGTTGTGTTTTATTCATTATAATATAAAATTTCCTTAATATTTAAAGTCACTAATAAATACTTTAAAAAAATTAAATGCATTTTATTTCATATTTTACTATATTAACCTAAAAGGGATAAATGAAAATGGTCTTAATTTTCACCCCACGCGAGTAAAACATTACAAAACTAGGGCGCGTGTACTGTAGTGTTAATGTGTACGGTCTTGCAATCAAGACTAACATTGTTGAGCCCCTCTATAAAACGCAGAGCTGAAGAAAACATCATGACAACTTATTACTATTAGAAAAAGGTGAATTTAAACATTATTGTTTAATAAAAAAAAATTGAGCAGGTTACTTAGACCTCAGTTAACAAAACATCACGGAAAAATATAGTTTTGTGACGATTGTATGATATTTTTTAATAGCGAACAAAATTTGAATACTCATATTTGTAGCGGTGTCCGGACAGTGTTGCCTGATCCAGGCACAGTTATTAAATTTAAACACTTCGAAAGAATGCAAGATATGCCATTTGTTATATTTGCGGATTTCGAATCCTTATTAGTATCTCAATCAAGTGATGGATTGATCTCGAATAATACATCCGTTTTACAAAAACATTTGTCGCATTGGCATATTACGTTGTATGTTCGTATGATAGCTCTCAAAATTAATACGTTATAACATTGCATTGACGATCTTCAATCTGACCTGGCTCGACTGGGCGACTATTGTGAAAGAAATAAGCTGGATTTGAATCCATCGAAGTGCACATTAATCACTTTCTCAAGAAAGAACAGTATTATTCCTTCACATTACTATTTGAGAAATCAGATCCTGCAAAGAAATTACGTAACTCGGGACCTAGGAATTCTGCATGATTCTAAGCTTCTCTTTGATGAACATGTCGAGAATATTGTCAAGAAAGCCAATAGGGCCTTAGGATTTGTAATGCGTACCTCCAACAGCTTCAATGAGATAAAAACTTTGAAAATTTTATACTGCACGTTCGTCAGGAGTATCCTGGAATATGGGTCGGAGATCTGGAACCCGCGATATGACAAATACATCAATCGGATTGAGCGACTCCAAATGAAATTTATAAAATTTCTATGTTACCGTCTCAGGATTCCTTATGATTCAAACCAATATTTAAGTCTATGTGCGAAATTTCACCTTCTTCCTTTAGTAAAGAGACGCGAAGTGTCAGATGTTACCTACTTACTAAAAATTATATCTAACTCGGTCGACTCTCCCGAACTTCTGTCAAAGATAAGTTTCAATATTCCAAGTAGGTCTGCTAGACACTTTGCTCCAATTTGTGTACCACTGGTCTCGTCAAACTACCGCCAAAACTCCTTCCTGCTGCGAGCAGGTATCGCCGTAATATGCGAGCAAGCAAAAGTCTTAATAACTTGTGTAAATCTAAAAATCTTGATATATATCACTCTAGTTTAGCAATTGCGAGGCGCTTATTATGTGAGGATTTCTTTAAGTAAATGTCAATTTAAGTAACTTTAACTAATCACATTATAGGCACTGTCTTAGTTTGTAATAGTTTTAGATTAAGTTTTCCAAGAGCATCTTATTGTCTACACTTAACCATTTAAAATATGTTTTATATACGTGAAGACCTATTATTGCCTTACTGTTTTTATGTCAAAAATCAACTCTGTCTACTCGGTGTTGGTCTTCCAAACATTAAATAAATAAATAAATTGCACGTACATTATTTCTATAAAAAAAATCATAATTTTATTATTTATATTTTAAAATAAAGAAAAGTACAAATCCAAACCACAGTAATTATTTGTATAAACGCTATATACAACCTTAAATTTAACAATATTTTTATTATTATTTAATTAACCTATGCTAAAACCACGTATATACTTAAATATTAACTACTAACTCAATAACGGCATAAATTAAAACGTTAACACTCGAATTCAATTCAATATCATTTATTCAGTCTAGGCTGCTACAAGCACTTATTAACGTCAAAGAAGCTACGCTATCGGTTCACAAACCCTACGGCGCGCGGCGGGAAACCTTGTAACAAGAAGAACCGGCAAGAAACTCGTCAAGGGCTATTTTTTTCTCCCTGTTTTATTTCATACAGAGTCGTCAAATTGAAAAGTAAGTAAACAAAAGTAAACATAATCAACAAATAAAATAAATTTAATATAATTTGTCCTCCGCGATGTGTGACCACTTGTACCGTGAGCTGTTTCTTTTGTATATAAATATTATACTCTTATTTCAAAGTTCAAGTCGTGATATTTGCAAAAATTAAGTTCAGTATCGTATTATACTGTATTTTTAAAGTGTTTTTAACCCCGATTGGGTGTGTTGAACAGAATTTTTCAACTTTACGTAGTGCTTTGCTTTGAGTGATTTTTTTTATAATTGTGCTCTTATTTTAACAGTGTTATTGATGTTATTTGGGTTAGCATTAGTAATTCGCATCCTGAATTAGGAATTCATTTTTATAGGGGTTAGTTACCACTTTCAATCAATTAGTAGACTTTTCCCTATGTTGCCTTTCGTTACCACTGAGCAATGCTGTTGTCGAAAGAATATTTAGCGTAATGGGGACGATAAAGACGAAGTTAAGTAACCGAATGCAACTTCCCATGCTGATCGCACTACTAAGAATTCGTACTCATATGAATGTGAGAAGTATCTGCTGCAACAGCTTTGAACCAAGCGATCACATGATTAGCTTATATGCTGGCAGAAAAATGTACGTCACCAGCACAGCTTCCGCCAGTACTAGCACAACAGCTACAACATCTACTACTGATGACGTTGACGGGCAAAGTCTAGACAATGCCTTACTACTGCTAGCAGTAGACGAAGCTATGTGATTTCTTTAGTAATAAGCTTGTAGTATTTTTAAATACAGGTATTTATAAATAAATTGATAAAAACTACGAGTATTTTTGTTTTATTTTAGCAATATTTTGGCGTATCTACTTTAGGCTACTGCACCTGAAATAAGGCTATTTTAGGCTACTTAAGCTGTGAAAAATTGCGACATCAGACCCTGCGTTGTTGGCAACACTGGCTGTCATTCGGTTGCTTACGAGTCTACGCGAATGTTGTTTCCGTCCTGTTTTGTGATTTTGACCCTTTTTATTGACCTTGGCGCTCCCACCGGACTGATAGGATACTTCTACGATTTACTTTGGCGAAGAACTTGGATACTGATTGGATTGCATTACGAATCACTTTGGCACGTTATTTGGATACCGAACGCAAGCGATATGGCTTCTACGTCTGGAATCCTGGATCCGCAACCGGGGCCGTCGCAACCCAGGTCATCAACATGCGACGCCAGTGAAGACCTTGACCTGCAAATTAGGCCGTCGCAATCCAGGTCACCAACACCTGATGATTATTAGCAGAATGCGTTTTAGGAGAAATTAAATGAAAAAATATTAAATTTGTAAACCGTATACTTCATCGACACACACATGACACACGACATATTTTGACATACAAGAAAAACTTAAAAAGAGACTAGACAAGATTAATAAATTGCTTATGAAAAAGTAATTAATGTAAGTAGGTACCAACTCTTTGGTTTCAACACTTTCCCCCATTGAAAGCTCTTCATAAGCACCAAGCCAAGATCCTCTCGCATCGGAATAAAGGCTGGGGCCCAAGTCTGCTAAATAAAAATACACCAATGGAGTCTCAATAGAGTGTCGATAGTGTCTCAGTTGAATGGTTTTTGGCATTTGGTATTCTCGTACTGTTTAAATCCGAAGCTATTCTATCGACACTCCACCGACACTCCATAGAACTACTATTGATCTTTTCGGTAGTCTGCTATTGATTTTATTTGAATGGAATTGTAATTGTTTGGGCAAACTGTATTCTCTTCACTATTTAACGATTCTATCAATGGATTTTCAGTTGTCATTTGGTCATTGAACTGCCATCGAACAACGACACCTTTTTTAGAGCTTTATTCGATAAAATTTCTCTTTATTTTACTAAATTTGACTTTATGTCATATTAATTTCACAAGGCAAGTTTGTAAAAATAATATTTCTATTCCTTATAAACCTTTCTTTTGAAATTGGTTAAACTAACCTGTAATTGAGTCAAATTGTGTTTTTACTAGAAAGTTTTGGGGTAGTTCTTATTGCTTCGATTCTATATTTATTTATGATAAATTTTAAATAGAAAAATATTGGAAAAAATTAACTCGGCCACAAGTGAATTCTCAGATGGGAATCGAACCAGCGACCTTTGGAAATCCGGTCCAATGCTCTTCAGTCAATGAAAAAAATTCTATATTTATTTTGGGGTACCAAAATCGAATCTGAGGTTTGCTAAAAAAATCGTGACGGAACATTGAGAAAGCGAAATAAAAATAAAAAAAACTATTTTTTTCCGGATTTGTTGATTAAAATCGAAAACTATTGACTTTTAGTAAATGGCATGTTTACAGAAATTATAGTACTGGTCAAGCTAAGAGCAGTTAATTGCTCAACACTCGTCATTAGCTATTTTTAAACCCCAACTGCTGGGACACTGGCCTTTCTTATAGATGGATGACGAGAACCGGCCATGACCCACCACGGGGGCCTAATGCGGATTGGTGGGTTTTAAATGCAGCCGGGACCAACAGCTTAATGTGCCTTCCGAACCACGGAGAACCTCGAGATAGTAAATGTTTGGTCACCCATCCCGTGACCGACCATTGCGAAAGTTGCTTAACCTCAACAATCGCAGGCCGACCGCACGAACCACTGCGATACGGGTTCCTCAACACTTGCATTGTTAAAATACAATTTTTGTTTACACAAATAATTTTCTTCAAAGTTTTCAACTTGTGTTCAAAACTTCATGAAGACATTTATGTCATTGACGAACACAGTTTTTGGTAAGGGCAATTGCAATACAATAACAGCTATACTCTACCAATGTTTTCTATCTTCTTTTTTAACAATAAACAAGTATTTTTAATAGATGTTGATATTTATATCGTAAAAAAATATAATTTGTCGATAATAAAATTCACAAAAAAAGTACTTAAAACGTATTTAATTCACATTCCATTCACAGTCCATTTCCATTCCGTTTCCATTGAACTGACACTCCATCGACATTACATCGAGATTTTAAAAACTTTTAGCAGAATACAAAATTTAGCACAAAGGAATTGTAATGTTAGTAGGATATCGATGCAATGGAAATAGTTGGTCGCTAATTGTCAAATAGCAGAATTGGGCCCCAGGTCTCGGAAGCCCCTTAGTCATGATGTCAGCGATTTGATTCTTCGTAGAAACTCGTTTCACTACGATCGCCCCTTCTGACACCAGTTCTCTAACATAGAAATGTCGAATCCTGATGTGTTTCGTTCGTTTGTGAAATTCGGGATTGTGTGCAAGTCGGACAGCGGCTTCATTGTCCACACTCAGCGTCGGTGTACATTTCAGTGTCGTAAGCTCTGTTAATACTCTTTTAAGCCAAACCATTTCTCTGGCAGCTTCGCTTGCAGCCACCAACTCTGCTTCTGTAGTAGATAGAGCTACTGATGTCTGTCTTTGGCTAAGCCAGGCTATTGCACCACCTACGTAGTAGCAAACGACGCCCGTCGTTGATCTCCCAGTTGTAGCGTCACCACCGTGATCTGCATCGCTAAAACCTTCTAAAACTCCGACTAGGTGATCAGGTTTATATCTTAGACCGTATGACATAGTCCCTTTAAGGTATCGCAGGATCCTTTTTACACTGTGCCAGTCGTCTTTTGTCGGTGTTTCCAGTTTCCTAGATGCGACTCCAACTGCATAAGCTAAATCTGGTCGCGTTGCTAGCATCAGATAAGCCAAGGCTCCAACAGCTTCACGATATGAAAAGGACGTCTCATCGCTTTCATCAGTTAAGTCGATCACTTTCCCTGATTCAAAAGATTCTTTAACGATCGGCGTTGTAATCGGATTGCAGTCGTTCATCCCAAAACGCTCTAATACTTTTTTAGTGTAAGCTTCTTGCTTTAGTACGATTGATCCTTTACATTGCAGAATCTCCATGCCAAGATAGAAGGTAGCTGGTTTTGCAGTAATCTTTAGCTTTTCTCGCAAGTTGCTAAGAAATTCTTCAGTTAGCTTCTGGTCTGATGCTGCTACTAATCCATCGTCGACAAAAAGCGTTAGAAGTATCTTCTTCTCTCCAACTTTCTTGTTATACAGACAGGGATCTGCCAAGCTCTGTACAAACTCAAGTTCCTTCAAGATTACGTGGAACCGATAATTCCAACATCTCGGAGCTTGCTTAAGTCCATATAGACTTCGGTTAAGTCTGCAAACTCTATTAGTGTCATTCATCACTGAAGCCTTCAGGTTGCTTCATATAGATTTCCTCTTTCAGATGACCGTATAGGAACGCCGTCGTAACATCAAATTGAGCAAGGTGCATTTTATCGCTTGCAGCTACACTTATCAGTGCACGTATGGTCGCCATTCGAGCTACAGGACTAAAAGTTTTTTTATAGTCTGTTCCTTCCTTCTGGCGGAAACCTTGCACTACAAGGCGCGCTTTATACCTTTCAATTGAACCATCTGGGTTTCTCTTGATTTTGAAAACCCACTTACATGGTATTGCTTTACGGCCTTTGGGTAGTTCCTGTAAAGTCCATGTCTTATTTTCATTCAGTGAGAATATTTCACTTTTCATTGCTTCCAAGCCACTTCTTCATGTCACTACTTAACATGGCCTCTTTGTAGGACAAAGGCTCTGGTATCATAGTACTAAGAACAGCGATAGCATAATCGTCGAATTTCGCAGGTGGTTTAAGAGTTGATCTATCACGTAAGCTGTATCTCGGTTCAGGCTCACGGTCCTCATCCGCGTCATAAATTTTCTCAATAAGTTGTTCGATCCTATCATAAAATTCAGTCGTAGCTTCTGGAAGCGTGCTGGGCCCATAACCTATTAGCAGAATGCGTTTTAGGAGAAATTAAATGGAAAAATATTAAATTTGTAAACCGTATACTTCATCGACACACACATGACACACGACATATTTTGACATACAAGAAAAACTTAAAAAGAGACTAGACAAGATTAATAAATTGCTTATGAAAAAGTAATTAATGTAAGTAGGTACCAACTCTTTGGTTTCAACAATGATGAGCCCTACGTCGATCGTCATTCGATGTGGAATTTGGCCAAAATTGGCATTTGCAGAGGCGCAGGGGTTAATGCCAACTGAAAAACTATGTCGCACGCATCGTACGCCCATGCTAATTGCGGCGTCAACCAACAGGTTAGTATATGTAATAAGCAAAACCTACGATAACAATTGGTATAAATTGTTTGGAAAAATATATTTATTTATTTGCTTGTTCTTTTTTTAGGTCATTCGGTTCATGGGTGTGCCACAAAAGAACCTGCAAAGGAAAAAATAAAGTGGCCCGGACTAATGGAACATTTTTTGAAAATGTAAAAATTGATTTGATTTATGTATTTTATTTGATTTATGCTTTCGCTTATAAAATGGATTACAAAACTGTTTTGCGAGAAGACCCATTCAAAGAAGAGAAACAAAAATGTTTAAGCCGGGCCACTGTTGCTGACTGGTACAATTACTGCCGGGAGTCAGTAGTGATATACCAATTAGAAAAGACAGAGTCAAGAGAACTTATTGGGGGCCCTGGCAAGATTGTTCAACTCGATGAATCCGAGGTAATTTTGATATTTTATTTAACAATTAACAATACACATACATCAGAGTTAATTAAATGTGCAACATTTCAATCAAGTCATAAGAGTTCATTAGGTTAGGTTATGTTAGTATGGTGACCAAAAACGCGCGAGCCGAGCGAGCGAAGCGAGCGTGCCGCGGCACAGTGGTACCGCGCTCTAAGAAGGGCGGTCGCACAGTTAAGGAGTATTGTAATCTATGTTAATCAGTGTAAATACACAGTTTTATTCTATATAATATTTGGTATTAATGAAATAACTAGATTATATCAATATAATGACAGTTTATTCGATAAAAAGGGCCAATTCTCCAAAAATTTTTTTTTACAAAATATTGCTTAATTATATGAACCTTAATTAGCTTAATAAATGAGATACTGAGAACACACATTAACTGAATTCCTACTAGTTCACTAATTAAATATGTTTAAAGACACAAAATAATTACGTTTAAATAAAATTACTGTACTACTTTAAAAAAAATAAAAAACTACTGTATAATAGTTATATACTACATATAAAAAATAAACAAATTTTACAAATCATTATTAAATAGACAATAAGTTCAACACCTCTACTGATAAAACAGACTTCTTTTTCGGTAGCTTCCTTAGACTAGAAATAAATGGATCAGAATTAAGAAGAACTCTGTGCATAAGATCAGTGTTGGTGATAACTCGAACCGTTTTCCTCGTGTTATCACGTCGAAACAGCTTAACTAATTTATTACAAGATTCAGCGGCCTCTTCCGAGAGCTCGCCGATGGATAACAATGAATGATCAATTACTTCCGATCCATGAACCAATACTTAAGAACATCTTGTTGAGAGTCTAGTATGCGGGATGCAGTATGATCTAATAAAGATTGTAACTCTACTTCGGCAGATGATTCCGTAACACACTCGTTCGATGAATAACACCGCTTCTTGGCGTCCAACAGTTTCTGGTAAGAAGGTAGTGCATTTGGTGATTTTGAATTGATGAAATCTTTTAGTAACAGATATTGAAATTTAGTCAATTTCGCCTCAGAGAGCCAAAGAGAGCACTTCGTCAGTGTTGAACTCCCACAGAAGAGGTGTTAGATCGGCTGGAATCACTTAGCTAAGAATTAATTGCGGAATTATCTACCTTAGCTAACTCTGCTAACCTGCGACGTTTCGACCTCTTGCTGCAGGTCCGTGAACTGCTTTCTATGCTGCTGCCTGCTCGTAGAAGGGACTTCCTCGTCCACCGGCTGCTGGGTGCCGTGGCAGGCCGCAATCGAAAGATCGACAACTTCAGTGTCGTTCAGCCAATCGCTGTACTTAGCGACAAAGCGAGAATGTGATCGCTGAACTTGCTTCCAATAGATCACAAATCTTTTACAAAGATAGGTAATCCTATTAAGCAGGTCGTCGGTATTCACATTTTCAATGTCTGGCAGCAGTTGCGTCAAAGTTTGAAAAACTTGACGACACCTGTCAGCATCGGAAGTACTACCCGAAATGGACAGCCAAGTATCCAGTACAAGCATTCTTGTGAAAGAACACTTAATGGATGTACCTAAAAAAAATACAAATTTAAGTGCAAATTCAAAAAACACATACATCTTGTATGTAGTTGCAAGTACTAGGGGGTTGATCGTACGGCGTAGAGCCCTTATACCACCCACAGTCGCAACTTTTCGCAATGAATTATTCTTTTATTCAAATTAAGACACATTCAAGAACATTTTGATATAGGATCATAATGTAAATTCGTGTGTCAAAGTAGTTAAAAGCTTCAGTGAAATCTAATTATGAATAAAAATAAAATTATATTGCTGTGGCGTTGCACCATATTTAAGACAATATATCATACCTTTAACTTGAATTTCCATAGCAAAACAACAAGTCACAAACAATCAATCTCGGAAAAACTTGCGTCAGGTAACGTAATTAGCGCTTGAAAAATACACTAATATGATGACTAATGGGATGCGTTCACTTCCGATGCACAAAAGTAAGTGTAACCAATTAATCATTGCAAAACCTTTTCTACCCTCAGGTAGTACGACTAATAGTGGGTAATTAGGCGAGGTATCATAACATAAATCAAGCATTGTGATTGGATCCCTATGACCTACTACGGCACCAGTGTGCGCGGTAGCGGCAGGCAAAGCCCCAGAAAAGACATTTTTGTACGTGCAACGTTTTTTTTTTTCATACTTTTTCCCCTTTCTCCACCTCTTTTTAGCCTCCCTCCTGCTAAATTTCCATTCTTTTTTTTGAGGTTATGTTTACATAAAAAAAAATATTTCTCGAAAAGTACGCATCTCCGGCAGATGGGGGTTGCAGGGGGAGGGGGTTGTTCCCCTCCCCCTACCCCCAGCAAACTCCTATCGAGGGAGCTTATTTCAAATTTTTTACCCAAAAGAGCTTTGATGATTCAAAATATTGTTTACTTTGTGATCAGTTATTGTTCGACGATAAAGTTAAGAGATCATTGTAATTTGACAGGAAAATATCGTGGTGCAGCACATTCTTATTGCAACTTACAATATTGTGTACCAAAATTCATTCCGGTATTTTTTCATAATTTATCCAGGTATGATAGCCATTTATTTATTCGGCAGTTAGGAGCGTCACCGGTTAACATCAAAGTTATAGCAAAAACTAACTAACTACATATCCTTTACAAAGTTTTTAGTGTAGGACGTGAGCAATACATGCCAGTTAGATTTGTAGATTTATTCAAATTTTTAGGTACTAGCTTAGAAAAGCTTGCAGGAAATTTGAATAAAAATGATTTTTTTTCACTTCACTTTTTCCATGTGAAAATAAATTGTATAAGAAGTTTAGAACAAGCTATTACATTTAGAACTTAAGGTAACAAGCAATTTCTTGGCAATTTGGTGGGAGATATCCATATGTTTTTACTAGGTAGGCCCCAAGGGGTCGGTCAGGGAGGCCCCTGGACTGTCAATGTAGTATTATTAAAGTGATACAAGAAATCGTGATATTTGACAGTGGTGTTATTAAAAATGTTAAATTATTTGTCAAATAAGCAGCTATTAGAAGTCAGAACTTACATTATATTATTGTGAAACAGGCCAAATAAAAGGACAAAAAAATATATGACTCAAAACAAGAAATATATTTTGCTACAAATTAATTACGTACGAAATTAAGTACGAAAAAATAGTCGACTGGTTGCAGGTTCTGGTGATGATGGAATTTTAGCTTAATTTTAATGAGATTGAATTTTTTGCATATTATTAATTTAATAGAATTTATTAATTTTGAACTGATATTAATTTTATGATTTATTAGATTTTAGACTCACTTTCAATTAATTTTTTCAAGGCATGATAATATATTTTATTTATATTATATTAATCGCTCAAAATTTTTTGTATAAAAATTATTTTATTATTTATGATTATTTGCTGCACCTATTTTATTTTATTTGAAATGCAAAATTAAAATGTTAGAATCTTTTTTAAATTAATAACAGGGCGTCCGATTTTGTTAATGCGTCTCTCGCGTTTCTCTACGGGTGAAAGCTGAAAACCAGTGTTTTGTTCCTTCGGGGCAAAAATATACGCTGAGCTTTTGCCTCTTTGCATCGCTATGACACACATGCACAGATATAGGTACTTATGAAATTAAACAATAGTTTGATTTCATGGTAGGTCTCTATACGAACCTATGTGCCCGCTTATTTTTGTTAGTCTGTAAGTAGTTTGTTTATTTTTCTTTTCTTTTATTTTGTTTATGTGCATGTGTGTTTGTGATGCGAATAAATTATTTTATCTATCTATCTATCTATCTAAATTGTTTACCTATCAATAATAAAATGTCAAAGTATTACAGTTCCATCTCGCAACACTACAATAAAATTAATGATTTGTTGTAAAACAAACTAGTAGGAAGGTAGTAACTAATGGCTGGTTTATCTACCGACTTATCTTAAGTTTTGGATAGTTTATTTAGCACAAAATTTGACAGTTAACATAAGAAAATTATGTCTAATTTATGACTGATGATGCTCGTCGTAGATGCTCGTCGGCCCTTTGGACCAACTGCATTGCACAACCAGCATAATAACTTTTTTTTGTTAAGATGATATCAATTTATATTTTATGGTATATTTTTAGTTAGGTACCATAAATTACACTTTTTACACTTTTTAATTAAATTACATAATAACAACAACAAACAATAATATTGTGTACAGTTAATTACATAGCCCGAATCATATAACTAGTATGCAATAATCGCAACCCAGTTTCATCGATCAACACGACAACGGCCTCAGTTGCAGCGTCAGCCCAAAACGTCCGGTGGACTACATGACTTGCAGTCAGCAATTCTTCAAATCAACATTTCTACACTCGCGAGCAAAAGTATGGAATCACTTAACCTGCCGTCAGTTTCGGGCCTGTGGCAGGCCTTTTTGGAGTCAAATTAGCTTGCTTTTTTTTTTTTTTTTTTTTAATTTATTACCAATTTACAAAATAGTTTTATAAAGTAAACTTACACATTCACAAAAAACCACGAAGGTTGAAAATAGGAATGTGCTATTCGACAATCATTCGCTTAAATAATACAGGTATTAGTTAGCAATCACGCCGCTTAAGTCTTCGACGAACTGTCCACTCGCTGGCAGCTACCCCAAGAATATTTCGGAGCTCCTGTTGGACGTCGACACCAGTCAAATGCCGATTTCGGAGAGAGATTGACACGATAAAACGGTCATCCCTCTCCGATGAGCACCGGCGCCGTCCAGATCTTGGTCTCGGGATAAATCCACCAGTCTCCCGAAAGCGTTTACAAAAATTTTGAAACACAGGACTGGCTTATGTGGAGCCGACGTGCGACAGCCCGCTGGCTGACCGTCGATCGTTTCATGTAAATTCGAATTGTGTAATAATGTCCATTCCATGAAGACCGAAAAGTGACCGGTCGTATAAAAACGTATCATGAAATTGCGTTTTATTATGTAAAATATTCAGTCAAACTCTGAGTTTTTTTTTTTTTTTTTACCATAACTAGCGAATATTAATAAATAGGGTGTAATTTTTGTTCTTATTCTTATTCTCACCGCAAACGTGAACTTGTTTAATAAAAAAACTCTGATTTGGAACGAAAAATATGTTAAGGAATACTAGATAACTAAACGCAACGAACGAATTAAACAAGCGTTTCAGCTACTAGACCCTAGATGGCAGGATAAGTTTTTGACTTCTCAATAAAAGATGGCGTTGGTGAGCTACAATCTCTCATTCGCTGTATCTTCAAGATTTCAGTGCTACAAAGTTTGTGAATTTTGAAAGATATCGACTTCAACTATGAATGGAGCTTTCGGACTTTCTTTCGTTATTTCAATTCAAAATACGAATTTTTATTCCAGTGCCAAAGGCGAGGGTAGTCTCTCACGCGCAAGTGGAGGCCTTGCTAGGCCTCCTAGAGGCAAATGTCGAGATAGCGCGAGGCCGGGTGATTGGGGGCGCCTTGGCCAGTCAGCGCGTCGAAGAGTTCTGGCGCAGTGCCGCGGCCACCCTCAACAGCATTGGGGATGGGGCCAGTAAGGAGGCACAAACGTGGAAAACTGTAAGGCTAATTTTAACTTTTAAAAAAGAGAATAGTTGTTTTAGTTTTTATTTCTTTTTACAGTATTGGCATGAAGTATCGCGCGAGACAACGCCTATCACCAGCTGCCACACTGATGTCGTCTATTAATAGACCACTTATCGATAACCCCACAGAAGAGCCGCTGACCGTAATTCACACATAATATTGCTGACAGATGGCCCGAAGACAATCACGGCACATTAGCAGCGAACCCCTTAATTACTTTAACGATTATTGATAACCTATATTTAGTATAAAGAGACCCTTAGGAATATTGTACTTATTCTAAGACAAGGAACCCCTTGTTCCCCTAACGTAACTTTAGTATATAAGCTCTGTCTGTTTGTATTAGAATCACTCTGAACATTGTACTCATAGGATAAGGAACTTGAAATAAAGTTTATATTTTTTTAATCAACAAAGTTCTCATTATATTATTTGGCGCCCAACGTGGGGCAGTGTTAAAAGACGTCCTCGCGGAAGTGCTAAAGCTAAACGACGAAGACCTCTCGAAGACTTCTTCAAGTCAAGACGCTGTCCCTCATCAGAAGGCACGAGCCCCGACAAGTCGACCGAGCTGTGCTGAGTGTGAAACTAATGAAGAACGTGTTGACAATTGCTACGGCGCTGCAGTGAGTAGAATTTGAGATTGCTTTTATTCCTCTCGTATGGATCCAGCTCCCTCTCTCCCTGCTACTCCTTCAGGCCGCACTTTAATTAGACCGAGTACAATGACTGGGTCAACCCTTGAATCCCCCGTGACCCCGGTCAGTATTAGAGATCCAGTAAATAGTGTCGTCCCTTATGACGGTGATCCTAATCTGTTATATGTGTTTTTACGGTCCGCCGAAAATTATTTTAACACGACTTCTTTGCCTCCTGTAACAAAGGTCCAACAGATTCTGACGCGTATCTCAGGGGAAGCTGCCAGGACGGTCTGGAGCTTTGACCACTCTAATAATTGGGATTTCATAAAGGGCATACTTAGACAACACCACGGTGTTATAAAAACTGTAAATACTTTATTAGAAGAGATTAGAACTACTTCTCTTAAGCCAAATGAAAATTACACTATTTTAATTAGAAAATTAAACCACCTCCTTATAGAAGGACGAGAACTATCTAATAGCCAAGAGACTTTAGATATATTGGCCCAAGAAGCAAAACTCACAATTTTAAAACATTTAGATACCAACGCGCAAATCCAACTACATACGTTATCGTTCGACGACGTCTGCAACCGCGTGAGATACTTCGAAACGTACGGTTATCATATTATAGCGCCGCGAAATAAAATCCCTAATCAACCAAAGCCTTCACACTCACCTTATATGATGCAACCACAGGTAACATATCCAAGGCAAATGCACCCCCCTACACTGCGACACACGTATCCCCCGTCACCTATGTCATTACGACAAAAACAACAACACAGTTTACACGGCCCCTTTAACTCGCAGATGCGACCACACCCGATGCCCGGTTATCCGCGACCGCTTGCGAACGCGCCGCCTACTACCCATCCCGCTCGACCGCGACCAATGCCTAACAACGACGTTACCATGCGAACAGTAACTGACCGACCTCACCTGAAGCGTCCGCGTCCCGAAATATGCCATATGGCAAACTACGATAACGAACTATACGAGACACCCTACGGTGCCGACGAGGTACCAATACAAATGCCGCCGTTGACCGATGTGTATCCTTACCTATCGGATGAAAGTTATTTTCCGCCTGAAATTATTTTTAATGAACAAGAGCAGGAAGATAACTATGACCAATCGGATTTTCAGAGCCCAGCCTCGGACTCGACAACCACTTAGTTCATTGCAAGACACGTGATAGTTTACCTCATATTATTTTACCTAAAACTCAGCAGAAAATACTTATTGATACAGGAAGTTTTCGATCATATATTACCCCAAAAGCAGCAAAAATATTATTACAAAATGATAGTAATGTAAAACTTATCAAAGAACAATTCCGTGTTAAAACGTCGCACAGTGAAACTGGTCACGAAGGCAAAATAATAACACCTCCGTGGACAAAATTTTTTAAAAATGATGCAGTTCCCTTTGAACTTTACATTTTTGATTTCTCACCTCGCTACGATTACCTTTTAGGATGGGACAATCTACATAAATTAAAGGCGATAATAAACCTTAATACCGAAAAAATTATAACACCTAGTACTTCTGTAGATCTATTCCATATGTATACCCCCCAATAGCTTAGAAAACTTATTATCAGAATACGAAGAATTATTTACGGACGATATATCTAACAGCTGTTTCCCTCGCGTAAAACACGAAATTAAATTAATAAATAACGACCCCATATACCAGAGACCTTTCCGACAACCGCAGTTCCAACAACAAGAAATTAACAGACAAATTAAAGAAATGCTACAAGCAGGCACCATTAGACCCTCTGATTCACCATGGTCAAGCCCTTGTCACCTTGTAGACAAGACCCCTTCTGAAAAGGATGTACAAAAAAAGAAATGGCGACTAGTTATTGACTACCGCAAATTAAATGAGCAAACGCGATCTGATAAGTACCCTCTCCCAAACATTGAGGATTTATTCTCCAAACTCAATGGATCTAAATATTTTTCAACCCTGGATTTAACAGCAGGATATCATCAAATCTTAGTAGATGAAGCTTCTATTCCTATGACCGCATTCTCGACACCCCATGGACACTTTGAGTACACGCGTATGCCATTCGGACTTAAGAACGCCCCGGCTACTTTTCAAAGAGTTATGAATGAAGTGCTTTCCGAGTGCCTCAGAGATAACATTTGCTTAGTATACCTTGATGACGTCATAGTATTTGCCGAAACCCCCGAGCAACATCACCAAAACCTAAGACGAGTATTACAAACTTTTGCTGAAGCTAACCTTAAAATAAATAAAGATAAATGTCACCTATTTCAACGGAAAGTTAAGTTCCTAGGACACATCCTTACACACGACGGATTAAAACCAGACGATAAAAAAATCGAGGCTATAAAAAAATTCCCTGTCCCCAGAACGGTTAAAGAAATAAAATCATTCCTCGGACTTGTATCGTACTACCGCAAGTTCATCCCTAATCTAAGCACAATCGTGAAACCCTTAACAAACGCTACCAAAAAAGACACCACAATCAAAATAGATAACAACTTTCTTGACGCATTTAATCGTGCTAAACAACTTATAATGAACCCGCCTGTCTTAGCTTATCCCGACTTCAATAAGAAATTCACTATTACAACCGACGCAAGCAATGTAGCACTAGGAGCCGTACTTACGCAAGACGCGCACCCTATTGCATATGCATCTAGAACATTAACGGAAGCAGAACAAAAATATAACACGACCGAGAAAGAACTTTTAGGCATCCTGTATGCTCTTTCGCAATTCCGACCTTACGTTTATGGTCGTAGGTTCGATTTGGAAACCGATCACCAAGCGCTTACGTGGCTCACAAAGCTAAAGGAACCAAACGCTAAACTTACGCGATGGCGCCTCAGACTCCAAGAATATGATTTCGACATGAAATATAAAAAGGGAGCAACGAACCACGTAGCCGATTCTTTATCAGAATCGAAATACACCATTCGGATATAGCTACGATACATAGTAACACAGACGACTCCTCCGAAGGATTCGTAATAAAACAAAGCCACCCTCCGCGGCGAATGCATAGAATATTCGTCACAAAAGGTGATAAAAACAAACTGTCAATACGAGAAAAGAATAATAAAACCAACGATTATAACCTTACACTCTCAAATAATAGTATAGAAAGCGAATTTTATGATTTTTGTATGTTCAAACTTAGCAACCGTCGCTACGCCCTCGTTTGTACCGATGACCACTTAGGTCAAACACTAAGCGAGATATATCGAAAAAATTTCGACACAAAGGAGTTACGAATAATATGGTTTAAAGATATAAAAGACGAAATTGAGAGTATAGACGAAATAAAATCGATTATTCATGAAACACATAATAAATTCGAGAGACATTTAGGGCAACCCGCACTCGCAATGGAAATTGCTGAAAAATATTACATCGAAAACCTTAACAAACATATCACGGAATACCTTAAAAACTGCGAAACTTGCAATCGTGGAAAATACAATAGGAAACCTATAAAACCACCTTACGAATTAACTGAAACACCGCAAAAACCCATGGAAGAATGGCAAATAGACAATTTTATTATGGACGGACAAAAATACATTGTAGGAATCGATAGGTTCTCTAAATGGGCATTTGCAAGACGATTAGATACAGCAGATTCTTTAAATTATATACAAACACTAACAAACGTATTTGCTGAGCATGGCATACCACGGAAACTAACACACGATAACGAAAAGGGCTTCGTTAGTTCTGTATTCCAAGAATTCCTACAAAAAATAGGAATCAAACCTAAAATAACAACACCTCAACATCACACCTCTAATGCCGATATTGAACGCCTTAATGCAACCCTTCTTGAACGATCTAGACTCATGATCGACGGTGAAACAGATAACCTGAATATTGCTCTTGTTATCTTAGGTTATAATAATACTATACACTCCACAACCGGTAAACGCCCAAACGACGTCCATTTTTTAAGAGAAATTAATTTATCATTTAACGACCCAGCATCATGTGATTACCTTGAAAAAATAAGAACAAAAATTCAATTCGCAAAAGAGAAAAATATTAACCGCTTAAATAAGACACGAGTACCCGAATTTAAAGAACTACAAATAGGTACGAAAGTATATGTAGTAAATCAACAAATACGTGCTAAGAAAGGACACTCGCCTTTCACAGGTCCTTATACGATAGCAAGAATAGAAAATAAAACTAAAGTACTAATACAAAAACGAGAAAATGGCAAATTGTACCCAATTCATATCTCAGAACTTCGCATTCCAGGATATGCGCAGCTACCATCACGCGAATCAAACCAGACGCCTCCGTCATCTATACAACCGACCTCAACGACTACCGCGTTACCAAAGGATACTGGACCATAGTTCACCCGATACGATTAGATAGACTACGTGATGAATATAAAACACTTTTAGAGCAATATAAAGTAATTAGAGCTGATAACGATGTCGCCCGAGTCCCTTGGACCAATCGCCTAGAATTTTTACTGACCCAGATCGAATCGTGTCAAAGAGAATTTTTTCCGCAACAGCGACACCGTAGAGGACTCATAGACGGCCTAGGATCACTAGTCAAATGGTTAACTGGTAATATGGACCACCAAGATTACATAGATATCCAAAACCAATTAAGTAAAACAAAGGACGTATTACACAGTCTCAATGCACGCATCAATCAACTTAAAGGCGACCAAAACAAACTCAGTAGTTTGATAACGGAACAAGCTAACCGATTTAACGCCTTTCAAATGTTAAATAATAACGCTGAAAACCTCTATGACCTATGCATAGAAACATCTGAAGCTTATACCTTCGCTATGAATAATATACTGCACCCTAGTATCATTCCTTTTGAACAATTACAAAAGTCACTGGATACGATACCTGCTAAATTTAATAAACCATCTACTATAGATGCGGTACTAAGAGAAGTGAAACCAACCGTTAAAAATACTAACGGCCTACTCCTTTTCCTCCTACCAATCCTTTTGTACGAAACAATAACGTACAAACGAATAACCCTCACACCTATCCTCCGTGTCACAAAAGACAACCTTTGTACCTATCCAAAAGCAATCTCTCGAAATTACTTACAAGCAGCTGAGACAATCTATGAAGCCAGCGACTGCAACCAGAACAACGTGTGCAAAAAGAAACCAGCAACACAGTGTATCATCGACAGCATAGCAAAGCAGCAATACCTATGCAATCTCACAACAGTAATTTGCCCCCTAATATACGAAGAGGAAATTACACCCTACAAGTTCTACAAGTACACGCACGAGCCTTCGACTACCGAGGACGAATGCACCGGACTAGTGAACAAAATACAAGGATCATATATTGAACAAAAGGATAACACCTGCACAACTACAAGCGAGCCGCTCGAACTACACACGTGGCAAGCAACAAAGGTGGAGAACGAAAAACCAATAGTCTTTAACAACGATGCAAAATGGACAGAAGAGCAACTGGCAAAACTAGAGCAACTCGACTATATTACGAGAACACACAATTACACCTCAAGAACTACCTGGATAATTATTGTTGTCATACTAATTATTACAATGACGACTTGCGCTATGCGTCTTCGGAAACGCATATGCTCATCTTTGAGAGGCGAGAGACAACGCCTATCACCAGCTGCCACACTGATGTCGTCTATTAATAGACCACTTATCGATAACCCCACAGAAGAGCCGCTGACCGTAATTCACACATAATATTGCTGACAGATGGCCCGAAGACAATCACGGCACATTAGCAGCGAACCCCTTAATTACTTTAACGATTATTGATAACCTATATTTAGTATAAAGAGACCCTTAGGAATATTGTACTTATTCTAAGACAAGGAACCCCTTGTTCCCCTAACGTAACTTTAGTATATAAGCTCTGTCTGTTTGTATTAGAATCACTCTGAACATTGTACTCATAGGATAAGGAACTTGAAATAAAGTTTATATTTTTTTAATCAACAAAGTTCTCATTATATTATTTCGCGCGTAAAAGGGATACCGAAATACGCCAACACGCCCGGCCGCGGTACTGGTGGTGGGCCAGCCAAAAAGCCACTCACAGAAACTGAGAGCAGGATATTGATTGTGGGGGAGGTTTCCTATGCAGGAAATCCGGTGGTGCAGATTCCCTTAAATGTAAGTAAACTATTTATTTATTATTAAACATTAGGGAACTGGGTGAAATGGTTCCGATTAGGGAGACTGATCACCCATCCGGCTAGTGTTGTACAAGAACTGAGTCTTATAGAAGACTCAAGTCTTTTTTTTTAAGACAAGTCAAAAAAGAATAAGTAAAACTCAAGCCTCTCCGAGTTTTTAGTCTTCTTAAAATAGACTCCAGTCTTGCCAAAGAGAACTCGAGACTGAGTCTTTTAAAAGAGCTCGCTCTTAACAAAAAGAACTCAACACAAGTCCTTAAAATAAATACTTAGCTTTTCTAAAAAGAACTCGCTAGCTCAGTCTTACGCAAAGAACTCGCGACTGAGTCATTTCTTTCAAAGAGTTCTAAACTGGATTCTCAGAGGTACTCGTACAATGTATAAGATCAATGAACGTCCACCTAGAATGGAATTTACGTTATGAAATTTAGTGCCTTGTAAATGGAGCACAAAACCCTGTGCTTCATGCTCACTTTTGCTTTTAGTTACGCCATTGTCAAGTACCTACGTTTTCATAAATATGAACTTGAAATTCATGGTCATAAATTATTACTTTTAATTGTCAAGATGTCTGACAGATCAGTTAAAGTCATTTCATGTGCCATGTTCATATTTTGGTTAATAACGTCACCATGATTGACATGTCTTTTTTTGAGCCTTGTTTATTGTTAATTCGAACTTACTAAGTGATTACTATGACTGCAGTCCTCTACTTTTTAGTTCATCACTCTAAGAACTCAAAGGCTTCATGACACGAGTCTTTTTTAATGAACTGTAGTCCTGCTGTATAATTCACGACTCATAAAACTTGAAAGAACTTAAAGGACTCGAAGAGATCAAAGGACTGAAAAAAATTAGAATAAATCTAACGACTCATGAAGTTTTAGGACTGTAAGAACTGAAAAAGCTCAAAAGAACTCAAGACTCAGGACTTTGAAGACTAATTAGTCGTGAGTTCTGCAAAAAGAACTCATAGCCGCAAAATGAGGACTAAAAGACTATTCTTTTACAACACTACGTCGGGCCTTGCTGGTGTCCCCCTCCAAATAATAATATTATTAAACATAATTAAACGGGTTTATACCCAATTACATAATTATCTTACTAAGTAGGAACATTATTGACATTGTTCTAGCACTTTACCACATTTATTTTCTGTTTCAGCTCCTACACGCTAGTGCTTCTGCATCTGTTGCATCTCAGCAGAACCCTCCTCCACAATCTGTATACCATGTAAGTAAAAGAAACTTACAATAAATATACTTATGTAACAGTACGAAATATCATATAAAGGTTTTTGCAATGTATGTGCTATTGACGTGCATCTATCCAGCAGTTCTCTCTCGCAGTTCTATCAGCCATAGTTATCACTATGGATCTCATTTATTTTCTGTTGTTGCAGCTCCCACACGCTAGTGCCTCTGGACCAGCAGTGCAGGTCCCACATATAGAATATAAGTAAAATAAACAAAATAAATATACTTAATAACACTATGAAATATAAAAATACCAGAAAAAATCGACTCATCCACAAGTGAATTCATAGATGGGACTCGATTCCACAATATAGGACATTTTGTGATATTTTTCTATTTAAAATTTATTATAAGTATAAAAATAGCATTAAAAATTAAAAAATCATAAAATCAAAGTATTGATTTATTATGATCTATGTGTTGTTGACATGTTCTTAGCAGTTTGTTATAGTTATCATCATGGATATCATTTATATTCGTAAACATGTTTTCTTTGTTGTTAGCTTCAAAATGCTGGGTCTGCGCCAGTACTACCAATCCCTGCACCGGCGCCGGTGCTGCCAATCCCTGCGCCTTCGCCGGTGCTGTTTAACCCTGCGCCGGCGCCGGAGTTGCCAAACGTTGCTGCAGCGCCGGAGTTGCCAAACCCTGCGCCGGCACCGGTTGCATCGCCTCCTCCGGTATCACCGACGGCTGCCTCATCGGCGACTCGGTGGCAGTTGGACCGAGGCGGGGTCGAACGGCTCAAGTCTGCAACACTCGACCTTGTGAATACACTACTACGGACTCGCACACACAAACATGCGTCGCTCGCTATCGCTACACGGACGGACTCTCGATCTCAATGGTTTTTCACTTGTAAAAAAGTTGCGAGTGCGCGTGTAGCGGCGTGTCTGTGTAAGTGCGTCATTTCGGCCGTTTGTAGCCAGTGCAAAGACTGTGGTATTAAGTCGACAAACATAGATGATACCAATAAAGACATCTATTGTTTCAGACCGCAGGCTTCGATACGATGACCCTCCGGAGTGGGCACGGCGGTACGAAGAAGAGCGCCTTCGTATCGACCGAAATCGGGCGCGCTTACTCGAGCGCCTCGTTAATATAGCCCAAGAAGTATGGCGCAGGAGCCTGGAGCACTAGTTTTAATAAGTCCTAAGTTATATAGTATTAAGTGTAATTTCATTCTAAAGTTGTGATTATTATTATTATTACACAACGGCCGACATTTTAAAAGGCAATAGTCCTTGTTTCGTTTTTCATTGTTTTATCATCATTCATCGTGTTGTTCCCATATTTTCTTCACCTTCTGAATCTGTGGACTGTCTTACTGTAAATACTTTCGTGTGTGCATGTTCAATATATCTATATCTACCAATATCTGTTTTCTTCTGTCAAGACTTCTGTTCCCATACTGGTGACCCCGACGTGATATGAACACGCAACCTTCTGATTGACATAGTCATTAATCCTTGGTCCTATTCAAGATTAGATACTGAGTATACCTTGTAACAATTTAAGCCAGCGAGGCTTTATCATAAGAATAAAATATCGTAATAAAATCAATATTCCATTAATCAACTTAGATATTATTATAACTATGTCCAAAAACCCATCCAACATGGCTAAGCTTGTTGAAACACTTGATAAATTGATTAGTGAGATCCTATCTGGGTTGGATCCCCTGTCAA
Source organism: Chrysoteuchia culmella (assembly GCA_910589605.1). Lineage (NCBI taxonomy): Eukaryota > Metazoa > Arthropoda > Insecta > Lepidoptera > Crambidae > Chrysoteuchia > Chrysoteuchia culmella. The sequence goes on from OU342663.1 coordinate 4,413,646, forward strand.
GAGAGCACACATTAATAAAATCAATCAAACTCGCAGACCTCCATGGGACAAAGAACTTCGTCAAAGCGGTGAGTGCCAAAACAGAAGAAAAAAATAAGAGGTATCTCACAGAGGCGGTGAACGATTTCATCCAAACCCAGCAAAAAATCCTGGTTAGAACATCCTCTGGGAGCCAAGATCTCTTCACAGAGCTCAAACAAGTCAATCAGAGGGTCGACGAGCCTCTGATTGAGCCTTCTCAAACGGAAGAGACTCCCAATCCAGTGGCGGAAGAAGATCATTCGGGCGAGTCTGAGTATGAGGATGAAGAGATAGCCAATGAGTACAAAGATAGCAAGTTCAACTATCTCCCGGCAATCAGGTGTCCCAATAATTTGTATGTCAGTACAATTAGGCCTAATTACCTCAATTGCCTGTATACCACAGACAGAGAAGCCTTCCCGAAGAGATGGAACAGCCTGAGGAAAAGCGACCCAACTCAAGCCTGGCACTCGCTCAATCAGACCGTCATTCGGTATACCAATAAACGATGGGGTGCAAGCGGGATTGATATAGAGTCTAGTGAAACCATTGTCGATCTATATAACTTCCAGGTTCTATTTTCGCCCGTAAGACGGTCTCTGGAGGGGGGTGATGTGGCGTTACTTATTTTAAGTCTAAAGTTTAATTTTTGTTTGTACATATTTGTCCGTATGAAATTTGTGTATATAGTTAATTTTATAGTATATTGTATGGTCCGACTTGGCTGGAGGCAACCCTCCACGCGCCTGCGCGCCGTCTCCGCGCCTGCGCGCTGGCCGCGTGTAGCGGTGCTTGAGCCGCGTTGTGACACAACGGCCGACATTTTAAAAGGCAATAGTCCTTGTTTCGTTTTTCATTGTTTTATCATCATTCATCGTGTTGTTCCCATATTTTCTTCACCTTCTGAATCTGTGGACTGTCTTACTGTAAATACTTTCGTGTGTGCATGTTCAATATATCTATATCTACCAATATCTGTTTTCTTCTGTCAAGACTTCTGTTCCCATAGTATTATCAGTACAAAGAAGTAGGCTGTGTTTTATTTATTCAAATATTTATATGTTTTAAAGTGTTACTCTTTAGCTGAACACTGACAATATTGGAATTAAAAATATATGTATATTTAAAAAGAGTATTATTATCAGCGTTATTTAAATTCAATGGCATTATGTTGTTGTTGTTTTATTTCATAATAAGTCGTCAAATTGAAAAAGTGACCTTAAATTCTCCTTAACACACAAAGAAAATTGGTACTAAAATAAAAATAAATTTTATGTTAATCCTAACCGTAATCAAAGGACATGATGTGTATTACAACATTTCTCAACAAGTTCTCCTACTGTACATACAAGTCGGTAACAATTTATTTTAGATGAAAATATTTAAGCTCTAAGAACAACCAGCAGGAGCATGATGCATGAACCAGCCACAGTCTCGTACAACCATATTTTAGTGAATGTAACGACCCGGCTCACTCGACACCGCCGAATATGTTTTAGTGAGCATGACATACTTCAGGTACTTATGATAAGGTTAATATAACAAAAGCAAAGGCTACAGCAGAAAACAAAAGAAGGTAAAAATGCTATGCAACTTAAAATGTTACTAGAAGACGCATCAGCTAGGTCATAAAGCGTATTTAAAGGCGATTGAAAAAAATATTACTTTTATATTATTGAAATAATTGGAGAACATTACCTATTTCTATTTATTTATTCTGATCAAGCAGTGCCAAGAACCTCAACTCAAATCATCACTTAACATAAAATTAAAACAAAATATATCTAATCACATTTTAAAACAAGCAGACATGAGCAGACCTATCCCGCTGGCAGCACCTGCTTTCAACATTACCCCACAAAAGTAGGCCGTAGGACATTACACTATGAAAGTGACTAAATTACTAAGTTAAACTAGATTGATTAACATTGCCATTTCAATTATCGGTCGAGCCTTAGTTTTTTAAACAGCGAATTCTGCACTACTGAATCTTCAGGCTTCATAATGTCTCGTTGTAGTCCCTAACTATTAGTTTAATGGAAATTAAAAACATAAATGTCTTCAATGTCAATGCCTGTATAGTGTCCAATTGAAGTCGCGAATATAAAGTTTGAAAACAAAGTACTATTAAAAATTCAACTACATGCTACTTGTTGGTGCTTTCGTCTATTCTGCTTTAGAGAGGATGTTTTGCAGGAGTACTTCAATGATTCGTCTCATTGAAAATTTATAAAAAAACGTATATTTCAAAAAACGATTACAATATTTTAATAGAGGTAACGTTTAGTGCCACGGTTCGGAATTTTGTCGTCGAAATGAATGCCCGCCACCGCGCCGTCACCCGCTCCTGGCTTCACGATGGTCACGGTCGATACGAGCTTCACAACGTTTGGTCGTTTTCGCCACGCGCCAACAGATGGCGCTAGCAGTATCTTATACGCCGTAACACTACTAATCAGTGTCTCCATATACACGGTAATTACCGTAGATGCACCGTAATCTGGCAGCCATCTACCGTCAAGGTAATAATGCATTACCGTGTCATTTATCACCGTAATCACCGTATTACCATTATAAGTTACGTTGTTGTAAATATTTCATAATGTACTGCGTAAAACGAATCTGTCAGTAAACCAAATAAAAAAATGTAGAGTAGGTACAAAAAAGCACTGCTTTTTTGGCCACAACGCCATCTACATATTTCCCCTGTATACTGTATCATAAACCACACATGCGTTCAAAAGCGTGCTTTATATTAGCAGCACAATTTTTTTTCATTTCCGGCCACAGAGAACACTCAAGTGTACCCTGACTGACGTAAATTTTTTGAGACACTCAAGTGTGTGCCCGGACGTTTCAGTGGTTAAGTTAGGTTAGAACGCATTACAAATTACAAATACGTAGTAAACATTTAAATGTAAGAACTGTTTCAAGTTGAAGATTTTATTTTAGAATAATCGAAGTAATAGAGAGATGTTTTACGGTTTTTAGTTAAATAATTGTTTTAGTGAGTGAGTTGAGTAGTGTTATTAGATAGAAGGTTCACAATGGAGAGTGATACTGAAAGTAATGGTAGCGACACAAGACCAACTTGTTCAACCAAAAGAGCTAGAGCTGGAATAAAAAGGAAGCATTATAAACAAAAGTTTAAAAATGAATGGTGTAAACTGAAGGAATTTTCTACGTGGTTAAAAAAACATCCCAAAGATGAATATAAAGCAATTTGTTCAATTTGTGACACAATTATCAGCGCAGAAATGAGCGTTTTTAAAAGACATGGTAGTAGTGCAAAACATCAACAAAAAGAGAAGTTTTTAGTGAGTTCCAGTTCCACTTCAAAGTCCTGTGTTCAACCTACCATAGAAAGTGCATTTAAAAAGGCGCCGACGACGCTTGATGAAAAATGTAAAGTAGCTGAAATAAAACTTGCAGCTTTCATAGCTGAACACAAGATTTCTCACCAAGTGGCAGACCATTTATGTGATCTTATATCGGTTACTTTTACTGATTCAGAAGTTGCAAAAAAAATTAAGCTAAAACATACGAAAGCCCAAGCGGTCATTAACAATGTAGTTGGCAGGAGCGAAAAGGATACATTGGCTCGTGATCTACAAGATTGTAAGTTTTCAGTGCTCATAGATGAAAGCACCGATATTGCAGTGGTGAAAACTATGTGCGTAGTAGTACGATATTACGATTGTAACCAAGGTCAGATTGTAAGTCGCTTCTGGGACTTAATACAACTTTTTGAATTCAGCCAAAATGATTATTCTGCTAACGCACGTCATCTGTTTAAGCTAGTGATTGAGTCATTTGAAAAGTATTCGATCCCTCTGGATAACATCGTAGGCTTCGGTTCAGACGGGTGCAACACCATGATGGGTTGTAGAGATTCTGTATCCAGTCGATTTCGTGAGAAGTGCCCTGGTATCACAGTACTTAAGTGCATATGTCATTCTTTGCATCTATGTGCTAGCGATGCCTCGAAGAAATTGCCACCAGACACTGAAAAGTTAGCTCGAGCAATTTATAACTATTTCAAGCTGAGCAGTAAACGCCAAGCAGAATTCAAAGACTTCCAGTTGTTTACGGACACGGAAGTACATAAAATATTAAGGCCTGCGCAGACCCGATGGCTCTCTCTGGTTTCAGTAGTGAATAGAATCTTAGAACAATGGGACGCGCTGCGGCTTTATTTTGATGGAAAATGGCTCGAGGACAGCGAATGCTTAGACATTCATAATAGTTTGCAGGATCCTATCATGAAAGCTTATTTTTATTTTTTGGCATGGATACTGCCGAAATTTACAGATACCAATAAATACTTCCAAAGTGAATCGACGGTAATAATTGACATGCACGACAAGATGGCGCAACTTTACAGAGAACTGCTCTCCTTGTACATGGTGCGATCTTATATGCAAGCAACAAAACTCGACGATATTGATCCAACAAATGCCACCCATTACCTGAATTTGGAAGATGTGTATCTGGGACTGGGAGTAAGTAGGCAGTTACAGTTGCCAGAAATTTCAGACAAACAAGATATTTTGCTACAGTTCAAAATCAACTGCAGAAAATTTATCGTCAGTGCCTGTGTTGGTATCAGAAAGAGGTACAGTCTCAACGACCCAGTGCTGACTTCTTTGTCTAAATTGCGCCCAGAATTGTGTATGTCTGCATCGGCTGATGAAAGGCTATCTACATTATCGACGTTATTTAACATTTTACCACGCGTTAGTCCTAAAACACTGGATAAACAACAAATACTAGATGACGAATGGAGAAATTTTCCATTAATTGCAACACAAGTAAAAGACATAGCTACTTTAACTGAAGAAGCTGATGTATTTTGGCACAAGGTTTTTTAATTTTTCTGTTTTTTATTGATTTGAACGTAGCTATTACTATGCGATATTTAACAATTATTTATTTTTCAGATTTCAGAGCTAAAGGATACAGACGGAAATAGCAAATTTAAAGAACTTCCTCAATTTATGCTGGGTGTGCTTTCGCTGCCGCACTCAAATGCCGAATGCGAGCGCATTTTTAGCCAAATGAATGACATAAAAACGAAAAAAAGAAATAAACTTCTAACCAAGACGATAAAAGGGAATATTTTCACCCAACAATCGATTAAAAGAAATGGCAAAAACTGTGTCGATTTCAAGCCAACTAATGAAATGTTGTCAAAAATGAACAAATCATTGTACGAAAAAGACACTGTCGTGCTGGAAGAGTCTGTCTGACTGATTCAAATTAATATAAGAGTCCGCGCCACATAACTTGGCATTATCGTTCGTGGTCGGTCGGAAAAATGTTATTTATTATAAAAAATATTTTTTATTTAATGTTATTTAATTTTTTTATGTTAAAAGACAAAGAAAATTAGCATAAAACAACTATCTAGGTACACTGTTTTAAACCTCTGTTTCAAACTGCCGTTTAATACCGTGTAGCACATGCTTTATTCCCATGACATTATTCTAGTTCCAGATATTGACACGCACCAAGTTATATTGCGCGTACTCTATGACTAAATATTGCATGTTTGAAGTTTCACATGTTTTATTCATAATTAAAAAGTCCATTAAATATATACGTGATTTATGCATAATGTTATTTTTTCCTTTGAAAAATTACACGTACAATCACCCTCGCTGTACTCCCACAGCCTGAATGGGCCCCAAATTTCATCATTTCGAAAAAGAAAAACTACTAATCCTGGGGAGGGGGGGGGTGTAATACGCATTCGCATTTGAAAAATTACACGGTAATTTACACGGTACAGTTTTAGCAGATTCACCGTAATTTTGTCTAGAAACACCGTATTTTTACTATGGCAACACGGTAACTCTCGATTTACATATGGAGACACTGCTACTAATATTATATTATAAATGCAAAAGTTTGTGAGGATGTTTGGATATTTGTTACTCTTTCACGGAAAAACTTCTGAACCGATTTGGATGAAATTTAGCTCACAGATAGAAGACAGCCTGGATATAGGCTACTTTTTATCCCGATATTCCCACGGGAACGGGAACCACGCGGGTGACGATCCCTCCACAGTCTTTGCACCAACACTTGCTTGACGCGAAGTGGCACCATCTCTGGCAAAGACTGGCTGCATCGGCTGCCTTCTGCTTTCCCTCCTCGCGTCGTATGAATCGAGTGCGGGGACTTCTATTCGTGCATGGTTGCAAATGTTATGCAACACTATACAGGCATTGACAATTTTGCCTGCTTTTATTGGGTCATAGTGTAAAGTCCTATGTGCTAAAAGACACCGCCACCTTGCCTTTAATACGCCAATGCAGCGCTCTACCGAGTTGCGGGTGCTGCAGTGGCGATCCGTATAATGGGCTTCTGGTGAATCTGGAGCTGCCCGCAGAATCGGAGTCATCATCCACTCCCGTTCGGCGTATCCGGAATCCCCTTAAATGAAAAAAACAAACTTAGGTATGCTGCACAATAAAGACCTAGTTCATAGCGAGTTCCTCACCTATATACAAAATTACACATTTATTTTAATGGACACAGCGGAGTAAGTCATACAAGGCATAACACTTGTAACTTAAGACAAGCTTAGCACATCTACGGTGGAAAAGCCATCCTAGAGTAAATTGAATTATGAATGATAATATTTGTTCCAAGTCTTACCTAACAGCCAGCAAACTTCACCGCTTTCATGGATACTCCGCATGTGAGCCCCCAAATTGCTCCTATTCCAGACATGAGAGTCATGGCTGGCACCTCCATACGAAGCATCCACATGGAGGATGTTGAGGTCCGCATCACAAATCTAGAACACAAAAATTATTATATAACCATTCAGTTATGAAAGTATTAAAGTCAGTTCGACATTGTTTTTGACAATAACATGAATGTTAGTTGTACTTATAACAAACATAGTATTATAAAAATGAAATAAAACAATAACTTACGATCATTGCATTCAAAGAATGATAATACTTTCTGTTAAAAAAAGCTTCCTCGTACATGTGGGGTCGTATAATGGCAATGTGAGTGCCATCGATACACCCCACAACACCCGGAACACCAAAGACATCCATGAATCTGTAAAATATTATCCAAAGGAAAAATTACAAGACTTTGAAAACACAGAATATTCAAATAAGTATACTCATAATTATTCTAATAGCATCTCAAACACAGAGTCAAATATAAAAGATGCATGAAATCACCCACCCTCTCCTTACGGTCATCCTTTCTTCCCTATTGCTAGGGAATTTAATGTGCCGCATCAAAATTTCAGGCTGATTGAGGGCATCAGTGACCTCAGCCACACACTTGTGTACAGCGGTCTGGCTGATGCCCAAATTAAAATCTTTGCCGACCCACCCTTCTTTGGTAACTGCCGTCTCTGTCGTTCCCGTCGATCTGCGTCCCGTAGTTTTTCTGCTACCACCTTCTGATACCACAAATTTCGAAAAAAAATCGGTTTTTCGGCTCCACTAGAAAATGTTTCCAGGCCCGTCGCCGGTTTTAGTCGCCATCCAGCTGCGCCTCGTCGAGCCCTATCCGACGACACCGCGCGCGCGACCCTGAGACGACCCGAACTCGAAAATTTTCGAGTCGAACCCTCTAAATTCTATAGCGAGGTTACGTAAGCGGTGACGATCTGAGGAATAAGTGTCTCGTTTAGCATATTAAGTTGCAATATTGCACTCTCTTTTGATTTCTTAACGTTCCAATCGGTGGTCCCCGCTTAATTAACACCGTTTAACACAGTTTAGTTGCATAAATTTCCATTTTTCACCTTTTTTCATATATTTACTTAGAATCTTCATACTAAAAATTTTCATTTTTGCTAAAATTGTTCAAATTTCATCATTTCTTCATCTAGTATTGCAGTGTCTAGCTTAACTAGCACGAATCTGTCGTTCCCGTCGATCTGCGTCCCGTAGTTTTTCTGCTACCACCTTCTGAAACCACAAATTTCGCAAAAAAATCGGTTTTTTAACCCGAGGTTAAGTTACGGGTCATATATGTGTTTGTGTGTATCTGTGTTCGGTTATTTAATTAGTGCTTGCGTGCGCTGGGATGGGGCGAACATGCGCTCGAGCGCAGCACCTGCATGCCTGCTTAGTTAGACAACAGGTCGGCGGGAGGTAGCGGCCGGCGGCGGCCGGACGAGCTCTAGCCGGCCCGCCCGGCCGCCGCCGGCGGTGTCTTCCCAGTCGGCCCGATAGACGCACGACGAAGGAGGCTACATGTACGAACGTGTGAGGGGGCGCATTGGAGGCTTTGCCCGGGAATCAAGTCTGCTGGGTGCTACCGGTGGCGGTCGCGCGGGCGCTTCAAGTCCGCCCGGCCGCCGCCGGTGGCACAACCACGATCAGCTGATGACCGGGCGGGCGCGCCCGCTGGGCTGTATTACTAACGACCAAGCGGGCAATATAGAGAGCATATAAATAGGAAAATCGTATGTAATACCGAAAAGGCCAAAGATAAAGAAAGAGCAGAAAAGAAACCAAACTTTTTGTCAGCTGCATTTGATCTGCAGGCCATTTTACAAATACCAAGCACAGAAGTAGGCCTTCTATATTATACAAGAAAACTGAATCTCACTGAACTGAACTGGGCAGAATCCTATACTATTCGGCAGCACCAGGAGCAGAGCATTTCATTGCGGTGTTTTCTTTTAAACCGTTGTTATGCGCAATAAAACAATAAAAAAATGGAAAGGATGCAAAAGAAAACATTGCCAGGATTGCTGCCGTAAAGAGCATAAACGGCATGACAATGGGTACACTGATGGCAAATTCAAAAACAACATTGCCGTCATTGCTCACCAAATTTGGCACGAGTGGGACTAGAGGTATGGTGGAGTTGGAGAAGGCATTGGAGGCAATCAGAAATCTGTGAGTTGGAGAAGGCATTGGAGGCAATCAGAAATCTGTAACTCGACAATCAACTTCAGCCAGATGACAAAAGCTGCATAAAGTTGAACCTATATGGCCAGAACAGTGGGCCTACCGCGTAAGTGTCGTCGCTTTGAACTCAATAATGACGTTCGATTACGATGCTGAATCCGACGCTGTCAAAGTTTTGGTACAGCGCAAATAATTTTGTATCGACTTGTCGATCGTCGAGAGCGTGATTGAATGAAAAAACGCCGTCGATTTGCGATTCGTTTTGCTCAGAACATAATCATTATAATTAAAATACTTTTACGATTTTGTTTGTTAAAAGGTACATTTAAGAACAATTTACGCCTAAGTTTATTTGATTACACAAAGAAGACACTTAATTTCGTGAAATTTAAAGTGTTTTTGTATTTAATTTTCAATAAACGCGTGTGTTGGTAAGGGATAGAGGCGAGTCGAAAATATTAGATCAGATAAAAGTACTAGGTATTTTTCGAGATTAGGCCGCACCTAATCCAATGGACGCAGTACCTAATCCACCTAATCCAAGAGGTAGCGAGTAGTATCCGAACCCGAGCCGCGCCCGCGCGTCAGTGATCGGGCGGGCTGCGGGGCGCGGGACGCGAGACTGGTAAATCCGGTTTGTTTCGCTGGCTGTTCGGGCCTCGCGGGCCCGCGGCGAGCGCACAAAACAATAGCTTTCCTTTTCTAACACATAGAAACGTTACCTATTTTTGTCTTTGTTTGTTGTTCGGTTAAGAAAAACGATAAATTTGCATGTAATGTAAACAAACATTTAGTTAGTGTCTTTCGTTTCGTCATTTGGTTGGGTGACGTAAGCTGTGACTTTAGTGCAGAAAAACTTTCGTATTTGTGAAAATAATGGCTCCAAAGGGGAGTAGTGTCGCGTGGGACCATTTTGTGGTCAAGGACAAGGACCAGTACATGGCCGAGTGCAAAATATGTAAGACTCAGTTATGTTTTAAAGGTTCTGTGTCTAACTTGACAAAACATTTGAAAAGGAAGCATCCGTTGGTCAATTTAGTGCCACGAAATTCTTCGACGTCAGCTTCCATATAGCTTAACTCGGAATCACCATCATCACAGGTAGAATCACAGGTGGCAACGGCAACGACTTCATCAAGTGATACGACCGCAAACGATCGATTATCACCAGCAGCTAGTGCCAGTAATACTGGTACAGTGCGTGTAGTACAGTCAGGCACAAAAACTATAGCTGCATATATTTACAAGAAGAACGCCGATAAATGTAAATCTGATATCGATGATTTGATAATGGATCTATTTATTCTGGACTTTCAACCATTCCGCATTGTAGAAGACAGGGGTTTTAGAAAACTGATTCAGTCTGCATTTCCGTTTTATATAATTCCCACACGCAAGTACTTTGCAAACAACTTACTACCGAGCCGTTATGAAAGCTTGCGGGATATAAAAATGGTCGAACTTCGAAATGTTGAGTCAATATGCATCACAGCTGATATTTGGACTTCAAGTACCAATGATTCATTTTTAGGTGTTACTGGCCATTATATTGACAAAGATGAGTATGTGCTTAAGTCCATATTACTTGAATGCGTGCTTCTGGATAGTTCCCACACAAGTATTAATTTAGCAACGGAGCTGTTGCGAGTAGCAGAGGAGTGGCAAGTGGCGAACAAAATTCTGCTGGCAGTTTCGGATAATGGATCCAATATTAAAAAAGCCATAGAAAAGGATTTAGGCTGGAAGCATTTTGGCTGTTACGCCCATTCTCTCAATCTGGCCGTACAAGAAGCGATGTCGAAGTCAGAGTAAGTGACTGCATTGGAGGGCAAAATAAAAACGATTGTCAGTTATTTCAAAAGATCCGCTAAAGCGTGGGAAAAATTGAAGAAGTATCAGGAGCAGGCCGGAAAGACTGTTAAAAGACCACTGCAGAGTGTGAGTACAAGGTGGAACTCCACCTTTTACATGATGCAAAGGATTCTCGAAATCAAAGAAGAGATTAATAGTTCTTTATGTAATTTAAATGCCAGTGCTATGTCACTTACCCAATTTGATTGGGAGCTTTGCGAAAATGTGACCAAAATTTTAAAACCTTTTGAAGAAGTGACCAAAGAAGTGAGCGCCCAAAAATATGTTTCGGGAAGTATTGTTATACCTATCACAACGGGACTTATAGCCTCTTTGGAAAATATGGATACAAGTTCCTATCTTGAAACTGCCCAAATGTTTAAACAAGACTTATTAGGCGCTATAAAAACTAGGTTTGCTAACTTGGACAGAAGCCGCACTTTCACAGTTTGCATGTTCCTGGATCCTAGATTTAAGTTGTACTTCGATGATCCAAGTGTAGCGGAAAATACGAAACAAAATGTTATACAGCTCGTGACTGCTCAAATTCACAAAGAAGACCGCGCTTCACAGTCATCCCAAAGCGAAGAAGGTTTAATGGAGCTTCAGGAGTCCACTTCAACACAACCAAGTACCTCTACTTCAGCGGAGGTGCAGATCTCTTCGGTATGGCAACATTACACACAGAGAATGAAAAATATCCAACCGAAAGGAACTGCGTCATCGAGGGCAATCATAGAGGTGCAAAGATATTTAGAAGACAAAGTTGTGTTGCCTACTGAAAAAATCTCACCATTACAGTGGTGGAAACAAAGGAAAGATGTGTATCCGCATTTACACGCTCTGGCTATTACAAAACTAAATGCAATGGCTACGAGTGTTCCATGCGAAAGATTATTTTCAGCTTGCGGCCTGCTCCTAAATGACAGACGAACTAGACTAGGCACCCGAAAAGTGCAACAGTTGATGTTTCTTCATCAAAATACATAGCGCAGCCTGTTGTCGAGTGTATAACTGTATATAATATGTAGCACATTGTACATACATAAAGTTGTTCCATATTTGTAAAATAATAGTGTAAATACACAACTAAAAAAAGATAACAAAGTTAAAAAAATACTTGTAAATAAATAGTGTAAATACTTACTCAATTAAAAAAAGACAAAAAAGTAAAAAAAAATATATAATAAAACAAAAAAAAAATGTGACATAAAATGAATTGAAATCTTTTAAATACGCCTGCTTAAAACTAAATTTTAAGCTGACAGTCCTAAGCCTGTAGAAGTATGAAGGGAAGATTACAATTCATTAACTAAGTAAACTTATAAAACTAGCATAGTAAAGTAAACAGTACGTAGTAAATAAAGTACTGCGTCATATCATATTCACTCAATACAATACGCAGTACTATGTGGATTAGGTGGAACAGGTATTTGGATTAGGTACTTATGTGGATTAGGAACAGGTGTATCTGATATCAAATTTACCTAGTACAACCCATCTCTAGTAAGGGAACGGTGGCGAAATACAAAAGGGCAGCGCCATTGGCGCCACCACCACTACATGAAAAAATGACTGCGGTGTTTTGTTTTCTTTCCCGCCCGCGCTTGTTTGTGTTGAGAGTGTAAAGCCGAAAGTTAAGAAAAAAGTTAGGTTTGAGTTCACTACAGTAAGTAACATTGTTTTGCTCTTTAATAATTACTTACTAAACTTTATTAGCTAACCCTAATATTGAATTAATTCCATTGTATTTTGTAGATGCCTGCTGCGAGAAAAGTCACAATGATCCAGTTGGAGCTTCTCGTCAGTTACATGGAGGAGAGCATAGGGCCTTGGCTAGGGGTCAGTCTTTGGGCACGGCTCAGTAGGCTTACTCTTGAATCCAATACCGATCGATCGACATTGGTATTGTGATTGTGACGTTTCGTACTCTTGAGTCGCGACACTAGCGCCAAATTGAATTCATATTGCGCGACTATTGAGTGAAATAAATGACATTGAGTTTTGCTCAAATCGGTACTCTGGACGTTATTTTGACAGCTAAAGTTGGGATTGTATTGTGTTGAAATTGGTTTACGATCGAGATCGTCACAATAACTAAAGTGTTACTTTTATAGTATTGAATTAGCGTATTTTTCGGAAAAAATATATATAATAAATCATTATTATTTATTATGTTGAGTACATATTCTCAATAAAAATAAAAAAACAAGCTTACTTATTTATTTTTAATTAATTTTAGTTTCTTTGATGAAAGGTTATATAAATCAATCAATATTATTTATAAAGTGTACGTACTTAACTAAGTACCTATTTCAACATTATTAACTAGCTTCCGCCCGCGGTTTCACACGCTTGTTTCCCGTTCACTTGATAAAAAGTAGCCTATGTTTGGTTGCTTATTTAGGACGTAAAGGAAGGACAAACAAACATACTTTTGCATTTAATTTATAATATACAAATACAATCTGGGGCGCCCAAGTGCCCGTGGTCCTCGCGGCCGGCCGGCCCGGGCGAGGGCACGTCCGATCTTGTGTTGGTGGCGGCGTGCGTGTTGTGATTTGGTGCTGAGTGGCAGGGTTATTTCCATCAACCTACCACATATTTCGTGCAAAGCATTGACAGGACGCCAAGACACCGTATCCCTGGATACCGTTGCCTAGCAACGGCGAGCTCGGCCTGCTTCACCATTTCACCATTTATTTCATCTGCTCTGCTGCGCGCGCAGATTCCAATCATCAAGTCAACAAACAAACAATCTGTCAAGTGCCAACGAATTTTTATGTGTCTTTTTTACTATCTTTATAACTCTATTTTCGTTTAAATATTTAGTATTAAGTGTAAGTACATGTTGAGTCGAAGTACGTCGTCCAGTAGTGTGCCGTTGCTCGTGTGCCCCATCTGCGCTGATCATAAACTTTATAAAGGTGAACGTGGTTAGGCAATTCACTCCAGCCGCCGCCACGTCCCTCGTACGACCCTTGCGATACCGCTGTCTCCATCGCAGCCGCCGACACTCTCTCAGCAGTTGGCCATAGGCACGGATGGAGCACATAGCACAAATCTCTGTAAGAGGCTAGCACATCTTAAGCACACTGTCAAAATTGTTCGTAGGATCCCAAGAGGTGCGCGTGCTTCTGTAGCTCACAGCCTCTCTGAGTGTATAGCCAGAGTAGTCGCTGAAAACACTGCCGACAGTTGGGAAAGACTTCTGACATTTTCCTATTCAACTCTCCATGTAGACAACAGTTCAAACAAATCTTTAACAGCAAAACTTAAACAAAATACCGTTGACAACAGTTCCCCAATTTTTTACCCAATTCCCCATCCACGGATTCAAGAATCAGCCTTTAACTTTAACCTGATTGAAAGGAAAGTGTCAGATGGCAATATCAAGAGTGCAGCAAAATTGCTATTTACTAGTGACACTTTGGCTACAGACTCCCCCGATACGCTGGCTGCCCTAAAAGACAAACACCCGTTACCCTTAACAACTTCGCAACTTCCTGGCCCTTGCACACAGCCAGCACTAGCAGTTGATGAGGAGACTACTTTGGACGGTATTAACTCCTTCCCGAACGGTTCTGCCGGCGGGCTAGATGGTCTCACACCACAACATCTCAAAGACCTTACGGGCCCCTTTGTTGGTGCTGAGGGGAATAGACTAGTAAGCAATCTCACCGCCCTAATTAATTTAATGCTTTCAGGTAAAGTGCCCGCAGACATTACGCCCGTGGTTTATGGCGCTAATCTGGTAGCATTGACTAAGAAGGATGGTGGGATCCGCCCGATCGCCGTCGGTAGTACCGTTAGGCGATTAGCATCGAAACTTTGCTGCCGTGAGTTGCACGAAGAATTCCAAAAGAGGTTCCGTGCTCATCAACTGGGTTTCGGGGTTAGAGGAGGTTGTGAGGCAGCGGTTCATGCAGCCCGCACTTTTCTTCATACAAAAAATTATGATGTTTTCGTTAAAATTGATGTAAAAAATGCTTTTAACTCGGTGGACAGAGGCGCCCTTCTTAGGCAAATAGAAAAAGAAGTGCCCTCTATCTACCAATATATGTGGCAATGTTATGGCTCCCCTTCAAAATTGATGTTTGGTCAAAATGAAATAGATTCATGTGTGGGCTGCCAACGGGGTGATCCGCTCGGCCCTGCCATATTTAGTTTGGCTATTCAACCCATCATTTCCACTCTAAAATCAAAGTTCAACCTTTGGTACTTAGATGACGGCACTTTGGGAGGGGATTTGTCTTCCGTACTGCATGACATGGACTACATAAAACAGCATTTTTTAAATATTGGTTTATGTCTAAATTTCAATAAATGTGAACTCTTCGTATCTGACGGTATGTCCCCTAATATAATCCCACAAGTAATAAAACAGTTTGAATCCATAGCTCCTAATATATCAGTACAAACAAAGGTGTCTCTAACGCTATTGGGGGCTCCTTTGTTTGTGGAGGCAATCCCCTCATTAGTAAATTCAAAATTAGACAATTTCAGCAAATTTGCATCTCGGCTCCATGGGTTGAAGCCACACATAGCTTTTTACATTCTTCGGCTTTGTCTTTTCACTCCAAAATTCTTATATATCTTACGCTGTTCCCCTCTTTGGAAATTCCCCTTGATCACAAAATCTATTGATGAGGTATTAAAAATTACAATTTGCAAAATCCTAAATTTACAACTTGAAGATCGCCAGTGGGAACAAGCCACTCTTCCAATTAGATATGGCGGGCTGGGCCTACGCACAACCTCTAGTGTCGCACTCCCTGCTTTCCCTGTCCTCGGCTTACAGCACCTTCTCACTCATCAGCGAGTTATTAAACTGCCCTACACTCGTTGACGGAGAGGTGTCATGCTTGTCGGAGGCCAGATCTGCCTGGAGTGCTACATTCCCGGAAGAGGATTGTCCCTTGGAACTGGGACACCAGAGCGCTTGGGAGTCACCAGCTCTCACTAAAACTCACGCAGAGCTTCTGGCTACATGTCCGGATGACACAGACCGAGCCCGATTCTTAGCAGTCTCGGAAAAAGAATCCGGACATTGGCTTCACGCTCTTCCCTCCCACAACCTAGGTACCATCCTTGATCCCGCTACCCTTCGCATTTCGATTTGTCTACGCTTGGGTGCTAAGTTGTGCGAACCTCATCACTGTCCGTGTGGCAAAGATGTGGATCAGTTCGGACGCCATGGGCTGACTTGCGTCAAGAGCGCCGGTCGCGCATATCGGCATGGTGCTATTAATGATTTAATTAAGCGAGCTCTCGGCACTGCTTCGATCCCATCATCTCTGGAACCTTGTGGTTTATTCAGGGATGATGGTAAAAGACCCGATGGTGCGACCTTAGTGCCCTGGTGCTTGGGGCGTACCCTTATGTGGGATGCAACCTGTGTAGACACCTTAGGTCCTTCCCATATACGTGGTACATCCTCAAGAGCTGCAGCCGCTGCGGAGCAAGCACAGTTCCTCAAGCGCCGCAAATATTCGTCGCTCTCAGTAAGCCATGAATTTGCGGCGCTTGCCGTAGAGACAATGGGCCCTTGGTCGTCTGACACCAAAAAGTTTATTAAAGATCTTTCCATAAAACTGGTCCACGCCTCAGGAGACCTGAGAGCTGGTGCCTATCTTGCCCAGCGGCTGAGTCTTTGCATTCAGCGGGGCAACAGCGCCAGTGTTCTCGGTACTATGCCACGCGGCTGTGAGTTGGACGGCGTATTTTTGTTATAGTATAGTTATAGTATAAGATTTTATATTTAACGGTTTCTTGTTTTTCTACTCATTTGTAAATAAATTGCTTCTGTACACCCTCATAGGAAGTTAGGATATTTAAATTTTTAGGTATTGAGCTTATACTTACTTACTTTTATTACCATAATAATAGGTACATATTTTTCTTAATATTGAAGTAAATAATTTATATACTTATTTAATATATTTAAGATAGGTATAAGTCTTTCAAATAATACAAAGGCTTATACTATTAAATCCTTTTATTGAATACCATGCCTTGAAAAAAATACTGTGATCTATTTCTTATAGGAATCAATTACTTAATATATATATATTTTTACTTATTTATTGTTCAGAAACAAACGGTTATACATGATACAAATTTGCTGCATTTTATATTAGACCTATAGTTTCCTTTATGAATTACAAAGTATGAATGAAACCTCAGACCAAATAAAACGGAATGAAACTTTTTCAGTCATATTCAAATAGGTAGGTAATATTTTTTTGTACAAACTACAACAAACCTACCAACAACAATACTTTAAGTTCAAATAACCTATTTCAGTATTTTATCTTCATACCAAACTTTAACAAATGCTATACCAACTATTTCAGTCTTTTTAATAATAGTACTATTCAGAAAAAAACTTCTTTCTTGACAGCGAACCGAATGTGGCCAGCGATGAAGTTTTGCAGTAGAACCTAAAATTAAAAAATATTTGTTACACATCACACACAACACACATTACAATTAACAAAAGTAAACTTTGTAAGTAAACAAAGTTTGTGTATTACTAAAACTATAAAGTCAATTGCTTTTCTTATCATTCTGAGAGTCATCAAAGTGACTAGTGTAAGAACATTAGTTCAACATAATAAACACAAAAATCATATCACGGTTGAAAGAATAAAATATATTAAGTAGATAGTATTTGTGGATAAAATATATTGAGATTAATCAATTTAATTAATGATTTGTAAACTTAACTAAATCACCTACTTCAAAAGGCTGATGATGAGATTTATTACTTTATTTGTAGGTATTGCATTAAAAACATACTTACTTGAGGCGGTGCCATCAATAGCAGTAGGTGACAGAATTTCTGTGAATCTCGTCCCTTTCTATGCTACCGCTATCTTCACCACATTTTGTTCAATTAGCTGCGGAATGCTGTAAATAACATTCATACTTGAGCATTTATACTTTTATATTTAAAACAATGATCTTTATTTAGATTGCAATGAATAAGCTGTACCATTTGTGGTTAAGATTACCAGCTAAATGAAGATGTCATCGTAAATAAAATATGTAATTATGCTAAGTTCATTCAAAGTTAAAAGTTCCTTCTAAATGAGACTCTTTTGGGCTAAATCATAGATGTTGTGTGATACTATACCACACATTGATTACTATGCTGAATGCTAAAATGATAAAATGATAAAAATGCTGCTAATTTGCGGAAGGGAAATGCTATTAAAATGATAAACCGACCGCGGTGATAGAATGCGTTTATTGCACTGCTTTAATATTACAATACACGTACGTTATAATTTAGGTCAACAGAAATGCTTGCTTGCAATTTAAATAATTAGTACTTTATGATATACATACATGTACGATTACTCGTACATCTTGGCCTCTCAGAAAAGAAAGAGAGTTATCTGCTAACTTAAAGTTATTACTAATGTATTGTAAAATGATTATTATGATATGATAATGCTGACAATGATAAATTACAAAGTTATGATAAAATGTGAATATGATGATGTGTGTGCTTGATTTTACACTAGCTATCTTAAAAAATGCATTTTTATTTATAATACTTAAATTATGCGACATATCAATCTTAAAATATTCTAAAGTTGTAAATCATGACAAATAAATTAAAATTAACATATTAAATTGCTACAAGTAATTGTCTCTGTCCGATTGTCTCTTATTTTTACACTTCACTATTCACTATTTGCTATAGGCACCTCGAATTTGGCAGGCCGTAACACTATGGGAGAGGTCCCTTGCTCTACACTTTTTACCACGCACTTTTGAGGCTCACTTTCACTGCACACATTAATCACTGCACTAGCGACGCCATGCTCGTTGACGTCACCCGCCCGGGCCACAGGCACGGCCCCGCGTTCTGCTGCTGCTCCAGCCGCCTGCTCCAGCAGGCGTCTCCTCCGCCGCCACAGACAGGCTAACACTATCCCTCCGATCACAATTCCAGCCAATATGCCATAGAGTAGGGTGTAGTGATGAATGTCGTGAATAGTAAGATCTTTCGCTTCGTTTCTTTTTAAATCCTCTATCTGCATCTTTACTTCCTTATACAGTTCGTTGTGCTTTTCAGGTTTCCAGGCGTCCATTTCCATTGAAGTGCTAGTATTGATGATGGCATTTAAAATAGACATCTGCGGAAATTCCATTTAACTCTCTTCTTTCTTGATGTGATTAAAAAAGTTGTTGTGCGAATGTATTGTAAACGAATCGCCTTTTAATGCGCAACCTTGACCTAATGTGATAAGTTAATGTTTTTATTTCTATACCTGACGAACAGAAAATGTGCACTCTGCATTCCTTGCAACAGGAGTACAGCCAGACGTTCGGGCGCTGTAATTTTAACCATTTATTGCGGCACGCTATTGTATCTATTATACAGGTTAATGTTTTGCTATATTGGTCATGAGTAACTGAGACATCACAAATTGATTGTTTAATTTTTAGTTGATATATAGATTTATCGAGCGAGCATAATAATTTTTCTTGTGAATAATGTATGCATTGATGTAAATCTGACTCTGATAAATACATACCTACATCCTTTCGTATGTTAAAAGCGATGTAGTTAAATGCTGGTATTATTTGAAACAAAGTGGTCTGAGACATCTGTGGCAAACTGATGATCTTGTCTAATTGATAGGATTCGCTGCTTAAAATTGGTATTCTAATCTCTATAATAAGATAGGAGTCGATAATTTTGGCATGCATTTTTAAAAGTTTGTACAAGCTCTGTATATCACCGTGTCCGACTGGTAATGTTAGATCACTCTGTAGTTGACTCATAATAAAATTAGTTTGTGCTTCCAATTGCTGAGGGGGTAACAAATGAATGTCCACGCGTCCTTGACTTATATCAGTGATAGTGTTGATCAATGTTTCCTGGATTCGTCTTAAGTTTGCTAAAATTACGGTCGCTGCTAATGCTGATGATGTGATATAGGCTTCGTGCTTGATGTCGAGCCGAACCTTATTTACTTCCACTGATACGTTATGAAGATGATTGTTAATAAAAGTAAATTGTTGGTTCATAATGTTTTCATTGCGACGTAAAATGTTATACTCTGATTCAATAATAAGGGTCTGATTTTTTATTAAAGTTTTCAAGTGGTTTTCATTGCTTGTGATCTTATCGATGTCATTTTTGTATTGATTGGCAAAACGATCGTCTAGGACGCCGAATAAGGAATTTGCAATATAACCCACACCGTTTATTAATCCTCTTTTTCTTATGCGGTGTTGATGATTCATAAGAAGTTTGTTATAGTGCTCTATTTCTGATAACTCATGTTGCAACTGTAAAACGACGCTTCTGTACTGATCGTTTGTATTTGTATTATATGATATTTCCTTTATATGATTTACATATCGTTCTAGGTGATGAAGTCCGTTCCAGTATGTTGACATGTTGTAATACACTACTAGCTTCCAGTCATCCCTTATATGCTGCAGGTCTGATATTCTATCAAAATAAAAGGGTGTGTTCAGTTTGAAGGAAGTGATATGAACATTAGTTGTTTCTTGCTGTATAGACGGGGATAGAAGGGTCATAAATAAGAAAATAGTTGTAAATAAATTCTTAAATAATGTTCCTTTTGCTCTTGATGCTCTTGTTTTGCTTGGTAGTGATGATGATGATGATGATTGCTGATCTTGTGAATGCTGTTTTATTTGATCTAATGCATAATTGTGCTCTTGTTTGATATTTTGTTCACCTACAGGTAGTAGAACTAATTTGTTAATAGGTCGTTTGATGACGTTTGATTTTGTTTTAAGGGTCACGACTCGCACGTAGCCGTCTTTTCCAGGGTGTAGTTCCTGAATACGACCCATGGCCCACTTGCCTGGTGGTAAGTTTTCTTCCTTGAGAAGAACTATGTCATCTATCTGTAAGTTTCTAGTCGGGAATCTCCACTTTGCTCTAGATTGTAAATGCTGTAAATAATCGCTGGACCACCGTTTCCAAAATTGCTTATTCATCGACTGCACTAATTGCCAACGAGTTGTTAAATGAATAGTTTCAGGGTCTGTTTGTGGTCGTGATATTAAGGAGCTTCCGACCAAGAAGTGACCAGGGGTTAATATGTCATCCTCCGGGCTTTCGGTAAGTGCATAGAGTGGTCTAGAATTAAGACAAGCTTCAACCTGATGCAGGAGCGTGATAAATTCTTCGTAGGTAAGCTTTTGATCTCCAAGGACACGCTTAAGATGATGCTTTAAGCTTTTAACCGCCGCCTCCCACAGACCACCTGCGTTTGGCCAGGCCGGTGCGTTAAAGTGCCACGTGACCCCCATTTCACTGACATCGTTGATAAAACTCGTGTCCATTGTTTTTAATATGCTTTTGTATTCTTGCTTTAGTTCCCGATCAGCGCCTACGAAGTTAGTCCCATTGTCGCTAAACATATTATTTGGAGTACCTCTTCTAGCACACATGCGCCGAAAAGCTGCTAGAAAAGCTGCTGTGCTCAGATCCGATACCAGTTCCAGATGTACGGCTTTAGTTGATAAGCAAATAAACACCGCGACATAGCCTTTAGTTGTCTTCACACCACGTCCTTTGTTTGATTTTATATCTATGTAACCCGTAAAGTCTACGCCGGTGTTAGTGAATGGACGAGCAGGTGTAACCCGAGCTCCTGGTAGCGAACCCATTATCTGTTGTTGCTGACTGTGGTTAAATCTGCGGCATTTGACACAAAGTCTTAATTGCTTTTTCACCGTACGAATGCCGCTGATGATCCAATACTTGTCTCGAATGTGCGATAAAGTAAGTCGAGGGCCTCCATGTAATGTAATTAAGTGAGATTGCTGGATGATTAATTCAGTCAAACGACTAGATGATGAAAGAATGATAGGATGTTTTGCTGTGTACCTCAAGTGTGAACGCTGCAGCCTTCCACCAACCCTGAGTATACCCTGATCATCTATAAATGGGTTAAGACTGGCGATCTTGCTCTTTGTGCTTACGTGTCCGTTAGATTTAAATGCTATCAATTCGTCTTGAAAATCAATAGATTGCACACTTCTTATAATAAAATTATATGCATTATTAATTTCAGTTGTTGACAAAGTGCAATCGCGTGACGTATGCTTGTTACCTACCCAGCTGATGTAACGTGATATCCAACCGATTGTCTTTACTACCTTTACGATGTCACTATAATTATTCAATAATTTAATTATAAGTTGATTGTTTTGATTCGATTGTAAGGCAACATTCACACTTGCTTTCTTTTCTTCTATGTTCGGACATTGATAAATGATTTGCTCTGTTTTATTAGTATCTAACATGCTAAGCCATTTAGGGCCTTCCCACCACAAGGAGAAGTCTGCTAATTTATTTGATGTGAGCCCCCGCGAGGCGCAATCTGCTGCGTTCTCTTCTGATTTGACGTGACTCCAATTTGATGCGGGTATGATGTCTGTAATCTGACTTACTCGGTTGGCAACGAACTGCTTCCATCTCGAGGGTTCTCCTTGGAGCCATCCGAGCACTACCATGGAGTCAGTCCATGCATGGACCTTGACATCGCTGTTCGGTAGGGACTCTAAAACCTTCTTCATTAAATCTGCTAATAAAAGTGCACCGCAGAGCTCGAGTCTCGGTAATGATAGTTGTTTGCTACGCGGAGCGACTTTTGTTTTCGCAATCACCAACTTTGATGTGCACTCACCCTTATCGTTAGTTGTTACAATGTATATCGCGCATGCATAGGCTCTTTCCGATGAGTCACAAAAACCTTGTAGTTGATAATTTCGTTCCGTATTACCAAAGTGTCTTGGAATTTTGATATGCTGTATGTTTTTCAGGTCATCTTTTAATGCTGTCCATTCTTTTAAAAGTTCAGCGGGAAGCTCGTCATCCCATGCTAAATCAAATGACCAAATCTTTTGAAATATTATTTTTGCTCTAATTGTTAAAGGCGACAACCAACCTAACGGATCGAATATTTTTGATATGCTCGATAATAGTTGTCGTTTCGTATTACATTTATTATTGTCTGTTATATCATATTGAAATGTAAACGAATCTGATGACGGTGTCCATTTTAAACCTAATGTTTTTCTGCTCTGCGTGTCTTTAAATTCTAAGCTGCTTTCTAATTGCTCTGATGCTAATTTTTTAACTAATTCTGGGTCGTTACTAGCCCACTTTCGGATGTTCATACCAGCCCCCTGTAATACGGATATTAATTGCTGCTGTAGTGATTTTGCTTCTGCTAAGGAATTGTGGCCCCAAACTAGGTCATCCATATAGAATGAGTTTTCTAATGCTGATGCTGCTAACTCATATTGTGGATTATCGCTTGCTATTTGTTTGAGGGTTCGCATTGCTAGAAACGGAGCCGCTTTAGTGCCGTAGGTTACGGTCGTGAGCTGATATTCTTTAAGCAGCTGGTGCGGCGCATCCCTCCAAACAATTTTTAAAAGTTGCTGATCTGCAGTTCTAATAGATATGCATCTAAACATTTTTTCTATATCTGCTGTTAGTACATATCTATGCTGTCTCCACTTCAAGATTAGCGATTGCAAATCTTGTTGCAAATTTGGACCACACTCCATCAAGTCATTAAGGCTGTATCCAGACGAAGTTAGTGATGACGCATTGAATACAGTCCGTAGTTTTGTAGTGGTGGAGTCAGGTTTCAACACTCCGTGATGGGGTAAATAACATTGAGGAAGATCAGTGTTTTTAGATATTGATAGTCGCATGTGATTTAATTCTTGATATTCTTTCATAAACTTTATATAGCTTTCTGAAAGTTGCTCGTTTTTAATCATTCTCTTTTCTTGCTGTAAAAATTGTGCTATTGCTTTCGGTTTTGAAGTTCCAAGATGCTGTTCAAATTGAGGTTTCATAGGCAATACAACTTCATATCTGCCACATTCTAATCGGCGTGTTGTTGCTAAATAAAAATCTTCGCAATATTGCTCTTCCCTAGTTAATGATAATGCTGATTCACGACTTATTTCTTCAATCTCCCAGAATTTGCTGATGTCATCGATGTTATTTATAACCACATTGCAGTTAAATGTTCTAACGTTGCCTGACAGAATCCATCCTAGCTTGGTTTGTTGTGCTATAGGCGCCTGTGACGGCCCTTTTATTAAGCCACTCATGATTATATCCGAGTAAACGCTGGCGTCGAGAAGGATGTCAATTGGCTTCGACACGTTATACTCCGGATCTGCTAGTCTAATATGCTGTAAATGTGGCCAAGTTTGCTTTCTAAAGGATGAATTCGGCAAGTTGTTAATGACATTTGTGATAACTAATGCTTGTGTGCTAAATTGATAGTCATCATAAACGGATTGACATTCCATTGTGACCACTCCTTTGCTTACTTTTGAACTGGTTCCTATTCCTGATATTGATGCGTTAAAACGCTGACGCTGCAGTCCTAACATCTGAGCGGCGTTTTCTGATATCAAGGATATCTGAGAGCCTTGATCCAGTAGTGCTGTTAAAGTGATACGTGTATTATCAGCTGCTTTAACTTTAATAGATAAGGTTGTAAGTAAAATTTCCTCATCCTCAGTTGCAACATGGTTTACGCTATGTTGTTTTGTTTCGTTTTTATTCGGCGTGTATTTTGCTGTTGTTAGGGGCAGTGACCGAGCTTGCTGCAATTGCAAGCTTGCATTTGACGCGTTCGAGGCTTGATGTGTCATCGCGTCATGTATGAGTGTGTTGTGTTCACCTTTACACTCTTTGCATCGTTTTGTGGAATGGCAAATATTGTCAACATGCTTGTACAAACAATTTTTACATACTTTTAATTTCGAAATTGTCCTCATTATGCTCTCGGGTGATTGACTTAGGAATTTTTTGCACTGATACAAGTCGTGATTTTGATTGCAAAACGCACATTTTGATGAATATGTGTATGTGTATGTGGGCATCGCTTGATAATTTTTAAACATATGGTTACCCTGATATTTGGGTTTGCTGTAGGACGGTTTTGATACTTGAGGCGAAGATTGATTATTTTGCTTATAAGATGATGACCGTAGATGAATCGGCTCGAGAGCAGTAAATTTGCTTTCTATGAACTGCATGAAATCTAATAGTTTTGGTAACTCTCTGGGTTGCTTACGAGATTCCATGTAGTCACTGTAGGTGTTACTATCGAGCTTTTTTGCTAATAAATGCACTAGAAGCGGATCCCACGTGTTAGTATCGACTCCTAAGTTATGTATGGCGTGAATGCACTCTGTTGTTACGTCATACAATCGTTTTAACTCAAATGCTGTTTGCCTCTGTATATAAGGTTGATTAAGGAATACCTCGATTTGCTTCGAAAAAAGTACCTGTGGGTTATCATATCTGTGAGTTAAGATATCCCATGCTGTCTCATAATTTTCTGCAGACACGTGCAAATGCTGTATAAGGCGCTCAGGCTCGCCGCGCACCTTACCCTTAAGATGCTGCATTTTCTGTGCATTGCTAAGATATTTATTCTTATGGATAGCTTCCGAGATTTTCAGTGAAAACGGGTATTTCAATTTGAGGTGTTGATTGCTGGAGATGGGCAGTTGAACACAGTTTTTTATTCAACTTCTTTTTTATGTTGTAGTAATAGTCCTCAACTTGAGTATACTCGCTATCATATAATACATCGCAGCCTTGTAATATATTATCGATTTTTAAATGAGTTTCTTCGATTATTTGCCACTTTCGCTGTATGTTTCTAAGCTCATCTTCTATCTCCCACTTTTCGTCCAATCTTTCAATAGATATACGTTGTATTTGTCTCATTAATGTTCTGAAATTGGTTTTTTGTTGCGTCAGTATCTCGTCGGCAGCACCACCTGGCTGGGTGGCCTTGTTGTCCTTGCTGATAGATGGAATAGAGAAAGAAATTTGCGAAAACATGTACTTTTTATCTTCGGAAACGGGCAACGGAGACAATGTTAACACTGATATTGGCTTATACGAAAATATCTTTGCTCTGCTTGCTTCATAAAAATCTTTTGTCTTCTGAAAAATATTCTTGATAAAATACTCATAGTTCTTATCTTCATATGCTTGCACATTCGAATCATTTTGCTGGAATTCCGCCCAAAGTTCGTCTAAAACTTTGACTCTTTTATCCAAATAGTCCTGAGTTTTCCTACTAGCACTATCTTTCCTAAAGTTTGCTTCTATCTTCTCGAACTGAGTGATAATTTCCGCTTGACGGACAAAGATTGCTTCAAATGATTGAGACATGATAAAGGTAAGTAAGTGAGAGGAGATAATGGAAAGATCTTACTTTGAGTTACGGCAAACCGACTGCTACTGCTGCTGATGCTGTTGCTGTAGTCGAGACGAGCTGATTAGCCCGTTTGTAGAATTTTGTACACACAAAATTCAATCCAAAAATGCTGTTTCACTGGTTTAGTGTTCACAATAAAAATGTAAAGCTCACGATATTAACTACTATTAAAAAGTACAAAAAGTCACAATGTAAAAAAGTTTGCTAATGCTATTTGAAAAATGTTCACTGTACACCAAAGCGCAAAGTCACTGATTATTATAGAAATTACGAAACTGTAACTTCGATCTTAGACCTCAACGCGCACTGGGTCAAATTCTCGAAGGACCAAAATAATGTGTGATACTATACCACACATTGATTACTATGCTGAATGCTAAAATGATAAAATGATAAAAATGCTGCTAATTTGCGGAAGGGAAATGCTATTAAAATGATAAACCGACCGCGGTGATAGAATGCGTTTATTGCACTGCTTTAATATTACAATACACGTACGTTATAATTAAGGTCAACAGAAATGCTTGCTTGCAATTTAAATAATTAGTACTTTATGATATACATACATGTACGATTACTCGTACAGATGTGATTGTATGATTGCATGTGCCTTGTGAAGTCCTCTTATTACCTCAGGCTAAGCCAGGGTTTCGCTCGAAGAACTCCACAAAGGCTTCAAGTTGCGAAGATGATCAACATTTGATGTAAGATTTCATTAAAGAATACATGAAATACTAACCTTAATTCAACTTGATCACTCCGATCACAAGCAACACGCAACACAAAACGTAAACACCTCCTATTTAGCTTTATCAAAGTTTTGAATAGTTTTGTTGGAAAGTTGTAAAATAGAAAAAAAAACAGTGGTAAACAGTCACACTTTTTTTTTTAATTAATTCAACCATCAATCAAGGCGAAGGCATCTTCCAATACGTCCTAAATATTTAAAATTTGTTTAATTAATGCTTATTCTATTGTAAATTCTATATATAACGATGTGTTTTAAAAATATAGAATGAGTTTGGACTTCATCTATTTTAAATAGCTATAATTTTAGCCAGAAAACGTAGTTTTTCATTGTGCATTCTATTTATCGATACGTCCTAAACATAAAGGGTCCCCACTATCGAGAAGTTTGATGGCGGCGAACTTCACACTGGATTAGCCAATTCAAGCCAACAATTTCAATTTCAATCTGATCGCGATTTCAAGCGCGTCAAGAGTACGCACTAATTATTGTATTACTATTGGATTGGTTTGAAATCAACATTGAGATTAGATTCAAGAGTAAGCCTACAGGTCAAGACCGCTGTTAGGCAGCAGTGGGAAGAGCTGACGGCCACACTTAATGTCGTCATGGGGCACATTAAAACGGCCAGTCAGTGGCGGGACGTAAGTCTTTGATGATCTTGAGTAGAGTTATCATGGTATTGTTTGTTCACTATGCATTTCGGTTATTTTGGCCTTTGATGTGTTTTAAAAATATAGAATGAGTTTGGACTTCATCTATTTTAAATAGCTATAATTTTAGCCAGAAAACGTAGTTTTTCATTGTGCATTCTATTTATCGATACGTCCTAAACATAAAGGGTCCCCACTATCGAGAAGTTTGATGGCGGCGAACTTCACACTGGATTAGCCAATTCAAGCCAACAATTTCAATTTCAATCTGATCGCGATTTCAAGCGCGTCAAGAGTACGCACTAATTATTGTATTACTATTGGATTGGTTTGAAATCAACATTGAGATTAGATTCAAGAGTAAGCCTACAGGTCAAGACCGCTGTTAGGCAGCAGTGGGAAGAGCTGACGGCCACACTTAATGTCGTCATGGGGCACATTAAAACGGCCAGTCAGTGGCGGGACGTAAGTCTTTGATGATCTTGAGTAGAGTTATCATGGTATTGTTTGTTCACTATGCATTTCGGTTATTTTGGCCTTCTGTGCCAATCCTTTTGTTTGTCATGCATTTTATGGTTTTGTTTCCACTAATATTTTTTTGTGCTTAATTGCATGTTTAGTATTGGCGCGATATCAAATATCGCGTCAAAAAGAAGGTAGGAGAGCAAGAGGTCCACAAGCGTGGGACAGGAGGGAGTCCTCTGAGGTTTTAACTTCAGTGGAAGAGAGGATTTATGCAATCATTGGGAGACGAGCAGTGCTGGGGGATGATGAAGTGCGGATATATGTACATAAGAAGATCCTTATCTGCAATGTGTCTCAAATACTTGAATAGCCAAGTCAATTTCCTAATACAAGATGTAATAATATCAATATGGTTATGCCAATTCAGATGTTGATCAATATAAATACCCAAATATTTAGTGCTCTGGACTTTTTCAATATTAATACAATCACAGCATGATGCAGAATTTTTACATAAGTGTGCAGCGAGTTGGAGACTAGGATCTGGTTGAGAGGACTTTTGGAGGGAGAAGGTAATATAATTTGTTTTCTTAGCATTTAAAGTCAATGTGCTATCGTTTAGCCAGTGTATAACGTTTGTGCCTTAAGGTTTACTTCTTTCCAGGAAGTTCCATGAAAAAGAAGAGCTGTGTCGTCGGCGTAAGACCACCATTACCATTACCGTTACCATTTGCTAACTGTAATTGAGCGAGTTCATTGATGTAAATAAGAAACAAGGTACGTCCGAGGACACTACCTTGTGGGACACCGAAAGGTTTTGTTAATTCTTCTGAACTAAAAGTCGCATCGAGTTTAACTTGTTGAGTTCTATTTGTTAGATAATCATGAAGAAGATTAAAGAAAACTCCCCTTATTCCGATCCCTTCGAGCTTTTCTATCAGAATGGGGATGGAAATCGTGTCAAAAGCTTTCTGAAGATCCAAGAAGATGCAGAGGGTCTTTGTTTTCTGATCTAAATTTTCTGCTATATTCTTTGTAAGCGCTATTACAGCATCCTCGGTGCTTCTTTCCTCTTGGAACCCAAATTGGGATGTGGAAATAATATAAAATTTTTTAGAAAACCAATTAGTCGGCGATTTATAAGTTTCTCAATTATTTTTGATAGGGCTGTAATTGCTTATGTCTCCTCTATCACCACTCTTATAAATTGGGTGAATGATGGACTGTTTGAATACGGTAGGGAATATTCCACTATTAAAAAAAATGCAACTTAGATGGCAGATGATTGGTGCCAATTCATGTTTCGCTAATTTTATGAATTTCGTAGGGATTGCATCCCAATCTGCGGCAGAATCACTTTTTAAGTTGGCAATAATCGACTCGACTTCCTCACAATCAGGTTCCAACATACCAAACGAGTTAATTTGAACGTTTCCCGAAGAAGGTATCTGATAAATCAGTTGTTTGGCTTAATTTGCTTCGCCAAATCCTCTCCAACATTGAAGAAATGTTTGTTAATTGTATCAGCAGATTCTGTATTGCAACGATTTTTCAACTATACCTTGACCACGACTTCATAAAAAGTTTGGCATGTAGGCATTTGGCAGGTAAATCCAAAAAATAACCTGGCATCAATTTTAAAGTTGGTAGTAATGAGAGATCTTATGTATCTTATGTAATTTGAAATAGGTCAACGGTAAATGGTCTTACGAATTTTCGATCAGGGTCACGTGTCCTGACGCGACTTTAACATTTTTTACCCATCCCAAAAATTGAAAACTCTGATGTGCACAATGCCACTAAAGAAGTTTTCACTTCAAAAATCCCATAAGTAAATGTCAAAGAAGAATCCACTGTCAGGAATTTTTTTAATGCTCACCTTGTGTTAACATTGCATCGGATGACGATTCGGAATGTGACTCTGACGACTCCCAAGATATATCAGAAAGAGACGGAGAAGCAGAAGACCAAAAACAATCAGGCCAAGCTAAAAAAAGAGCATTAGACTTGCTGTCCAAGACATATCGAACATACTTCACTGTATTAGGTGATCGGAAAGTTAAGATAGATCTCTCTTTCTTGAAGAGTACAGAGAATATTGAGACTCTTCTGATTCTTCAGACACTTTTAAAATGTTATAAATAAATACTTAAAAATGTCACAACTTTTTGTCATTTTTCTAGACCTAGATGCAGAGGTGGTTATCCAGCCGCCATCGCCATCCAGCTCCGCATCATTCGCCCCAACGTAAACGTAAAAAAATATTTATTTTTTTTATTTTTTTTTTTATTTTATTTTTATTTATTTACTTTAATTGAAAACGGTATTATGCAAAACACCAATTACATTAATTAAAGATAAAAATTAATTACTTAATATTACATCTCAATAAAATAATTAGGAACAATATAATTTAAACAATTCAGATACTTATGCCAAACTTAAAAACAATAGTTTAAAAGGTCATTTTCTTACAGCAAAAATCATAATTCCCCTTCACAAAACCGCAAGCACTTTGACAATATTGTCGGCCAAGAATCGGCAAACAGGTCACATTCGGGATTGTGGGCAAGGAGAGCATTGAGTGATGTAAGGCTGCGCGGTATGGGCGAATGAGCGCGGGCCGCCGTGCGACACGAGGGCACTGCAAACAACTTATGTCCTCTACTACGGTTGTAGTTATTGGGCACAAAAAAGCGGGACACGTCAGTGTGTAGATCCGGTGAATCAATTTTGCCGCGTAGTATTTTGCACATAATTATCATTTGGTGCTTATCCCGTCTGACCTCCAACGAGTTGTATCCGAGGCAGCCCAGCAGAAACTTAGTAGGGTACATGTACGGATAGTATCCGTTGATTCGCTTGTATAGAACCCTAAGGAAGGCCTTTTGTACCTTTTCAAGCAAAAGTATATATTTGCTCTCCCGGGGATTCCATACACACATTGCGCTTTCCAGCTTTGATCGCACCAGCGCAGCAAATATAAGCCGCATTATGCTGTGATTTTGAAAGTCACGAGAGTTTCTTAAGATGAAACCCAATCGCTTAAAGCACTCTTTGGCCAGTGCGACTACATGGTCATGAAACGTCAGGTGTCGATCAAACATGACACTCAAGTCACGCACACTATCCGTCCGCGGTAACAACTGACCGTTCAGCTTATAGTTGTATGCTATAGGCTGCCGCTGTCGGGTAAACGTCATTGCAGAGCATTTGGCAGTGTTGAACTCCAACCCATTCTGTCTAGCCCAGAGGCAAACTGCATTAACATCGCTCTGTAAATCACTGCAGTCCGCATCTGATTTTACCTCCATGAAAAGCTTAAGATCGTCCGCATACAACAGACATCGTGAGTTACTAAGTACCCCTGGGAGATCATTAATCATAAGTAAAAATAGGAGGGGTCCTAATATAGAGCCCTGACTTACTCCTGAACGGGTGTGATACGGATCTGACTCATATATGCCAAGTCTGACGAACTGTTGACGGTCTCGAAGATAGTCAGCAATTAAATGAAGAAGTCTCGGTGTGAATCCTATAGCACACAGTTTCACGAGCAACACGTCATTGTTTACCCGGTAAAATGCCTTCCGGAAATCAAAATAGAGCACATCGACTTGAGAACAACTGTCTAATTTGGCAGAAATGTACTCAACTAAGGCCAATAAATTAGTCTCAACTGATCTTTTGGCTCTAAATCCATGCTGCTCGCTGCAAAGGTATTTGTCCACCTGTGAATATATGTGTAATATATGTGTTATAATATAATTGATTAGTAGGGATCATGTATCAATCATATTGTTTGTTCCACGTGTTAACGATCAAACTTTCGATTGGGTTATGGAAGACTATTTAAATAACTCGGACAGTGACATTGACGACGATTTGAATGTTGACAATGCCTTTCCCCTTCACAATATTTCTTCAGGACTGTCTGTGCCGACTGACCCTGCTTGTGTCCTACCGACTTGACACCATTCCAAACGGAAGTGTTGCAAATGGAAGATGACGCCAATGACCAGGCACTACGCCGCATTGTGTCAGCTGATTGCTTCACTTTCGATTTGAATATGGACAGAAACAGCTTTCTTGGACAACGCGAGGCTTTTACTGGGACATCAGGACCGACATTTTATGTGACTGAGCAGACTCAAGCCATCGACATCTTTGAAATATGTTCGATGTAGTAATTATTGACGGTGTATGTAGAGAGACCAATAGCTATGCCGAACAAAAAATTGCATTGCTGCGTGAGCAAAATAAGATCTCAGAAAAATCTCAATTCAAGCGTTGGTCTCCTACAAATAGAGACGAAATGATAACTTTTTTGACAATGCAGATATTACAAGACCTTTATCCTTTACCCAACGAGCAGGCCTATTTTAAATTTAATGGGTTCGGCACTATGCCATACTTCGCAAAAACTTTGTCATATAACAGATTTATGCTTTTCATTCATTCAAGTTTTATAAGTAAGTATACATGCCTTCACAAGAAATAGCGATTGACGAATCGCTTTTGAAGTGGCATGGTAGATTGAGTTTTGCCCAAAAAAAATCTTTAAAAGCCGCTCAAGTAGGTTTAAAAACCTACGAACTGTGCGAATCGTCAAGCGGTTATCTTTGGAAGTTTTTTGTATATGTTGGAAAACAAAAGAAAGACGAACAAACGGAGTCGCAAACAAATGACAGACAAGCCGAGGACAGACTTGACGACGACGAGACACATAGCAGTACCAACGTCTATCCACTGAAGCGACTTAACGATCGACCCACAAATGCCACCGCACAGATTCACCGTGGTCATAATTTAATAATGGTCAATTTTTATAATGGTCCATTATTATTGCGATACCTCAAAAAAAAGACTGACTGTAGCACGATACGATTGAATCGAGAACTCGTTCCCGTTGCAGTCAAGACTCTGACTAAAACTGATCTCCGTCAAGGTAAAGTTGGGCCACGTACTGTTCAGATTTGATGATTATGGTATGGCGGGATGCTACCATAGTAAGCATGATCTCTACATACCACAATCTTCAAATTGGCAGTCAAGGCAAATATAATAAACGTACCCAGAAACCAAGCATAGTCCTCGACTATAATAAGAGCATGGCTGGAGTTGACAGGAAGGACCAGGGGCCCCAGTTCTTGTCAGCTCAGCCTGTGGAACATTTGAGGACTAAAATTTGGTACAAGAAATTATTCCGCCGACTATTCAATGTAGCAATTTTTAACTACTTTGTGATATATTCTACTGTGCACCGGAAAATGTCACATCGTCAGTTCCGGAATGTATTAGCGGAAGACTTGCTGTAGAGACATCGACAAATAGACTTGACAACTGAATATCGACGGTTGAGCGTGAGACCAAATTTTAGTGGACAACTGAAGAGAACAGTGATAAGACGTAACGCACGACACAGCAGACAGGACAGACCATTTGTTGAGAGTAACCACTTCGCAATTCGAACAGGGTCCAAAACACCTGTTGCTGGATGTGCACGAAGAAGACAAGGACTATCTGGAAATGCGGGAGTGCGACGTCAATCTTTGCATTGAAAAATGTTTCAAGGCTTACCACAAACCTTGAAGCCGTAGGATTTGCAAACCGAGTGCGGACCACGTACGGCCGCTCCCGGAACGGAGACACGGGATGGGAGGCGCTAGAACATCGTTTCACAGCGACGCGGGTCCGTATGGCCCGACTATTATTATCACCCGTGTGCGGGTAAATAAATGACATGGTCAAAATTTGTATGGAGGCTGGACTATGACTACTAGTTGGGGCGTGAAGAAAGGACAAACAAACACACTTTCGCATTCAATTGTTGTTAGTTAGGATAGGATAGGATTATACTACCTAATGACATATGCTACTTTTAGATATTTAAGCAACCCCGTTATTTTAATATATACTTAATGTAAAAAGTAAATCTCAATGAAACAATGTTTCTTTGCTTATACAGGGTGGAAATTTAAAACGGGGCACGAAGGGCAGGTACCTCAACCGATGTAGCTACATGAAAACGTTCTTAGGTAACCATACTTAATTTTTTGAGGAATTTTGAACTGCATTCACCGATTTTGAAAAAAAATATAGTGAGCAGAAACATGCTGAGTTTTCTAAAATATATTTTTGTAGTTTTCGAGTTAGAAAATCTATATATTATATTATTTACCTTTGATATGATTTATATGATTAAAATAGTAGTAAAAGCGTGTATAAGCAAAGAAACATTCGCTTCAATGAGATTTTTTACTTTATCCATTTTAATTTTGCATAAAAAGACCTAAAAATAAAAAAATGCGTGAGTAGGTACATACGAGGGGAGGTCAAAAAGTCCGCGGAATGGGAGGGATGGAAGAAGTAGGTTCATTTGTCCTGCTAGGTATTGATTGAGCACCTCATCGCGAGCATATATTCCAAATTTGAACGTAATCGGGTCATTAATATTTTAGTAATTTAACATGCAAGCCAATCGGTAGGGAAGACAAAATAAAACCAAGATTTTTTTGTCGCCCTTTGGAGCTCCGTAGCGAGATAATGAATAAAGTTACTGTCCGAAATAATACTGAAAATGAAAGCTATGTTCACCACCGTAATCCTAGTCGAAGAAGTAGTTGATACAGTGACATTCTACCGCCCAAGAGCGCCGAGTTGGAAAATAAGTCTGAAAAATTTTTGCGACTGATTTTTTTGTGTATTTTACTCATCGACTATGTACGAGGGTGCAGCATCAGTTAAATGTAAAAAAATATTTTATTTTTCTACGTTATCTGCTTCTTACTCTATACATTTCGTATAACGCTTACCTAACTTTTTATTCCCTCCGAAAAAAAAAATTCCTTGCCTCTCGAAAATTCCTCTACCGCGGCCATTACCGCGTCGTTGTCGTGAAATCTTGTTCCATGAACATGCTCTTTCAATAAGTGAAAATCATTAGGGGTTAAGTCCGGTAAATATGGCGGGTTATCTTAAATTTCAAAGCAATACTTACGGATTGCCGTGAGTGCAACGTCGGAGCGATGAGCTGAAGCGTTACTATGGTGAAACAAGACCCAATTTTTTTTATGAAAATGGATTGAATCTTACCAAATGAAATCTTTAGGATCTCTGCAGGTTATTTTAGACAGTCATCAAGTACCATTATTTCCATTTTTTTTGCATTTTTTTCGTTTAAAGACGTGGACGTTCGACCAGAACGAGAATCATTTTTCTAGCTCGATTTTCCTCTTTTAAAGTCGGCTTATGTCGGCTACCCAGTAAGCGAACATGGAATAAGGTACAGCATCAGTCCCTAATGACTGCTGAATATCCGATTAAATATCCGTAGTTGACAATTTTTTTCAGGCACTGATACTTTATCACCTCGCGTATCTCGTATTTATCCTTGTTTGCTAGACTTTATCGATTTTTTTTTACAAACTAATTATAAAATTAAAAGGACAAGACGGAATCAATTGATATTTGGCATAAATACTAAATGAAAATAACCCTTAAAAATAATAATAAAAACATTCACAAAAAATATATAGTGTTTCCATTTCTAAGAACTTTTTGATTCACCCTAGTACAATACGGTGTTAATAGAACCGTACAATACTAAGCTTCATTTCAAGATTCATTTGAAGGGGTCCATAAAAGAAAAATGTGAAAAGGTTTGGTCTTTTGGCATGAAAATGCACAAGAGTCACGTTGCAACGGCGTTTATTCACCAATGAACCTTCGAAAAACTTCATCAACCTTTTTATATTCCAGACCTGGTCCCAAGCAATAAATTAAAATTTACTGCAATGAAAAAAAAAGGTGCATGTAAAAAAATATGCGGCGGCTTAGAGGTGAAGTCTGTAATTTCTACTCAAATTACAAATATTTTTATTCGAACTAGTAATCAATTTATATGAGCAATTATTAAATACATTTAATATTAATATATTAAATGTATTTGGAAAAGAAATGTAGTAAAGAAATATATTTGAAAGAAAAAAATATTTCGTGCTTCACTGCAACCGACTTCCCCCCCATTCCGCTGACTTTATGACCTCCCCTCGTAATATAATATATAGATTTTCTATTGATATACCATATAATGGCATTGCTGCTGGTTGTAAATCCTTAAATATCATTAGATAAAATCCTTTAACTTTATTATATTTATCTTAAAGGCTCTGTTAACTGGTAAATAATTTAAAAACGATCATGTTTTCTTTAGTAAGCTTGATGAAATCCACTCTACTAAAACTAACGCACACATCAGTATAAATATTAAAGTTTAGTTCAATGTTATTTTTATTTTATAGGATAAAGAAAATATTTCGTCAGTAGCAAATTCATCCGAAGAATTTGAGCAAGAATCATCAACAAGACGTAATTTGCGTAACTCCAGCAGAAGAACGTGCACAAGGACCAGAACAAGAAAATATGACAGTTACTCCAGCTGAAGATGTAACACGTTTTTTTAGCACTTTCTAACAATAATTAAGCTAAAATTCAAATTTTCATAAAAATACTTTGTTTGTTTACAAAGATTAGGTCACTGACACTTCAATTGTCAGCTTGACGTTTCTCTTTGGCGTCCTATGTAGTGCGTTTCGTTGCTCCTGCGCTTTGCTCGATGTTAAACAAAAGAGAGAATCTTAATTATGGATTCTTTTTAATTTAAAAACCAAAGAAGGCTAATTAAATAAATAAAACAAGCTTCTTTTTATATAATTCTAATGAATAACATTAGTTTAGTCAA
Organism: Chrysoteuchia culmella; assembly: GCA_910589605.1. Taxonomy (NCBI): domain Eukaryota; kingdom Metazoa; phylum Arthropoda; class Insecta; order Lepidoptera; family Crambidae; genus Chrysoteuchia; species Chrysoteuchia culmella. The sequence continues at coordinate 4,450,305 of OU342663.1, forward strand.
AAACAGTATGTTTATAGTATCGATTCATTCGCTTGACTATTCAAGTCAGTCAATCGAACCAATCGATTACTAAGTTTTAAAAGATAAATATTGTTTCTAATTCTTAATTGGAGAATAATTCTTTTCAAAGTAATGTTAGGGTGTTTATTGCATTCTTGCCTAACATTCTGAGGGTTGTTTGTCTTGATTCAGCATCCTTTTGATTTATTGATTTTCATCATCGATTCAATCGATTATTCACCTCTGATAGTAATTTCATATAAAACGTCTCTAATTAAAAATTGGTACTTCTCTATGGCGTTTGACGACCATTTTCTCTTTTGCTTTGGCGATCATGTGAGGAGCATCGTAAATCCTCCAGGTTTCGTCTGACCAAGGGCTTCGGCCCATATTTGTGATTTAAAATCATACGACCCATGGCATAAAACCATGGGTTTCACTTTCTCTTACACTCTCACTTTCAGTTTGAAATTACAATTTCAACTTCAGTTTCTAGCTTTCTATTAAAGCTATAAGGAGTATTCCTTCTTTATAACCATGCTCGGCGTAGCAGTGGCTCTTTCTACATAAACTTAACCGGCAAGTGGACTTCCAGCCCAGGATGACCATTTGATTACCTTTGGATTTTATCAAGAAAGATGTCTGCAATGGATTGATCATCGTGCCTTACTACCAATTAGGGAAGCAAACCTCCACTTTTAAAACTTAAAAGCATGATTGAGGATCGGCGGTGACTACCTATTGTACGGTAACTCTTGATACTTTTTATTTTAAGAAACTAGGATTTAACTTAACGTTATGCAAAGGTATAATTATCATATAGTCTTAAATCTTAAGCATTTAAAAATGTACTGGACGTCTTCATCAACTAATCGTGTTGTTGCATGGAATATAAATATATAAATAAATGTATTGTCCAAATTGAATCCTAGTATACTTATTTCTCTCTGAAATCGCTTGCTGTAGTGTGTGTGTCTTTTCTAAATTCTAGCACACTATAGTCAAAGTCAAAGTCAAAGATTTTTATTCAAATAGACTTTCGAATCGTCCAATTTTTTTTTCTTACCAGCCATTCAGGACATCTTTTAACTGATAAGAAGAACGGCCGCAAGAAACTTATCAGCTTTAACAGAAGCAACAACATTTACAAAGGAACATGTCGTTGCCAAACACAAATCTACAATCTTGAAACATATTTAATATAAGAGGAAAATTTTCTTATACTCAGTTATTAGAATATTTTCCTTTTGTACAATTACAATAGTCATGTTTTATGTTAGTATCACTTCCATGCATTTTGGTCTTTCAAATAATCATCTACCTTGTAATAACCTTTGCTTAAGAGCGTTTTTTTAACATGTATTTTAAATTTATGCAAAGGCAGCTCAATCACTTGTTGTGGAATTTTATTAAAAAAGGCTATGCCTTTCCCCAAAAACGAGCGACTGCATTTTTCAAGCCGAAATCTTGATTAATCTTGTTTTAGTCAAGCTTATTCTTGTTTCTAGTATTAAAATTATGAACATCGCTATGCTTAACCCTTTCGGGGACACTCAACGGCTATAGCAGTCATAACAATAAAAATTCTATTGTGTCTCGTTCGCTGTCCTCGAAAGTGTTAATAAATAAATCGTGATGTTTCATATATTCATATACTATATTATCATAAATGTATTGTCCCGCCAAAGTTAGTATATTAATCTCTTTAAACAATTCTTTAAGAGAATCTCTCTGTCGAAGGTTGTAAATGGCGCGCACAGCTCTTTTTTGAAGTATAAAAACATTTTCTATATTGGCTGCTGAGCCCCACAACAACAGGCCATAGGACATTACACTATGAAAATAACTAAAGTAAACTAGTCTTGCCGTTTCAATATCAGTTAGGAGCCTTATTTTCCTTATTGCGAAAGCCGCAGAACTAAGTCTACTCGACAAGGTTTCAATATGTGGATCCCATTGTAGTTTTGAATCTAATGTAATACCAAGAAATTTAGTACTCTCAACTAACTCTACTACATCCCACTTTAAATTGATGTGCATGTCGACCTGCCCTACATTAGGTAATGTGAATTTAACAAATTTCGTTTTGGTAGGGTTAAGAGACAAATTATTACTGTTGAACCAGTGTGCGACTTGAGAGAGAGCACTATTTACTTCGTCAGAACAATTGTTTCCTCTATCAATTTTAAAAATTAAAGATGTATCATCTGCAAATAGTACTGTCTTACATAAATTACTCGCGTAGTTAGGGAGATCGTTATTATATATTAAGAACAGCAGAGGGCCCAATATTGAACCGGGGGGCACGCCCATAATAATGGGGGCTCCAGTAGAAGCAGTATTATTTACAATTACTTTTTGATTTCTATTTTGCAAGTATGACTGCAAAAGGCTAACTGATTTTTTAGAGACACCATAATGTTCTAGCTTCTTTAAAAGTGTAACGTGATCAACGCAATCGAAAGCCTTAGACAGGTCACAAAATATACCAATTACGTCTTGCTTGCCCTCCCAAGCCTCAAAAATATGTTTGAGGAGTGCTATTCCAGCATCTGTAGTATTTTTACCTTTAGAATAGCCGTACTGATTATTATGAAGGATTTGATTTACTGTTAAATAGTCTAATAATTGAGAGTATATAATTTTTTCAAAAATTTTACTAAGTGCCGGTAAGACTAATATCAGCCTAAAATTTGTGGGGTCACTTTTGTCACCCGATTTAAAAAGAGGAATAAGCTTACTATATTTCATTAAATCGGGAAAAGTACCTTCATCTATGCATTGATTAAAAATTAAAGCTAAATATGGAGCTATTATTTCAATTATAGATTTAATAACGCTGGTTGATATGCCCCATAAATCTTCAGTCTTTAATATTTATAGACTTGAAAGCTTTTAAAATGTCTTCACTATTAATATGCTTAAAATTAAAAACTTTATAACACTTATCAACACATGACTCTAAGAAGGCAGCAGCAACGTTTGGACAGGAATTTAAATTACTGGTAGTTTCTAAGGGTACCCGAGAGAAGAAATCTTCAAAAACACGGGCAACCTCAACGTCAGATTCAATTAATTTATTATCTACTTTAAGGGAGAAGGAGTTTACATTATGTTTAGTTTTCCCAGTTGTTTGGTTAATAATATTCCAAGTAGCCTTTATTTTATTATCCGCTAATTTTATTTTATTTGAAAAGAACATCGCCTTAGCTACACATACATTTCTAAACATTTGAGAATACTTCCTGACATATTCAATAAAATTTGGGTCACAGGAAGTATGCTTTGACGCATAAAGGTTCCTTAGTTTCCTTCTACTTGTATAAATTCCCGGTGTGGCCCAATCACTAAACTTTACTTTATCCGAATTACCATTGATCACTTTTTTCTTAAACGTTTTACTAAATTCGCCTTCAACCACATGAAATAAATCATTATAAATGTAATTAGATTCCATAATGGGAACTGGTAAAGACTCAATTTTATTAATCACATTGTTTCTAAATACATCTATGCCCTTTTTAGTTATTGGCCTACATACAATTTTCCGCTTAGGACAGACATGATGGTGCTCTATAGAGGCTAGTTGTCCACTATGGTCAGATTTAATAACATTTATTATAGATTTTTCAGTGACTACACAGTTTGAAAAAATGTTGTCTAACCAGGTGGCAGATGTGGGTGTTATTCGTGTAGGCTCATTAAAGGTATGTGATAAATTATACGATTTAAATAAATTTAAAAATCTGCTTGAGAGCTTTGACAACTTTGGGTCTAAAATCTCAACATTAAAATCCCCACATATACATACAACATACAACCTTTTTATTACTTTTACTAGTTATTCTTAAAACTTCCTCCATAGTGGACTCAAACTCTAGGTAATTACTCTGAGGGGGTCTATAAACACATATTACAATTATTTGATCTAGTTCCACACAAGACAATTCAATTATTCGTTCAATTGAGAGGGATATTATATCTTTGCGCTCTTTGTATTGAAAATTATTATGTAAAATTATAAGAGACCCTCCTCTAATAACAGATTGCCTACTAAATGAACTTACAATACTATAATTATCGATATTTAAAATTAATTCGTGACATTTTAACCAATGCTCAGTGATACACAACACATCAACATTTTCACAGTTTATAAATAAACTAACTTCTAGATCTTTATCAGAAAAGCCTTGTATATTTTGGTGTACAACTCTTAAACAATTAGGCTTTCCTGTTGTCAACACTGGGCTAGAGGCTCTGTTGTCTCTAATGGTAATTTAAATTAACCAAGTCAGTATTGGGATTCAATAGAATCAAATTACTTGGAAAAGATTCCAAGGTTGTATTAGAAAAGTCTGAATTTAACTGCTCAATAAAAGCAGAGGTTCTACTAGCCAGATTATTGGCTAATTGTTTAAAATAAAAGCGCTATTTGTCTCATAAAATAAATAGGCAGATAATATTTAATCCTTGGTCAAGTTTAAATCCTTAAACAATGTATTTATGTCAATCAAATGTAGTTGTTTACTATTATGATAAGCTATTGTACTTAACGTTAAATTTAAATTGTATCTTACTTTATTTTCCAATTGAGAGAAACCTTGACTATAGGGTACTCCAGGTGCGGAAGAATCACATCCTGAAGAGTCTCAATTCTATTAGCTAGCCGTGTTCCCCTTCAGGGTTTGTGTGAGGTAAACTAACATCGCGTTACCACCAACGAAGTTACTATCTGTGGCACCAATTTACCTCAGCACCCCAAGGAAAATGCCTTACAAAGACCTCACTGTTGTCTGGTCGAAGTCACCTTACATCGTAGAGCAAGGATCAACATCAGAAACTGTGTATTTTATCGATCCCAATTTGATAGAAAAATCTAAACCAAAGGCCATTGTGGATGAACGTCTTGAAAAAAATAAAAACATGCAGGAAAACATTTAAAAAAAAAATCGTCACCTTGGTACAAAAATCAAAGAATTTCTTAGAATGACCCAACAAGAAAAAGTAGCAAGTAATTTAGGGTTCAAACCAATTGATGATATTGCTCTTCAAAATTTTGATGATGCTTTAAAAAAAAAAGATTTTCTGATTAGCTTTAAAGAAAAGCTATCCTTAGTTTGCGGGTCAGGAAAAGGAAGAGGTCTTAATAATTGTTATGCACTAATAGATGTCATGTTTATAACTTTTTAATTTTGCATTTTACAATGCCTTTTTATGTGATAAATGTTAAACAAGAAAATATACTAAAAAAAAGCAACTAGTCTCATGTCATCATCCCGTCAGGGCGACATGAGACTAGTTGCTTTTTTTCTAGTATATTTTCTTGTTTAATATTTATTAGATGTCATGTTTACTGTAAAATGCTGCATCGAAAAACAAATGTTTTAAAGCTTACAGTCGAGTTATTAACTTGTTCTTTGAGGTTATTCAACTCTCAGATAAAACGTTTACATTATTAGAGTGTAAGACGTTTTTTAAGAATATTTTGAAAAGTTCCGAAAGACAAAATGCAGCTATAATGTTGAGAGCCTCAGCTACCAAAAATAGGGTAAAAGGAAAGGGAAAAAAGTCTAAGCAGAGTACCTCCCAACCTGTGTTGAGTCCATCTGACCCATTTACCGGAAACGACTGATCAAGGTATCGAACCTAAAATGAGTCAGCCTGGCTCATCACAGAGAACGGCAGTTTAGGGATTTTATTATTTACTTTTTTAATTGCAGTCTGATTTTTAAATTAATATTTAAGACATTTCATATCATAATTATTATAATTTAAGATATTTTTAAAGTCTGCCGTGCTTTAATGTGAAACCAAAACCAATCGTAATTTTAAGATATCGTAATTTAGATTTACCTAAGACTGACGTTATTGATAAGGTGGATTTGCGTACTTGTGTCGATGTGATATACACAGATTTCAGTAAAGCCTTTGACAAAGTAGACCATCAGCTCCTATTACAAAAGCTTTCTCTCTATGGCATCACAACTAACCTTTTATCTTGGTGCGAATCCTATCTCAAGGGTCGCTTGTCACGGGTCGTACTTAATGGCTTCAGCTCCGAACCATTTTTGGCTAAGTCTGGGGTTCCTCAAGGATCCCACCTCGGACCTATATTCTTCAACATTTTCGTAAACGACATTGGTGATTCATTTCAAAATTCGAAAATATATTTATACGCGGACGATTTAAAAATAATGAGGCCTATCAAAAGTGCTCAAGATGCTCTATTACTGCAGAGTGATTTGAATGGACTCTCGGAATGGTGTACGAGAAACCGCATGACCCTAAACATCGAGAAATGCAGCCATATAAGATTTTCCAGGAAAAAAAACAACGTCACATTTCTCTTATACCATAAATAACACCAAACTCAAAGAGGTAAATGTCATTAAGGACCTCGGAGTCTATTTAGACAGTAAATTGCAGTTTAACGTACACATTGATAAGGTAGCCAAAAAAAGTTTTAAGCTCTTGGGTTTCATCTTGAGGAACTCGAAAGATTTTAAGAAACCCGCTACTGTTGTCACACTTTACAATAGTCTTGTCAGATCAGTGCTCGAGTACTGTAGTGTAGTGTGGTCTCCTCAATATGAAGTTCACGTAAAACGCCTCGAAAGCGTACAAAAAAGGTTTCTTTGGCATCTGTCTTTCCGAAACTTCCTCGCTAAATCTTTGAGATCGTATGAGAGTCGACTTGAATATTTTAAGATCCAAAGCCTCAAGCATAGAAGGCTCCTTTTCGATAGCATGTTTTTGTACAAACTAATGAATGGAGGGCTGGATTGTTCTAACCTTCTGGATCAGATTCAAATCAACGCTCCCAAAAAACTGCCTCGGGTTAGCAGGTTCAACATTTTTGTACAGAAAAGTGTTAAGAGCAATCTGGGCAGTAACTCAACTTTGAATAGGATCCAGAAGCAATACAACAGCTTATCCTGGTCAAATAATTCTGAAGACTTGGACATATTCCACCTCAGCCTGAGAAAATATAGAGAAATTGTTAAATCTATTATTAGTAACGTAAACCCCAATTAAATTAAATTAAATTAAATTAAATTAGATGATTTTGTAACAACCTGATTTTAACCTTCCGCAGCATGTATTGGATTTTTACATTGTCTTTTTTATTTTTATTTTTTGAAGTTCGTAATTGCATGCCGTGGCTGTCTATAATTAGAAACTGTACTTAGACTAAGATTCTACATTTAATTTATTACATATTGTTAGTACATGTTTTTGTTGACTGCCCAATAAATAAATAAATAAATAAATAAACAAAGAAACTGTGGGTTTTTTATAAGAATTGAATACTTAATTTTATATTAGTATTACTTATCTAATTTTAATATTGCGTTGAAAACAAGAAACAGTAGATTTTACTGTGAAACCAAAACCAATCGTAATTTTAAGATATCGTAATTTAGATTTACCTAAGAAGAAAGAAACTGTTGGTTTTTTATAAGAATTGAATACTTAATTTTATATTAGTATTATTTCTCTAATTTTAATATTGCGTTGAATACAAGAAACAGTAGATTATGCTGTAGGTTTATTAAAATAATTAAATTTTTAACGATATATTGTTATTTTTTATCTGATTTTAATGTTGCGTGGAATAGAAGAATTAGTAGAATTTGCTGATTTGAAATTATTGTCTTGTTGAGCTATTATTACTCTAATTTAGAGTAATAATAGCTTAACAAGACAATAATTTTCAGTGTACTTATAAAGTGGTGTACTTAGAAGGTAATGCATTAGGGCCTAATTACATTTATTCAGCTCTATTCAGTTTCTATCCATAGAAAACAACGATTTTGTATGGAGATACGTACGCATCCGTTCAGCTTACCGCGTCTATTCAGCTGGCTTCTCACTGCGTGTGTTATCACGCGCCGCGCCGCGCTCGCACGCGCCACGCGCAGTGTGAAGGGCTTGGCGTGGCGCGGTGCAAGCAGGCGCGGCGCGGCGTGTACTATCCGTTTTAAGTCGGTAACTTCAAAGGCGCGGCGCGTCAGTGCGCGGGAGCGCGGCGTGTGTGAACTCGTTCATTTCGTCTCAACTCGTCCGACGTAGAGGTACTCTAAGTCTATAGATTGTCGCATTTATTAAAAGAATAGCAATAAATAATGCGGCAAATAAGATTTAAATACAATTTATTTATATTAAAATAAAAAAAATAAAAAAATTACAAGGTCGATGGTTAGGTTGCCTAGGTCACAAATTGCACAATGTCTAGGACCCGGAAATACCGCACTCTCCTCCGTCTTTCAGGCTCCAGTCGAGGTGGAACTTCAGCTCTTAACAAAACGGGTCAGACTTCAGGTTAGGCACTCCACTCCAAATCAGGATAAGGGCCTGATAAATAAGGGCCAAGGAAGGTTCCGCTCCCACGGGTGTTCCTGAAACCGCACCATCACAATTCGTCATGATCCTTTTCTATTTAAATCCTGACTAAGACCTTAGGATTATGAGGCACTCCAGTTCTACTATTATTTAGCTAGCACAAGGGGAAAAGATAGTCAAGGTGGCAGTTTAAAGGAATTCAGCAACGGGTAAGCAGATGGCTACTTTAAAATAAACATTTTATAGTCTGCACTTTAATTAAAACAATAAAATTTCAACTCGAAATGATATCGTTAAGATTTGAAAACACAACGGTTACTTATTTAAAAAATCAATACATTTATTACCTACCACTAAATACAACAACAGATGCTTATTAAAGCGTAAAAAGTTATTTGCACAACTTACCCAGTATGGGATTATAAACTAACACTTAAAAATTACGATTAGCAGGATAACTTTAGAAAATTAAAGATCGCGGTGCAATGCACTATGCGCGCGCGACTCAAACCAGCGTGGGCTCGCTTTGACGTTAAAAATCGGTGTGTCGAATGAAGAGCGTCCGTGTCACCGCCCGAGCCAAGGTGTCCGCGGGCAGGCGGCGAAGGGGGGTGAAGCGGCCGGCACCGAGGCGCGCCGAGCATTTGAGAACAATAGGTTGCAGTGGCCAACGTATTCATATTGAAACAAAATAATTTGTCCGCTTGTACATTTTATATTTTTATAAGTTTCAATAATTAATACTAAATATCAATTAACGTATTACATACTATTATACCTACTGAGTTTAGATCAGATTATAATGAAAAAAATATAGTTTTATTTTTATCAGTAACGCTACGTTACAGTGCCCCCTCTCCTCGAAAAGGATTTTATGTGGGTCAAAATCCGAAATAATACAAACGACATAGTACTAGTTCTTAAGAGAACGACACACTACTTTAAGGTCTTTAATATGCCAAACACCTATGTCTCGCCCATTCATATCCTCCAACACATACACTAAAGGAGAACGCTTTTTTATTACTCGACACTTTTGGTACTTAGGTGCCAATTTTTTGCTAAAATGAGCGTCTTTGTCACTTTGGAAGTAGCATCGTTTCCAGACGACATCTCCTACATCAAACTCAAATTCTTTACGTCGCAAGTCATAACGTTGAGTATTCTTCACATGTGCATGCCACAATGAAGCCTGAACTTTACCAAATATTTCAGCCAAATGACCTAAATTCTCTGCATAGAAATCCCGTGGTAGAAATATTAGATCACTAGAGTCGTTACTATCCAGATAGTGTGATCCACAAGTTACCAGTTCCCTACCATGAACAAGAAATGCAGGTGTGTATCTTGTGGTTTCATTAACAGAATTGTTAATAGCAAACTGAATTTGTGGTAAATTCAAATCCCAAGTCCTATGATCATTGTTTACAAAAGTAGATACAGCCGTAATTACAGTTTTGTTATATCTTTCGACGGTATTAATTTGTGGAGCATACTTTGGAGTAAAATTAATATTAGGTATTCTATATTTCTTGAAAAGTTTATCCAATTCTCGACTAATAAACTGACTTCCATTATCTAGAATAATGGTTTGGGGTATTCCGTGGACGAGAAAAACGTCATTTTCTAAATGTTTACTAATTAAATCTGAAGTAGCTCTACGAAGTGGAAACAGAAAACAATACTTCGAGAAACAGCACGTCACGACAAAAATATATTGATTTTGTTTTCTTGTGTTGGGTAATGGACCAACCAAATCAATAGAAAGTGTTTGGAATGGGCGAGAAATGTCTTTTGGTCTCCCCATTTTTCCCAAGACACCATGAGAAGGAAGTTTGTATGCAAGACAAGTTTCGCACTGAGTTACAAACTTTACAACATCAGCGTATATACCGGGCCAGTAAAATCGAAGTGTCAAGCGCTTATATGTCTTAAACACGCCGAAGTGCCCAGCAGTTGGCTCTGCATGGCATTGCTTAATAGTTCCTTCTCGGTTCTCTTCAGGGATAACCTCTTTCCAAGCAAACTCCGTGGTAAGAGCATTATTACTTTTCATATATCGGTATAAAGTGCCGTTCTCCAATTTGTAATTAGGAAAACTAACTGGAGACTCTTGACAACCATTAACAATTTTAAGATACCATTTATCTTTAGTAGTAACCTTAGAAAGCATGTTGTCAATGGTATTGATAGGTACACATCTAGAAAGAGCGTCTGAAACAACATTGTCCTTGCCCCGACGATGTTCTAGTTCAAAATTAAATGCGGATAATCGTATACCCCACCTTGCTAATCGTCCAGTAGGATTAGACAGAGACAAAAACCATTTCAGAGATGAGTGATCAGTGTAAACTTTAAAAGTTTTACCATTATCGAGGTAGCAGCGCCAGTGCTCAAGAGCTGTTAGCACAGCAAGAGCTTCCCGTTCTGTTGTGCTGTAGTTACGCTCTTGCTTTGTGAGAGATCGGCTCATGTAGGCTATTGGATGCTCGACACCATCAATAGTTTGCGAGAGCATTGCTCCAACACCAAAGCTGCTAGCGTCAGTGTGTACCTCAAACGAGTGCTCAAAATTAGGACAAGCTAATACCGGTGCCTGAACCAGGCGAGACTTTAATTCGAGGAAAGCTTTTTCTGCTTCAGGGGACCATGCAAAAGCTGACGCGTTCTTTTTGGTTGATGTGAGCCTATTTAGAGGACCTGCGACTGTACTAAATTGAGGTATAAAACGTCTGTACCAGGAAGCTGTACCAAGGAAGCGTTTTAGCTCTTTTTTATTGGTAGGGGTAGGATAATCTAATATGCATTTGACCTTATCAGGATCAGTACGCAGACCTCCAGAATCCACAACATAACCAAGATAACGCAAGCTACTTCTGAAAAATTGACTTTTTTCAAAGTTAATCGTTAAGTTTGCGAGTTGAAGCTTTTCAAATACTCGGCGAAGAAGTGAAACATGCTCTTCAAAAGTTTTACTGATGATGATGACGTCATCGAGATATGCGAACACTTTACACTCAAAATCAGGCCCAAAGAGAAGATCTACTAACCTTTGCTGAGTAGCTGGAGCATTAGTGAGTCCAAAAGCAGTCACTTTGAACATAAAAGTGCCACGACCAGGTACGTAGAACGCAGTCTTCTCTCGGTCCTGGTTTCTAATTAATATTTGCCAAAAAGCTTTAGATAAGTCAATGCTAGATAGGTATCTAGCATCCCTAAGATTGTCTAAAATCTCGGAGACATATGGCAGACTATAGGCATCCTTTTTGGTTACTAAGTTTAATTTTCGACTATCTAGACAAATTCGAGGCTTACCGTCTTTTTTACCTACAACTAAGACTGGCGAAGACCACGGGCTCTCACAAGGCTCAACAACATCTAAACTAAGCATTTCATCTACTTGTTCGGTGATAATTCTTTGCTTTTCAGGAGACATCCGGTAATAACGCTGCCTAATTGGTTGTGAATTACCAGTGTCTATATGATGTTGAATTAAGCCTGTTCTCCCGAGGCTCTTTTCTGCAAACGATATTTTGCGGAACTCCTCGACAATTTCATCGGCTATTGGCTTCTGAGAATCTTCTAGATTTTCGTAAGCATGTAAATGAATATCTTTTGAGATCACTATTTCTGATAAAGCAGGATCAGTTTCGAACAAATGATCGGCATTTACAAGATGTTTTGGACAAAGATTGAAAACATTCCAGAAATCAATACCTAAAATTAAAGTAGTTTCAATCTCAGGAATAGCATGCGCTTTAATAACTGAGAATTTACCTTCAAAAGTCACAGGTAAAAGAATGTAGCCTAAAGAAGTAATTTGCTGACCACCAGCCGCAGTGACAGTAATCTTATCATTGCTACAAAGTGTTAAATCACACTTTACTAGACTTTTATAAAAGTTATTGCCCACTATTGTTACAGCCGACCCAGAATCAAGTAAGCCGTACACTGAGATTTCATTAGAAATTAAAACTTTTACATAAGGTCTAGGATCATGACTCGGTCTTGAGTTAAAAATTGCAGAAACAGGATTACGGCAACTAGAAAAAAATGATTTTAAAAACACAAGCCAATCATTCCATTCCGAGCTATTGAAATGATTTACCTGTGCATTTCTGCAATTTTCAGTATTTAGTTTTTTGAAACAGTATTAGAAACCTTAACTTTTTTACACTTAGGACAATCTGGCCTACGGACACCTTTTTCGCCACAACCGAAACAAATTATAATACGTTCGGCCGTGCAGTCTCTCATTGAGTGTGTATTAACGCGACACCGAAAACAATATGGTTTAGAAATTTCAGAAATCGAATTAGAATGATCATCAATTTTTAATACACTTGGTGAATTTGAATAGCTGTTAAAGTGCTTATTGCTATGGCTATCTTTACGCTTTTGCGGCTGATAGCAGAATTCAGGAGCTAATAGTTTAGAGCTAAAGGAAGGTGGTTCACGATATTGGTCAAAGCGAACTTTAATACATTCGTAGTTCCTACAAACCGTTCTCAAATCATCAACTGTTTTTATATGGGGACTTGCGGCAATGCTAGTAGAATAGCAAGGATGTATGTTGTGTAATATTATATCAAGTTTATCCTCATTAGATAAGGATCTACTCAAGCGCGAAAACATACCGTCCATAATAGACAGATATACGATTATTCCCTCGTCAGCTCCTTGCGTCCGATCCCGTATCTCAGCTAACATACGGTAATCAAAATCAGGAATATCAAAATCCTCCTTGAGACGAGATATTAATGTCTGCCAATCGTTCAGTTGACCTTTTACACCACGGTACCAATGGAGTGCATCGGCTGTAAATATGTCGATGGCCGAAAGTAGCATCTTACTTTCTGAATAACCCCTAGCAATGCGAAATTCTTCAATTTTTTGAATAAAAGCGCGGACACATGATTTGCCATCATATTTTACCTTAGTTAACTCACTAGTGCCGCGGTCACAAGTAACTGAAATATTTAGTCCAGAACTACTAGGTCTATCAACACTTTCTTCCTCAAGGCCGGCCGGAGGATTTGAAGTTTTAGGCTCACTAATACTAGGCAAAGTAAATCCCTTCAAAACAGCAATGTAATTATCTAAGCTTCGATTAACCTTATCTAACCGAGCTATATCTTCAGTACCCTTTGGTTTCTCAATTCTTTGCATTCTATATAGTAAGTGATTCACCAACGAACTAGTTCTATTGAAAAGCGAATCTGTATAACTAACTATAAGGGAATCAAGGTTAGCTTTAATTTTATCTAATGTGTTAATACCTCCTTCAATATCCTTAGAAAAATCAAACACAGAATCAAGTATATCCTCAGCACCGTATAACTGAGTCAATTTTGTGACTTGTCGCCGCAACCCTTCTACGCTATCTGAAGGCGTTTCGCCCCGTATAGCAACTTCATAACTCAACTCCAATTTTTGTAACAGCAAGTATTTTATTGGACGTGCCATTTGAACAATGTAAAAAAAATAAAGATAAGATGCCTAAGTATGTTGTGCAAATAATAGCAAAATAAGAAAAAAACACACACACACAAGATAAAATAAAAAATAACTAATTACAAAAAAGCCAAATCCTACACCGTTCTGTTACAATAATCAACTTTGCTACAGAACGATTGTGTATTGCAAGAAAAATAAATGATCTATAACAAAAAATTAACAGACAAGTAAAACCAAGTGTAATACTTATACGCTGTAAACTACTAAATGGTTCAACTAATGTGCCAATACGGTGAAACTAAATAACACAATATAAAAAAAAATGTTTATACAAAATAGCTTTCATAGAAACGATTCTCTCTATAGATATGAATATAAAATGGAATAATAAAAAAAAATGCGGGTAGATAACAACAAGAAAAATCTTAAAATAAGGGTAAAAAATTAAATAATTTATATTGTTTCGTGATTACATTTAGCACATGAGTTGAAAAAACACGATCGCCTTTATCAGTTTAACCAACCAAGCAAATCCAACACCAAGATACTAAACTAAAAAAAATGTAGTAAACCTAGACAAAAATACGATTTGTGACCTTTAAACCACGTATTTGGGCGCCATTGTCGCATTTATTAAAAGAATAGCAATAAATAATGCGGCAAATAAGATTTAAATACAATTTATTTATATTAAAATAAAAAAAATAAAAAAATTACAAGGTCGATGGTTAGGTTGCCTAGGTCACAAATTGCACAATGTCTAGGACCCGGAAATACCGCACTCTCCTCCGTCTTTCAGGCTCCAGTCGAGGTGGAACTTCAGCTCTTAACAAAACGGGTCAGACTTCAGGTTAGGCACTCCACTCCAAATCAGGATAAGGGCCTGATAAATAAGGGCCAAGGCAGGTTCCGCTCCCACGGGTGTTCCTGAAACCGCACCATCACAATTCGTCATGATCCTTTTCTATTTAAATCCTGACTAAGACCTTAGGATTATGAGGCACTCCAGTTCTACTATTATTTAGCTAGCACAAGGGGAAAAGATAGTCAAGGTGGCAGTTTAAAGGAATTCAGCAACGGGTAAGCAGATGGCTACTTTAAAATAAACATTTTATAGTCTGCACTTTAATTAAAACAATAAAATTTCAACTCGAAATGATATCGTTAAGATTTGAAAACACAACGGTTACTTATTTAAAAAATCAATACATTTATTACCTACCACTAAATACAACAACAGATGCTTATTAAAGCGTAAAAAGTTATTTGCACAACTTACCCAGTATGGGATTATAAACTAACACTTAAAAATTACGATTAGCAGGATAACTTTAGAAAATTAAAGATCGCGGTGCAATGCACTATGCGCGCGCGACTCAAACCAGCGTGGGCTCGCTTTGACGTTAAAAATCGGTGTGTCGAATGAAGAGCGTCCGTGTCACCGCCCGAGCCAAGTACAGGTGTCCGCGGGCAGGCGGCGAAGGGGGGTGAAGCGGCCGGCACCGAGGCGCGCCGAGCATTTGAGAACAATAGGTTGCAGTGGCCAACGTATTCATATTGAAACAAAATAATTTGTCCGCTTGTACATTTTATATTTTTATAAGTTTCAATAATTAATACTAAATATCAATTAACGTATTACATACTATTATACCTACTGAGTTTAGATCAGATTATAATGAAAAAAATATAGTTTTATTTTTATCAGTAACGCTACGTTACAGTACTCCGACGACGACGACGTGACGCTACTCCGGTGTAATTAGTTCTGGTATCGGCGGTGATGGGTCGGGTTGCATTTGGATAGAGAGTGGTTTCCAACTAGAGGTTGATAGCGCATGGAGCGAAGTTGATGTAGCTCTAAGGTTCCGCCTGCTCTACGCCTCCTATAAGGATTTCATCAATTATATTCCTGTACGAGCGAGCCTTCAGGTAAGCGACACCATCACTGTTTACAGTGAGGTAGACTTAGACGGTGACACCGTGGTTGTCGAGGGCTTTCGGGGCAAAATCACGCGTTACGGCGTGACGTATTCTTCGTCCTCGATACGTGCTGCCGCTCTTTCCGCCATGGAATTCTACCATCTAGCGTCACTACTCACAACCGCCAAGATGTCGGTTTGTGGTACGCGGGTGGTACTACTTGTATAGACCTGCTCACCCACCGACCCACTGCCTAAGGCCCTCCCTGCAAAGACTCCTCTAGTCTTTGCGTGGTTAAGGAGAAGTATGGCAGGACGGTTAGGGTGAGAATTATTATATTTAAAACCATGACACTGTGCGTACGTGAGGGTAACTCCCGAGCGTACGACTCGCTTCTTGACGCCGCTTTCGGTGTGCCGCGTGCTTTCGTGACCGTCTTCGACTCGCTACTAAAACTCATCTGCGAAGTCTTGCGTCTGTGTGTAGCCACTACGCAATACCTGGTGGGTGGTCTGGGAACAATCTTAGGTAACGAGAGCAGCGCCGCCTTTTGTGCTGGTTTCGGTCTCGGTTACTCGTTCAGCATCATTAAATACTGGTTTCTCTCACGAGGTCCCGTGCTACATTTGTGCCTGTTCGGGCCCGCGGTTGAGGAACTGGAGTTAGAGTAATGGGGGCCGAGGCTAGCAGGGTGGCGTCGTGGGAGCAGCGCGAGCGACACGAGCGCAACCGCTCGCGCCAAGCGGCAGCTTCCATGGCTCAGCGCAACTACTACGAGGAGCAGCGTCGCAAAGAACAAACAAGACGCGACCTCGAACGTCAACAAGAAAAAGAAGAGAGGGAGAAACGCCACCAACAGCACATGCTGGAAGTGGCCGAACGTAAACGTGAGGCCGAAGAGCGTAAGCGCGAGGCGCGCGAGCGTTTCGAAGAGCAGCAGCCACGCGTGGCGCTTGCGCGTGAAGAGAGCCGGCTTCGAGAGGAGGAGGCGCGCAAGCGTCACGAGGAACGCATGACTCTCGAGAGGGAGAAGATGCGCTTGCGTGAGGAGGAGAAACGCGAACGCGCTGAACGCGACGAGCGGATTCGGCAAGAGCGTTTAGAAAATCAAAGGAGACAAAGCGAGCGTGACGCTCGCATCGCCGCGGATCAAGAGCAGCGGAAGCGCGAACGCGCCGAACGCGATGCCGCGATGACCAAGCAATACGAAGAACGCAAGGCCTCACGTAACACGTGGGATGCTCGGCGCTGACTCACTGCCCTGTCAGTGAACAACTCAAGCATTAACATCAGCTTATTTTTACTAACGACACTTACCGGACTGACCCAAAGTAGCAAGCTTGCTGCTTCTTTGTGGGGGAGCCTCCAACCACACACATTAGTGTGGGGTTTGAGACTCGTCTATAAAGCTTATTGTCGCATTTATTAAAAGAATAGCAATAAATAATGCGGCAAATAAGATTTAAATACAATTTATTTATATTAAAATAAAAAAAATAAAAAAATTACAAGGTCGATGGTTAGGTTGCCTAGGTCACAAATTGCACAATGTCTAGGACCCGGAAATACCGCACTCTCCTCCGTCTTTCAGGCTCCAGTCGAGGTGGAACTTCAGCTCTTAACAAAACGGGTCAGACTTCAGGTTAGGCACTCCACTCCAAATCAGGATAAGGGCCTGATAAATAAGGGCCAAGGCAGGTTCCGCTCCCACGGGTGTTCCTGAAACCGCACCATCACAATTCGTCATGATCCTTTTCTATTTAAATCCTGACTAAGACCTTAGGATTATGAGGCACTCCAGTTCTACTATTATTTAGCTAGCACAAGGGGAAAAGATAGTCAAGGTGGCAGTTTAAAGGAATTCAGCAACGGGTAAGCAGATGGCTACTTTAAAATAAACATTTTATAGTCTGCACTTTAATTAAAACAATAAAATTTCAACTCGAAATGATATCGTTAAGATTTGAAAACACAACGGTTACTTATTTAAAAAATCAATACATTTATTACCTACCACTAAATACAACAACAGATGCTTATTAAAGCGTAAAAAGTTATTTGCACAACTTACCCAGTATGGGATTATAAACTAACACTTAAAAATTACGATTAGCAGGATAACTTTAGAAAATTAAAGATCGCGGTGCAATGCACTATGCGCGCGCGACTCAAACCAGCGTGGGCTCGCTTTGACGTTAAAAATCGGTGTGTCGAATGAAGAGCGTCCGTGTCACCGCCCGAGCCAAGTACAGGTGTCCGCGGGCAGGCGGCGAAGGGGGGTGAAGCGGCCGGCACCGAGGCGCGCCGAGCATTTGAGAACAATAGGTTGCAGTGGCCAACGTATTCATATTGAAACAAAATAATTTGTCCGCTTGTACATTTTATATTTTTATAAGTTTCAATAATTAATACTAAATATCAATTAACGTATTACATACTATTATACCTACTGAGTTTAGATCAGATTATAATGAAAAAAATATAGTTTTATTTTTATCAGTAACGCTACGTTACAGTACTCCGACGACGACGACGTGACGCTACTCCGGTGTAATTAGTTCTGGTATCGGCGGTGATGGGTCGGGTTGCATTTGGATAGAGAGTGGTTTCCAACTAGAGGTTGATAGCGCATGGAGCGAAGTTGATGTAGCTCTAAGGTTCCGCCTGCTCTACGCCTCCTATAAGGATTTCATCAATTATATTCCTGTACGAGCGAGCCTTCAGGTAAGCGACACCATCACTGTTTACAGTGAGGTAGACTTAGACGGTGACACCGTGGTTGTCGAGGGCTTTCGGGGCAAAATCACGCGTTACGGCGTGACGTATTCTTCGTCCTCGATACGTGCTGCCGCTCTTTCCGCCATGGAATTCTACCATCTAGCGTCACTACTCACAACCGCCAAGATGTCGGTTTGTGGTACGCGGGTGGTACTACTTGTATAGACCTGCTCACCCACCGACCCACTGCCTAAGGCCCTCCCTGCAAAGACTCCTCTAGTCTTTGCGTGGTTAAGGAGAAGTATGGCAGGACGGTTAGGGTGAGAATTATTATATTTAAAACCATGACACTGTGCGTACGTGAGGGTAACTCCCGAGCGTACGACTCGCTTCTTGACGCCGCTTTCGGTGTGCCGCGTGCTTTCGTGACCGTCTTCGACTCGCTACTAAAACTCATCTGCGAAGTCTTGCGTCTGTGTGTAGCCACTACGCAATACCTGGTGGGTGGTCTGGGAACAATCTTAGGTAACGAGAGCAGCGCCGCCTTTTGTGCTGGTTTCGGTCTCGGTTACTCGTTCAGCATCATTAAATACTGGTTTCTCTCACGAGGTCCCGTGCTACATTTGTGCCTGTTCGGGCCCGCGGTTGAGGAACTGGAGTTAGAGTAATGGGGGCCGAGGCTAGCAGGGTGGCGTCGTGGGAGCAGCGCGAGCGACACGAGCGCAACCGCTCGCGCCAAGCGGCAGCTTCCATGGCTCAGCGCAACTACTACGAGGAGCAGCGTCGCAAAGAACAAACAAGACGCGACCTCGAACGTCAACAAGAAAAAGAAGAGAGGGAGAAACGCCACCAACAGCACATGCTGGAAGTGGCCGAACGTAAACGTGAGGCCGAAGAGCGTAAGCGCGAGGCGCGCGAGCGTTTCGAAGAGCAGCAGCCACGCGTGGCGCTTGCGCGTGAAGAGAGCCGGCTTCGAGAGGAGGAGGCGCGCAAGCGTCACGAGGAACGCATGACTCTCGAGAGGGAGAAGATGCGCTTGCGTGAGGAGGAGAAACGCGAACGCGCTGAACGCGACGAGCGGATTCGGCAAGAGCGTTTAGAAAATCAAAGGAGACAAAGCGAGCGTGACGCTCGCATCGCCGCGGATCAAGAGCAGCGGAAGCGCGAACGCGCCGAACGCGATGCCGCGATGACCAAGCAATACGAAGAACGCAAGGCCTCACGTAACACGTGGGATGCTCGGCGCTGACTCACTGCCCTGTCAGTGAACAACTCAAGCATTAACATCAGCTTATTTTTACTAACGACACTTACCGGACTGACCCAAAGTAGCAAGCTTGCTGCTTCTTTGTGGGGGAGCCTCCAACCACACACATTAGTGTGGGGTTTGAGACTCGTCTATAAAGCTTATTGTCGCATTTATTAAAAGAATAGCAATAAATAATGCGGCAAATAAGATTTAAATACAATTTATTTATATTAAAATAAAAAAAATAAAAAAATTACAAGGTCGATGGTTAGGTTGCCTAGGTCACAAATTGCACAATGTCTAGGACCCGGAAATACCGCACTCTCCTCCGTCTTTCAGGCTCCAGTCGAGGTGGAACTTCAGCTCTTAACAAAACGGGTCAGACTTCAGGTTAGGCACTCCACTCCAAATCAGGATAAGGGCCTGATAAATAAGGGCCAAGGCAGGTTCCGCTCCCACGGGTGTTCCTGAAACCGCACCATCACAATTCGTCATGATCCTTTTCTATTTAAATCCTGACTAAGACCTTAGGATTATGAGGCACTCCAGTTCTACTATTATTTAGCTAGCACAAGGGGAAAAGATAGTCAAGGTGGCAGTTTAAAGGAATTCAGCAACGGGTAAGCAGATGGCTACTTTAAAATAAACATTTTATAGTCTGCACTTTAATTAAAACAATAAAATTTCAACTCGAAATGATATCGTTAAGATTTGAAAACACAACGGTTACTTATTTAAAAAATCAATACATTTATTACCTACCACTAAATACAACAACAGATGCTTATTAAAGCGTAAAAAGTTATTTGCACAACTTACCCAGTATGGGATTATAAACTAACACTTAAAAATTACGATTAGCAGGATAACTTTAGAAAATTAAAGATCGCGGTGCAATGCACTATGCGCGCGCGACTCAAACCAGCGTGGGCTCGCTTTGACGTTAAAAATCGGTGTGTCGAATGAAGAGCGTCCGTGTCACCGCCCGAGCCAAGTACAGGTGTCCGCGGGCAGGCGGCGAAGGGGGGTGAAGCGGCCGGCACCGAGGCGCGCCGAGCATTTGAGAACAATAGGTTGCAGTGGCCAACGTATTCATATTGAAACAAAATAATTTGTCCGCTTGTACATTTTATATTTTTATAAGTTTCAATAATTAATACTAAATATCAATTAACGTATTACATACTATTATACCTACTGAGTTTAGATCAGATTATAATGAAAAAAATATAGTTTTATTTTTATCAGTAACGCTACGTTACAGTACTCCGACGACGACGACGTGACGCTACTCCGGTGTAATTAGTTCTGGTATCGGCGGTGATGGGTCGGGTTGCATTTGGATAGAGAGTGGTTTCCAACTAGAGGTTGATAGCGCATGGAGCGAAGTTGATGTAGCTCTAAGGTTCCGCCTGCTCTACGCCTCCTATAAGGATTTCATCAATTATATTCCTGTACGAGCGAGCCTTCAGGTAAGCGACACCATCACTGTTTACAGTGAGGTAGACTTAGACGGTGACACCGTGGTTGTCGAGGGCTTTCGGGGCAAAATCACGCGTTACGGCGTGACGTATTCTTCGTCCTCGATACGTGCTGCCGCTCTTTCCGCCATGGAATTCTACCATCTAGCGTCACTACTCACAACCGCCAAGATGTCGGTTTGTGGTACGCGGGTGGTACTACTTGTATAGACCTGCTCACCCACCGACCCACTGCCTAAGGCCCTCCCTGCAAAGACTCCTCTAGTCTTTGCGTGGTTAAGGAGAAGTATGGCAGGACGGTTAGGGTGAGAATTATTATATTTAAAACCATGACACTGTGCGTACGTGAGGGTAACTCCCGAGCGTACGACTCGCTTCTTGACGCCGCTTTCGGTGTGCCGCGTGCTTTCGTGACCGTCTTCGACTCGCTACTAAAACTCATCTGCGAAGTCTTGCGTCTGTGTGTAGCCACTACGCAATACCTGGTGGGTGGTCTGGGAACAATCTTAGGTAACGAGAGCAGCGCCGCCTTTTGTGCTGGTTTCGGTCTCGGTTACTCGTTCAGCATCATTAAATACTGGTTTCTCTCACGAGGTCCCGTGCTACATTTGTGCCTGTTCGGGCCCGCGGTTGAGGAACTGGAGTTAGAGTAATGGGGGCCGAGGCTAGCAGGGTGGCGTCGTGGGAGCAGCGCGAGCGACACGAGCGCAACCGCTCGCGCCAAGCGGCAGCTTCCATGGCTCAGCGCAACTACTACGAGGAGCAGCGTCGCAAAGAACAAACAAGACGCGACCTCGAACGTCAACAAGAAAAAGAAGAGAGGGAGAAACGCCACCAACAGCACATGCTGGAAGTGGCCGAACGTAAACGTGAGGCCGAAGAGCGTAAGCGCGAGGCGCGCGAGCGTTTCGAAGAGCAGCAGCCACGCGTGGCGCTTGCGCGTGAAGAGAGCCGGCTTCGAGAGGAGGAGGCGCGCAAGCGTCACGAGGAACGCATGACTCTCGAGAGGGAGAAGATGCGCTTGCGTGAGGAGGAGAAACGCGAACGCGCTGAACGCGACGAGCGGATTCGGCAAGAGCGTTTAGAAAATCAAAGGAGACAAAGCGAGCGTGACGCTCGCATCGCCGCGGATCAAGAGCAGCGGAAGCGCGAACGCGCCGAACGCGATGCCGCGATGACCAAGCAATACGAAGAACGCAAGGCCTCACGTAACACGTGGGATGCTCGGCGCTGACTCACTGCCCTGTCAGTGAACAACTCAAGCATTAACATCAGCTTATTTTTACTAACGACACTTACCGGACTGACCCAAAGTAGCAAGCTTGCTGCTTCTTTGTGGGGGAGCCTCCAACCACACACATTAGTGTGGGGTTTGAGACTCGTCTATAAAGCTTATTGTCGCATTTATTAAAAGAATAGCAATAAATAATGCGGCAAATAAGATTTAAATACAATTTATTTATATTAAAATAAAAAAAATAAAAAAATTACAAGGTCGATGGTTAGGTTGCCTAGGTCACAAATTGCACAATGTCTAGGACCCGGAAATACCGCACTCTCCTCCGTCTTTCAGGCTCCAGTCGAGGTGGAACTTCAGCTCTTAACAAAACGGGTCAGACTTCAGGTTAGGCACTCCACTCCAAATCAGGATAAGGGCCTGATAAATAAGGGCCAAGGCAGGTTCCGCTCCCACGGGTGTTCCTGAAACCGCACCATCACAATTCGTCATGATCCTTTTCTATTTAAATCCTGACTAAGACCTTAGGATTATGAGGCACTCCAGTTCTACTATTATTTAGCTAGCACAAGGGGAAAAGATAGTCAAGGTGGCAGTTTAAAGGAATTCAGCAACGGGTAAGCAGATGGCTACTTTAAAATAAACATTTTATAGTCTGCACTTTAATTAAAACAATAAAATTTCAACTCGAAATGATATCGTTAAGATTTGAAAACACAACGGTTACTTATTTAAAAAATCAATACATTTATTACCTACCACTAAATACAACAACAGATGCTTATTAAAGCGTAAAAAGTTATTTGCACAACTTACCCAGTATGGGATTATAAACTAACACTTAAAAATTACGATTAGCAGGATAACTTTAGAAAATTAAAGATCGCGGTGCAATGCACTATGCGCGCGCGACTCAAACCAGCGTGGGCTCGCTTTGACGTTAAAAATCGGTGTGTCGAATGAAGAGCGTCCGTGTCACCGCCCGAGCCAAGTACAGGTGTCCGCGGGCAGGCGGCGAAGGGGGGTGAAGCGGCCGGCACCGAGGCGCGCCGAGCATTTGAGAACAATAGGTTGCAGTGGCCAACGTATTCATATTGAAACAAAATAATTTGTCCGCTTGTACATTTTATATTTTTATAAGTTTCAATAATTAATACTAAATATCAATTAACGTATTACATACTATTATACCTACTGAGTTTAGATCAGATTATAATGAAAAAAATATAGTTTTATTTTTATCAGTAACGCTACGTTACAAGATCTGATATGGAGTGGTCTAATGAGACGATTGCTGAATTTTTAGCTTTATATGAAAGCGAACCCTCTCTGTGGAATTCAAAAAGCGCAAAGCATTAAAACAAAAACAACCAGCACGATGCCTGGCTACGAATTCAAAAGACTTTGAATGGTGGTACCATACCGTTAAAAGTAATTAAGAAAAAAAGGGAATCTTTAATGGGAACCTACAGAAAATTAAGGAGCAAAGTTTCCCAATCAATGAAGTCAGGCAGCGGTGCTGATGATATTTATAAGCCTGACTGGCCATTTTATAGTGTGGTGGCCCAATTTTTGGATGATGTGTATTTCCCCAGAAAAACAAAGAATTCTGAAGTAAGTACTTTATTTACTTAAAGTTATTTAGTTTTAAAATTACACTGAGCTACATGGATTTACATTAAATCTATGTACTTAATGACTTGGTTTAATTGTTAATATAGGTAATTTTGTGATTTGTTCTTGTTTTGATTCTTGTTCTGATCTCAGAACACAACAGTTAACCTAGTTCACTATGTTGTAGTACCTGCTATGTATAATGTCAAATAAAGATTTTCTATTCTTATAGGATAGTTACCGGCAATCTGTTCGATTTGGTCAATTGTACAACTGACTATAATATTTACATGGCTTACGCTAATATTTAGATTTACAAGCGGTATAAATTGTGATCTTATTATGTAACATACCTACGTAATTATACAGGGTGTTACAAAAATGATGTACAATACAGGTTGTAAGCGGACATCATTCTGTAAAATAAAACCATAAATTCCCATCACTATATCTTACATTCCCAAAGAAATGGTACATCGGAAATGAAAAAATCGACTTTTTATACAAATTACGCAGCTGGCAGACTAAGTATGGAAAACTTTAATAATTATTTTGCCATGCAACGGCACCGTTCGTTACAAAATATTCTGCAAATTGGTCTCTTACATCCTTGGCGGAAAGAGGTGCTCTTCTTGGACGATTTTGCAGAGGCAGTAAGGAAGTAACTCCATTTTGGTCATCACGCCAAGAACCGGGCGAAATATCAAAGGGCTATATATAAGTCTAGACCTTTTGGACCGTCTCAAAAAGTTGTGTAGCAATGCACAGGTCATCTCAATGTCAGTTACAGTATCTGGTTGTAAATGCATAGGTTTTCTTAGTACTCTAAACACCGCAGACATAATGCCAAAGACGTTTTCAACAATCCTTCGAGCTCGTGAAAGACGGTAATTAAACACGCGCTCTTTTGATCCCTTATTATGAGTTCCAGCGTAAGGTTTCATCATATTTTCGGTTAGAGAAAATGCACTGACCGCAACAAATACGTAAGGTAGAGGTGTTTATTTCAGCGGTAAGCACTCTGGCGGTGGAAAATCCAATTCTTTTCCACAATTTTTTTTTGTATAAGTCAGTGTTTCTGTATACACCACCGTCGCTTATTCGGCCCTAACAACCGCAATCCACAAAAATAAAATTGTAGTCCGCATCGACTAAAGCCATTAATACAATACTGAAAGTTTTGTGATAGTTGATGATCTCAGACCCACTATGAATAGGACTTTGTATCAACACATGTTTTCCGTCAATAGCTCCTAAGCAGTGAGGGAAATTCCAAGTTCCACGGAATCCCTTTTCTATCATTAACCAGTCAGATGATGTCCGTGGCAGCTAAAACAAATAAAAATAAGTGATAAATTATCATGGACGTTTCTTATTTTTAGGTCACTGACGACATGGAAGAAATAGAAGAAAATAACAGTGAAATAAATGCCTCTGAAGGTAGTAAACAGGATGATGAAGAAGTAGTCCAATTTAAAAAACCAAAAATTCTTCCTAAACGTGCCAAAAAAATACACGTGAAATTGCGATGTTGGAAATTGATCCATTGATTTTCAATCTAAAGCAAAAAGAATTAATGGTAAACCCACATGCACAAGTACTAATTAATCAACCACAGCCTACTTTGGACATTACGGCAATCTGCTCTATCGATATCCTCTTCAACAAGTACAAAATTACAATTCAAATCCTTTACATTCATCAACATCCTACCATCCATCACCTTCTTCACAGCCATCCTCATCCTACCATCCATATCCTTCTCCTCAGTTATCCCCAAATTACCGTCCATCAACTTCTTCACAGTCATCCCCATCCTATCATTCATCATCTTCTCCTTCGCCATCCCCGTCCTACCATCTATCACATTCTACAGAGTTACTCCCAAATGATCATACTACTTTATCTCCACAGCCATCCCCAAATTCTCCCTCTCCACAGCTGTTACAAGCCGAAACATCATTAGCTACGAAAAGTTTATTAAAAGAGTTTTATGAACGGGAGAGTGGTGATTTTGATTAAGTTGATGATGTCAATTTCAATTTTTTTACGATTTCAAAAAATAAATACTTAATACTAATAGGTACTTACTTTTATTTCTTGTGATAGTTCTTTTATCAGTGCTTTACAAACGTCCTTGACACAACTTGAAACTGTTTGGATAGATACTTTGAAAAGATATGAAAGGCTTGTGTAACTATCTCCGGTTGCTAAAAATCTGAGAGCAATTGCGAATCGTTCTTGTACTGGAATACCATTTCTCAAATGGGTATCTTGTTTTGCAATTATAGAGCCTATTTTATTCATCAAATATTCGTAATCTTCTGGTGACATTCTACAGAAATTCTCAAATTTCTTGCTTTAACAAAATCGGATAGCATATCTGATCCATTGTATCTGAAATAAAATTACAACAAGTTTTACCAAATTTTCCAGCTGCAAACAAGTCTCTTTTTAACCGACTTCAAAAAAGGAGGAGGTTTTCAATTCGACGGTATTTTTTTTTATTATTTATGTATGTTCCACCATAACTTCGCCAGTTGTTAACAGATTTTTATAATTCTTTTTTTATCTGAAAGAAGATGGTTTTTGTGTGGTCCCATATAATTTTTACGAAGATCTGGCTAGTAGTCTTTTCATAATCTTGAAAAATATCAATCACCTTTTGGCAAGTAGTCGTTTACCTAGATGACATTGTTGTGTATGGGCTGATTTTTTATGTAAGTAACGGCACATGATGTAACTAAAAAATCTGAAATAAAAACAGGTGCTAGCTAGCTAAGGCCAAAAAAAAATATAATTAATAGAAGTGCAATGTAGAATGCCCTGGCTGGCACCGATTCCAAAAGTTTTATTTTTTACTTTTTGAAGTCGGTTTGAATTTTTTTTATAAATTGTTTTTTTATATTTGATATTATGTATAGAATTTTGACGCAGTATCGACACATAATATCAAAAATATTGATAAAATACTTAATTTTTACGGATGAAATTTTCCTAAAATATAAACAATATTTACCTTGACCGGCTCTTATTGAACGACGTCATACACCAGCGCCTTTTCTTCTTTTTCTTAATTTTATTGAGTAAATGATATCCACAAAACAAGACAAAAACTGCTGAAGCAACAGCGATGCCTTCTTCTTCAGTGGCATGGCTGGAGATGGCAATTCGACACACAAGACATTTCGGTGCGCTGCGCTAAACAGACTGATTCGGGTTCGGAGTTTGGGCAAAGCAAACGCCGCGCCGCGCCGCGCTAGTGAAAATGGGTGGCGCGGGCTCGCGCGTGGCGCGTGCTTGCGCGTATAAATCCACACGGGCGGCGCGGCGCGTGATAACACACGCAGTGAGAAGCCAGCTTTCAGCTTTCGCGGCAAATGAGCATAAATTGAGGACAAATGTGTTTTTATCATTCGAATGTAATAGATAGCATTCAGCGCTGTTCCGCCGCGTTTAGCTACGTTCCGCCGCGTTTAGCGATGTTCCGCCGCGTTCAGCGCTGTTCCGCCGCGTTCAGCGCCGTTCCGCCGCGTTCAGCTCTGTTCCGCCGCGTTCATCGCTATCCCGCCGCGTTCAGTGGATATTTCTAGACTAATTTCAACTCATCGTGGACAAGTTGCAACCTGCATAATTCCCGGTTATATTTTATTCTTCATTACGTAATCATTTGCATGCAGTAGATGAGAGAGTTCGGACGCGTTTTAAATTACCTAGTTATTTATTTTACGACATAAACATAATGGACGAAGAGAAACTTATATTGCTAGTGCATAAATTTCCTTGTCTCTACGATATTGGTTCGTCACATTATAGTGATCAACATAGAAAAAATAATGCTTGGGAAGAAATATCCAGAATAATGTCTTGTAGCGGTAAGTAATTTATTTATTAGCATGTAGGTGTACCATATATCTACTCTACTTTTTACCGTCTACCCAACTGTTTATTTTTAAGTGATGTGTACAATATCATCTTGCCAATTAAGATTTCCATTTCAGAGTTAAAATATATTTTAAACTTTTCTCTTATATTAAAGGCTTAAACTTTTCTCTTATATTAAAGGCGTCCGTATCTTCATCCTTCATTAAAGATAAAGGCCTGAAAGTAGTGCTCCTGTTTTTACGAATATTTATTGACTCCTGTACTGCTGAGAATAGTGGAGAGGTGTGTTTTGTGTTGATAAAATTATGAAGACAACTAGTAGCCATAATTACTTATTTTGATAAATTTCATATCTTTGTGTAAGTATTCCAAACGCGCTTTCCACGATTCTCCTGGCACGACTATGCCTGTTATTATAAACTAATTTCTTCACTATTAAGCATCTGTTCGCTACGGTAAGAGCGCATAATAGTCAAAGTCAAAGTCAATATCATTTATTCAGTCTAGGCTGTTAAAAGCACTTATGAACGTCAAAGAAGCTATGCCATCGGTTCACAAACCCTACGGCGGGAAACCTTGTAACGAGAAGAACCGGCAAGAAACTCGTCGGAAATATGAAGAAATATGACGGTGTAGTGGAAAGGCTTCGTCACCAATGAACACATGAGGCAATTCTGTTGTCCCAGGAAACGATTTATCTGCAGGGATATTAAGCTTATTAGCGTATAATCGCTTCCCAAAATTTTTGTGAGATAAGATGCCTTCGTCACTACTATTTCCGTAGGATCCAACATCCACAATAACAAAATTGTATTCCGCATCCACAACTGCAACAAAACAACACTACATTTTTTTTTATAATTAAAATACAGACTTCCACTGTTTCGAGGAGCCACACACACAACATGCTTCCCATCTACTGCTCCGATGCAATTATGAAAGTTCCAAACATTTGAAAATCCTTGTTTAATTTTTTTGCCAAAATTCAGTGGATGGTAGAGGTACTCGTAGTACTATAGGCATTAATATATTACACAATGCAGCCCAAGTTTTAATCAACCTGTATTCGCCAAGACCATAGGAATCTAGTAATAGGTTTTCTCTTAATTTTAAAAATGTGAAGTGCTGCCATGGGGCCAAATACATCAAGCTATGAAAAAATACAAAACATTATCGACTTTTTCAATAAAAGAATGTTAGAGCTTTATTACCCTACAATAAATATAGTAATACACAAGTCAATGATGCTATGAAGGTGTTGTTTACGTTTTAGACAATATATGAAGGGAAAAAAAAACAAATATGGTCTTAAATTCTATGCACTTGCTGATCAGCTGGGGATTGTTTTAAAATTTCATTTATATGGCGGTACATCTGACGTTCTTGTTGGTGGAATAAATCATGTTAAAAAAAGTGGTGATGCATTTAATGCAGGCTTATTTAAATGTAGGTCACCATTTATACATGGATAACATTTATACGAGCGTAGATTTGGCCGAAGATCTTTTTAATAAAACACTTATTGTACAGGAACTCTGAGAAAACGTCGTTTTTATGACTCAAATTTTGACAGGATGTCACAGTACCTGCGCTCAAATCGTGGAAGGCAGCAGAGGCCTGCAATTCGGGGTGGTCAGCCTCGTATCAACAACGTGTCGTTGAGTCAAACTGCGAGGAAAGCCGCGAGTTTGAAGAAAGACCAAAGGCACCAAGACAACCTACAACACGTAGTACTGCTTGGAAGACAAAGAAAACAAGCAAGCCAGCTGAGAAGAAAGATGATGCTGCAGCTACATTTGATTTCCGTGCAAAAGAGGAAACTGCCCAAGTGGATGAGCCCTTGTATGATTTGGGCCCTCACACTAGCTCGATACCAATCCAGGAGCTATACAGACAAAATTTAGATTTCTCTGGCTACATTGATAGTATCGAACGGACGTATGAAGCACTCCGGGGAGTAGATCCGAGATTGGACAGACGCCTACCCTTCTCGATGTTCCAACATAGTATGACTACCATACTAAATTGCTACCTGATTGACCTAACAACCGAAAATGGTGAGAGAAAACTTGGATATGGAAGATGTCAAGATTACTTGCCTGAAGATTTGTGCATACCAGACAACTTGTACCACCAAATTGTATCCTATGGGAACACCACCACAGCGTCAGGAGATGAAGTACGATACAACTTGCCCGATATTGCAATACCACAAGCACAGAATGGTGCAGTTGATTCAGGTTCATTTGGACCAATAACACCAGAAAATCACAATGTCTATGAGTGCTATATTTCTCCACTCGTGAGAGCAAACAGAGTCTTAGACTCTAGAAGGTTACAGAACGAGCCAGCCGTTTTACCGCTGCCGGCAGAATATACGCCCGCAGGTGGCGCTGCAACTCGTAACCTACTTGGATATGGACCTCCAGATTGCATACCGCCCGACGCACGGCCGAGGATAGAAGGTTTTGACTTTCCGAATGGAGATAGCGAAATTGCTCGGCTAAAGATATGTCCTGAGCTAAATGGCCAGAGTAAATACCGTGCTCTTCGAGATGCGAAATCGCTACGTAATGCGGGATATTGGACGCAGCAGCCCTGGAATCCGGGCCTTGGTACTTGGACTTGGTACAGAAGAACATTCCTGCCAACGTTCAATACGTACGTGTACCGGGCCATACGCCTGATGTTAATAAATTGAGTTACAGCCAGAACGAGATAAGAAGTGCCGCCGCTTTTGGATCCGCCACTGCGGGTCAAGCTAACATCAATGTTCCCAGGCGAGAAAGAACACAACATTCTCGTGGTTTATGCTACACTGTCAAAGGTGCAGCTCCTGAAGGTTGGTTGGCTTCCATCAACAGAAACTTTGAAATGCAAGTGCCTTTCCAACCCACTATTGGAGTTACTAATGTGGCAATTCGGCAAACAAAGTTCATTTCGCACTGTCCACAAGGTTCTAGGCTAACCGCTAATGATAATTATTTTATTTCCATCCTACGCTAAATTGGTACTGCTTTTTGAGGCATATTTATATGGAGAGAATCTGTCCATGTGTGTGTAAACGCATAAGGAAAATGAACACCACCGTCTGTATTTTATTTTAGTTAATTAGAGTAGGTACCTGAGTATTTTGTAAACATTGAAATAGCAACTAAGTGCGATTACTAAAAATTGTTTATTATAGGCAGTAAAGCAAATAAATTATTCATTTATTGCTTCTGATAATTATTTTATTTCGTAATCCTCGTTAAAAACGTAAAAATAACCAAAAAACAAACAATATGCCACCGGAATTAGAAATACCGATAGGTACGAAAATCCACTGCCTAAAAAAACTAGATAAAGATTTAAAAGGCAAAACAAAAAGAAAAAGATGCATCCATTGCTGGAACACTACAAAAAAAGGGTAGCGTTATTATTTGCTTGCGAATACTGTACCAAACAGTCAGGCATCTGCATAGAATGTTTTAGATCATACCATAAATATAAATAACTTTCAAAAGTATAGCATTTTTACTTCAATTTCGAAAGTTATTAACCACCATAATAAAACGTAACGTAAATGTAAAACCTAAGAATAGAGCAATTTATTTACTTACCAATTTTACTGATTATTAGATTTAATGAAGAAAATTATCACGGCTAGACAGATTTTACAGGTTAACGAATAATAGTCGATTAACTTATTTCAATTACTTTTATTGGAAAAATCATACATATACAAATAACATTGAATAAATAGAGATAGTCATTAGTAGTGTCAAACAGAGAGTAATTAATACAAATAACCAGTTAATACCATTAATCCACTACGGTGTAAAGGACAATGCTGAGATGTTGTTACTGTCGTATCTCAGTTCCAGGACTCAAATAAATAAATAAGGCACAGAGCCATATTTGATATTTGACGATCGTTCAGCGACTCAGGCTCGTTGACAAGCGGCGCGTGGTTCGGCACCGGCGCGCTTATACCTATTTAATATGAATATTTTGTTTGAAATGTCTACATTCCGTATTAGACTTATAAATATTTTGCAGTTTTGATAACATTTCATGATGTTTTTGATAATATTTATTTTATGTTGTTTATGGTTGGTTTCAGGTTTTTAAGAAACCAACTCTACCATCCACTTCATCAGCTTTAACCAAAATATTCGAACCCTTACATCCCGATCTGGACGCTTCAACTGCAACAGAATATATTGTTCAATACGTCGTGAAAGAACCAGATGTAGAATCACATTCGGGCAGCATGGTAACCTTGCACAATGAGTTTGAAATTCGAATTCCTATTCAAACCCAGCAAAATAATTATGGTAATCAGACTATTCAGTATCTACAAAAAATCTTGCAAAATCAATATAATATGGAACAAAAAATAAACATTCTGGAAAGTAATCAAAAAATATATTTCATAAATTGGCAAGCTTATCGGTACAATTAGACGATGGATTTTCCAAGCAGGATCTGAACAAAAATGCAGATGTGGTATCATTGGCCGAATCCAAACTTAGATTTGATAGTGAAGCTTTCATCATAAAACCTATTGACTCAATTTCAGACCTAAAGAAATTTTTATTGATCGCCTTGAGCGCATCTCTCTGCTATTCTGCCTTTGTTCCCTCTTATGATCCTTTAATTTGAGAAAGCCTAACCAACAATAGAACATATCATCCATTGTCTCACCTTTATAAATTTAGAGTCAACACTTCGGTCTCCTATCATCAATTCCCGGTGTCTCCTGATTGTACTAGGGTATAAGACATCAATGATGAACAATATAGCACCACCACGACAATCTGGAAAATAGACCCACGCTCTAGATTAGAATGGGCAGTGGTGATGAGGACTGAGGAGTTAGACACTACTTGCACCTTCAACTTCTTTGGAAACTATAAATATTCTACTAACGCACGCAGACAGATACCCTGTGAAATCGATCTGAATGACTCAGAACTGGATAAATACTTTCTATTAAACGAGGACGAAGAGCAAGATTACAAAGTTGTTCCTGATTATTTGAAATATTATTGCTATTATTGTAGAAACGAATATCCAGGGGCATATTATCGATCATATGTAAAACTGGTTCGAGTTGTTAGATTTCCCGATGGATCCATCAAACTACCTGTTGGTCACTGGAAGAATATGGGGAGACATTATTCTGATGGGGATAGGAAAATGTATCTCCGGTTCAGAGGAAAGGAGACCAGTTGTCTTTTAAAGATATATGCTGTGGAGGCTGGTGTGCCTTCATATACATCACTAGGGAATATAGTGGTTTCTCTACTGACTATGAACACCCAGTTCACAATTTCCCCTACCAGCGGGGCGACCGCCTAACTCAAAGCTTTTTTTCGGTAACGCACTCCGCGAAAGCCGAAGTGAATTTTCGGCGTTGACTCCGAGCGACCGCCTAACTTTCTGGCGCGCTTGATGTAGCGTCGGCTTTCGTCGAATGAACGAACTTGAATGACGAGAGTGGTTTCAACCAGTGTGACCAGATTCAGTATTTTAATACTTTTTCAGTATATTTTATCGATTTTTCTGGACTTCAGTATTTTTGTAGGTATATTGTAAGGAGTCAGTATTTTTCGGTATATTTCGGATAAATAATCCATTTTCTCTAAAGAGGTGTGTATTTTATGTTTTAGATGTACAAATATGTAAGTAGGTAGGTAAATAAAATCTTATGTGTATGAATTACATGTAGTTTCTAATCATCTAACACACCTGCACAAAACTGAAAGATTTATTGGATTATTGGGACTTTTATTCGCAAGTCGAGTAATAGAATTACACTCTGACGTAAAAATTTTCGTAATTTTCGTAAAAGTTAATCTGGTCACACTGATTTCAACTCACCATAACGACTTTGAAGTTTTGACATTGGCAAAATTCGCGAATTTTATTGGCAAAATTCGCGAATTTTATAACATTGAGAATAACTACTATATCATTTGTGGAGAATAATACTAATCATTAGTACTAGTGTGAGATAAAACGTTATTTTTTGAGCATAATTAAAGTGTATACCTACTATTAATTATTGAATAAAGCATCATTATTACAAAGAAAGAGTTTGTTTTGGGACTGGGATCTCATAGCTTTAAAAACTAAAATTAAATGGCAGCGCACTTTCACGCAATTAATGTATTTCTGTGTGTGCACTTTTATAATAATAAAGAAGTAGGTTTTCTGCCGTTGGCCAACTACTTGCATTTTGCTTGTCTTTGTACGTTTTCAGTCAGTTTCACGCAATAAATGTATTTATGTGTGTACTTTATAACAAAAAGAAGTAGGTTTTCTGCCTTAGGCCAACTACTTGCATTTTGCTTGTCTTTGTACGTTTTTAGTTTGTTGTAACTCATTTCAGATGCCTGCGCAAAAAAAAATTAGTACTACCCAAAGGGAGATGTAAGTGGCGTGGATGGAGCGTCACCCACTGCTGGCCCGAGCCACTCAACTCGGGGGACCACAGGGGAAGCAGCTTACGATTAACCTGTGGGACGAGCTGGCCTCTGAGCTCAATGCAGTGTGTGACGGCGTCACAAAAAGCGCCAAGGAGTGGAGACTAGTGAGTGATTATTTGATATGATGTGTTATAAGCTTCTAAGATCTCTCGCAGGCTCAGCAAAAGGCACCTAACCCGCTTTTTTATTCATATCTCATCTCATGCCTTGTTGTTATATATTGTACACAGTGTGTCTGGTTTGTTTATCTTTATATGCATTATATCTCTGTCATTATGTCTGTCGATATGGATAGAATATCAGCACTGTCTTTGGGCAAAACAATATGCTTGGTCAGAACCTAATTGCTGCTGCATCAAATTAAATGTAGCAACAATTAGGTTGTCTTTTCTAATTATTATTATGCTAGGCATGTGATCCAAGTATAGAATGTGTGTGTGTGGCATGGTGAGGGTCAAGGCTTAACTAACATTTTCCCATGGTTTGCGCTTTTAATAGTACTGGAGCGACCAAAAGTCGAAAGTGAAGAGGAAGGGGTCGGCATTGCGGCAGCATAGTAGTGGCACAGGTGGTGGCCCGGCGTTGGCGGACATTTTGACCCCCATGGAAGAGAGGATACTCTCTCTCATGGGGGTACAAAATGTACTGGGCATAGAAAATGTCCGAAGAGGTTGATGTATGTTTTTGCTTTATTTTTTTTATACTTGTTCATTTTATTCATTCGAGTTTTTGCTCTACAATATGCAGTATTGTTGGTAACATAATAACTTATTGTTTTTCAGATGGGCTTGGACATACCTCCTGCCCACCCAGTCCCACCACCAGCAGCGTCACCACCTCTGCCTCCACCACCACCACCAGCAATGTCGATTTCGCCCTCTTCGCAATCGTGGCCTTCTCCGCCTCCTTGTATGTGATAATAATAAATAAATCTATTTGTATATCAAAATATACTTGAAAGTATTTTGTATGCATTATTTAATTCTAAACATTTCATTTTCTGGCGATGACGCTGCAGCCGGGCCGTCACAGGCACCGGTGCTGACTCCACCCATCGCCCGTCCGCGTAAGTATTTCTAAGCACAATACCAAAAAACCTTATTTACAAATTGAGAAAAGTAAAGTGCGACAGATTGTGCGATTTCGTAAAAGGGGTTGCATAACAATTAATTACTAAAATATCTCATTTCTTAATAACAATAATTATTTAATAATAACAATACACATAAGTAAGTCAAATGTTTCATGAGTGGGTATTTTGTTGCAGGCAAAAGAACGCACACCAGAAGGGAGGCTGATGATCAGCTGATGAGAGCCAGGCCACAAAGTGAGTATTTTGAGCTACATAATCATTCATCAAAGGAACATGTGTCAGTGCACTGTACAATTCAATGGCAAGATGACAGAAAATAGCAGCCCTCCCTATTATCTTTCAAATTATCCTGTTTTTGTAACATGCAGTTACGAAGAGATTTCATTTTTTACAGCGGCTCCGGCGCGGTGGGCGCTAGATCTGGAGGAGCGGCGCGCCCGCGAGGCGACGGCCCAGCGCCAGCTGGAGGAGCGGCGGCTGGAGCTCGAAGAGCGGCGGCTGGCCCTCGATGAGCGACGGCTAGCCGACGAGACTCTGCACCGGGCCTGGCAGAGGTGCCAGGGTGAAGAAGAGCTCGCGATGTGGAGAGAAATTCTCTCCACTGTTAGGTCGGCCGTAGATAGCCTCGTGAATCAATTTGAAGAATAATTCTTCATATTGATTCACAAGGTTATGTGCTTGTTCACGTTGACTCGCGGGCGCGGTGGCGAAATTTCCTCTGTTTTTGTATACACAAGTAACCTTTTCTGCTCAGAAAGGAAAAGAAGAAAGTTCAGCTGAGTATGGCCAAAAAACCCAGCATCGATTAGGATATAAATGCGAACGGCCATGTGTTCGATCGATGGCTGTAAAAATCCTGTTGTAGCTTATCCAGAGGTGTTTTTATACAGTTAATGAATATTTGTTTAGCGCTAAATTGTGCTTAGTGCATTTGATGAATGTCACTCTAAGAAAGTGATAGAACTGTCTGTGTAATGAATATTTAGACTTTATTATTAGCGTTGGCATTGTATTAAATGTATGACATTAAATGCTTAAATTAATATTATTTAGAATGTGTAAACTAACTAGCCAATACATGACATTCACTAATTCCACTTTGAAAATTGACTATTTTAAGTGTTATTCCAATGTAATTAAATAAATTCAATATAATTAGACATTTTATAATATAAGAACTTTTGCATGGCCGTTATTTGGATGAATGTGTGTTGTTCAAACCGTTTATTTAAGACTATGCCTGTACATTCTAGCAAAATAAATGATTCTATTCTATTCTAAACTTGGAACAATGCAACTCTGTTGCAACTAATGTTTAGTGCTAATTTGTGCTTAGTAGCATTTGATGAAAGTCACTCTAAGAAAGTGATAGAACTGTCTGTGGTATTTTAATTTTATGGTCGACGATTATAACGCCAGCCTTGTAAGGTTGTTGAAAACTGTAAATATGTATGTACTTACATAAATCTCTAATTTAATAAAAACTTAATCATTTGTCGTTTGTTTATATTTCTTCATCGTCAGGATTCATTATTAAATGAATACAGTTGATGGATACAACTGCTTTATTTTATATTAAAGGCCTGTTTCACAATATAAAAGTAATTTGACAATTTTTTGCATATCACAGCTGTAATCATCTGTCAACTAAGCTATGTATTTGGAAATTACTTTCAGATTGTGAAACAAGCCCTAATACTCGTACCTTGTAAGTACACAAACCGTGCCACGACGCATTGATTTTGAAGAGTTCCCGTTCCCGTAGGAATATCGGGGTAAAAAGTAGCCTTGTTAGTCCACTACTTAAAGTACCTGCGTACCAAATTTCGTCTAAATACGTTCAGTAGTTTTTGCTTGAAAGAGGAACAAATAAACATACTGATATACTTTCGCATTTATAATATTATATTAGTAGGATGGTGGCTGTGCCAAGATGAGCCGTACAAGGTGATTTGAATTAGAAATTATTTACAATAACAAATGACTTAAGTACCTAATACAATAACAAATGACTTAAGATATTTACAATAAAAAATGACTTAAGATATCTGAACTAATCACTTAATTTATACAATAAAAAATGACTTAAGATATTTACAATAACAAATGACTTAGACTACTTAGGGCCTCGTTCACCATTTCTAAGTAAAGCGTTGATTAGTTACTTTCCAATTAAAGTTAATTGGCAAGTAAAAGTTATGAGTATCCTCTATCAATTTCACAAGCGAAAATGAAGCTTCGAGTAACAACTTACTGGTTAAGTGAATGACGTAACAAATCATTCCCTACACTCGTTCAATAATACGTCAATGTTACTCGTCAAACGTCATTGTCAGTTGTCATTTGTGTATATTTGTTTGATTTTCGTCGGTTGCGTTAAGTCTTTAAAGTTGTGTTGTGAAATATTGCGGTGAAAATAACCTATTTAGCATGGATAAAGTTAAGAGAGATATAAGTGCAAACTTTTCTTTACATGAGAGGGATGTTTTGTTATCTCTTGTTCAAAAATACCAAACGGTATTAGAAAATAAACAAAGTGATGCTTCGACATGGAAAATGAAAGAAACCGCTTGGGAAAGCATCCAAAATGAATTTAATGCTCGATCTGGAGGTACATTCAGATCGACCAAAACATTGAAGGTCAAGTATGAGGGCCTGAAACGGTCAGTCAGGAAAAAGTCTGCTGCAATACGCTCGGAACTTTACCGTACAGGAGGCGGCTAGAGTACAGCACCTCCTCTAGACAATGTGGAGGAAAAAATTAAAGTCATGATTACATTAAGCACAGATGGCTTAGAAAGTATTTATGACTCCGATACATTACCTCAAAATCAAGAGAGTCTGGGTAAGTTTAATACTATTCAATTTCAAAATGAAATCACACGTGGTAAATGGCGACTTCCATCGTGTAAAATAAAGTGTATTGTTTATAATTGGATACATTATCATCATCATCAAAATATCATCATCTCTGTTACAGACAGCGTTGAAGTTTCTAAAACGGCAGAGCTCAATGAGATACCACTGTTGCATATAAACGCAGATGTAGAAAGTGAGGCTGCTCAAAACCGTTACTATCTATAGTTCTATCCGTCATGTACCTATCCTTCTATCCGTCATGTACATAATATCTTAAGAATTAAAATGTGCCTGTTGTGCTACACAGAAGTAAAATCATGTTTATTCCCTCTTATTTGTTTTAGCAGAACTGTGTGTTATTGTTTATTATTTGTTATTTACTTGTTGGCTTTATTTACAGAAGTTCTATTGGTAGTGACAAATGAGTGTGAACCATTGCCTCCCACTACAAGCACTGAAACAGTTCCAGGAGATACAAGTGAACTTCGAAATAATGTGAATGGTATGAATTGATATTATTATTGAAAATCTTCTTTTGTAAACTCTGATAATATAGGAATTAATCATAAATTATTAGCAACAATAGTCATGTAAACTTAAGCACCCTTATTAATAAAAGCGGAGGAAAGTTACACCTAGTTTTAAACTGATGTTGTCACTTTTATTCGCTAAAAAGAAGTCGGAGACAACAACTAATTTACATCAGGTGTAACTTTATTTCACGTTTATTAATAAGGGGGAAGACGTTGTGTGTATAAGGCCACGTTTCCACCTGCAAGTAAACTTCTGCATAAAATGTCCGACAGCAACATGCAAGTGTAAACTATTAAAGACGTGCGATGTTGCCAGTTGTAAGTTAAAGGGACTACTTCGTAAACATATCAAAGAATGAAACGACGAATTATAATTGCAACGTAATTGTTTATAATAATATCATACTTTTTTCTTACAGACAAAGATTTGCTTGATACTCCAAATATGAGATATGCCATAACTCCATCTACTTCAGTGAGTAAAAAGTGGGATGTCACTAGTAGAAGAAGTTTAAAATCAAGGAAACATCCTGCACTGATTGGTAATAACACTTTAAAATAGCATTAGGTATTATATAAATGTAAAAATTCTGTTTGAACTTAACTTCAAAATTGTTTTTTTTACAGCTAATGTACCGAAAAAATCCCTTTTTGATGAACTTACTCAAGCAAAGTTGGAACTGGTTCAACTTCAAAAAGATTTTTTGGAAGCAGAAATCGCAGAAAAAAGGAAGGTGTGGGAGTTTGAAGAAAGTGAACGCAAGAAGGAAGCAGAGTTTAAAGAAAAGGAGCGTAAATGGAGGGAAGAAGAATATAAATTAAAATTACAATATAATTTTAAATGAACAATGTCATTTGTTTTATGTATGGTCTATTATTATTAAGCAATGGTAAAAAATATTCTTGCACCAATCTATTTCTAGCATCATTATTAAGTTCAGGGTTCTGTGCTGCAATTTCTTCATGAGTCTGTGTATCAGTATGTGAGTCGTAGATATCCCCAAAGTTTCTTTCATTTACATCAATTGCAATATTATGTAATACAAAGCAGGCAACTATTATAGCTGGTACACGTTCTAATTTTAATGTTATCTGTCGCCTTAGGACAGGAAACCTGTTTTTACATACACCAAAACATCTTTCAACAGTATTTCTTGTTCGTATGTGTGACTCATTATATAAATTTTCTGCTGGAGATGATGGATTCAGAAAGGGTGTCAGAAGATATTGCTTTAACTCATATCCACTATCACCAAGAAGTATGCCATCTCTAAATCGT
The DNA here is from genome assembly GCA_910589605.1 of Chrysoteuchia culmella. Lineage (NCBI taxonomy): Eukaryota > Metazoa > Arthropoda > Insecta > Lepidoptera > Crambidae > Chrysoteuchia > Chrysoteuchia culmella. The sequence goes on from OU342663.1 coordinate 4,490,455, forward strand.
CCACTTTCAAATCTTTGTTTCAAAAAAGAATTATTCAAAATTGTCTGATCATGAACAGACCCTGGCCATCTTGCTACAACATCCAAGCATTTTAATTGGCTGTCACAAACCACCTGAACATTAATTGAGAAATTAGATTTTCTGTTTCTATAGGTTTCAGCTGAATCGCCTCCTGAAATGATAATTATCACATTTAAATATTGTCCGAGGTAGGTACCTAATATAATTGTAATCTTACATTTATGATAACGTAGAAATAAAACATACCGGGTGACTTTATTGTAACATGGGTACAATCTAGTGCGCCTATTACCCTGGGGAATCTTGCGATTTCATAAAAGCCATTTTGTAGGGGTACTGATGTCGTCAGGGAACTTTATTATAACTGGGCGTAGTTGAGCAATAGCCGCAGTAACTTTCTTAAAAATGCGGCTTGCTGTTGGTGGACTGACACCACAGAAATCAGCCGCACTTCTTAAGTAGGATCCAGTAGCGAGATACCTTAGTGTCAGTAGTAAGCTTGTTTTTGAAGAAACTGCTTGATTTCTGAAATAAAGAGTTCTCGTATATTACGTAAGTACCTATTATACCTGGGTAGCGAACGCTAACTTACTTCCTTACCTTGTGATTTGATATGTTATCTATTAGTTAAACCTTTTAAAAAATACCACTCACCTTTGCGATTTAGCTATTACTTTGAGTTTTATATAGTTATTTACTAGGTGCACTGCATACTTAGATAAACGAAATCTAGCAAAAAAATCAGTTTCATCTAGGTCCGTAAAATAATCAACACGGAATTTAAAGACACGAATTCTCGGTATTCGCCGCGTCGTGGAATATTCTAATTCATCCAATTGATGCACAATCAAATCAACTAAATCCATTTTTATTATTATATTTTAAAGAATATCGTTAGTGATATGCACAAATGACAACAAAACCATAAACAGAACAGACATGCATTAAAAACTGTCAAGTAAACAACCTAATTGGCAGAATAAGCGGCAAGTAAGTTACGGGTCAGAATTTCCCAGTGGGTGAGTACCCGTTTTTATTATTTATACATAAGTAGGTAGGTGTTTGTTGTTCGTCGGATTTGGTTGAATGGGCGCGAACGTACCTATTGCGTTCTCGTCGTGCGATGAGTTCAAACATACAGATTTCATCAGAGTGTCCTATTTGAACCTCGCAAGTAATCGTGCGAGCACATGAAATGCTTAATAACGATCGTTCGATGCGTTTGATCGTGCGATCATGTAATCAAAGCAACAAATCTCTTTTGAGTGTCCTAATTGGTTACATACGCGATGCGTCGACGCGCGAGGGGCGCGGGACGAAAGGGGCAAGGGCCAACACCAGTGACACACAGTAGGTACTCGGCTCTCTCGCAGCTGGACGCCATTTTGTGTTTTCATTGTTTGTGTAAAGCGTTTGGCTATTCTGTTACATACAAGATGACATTCGAAGAAGATTTAATTAACCAAGTACGTTTACATCCTGTTGTTTGGAATAAACAGAGTGAGGACTATAAAAACAGGTTGAAAAGTGAAAGAGCATGGGATATAATTGCGAGGAACGTAAATAAAACAAGTAAGTAGATAGTATATTTTATAATTTTGTATTTTTTGCATTTTTCAATGCTATTTTTATACTTATGGTAAATTTTAAATAGAAAAATATTGGAAAAAATTAACTCGGCCACTAACTGAGAATTCACTTGTGGCCGAGTTAATTTTTTCCAATATTTTTCTATTTAAAATTTACCATAAGTAGATAGTAATTTGAGCTTAGTTTTAAACACAACCAGAATTGTATAATGTATACCACACACACACACACACGTACACACACACGAACTCATACCTTGGCTTAAGTATCTACTTAGTATAGTTAGATATAATTTGAATCGTAATCGTAAATCGTACCTCCGTTCATTACTGAAGAGGTTCTGACATTTTTGTATGAAGCCTGGCATAGTGATTTCACCCATGAGGAGCCCCAGTAAGGGGAAAAAAATTGTGACAGCCAATGATGAAACATATGTCAAGTAAATTGTCGTAAGTACGTACCCTCATATTTCTAACGTATACCACGTTAGAAGATATGAGGGTTTGAATCGTCAATATATTTTTTACATTTTTTATAATTTTATTTTCCCATAGTGGGGCTCCTCATAGGTGAATTTAGTATGCCAACCATGCACTAAGCCCGATTGACGTAAATTAACTGTTAATTAGGAATCATTTCTATTACGGAAATAAGTGGTGAAGAGTTCTCTAGCGTTAATTGCTGTTATTGTAGCGCGATTATTAACTCTATTACGAGGAAGTCTTCCAAAATTGTTATTTAATTGATTATTTGTTACAGACAATTCTGATTCTCTCTTATCTCTGTGTATTATAATATTGTGCAACAGACAGACTGCCTTTACAATTTTAATTGAATTATCCACAGATGTTCCGATGCTTTTTAAAAGAATTCTAAATTTACTAGCAGCCATTCCAAAGGTGCATTCTATACCGACCCTTGTAGTAAGTAGACAATTAGAAATTAAATCTTGATTTATCTGCATTTCCTGTTGCTTGTGTTCTTGGATAAGGTCTCATTATGAACGTTTTCAAAGGAAAAGCCGCGTCACCTAAAAATACATATGGTGCCACAATATCACTATTTGGTAATCGTTCCTCGGGTGGTAACTGAATATTTCCACTGTGGAGTTCTTGAAAAAATTTTGAATTGCTGAGAACGCCTCCATCACTAGCTTTCCCGTATGCACCTACGTCAATGATGCGAAATGTGTTGTCTGAATCGGAGATTGCTAATAAAACAATTGAGTAACAATTTTTGTAGTTGAAATACATGCTTCCAGAAAGTTGTGGCTTTACGACACGAATGTGTTTTCCGTCCAGATTCCCACAGCAATGTGGAAATTTATTTTTATTTGAAAATAAATTTGCTATTTCCTTAAAATCTTCGATACTTGGAAACTTCATATGTATTTCGTTAAAATTATTCCAAATTGAACTACAAACCTCCATCACGATACTTGCTATTGCGGTTTTTGAAATGCGAAATGGCACTCCTAATTTCCGAAAAGAGGTTCCTGTTGTTAAGTACCTGTAAATAATAACACGAATTAAAATTTATTGTTATTTATTACAGAAATGGACGTTAAAACTAGGTGGCGACACTTAAGGGATGTCTTTCTAAAAGAATTGAAAAAAGTTCGTAAGCCTCGCTCTGGAGATCCAGGAAGCCCAAATGAACAATATTACTCAGGAAAGTGTACCTATTACCAACATATGTTGTTTTTAAAGGATGTTTCAATGCCTCGACCAACCGAAGGTAATAGTGTTCATCAAGAAACTGGAAATAATGATAATGATGCCAGCCTTCCATCCACTTCAAGATCAGAGCAGAATCTTCAGTTGTCTGATGAAGAGAATTCTACTGCAATGTCTAATAGATCCGAGGCTTTTGTATCTTCTGAAGACGAACCACTGTCTACCAGTGCGCGAAGTACAAATACACAGAGCACGAGTGCTTTGTCAACTGAAGCTTTGGATAGTGGATTACAAAGTGGATCCCAAAAAAGAAAACGTAATGAAAATCAATCTTTAACCGAATATCAGCGTCGAATGATCCAAATCGAAGAAGATAAAATTAAAGCGTTTAAGGAGAAAGAAAAAGAAGTTGAGGATGAAGATTTACTATTTTTGAAATCGCTAGCTCAATATTTTAAATATATGAAAAATTAAGATTAAAAAGTAAATTACAGAATACAATAGCAGACGAAATTTCTCTAGCTATGCCATCACCCCCTTCAAACTTTTCATCTACTATGTCAATGTCAATCATACCTTCACCTGTGCACACATCCTCACATCCATCCATGGCACCACCGACAAACACACAACAATTCTACGAATCATTTAATGCTTAATATGATTCTTGAATATTAGATTTTTTACACCTCAATTTCTTTTTCTTATAAAAAAATGTGTGATTATTGCTTTTTTTATACCGTAATAGTTGATTATGAGATTTTATTAAAATTTGTACATCCAGTAGTTTAAAACTAGAATTCTACGTAATTTTGCTGACTTAAGAAGTGTTTTATATACTCTGTTGCACATTAAACCGACATAATGACTACCTATATGAAAGAAAAATAAAAAAGATAATAAATACATAATAAAAATATATAATAAATACATAAAATGTTTGTTTTTCATTTAAATGTACGTAACGCACACATAATAATAATAATAAAAAACTTACCTGATTGTTAATACCAATCTTTCTTCCACACTAATGGGTTTTTTAAAGTTGGTCACTCTATGATTACAATCGCTACGTATTCCATTGCAGATGTAGTCAAATGTTTCTTTTGACATGGACAAATAATCGTAAAAGTCTTCTTCGTTATTTCGTACATCAAAATAAAGGTTGAAAAATTCACCGCGCAGATTTCTGGATCTATAAAGTATTTTATGTTGTCTACGTTTCCTTTTATCAATATATTTTGCAATTTTTAAAGCAATATTGCCCGACAGCAAAAACTGTGCATCTCTATAAAGAGCCATCGTTAAAGTGGCGTAAGCGCGACGCCAGCCATCGAGCGACGGCATCGCACAATAGACATCGCGCGATCTATTAGGACACCTGTTAGGTCATCGTACGACCACTTTGATCGTGAGATGAAAAACGCATCGCGCCATCGTACGATCGCTCCCAATTAGGACGACGCCTAAGGGTAGCAAATAATTCCTCAATACGTGGTAGCGGATAATAATCACGTTTTAATTTGCGATTCACCGTTATTTTGTAGTCGCCACAAATTCGTATATCGCCATTTCCCTTAATAACCGGGACGATCGGTGTACCGTAATCTGAATGTTCAACCCTAAAAACGGTTCTCTCGGACTCGAGCCGACTTAACTCACGCTCGACCCGCGTGCGCAGGGCGAGCGGCACTGGTCGCGCGCGTACGAACACTGGTTCATTATCCGTTAACTGCAAGTGTAGTATATTTTACATTTACCTAATTTATCAGTAAACACTTCGGGAAATTCGGAAGCTAATCGGTTTACAACTGGGTCCTCATGTAATTGATTAAAATTTATTTGCTTGATATTTAAAGCTCTCATCCAATCTCTTCCCAACAGTGGGCGTCCACCACCTTTAATAACATAACAAACCAAGTCTTTTGCAACCACGTCACCCAGTCTAACATTGACCACTATGTTACCCAAAGACTCGATACGCGTACCCGAGTACCAACGTAGTAATATATTATCTGGATGAATATTCTTTTGTGAAAATTGTTCTCGATGAAATTGTTCACTAATAGCGGAAATGCGGCTCCCCGTATCGATCTCACACTCGATCATATAGTTCCGAGTAATCTTCACTTACGTAATTTTGTCTACCATTGCGAATATTTCCACGCGCACGACACATTACTTTCAAATGACCCCTTTGATTGCACTCATCACAATTATAGTTCGCAAATCGACACCGGTCCGGCCTATGCTGTTTCCCACAGCGCCAGCATCGTTGTTGAGTCGCCGCCGCGGTCCCCTGGTGCTGCAGCCCTTGCGGCCTGGCGCGCGGGCCGTGCTGGCCGCCGCCGCCGCCGCCCGGAGCCGCGCGCCTCGCGTCCGTGCTGTTCAGGCCCTCGCCCGCCTCGCCGCCCGCACCCGAGATCGTGGCGGCCGATGCCGCGCTTACCTCCGCATGCCTCTCAGCGGCCTCCAACGCCAGGCCTAGCTCGACAGCCTCTTTGTATTGAATGTTCTTCTCTGCGAATATTCTCGATCTCATCGCAGGGTTTGCTAAACCCGACACGAATTGATCGCGAATATTTTCCTCGAGATTAGCGCCGAAGTTGCAAGTAGTAGCGAGATGTTTTAAATCTTGAAGATACTCCGCCATTGACTCGCCCGCGCGTTGTCGGCGTAAGCGAAACACGTGGCGTTCGGCGATCTCGGAACGTTGCGGTTCCAAATGATTTGACACTTATTCTACCAAATCTGCGAATGATTTATTTTCCGGGTTCTCTGGTGCACACAAATCACACATTAATGCATATGTAGATTCTCCCACTACGGTAATTAATAACGGCACTTGTAATCCCGCTTTCACTTCAGTCAAGAATATGTATTGCTTCACTCGACGAATATAAGATGTGATAAATATCGGCCCTGACGGGATCCCGTCAGGGCGACATGAGGCTAGTTGCTTTTTTCTAGTATATTTTCTTGTTAAATATTTATCACATAACAATAGCATTGTAAAATGCAAAATTAAAAAAGTTATGAATATAAGGTGGATCCGAATCATACTTTGGCCAAGCGTCAGGGTGTCAGGTCCAATAAAAAATAAAAATAAAAAATACCATTTTTTTGCATTGGTTTTCTCTTGAAAACTTGACGCAAACAAATCCAAACGTAGAACCAAAATAATTCATAAAAAACAGCTCATTTATTAACGCACAAGTCCCCGCCACCACGCCGCCGCCGCCGCCGCGCTAAATCAGCTGATCGGTAGCGGCGACTGTTCTGCGTGTGAACGTGTGACACTAGTTCGTATGAATGCACCTAAATAACACAGTACCTACAATTTTCTGATACGCGTTGTGTCGAGGTTGTCTGTTATTTTATTATACTATTCAATCCTACTAGTTTAAAGAAAAAAAAACAAGTACCTATAGCTCATAGTCAATAGTTAAGTAAATCTGCAAAGATTCAATTGTTTTAAGTAGGTACTTACATGGCTTGGCGTCCAAGAGGATTGTCAAACATTGGCCAAAACTAAATCAACTGATATCCCGTTAATAACCTTTCCATCACAGTAACAGGCTTTGAACTGGCTTAGTTTTCAAGTTCAGTTTTGATAATAATTGAACGTATTTATTACGAATTCATAAAAAAGAACAAAATCACACTCGTTACCTACGTAATCGCCAATACTACCTCTTAGGTACTATTTTGTTATTCTGTGCTAATACTACTTTCCAAATTACGTTTGTAAGTACTTAAATTTTACACTTTCACGCTTTCAATTCAAAACTAGTACCTAACGAGACTTAATAACCTATAAAAACGATTATTTACCTCGCTTTTGCCTCTAAAGTTAAGTTGGTTCATTTGAATCCTATTAAAACAACATTTAGATTCACCTACAATTTGCAATTGAAGTAATTATGGTTTCATATCAACCCACTCTCGTCAAGCTTTCTTAAACTAATGTAATAATGAATAAAATAATACTTAATAATCTAGAACTAATAATCGTATCTAGATCTATCTAGAAGTAATCTAATTCGCCAGTTTACACCCATCCCATCACATACGGAATTAAGATAACCAATGTTCTTTAACTTGCAGTAAGTTCAAAGCCATTACCTACTCTAAAAAGACTTCTTAAAATAGTAGAAAGTACTTACATGGGCTCATGCAATCGAGTTCATCTCCATACAATATTAGCGATAACATTTCATCACATGCAATCACTCACATCACACTTAAAGGCTGTAAATGTAATAATAACTAACAATTCAATTAAAAATCAAAGTTTGTTTGTGAGCTTTTGAAGGACGCGAGCTTGAGCTTCAAAGTTGTAATCGGAGTGTATAGATTTGCAGCTGATGTTTACTAGTCCCTTGCAGCTTCCAGCCACCGAACCAACCCCAGACACCGTAGCATGTAGTTTTGATCTAGGAAGACGGAGTTGCTATGCTGCGTTCTCAGTAATTAAGTTAACTTGGGAACCCTGATCAAGAAGAGCTCGCATAGTTACATAAGTTCCAGTTATAGATTTGATCTTCACTTGAACAGTAGTTAAAAGTATTTCAGTTTCATTTGAAGAGAGATGGTCAGATCCTTGTTGAGATGAAGTGCTAGGTTTTTGTTGGATGTTGTTGCATACAGTATTTGTCTTAGTCATATGCAATAACGTATGATGTTTAGCATTGCATTCCTTGCATGTTTTCATCGACGTGCAGTTAACGTCGCCGTGACTGTACAGACAGTTTTTGCAAAGTTTGAGTTTTGCAACAGTTTTGTTTCTATGTACGTTGTCTAGGTTAATGAACTTCTCGCATTGCATCAACACATGATTGCCGTCATATAGAGGGCATTGTCCATATGACGTATGAAATGTCTTCGTGAATTCCTTATTGCCTTCATATAAAGTTGATTTCTTCGCATAGTTATTTTACTTATTGTATGATTTAAAGTTGTTATTTCCATTTCCAAAGTAAGTTTTGTTTGTAGGTTTATTGTAAGTTTTGTTGAATAATTGCTTCGGGGTGTTTGAAGTATCCCTTTGACAATTCTTCATAGTTTCATAAGCAATAAATTTGCTTTCCAAAAAAGATAAAAATTCTTGCATGTTAGGTAGTTCCCTGTTGTTCTGCATATCTTTTATATATTCGTTAAATGTCACTGAATCCAATTTTTGTGACATATAGTGTACGATAATCGGCCCCCAGCTCGACACTTCAGCACCCATGTTGGCAAGACCGTTCAGGCTTTCTTTGATGACGTCATGCATCTTCTTGAAATTGTATGCGATAGGATGTTGGATCACAGGTAGCTGCTGCATCGTGTTCATGAATGACGTAAACTGTAGACGACGATTATCGTAACGATGGATTAGTATTTCCCAACATGAATCGTAGTTATCCGAACTTATCGACATATGCTGGACCAGTCGTTCGGCTTCACCCTTGAGTTTTGTTTTGAGATGTTGCATTTTTTGTGACTTCGGTATGGTAGGATTGCTGTGTATAGTTTCCAAAAATATGTCTTTAAAAGATATCCACTGAATATAATTTCCGGAAAATTCAGGAATTTCTATTTGTGGGGTTGCTCATTGGAAATGAACATTCGACCACATCTTGCTGTGTAAGCCTCTTCTTAAACTATCATACTTGAGTTCAATATCTTTAAACCGCTGATTGTATTCTTCTTTTAAGTTTTGATCTTTCAAAGCGTTTTTGATTTCCCAGTGAGATTTCTCAATGCAGTCCCATTTTGATTTTAGAATAGAAAGATAGTCTTCTAATTCCCACTTTTCCGTGACGAATTCCGAATTGATTTTAAGCATGGTTCTGTTCAAGGACTTAAATCGAACTTCTTGTTGAGTTATAAGGTCTTTGGTTTTTTCATCGGTTTAATCTTGAAGTATTTGAGTTAAGTTCATTTCTACATCTTGTTGTTGTTTTCGAAGAGACGTTAATGAAGACTTCATATGTTGTTTGGTAGTTTCGTACATTTGCTTAGTTTTCCCATAGATATCATTAAAAAAATAGCTAATTTTAGATTTTTCTTCAAGGGACTCCAGCTTCAGTTGATGACGTTCGTCAAATTCTTCCCATAATTTTTCCAGGGCAGATAAACGTTGCTCTAAATAGCTCTCGGTTTTTCTAATAGCGCTGTCCTTTTTGTAGTTAGAGCACAGCGTCTTAATGCTTTCGAATGTAGCTACTTGTTTAGTTAGACTATCCATTTTGTTAGTTAAGTTAGAGTTTAGTTGTCTAGTTAATAAGTAGTATGTAAGTTAGTTACTCGAACCTTGTATGTAGTTTACAGTGACAGTTTCTTCGAGTTTCCTTCTTGTAGTATTTGTTTCGAAGGATCGCTTCAGGTGCAGTTAAGATAGTTATCCACAGGTTTCCAAGACTTGCAGCTCAGCGCAGTTTGTCGGCGGAGTGATGCAGTATCCTGGAGTGGTCGCTGGTAAGGTACGTCAAATTCTCTCTCTCCTCACACGATATGAGCCGGTACCCGGTGAGACCCGCTTGTGGGAGGCCAGGCAAACCGATTCGCTACCGTGCAAAGATAAAGAAAAATAAAACGCACCCTTTGTGTATAAAAATGTATAGCGTGTTACGTTATACAGGAAAGTAAGTTGCAGTTGTTGTGGAGTGCCAGAAGATGAAAGTCACATCAAATATTTAACTGTTTATTTTCGTACACAGTATAAAATATAGTTTACCGAAATGTGACTCTCACGCGACGTCAGTTGTTTACGGTTGCTAAGTTTGCACTCTGTAGGTATAATTTAATAAATAAAATTATTTAGTATGCGTGATTCATTGACCTCAATAAGTAGGTGAACAAATGTATGTCAATGTACGAGTAAACCGTTGTGGCGTCAGCTCGGACTTTGTATCTAGGCCAAAATGCACTCACACAGAGGCAATTATTTCCAGCTGACGCACATACAATAATATGTTATACTTTAGTATTTAAGATGAGAAAATATAATAAATGATTGCTCTTAGCTATCAGCTCTCAGCACTAGCACACCACACTGGCTGTTTGATTCATCTCCCACGCTAGGAGCCAAATTGGTGACCCCGACGTGATTCTGCCCGACGTGATTCTGCCCGACGTGATTCTGCCCGACGTGATTCTGCCCGACGTGATTCTGCCGACGTCATCAAGACCGACTTGATATTACTTCAAGAAATATAAACACGGAAATCCAACGTCGCCCAGGGAGACAATCTGAAGATCGCAGCCACCAGAAAAAAAACCAAAACTGAAGAAAGCGCAATCACGCAGTTTGACGTAACTGTTTCATCGTTCGTTATCTAGCGGATCGGTTACTGGCCTCCCACAAGCGGGTCTCACCAGTCAATTGAGAAGTCGCACATAGATTTCGAATATCGAAACAGAAAACAAGCGCTATGGCCTATCAAAAGTGCCCTTCGATACCGTCGCCGTCGCACAGGGAAACAGCTACAGCCACGGCCGAGTTATCTGCTTTATCCGTTTCATCTCGGATACCAGACTTTTGGCGGGACCAACCACGCCTATGGTTTTCCGTTTTTGAGTCTGCAATGGCTCCCCAGAAGCAAGGTGACGACTCTAAGTACCACCAAGTCGTTAGTAAATTGGGAAGGAACGAAGTACAACAAGTCAGCGACATCATTTTAAATCCGCCGAGCACAGGAAAATACGATGCGTTGCGAGCACGGTTACTACAAATATTTGAAGAATCCGAAAGCAGACAACTTCAAAAGCTTTTGGGAGAATTAGACCTTGGAGACCAGCGACCAACACAACTCTTGAGGAGAATGCGAGAGTTATCCAGAAGTAAGATCCCGGATGATACCCTTTCAATCATGTGGCAGCGCCATTTACCATCCGCAGTACGAGCTGTCTTGACCGTAAGCGATAGCAAGGACCTGGAAACGCTGGCGAATATCGCTGATAAAGTCCTTGACAACATGAGGCCTTTAGAAATAGCACAAGTCTCATCCAGTAGTAAGGACACATCCACGATTGACTTTCTTGTCAAACGAGTGGATTTGCTGACAAAGGAATTATGCGAGTTGCGCACTTCTTACCGTCACGTGTCAAGAGGGCACGATAGAAATAAACAGAGGCGCAGATCAACATCCCGCTCACATTCAAGATCACGATCCCAGCGAGACGATTGGTTATGTTGGTACCACCGAAAGTTTGGAGATCAATCGACGCGGTGTGCAGATAAATCTCGTTGTGTGTACAAAGCGCAGCGAATTACGCAGTCGGAAAACTAACTCCGACACTAACCGCGGCGGGAGTTGGTGTTGACGGGTCAAGTTACCGTCTATGTGTCACCGACCGAAAAAGTGGGACACAATTTTTAGTAGACACCGGAGCAGACATATCTGTACTCGCCCGTACACGAGAAAAGCCCACGAATGCCGAATACACAATTTATGCCGCCAATGGAACGAAAATCAAGACCTACGGACTTAAGACCGTTTGCATAGATCTGGGACTACGAAGACCATTCACGTGGACATTCGTTATAGCTGACGTGCGCAGATCAATTCTCGGAGCAGATTTTCTCGCTAAAAATCAAATCAATATTGACTTAAGCGAAAAGAGATTGATCGACAAAATAACGAAATTATCGGTTGCTGCGCGCACAACGCACTCGAATGACTCATCGGTCCGCACGATAGATGTAACCGGACCGTACGCCGAGTTACTACGTGAATTCCCTGACGTAACAAGGCCGTCGACGCTGAAAAATGCACCTAAGCATAATGTCGTGCATTATTTACATACGACGGGGCCGCCGATCTATGCAAAAGTTCGTCCATTGAACCCAGCAAAGTATAAAGCCGCGAAACAGGAATTTCATAGGATGATGGAGTTAGGCATTTGCCGCCCCTCTAACAGTCCTTGGGCAACGCCGTTGCACATCGTTACAAAGAAGAATGGCGAACTAAGGCCATGCGGCGATTACAGACGATTAAACGCTGTTACACTTCCTGATCGCTATCCTATACCAAGGCTTCAAGATTTTACATACTTGCTGCGGAATAAGACCATCTTCTCCAAGCTGGACATCAGAAAATCGTTTCATCATCTACCAATTTTCGAAGAACACATACCGAAAACGGCCATTACAACGCCGTTCGGCCTTTTCGAGTTTACGAGGATGACGTTTGGATTACGTAACGCAAGTCAAACATTCCAACGCTTCGTAGATATGGTTTTTAAAGGGCTCGACGTATTTGTTTTTATCGACGATATCCTCATACCAACAAGGACGAAAGAGGAAAACGAGACCCTACTTCGAAAGGTACTGGAGAGGATGGACCAATACGGCATCACATTAAACGTGGATAAATGTGAATTCGGCAGAGAAGAACTGGATTTCCTGGGCTACCACATATCCAAGGATGGCATACGACCGCTGCATGAAAGGACTAAGGCAATTACCAACTTTCCGTTGCCTACTACGGTCCAGCAGCTGCGACGTTTTCTCGGCATGGTCAACTTCTACCGCCAGTGTATACCTCACGCTGCTAATATACAAGCTGAACTTAACAAGTACCTGCACAACTCCAAGAGGAAGGACAAAAGCGAGATAAAGTGGACACAAACGTCAATAGATGCGTTCGAGAAGTGCAAAGAAAGCATAAAAAGCGCTGTTGCACTATCTCACCCATCCACTTCCGTTCGTCTCGGCCTTATGACAGATTGTTCGGCCACATGTGCAGGAGCAGTACTACAGCAGCACGTGAATGGAAAGTGGGAACCCCTATCCTTCTTTTCTAAAACACTGAGCGAGACACAGAAACGGTACAGCACGTACGACCGGGAACTACTTGCTATATACATGGCAATTAAACATTTCCGTCACATGATCGAAGGAAGAGAATTTACGGTTTATACAGACCACAAACCGCTGACATTTGCTTTACACAAACCAGCGAGCTCATGTGACACGGAAAGAAGACTGCGCCAACTCGACTTCATCTCACAGTTTTGCTCCGACATACAACATATTTCCGGCAAAGATAATGTTGTTGCCGACTGCCTATCGCGAGTGGAAGAGATTACTTTCCCTTCGCCTATCGACTACGAGCAACTGTCGACAGAGCAAGAAAGAGACACCGAGTTGAGAGAGTTACGTAACAACCCGCGCTTGCAGTTTAAAATTTTCCCCGTACCTAATAGCGATAAGGTAATAACGTGCGAAACATCGACGCGCTATATGAGACCGTACCTACCGCAGCTGTACCGAAGAAAAGCATTCGAGATCGTGCACAACATCAGTCATCCCGGCGTCAGAGGAACACGACGCATGCTAGCGCAACGCTATATCTGGCCATCGATGAATACAGACATTGGAAAATGGGCAAAGGCATGTCTATTATGTCAACGGTCCAAAGTGCAACGCCACACTGTTTCGCCGATAATGCACTTTCCGCCGGCCGATCGATTCGCGCACTTGCATATTGACATAATCGGGCCATTACCTACGTCCGAAGAGTGCAAATATTGCGTTACTATGATCGATCGCTGCACCAAATGGCCAGAAGCGTATCCCGTCAAGGACATTACCGCCGATACCATCTGCCAGATTCTACTCAGAGGTTGGATTGCCAGATTCGGAACACCGACGACGATTACGTCAGATCAAGGTCGACAGTTCGAGTCCGAACTCTTCCGAAAGCTGACAAGCAAGCTGGGCATCAACCACATCCATACCACCGCTTATCATCCGCAAGCAAATGGACAAGTAGAACGCTGGCATAGAACACTCAAGGCCGCGCTGATGACGAAGTGCAACCGAGTCAACTGGGTCAAAGAACTACCCATGATCCTGCTCGGACTTCGCACCGCTATACGGGACGACACGAAAGTGAGTGCAGCAGAACTGACCTACGGCACGACACTACGGCTACCTGGAGATTTCTTCACCGCTAGTACGACACTTCAAGATGAGAATGGCATGTTACAGCAGTTACAGCATACAATGACGTCACTGCTGTCGACACCGAGGAGGAAACACACTCAGCGAAACATCTTCGTACATGATGAGTTACGAACATGCTCACATGTATTTGTACGCGATGACGCAACGAAGAGCGCACTTACGCCGCCCTACAACGGTCCGTACAAAGTGCTCGAACGTCATGAGAAGTTTTACTCCGTCGAGTTACCAAACAGAACTGCCATTATCTCCATCGACCGTCTCAAGCCAGCCTTCCTACTTCACGACGAGCAGAGTGGCGAACTCAGCGAGCAGCAGTCGCAGCCGCCGCCCGTGATGAAGCCTGGACCATCGACGACTCCTGAGGGTCAACAGCCAGCCAAGGACAACGTGAAGACCACGCGTTCCGGCAGAATCTCCAAGCCAGTTGTTAGATTTAAATTCAATTAATCACATGCACTTAATGCAATGATTAATTGAATATAAACAAAGTCTATTTTTATCGCCGCCGCGAGTACTTTGCCTATACAGCAAATACCGTCCTCGGTCAGTGGACAGTGTCAATTTACAACACCTGTTCCTAGTAGTTAGTCATCGTAATTATAGTAACTTTTACTTTTGTTTTGTTTATTGGTTTACATCATAATTGTTATAGATTTTTAGTTATTGTAAATTTCTTTTTTTATCCCTTTCTTTATATTTAGGGGGGAGTGATGTGGCGTCAGCTCGGACTTTGTATCTAGGCCAAAATGCACTCACACAGAGGCAATTATTTCCAGCTGACGCACATACAATAATATGTTATACTTTAGTATTTAAGATGAGAAAATATAATAAATGATTGCTCTTAGCTATCAGCTCTCAGCACTAGCACACCACACTGGCTGTTTGATTCATCTCCCACGCTAGGAGCCAAACCGTACATAACACTAATTAATTTGTTATAACACTGATTAGTACGTTTTTACATTTTACTTCACATTATTATTTCGTTATTACTATAAAGTAGGTATGTATTAGGATATTGTTTGCAAGGGTCGTTGCCTCGCGTGATCTCTCACACGACAACCATCCCTCGCTAACATCCTCAACAGACTAAAGAAAGAAAAAAGAAGACGTTTTGACATGATAAAATTGATAAATAGGTAAGAGACCGAGAGAGAGAGAGAGAGAGAGAGAGAGAGTGCGAGGCGAGGTGGGACGGTGCGGATGCCGGTGTCGCTTTGCCGCGCGTGCGACACCGACCGACACACAAGTTCAAAAGGCCCCGCTCTCATAAAGGTACGCCGCCATGACAGGCGACAAGCGACTTGTCTTGTCGCTAGTTGCGTGAAGACCACTATGCAGTTTATTGATTTATTATAATTACGACTTATTGTTTACGCGTGTCGTTCGTCAACGTAAAAGTGTTGCATAGTTTTTTTTAATTAAATTCGTGAAAGTAGTTTTATTTAATTATTTACAAAGCGATGGTCGACGATTCACTAACAATGGCTGCGAAAGTTGGAGTTTCAACAAAAGATTTGAAAAACTGAAGAAGCCGTGATCTAAAACAACAGATGTAGCTTTTATCTTTTGTGAACGTATCTTACTTTTTCCGCATAATTCGATTTAGTAATTACGAACTTAGTTAAACGAAGTCTTCTTTGACAGTTCATAGAGTCATTTTATTATCTTGGGAGTCCACCAAAACGTAGGGTCCAACTTTTTTATAAATGTAAGTATAACTTCAAATCTTCATGATTTTTATTGAAGTTACACAGGGTTTTTATTAACAATTTATTTAGTTAACATAATTTTCTGACTTTGCTCAAAGTAGGTTTGCAGTTTTATAACTTAAAATGCACTTTACGTAATAATGAATGATATTTTAATCGCCCAATCACTTGTGATCCAGAGACTATGCCGACGTTTCGTGTAGTGTTACCTTTATAATATCCGCGCGCGTCGCACGCCTTTGATATCTTTTTGAATTTTGATTCCTTCTGCAATGCAGTCTACTTGTGCATATTAACGCGTGTGGATGTGTCGTTTACGTTTGCGTAAATATGCCTCGGAATCGATATACCAACCAGGAGTACCTGGAAATGGTTTTCTGTTACCGTGGTGAAAAGTGATAGAGACACTTTAAAAAAAGTGGAAAAACACGTGCGCAAACGTGCCTTTTTGTGTGTTGAAAGACAAGGTGACCGTGTACAACAATTTTGTAGATAGTTTTTTTAAGTGTTAATAGGACTTGTACACCTTGTAAATGTGTAAATATGACCTGTAAATTTGTAAATAGGACTTAAAAATGTGTAAATAAGACTTGTAAATAGGTGATGAACTTTTAAACACGTCAAAGTAGTGTAATAATAATGTACTAATTCTGATTCTTTTACTGCATTTTATAACCATACCCACCTAATTTAGCAAGAGTTAAATTTCGATTAAGTTATTATTACATAAATTTGCCATTCCAAAGCCTGTGAAGTGTGATGGAAAGCATATCACCGTTTTGTCAAAATCAACTTATATCTCGTTGAACACCGAACCAACCACGTAAGTACCTACACCAATTATTAAAGCAGCAACTTTTTAGATACCTACCTATTGATAACATAATCCTTATGTAATTAAGGTAGTGTGTACTATTACTGTGTCCACATTATGATTAGATACGAAAGTAAGATACCTCACGTGAGGGATCTTAATGAGGCTTTCCTCATTAAGATCCCTCACGTGAGAGAGACGGAAAAGTTAATAGCAAACAATAATCGAGAGTTATTTGATGCATACGAATTACGAACTTAGTGTCAAACGCGGAATAATCGCTACCGATCAGCTGATTGTGCGCGGCGTAGTGGCGCGGGGTCATCGACTTGTTCGGTGTATTGCGTTAATAAATTTGCTGTTTCTATGGCCATGATAATGTAAAATTATTTTAGTTCTATGTTTGGATTAGTTTGCGTCAAATTTTCAAGAAAAAACCAATGCAAAAAAATAGTATATTTATTTTATTAATTTTTTTTCTTTAGCATAAATCTTTTCTTTACTTTTGACCTGACCCCCTGATGCTTGGCCAAAGTATAATTCGGATCCACCTTATATAAGATGGCCAATTTTTTGCATGCACGTCAAATGGTTCTAAATTATCGATCGGCATTGTTACGTTTATGCACGATTTAAAGATTCGCATGCGAGACCCGCTCGTCGCCAGTGCAACGTCAATGAAACACAGAGGCTAGCGGCTGACTGATTTATTCACCAAACATTATTAACCTAACGTACAAATTATGCGGATGCCCGACAGTTTTGTTGATGAAATGTTAATTTTCAGATTAAATGAGAAAATATCTTTTTCTGCACTCCAGTGTAATCCCAAGGCCTTCGTGGATTCCTTTTGCTTGAATTCATATCCATTTTGATTGTTGCTATCCGAACTAACATTTTCTAGTAATTGTTTACAATTCTAGTTCCATTTTCGTACATTAAACCCTCCTGCTTTCAGTAAATTGATAAGATCTTGTTGAATTTTCATTGCTGAGGAAATGTTGTATGCACCACTTAAAACGTCGTCCATATAAATTTCTTGCTCTAAAATTTTTGATGCTTCAGGGAATCTGTGACCTTCATTGTGTGCTAGCTGCTTCAAAGTTTTCATTGCTAGGAATGGCGCGTCTTTTGTGCCATACGTAACTGTTGTTAACTGATATTCACGCAATGGCTCATTGGTGTCATTACGCCACATTATTTTTTGATAAATCTGATCCTTTTCATTGCAAAGAATAGCTCTGAAAAACTTCTCAATATCTGAGAAAAGGCGATTTTTTATTGTCGCCATTTGATAATAAGTGTCATAATGTCAATCTGGAGATTCGGACCACTGTACATCATATCGTTTAGTTAGGCTGTAGCCAGTCGACGTCCTTGCTGACGCATTGAATACGACTCGTAGCTTTGTAGTCGTAGTCACTCCGTAGCACACAGTGATGCGGTAGATAATAACTCGGTGTCGTATTGCTGTTACGAGTACATTGCTGCATGTGATTTAAATCAATGTATTCTTGTATAAATGCTTTGTATGATTCGGCTATATTTTCATTTTTGTCGAATTTTAGCTCTAGTTGATATAGTTGAGCGACGGCTTTCTGTTTTGATTCACCCAAATTTTGCTCAATTTCAGGTTTTAGAGGTAGCAAAACGACATATCGACATATCGATCACTAAGTCGTTTAGTTTCTTTCTCATATTGCTGTAGACAATAATAATCCTCTGATGACATGTTTATGCAGTTGTCTGCTATGTCTTCAATGGCCCAAAATCTCGAGACGTGTAAAACAACATAACATTGATATGATGACTGTAAGTTGCCACATATAATCCAACCAAGGCGGGACTGCTGTGCTATTGGTTGGTTTTCATCTTGTCGTATAATTCCGCTCAGAATGATATTTGAGTAGATGTCAGCGCCTAACAGTATGTCTACAGGACGGCTGATGTTGAATTCAGGGTCGACTAATTGAATACTTTCCAGGTGCTCCCATGCCGGTTTGATGAAGGTGCGATTTAGTAAGTTGATTACTAAGTTTTTCATGATAATGACGTCAGTACTAAAAGTTTAATCAGAATTGATCGCTGATGCTGTGATATTGATAACTCCCTTGCAGTTATTATCCTTCGTGCCGATGCCGAAAATAACTCCTTTACAACGTTGTCTTGGTAAATTAAGTCTCTGTGCTGCATTTTCTGTGATTAGCGATGTCTGTGACCCTGGATCGATCAAAGCACGCATAGTGATAAGGTTTCCATCAGCTGCTAGCACCTTGATTTGTGCTGTTGCTAACAGAATTTCTGCGACACATTATTGTGATACATGTGAAACATGTTTTTGTAAATTAGGTTTTCCATTGCTTGCTTGCTTGCTGGCTTGATCGGTTGCTTGACAAGTATGCTTCGTGTAGCAAGGTATTATGATCCCATTTGCAGTGAACACATCTTATTTCCGAAAAACATTCCTTGCCGTTATGATCATAAAGACAATTTTCGCATAAACTTAGTTTTAATACTGTCTTTCGTTTTGCTTCCGGTGACTGTTCTAAAAATGATTTGCAGTGATAAATACCGTGCGATTCATTGCACAGAAGGCATGGTGTTTTGTTACGTGACGTAGTTGCTTGTTGTTGAAGTGTTTTTACATTTGCATGATTTATAAATGGTTTATTTGATATTGCTTGATTTGATTTGTAATAATTAGATTTTTTTTGTCATAAAACTGAGATTGTTGGTTTGTTTTAGGCGTATCTTGCTTACGCCTAGATGACTCCAATGCTCTAAATCTCATTTCCAAGAATGTTAAAAAGTCTGATAAAGTTGGTAACTCTCTTGGATCTTCAAGGTACTCGAAATAGTCATTGTGTGTTTCACTACCTTTTGGATTAGTAGATGGACTATAAGCGGATCTCATGTTGATATCTTGACACATAAGTTTCTGATAGCGTGTAGACATTCCTTCGTCGTGTCGTGCAGTTTTTTGAGTGCGAAAGCTGATTGCTGATGAATGTCTGGTAAACAGAGAAGGACGTTGATATGTGAACTAAATATCATGCGCTTGTTGTTGTAGCGATGGTTTAGGATGTCCCAACACTTCGAATAATTTTCGGAACTAAATTAATATTACAATAAAATGAAGTAAAATGCTGAATCGCCGATATGACGCAAATGTGCGGTTGTATAGACCGTACAGGAATTGTAATAATCCATCGATAAAAAGAACTTAATATAAATGAAAATGTAGTAAGTGGTTTCATGTCTTTAGGTGCAGGATCAGCGGGCTTAGAACAAGTGTCTGCTTCATTGGAAACACCTTTTATGTCAGATCATTTGTATGCCAAGTGTCATGCGAGAGTCTGCGAACTATGGGAAACGGCAAAAGAAAAATGCATTGAAGAAGCAGCAAAAGAAGAATACGCTTTAGCTGTGCGAGATGGTAATGTTAATGCAGATGGAGTACCTACGATTACCGTGGTTGTTGATGATGTTGGTCAAAAAGATCATTTAAAAAGAATTATAACGCTTTGTCGGGTGCAGTGGTAATTATTGGTTACAGAACAAAAATAGTCTTTTACATGACAGTAAAAAACAAGTATTGTATGATTTGTGCACGGTCAGAAAACAAAAAAATTACAGCTCCCGATCACACGTGTTTTAAAAATTACAAAGGATCCTCAAGTTGTGGATCTGTAGCAATGAATCTGTTGGAATAGTTAAAGGCTTTAAACATTCTTTACCAAATTAGGGCTTGATTTACTCTTAGTTAATTGCTAATGGGGACTCCAGTACCTATAAGAGCATATTAGAAGCAAAACCTTATGGAAATTTGTTAGTAGAAAAAATTTAATGTACTAACCATCTGTTGAGAAACTTTTGCACGACACTCGAAGAGTTAACCAAGAACACTTGTTATCCTATAAAATATCGCAAACTTCTTGGTAAATAATTACTGCGCTTACGCAGATCAGTTAAAGGGGCTGTCAAACATATAAATTCCAATCAAAAAGTAATTGAACTAAAACAAGATCTTATAAATGCGCCAAATCATTTGGCGATCACAAATCATGCAAACCGTATTTTTGCCAAAATATTGATCAAAAAGAGACGACAGAGAATTTTGTTGCTGAAATGAAGTTTTGCAATATTTTTGCTGTCATCATGAAAATCATATCAAGATTAGTAATTAATGCAAAAAACCTATTATATTATGTTAATAGTAATATTGCAGAAGTATTTAACGGTGTTATCACAAAATTTGTGGGCGGTAAACGAATTAATTATTCAAGTCGTCAGTCTTACACAGGTCGCTGTGCTGACTCAGTTGTGGCATTAAACTCTAAAAAACCGCAGTCTTATATTTGCCAAAAGATTTTGATGATAAGTCCAAACCCTATAATAATAATAATAATAATAAATAATAATAAATATTTCCATACAATCACACCAATTATCTAGCCCACGTTAAGTATCATGAAGAACTTGTGTTATGGATACTAGATAACGGATAAACATACTTATATACTTTTTTTTTTTTTGTAAATACATACATAATATACATATAAAACACCCAGACCAAGACAAATAGACATGTTCATGCACACAAATATTTGTCTTGTCCGGGGATCGAACCCGGGACCTAATAAATCGCTTAGAAATTAAACGAGATAAAAAATGAATTGAAGATTTGCAAATGATGTCAATGAAAAATATTACGGCGATTCTTGTCAGAAGCCAAATCTCGGAAGAAGCCGACAATGATTTTTCTAAATCAGAACATATGAAGAGAATTAATCTTTCTGATGTGGATCGTAGGTCCCTTGAAAAAAGACTTTTTTGCAGGACGATTCAATTGAATGGCAACAAGAAAGAAAATTGCGCCTTACTGCGTCTGCTTTCGGCAAGGTCTGCAAAAGAGGCCTTATAAAGTGTGCTCCTCTAGTGAAAAATCTTTTAAATGTTAATGGTGATTTAAGCCATGTAAAATCCATTCATTATGGTAAGGAACACGAACATATTGCTTTAGAGCAATTATCTCAAATACTAAAACAGGACGACGAAGTTAACTTCAAAGGAATAGAGAAATGTGGCCTATTCGTCGACCCTGAACTGCCATTTTTGGCGGCAAGTCCAGACGGTATAGCAGGTGACAAAATCATTGAAATCAAGTATCCATATTCAGCTAAGGAGCTAACAGTCGCGGAGGGCATAGCAAAAAAAACATTCTGGAAAGAGGACAAACATGGAAACTTAACAGTAAATAAGCAGCATGATTGGTTCTACCAGGTGCAGGGTCAGCTTCATATAACCAGGAAAGATGTTTGTTTATTTGTTGTTAGGACAGAAAAGGATTTAATAATAGAAACAATCAAAAGAGATAGCGAATCCTGGAAAAAAACAACATGGTATCAAAATTAACAAATTTTTATTATGATTGTCTTCTACCAGAAATAATTGATTCAAGGCTGGACAGAAACATGGGCATTCGGGAGCCATATTACATTTTAGACGCAATACACAAGAAAGAGTCAGTGAAACGAAAAAAACAGATTTCCGCACGATGTACAGAAATCCGACGCCATTTTGCAGTGACTTGTTATTACTTGTTGCGTAGTGACGCGTTTGTGCACGTTTGTCAACAAAATGGATATTGATATTGAAGTCGATCTACTAATTACTTTGATTCAAGAAAAGTCAGTTATATGGGATAAGAGCTTAGAAGAGTATAAGTACAAGAACTTGGCGTTTACAGCATGGGAAGAAATCTGCGGTATTTTAAATGATGATTTTGAAAATTTGGACGAAACAAATAAAAAAAAATATGGTAAGTATTATATAAGTTTATTTTTAAGTTACAATTATTAACTTTTTAAAATTTTTGACAATTGCCAGCCCTCTTAAGGACCGGTGTCATCTTAGAATGCGCGACATTCGCGCACCGTGAAGGACCGCTGTCATCTTAAGATGCACAAATTCCTTCGCGCGTTTCTCATTCTTGTGCTATTGAAATGCGTATTATTTTCATATGCGGTTTTCAGCATTCCATAGAGCAATATATTATACGTTCATTCAATCCATTTGAAATATTCATTCCGATACAAAAATTCCTTTCAAAGAAAAAATTCGTTCGTGTCACTCGTACTAGGCTCATTCGCGGTCCGTCACAGTGTCAAGTGTTTGTGGAGTGCCGGGATTTGCGGATAAATTGCGATTTTCTTCCTAAAAAGGTGAGTAAAGTGTTATAATTTTCTTACAAAAAGTGTATTTAGTATTAACAAACGTTTAGAACTGAGTTTCGTGTTCGATATCGACGGGAAGTACGAGTGGTGGATACCGGAGCTCGACAAACTACGATCGGACGTCACCAGAGCATGCCGCCGTTGGCAGGGCTCGCGCAAGATGGGTGGAACCCAGGAGCAGCTGCTCCTTAAGGCTTTGCGCTCTGCGAGGTTCTCTTACAAGGCAGCCATGCAGAAAGCCGAGTTTGACTTTTATCGAGCCATTGCAGAGTCAGGAAACGAGGACCCGTGGGGCGCCGCCTATCGAGCAGCAAGTGGACGTTTCCGCCCTCCACCGAATGTAATAAACGGCATAAAACTGGTTGATGGCTACACGACTGCGTCCAGTGACACCACGAGCGCGCTCCTGTCCGTACTCTATCCCGACGACGACTTGGAATCCGACACTATATACCACCAGAACGTGCGTGTTGCTGCGGCTTTCGCCCCTACTAGTTCCGACACTTCTTCACCAGTCTCTAAAGCTTCGGTTGAGAAAATTATCAGAGAACTGCCGAACACAGCCGCTGGTACGGACGGTTTGACTGCCAGGATCATCAAATGGGCTTAGAAGGCTGCGTCTGACGAAATTGTTACGATGTTTAGGCCGGTTACAGTGCTTGACCGATCGTCGGTGCGTACGTCAGTCGCGCTTGTCATTTTATGAAAATTCACAAACCGTACAGTGCTGGACTGACCGTACGCACGCGTATATTGGTACGCACTGCGTACGAGGACCGTCGGTCGAGCGCGTCCGCATGCGTGCCGTCGGTCGACCGACGCGCTATGGAAACATATGAACGCGTAACGCGTTCAGTGCTGCACCGACCGGTGGACCGACCGCACGGATGTGCGTATCATCGTTGACGAAAAATTATTTCGCACCAAAGCTGTAGCACCACTGTGCTTCGTAGTACTTGAGTTCTAAAAGTCCGTCTTTTTATACATTTTCGATTAAACTATTAACTATAATAAATGAAGTATCTTGCCAGAACATGGCGTTTTAAATATATTTTTATAAACACGACATACTTATTGTCGTTCACATAAACTGCATACCCAAACAAAATACACCATAAGTACCTACAAACAATAAAAAGGAATGTTAAAACTAGAGGCAGCTTATCACTTGGAATTAATACAATGGCCTTATCCTACCGCCATACAATGGAGACGACGACACCGAACCGCATCGCAACACCCCTCCCCAACCCTCCTCTCGCCGCCCGTGTGTGTCGGTCGGTTTATTTCTTTAGTACCGAGACGAAAGTTGCCGTTAACTGCCGTGCGTGTACGTTTGTTTGATTTTAGCTATCTCCTTCTCGCTAAACGTTCTGTTGTTGTTTTTGTTTTCACCTTTGTTAAGTTTAAATATTTTCTGTTACGTTTTGGACTTTGTTATTGACTGTTACGTGTCCGTGTGGCATAAAAACGACTCATCGAAGACTGCATCTTGTGTCGTGAACCGACAAGGAATCGGCGACGATATGACTGGAGTTCCCGTGAAAGAGATCATCTTGATATAGCCCAAATAGTGATCGAACAATTGGTAGATAGACAGGTAAGAACACAGTTCATTTTATATACGACTAGCCGCCGCCCGCGGCTTCGCCCGCGTGATTTTCGGTTTGTTACAGAAAGTTTTGTCCTCAAATATGAATAATTTTCCCCGTTTTTGCAACATTTCTCACTGACGTTTCGCTCTTATTGGTCGTAGCGTAATGTTATATAGCCTAAAGCCTTCCTCTATAAATGGACAATCCAACAAAAAATTATTTTTTCAAATCGGACCAGTAGTTCCTGAGATTAGCGCGTTTAAACAAACAAGCAAACAATCAAACAAACAAACTCT
Organism: Chrysoteuchia culmella; assembly: GCA_910589605.1. Classification (NCBI taxonomy): domain Eukaryota; kingdom Metazoa; phylum Arthropoda; class Insecta; order Lepidoptera; family Crambidae; genus Chrysoteuchia; species Chrysoteuchia culmella. The sequence continues at coordinate 4,515,355 of OU342663.1, forward strand.
TCCGCTTTATAATATTAGTATAGATTCAATGCATTATTTAAGATTAAATATTTGAAATACATACATTTATGTATTTGTTGTATTAGATGACCTGGTTGGTTTTTATTTGCTTCCATGACATGAATGTATTGATTCATACATACAACCCGATTGAGTTAAGTCCAAACCTAGCGTTTATGATGTTATGGCGGTGTATGTATACGGTAATACGGTCAGTTTTTTTGCCGAGTTGACCATACTGACGCGCCGTCGCACCTTGACGAGTTGTATTTATATCATTCATCTGTTATTGATATTATTGATGATAAAAATTATATGCTAGATAATATAAATGAAATCGATTCTTTTCTTTTCAGTTGGTGCCTACTGAGTTCATTTGCCGACCATGTTGGCAAAGAAAAGAAAGGATGTACCAACGACGTATTCGAGATGCCGAAGAGCAAGGTGGTCAAGAGGATAATCCACCTGAAAATCCAAATCTAAGACCTACTTCGTTGGATTTGCCGGGTCTCCTTCGCGCACCGAATACGTCAAATAGTTGTTTATTCCATCACTGTTTAAATGAATCACGCCGTCGTATTCCCCAAGACATCATTATTCGCATGTTTTGTCGGTACAGTTATTTTGTACCCGAAAGTGCACGTGTATGCACTGAACATTTGGAGCAAAATCTGTGGCATTTACTGCCACTGCAAGACAATGCATCTACAGAGTTCAATGCTGCACAGATAAATAGTATTTTTTCAATACTACAAAACTGTATTACTCAAGATATTATTGATTTTGAACAATATGAAAATATGGCACCAGCCGAATTTCATACTTGGACAGGTTTAAATCAAAATCAGTTTGCGGAATTATTGGAGGCCTTACCAAGCTTGAGATCAAAAAACAAAAGAAAAACAATATTGGCGACAGTATTAGTCAAGTTAAAAACGGAACCTGACACTGCCCAACAATCTGTTCGGGAACCCCTCGAGTCCAGAAGCAGAAAGAAAAGCAATCACTATTGTTGATGGCACATATGTGTATTTGCAAAAAAGTGGCAATTATTTTTTTCAACGTCAGTCTTATAGCCATCACAAGTATAGAAATCTTCTCAAACCTTTCCTTTTGGTGTCTTGTGATGGACATATTGTCGACGTTATCGGACCATATGCTGCTGTTACATCTGACGCGGATATCATGAATGGCTAAATAATACGAACAATGCATTCCACTGGTTTTATAGGAGTGGCGATGTTTTTATTCTGGACCGTGGATTTCGCGACTCAGTAGAAAATCTAGAGTCGTGCGGTTATGTAACACATATGCCAGAAACGAAATATCCCAACGAATCTCAGTTAACCACGGATCAGGCAAATAAATCTAGGTTGATTACGATCTGCCGTTGGGTCGTAGAAGTGGTCAACGGCAGATTTAAGAGAGATTTTCGGCTACTGCCAAACGTGTACAACAATAGAGCCCTAAGAAGCATGTATGATCCTAAGAAGCATGTATGATTATTTTAGGATCGCAGCAGCCATATTAAATCGCTTCCATGTGTTAATTGAGGACAACCCACATGTTTCAAGCTTGCTTGAGATTATACATGAAAGAATAAATATGCCAAACAGATTGGCAGCGTTCGTAGAAGTCTACAATTACAACCGAAGACGTGCTCAATTCAGGACAATGACAGCGGATATGGAAGAGTTTGCTGAATTCCCAAGATTGACTGAGCATGAGCTGTTTTTATTCGCACTTGGTGTATACCAATTAAAACAGGCAAAGAGCTATTACGGAGAACAAATTCTCGAAAACGGTTCATTTTTAATTGAGCTCTGTAATGATTTGCCAGACGCGCACCTGACGGAATTGCAGCAGCAGGGAAACGATTTGTGGATAATTCGTGGGCGAATACAATCTCGACATGTCCGAGCAAGACAATATTATACCTACATTGTAGTAGACAAATCGTTATCGGGAAGACAAGCCATCGTTCACTACTACTGTACGTGCGTCATAGGTAAAAGAACTATTGGGTGCTGTTCTCACATTATGTGTATTATATGGTTTATGAGCTATGCTCGACATTTACAAAATATAGCCCCACCAGCTTTGGGATTGGAAAGTATTGTTATTATGCCAGATGATTTTGATAACATTGCTCAATAAAAATACATTGCATTAAACATACTTATAAAAAAAAATATTCTTATTTTATTACAACCCTACAATCATAAATGGAGTCTACCATAACAAAACATTTTATTTACGGTTTGTTATGCATTTAATCGAAAATATTATAGTACCTTATTGTTTTGGTTAAAAATAATGATCGAAAATATATTAAATGTCAGATAAATAGGTATTTATGTTGAAGAAAAATATGACATTTCATTATCATTTCTTAATATGGCACCAAAGCTCCACTAATATTGGTGCTACAGCTTTGGTGCTATATTAACAAATGCTAAGGCCGTCGTGTTCTGTCAAAACCCAGCACTTTTTTTTGGCCGGCACTTTTGATTTTGGACCAAAATGGAGGATGTCCTTTGTCTTTATTTATAATCCCCTACACAGTTTTTGACTTGTTTGATGAGTTAAATGCTGTAGTTATTTTGAGACTTTTAATTACAGATTTTAACCTCCTGCTGTATTCTTTTAAAGCCTTTCTATTTGCTCATTTGGCGAGTGCCTGAATTTCCACAGATGTTTACGTTTTTTGCTAGCGCTCATTGTTTAAATTATCTCTTAATAATTATTGTTAATTTGTTGTTTCATAATTTTTTTGCAGGTCTGACTCAGAATATAAAGCAAAGCGTAGCAAGGGGGCGAGGAAAGAGCTGGCAGAAGAGTTTGCCGACTCCGAGTGCGGCAGCGAGGATACACCTACCAAAATAAAGTATGTCTAATCACAAACACTAATGTATTTTATCCCTACTAGATAGTAAGTCTAATTTTATTATAATAAACTAAGTACTTATCTTTCGTGGTTTCATAATTTACCATGAATTGTTGTTCGGTGTGAACAAGTCACAGTGACTCAGTCGCTCAGAGCAGTGAATCGGATTTCTAAAAGTCCTTCGGTGGGTACGAGTCTCACCTGAGGCGGTGGTGACGAGTTGTATGTTTCTAGCATACTATTTAACACAAGACATTAAACTATACATTTATTTATTTCATTTAAATAAAATGTACTTGTACTTACCTATTAAAATAAAAAATGTTTTTTTTACATTTATTACGGTACAAATGACTAAAGTTATTTGGATATTATATTTTGCGAGAAATAAGTATATAGGTAAGAAAAAAAACAAAACCTCGTAAATATTTTCTCCACATTGACGACATTGTTTATATCAAATGTAAGGAAGGCGCCAAAGAAAACATCGCCGCCTACCACATCTGGGTCTGGGTGGCAGCTCGAATCGGATAACGAGGAGGAGCGCAGGCGCAAGCTACCCGACGTAGCAAGAACCATCCCCTGCAGTCGGTGCTCTCGCGGCGTGTCGCCGACGGATACCTGCGCCGCGCCACATTTAGAGACGGCGATGTTTTTGTAGACCTAAAAATCTACAACTCAAAAGAAATTTTAGCCGTAGACCCAAGGGACCGCTGGGAGCACGCGGTCGTTTCCCTCAAATACCAGGTGGACGGAAACGCTCCCGAGCTTTAAGGAACTTTAGCCTCTTAAGGAACTTATAAAAAAATGTAAGAAGAACTTCGAAGAAGATGGCAAATTTTATAGTTGAAAAAGAATAGGTTAGGTACTTGTATAAAATAAAAGGTAGGCGCTTGTTGTATAACTTTTATTAGGATTTTATAGGTTGACACTTATTTCTAAAAATAAATAATTGGTTAGGTTAGGTTAGGTATAATAGGTAGGCGTTTCTAATGTGTAAATTTTTGGTATAAGGTCTTATTATAAGTAATTAAATATATCTTTTATTTGTATTAAAATAAATATCTTGCTTTATTATTGTTATTACCTACTTAATCATCCAGGCCATTCAATAGTATATTATTAAATTCTAATACATTGAGACTTTTCTGAATCCAACGGTCATGCCAGGAAGAACAATATATTGCACGGTTTGTGACATATCCGTTGAAAAGGGTCCTAATGGGGACTTAAATAAAAGTGGACTGTATAATACAAAATGGGCTGGTTTATTAAGCCGATTACAATAGACTTAAAGTACTTCGACCGTGACGTGGTGGTAACAAAGATGGCGATGGCGCGTTGTAAGACCGTATCGGTACGTGCGTTCGTGTTTTGGAAGCCCAAGCCAAAAGTGTCCGGGCCGCAGATCCGCGCGGTGGGGCGGCGGCGGCGGCGGCCAGCGGCGGTGGTGGTGGCAACGTCACCGGACCCCTCCCTCACGTCTCCTCCCGTGCGTTGAAGCCCGGTCCGCGACATCCGTTAAAAGTAAAGCATTCTCAGGTAATTTGCGGAGTAATGTTCATAAAAATTAGAGTTCTATCGAAATAAGCGATGGCATTGAAAAAATTAGTAGTGCGTTCTGAATTAGGATTGCATCGTATAGAGTGCGGTCTCCCGCGTGCGCCGATTGCGCTGACGAGGCCGAGCTCCCATGCCTGCCGGCTGAGTTTCTGCGTAGGCTTCAGTCTCGCGTGCGTCACTTGCTAGACGCAAGACTAGCTACCTATACCTATAACACTATTAAAGTAAACTTTGAATTATTCGCTGAATTTATCTTGCCGGAAGATGAAAGTACTAGTGAAATAAAATCATTTGTTTTTAGTCAAAATGTAGTATTTTTAAGAAATCTATATTTAGAAGTCAATATCAACAAGTACAACCCTTCGAGAGCCGCCCAGTTTATTGAATTACCGAAAACTTTAAAATTGAAGCACGCTTGCATTAATATACAAAATAATGATTCATTCTGTTTCTTATGGTGTATAATGGCAGCATTATTTCCAGCTAAGAATAATGCACATCATTGACATCGAACAGCCTCTTACCCTAACTTTGAAAACGTTCTGAACACCCGAAACATTTTATGATTTTGTAATTTTTGCATTTTTCAATGCTATTTTTATACTTATGGTAAATTTTTAAATAGAAAAATATTGGAAAAAATTAACTCGGCCACAAGTGAATTCTCAGACGGGAATCGAACCCGCGACCTTTGGAAATCCATTGACAAAAGAGACAAAAGAGCACTGGACCGGATTTCCAAAGGTCGCAGGTTCGATTCCCGTCTGAGAATTCACTTGTGGCCGAGTTAATTTTTTCCAATATTTTTCTATTTAAAAATTTACCCGAAACATGTCGTTTTTAGTTGGATTCTCGGATATAAGGATCTTTGAGAAAAATAATCGCGATATCAGTGTTAATGTCTATGGTTGCTATACCAGACAAGACGAGCATTGTCGGACCCCTCTATAAGTCAGAAAACAAAAAGAAGCATCATATTAACTTATTAATATTGGAAATTCATATTGAAAAAACACAATAATGTTTGATAAAAAATTTGAATAGATTGCTTAGACCTCAATTAACAAAACATCACAGGAAAATATGTTTTTGTGAACTGCATGATTTTTTAAAATAACGAACTAGCATTAAATGCCCACATTTTTAGCGGTGTCCGGACTTTGTGGCCTGAACCAGGTACTTCAATTCAATTTAAACATTTTGAAAGAATGCAAGATATGCCATATGTTATATATGCGGATTTTGAATCATTATTAGAACCCAAATCGAATAGTGACCATCTCAATTCAAATAATACAACAACTAATTTACATAAACATTTACCCGCTGCATTCGCATATTACATTGTTTGTTCGTATGATACCGCTCAAAATAAATACATGTCATATCGTTGTCAGGATTGCGTTGAAAAATTTATACCTTGGTGAAGATGTAAATGACACAATCAAACAGTATGTCAGGATTAGTCGATCGGAACTTAGACTATGGATATTGCTATACAGAAGAAAATTGAGAAGATTTATGATGATATTAGTTTAATTAGAATTCCATGTTACTTCTGTGATGTTTCCACCTTAGTTCATAAATGCTATCAATACCGATCAAATAGAATCATCGGTTTACTGTGCATGATAAAAGGTTTTCTTAAATATGTCTCGAAGCTTTACCTCGCGTGCTTTTCACCAACCAACCTACCAGGGGCGTGCATATCATATAGGCAATTAGGCAGTGCCTACCTCATTAAAAACCTAAATAACATGCCACTAATTTAATAATATAAAGTTAATTTAGTTCAATATGGTTCAGATATTCTATAACAAAATGTCTATTCAACACCTCACCCAATATGTAAAACAGCGCCATCTAACGAATAGCTTGCTCAACGTCGTAATTTTTCCTAACGCTAAATACTGACAGTAGGCAGGCTCCGGATTGCCTATTCGAAGCAAGAGCGTTTCATACAACATAAATTATAAAAAGTCAAGGTCAAGGTAATACGACCGCGTATAATGTTTACCGAAAATGTGAACGTCGTCGTCCTAAGACATGACGTTCTCAATTGAAATGGGTTCGGTAAGCACGCTTACTCGGCCGAATGAACTGTCGCGAGATAAACCGACGACCCCCGACCCCATATCTCTCACTCACTCCGTGCTGGCTCCCATAGCTCGCTCTGCAAGTTTAGTTGAACGAGTTTCAACATTATTGCGCTGCCATAAGAGTGTTTGTTGACATTTTCAATTCAACCACACTTTTTAATACGAGATAGAAAAGTTTTGCAACAAGAGTGCTGCCGTGCCGGCCATGTTTTTGTTTTTAGTGTGTTTGTTGACATTACGCCCGCACGAGTTAATTCGATAATTACATTAATATTTACTTGTTTTGTTAATTTCCTTCCGTGTTTAGTATTAGTGCTATGAAAAAAGGAGTTGGTGTGTGTGTTTGTGTATAAAATAAGTATTATGCAATTAAAATTTAATTAAAAATTAGAGTGTGCCGATTGTGCTGAGGATTGGATTTGTTTACAGAAATTACGTACGTAGCCTTTCGAACAGTTGTTATTTTGCTCGTATATTAAACCTGGTATTCGTGAGTGATGTGAGTGAAGTGACATAAAACAAAATTAACAACGGGCCAAGCCACTACAGCTATCGCGCAAATGACATTGTTAAAGTGACTTTTCAAGAGTCATGTTTATTATCCATACATTTTTGAGATATCTGTGGTGGTGAAAAATTCGTTCGACCGCCAGGTGCCTATGAAAATTATCCATTTATACCTAGGAAGCATGTTCACATAACATTATTTACAGCCTCAAGAATACGGCAAAAAAGTGGTAAGCGAATTTATATCATTACTAGCGGCTGCCCGCTGTTCCACCCGTTCCCGCGGGAATATCGGGATAAAAAGTATCCTATGCTTTAATTCAGGCTATCTACTATTTTTGTGCCAAGTTTCATCCAAATCCATTCAGTTGTTTTAGCGTGAAACAGTTTTCAAATTCAAATTCAAATTCAAAGATTTTTATTCAAATAGACTTATAGATAAGTACTTTCGAATAGTCCAAAATTTTTTTTCCCTACCAGCCATTCAGGACATCTTTTAACTGATAAGAAGAACGGCCGCAAGAAACTTATCAGCTTTAACAGAAACAACAACATTTACAATGGAACATGTTGTTGCCAAGCACAAATTTACAATTTTGAAATATATTTAATATAAGAGGAAAATTTTCCAATATTTAATTATTAGAATATTTTCCTTTTATCTAATTTATAATAGTTATGTTTTATGTTAGTATCACATCCATGCATTTTGGTCTTTTAAATAATCATCTACCTTGTAATAACCTTTGCTTAAGAGTGACTTTTTAACATATATTTTAAATTTATGCAAAGGCAGCTCTATCAATTGTTGTGGAACTTTATTAAAAAAAGCTATACCTTTCCCCAAAAACCCCAGTAACAAACAAACTGACATACTTTCGCATTTATGTTATTAGTAAGCTAACCTCTTATTTTCAAAATGATAATCGCAACTAAGACTAGTTAAAATCTATAGTGCCTACCTCGCTTGAAAACCAATGCACGCCCCTGCAACCTACCAACGACGATACGAAGAACGATATGATGAAGACCGTAATGATGCGCCTCCTAAAGAGAGAGCCCATAGGTCACGTCGCAATAATCCAAGCCACCAACAGCACAACAAGGCTAAGATGAACAGTTTCTGTAGTGGAGCCTAGTCTGTATCTGTCAAATATTGATATTGTCTTGTCTGTGCACAATGACGTGTCCGTTTCCGGCCTGACTTCTCTATTGCGCTTACCGTGTATTTGCCTCGTTTTTTCTGTGGTATTCGTAAACGCTATTGTAAATTATGCGCCGACTATTTTCTAGTCTCTAAAATTTGTATTGCATATTCAGAGTATGTAGACTTTCACTCCAACGATTGTTTTTCTTTGCGAACACACCTCTGTAATATTTTACTTAAATAAAAAAACCTCAATAGTCTCCAAGCACCATCTTTTATTAAGAAGACCCACCACTACATGGCGCAGCCGGTGAAGAACCAAAGAAGCGAAACCAGCAAGTAAGTGAAATCAATGACAACCAAAGCACAATCCAACGTGCCCTACGAAGACGCAATGGCGGTCACTATTGAATATCGGCGTCCATCACCTCTGAAGCTCGACGAGATAGAAAATTTGCATTCACAATGGAAGACGTTTAAGCAAGCGTTCCGAGTTTTCATAACGGCAGCGGGTTACGACCGATTAGGGGACGCCAGGAAGGCGGCCATTTTGCGCAACTGCATTGGTGAGCAAGCCCAGGAATTATATTTTAATGTACTAAAGAAAGAAGAAATTAAGAAATTTGAAGAAATTTTGGCCATTTTCGATGCTCATTTTACGCCCAAGCAAAATGTGATAATTAATAGTTACAATTTCAACCAAAGAAATCAAGCACATGGCAAAACTTTTGATTGCTTTTACACTGAACTTAAGAGATTGGCGAAGAACTGTGACTACAGCGACCAAGAAGAACGCATGATCAGGGATAGAATTGTTATTGGGATTCAAGACAAGAAGGTGCAGCAGAGACTTCTGGCAGTCAAGGACCTAACACTTGAGGCAGCGGTGGACATCTGCAGATCATCTGAGCTATCCAAGGAGCACTCCAGAATCATGGCCAAGCAGGCAGTTGCAGTTGAGACTTTGCGAACAAGATCAAGTGGGTCATCCCAGCCGTCACAGTCACAATCACATAGAGCTAAGTATAATTTAAATAACAGTAATAGCAGGAAAAACAGTTTCCGTAAAGATAATAATTGTGAAAAAGTAATAGAGATTTGCAATATAATAAAAACTTTAATAAGAATATGTATAATTGTAAAAAATGTAATACCGAGCATGGACCAAGGAATTGCCCAGCATTTGGAAAAACCTGCACTAATTGTGGAAAATTAAATCACTTTAGGATTGGTTGTATGATTAAAAGCAAATGCATTCCATCAATAAAAATGAAACCTCGGCTGGTGAATCCAATTATGTTGATGATTTATGACTAGTTAAGTTATGTCAGTCCATAAATAATATTAATAATAATAAAGAGTGGGTCGTTTCCCTGCAGATTGGAAACAAAAAAGTAGAATTTAAATGTGACACAGGGGCTCAGGCAAATATCTTGTCATTAAATGACTTAAAGAAAATTGTCAATGATGATAGTCCTTATTGGTCTGAGACAAATATAGTTTTGGAGGCTTTTGAGGGTAATAAGTTGATTCCATTAGGAACAAGAAAATTGTTAATATTAAATAATAAAAGTAGTGTTAATATTGAAACTGAATTTGTGATAATTAATGAAAATGTAAGACCATTAATGGACTCGACACATTAATAAAACTTAAATTATTAAATAACGTTAATATTGATCATCTTAATAAAGATTTGATTTTTAAAAAGTATGAAAAACTGTTTCTGGGTGTTGGTGAATTCAAGAAAGAGTTGGAGTTGCACACTCAATCTGGAACAGAGCCGGTGGTGAGGCCTCCCAGGCGCGTTCCCCAGACACTGATGAAGCGTCTTGCTGAGAAACTGCGGAGCCTGGAGAGCAGCCGTATTATTGAAAAGGTCGAACATCCAATTAGTTTTGTCAGTAATCTGGTTATAGTAGAAAAGAAAGACTTCGTATTTGTCTAGATCCTAAAGATCTTAATAAAGTATTAACAAGAGAGTATCATTTGATACCTACTTATGATGAAATAGTTTCAAAGCATTCTAATAAGTAAATTTTTTCGGTGGTTGACCTTTCTGATGGTTTCTATAATATTAAACTTTCTAATATGTCCAGTGACCTTTGTACCTTTAATAGACCATACGGATGTTACAAGTTCAAAAGGTTACCTTTTGGTTTATCCATAGCACCTGAAATTTTCCAAAAATATAGTGAGGAAACATTCGGTGACATCCCAGGTGTAATTATTTACTCTGATGATTTGCTTATAGCTGCTAGTAATGAAGTTGAGCATGATAACATTCTAAGAAAAGTTTTTGAAAGAGCTGAAAATTGTGGTATTCGTTTAATTAAAAATAAATTTCAATATAAACTTAAAGAAGTTAAGTATTTTGGACATATTTTTTCTAATAAGGGCATACAAGTTGACTCAGATAGAATAAAAGCTATTTTAAATATTAAAAGTCCATGTAATAAAAAACAATTACAAATATTCTTAGGTATGGTTAATTACCTTAGAAAGTTTTTGCCTGATTTAACTGTTATTTCAAGTAACCTACAAAAGTTGCTTAAAAAAGATTGTGATTTCATGTGGACTCCTGTTCATGAAAGTAACTTTAATAATATTAAGAAAAAAGTCAGTAGTGCACCTATTTTGCAAAACTTTGACCCTAAATTACATGTTACTATACAATGTGATGCTTCTAAAGATGGCCTAGGGTGTTGTATATTGCAAAATGGTAAACCTGTAACTTTTGCTTCTCGCAGTCTTATCTCCTGCTGAGAAAAACTTTTCACAAATTGAAAAGCAATTATTGAGTGTAGTATGGGCCACAAGAAAATTTCATTATTTTATTATGGTAGAAAAATAACAATTTTGAATTATCATAAACCACTTGAAAGTCTATTAAAAAAGAGTTTACATGAAATTCCTTCTCCAAGGTTGCAACGTTTAAAATTAAAGTTATTAAGATATAACATTGAATTTAAATATTTAAAAGGTAAATTAATGTTTATAGCAGATTAATGTCACGTTCCTATTTGGATGAAAATAACGAAGATGATTCTTATATGTATGAAGTTATTCATTGTGTATGGTTAGCATCTTACTTACAGTGTAGTCCACAACAAAAGAATGAACTTATTTTAGAAACTTCTAAAGACACTGATTTAAGTAAATTACTAGATTATTGTAAAAATTATTGGCCGGATAAAAATAATTTGCCAGATAGTTTAAAATATTATTTTCAATTTAGATCTGAGATTGTTAGTGATGAAAATTTATTATTCCTTAATCACAGAATTATAATACCTACATCCATAAGATTGAATATTATAAAGAAATTACATGAAGGTCATTTAGGTATGACTAAGATGAAGCAACTAGCTAGAAGTTTGTATTACTGGCCTATAATGGATTTTCACTTAGAAGAATTTGTTAGAAAATGTTTTGTTTGTCAAACTTGCAGTAATAATAATAAAAAAGAACCATTGTTGAGTCATGATATCCCGTCTTTGCCATTTTCAAAACTAGCAATTGACATAATGGATTTTAATTCGAAAAGCTACCTTATAATTTATGATTATTTTTCTAAATGGCTTGATATTAAGAAACTGAACGATAAGTCGGCTTGTTCTATTATTAATAGTCTTACGGATGTGTTTTGTAATTTTGGGGTTCCTTCAGAAATTGTTTCAGATCATGTTCCTTTTGACTCTTTAAGATGTAGAAATTTTGCTAACGAATGGAGTTTTAAGTTTACTTACTCAAGTCCAAAGTATCCACAGTCTAATGGCATGGCTGAAAGGGGTGTACAAATTAGTCGTAATATTCTTCAAAAATCCTTTCAGGATAAGACTGATTATAGAATATCTTTATTAAAGTATAGAAGTTGTCCAGTGTCGGGAACAAATTTCTCACCTGCTCAATTATTAATGAATAGAAATTTAAAGGGAACTCTTCCAGGAACCACTGAATATTTAAAAAGTAAATTAAATCATAATATAACGAAAGAATTCGACAAATGTAAGAATAGAAATATAAAAAATAATAATTTAAGAAGTCGTCATAGAGAAAGTTTTCAGTTGGGGCAGGGTATTTGGTATAAAAAGTTTCCTAGTAGTAATAAATGGATGAAGGGTACCATAGTAAATGTAAATGGTTTTAGGTCATACGATGTCAAAGATTGTAACACTGGTGTTATTTATACTAGAACTTCATATCATATACGACCTCAATAATGCGACTGCTCTTCATATTTGCATTTCTGTTGCCTATTTGTATTCTGATTGAGGGTGTAACTGCCTCTTTCTTGTCTCATTGGTGTATTGTATAAAGAAAAGTACATGATTGTTTAACATAATTTATTTAAATAACCATTATTGTTTGTATAGGTTTAAAAGTTAATTTAACTAGTTAAAATGTTTGTTAATTTAGAAGCCTTGTATGAAATTAGGAAAATAGTAGTACTGTATAAGCTATGTATAATATTTTTTGTAATCTTTTTTTTTGTTAAAGGGGGAGATGTAGTGGAGCCTAGTCTGTATCTGTCAAATATTGATATTATCTTGTCTGTGCACAATGACGTGTCCGTTTCCGGCCTGACTTCTCTATTGCGCTTAGCAGCGAACACACCTCTGTAATATTTTACTTAAATAAAAAAAACCTCAATAGTCTCCAAGCACCATCTTTTATTAAGAAGACCCACCACTACAGTTTCAGAGAGCGTAAGGGCAATGAGAACCGTGCCATACGACAGGAAGAGATCAAGAAAGAGCTGTTCGTTGGATTAGACGAAGAAGCAATGACCCGTCTTGCTGAGCCGCAAACGTTGCAGCCAATTATGTTACCAGTAACTAGTCGCGGAGTCGGAATGGCTACCGTGCAATTAGCATATACAGCCAGACAGTACGGTGCAGACATGCGGGTGCCAGAAATCTATGCACAGTACCGCGTGTATCTCGGCCTTCTTGAAGCGAAGATCTTGTCTCTAAAATCTCTATTTACGATGATACCAAGATTCTCGGACGCCGTTTACCAACACGAAGGAATGACTCCTTCCGTCTTGAAGATTTTGAAGACCTGGACCATGGTTCCAGTAACAATGAAGAAAATAATCGATGCCGTGGGAATCTTAACCCATGATGATAAAGTCTACCTGCCTGTAGTTGCCAAGGCAGAGAACGCCGACGGAATTATTCCGAGGCCAGAAAATATTATGCTGTCGTCACTTAGAGAAATTGTCCAATTCCTGGGGCCATATGGAATAACCATATCCTAGCTTACCCAGATGAAATAATTCCGGAGAATTATGATTTTGACACAAATTTGAGAGCTGATATTCTATTGATAGCTCCATTTCTTAGTAGGTACAGAAGCACGCGCTAACGCACGCGTTTTTGATGTGGCTAACATACATTTTTTTTTTAAAACAAACAGTTCCTATTACGTTATTAACAGACGAGGAGCAAGACAGCTTTGATAATACAAAATATTGTTTCCTTTGTAGCCAACTACTAACTACTATTCGACGATAAAGTTAAAGATCATTGTCACTTGACAGGGAAATACCGTGGAGCAGCACATTCTTACCGTAATATATAATTTTGTTTACCAAAATTCATACCAGTATTTTTCACAATTTATCCGGTTACGATAGTCACTTGTTCATACGGCAATTAGGAGAAATACCAGGTAATATAAAAGTTATAGCAAAAAATCAGGAAAACTATATTTCTTTTATGAAGTTTTTTAGGACAGGGCACCAGGAATACATGCCAGTTCGATTTGTCGATTCATTCAAATTTGTAGGCACTAGCTTAGAAAAACTTGAATAGAAACGACTTTTTTCACTTATCTCAGTTTTTCCCGGAAACCGAAAAATTTGAATTACTTAGACGCAAAGGTGTATATCCTTATGAATATATGACACATTGGAAATGTTTTGAAGAAGATAGGTTACCATCACTCAGGCACTTTTATAGCACTTTAACTGATGAAACCGTTTCAGAATCAGATTATCGTCACGCTCAGTGCATCTGGAAAATATTTAAAATAATAAACCTTCGGGAATATACTGATTTATATCTTAAAACCGACGTTATTTTACTTGCAGATGTTTTTGAAAACTTTCGTCAAACTTCACCGATGCCGCTGCCGCAGGCTTCACCTCGGCAACTCTGCAGCCACGGCTGCGGCTTCAACACCGCGGCAGCGGAGTCAGAGGGCGGTCCCCTCTAGGGTGCGGCTGCCGTGGTCGTATCCCAGTTGGGGCGTCACCCCACCCGCTGTGGCGTGCTTGACATCGGCGTCTACCTCAACGACGACGACGTCAGCCTATGCAGCGAAAACGAGGTCCCATTAACATCCCGGGCAGCGTGGAGCGGATGCCATCACCACCAAGATGCCGGTGGTGTCCGCCGGTACCGGCAGGCGCCACAGCCGCCACAACGCCGCGGCCTGCGGAGAGGCTGCCGACGTTGCCGAGGCCGCGTGTGTTCGGGAATTATTCCCGAACATACGCGGCGTCTCCGTGGCAGGGCGCTACTACAGCGTGGCGCCAGCAACCTGCCGTAGTTGCGACGACATCGTCGCACTCCGGTTGGGGCGTCGCACCACCACCGCCGACGCCGCTGCCGCAGCAGTGGGCGGCACATCAGTGGGCGGTCCCCCCCCTCTAGGGCGCGGCTGCCGTGGTCGCCCGGTTGAGGCGTCACACCACCCGCTGATGTGTCAACAACATCGACGACGCCACCGATGCCGCTGCCGCAGGCTTCACCTCGGCAACTCTGCAGCCACGGCTGCAGCGTCGCTGCGGCTTCAACACCGCGGCAGCGACATCAGAGGGCGGTCCCCTATAAAGTGCGGCTGCCGTTGTCGTATCCCGGTTGGGGCGTCGCCCCACCCCCTGTGGCGCCCTGCTTGTCATCGGCGTCTACGTCAACAACGACGACGTCAGCCGATGCCGATGCCGTTCTAAAACGTATGAAGACAGCTCAGAGAGTACAAGGAAACGAAAAAACAAGGAATTGCTTGATACTTGTGGTCTTGACTTTATACTGAACTCATATGTGCAGGGTTTAAGATCAAGTGGCGAAGCAGAAGAAGCATTAATTGTTGAAGTTTTACGAGCTTTGCCGGCAGCAAAGAAAAGCGAAATACGCAATAATCTTTTTAATGAACCGGCACACATAACAGCCTATTCAAAAGTTGAAGCTCTAAGCATTTTTATTGAATTAAATCTAAACAAGGCACAATATGAAAACATGAGAAATGTTTTGATAGCAAAGAACTGCTTATTGTTTCCTCCATACAAGTTGCTTCGTGAAGCGAAACGAATGTGCTATCCGCCAGAATCAAGCATAGAAATTACTAACATCAAGGCAAAAGTTAAGCTGCAAGACCTTTTGGATCACACTTCAGCCAGGCTTTTAAAAATTAAAAAGTTGGTTCAACCCACTTAACTTTATATTCTAAATGGGGTTGTGATTCTCAGACGGGAATCGAACCCGCGACCTTTGGAAATCCGGATTTCCAAAGGTCGCGGGTTTTCTGATAATCTTGAATATATTTGCTTTTAAATAATGTATAATTTGTGTATAAAAGTTTATTTATAATAGTTACAAAAAAATAGGAAAACAAAAGATATACGATTTTTAGACTTACATCTATGTTATAATAAGTTTATAAAGGTAACATAGTAGCTCAAAAGTCACTTAAAAGCTCCTTTGCTTCATCAAGAAGTTCTAAATATTTTTTATTATATGGTTTTCTCAAGCTTGTAATGTACGGATCAGAGGTATACAATTGTGTGTGTAGAACGTCTTCGGTGGTGGCTGTCCTCGAACATTTTCTTGCATGATGAAGCCTGAACTGTTTGTAGTCTTTGTTCCGTGACTCTTGAGCATCTTCCGAAAGTTGCCCAAGAGGCAATACTGAAAAATGACGTATGGCATGTAGTACCATTTGTATTTATTAACATACAGTTGTGCTGTATCAAACGCATACTGACCAAATTTTGTGGCATCAATACCTCTACCGCTTGACATGACCTGTAGTATAACATAAAACTGTTTTATTAATTGCTCATCTATACCAGTGATCTCTGATGTACACTGGTAATTTTGAAAAAATCTTCTGGCTGTATTGCTGTCATTAGTGTTACCAATAACTTGCTTCGGTTTATCTATATTTAGTCCAAGTTCTTCTCTGAACCTTCTTTGTACATGTCTTCTTTTGCTTTTTCAAATCTTTGTTTTCTGTTGTTGTAGCAGACCATTTTTCAAAACCTAGATTATAAGATAAATGTAAAATAAGTTCAATGAATCTGATCCAACAATGCAAAGTTGAAAGGCCATATTGATAGGAAGTTTCATCGACAGGTTTATTTTGCACTTTTTCTAAATTGTTCATCTCTGTAGGTCTTACACCGCAAATTGTACATACCGCACCTGATGAAGCTTCTGTCAAAACTTGAGCCACTTTTCCGTCAATCATAGTTAAAAATAACGTATGTTTTACTAATGATGATATAAATAAATTAGAGTCTGAAATAGTATCACTCTCTTCAAGTAGAACTTGCTTGTATTCGCTTTGTCCGCTTGATCCATCACAACCCCATTTAGAATATAAAGTTAAGTGGGTTGAACCAACTTTATAAACATCATTAATTTTTAGAAGCCTGGCTGAAGTGTGATCCAAAAGGTCTTGCAGCTTAACTTTTGCCTTGATGATAGTAATTTCTATGCTTGATTCTGGCGGATAGCACATTCGTTTCGTTTCACGAAGCAACTTGTATGAAGGAAACAATAAGCAGGTCTTTGCTATCAAAACATTTCTCATGTTTTCATATTGTGCCTTGTTTAGATTTAATTCAATAAAAATGCTTAGAGCTTCATCTTTTGAATAGGCTGTTATGTGTGCCGGTTCCCCAATGCCAAATCCCCAATCAACTGCACAATTCACTGGTTCCGGCAAGCGCAATCGCAATCAAACCATTGCACCTGCACACAATCGCCGTCGTATAGTGCCACAATCCCAGTTTTCTGCGTCAAGCGCATTAATGGAGTACATTTTAAAAAATAAAGAAAAGTCCAACACACATGACATTCATCCTATTGATGCTTTTTTCAATGGTTTGGCACCCACTATTAAATCTTTTTCCCGTATTATCAGCACCTTGCAAAAGGAAGAATATTTGCAGTAGTACAAGATTTAGAGTGGGAGCAATTGTCAACAGAGCCTTCTTCTTACACATCTCCAATGAGTGGAACAATGTCGGCATCGTCTACTAATTCAACGCCGGTGTATGCACAGGTTCCGATGACTACACCAACGCCACCACCGGAATCAACGCCTGCGGAGCCTACACCTTCAGAACTTACGCCTTTGGAACCTAATAATTTGTCTACCTTGTTTTCAGAGTTCACGGCAGACGAATGTAATGAATAAATATTATGTGAATTATTTAGCAATTTTCTTTTTTACATTCACAATTAAATTTTGATTATAGAAAAATTGAAAATGAAGTATTTAGAAAAAAAATACCCGTCTCACAACCGAGACGGTTAAACTTTTTCTATGTACTATAAATACTATCTGATTTTTACATATCTATTTATTATTTACCTGAGGCAGACTGCTAATCGTTCGATGGGAGATATAGGCTTTTGAAATCTTGTAATTTTTTTGGTTAGATCTGGTTTTAATTGTTCAAGTAAATAAGTAAAGCATTCTTTAGACATTCTAAAATAACCATAAAACTTGCTCTCGTCGTCTATTAATTCTTTGTAAAGTAAAGAAAATTCCCCTTCTGCTTCGAGAAGCAGAAGAAGATGGGGTGTACATCCAACCTGGAGAAAGCGAGCTTTCTCCAGGTTGAATGTACACCCCATCTTCTTTTAGTACTTTCGCTTCGTTTTTCTAATACTTCGTCATCGATGGCAATTGCAATAGCTGCCAATTCAAATTGTGAAAATTGCATAATTACTTAAGCGTCAAGTCTATCGACAGATGAAATCACTAGCTGACAAAAACAGATATAGTCGTGCAAGTAATACACCCAAACAGCCCGGTGTAACATGAATCACTGTCCCGGCCGAGGCCCGGCCCGGTCGCGACACACAATCATCCTTTATGAACTAGGTAGCCGCGCGGCTCATTCGCGCGGTCGGCTCCTTACGCAGTGGACGCAAGCGACATTGAATATTTCGAGTTTTTGTAACACATTTTTATGCTTCACTTAAAAAGTTCTTTTCAGAGCTACTTAGTTTTAGTATTAGGAATCACACTTTTTCATAATATTTGTCAAAGTTCTTTTCAGAACTATCTCTTTGAACTTGAATAATTTATTTTTTATTATTATTATTATTAGTTTATTCTTAGTTATTAGTTTATTCTTAATTCTTAATTTCTCTGATTTAAAATAAATATCCTTCATAGCAATATGCCTAGAAGAAGAAGGTCGCAGCTATCTAAGAATAGTTCCCAAGCGAGATTAGCAAAAGTTCGTCGTATTGGAGAGTCTTCTTCTGAAAATGTAGATCGTCTGGAATGTATGAGAGTGTACGCGTCCCAATCGCGAGCCAGAGAATCTAGCGTCGAACGTTCAGTTCGTCTTGCAGAACAAAATGCAAGATCGTCGCAGTTATACGAACGACAGTCAAGCGCCGAGTGCTCATAGAGCTAGGAACTCGCGAACGCGTGCACGGGAATCTAGCACTGAACGCTCGCAGCGACTCCTGACACAGCGAGATAGACAACGGTCGTTAACAGCTAGGACGCGCAATAGAATTTTAACTCATAGTAATAGGTCGGCATTTAGTTACGATCCTCAAATTGAATATGCTCATCAAAACAGCATCCAAATCGGAGCAATAAATAAGATTTGTCCTATATGTTTCGCTAAAAAATGGGCTGAGGAAGCGAAAGGTATGTGCTGTGCATCTGGAAAAGTTGTTCTCCCTAACATTGATGAGCCACAATTAAAAGTCTTTTGACAAATAATCATACACTATCCGCGCATTTTTTGAATAACGTACGTAGATACAATAGCCTTTTTCAAATGACTTCCTTTGGGGCAAAAGAAATTAGGGAGGGACATTTTATGCCTACCTTTAAGGTGGAAGGACAAGTTTATCATCTCATAGGTAGCCTTTTACCGCCATCAGGACAAAGTCTCCAATTTTTGCAGATATATTTTATTTCCGATGATGATCAACTATCATTGCGATCAAACATGGCCCCCATGCTAAAACTAGATTTGATAAACGAATTGCAGACCATGTTATTCCACATGGTCTGCAATTCGTTTATGTTTGTTTACATACGAATGTTTACATACGAAGTTTTAAACATAGTATTGAACTCTTCAAATCCCTTAAAATGAAAACAACCACTGACTTATGGGGCATATCTGTTACTGTTCTTAAAAGTGTTATTTACACTATTGCCCCCTTTCTTGCTATAATTTTTAATCAATGCATGCACAGGGAATTTTTTCCTGATCTAATGAAATTAAGTAAGGTAATACCTTTATTCAAATCGGGAAATAGAGAAGACCCAAGTAATTATAGACCAATATCTATATTACCCGTCTTAAGCAAAATTTTTGAGAAAATCATGTTGGAACAGTTATTGACACATTTCACCTTAAATAATCTCTTACACAATAAACAGTTTGGTTTTACGTTGCACTTTTAAAACATGTTTTTGAAGCCTGGGAGAAGTCGCAGAATGCTCTTGGCGTATTCTGCGATTTATCCAAGGCAGCGTCCGGTGATTGCGTGGATCACCGGACGCTGCTGTTGAAACTAAATCATTACGGTGTAAAAGGTGATGCTCAAAAGTTAATACTGTCGTATCTCAGTTCCAGAACTCAGACCGTTGATATTAATGGAGTGAAATCTGCCGGCTCAAATATAAAACTAGGCGTGCCTCAAGGCTCTATTTTGGGCCCTTTCCTGTTTCTAGTATATATTAATGACTTGCCTTTCTTTGCCAAAAACTTATGTGAGATTGTCTTGTTTGCGGATGATACTTCTTTAATATTTAACGTTGATAGGAATAAAACTGATTTTGACGATGTAAACAAAACTCTCGCAAGTACTAGCTTGGTTTAATTATAATAATCTACAGCTTAATGCAAAGAAAACTAAATGCGTTCTTTTTTCTTTACCAAATATTCAGAAAGTACCCATGGAAATTGTTATGAACAATGAAAAATTAGATTTAGTAGAATCAACAGTCTTTCTGGGTGTAACTATGGACTGTAAACTTCAATGGAGTCCACATATTGCAATACTAGCTGGCAAGCTTAGTTCTGCTGCCTACGCTGTTAGAAAAGTCAGACAATTGACTGATATAGAAACTGCTAGGACTGTGTACTTCAGTTATTTTCACAGCATCATGTCGTATGGTATTCTTATGTGGGGAATAGCAGCTGACATTAATACAATATTTATACTACAAAAACGAGCTATAAGGGCCATTTATCAACTGGATTCCAGAACATCTCTTCGGGAAAAATTTAAAGAAATTGGTATGTCAGTATACCAAGCTGCTTCTCAATTTATTTTAAATTGTATTCTTTTTGTACGGCGTAAGCTGCTCAGCCAAATGTTGATGATTTCATAAACAAAATTAAAAGTATAACTACACAGGATGGATTAAAATCCTAAAAGATAACTGAAGCCATTGTTAATTTCATAATAATGGATAATAAGCCATTTTCCACTGTAGAAGGCAAAGGCTTTTTACAACTAATGAAAGAAGTGTGTCCATTGTACAAAGTGCCGAGTCGAGAGACAGTAAAAACCAGGATTGACGAAAAGTATGAAGCTATGAGTCATCTTTTTAAAACCTACATAAAAAATGCTGAAAGCTATTGCATTACGTACGATATTTGGACCGAAACAATGCAAAATAAATCATTTATAGGAGTAACCATTAATTTTTTGGATAAATCTCAACCCCTCAGTGGAACCTTAGGTGTATTTGAGTTGACCGAAGGCCATACATCGCTGTACATCACTCAAAAACTGACTGATATTTTTGCCGAATGGAATATTTCCATTGAGAAAGTTTCAGCTGTTATCACAGACAATGACAGCACAGTTATGAAAGTCAATCGAGAAATATTTGGAGAAAAAAAAATCATTCCTTGCTTTGCTCATACGATCAACTTAGTCGTTACAAAATCCATTGACGATGCTAAAAATTCAAGTGATGAGTTACGGAAGAGACAACTAGAGATGGGATTGAAAGAAGGCCAAATAAAAAAAATGGTACTCGATGTTTGCACAAGGTGGAACTCTTGCTTTTGTATGCTGCAACGATTCCTGGATTTGGTGTCAATTGTAGGAGCAATACTCCTAACTCGACCAGAAGCTCCACCAATGGGCTCGAGCAGTGAACTAGATTGCATCAAAGAAATGATAGAATTACTATGCCCGTTCGAGAAATTGACAAAAGAATTTTCTGGAGATAGTTACGTAACGGTGAGCAAAGTGATTCCATTAGTTAGTTGCGTCCGTGAAGTGCTGGAAAATATAAATCCTAAAAATGAAATGATACTACAACTCAGAACGGAATTTGAAAAACAACTAGCAAAGACGGTTTGATACTCTAGAACATTCCTCAATCCTTGCCATCTCAACTACCCTCGACCCAAGATTCAAGTTCATGCATTTCAAGGATGCCGTGGCCAAAAGCAAAGTAATTAGTTACTTAAATAAATATGTGCGGGAGTATAACAGCTTGCCTGCAACAAGGAGTGACACCTCGGATGAATCTGATAAAGACGATTCTGAATTTGACATCTGGAAATATCACAAACAGTTAACACACAAAAACATGAAAAATAAATTATCTGCTACAACTACGCCAGGCTCCATCAACGAAACAGAGGTTCAGATGTACCTTTCATCTCCTGTTACACCAATAAAGAGAGATGCCATTGAAATTTGGGAAGATATGAAATCTCTATTCCCAAAGCTTGCCAATGTAGCAATGACATACCTCCCCATCGTTGCCACGTCTGTCCCAAGTGAGCGATTGTTTTCAGAAGCTGGAGCAACAATCACCCAGGAACGAAATAGGCTTCTAGGGACTAGATTATCTAAACTTCTTTTCCTTCACTCCATTTCAAGATTGTTGAATACAAAAAAAATCTAAACTTTCGTCTTATTAAATTTCTTTTACCTTATTAAATGTCTTTTTTTAATAACAGAATATACACTTTGGCAATAAAGAGTTTGGAGAAAATGAGGGCGCTTATTTTACACCTATGGTCACCCCATACAGGCAATCAAAGAAGATGTAATACTAGCGTTAAGAGAATAAACTTCATATAAAATCAGAAAATTTAGAATAAGTAGTATGAAGCTAGATCTTAAGCACACTATTCTACATTTTCTGATTTTATATGAAGTTTATTCACTTTGCAGGAAACTTGAAACTAGTGTTGCCATTAAAAAATCAATTAGTTCCATCTGTCACCACCCCAAACTCTTTTTGCCAAGTTATACATATAAAATAATAACAGACACATTTAATACTACATTTCTTATTAATACTAACAAATTAATATTAAAGGTCATTCATTCTAGAACTTTTTCTCTAAATAAATGCAAATTGTCTAGTAAAACTAAACTAAATTGTGAGAAACAAAAAAAAAACATCGGAAAAAACATCGATGTATCGTTCTTATGAACGATGTTTTTTGGACATCGATGTTTCACGTGCGGACATCGATGTTTTTCAGAACGATGTTGCATCCCTGAGAAACATACTTCGCGCTTTTTGAGATTCTAAAGTCACAATTCCCAGATTGGAGGCCAACAAAATTTCATATAGATTTCGAAGTAGCATCCTCAAATGCAATACATAAAGCATTTCCCGATGCGACTATAAGGAAATGTTACTATCACATGACGCGATATATATTTGGAGGCGAGCTAAGAAAATAGGGATAAAACAAAAACTAGAAAAACGCATTGTAGCACTCTGTGCAGTCCTTCCGTTTCTACCAGAGAAGATGATATGCGATGGATGGAATTACATAGTGACACAATTTCCGACTTCAGATAAATTAAAGAAATTTCAAAAGTATATGGAGTCATACTGGCTAAAAGAAGAAATATTTATAAGTCAATGGTGTGTTTATAACGAACAACATAGAACGACCAACGTCCTAGAAGCTTGGCATTCTAAGCTTAATAAAAATATAAATAAAAATTATGTCACAATGCTAAAGCTATTAACTTTTATACAAAATGAAACCACAACATTTACTAAAAGACAACAGTGTTACATAGAAAGAGACCAATTTATAATAGAATCTCAGTTACAGTTGATACATGGTGAAATAACAGTAGGACACTTTCTGGAGAAGTTAAGATAGTGGTGTGATCGTTTTGTAGTTTCCGTCAGGAGAATTTTCTTTTCTATTTCGATATCTTAGAAATAATATTTTAATTTTTTTGTTATAACACTACTGGTACTGTTCGCACCACTCAAAAATAATAGTAGGTATGTTTTGTGTTTTAGTTAAAAAGTAAAGGGCTGATTTATGTTATTTTGCTATTGTTTTTTTCTTACATTTAACTTAAGTTTTAGGAGACAAAATATAAAAAATAAAATCAATAGGACATGTCAGCAGTATTCAGAGACCCACCGGTGGGGTTTTCTTAAGAAGGTTGCAACGATATTTTCAATAGTGGGTCTTTGAAGACATATCAGTCTTCAGGGACCCACCTGTTTGGTGGGTCCTTGAAGATAAAGGGCTTTAAACCAAGACGCAAGCGTAATTGCAGCTAATATCGGACAGCATGTCATCTTGCCGTCATCATTTACTGGGTCTCCAAGGTATCTCCACGAAAAGACACAAGATGCAATGACATACGTGCGCAATTATGGAAGGCCAGATCTTTTCGTAACTTTCACCTGTAATCCAGATTGGCAAGAAATAAAACAGGAACTTTTTCCCGGTCAGCGATCTTTCGACCGGCATGACATCATAGCTCGAGTGTTTCACTTAAAAATGAAGAAAATGATAAAAATATTAACAAAAGACGCGATTTTTGGGCCGGTTAAATGTTATATGCTTACTGATGAGTGGCAAAAAAGAGGATTGCCGCATTGTCATATGGTACTTTGGCTGGACTCAAAAATACAACCCGATGAAATTGATGAAATAATAGTTGCCGAACTAGCTAATAAAGACGAAGACCCAGTATTATTTGAGATAGTCACAAAGAATATGTACATGGACCATGTGGACAACAAAATTTGACTTCTCCGTGCATGAAAAATGGGATATGTACAAAAAATATCCACGACGTTTCGTGACTGAAACCCAGACCGGTGAGGATGGGTATCCCGTTTATCAACAACGGAGGGCAGATTGCTACATTGAATGTACGGTTAATATAGACAACAGATGGATCGTTCCATATTCCCCAATACTATGTCGATCTTTTAATGCTCATATTAATGTTGAATATTGTCATTCCGTACAAGCCATAAAATACATATGTAAATACATTATTAACAAAGGATCGGATCAAGCAACTTTCAGTGTCAGAAATGCTCACGATGAAGTTGAAAATTATTTGAACGGCCGGTACATAAGTACATCTGAAGCAGTGTGGAGGATATTAGAGTTTCCTATATATGACAGACACCCTACCGTAGTACACCTAGCAGTACACCTAGAGAATGGACAACGAGTGTACTTCTCAGCGGAAAATATGCAAAATATAGCGCAAAACCCACCAAAAACGACACTTACGGCGTTTGTTGACCTATGCCACAGTGATGATTTTGCTAAAACACTACTCTATCACGAAGTTCCTAATTATTATACATGGGCTAACAATACATTTTCTAGAAGGAAACGTGGCCAAGAAGTAGTTGGACATCCCGGTATAAAAAAAGATGCGGCACTGGGAAGAGTATACAGCGTTCATCCTTCGCAGCCAGAGTGTTTTTATCTCAGTATACTGCTTCATCATGTACGTGGCCCAACATCGTTCCAAGATTTAAAAACCGTTGACGGAGTTGCAATGCAAATGGCAATTGCTTACCACCTCAGCTTTTTGACCATAGAGCAAGGGTTGGTTTGTGTACAATTTCTTAAATTCAGTACCTAGATATAAAAAAAAAATATTACCACCGATATTTCGCGTACTTGTGATTATATATTTTTAGATTTTCATGAATAATGTTAGAAAGGATCCTAATAAATCTATAATAATGTATAAATAATTTATAATAATTAACTCCGCCCTATTAAGGGTTAAAGAAACTTACCAAGCCGCTTGCCGAGATAGGGGTTTGCTAGAAGATGATAACCAATGGGAAACCAACCACTTTGAGAGAAGCTTCGATTTCTCAATGTCCGTTAAGGCCGAGAGAGTTGTTTGTGGTAATATTATTATTTTGTTTTCTCTCGGAACCTCTCAAATTATGGGACACGTTTAAAGATGATTTGTGTGAAGACATCAGACATATAGCCCAAGAACGAGGTTCCGATTATGATGTATATAACGAAGCTTTAATACAAATCGAAAACAAACTTTTAGAATTAAATGACAAAAGTTTAAGAGACTTCTCTAACCTTCTCTGAATCGCTCACAAAATGTAGTTGATGCCATACCGTGCCGTACATATGATGTTAACGAGTTGTCAGAATTTGTCAATTCAAATGTACTCAAGTTAGTGGCAGATCAAAAAATAGCGTACGATGCTATAATTGAAAGTGTGGAAAATAACAGTGGTCAACTATTTTTTTGGACGCGCCCGGTGGCACGGGTAAAACCTTTCTTGCCAATTTAGTATTGTCAAAAGTACGATTATCCGGAAGAAAAGCACTGGCAGTGGCATCGTCAGGAATTGCTGCAACCCTATTAAATGATGGGAAAACGGCTCACTCTACATTTAAATTACCGTTGGCTGTGTCTTTAGATCAACAGTCTGTATGTTCAATCCGTAAAAATTGTCCACTGGGAAAGCTCTTACAGGACACGTCGCTGATTATTTGGGATGAGTGCACCATGAGCCATAGAGCTCATGTAGAAGCAATGGACCGCACATTAAAAGATATAAGAAACTCATGCAATATGATGGGTGGCGTAACTTTTGTTTTCGCTGAAGACTTTCGCCAAACTCTACCAGTTGTAACAAAAGGTACACGCGCCGACGTTATTAAAGCGTGCCTCAAATCATCACCTTTGTGGCTATCAATTGTTTTTGTTCCGAAAATTCTTTATTTCATAACGTTGATTACAATGTATAACTTAAAAAATAAAAGTATACAGTAACATTAATAAAAATACACTTTTGCAGGCTGAAAACACCTATGTAAGCTTAAAAGAATACTATTTGAATAACTATTTAGACCTTAAATTTTAAAAGTAATAGTATAGCTACACAATACAAAATCATTTTTTTAATATGGCTATCAATTAAAACTCTCAATTTGCGCACGAATATGAGAGCACATTTATGCAATAACCGCGGTGGTAATTTCTCAGAAAATATACTTAAATTAGGAGACGGAAAATTTACCCCAAGTACTGTTGGATATTGAATTGGCTCAAACTGTTCACAGTCTAGAAATTCTTATAGACACAATCTATCCCGACATCAACAATCTTACAGTAAGAAATTTCCATTGGCTCTGTTCGAGAGCGATATTGTCACCCAGAAACGACTCAGTAAATGAGATAAACAAAATTATTATTGAAAAAGTACCAGGTGATTTTAAATGTTACAAATCTGTTGACACCGTCTGCAACATCGAAGATACAGTGCGTACCCACAGGAATTTTTAAATTCCCTTAATCCTGCTGGCTTGCCACCTCATGAACTAGAATTAAAACTAGGTACGCCTGTTATGCTTTTACCTATTTAAGAAATTTAAGCCCTCCCAATATGTGTAATGGTACAAGACTATTGATCAAAGAATTAAGAGATATGTGATTGTAGCAACTATCATTACGGGTCCCGCGGCAGGTCAGCTCGCACATGTTCCGCGGATCCCGATGATACCAACTAATTTGCCCATATCTTTTAAAAGGTTACAGTTCCCTTTAAAAATATCCTTTGCCCTAACAATAAATAAATCCCAGGGACAAACTTTTTCCATAGTTGGTATCAACTTAAGGAAAGAGTGCTTTTCCCACGGGCAATTGTATTTGGCACTTTCTCGAGTAGGATCTCCTGAAAATCAATACGTTTTGTTGCCACCTACAAATACCACAGCCAACGTAGTGTACAGGGAGGCTTTAAGATAAGCATCCATTTTATTTTTTTTAATTTAGTGATTCATGGTCGTTTTAATTAGCATGCTTATAACTTAAATATCTGTACCTATTTATGTCTACCCGTGCGAAGCTGGGACGGGCCGCTAGTAGTTTATAATATTACAGTTTTGAATTTAAAATTGTTTGTACTTTGATGATCTGGAATAGTTCTAAGTAAATATATAGAGACTTAGGCCAAATTATTTCGCCACAGGACCAGACAATGAAGGAAATAAATAAAAGAATTGCTATGGGGTGGAAAAAGTACTGGAGCTTAAAGGAAGTAATGAAATCTAGAGATATCAGCTTAGCAACGAAGAGAAAATTGTTACCTGTATACTCCCGATCCTTTGCTATGGTTGTGAAACATGGGCCCTTAACAAATTTCACAGAAACCGACTAAAAACATGCCAAAGAGCAATGGAGCGAAGTGTCCTCTTCTTGAAAAGGCAAGACAGAGTTAGCAGCGTCGCCATCAATACAAAGACCAAATTTGCTGACGTGCTCAAGCACATAGACCAGAAGAAGTGGCGCTGGACGGGGCACATGCTAAGAAACAAGATAGATAAGTGGAACAAAAGGGTTACAGTGTGGCTCCCGAAGAACGGCAAAAGAAGAAGAGGGCGTCAAACGAGGAGATGGGAAGACGAGCTCAGACTGACAGCCGGCCCCTACTGGCTGAGAGCAGCACTTGATAGACGACACTGGAGAGAGCTGGAGGAGGCCTTTGCCAGAAGGCACTCAGAGCTGAGAGACCTAATTTAAACATTTGTAATGTACATACATAAATATAAATCTTTCATCTCTGAAATAAAAGGCTTAATAATAATAAAATATATAGAGTAAGTAATTATTTTATTTCTAACATTCAGTAGTGTTAACGTTTTTTCTAAAACTTCATTTTTATAATGAAAATGGCATTGTAAATGCAAAAAAATAAATAAAAATAATTAGCTTTATGACAAGAATAATCAGCCGGCTGTGATTTTTTCATGTGATTTTTACTTACTTTGTTTTAATTTTAAATTTTATTAGTTTATAAGCTGTTAATGTTGAATAGTTTAAGGTAAACAATAATTAACCAACTGTGATTAAAAAATATATTATTATCGAAAATAAGGTCTTATCATTTATATAAATCTCATAACAATTTTGTAGACATCTGTACAAATAAAGCTACAATATTAGCATTTCTATTGTCATCTTAAAAGCGGGCCCAATTGTCTAAAGAAAAATAATAAAAATAATGGATTAGTAAATGTGGCCAGTGGCCACATTTGAAGCAGGGCCAATAGACTAAAGACTAATTTTTTGGGTCGCTACATAAATTTGTCATGTTCATGAGATATTATTTTTTTCTTGATTTCTGAAAAAAATGTTTACGAAGTGACGTTTTGATCGCCTACTCCTCATTTATCAACAAACCGTTGCTACGCTTATGAAATCAACAACTAACCGTTGCTAGGCTTATTCATGAAACGTTTTACAAAACAAAAATAATTTTAGTTTCACTTTTGTATAGTTCACTCCTAGTATGTTCCTTTTGGGCCCATAACCTATTGAAAGTCTAGGAGTGATGTGGCAAACTGATTTATTGTCAATACGGAGAACTTAAAACCACAATTCACATCTTTACCGTATTAAGCTCGAAACTGAAGATTGTTTAAAAACATACTTTGACATTATGACGCATGTGCATTTGATTGCAGAACACTGGTTCTTTTTGGACAGTATTCCATAAAGTTCAACCCTCCCTCCTTTCAACAACAAATACCACTAACCAAACCACTTGACCGAAAAATAACACATTGGTGGGTGACTTTTATTTAGAAGGAGGGACGCCGGCAAAGCCGGACGGGCGATCAGTAACCATAGTCGGAACCATTTCGGTGACTTAGAAACCAACATATTTTGCGACAGACAATACTACTGCAAATATCCTACCTCATGTTCTTGATCACAAATTAAATACTTAGTACCTACAATACAAGTATTCTTGATAGAGAATCCGAACTACAATAGTAATCAACCAAACCCAAACACTTCCAATCCAACTGTTGGATTGGAAGTGTTAATCCAACAAAATCACATTTTATAGGTACGCATAGGAATAAGCATACCCAGCAGTGGGTGTCATGTGGCTGAGACGACGAAAATTATAAATTGGACAACCACAAATATGTAGGTACCACAATACAACACATTTTAATTTTATTGAAATTAACGAAACGAAATTTACAACACAAAAATGACCTCCATATTACAAGCAAAGAGTATATAATCCACATATAATCCACAGATTACTAATATGTAGCAAGCTAATATAATCACTCCGTTTTAATTACAAGTACGCTTGTAAATATGGAAGAACGTAGTGATTACATACTCTTTGATATGGAGGTCAGTGCAAAAATGGCAGAAAGGAAAGAGCACAGCACAAATAAATAGAAAGAGAGCTGGCTAGGAGTAATTGTGTTCTGTGAAAGAGAGACTGGACCAGTGTTGCCTGTGCCCTGCCCTTAAAAGCTACATACAAATGTTCAAAAAGTTACGTTTTCCCAGAAAATGTAACGCTTTATTAAATTTTTATATTTCAGTACAATAAACATTATATTAATATTTTTTAAAGTCTCCAATCATCATTTCAGCGTTATTTGAATGGTTTCTTATTTAATTGATTAACGAAATCGACGACGGTCGTAATCCTGCAAAGTCCCTACACTCCCTGCCGTCCTTTCGCTTGGTTATTCACTCCGTACAGCTTGCTCTTTCTATTTACTAATTCAAGCTATAAGTGCAATAGAGACAATCACATTAGTTTTCATTTAATTAGTGGGCAATGCCAAATTGCCAACATTATCCACAATACGACCACAGATGCGACACAATCGTCTCGTTTCACCGAGAGAATTCGATCGAGCTCTAAAAAAATTAAGGTGAAAAAAGTCCATCCGAAATGTAACGCAAAAGTAACGTCTTGTAACGTGTAACGTAAATTTAACGTGAAGGGATAAAAAAGTAGAGTAAAACGTTACAAAAGTAACGTTCTGGCAACACTGGACTGGACTGATAGGAGACTGTCTGTCTGTCTCATTGACTTGTAAATATATGGACCAGCCATACCTACAAAATTAGCGTGCATACCTATATTATGTTTGGCGCATAATATGGCCGCTCACCCTAGTGTTGTACCATATTGAATAGCTGATATCGAAATAGTTACAATTAAAACTTATAATAAATATACGTTTTAAATATTAATTTATATTCCTCAGAACAAAAAAAGGCCGGCTTAGGCCCAGAAATGGATTTAAAACCAACTACTTCACTTGCTTTTTTAAGCATTTATTTGGCAATTGGGGTGGGAGGTTACATAATGTAGTGCGAAGTCCATCTCCAATAGTCTTACGTGATTATGTAATTGGGTTTAGCGCGTTTAATTAAGTTTAATATATAGATAAATAATTATTATAGTATTTCAGATCTTTCGGGCAGACAGTTCGTACGATAGACGTTAAAAATTTTCCCACTTGCGAGTATCGTTCCGAAGTAAGCACCAAAAGTGTTAGCGCGCTAAAGCATGTGGCCGCACTTGCGTGTATCGTGGCATTGTCCGAAGCTTCGGGGCGATACACGTAGGTACGGCCATAGCATAAAAAGGGGCTAAATTTAATAATCAAACTCATTCTTATGGAATCCGTTTGCAAGGTAAAAGCATTTTTGAAGTGAAAACTTCTTTAGCGGCGTTGAGCACTTTTTCTGTAATGGGTATAAAATCTTAAACTCGCGTCAGGACACGTGACCTGATCGAAAAAGCGTATTAAAAAGCGTTATTATTATTATTATTATTTATTAATAATAATTTATTAATAATAATATGCAAAATTATTCCCTAACCATTCCAAAATATCAAACATGCTCAACGTTAATAATCATTAATAATAATATGCAAAATTATTCCCTAACCATTCCAAAATATCAAACATGCTCAACGTTAATAATCAAGTTTTCACTTCTGCCGGCACTCCCGGAGTGCAACCCGTCTTTTTTTTTGAAAGAAAACAGCTCATTGTCTATGTATGCCTATTTTAAGCTACATTAAAAGTAATTATTGCAATTATTTTGTATGAAAGTAATTGTATAAGTTTGAATTACTTTTACTCAAGAAGTTCTTCTATTATAAATACGAGAGTTCACACTTCTATTTATTATAGTCAAGTGTAAGTAACTACCTACCTAGTTAATTAAAAGTAAATTATACTTATGCATTTTTTTCATACAAAATAGTTACTTAAATAATTACCTTTATTGACGTATTACTTACATTACACTTGACTATAAACACGTATGGTATACAGGAGTGAGAGGAGGAAAAATAAGTTACGTTTGATTGTTTAAAATATAGTATTACTTTTTTATTCATTTCTAAATAATACCAATTTAATAAAATAATTTCTAAACAATACTGTATCACAAATTTTTTAGCATGGTATCGGAACCTAAGATCGAGATAACCTTGATAATCGATTTAATAAGCAGTCCATCCATCCATCTCCAAAGATCCAAAGATTCTTTAGTAAAGCCAGTTTCAACATTTACATGTTGGTACCATTTACTTAGTGTCCGAGGGTGTGATAAACAAGTGTTTTAGGTTTTCCTCATAAAATTTTAAGTTTTTGATAATTATAAATGGAGAGCAAGGGCGAATTTCCTGTTTTCTTCGCCATACTTTTCAAAGGTATAGAGATTTGGCTTTGGCAATTTGCCTCTTCAAAAAATCTTTTGATCCTGTACATTCTTCCAAAATAACAGTTTCATCAATATTAATTGATTTTCTTCTTTGAAGATCTTCTATTACATTAACGAATATAGCAATCTTTTTATCACGTCTTCATACCATTTCGTTTAAATTTTTTACTTTCTTCTTTAAAAGAACACTTTTCTGCAAGACTTAAATATATTTTTTTTTAATCTGAAAATAAAAGGAATGATCAGGTTTAAAAGACTACTTATAAAACTAATAATAATTAACCTAGCCTATATTACATTAAGTCAAATATTATACAGTTTATTTATACTGACCATCGCATTGATTATTGTGAGATTGACTTGTTAGTATTTGTTTTTGCCTGGTTGGTTGAAAAATATTTGATAGGCTGAAAATGAACAAAAGAATCATTAATTACTTTCAATTTAATTTAGTTAATGATAAGGTCATGTGTGTAAATTTTTTTATCACTATTATACTGTACTAAAGCTATGTTTAATAGCAATTTTATAGCTACGTAAAGTAATATCACACATAGCTTATGTACAGTAAGTCAAACAGTAAAAAACAATCAATTTAATTCTCTTACTTTTACTAAGACAATTATAAAACATATCCTCACCGTAGTAGATGTTGACGCACCTTCTAGTGAACTAGTCATTTCTCGACTCTTTTGATTCTTCAAACAGATTTGATTAGGCTGAAAATATATAAATAGCTTTGATACAACTTCTACA
This sequence comes from Chrysoteuchia culmella, assembly GCA_910589605.1. Taxonomy (NCBI): domain Eukaryota; kingdom Metazoa; phylum Arthropoda; class Insecta; order Lepidoptera; family Crambidae; genus Chrysoteuchia; species Chrysoteuchia culmella. Next base: position 4,548,349 of record OU342663.1, read on the forward strand.
AACTATAATAGGATTCAGAATAAGATAGAAGAATACACTATTCTGCTTTATAAAATTATTTACAATGTAAAAATCACTTACCAAAAGAGTCACGCAATCTTGTTACATCGAAAGTTTTCATCAAAATGCATCAGTGCAAACATACCAAATTTTATGTCGTGTGTTTATATTTTCTTGACCAATAGCCTCTATCCATTTCTGCTTCGAAATTTTGTTCGAAGGAAATCTATTTGACAAAACACCATTGATGAATAAAATGACAAATGTATCGATATTTCAACACAACCCATGACATCACTAATTTTACAAATGCAATACAACTCGAACTTTAATATGAAAAAAACTTCGAAATACTACAACTTAAAACAATATATGTCCTTATAATCTTTCAAAACAACTTTTTCTTATATTTCATTACACAATATCGTTTTAGATTCAACAGTAATTGTGAAAATTTAATACTAACCTATGGAGAGTCAATGAAGGTTGATTAATGTTTTTCCTTGCACCGTACTGCTTAACACAACACGAAGGCATGATGTTCCCAACTCTAGCAAGGCTCTGAATGGAACAGAACCAGGTTTTTGTGCGTATTTATCAAAAAATAAACAAAACTGTTGAGAGCATAGAGATACAACAGAACTATGGAGGCGCCCTATAGATCTATATAAAATTTGCTTATACAAATATATATTAAATCGATACATTCTTATCAAATCGATGTTTGTCTCTTTCTAACTCACCTATGTTTGCGTATGGGTAAAGAGACGGATAGTGTTTGCACAGTACACATTTTGGCAACATTTTCATGTGACGTCATGAGCGTTTTGACGCGTGCCGGCATCGCCATCTTTAGTTCCAAGTTCTGTGGTAGATCTGCTGTCAAATTTTTATTAACTCTCAACAGTTTTGTTTATTTTTTGATAAATACGCACAAAAACCTGGTTCTGTTCCATTCAGAGCCTTGCTAGAGTTGGGAACATCATGCCTTCGTGTTGTGTTAGGCAGTACGGTGCAAGGAAAAACATTAATCAACCTTCATTGACTCTCCATAGGTTAGTATTAAATTTTCACAATGACTGTTGAATCTAAAACGATATTGTGTAATGAAATATAAGAAAAAGTTGTTTTGAAAGATTATAAGGACATATATTGTTTTAAGTTGTGGTATTTCGAAGTTTTTTTTCATATTAAAGTTCGAGTTGTATTGCATTTGTAAAATTAGGGATGTCATGGGTTGTGTTGAAATATCGATACATTTGTCATTTTATTCATCAATGGTGTTTTGTCAAATAGATTTCCTTCGAACAAAATTTCGAAGCAGAAATGGATAGAGGCTATTGGTCAAGAAAATATAAACACACGACATAAAATTTGGTATGTTTGCACTGATGCATTTTGATGAAAACTTTCGATGTAACAAGATTGCGTGACTCTTTTGGTAAGTGATTTTTACATTGTAAATAATTTTATAAAGCAGAATAGTGTATTCTTCTATCTTATTCTGAATCCTATTATAGTTTGTAGAAGTTGTATCAAAGCTATTTATATATTTTCAGCCTAATCAAATCTGTTTGAAGAATCAAAAGAGTCGAGAAATGACTAGTTCACTAGAAGGTGCGTCAACATCTACTACGGTGAGGATATGTTTTATAATTGTCTTAGTAAAAGTAAGAGAATTAAATTGATTGTTTTTTACTGTTTGACTTACTGTACATAAGCTATGTGTGATATTACTTTACGTAGCTATAAAATTGCTATTAAACATAGCTTTAGTACAGTATAATAGTGATAAAAAATTTTACACACATGACCTTATCATTAACTAAATAAAATTGAAAGTAATTAATGATTCTTTTGTTCATTTTCAGCCTATCAAATATTTTTCAACCAACCAGGCAAAAACAAATACTAACAAGTCAATCTCACAATAATCAATGCGATGGTCAGTATAAATAAACTGTATAATATTTGACTTAATGTAATATAGGCTAGGTTAATTATTATTAGTTTTATAAGTAGTCTTTTAAACCTGATCATTCCTTTTATTTTCAGATTAAAAAAAAATATATTTAAGTCTTGCAGAAAAGTGTTCTTTTAAAGAAGAAAGTAAAAAATTTAAACGAAAGGGTATGAAGACGTGATAAAAAGATATTTTTTTATTCGTTAATGTAATAGAAGATCTTCAAAGAAGAAAATCAATTAATATTGATGAAACTGTTATTTTGGAAGAATGTACAGGATCAAAAGATTTTTTGAAGAGGCAAATTGCCAAAGCCAAATCTCTATACCTTTGAAAAGTATGGCGAAGAAAACAGGAAATTCGCCCTTGCTCTCCATTTATAATTATCAAAAACTTAAAATTTTATGAGGAAAACCTAAAACACTCGTTTATCACACCCTCGGACACTAAGTAAATGGTACCAACATGTAAATGTTGAAACTGGCTTTACTAAAGAATCTTTGGATCTTTGGAGATGGATGGATGGACTGCTTATTAAATCGATTATCAAGGTTATCTCGATCTTAGGTTCCGATACCATGCTGAAAAATTTGTGATACAGTATTGTTTAGAAATTATTTTATTAAATTGGTATTATTTAGAAATGAATAAAAAAGTAATACTATATTTTAAACAATCAAACGTAACTTATTTTTCCTCCTCTCACTCCTGTATACCATACGTGTTTATAGTCAAGTGTAATGTAAGTAATACGTCAATAAAGGTAATTATTTAAGTAACTATTTTGTATGAAAAAAATGCATAAGTATAATTTACTTTTAATTAACTAGGTAGGTAGTTACTTACACTTGACTATAATAAATAGAAGTGTGAACTCTCGTATTTATAATAGAAGGCAACTAACTTCTTGAGTAAAAGTAATTCAAACTTATACAATTACTTTCATACAAAATAATTGCTTAAGTAATAATTACTTTTAATGTAGCTTAAAATAGGCATACATAGACAATGAGCTGTTTTCTTTAAAAAAAAAATGCTTTTACCTTTCAAACGGATTCCATAAGAATGAGTTTGATTATTAAATTTAGCCCCTTTTTATGCTATGGCCGTACCTACGTGTATCGCCCCGAAGCTTCGGACAATGCCACGATACACGCAAGTGCGGCCACATGCTTTAGCGCGCTAACACTTTTGGTGCTTACTTCGGAACGATACTCGCAAGTGGGAAAATTTTTAACGTCTATCGTACGAACTGTCGGCCCGAAAGATCTGAAATACTATAATAATTATTTATCTATATATTAAACTTAATTAAATGCTCTAAACCCAATTACATAATCACGTAAGACTATTGGAGATGGACTTCGCACTACATTATGTAACCTCCCACCCCAATTGCCAAATAAATGCTTAAAAAAGCAAGTGAAGTAGTTGGTTTTAAATCCATTTCTGGGCCTAAGCCGGCCTTTTTTTGTTCTGAGGAGTATAAATTAATATTTAAAACGTATATTTATTATAAGTTTTAATTGTAACTATTTCGATATCAGCTATTCAATATGGTACAACACTAGGGTGAGCGGCCATATTATGCGCCAAACATAATATAGGTATGCACGCTAATTTTGTAGGTATGGCTGGTCCATATATTTACAAGTCAATGGTTGAGAGTTAATAAAAATTTGACAGCAGATCTACCACAGAACTTGGAACTAAAGATGGCGATGCCGGCACGCGTCAAAACGCTCATGACGTCACATGAAAATGTTGCCAAAATGTGTACTGTGCAAACACTATCCGTCTCTTTACCCATACGCAAACATAGGTGAGTTAGAAAGAGACAAACATCGATTTGATAAGAATGTATCGATTTAATATATATTTGTATAAGCAAATTTTATATAGTTCTATAGGGCGCCTCCATAGTTCTGTTGTATCTCTATGGTCTGTCTACGGTGCAATTATTTTTTTAATAGTTTTCACGGCACTGGGTACTAGGCCCTTTTGTGCCAAACGTAAAATGTCTTTCGACGTCATCTGGTGTTTCGATGGGACGCGATGGGGTGTGGGTGGCGAGTTTTGATTGGAATTTACCCCAGTCGATGCGGACTCGCGGGGCAGGCAGAGCCACGCGCGTTGGTAGTGCGTCGAGTGTGCAGATGACCGGGCGATGGTCAGATGGTAGGTCCATCATTACCTCTTGATGGATGGTAGAAGAGACGTCCCGGAGCACTGTATGTCTAGCACATCGTCGACGCCCGTGGCTGCGCAATGATGGGTGGGCTCATCGGGGCCCATGACATCGAAATTGTGTTGGATGGCGTCGTCCATTAACTTACGGCCTGCTGAGTTCGGGGTGGTGGAGTTCCACGCCGTATGTTTTGCGTTCAGGTCGCCGGCTATGATGGTAGGGTGCGGCTGTAGGAGCTCCCTCAACTCCTTGGTATCGAGGTCGTTGCGTGGTGGCTTGTAAATGGCATACAGGCGGATGTCTGTGCCGTTAATGTTGACATCTATGCCGAGCGCGCGGAAGCTGTGGGTCGTTACCGTGGGGGCGAGCTGGTGTATAATCCGCCTGTGGACCAACACCATCAGGCCCCGATAGGGTCGTTCGTCCACCGGGGAGACCTCATCCTGCCGGTATACGGTGTAGTTAGGGAAGCGCACGGTGGTTGTAGCTGCGATTCGCGTTTCGCTCACTAGAGCGACGTCGATGTTGTACTCCCGCAGAAAGTGTAACAGCATTCGACGCTTCCCCGTGAGCGTCTGCGCGTTCCAATGGACAAACCTTAACGGGTTGAATGTGCCGATAATATCTGGCCGATGCATGTCTGGAATTGCTGGGCCATGTTTTGTACAAGCACGGTCAGCATTTGTTGGACAGGCGGAGCAATATTAATATTAGCCTGGGGGGGTACCCAGTGCCGTGAAAACCATTAAAAAAATAATTGCACCGTAGACAGACAGACAGTCTCTTCAGTCCAGTCCGGTGTTGCCAGAACGTTACTTTTGTAACGTTTTACTTTACTTTTTGATCCCTTCACGTTAAATTTACGTTACACGTTACAAGACGTTACTTTTGCGTTACATTTCGGATGGACTTTTTTCACCTTAATTTTTTTAGAGCTCGATCGAATTCTCTCGGTGAAACGAGACGATTGTGTCGCATCTGTGGTCGTATTGTGGATAATGTTGGCAATTTGGCATTGCCCACTAATTAACTCTTTCGCGTAAAAAATATTTATATGGACATGGGCTTCATTTGACAGTTAAATGACCTGGTAATGGAATGATATGGTAATTTTATGAGCTTCAACTGTCAAATGAAGCCCATATCCATACCCAGATTTTTTACCCGGTAGGCCCCCTGTTGTGGGTAGACGGAAAATTTTTCCGGTGGTGGGGCAGTGGAGGGGGCCGATCGTCTGGCCTGCCCGCTCCACCTTTTCGTCCACTGCGGCGACGTTTCAGCTGCGGAGGCGGTGGTGGTGCGGTGGGTCCTCGGGTTGCCGGTGCGTTGGCGGGGGCCATGAGGGAGGCGGCCGCCGTCTCCGTTACCTCTGGCCTTGGGTTTGTAGCTGAGGTGATGGGACCAGTTTTGGCGAGTGGCCCTGCTTTTTATTTCTGACCTCTTTCCGCAGGGTGGAGGAGCTGTTGTGGTTGGCAGGGTGAGGTCCCCCGCAGTTGGCGCAGGTCGCTGGCTCCGATTTCGGGCGCGGGCAGTCGGCCGCGGCGTGCGGGGCTCCGCAACGCACGCAGGCTAAGGGACTATGGCAGCCTTTGGATGAGTGCCTAAAGCCCTTGCACCGGTGGCACTGTGCTGGGCCCTTCTTACCGCGCCAGGCCTCCACGATGATGCCCCATGATTTTATCACACACTTCTTCTTCTTCTCGCGCGCCGGAGGCGCGCGGGTGGCCCGATCTTGGCGTGAGCCACTGCGGGTGTTTCAAATTCGCGGCCTGCCTACTAGCAGGCTGGTCAGTAGGCTTTCCCCCCTCCCTAAGTTGCTTCACACACCGCCCTCAGCGCGGTCAAGCCCTGCCGGGTGAGACCCTTGCGGGAGGCCCAGCGAGCGACCTGCGAGCAGGCGGTGGACTTATCGTGAGGGGGGAGTACCTGATGTGGGTAGTTGCGAATTTTCTTTTTGTGTTGTTGTTTCATAGTTTCGTAGTGGTGGGGGTGCCCCCTCTGCGGTGGCAGAGGAGGGGATTGCGTCACTCGGGCTCGGCGTCGCTCGACCGCGCGCGGAGGTTGCGGGCGGGGGCGGGCGTTGTACTTGTTATCGTCCGGGTTTGAGGTGCGGCGGGGGCGGGCACGATGGGCGCGGCGGGCGCGGTAAGCAGCTCCATGGGTAGGGGCTCGAACTCGTTGAGCGTTTCCGTTTTTAGGTCCCTAAGGATGGAGTCGTTTCTCACGTAGCGGCCGGCGTCGGTGACGGTGCGTAGGGCGAGGCTCTGCTGGGCGGCGGAGGCGGCGCTTATGGGTCTCTGCGGTAAGTGCGAACCAAGCCGGGGCCGCGTACGTGAGAATGGGGCGGATGTACGTTTTATAAAGGTTAACCTTGATGCGGAGTTGGAGGCGGCTCGACAGCACCGACTGTAGTCGTGCTCGGGCAGCCTTCGTGCGGGCGATGGTTATGTCAACGTGTTGGCGCATTGTGAGGCGGTTGTCCACTATGACGCCCAGGTACGTCGCGGTGCGGCTCCATGGCACCTGCTGGCCTTGGATGGTAAGTGGCGGCGGAGGTTTGCATTTCTGTCGGCCGACAAGCATTGCCTGTGTTATACTCACGTTAAGTGATAGGCGCCATTTGCTGAGCCAGTCGGGTAGCGCGTCCAGTGTGCGTTGGAGTTTGGCGGCGGCGTGGTGTTGGCGGATGGACGAAGCGATGTACGCCGTATCGTCCGCGTACAGTGCGAGCTTGGTTTGGTCTAGCACCGGGATGTCGTCGGTGTAGACGAGGTACAGGGCCGGCGACAGGCAACTGCCCTGTGGGACTCCGGCTTTGACGGGTCGTGGTGTCGATAGCGTATTTTCTACGGCCACCTGCACGGTGCGGCCTTGCAGAAACGAGGCGATGATGCGGACTAACCGGGTGGGGGCTATTGACTGGAGGAGCTTGTACAGCAGGCCGTCGTGCCATACTCGTTCTCCATGTCGAGCATCACCACCGCGCAGAACTCGCGCTTGTTTGCGCAGGTGGCGAGGTGGTGGAGGACCCTGGTGAGCTGCAGCGTGGTTGAGTGGGCGGCTCGGAAGCCGAACGTTCCGGGCGCGGCTTCAGGTGTGGCGTCAGTAGTTCGAGAAAGAGTCGCTCGAACACCTTTGAGGTGCAGGGCAGGAGCGTGATTTGCCGGTGGTTGGCGGGGCGGGTGGGGTCCTTCCCCAGGCTTCGGGATCATGATGACCTTACCCTTCTTCCAGTCGGTAGGGTAATGACCGGTCCGTAGGATGCCATTGAACAGCCGCGTGACGGCGGCGATGGCTTTCGGTGGCAGGTGGCGCAGCGCGGTGTTGGTAATGCCGTCTAGTCCCGGCGCTTTTCGGGGCTTGGTTTTGGCGATTTCCTTACGGATCTGGGTCGGTGACACGAAGGAGGGGTCCACCTCGGGTGCGGGGGCGGCGGCCAGACATCTAATCACGTGCGCCTGTACAGTCGCGGTGTGCTCGATGTCGGTCGCCGGGATGGGCACAAACACGTCGGCCAGGTGTTGAGCCAGGAGCTCGGCACGGTCCTCGGCCTTGTACCGGCGCTGATTATTGCCGACGAGGAGCGGTCGTGGTGCGGGGGCGGCATTCGAGAGCTGCTTGCAGAGGCGATGGACAGATGGCATGTCGTCGTGGATAGAGTCGATATGCCGCCCCCGGCGTCGGCGGCATGGTCGTCTAGGGCTACCTTGACGCGGGCATTGAGGTTGTTAAGGCGTCGTTTGGTGATGGGGCAGCCGGTTTGCTGCCACAGCCGTTGCGTTCTGCGCTTTTCAGCGATAAGGTCTGATACTCGGCGGGGAAGGGCGTTTTTACGCGCGCCGCCCGAGAGTGTGTGCGAAGATGATGTGAGCGCAGAGTGGATGGCAGTGGCTATGTCCGAAGCTGCCTCCTCGACGTCCTCAGGGCTTACGATGCGGCGGGTGGTGATGAGTTGCTCCGTTGCGGCTGCGAACTTCTCCCAGTCCACACGAGTGCGCGGTGTAGGGGGAGAGATTCGTGTGGGTAGATTGATAAAATTTAGTACTACCGGGAGTGGTCGGATGGTAGGTCTGGGTGGACCTCCTGGGTGAAGGTGGTGGGGATGCCGGAGTGGACAACAATGTCCAAGACCTCTCCGTTCCCAGACGCGTCGTATCTCGTCGGTTCATCTGGTCCGTCGATGGTGTAGTTGTGGGCCGCGGCGTCTTGGTACAGCACGCGGCCCGCGTCGTTGCTGGCGGTTGAGTTCCATAGCGGGTGCTTACTGTTAAAGTCACCCGCCAGGAGGGTAGGGAGGGGGCGGAGCAGTTGCCTAACCTCTGAGACGTTTAGTTGCTGAGTGGGCGGCTTGTACACAGCGTACAGTCGGACGTCGGTGTCGCCCAGGCGGATGTCCACGCCGAGGGCGCTAAAGCTGGTAGTGGAGGCCGGCGGTGCTGGCTGGTGTAGGAGGCGGCGATGGACGAGGACTAGCAGTCCCCGGTAGGCCTGGCCGCTGGTGGGCGAGACCTCATCCTGGCGGTACGCGGTGTAATTTGCCACCCTGAAGGTGGCCGACGGTCGGAGCCACGTTTCGCTCACGAGCGCAACGTCGATGTCGTGCTCGCGTAGGAAGTGAGCGAGCGCGCGACGCTTGACCGTGAGCGACTGCGCGTTCCAGTGCAGTACCTTTAGGGCCCTAAACGTGGCGGTAGGGTGAGGCTGCCTGTCTGGAGCTGCGTGGCCATGGTATGGAGTAGGCCAGCGAACAGCTGCATCAACTCCGGCGGCGCTTGGAAGCCTGCCGGGAGTGGGGGTTGTGTGGCGGGCGCGGTGTGCGCCGCCGTAGTGGGGGCCGAGTTGGTGGCGCTAGCGTCGCCGGTCGGCGGGGGAGGGGCGGGGCCACGCCCCTTCCTCCTATTGCGCCTACGTCCCGTAGGTGGAGCTGCTGGGTCCCCGCGGATGGTAGGCGGGTTGGCAGGGGCCATAAGGGTGGCCTGGGCTGCGTCGGTGGCTACCTGATTGCTGCCGACGGAGGCGCGCGTGTCGGGGCCGGGCCTTGTTGGCGGGCCGGTTCGGGCGATGGGTCCAGCGCGGCGGTTTCGCATTTCCGTCTTTAGAGACGGGCATGCGGTCGAATTGACCGGGTGGGGGCCCTTGCAGTTGACGCACGTTGCAGGGTCGGTGCGTGGGCGTGTGCAGTCGGCGGCGGCGTGCGGGCCTCCACAGCGCACGCAGGCAAGCGCGCGGTGGCACCCCTTAGAGGAGTGCCGGAAGCCTTGACACCGATGACGTTGGGCGGGGCCCTTCTTGCCCCGCCAGGCCTCGATCAGCACGCCTGGCATGCTGAATAGCTCAGTTACCTCGAAGATTCGGGGTGGTGGCGGGAGAGCTGCGGCTGACGGACGCGAAGAAAATACAGCCTGGTCGTCCGGCTCGGGCTCGTATCTGCTTTGTGTGCTCTACTGTGTACCCCAGTTCGGCGAGCGCGTCTCGAATCTCGTCGGGCTGGGTGGTAAAGGGGACTCTTAACTTACTCCCTTTGCAGGGGCTGGTGGCGGCGCGGGGGTCGTGTCCGCGATGACGCGGCGGGGGCGTTGTTCGCGCTGGGATGCTGGCGCCGGATTGTGCAGCGGTTGCGGCGGAGTTGGCGTCGGCTGCGGTATAGGTTCAGGTGCGGAGGCGGCGGATCTTTCGCCAGCCTCCGGGCTGGTGGGGTCACCGATCGAGCGCGACCGGTGCTTACCGCGCGGGTCCAGTAAATGGCAAAAAATGCTATTGTGGGTTATCCATAAGAGATAAACATGTACCACCGCGGAGTTTTCTGTTTACCTTTTCAAGGTGTACAAATACTTAGTAGGTACATTATTTTGATAAATCTCGTAGGGTTCAGCCTGCGTTTGCAATGTAAGCGGAAAAAAATGTAATCATTTACGACATCACATTAGAAACCTCAAAAATTACAGTTTCTACTCTATATTGAAGGTTATTATACATATAAACCTTCCTCTTGAATCTATTAAAAAAAAACGCATCAAAATCCGTTGCGAAGTTTTAAAGATCTAAGCATACATAGGGACATAGGGACAGACAGCGGGAAGCGACTTTGCTTTATACTATGTAGTGATAAGAAAAACTCTGGACATTGGCGAAATCCAAAAGGGCACCGTCACTACATTAAAAGAAGAAGAAGAAGATATTTTATTTTAAGTTACTCTATGGTCTGTTTGCTCATGCCATAGAGATACAACAGTACCCCTACTACGAGTTTGCTTAACATGACATTTACAGGACTCGTGAGCGTAGACTATCGGATACACTGCTCATGTCGGTAAAACAGTCGCTAAATATGAAAGAGACAGAGCTACATTTTACGTTAACGTTTACTGTAACGTCAAGTTTGCCAAACTCGTAATAAGCCTACAGAACTATGGAGGCGCCCTAGATCTATATAAAATTTGCTTATACAAATATATATTAAATCGATACATTCTTATCAAATCGATGTTTGTCTCTTTCTAACTCACCTATGTTTGCGTATGTGTAAAGAGACGGATAGTGTTTGCACAGTACACATTTTGGCAACATTTTCATGTGACGTCATGAGCGTTTTGACGCGTGCCGGCATCGCCATCTTTAGTTCCAAGTTCTGTGGTAGATCTGCTGTCAAATTTTTATTAACTCTCAACAGTTTTGTTTATTTTTTGATAAATACGCACAAAAACCTGGTTCTGTTCCATTCAGAGCCTTGCTAAAGTTGGGAACATCATGCCTTCGTGTTGTGTTAAGCAATACGGTGCAAGGAAAAACATTAATCAATCTTCATTGACTCTCCATAGGTTAGTATTAAATTTTCACAATTACTGTTGAATCTAAAACGATATTGTGTAATGAAATATAAGAAAAAGTTGTTTTGAACGATTATAAGGACATATATTGTTTTAAGTTGTGGTATTTCGAAGTTTTTTCATATTAAAGTTCGAGTTGTATTGCATTTGTAAAATTAGTGATGTCATGGGTTGTGTTGAAATATCGATACATTTGTCATTTTATTCATCAATGGTGTTTTGTCAAATAGATTTCCTTCGAACGAAATTTCGAAGCAGAAATGGATAGAGGCTATTGGTCAAGAAAATATAAACACGCGACATAAAATTTGGTATGTTTGCTCTGATGCATTTTGATGAAAAATGCTTCTACAGAACTTTCGATGTAACAAGATTGCGTGACTCTTTTGGTAAGTGATTTTTACACTGTAAATAATTTTATAAAGCAGAATAGTGTATTCTTCTATCTTATTCTGAATCCTATTATAGTTTGTAGAAGTTGTATCAAAGCTATTAATATATTTTCAGCATAATCAAATCTGTTTGAAGATATTGGAAATTCGGCTGTCTTTAGCACGCAGTGGATCTGATTTTACTACTAAGTTATTTACGCAAACACAGTTTTCGGTTCAGACACTTTTATTCGACTTGTTCGAGTGAAGTATAAACAAACAATACAAAAACAATAATCTAGTGACAGATTACATTTGTCATGTATAGACATGACACTTGCTGGCCAGCACCAGTTCTTGCCAGCCAGGACTTTCACTCTCCAACACGCACCCTTAATCTGACACTAACAATCACACTACCAACACCATTAAACCATAAAAAATAATCGCACCCTTAAATTAACCATTACACCAAAACATAAATTAAACATAGAAATTGTTAAAAATTTATCAAACAATATTTATCTAAAGTACAAGTCATTCGGAAATTTCGGAATATACATCGATCTTATTCATCAATTACCGCCCTCTTAATGGGTAATCTTAATAAATCCGATTTAATTTTTGGGCCTGGCAGAGATTTTGTTAACATATCTGCCAACATTTCTTGTGAGGGCACATAACGCACCTCAACCGCCTCATTCAGTATAGCTTCCCGAACGAAATGATACCTTATCTCGATATGTTTGGTTCTATTATGGTTCATCTTATTTCGTGCTATATGGTGTGCAGACTGATTGTCATTATTGATGACTACGGGTTCATCACGCGTATCGTTTATTAAGCTGTTTAATAAACTCTTTAAATATATAGCTTCTTTCGAAGCTTGGCTAAGACCTATATACTCGGCCTCTGTCGAAGACAATGCCACACATCTCTGCTTGCGACTTTCCCACGTTATTAGATTTCGACCTAATAGGAACATCATGCCCGTAAAAGATTTTCTATCATACGACCCACCCCAATCAGCGTCAACGTGACCTACCAGATCTAACATGCCCGACTTTTGGAAAATGAGTGCAAAGTTAGATGTCCCTTTCAGATATCTAAGTACCCGTTTCGCACACTTAAAGTGACTTTCATTATAACAAGAATTAAATTGTGATAAAACACTAACTGCGTGGGCAATATCTGGTCTGCTATTCTGTGCCAAATAGTTAAGACATTCTACAAGATTACGATAAGGCAACTTGTTATCAGTGTCAGTAGCTTTTTCTAATCTAAGTCCTACTTCCATTGGGGTAATAACTTGTTTACAATCGGTCATTTCAAATTCTTTTAAGACATTAATAATGTATTGTTCCTGGTCAAGGTAAATCATGTCGTTGATTCTCCTTAGCCGCATTCCTAGCACATGTCTAGCTTGACCTAAGTCCTTCATCTTAAACCTTTTTAGTAACCCGTTCTTTAATTTAACCTTTTCATTTTCATGCTTTTGACTATAAAACACGAAAATATCGTCAACATAGACAACTACGACTATTCTATCATTTTTGTTAAATATCTTTTGGTAAAGACAGGGTTCTATCTTGGATTGCGTAAAACCTAAGTTCAACATCTCCTTATCAAGCTCATGGAACCAAGCGTTCGAAGCTTGTTTAAGCCCATACAAGGATCTTTGCAATTTACATACTTTGGTTTCCTGACCTTGAACAACTGCGCCTTCTGGCTGAAGCATATAAATATCTTCCTTAAGTTTTCCATATAGGAAAGCAGTCGTAACATCCCACTGGTCAATAATCCAATCAAATTCTACGGCTAATGAGAATAGTAAACGTAAAGTTGAACTCCTTACTACAGGTGAATAAGTTTCGTTATAATCAATGCCACGTACCTGGGTAAATCCCTTTGCTACCAGCCTAGCTTTATACTTAGATACCTTACCATCGCTATCACGCTTGATTTTAAATACCCATTTGCATTGGATTGGCTTCTTATCACGTGGTAAATTGACTAGTGACCACGTTTGGTTCTCTTCCAACGATCGTAGTTCATCGTTCATAGCCTTCTGCCATAGCTCACAATCAGGCCGTGACAGCGCCTCATCTACTGTCATTGGGTCTCCATCTATGCCAGCAATAGCGTTGCTACACGAACAATTATAGTTAACTGGATTCCGTGGACGTAAGTTGTATCTTAACTCTTCACTTGGCTCAGTACTTGTTACAGCAGCATCATCACTTTGTTCAAAAGTACGCGCTTGGTCATCTGCAGCAAACTCGATACATGATACATCACGTTCCTGAAGATCTTCACTATGTGTGTGAATACCAGGAACCTCCTCCAACAACGCAGGTTCGATTCGTTCCTCTTCAATACTGATAGGAACAACTGCGTTCTTCGTCACCTTCGTACCATCACCAGGAAAAATGTTTTCCAAAAACTTCACATTCCTTGCAACAGTAATCTTGCCTGTCTGGGGATGCATCAGTCGGTAACCTTTCGTAGACTCACAATATCCAATGAAAATCAATTCTTCAGTCTTCATATCAAGCTTTTGCCTTTTCTGTTTGGGTTTCAGTGCATACGCCAAACATCCAAAAGTTCTCAAATGACTCAAGTCTACTTTCTTACCAGACCAAAGTTCTTGTGGTACTTTGTCCGTGACAGCCTTTGTAGGGCTTCGATTCTTCAAGTATACTACGGTACATACTGCTTCTGCCCAAAATCTCTTGCTCAGATTCGCTTCACAAAGCAAAGTTCTTGCTTTCTCTATTATCGATCTGTTCGCCCTCTCAGCTACACCATTTTGTTCAGGTGTATAGGGTATCGTCTTTTGGTGCTTTATACCAGATGACTTGAACAACTTATCGAAGGCATAGTTACAGAACTCTTTGCCATTGTCGGATCTTATGCATTTAATAGACTTACCAGTCTCTTTCTCAACTTCTGCTCTGTATTCTCGGAATTTTTCAAATGTTTGACACTTATTCTTCAAAAAATATACATGCGTCTTACGTGTATAATCATCGATAAACAGTAGCATATATCGAGAACCAGCAAATGATGATTCTTCCATAGGACCGCAGATGTCCGTGTGAACTATCTCTAAAATCTGTCGTGCTCGAGTGCCTTTATTTTTGAATGGACTTTTACATGTTTTTCCGTTGATGCATGGAATACACGGTGCTAACTTTTCTACGTTTTTAAATTCAATTCCAGTTACCATATTTTTCAATAAATTTATATAATTTTGTCCCAAATGCGCTAATCTTCTATGCCACAAATTCAACAAAGGTTCGTTTGACAAAGTCAGATTGACAACGTTATTTTCTTTTTCTCTAAGTTGAAAGATTCCGTCAACTTCATGACAAGTTGCCACCACTTCTTCTTTTTGATTTTTAATAAGACAACCTCTTTTGTCGAAATTAATTGCAAACTCCTTTTTAACAAGATCGCTTACTGAGATCAAATTCATTGATAAACGAGGAACATGTAAAACATTTTCCAATGGAAGTTTTGAATTTCCACAACCTTTTACAACATAATTTCCTCTTCCTTTAACTGGTATTTCTTCACCATTAGCCACTCGTATTGTAAAGTTTCGTCTAGTCTTCTGGTAATCAGATAACTTCTCTGCATCATGGGTCATGTGATTTGAGCAACCACTGTCTACATACCAACTGTTCTTGCTGAAGGTATTCTGGTCTGCTGTGCTCATACAAACACTGGCACTCTTTTTGACTTGGCATTCAGATGCTTTATGCCCTTCCTTATGGCATTTAAAGCATTTGTACACTGGCTTCTTTCGAGCAATGTTTTTAGGCTTTCTCTTTGTTGTGAGGAGAGCTTGCTCGCCAGTTTCGCCGCCTGCATCGGCTTGTCTACTAGCTTCTTGTAACAATTTTGATTTTACTTGTTCCAAACTAATCTCCTTTCCACAATTGTCAATCGTCATGATTAACGGGTTGTAGTCAGGTGTCAAGCCAGCCAACAAAATGGAAATCATCCACTCGTCCGAAACTTTTGCGTCTATATCATTCAGCTGTTGTGCTATCGTCACTACCTTAGATACGTACTTTTCCATGCTCGTACAATTTTCTAATTTGCATGACCACAACTGACGCTGAAGTGTTATGCGTCGTCCCCAGCCTTTGTCTTCATATGCTCCGCATAACTTGTGCCACACTTCATGCGCTGTTTTCGCATTAAATACGTGAGCAAAACATGAAGGCTCTACTAGGAGACAGATCGTGGTGCGCGCTTTCCTATCTGCATCTTTAAGGTCTGCAGTGACTTCATCGGCTTCTACAGCTTCCCACCAATTTTTACATTCTAGGTAGTTTTTTACTTGGAATTTCCAATTGGCGAAGTCTTCAGCACCTTTCAGCTTCCGGATCCCGAATACGGATCCCGACGATGAGTTTTCTTCATCTGTCATTTTCGAAAAAATCTTGCGCACTCACTTTCAAATTATAACTTTGTGGAATAAATCACAGATTCGAGAATAGGCCCATAACCTATTGGAAATTCGGCTGTCTTTAGCACGCAGTGGATCTGATTTTACTACTAAGTTATTTACGCAAACACAGTTTTCGGTTCAGACACTTTTATTCGACTTGTTCGAGTGAAGTATAAACAAACAATACAAAAACAATAATCTAGTGACAGATTACATTTGTCATGTATAGACATGACACTTGCTGGCCAGCACCAGTTCTTGCCAGCCAGGACTTTCACTCTCCAACAGAAGAATCAAAAGAGTCGAGAAATGACTAGTTCACTAGAAGGTGCGTCAACATCTACTACGGTGAGGATATGTTTTATAATTGTCTTAGTAAAAGTAAGAGAATTAAATTGATTGTTTTTTACTGTTTGACTGTACATAAGCTATGTGTGATATTACTTTACGTAGCTATAAAATTGCTATTAAACATAGCTTTAGTACAGTATAATAGTGATACAATTTTTTACACACATGACCTTATCATTAACTAAATTAAATTGAAAGTAATTAATGATTATTTTGTTCATTTTCAGCCTATCAAATATTTTTCAACCAACCAGGCAAAAATAAATACTAACAAGTTCAATCTCACAATAATCAATGCGATGGTCAGTATAAATAAACTGTATAATATTTGACTTAATGTAATATAGGCTAGGTTAATTATTATTAGTTTTATAAGTAGTCTTTTAAACCTGATCATTCGTTTTATTTTCAGATTCAATAAAAAAAAAATTTAAGTCTTGCAGAAAAGTGTTCTTAATTAAAGAAGAAAGTAAAAAAATTAAACGAAAGGGTATGAAGACGTGATAAAAAGATTGCTATATTCGTTAATGTAATAGAAGATCTTCAAAGAAGAAAATCAATTAATATTGATGAAACTGTTATTTTGGAAGAATGTGCAGGATCAAAAGATTTTTTGAAGAGGCAAATTGCCAAAGCCAAATCTCTATACCTTTGAAAAGTATGGCGAAGAAAACAGGAAATTCGCTCTTACTCTCCATTTATAATTATCAAAAACTTACAATTTTATGAGGAAAACCTAAAACACTTGTTTACCACACCCTCGGACACTAAGTAAATGGTACCAACATGTAAATGTTGAAACTGGCTTTACTAAAGAATCTTTGGATCTTTGGAGATGGATGGATGGACTGCTTATTAAATCGATTATCAAGGTATATCTCGATCTTAGGTTCCGATAAAATGCTAAAAAAATTTGTGATACAGTATTGTTTAGAAATTATTTTACTAAATTGGTATTATTTAGAAATGAATAAAAAAATAATACTATATTTTAAACAATCAAATGTAACTTATTTTTCCTCCTCTCACTCCTGTATACCATACGTATTTATAGTCAAGTGTAATGTAAGTAATACGTCAATAAAGGTAACTATTTAAGCAACTATTTTGTATGAAAAAAATGCATAAGTATAATTTACTTTTAATTAACTAGGTAGGTAGTTACTTACACTTGACTATAATAAATACAAGTGTGAACTCTCGTATTTATAATAGAAGGCAACTAACTTCTTGAGTAAAAGTAATTCAAACTTAGACAATTACTTTCGTACAAAATAATTGCTTAAGTAATAATTACTTTTAATGTAGCTTAAAATAGGCATACAAAGACAATGAGCTGTTTTCTTTGAAAAAAAAAATGCTTTTACCCTTCAAACGAATTCCATAAGAATGAGTTTGATTATTAAATTTAGCCCCTTTTTATGCTATGGCCGTACCTACGTGTATCGCCCCGAAGCTTCGGACAATGCCACGATACAAGCAAGTGCGGCCACATGCTTTAGCGCGCTAACACTTTGGGTGCTTACTTTGGAACGATACTCGCAAGTGGGAAAATTTTTAACGTCTATCGTACGAACTGTCGGCCCGAAAGATCTGAAATACTATAATAATTATTTATCTATATATTAAACTTAATTAAACGCGCTAAACCCAATTACATAATCACGTAAGACTATTGGAGATGGACTTCGCACTACATTATGTAACCTCCCACCCCAATTGCCAAATAAATGCTTAAAAAAGCAAGTGAAGAAGTTGGTTTCAAATCCATTTCTGGGCCTAAGCCGGCATTTTTTTGTTCTGAGGAGTATAAATTAATATTTAAAACGTATATTTATTATAAGTTTTAATTGTAACTATTTCGATATCAGCTATTCAATATGGTACAACACTAGGGTGAGCGGCCATATTATGTTCCAAACATAATATAGGTATGCACGCTAATTTTGTAGGTATGGCTGGTCCATATATTTACAAGTCAATGGCTCATGCTGTCAGGCCTGTCCTGTCCATGGCCCATAGAGATACAACAGAACTACAAGTCAATGCCATGGCCTGTCAGTCACGTAGTAGTAGGTAGTCACAGATTACAATAAATTATAGTAGTGAGTGAGTGATTACCATAGAGATACAACAGATATTTACAAGTCAATGGTGATTACTTGCTATATCTAATCATAGAGTATGTAATCACTACGTTATAAATCTAATCCTGATCTGTTTCAGTCAGACCATAATTTGTGGTCAGACCTCCGCTAGGACGTAGTAACTAATACCTAATCTGTGGGAGTAATTTGTGTTCTGTGAGTCAGACAGATTTTTTTCCGTCTCCGTTCGGCGAAACTTGAACGATAAAACGCTGAAAACCGTGATTTAATACCGATTTATTGTGAAAAGGACTCTGAAAAAAGAAAATGGAGGTTACAGACGAGAACTTGGTCACGCTCGCAAACTATTTGCAGCAAACCTTGAATCCTGATCCTAACGTACGGAGACCCGGTATGTAAAATGTCAAACAAAACATGATTTTACCGCATGTGTTTCTTATCCTTCTCATTAATTAATTCAATAATAAAATTTAAAGCAAACCGTTCATAAGGAAGAAGTCAAGGTTCAATTATGTATTTTGCAATTCCTTGGCGAATGTTTAAATGAACATCAAAGTAGAAAACATCAAACAAAAATTAAATTTTCTACAAATACCCGGCTAGGGGTCACACCCAGTCCTTTAGGGATGGTGATAGGATAACTGGTACCATTTGATATAACAGTATACTCATTTCGACACCTGCACAGCCACAAATTGTTTTTTACCAGTGTTTGAACAAAACAACTTTTCCAGATATTTAAAGCCTCACCTTAAAATACATGTAGCCCTAGCATGATGGAATCCTAGCTTCCACAGTTATCAATAATGGATAACACTATCCATCTATTGCATTGCAGCACAACAACAAATAAATGGAAAAATATTCCAACTGAAAGATTAAAACTGTACTTTATGGTCCCACGATTTTGGTAGTTTTGAGGGGTGGGGGAGGGGAAGGTTGGTCTTTCGATCTCCCAAACCAACTCTCAGACTGAGCAAATACATACCTAGTTTTCGAGAAATTCAAGATCAAAGTTTTGAGGTTAATATTGGCCAAAAATAACATTATAAGCACTTGTAAGGGTAAGACAGCATTATAAGTTGAGGCAGAGAGGGGAGGGATTTGCCTATCGCCCCCAGAAAAGCTTTAAAGGGTATAAGCAAAGAGATTTCTATGGTTTGCAAAAACCTACAGGTCTCTGACAGCTTGCTGTTGGGTAAAAAGAAATCTTTTAAAATTCACAGCAGATCTATTCATAAAAAAAATTATAAGTTCTAAATATTGGGACCACACAGTACAGTTTAGCCGAATGAGCAGTTATGATGCCATGCATTCTCACCATTAACATTGACCAACATTTGTTATTTTTTTTTCATTTATTTAAGCAAACTAAAAGTGACAAATTGAGAGGTACATTAAATAAATTAAGCTACACATGATAATTTTATTTCTATACATATGATAAATTTGACACCAACACCGTTTACCACAAATGTGGTAAACGGTCTACCTACCTATCAACCTATCTCCAAAGTAAGCACTGTAAGGCTTGTGTTATTGGATACCGGGGTAATGGATATAAATACATACAATTATACATAAATAAGTATTAATGTGTAGACATATAAAATGTAAACGTAGATAATACATATCCATGACTCAAGTACAAATGCTGGTATTCATCATACAAACATTTGCCAATGCTACCGGGATTCAAACTCAGGACCTCAGAGGTGGCGACACCTAGAAACCAGTGTACGTACCACTCTACCACGGAGGTTGCCATACCAATTTATTTCAAACCAAGTTATTTCAACATATCCAAATGTTTCTCTTTCTTTCACAGCTGAAAAGTTCCTCGAAGGTGTTGAGGTTAACCAGAATTATGCTATTCTATTGCTCCACCTCATCGACAAAGATGGTGTTGATATGACCATCAGAGTAGCAGCTGCTATCGCTTTCAAGAACTATATTAAAAGAAATTGGGCTGTGGTAAGCACTGACTTTATATAGTATGTTGTTGTGCAGTCAAAATCATATACATAAACACCAGATGATCACCAGGCATTTAAAAACTCGGTTTTCCGTGCGACCCCATTGGCCACGGGTGGACGCGGCGTTAAACTGCGATTTTTCGAGAAACTTGTATGGATTTGGAAATGTTTTTTAGAAAAACATATAATTTATGTAGTCTCCATACAAGGTTCTTGAGAAATCGCAGTTTGACACCGCGCTGCGCCGCACCGTGTCACCTGTGTAAAAAAAATGTTTGAATGGATGGATACTACCTTGATATGTTAAATAAAGACGAAAATGGTTCAATAAAATTTTTATTTGATTATATTACAAAAAGAAATATGTTTAAATTGATAATATTGTATTATGAAACCTCACAATTTTTAATACTCTATTTACTCTATATCTGACTTTCATGTGGTTTCAATAGATAGTGAATTTTATAATACTTATTGCGTGAACTATATTAATAGTACATAAAATACAAAATTACAGAACTAAAATATTATATTTGTTGGTAAATACTGCTTTTCTAAAATAACAGTAGATTGAAAAGTTAATTTAGGGAAGTGATTGAACAATTCATATAATCTTTTTTACTTACAGGATGAAGATGGAGTCGACAGAATACATATTAATGACCGTAATGCAATAAAGACGTTAATTGTGTCTCTCATGTTGAAATCCCCGGAGTCGATACAGCGACAGTTCAGTGATGCTGTGTCCATAATAGGCAAATGTGATTTCCCAGAAAAATGGCCCAGTCTAATACCTGAAATGGTGGAAAAATTCGCTACAGGTCAGGCACTTGTAAAAACTATTATGCTTATTGTAAATTTTTTATGGACTTCAAAAAAAGGAGGAGGTTCTCAATGCGTCAGAATCATTTTTTGAAAAGCATATCAATGCAAGATTTAGTATCCTAATTTTGGGGAACTGGGTGAAAAAGTTCCGATTAGGAAGACTGAACATCCGTCCGGCCTTGCTGTTTTCCCCTATCCAAATAATAATAAATCCTATTTGGTTAAATATCAGACTATTTGAGTAGTTTGCCTTTATGTGACAATATTATCCTACTAATACTATAAATGCGACAGTATCTCAGTTTGTTTGTTTGTTACTCTTTCAAGCTAAAACTACTACACGGATTTGGATGAGATAGTTAGTATATAGTATATTTTTTTGAAGTGAAAACTTCTTTAGCGGCGTTGAGCACTTTTTCTGTAATTGGTATAAAATCTTAAACTCGCGTCAGGACACGTGACCTGATCGAAAAAGCGTAGGACGGATGGAGAATGTTGAGGTGACAGGTTGACTATGGTCTCGGTTGCTTAGCGACAGACTGTTGATAATGTCTTTTACTTGTCTCTTGTTTTATTGTCAATATATATTTTTCGATTCTCTATAATAACTAATGTTTTCTTATATCTTATTACCTAACTTAACGTTCACTTTAATATGGTTCGTCATGTTTGTGTACGATAGCGCAATAAATGAATATTGTATTCTACCACATAAATGATAGTACTTTTATACTGATAAAGCAATTGGTGCAAAATTATTCCCTAACCATTCCAAAATATCAAACATGCTCAACGTTAATAATCAAGTTTTCACTTCTGCCGGCACTCCCGGAGTGCAACCCGTCTTTTTTTTAGTATTTTTTTTTTCTTTTTCATTTGTTGACCAAAAATATTTACAAAAGACATGATATTTAATTTACTCACCGCTACAGGCTTCAACTGTGGCGGAGGAGTTCAGTTACAGAGCAAATACAACAAATTTAAAATGTTAGTAAATTGTTGGTATTTACGATAATAAATGATATTGATGAGGCCAACTTGAACCACCTATCTAGAGAGAGTCGCAAGAAACCGATGGAAGTGGGCAGCACAGGACCGATCGTCGCGTCGTGGAGATCCTTAGGGGAGGCCTATACCCAGCAGTAGATTTATTCTAGAGATTTTTGATGCGCTTGTCAACAATGTAAAAGCTTTAATATGTAAAGTCGCGCGATTATTAAATGATGATGAGGCAAAAAGTGATTTCTTCATAGAGATTAATAATCAGCTGTAAATATTTGTTCAAACTATCCAAAGCAAGTCCAAGTATTTTAATATTATTTTGGTAGTTAGGTATCTAAAATTTTTTAGAAAATATGTATAATAGTGATTGTGAATTGTTGTTTTAGGCGATTTCCATGTTATCAATGGTATTCTACGGACAGCACATTCTTTATTCAAGAGATATAGATATGAGTTCAAATCTCAAAAACTCTGGGAAGAAATTAAACATGTCTTAGAGAATTTTGCGAAACCGTTAACAGATTTATTTGTGGTAAGTAGCTAAAATCTGTATTATATTTCTATATTCACACCCATACTAGAAAGAAACCGAGCAAAGCGTTTATATTATTATGTCTTTTAAAATTGTAGAGCTCCGTTATCTAGTATACATAACATAAATTCTTTATGAAACTTAACTTGGGCTAGATAATTGGTGTGATTGTATGCAATTATTTCTTATTATTATTTATTATTTTGTTTTAACCTCCACTGTGGTCTAGTGGTAACAACCACTGGCATCAAATTTAGGGGTCCCGGGTTCGATTCCCAGCGGGGGTACATATTGTTTCGGTAGAACTTGTTGTAAGTCCGTCTGGCTAGCTACCACCATTTTATCTAAGCCTGACGCCATAACAACAATGTTTTCAGCATTGTTGTGTTCCGGCAGCTTGACATAAGATAGCCAGTACCTCAGTGATGAGTATTCCGGGAGAGGCTCGCTTCCATCTTCGGCCTTATCAATACATAACATCAGGTATGATGAAGGCTAGGAGTCGTTGTTCGTAAAAAAAAAAAGTCAAATAAAGTTTCTTTTAACCATTTTCTTTGACTATTAAGAGAAAAATAAAGGTTACAACACATGTCTCATCTGATTATATTTACGTCGCCAATCTTCCTTTGCCTAATCTACTCAACATACAAACGCATGTATGTTAAATTTTAAATAGAAAAATATTGGAAAAAAGAGACCTAACTCTCGGTAGGTCAGTGGTTAGAGAGAGAATGGGCTGCTTTTTCTCTATCTTGAATCATAACCTTTACATAGTATAAGTAAAGTCAGTTTGCATTACATTTATGCCCGAAATTAATAACCTATCTTTAGATATGGATAGGGCTATCTGAGAGCCTAGAATACTGGTTTCGTTGACTAGCAACCGTCGTTATTTTGGTCATATTGACTAAAATATCATAGTATAAGTAAAGTCAGTTTGCATTACATTTATGCCCGAAATTAATAACCTATCTTTAGATATGGATAGGGCTATCTGAGAGCCTAGAATACTGGTTTCGTTGACTAGCAACCGTCGTTATTTTGGTCATATTGACTAAAATATCATAGTATAAGTAAAGTCAGTTTGCATTACATTTATGCCCGAAATTAATAACCTATCTTTAGATATGGATAGGGCTATCTGAGAGCCTAGAATACTGGTTTCGTTGACTAGCAACCGTCGTTATTTTGGTCATATTGACTAAAATATCCTAGGCAACTATCTCAGATAGCCCTATCCATATCTACAGATAGGTTAGTAATTTCGGGCGTAAAACTCCGTCTCAATAAAGAAGTACCCTGAGACTGGCATTGCAGTCGCTTTCAACATTCGAGAAAATAAGCTCTATTTATATGGCGTTAACACGTTCCGTTCCGCGGCATGTGTAGAGTGCGAGGTATTGGCATTTGTAGCTTGGCGATAGTGTTAACACCCTCGCCGCTATAAATGTTAATACCACCAAAATATCACTTTTTTTTGTATAGAAATGTGTATCGAAAATGATACACAAGTGGTTAGACAAGTGTGTATCGTAAATGATACACATGGCGTTGAAGGTGCTAAGCTAACTTTTTAGTTCAACGTATATTCCGTGTGACTTCTTTCGTGAGACAAACTTTAAGCAATACATAATATAAACCGTGTTTTTGAGCCTAAGGTTAAGGTTGTGACAGATGTTTAGAACAAAATAAAAAAAAAATGTTCTTTCATATTTTATTTTATATTTTATCAAGTGTTAGTGTCGTTCATTTGGATATTAAACCTACCTCTAACCAACGAAAAACAAATAAAACAAACTTAATATATTATCAATAATAGCAAAAATTACTATTGAGTGTGCACCAAGCTTCGCTTGGCGGTATTATTGTTACGATAAAAGAAAAATATAAAAAAAAAAGTTCTAAACACAACACAACCTCCTTAGTGGCTGGTATACACTTTGATTAGCCAAGTGCCAAGTGTTAAGTGTGTAGAGTGATTTGTGTTAAGTGATTAGTGATGTCCTATACTGTTTAGTAGGCGGTGTTTAGTTCATTTAAAAAAAAATTAGACGACATTTTGCCTGTATACTTTGATTAGTAATAAATGTTTGTTTTTATATTCAGGACATTTTACATTATATAAACACGCATGTTGAACATACAACTCCACAAATTTGTGGGTTACGGATTCGAACCACCTAGTAGACATTTTTTTAAATATTTTTATCAATCACAACAACAGGAGAAACGAACACGAGACTTTGTTGATATAAACTAAACACTTAACAGTCACGTCCAGACGTGTTTAGTTTGTGTTTAGAGCAAGTGAGGGGTGAAGGCGGGACGCGCGGGAGGTGCTACTCGCAGAAAAAATAGAACGCGCTGTAAATACTGTACTTCGCTAATAACTATACACTTAACACTAAACAGAAACTGTCCGAACGTGTATATGCTAAACACTTAACACTAAACATGCCACTCGCACTAATCACTAATCAAAGTGTATACCAGCCATAACTTTGGGCACATATAGTTAAAATACCCTGTATTTTCAGGCCACAATTGACCTGACCACGAAGCACGCAGGCAACCCGCAGGCTTTGCACGTGATCTACGGTTCACTGGTGTTGATCTGCAAGGTGTTCTACTCTCTCAACTACCAGGACCTACCCGAGTTCTTCGAGGACAATATGCCCATATGGATGCCCCATCTCCTGAACCTGCTGCAAGTCCAAGTGCCGTGCCTTGAAAGTGATGTGAGTACCTTTATCGTCTAAATCAGGGGTGCGATTGCGTAATGTAATCGTATTCATTTGACAGTTCATATCGTATCCAATCGGCTGCAATTTGTATGTAATGATCCATATATCTCTATTTAAAACGCCCGTGTTATCCATTCTAATGTTCCCTCCAGCGCCATGAGTATAACACCTACAGCCTTCATTAATAGCTACAAAAATCACAAAAAAATTTAGACGGCTGGAAGAATATAATATTTTTTTTAAATTTACCTTATCAAGGTCAAAGGTCAGAAAAACTATTTTCTCAAGTGACCCCAGTGAGTACACGTGCGTAGCACGCGCTTAATTCTACTGATACAATATGAACTGAGTGCTTGTTGTGAGTTTTCTCACCTTATACTCGCTTACGCCGCAGTTTGCAATTGAGTTTAATTCACAACCTTATTCCCATTGCATTAAGGCTATCTGTCAACATTTTACTCTAACGCAATGGTAACATTTGGACATTTGCAAGCTCACACTCTGCCCTATGAATATGATTGACTACGCAATTGCCTATCAGCACCCATATTACGAGTTTGCCAAAGATGACACTTAGTAACAGTTGACATTTACTGTCAACGTTTTCGACAACTATCGGACTCTACTCATGTCGGTAAAGCAGTCTATGGATATGAAAGAGACAAAGTGATAGTTCTCGAAAAAGATTTTAGTTTGCCAAACTCGTACTAAGGGTACAGGACATGTTAGCGTAGACTGTCGGATACACTGCTCATGTCGGTAAAACAGTCGCTAAATATGAAAGAGACGGCTACATTTTACGTCAACGCTGACTGTAACGTCAATATTGCCAAACTCGTAAATAAGCTTACAGTACCCCTATTACGAGTTTGCTTAACATGACATTTACAGGACTCGTGAGCGTAGACTATCGGATACACTGCTCATGTCGGTAAAACAGTCGCTAAATATGAAAGAAACGGCTACATTTTACGTCAACGCTGACTGTAACGTCAAGATTGCCAAACTCGTAATAAGCTTACAGGTCTTAATAACACTTAGCTGGAGCTAGGTGTTTGATGTGATTGTATATTTATTTCTATACAAGGAGTCGTATATTATATTATCGGGTAAGTATCCTATATTTAAATCCAGTCTATGAACTATAACAGACTTCCAAACATCTAATCTTTTACATTTTAGTACTGCTAGTGGCCGCTCACGGTTCCACCCGCGCGGTACCCGTTCCCTTTGTTATATCGGATTTAAATGTATCCTATTATGAATTATCTGTGTGCCTTTCATCCTAATTCGTTCAGCCGTTTTTGCGTGGTTGAGTACCAATTACAAGTTTGTTACTAAATCACGCAAAAATGGTTGAAACGACCCAAGTCCTTTAGTTTATAGTATTCTCTTTGTTATACAGTGTTAGAAGGAAGTAAGATTATATATTAGCTCTTTTATAGGTATAGGCATATAGGTTAGCTCTTTTTGTACATAAATAACAAACATAAAGATGGAGGTCGGCCCGCTTTCGGAGTTTTCTTGGCAGTATCTTTCTTCGAAATTTGTGAACTGCCAGTAGAATCATTAGTTTTTCACTCTTGTTAATAATAAATAATTTAAATAGCAATCGAATCAAAATATTAAAACTCAATAATTGTAACCATAGTATAAATTATTAACTTTTAATTAGTAATTATCTAACCGTCATCATCATCATCAGCCTGTGGACGTCCACTGCTGGACATAGGCCTCTCCTAGCTCACGCCTATTGTGGCGTTGATAGGAGGATATTAGCCTACTGCTACCCCGCTGGCCAGACGGGTTGGTAGAGGGTTTGTTTCAAGGTTTCCTTCTCTCGCACAGGTGTTCAATGCGTCGAGCCTCTTAATCGACTCTTACGACATCGGCATGTAAGGAAGTGGTGAGTGGTGACACTTGTATTCTTAGGGCGTCACCACACGGCTTCGGCATCTAGCCGTATTCGAAATCAATAATAAATCAACTTTGTGAAGATAGACTTATAAGTAGCTAGTCAACCCGTGACCACGGCAGCTGAAAAGGTCGGGAAACCCGCAAATAAACCGAAAAAATTATAGTACCAAATATATATTTCGGGTAAATATATCACACTAAATACTCCGCAAAAGTTGTTTTATTTCAATTATGAGTGCGCGAAGAAACTCACGATGTGCTTAAGATTATATACATTCTCGGTACAGGGAGATGAAGACAAACCCGGTGTACTCGAGCAGTTACGCACTGAAGTGTGCGAGTGCGCCGCTCTGTACGCACTCAAGTACGAGGAGGAGTTTGGTCCGTATGCGGCCGGGTTCGTGACCGCCGTGTGGACGGTGCTGCTGGCTACCAACACGCAGCCCAAGTACGACGCGGTGAGTCCATCATCATCATGATCATAATTATCCATGATTTCAACCAAATGACACCCACTGCTGGGTATAGCCCCCCATCATTATATATTTTTTTCGCATAAAGGTTTTCACCATAATGATTACTAATCATTACATTTATTGGCATATCAATCTTTATCACAAAATATATATCAAATACTTTAATGTTAAAAATATACAATGCATGCAAGCAAGCAAGCATGGAATCAAGCATGCAAGCAAACATACAAGCAAGCATGCAAGCAAACAAGCATGCAAGCAAGCATGCAAGCAAACAAGCATGCAAGCAAACAAGCATGCAAGCAAGCAAGCATGCAAGCAAGCTTGCAAGCAGAGCAAACATGCTAAGTAAGCATGCAAGCATACATATGGGAAATACACGTCTCCGGCGCTGCGGGAAGCGCAGCCCCTTCGCCCTTGCGTATAAAAAAACACAGACACCGCGGTCGCGCGATGACTGCGTTTTTCTACGGCGGGCGGGGGCTGCTTTCCCTCCGCGCCTCCGGGCTCTAAATTGCATTCTAGTATTGAGCATACAAGTACCACGGCAAGGTGACCACGGCAGGTCTGGATCGGGAACTAATTCCCTACCAAACACACTAACTTTAATTTAAACTTTAACTCTTAATTGTGGATGGTTACAGACAATATAGTTATGGATAAGTTTGCATTTCATGCATAAGTTTCCATTATGCATTTCGTATTTTATGATAAATTGCCTTTAGACGTATAAAATTAAGCCCTTTATTTTTATAGTCATTAAAATGATGTTAAAGTAAATTAGAGTAAGTAAGTATTATGCTGATGAAACCATTCTGCGTTCATAAAACTATGCTTTTCATAATTTATGCGAAAAGACTATGCCAAACGACATTATAACTAAAAACATTATGCAACCGAATGGGCACCCGCCTTAGGGTTTATGAACCGATGGCTTCTTTGTGCTTGTAACAGCCTAGACTGAATAAATTATATTGAATTGAATTGATTGGTCCTGCGCTGCCCGCATCCAGCGCCTTCCCGAGACCTTCGCCAGATCGTCAGCCCCCCTTGTTTGTAGTATGTTCCATTCTAAGTTGTTTACAGCGCTATCTATGTGCGTTGGATACGGCTTGCGATAGGCGCCGCTTCATTACACACACAGGGAAGTAAAAGAGTGCGCTCTCAAGTACGACCAAGAGTTCGGTCCGTTCGGTCGGTTACTTCTAGCAGTGTAATGTTCTTTATTTGCCCACAGCTTGTGTCAAACGCTCTCACATTTCTGGCGAAGATAGCCGAGAAGAACAACTACAAGAGCTTGTTCGAAGACCCCGGGACGCTCAGTAGCATCTGTGAGAAGGTCGTCATACCAAACATGGAGTTTAGAGGTGAAATCTTTCTCTATTCAACAACAAACAATATTGTTTGTTGCTACTACAATCCATCAGCCTGTGACGGTCCACTACTGGACATAGGCCTCTCCTAGCTCACGCCCGTTGTGGTGTCATAGGAGGCTATTAAGCGCTATTCAGACTACGCTATAATATAATAGCATATAGCTTATAGCACAACGACATCGCTCACCATACTTAGAACACGTTCACACTTAGCTATTATATATATATATATTATTGGCTTACTATACGCTATCTAAGTAAATGTATGGTGGGCGATATCGTTGTGCTATGAGCTATAAGCTATATATGCTATATATTATAGCGTAGTCTGAATAGCGCTTTAGCCTGCTGCTACGGTTTTTCTTATATATTTCGTTGGTAGTATATCGGTTTTTATGAATTCTGAGAGAGGTATATTATATTAGTAACATATAGTATTCAGTCTATAGTTCAAGCCTACCCAGCGCTTAGATTGTAGGATAGCTGTAGGCTAATTATAGGCCTACAGATCGAGGTCTACTCGAAAGGTCATTGCATGAGGGAGTCAGTAGGGCTGACGTCATCGGAAAGGATAAGAGCTACGCGTTAGTAAGAGAAGCAAGAAATCTATACTAATAAAACAATACCGTGACTGACTGACAGACAACGAACAGCCCAAACGGCTGGACCGATTAAGCTGAAATATTGCATACAGGATCTTTTAACGATGTAGGCGTGCACTAAGAAAGGATTTTTTGCATTGTAACCATTAGGAATTATCCTCCGAGATGAAGTCGCGGGCGGAAGGCTAGTTGACGAATATAACGTTTGGGAAGGACCACTGTGCGACCTAAACTGCACTTTATTGTGTCGGAGCAGAGTCGCTATTTATTTAAATTAATTTGCTGAGTGAATATTCTGTACGTTAGTACTGTTAAATTATTCTGTGGCAGTGGTACTAACCCGACAAATATTTATGTGATTAGAATTTGTGTTTTGTCCTGTCACTGTGTCTGTCACGAAAAGATATTTGGTGTAATATATCGTCCACTTATTTTACAGTCCCTTTCTTTGTTTACCAGAGTCCGATATGGAACTCTTCGAAGATAACCCAGAAGAATACGTGCGTCGGGACATAGAAGGTTCAGATGTAGACACGAGACGACGCGCCGCTTGCGATCTGGTGCGGACTCTCGCGCAGCAGTACGAGGACAAGATCATGCATATATTCGGGCAATATGTGCAGGTATGTATGATCAAACAGGGTAGAAAACAGGCATCATTATAGATAGATAATCACACGTGGACTGAGATCTGATGTACTTTTGCGCAGCAGGACGAGGACAAGATCATGCATATATTCGGGCAATATGTGCAGGTATGTATGATCAAACAGGGTAGAAAACAGGCATCATTATAGATAGATAATCACACGTGGACTGAGATCTGATGTACTTTTGCGCAGCAGGACGAGGACAAGATCATGCATATATTCGGGCAATATGTGCAGGTATGTATGATCAAACAAGGTAGATAACAGGCATCATAATAGATAGATAATCACACGTGGACTGAGATCTGATGTACTTTTGCGCAGCAGGACAAGGACAAGATCATGCATATATTCAGGCAATATGTGCACGTATGTATGATGAACCATGGTCATTGTGAACAGTGTAGGAAACCAGGCATCATAATAGATAGATAATCACACGTGGACTGAGATCTGATGTACTTTTGCGCAGCAAGACGAGGACAAGATCATGCATATATTCAGGCAACATGTGCACGTATGTATGATGAACCATGGTCATTGTGATCAGGGTAGGAAACCAGGCATCATAATAGATAGATAATCACACGTAGACTGAGATCTGGTACTGACTCTCGCACAGCAGTATAAGGACGAGATCATGCATATATTCGGGCAATGTGTGCAGGTATGTATGATCAACCAGAATGAAATGGGCATCATGTAGCCCTAGCATAAGCGGCTTTTATCGAAACTCGTAGCTTGATAATGTGTCACTGTCCCGCTCACAGCTTAGCTGGGTAAGCCAGTCAGCATCAGCCGCTATATCATATCGCGTGATATAGTCGTGTTCATGCTAGGAGGCAGAATCATAGTGAACAAGACGGTAGCAAACAGGCATCATGATTGAACATTCAATTCTGGTACAGATTCTCGCGTAGCAGTATGAGGACAAGATCATGCATATATTCGGCCAATATGTGCAGGTATGTATGATCAAGGGTCTTAGAAAATAAATTTTTATCCTGTCTTCTCGTATCGTATGACAGTAGTGACCATTTCTGATGACAAGAGTTAATCAAGCCGCTAATAAAATAATTTATTTACGTGAAAACGCACCTAAACTCTTAGCATGGTTTGCACCATGTTACTTTAGAAGTGCTATTACACTTACGCTGTCAAACAACATTAATTTTTAAGCTGTAAACGTAAAAGTAATCGTCGAAATAACGTGGTGCAACCCATAGTTAATATTGCCCTACTAATTCGCACCTTTTCTTCCTGACAGCTCATGCTTCAGAAATACAGCGAAGAAGGAGCAAACGCGTGGCGCGGGAAAGACGCTGCCATGTATTTAGTGACGTCACTAGCGAGTCGCGGCGGAACTCAAGCGGCCGGAGTCACCAAGGCTTCCCCATTAGTGGACCTCGCCCATTTCCTCACCACTCAAGCTGTCCCCGAGCTACAGCGGCCCAAGGGTAAGTGTATAGGTTAATTTTTAGTTCAGTAAGGTCTGGCTAATGAATGCTGAACTTGGAAAAAGGTAAGTTAATAACCTGTCCATGTCGGCTGAAATAAATAACCTATCTCTAGAGATAGATAGGGCTATCTGAGATAGTTGTAGGATATTTTTGTTGCATAGAGATTTATGACTAGTTAGACGTTGTCATATTTTTGTTTGTTAAGTCTGTTATGGTATTTTTGTAACCTTATTTGCACACTTATTTTTTAAGACTTAGAAGTGTTCATATATTTATAAACCAGAATGTACCCGGTGACGTCACCACGCAATCCGTGCCAGAGCCATGCCCGTGCGTATTGTAAAATAAATAAAAAATAATATAAATAATTAATTGCATACAACACACCAATGATCTAGCTCACGTTAAGTTTAATGAAGAACTCCATAACGGATAAACATACTTATATACTTTTTTTGCAAATACATACATATTATACATATTAAACGCCCAGTACAAGTCAAATAGACATGTTCATTGCGTTCATTGCACACAAATATTTATATTGCCCGGGGATCGAACCCGGGACCTCTGGCGCAGAAGGTGGGCTTAGTACACCTGCGCCAAACAGGTCGTCAAAAGGAACGTTGAATAATAGAGACAAAGGATGTGTTACCCGTAATAAAATTAAGTGAAATATAATTATTCTCTATGTCTATCAGCGTTCTTTTTCATGACGCGAGATATACGCGTCTACTACATCTACCGACTTGAATCTTGTTACGTTGATAGCTTATATAGGGTGTCCCAAAAATAATGCAAGATTTGAATTAAATAGAAAACACAGTTTTAAGTCTTTTGTTTGTATTTTTTTTTATTGAATCATGAAATCCATAGCATGCGGTTTTTTATGAAATAAGGCTGGGTATAGTTCGGTGAAATATAACATGCAATTTAAACATGCGAAGTAATACAATCCGTATGGAGTATTGCGCGCAGTAGCCGCGCAGTGCGCTCGTAAACACCTTTAAAATGCATGGAAAATGTTGAATTACATGTCATACGATCTGTACCCGGTCTTATTTTATAAATAACCGCATGTTATGTATTTTATGATTCAATAACAAAAATAACA
The DNA here is from genome assembly GCA_910589605.1 of Chrysoteuchia culmella. Classification (NCBI taxonomy): domain Eukaryota; kingdom Metazoa; phylum Arthropoda; class Insecta; order Lepidoptera; family Crambidae; genus Chrysoteuchia; species Chrysoteuchia culmella. The sequence continues at coordinate 4,581,293 of OU342663.1, forward strand.
ACCAAAAGAATTATAACTATGTTTTCTATGTAATTAAAATCTTGCGTTAATTTTGGGACACCCTATAGTGGTACACAATACACTTAACAGGTTCGCTGTCCAAGAATAATAACAATTGATTTTTTATTGTTATGTATCATATATGATGCATGGGACAGGGAAGGGGTTAAAAACCCACCACTTGAAAATTGCTAGCTGATTATCTACATTTAAAGTTCTCTGTGTCCAGTTTTATGTATATTTAAATGTATCTTTTTTTCTAGTTGATGAGCTGCCCGTCCTCAAAGCAGATGCCATAAAGTACATAATGACGTTCCGATCGTTACTACCCAAAGAGATGCTGATAGAAGCTTTCCCGCTATTGGTAAGTTTGGGACCATAGAGGTTAGGTATAAGTGGAGCTAACACTCCGAATACCTACTTGAAGCAAATTTCTATGTAGCATTATCTCACTCTCTAGAGAAAACTCTCTCTTTATAATTAATTTTGTTTTCATTTTTTAACACTATTAGTGAAACCACATAGAACATATATATTCACTATTTGTGTTGATTTAACGACATAAATTTCGAGTCGACAGTGTCCGCCATGTTTAATCGATTCGCGATTAGGTTTTGGTTTTATTTAGGTTTGTTTTTTTAAGTTTGGGTGGAGAAATCATTTTTTTTTTGCATAAAATTGTTCTACGTGGTGGGCGTCAGTGGAGACCAAGAACTATATAACTGTATAACTGTGTTCTTCTTTTAACTATATAACTGTGTTGTATTTTATACAAATACAAATACAAATATTTTTATTTGCTCTAAACAGGGTTACAGTAATGTTGTTTAGTACAATTGTGAAAACAAAATGGAGCTTAACCTATTTAGCCATTTTACATAGCATGCAAATATACAATACAATGATTTAAATTAGATTAACATTAAGAAACTGATCGAAATGTCATAAAATAAAATCGAGAAATAAATTAATAAAAAAAAAATGTATGATAATAAATGTCATATTGTAATAATGTCATATATTGTTGAATGTGGGAACTAGAAAAAGAGTAGATGGTCGTTCTGTAGCCCTAGCATAACCGGCTTTTATTGACACTCGTAGCTCGATATCTGAGTCCCTGCCCAGCGGGCTACCTATCTTTGCAACAGCAACGCGACAGCAGAAATTGCGCGATAATTGTTTTACACCACGTATTAACAGTGCGGCCTATACCGAACAAACGATGAACTACAATGTGCATTCATTTAGTTTCTGTTATTGTTACCAAATTGTTTTTGGCGCTAGCGTCGTAGCAACACGCGGCGTCTCACTCGCACAGGTAGGATCGCGAGAAAGTGAGACGCCGCTATACGAACCATCAGCGAGCGATTAACCAGCTGCTCACGTCTTAACGGGATAAGCAATGATATTTTATAATAGATATGTTACTTTTATAATAATTTGCGTTGGTGGTAGGACTTGTTGTAAGTCAGCCTGGTTAGCTACCACCATGTCCACCATCTTATCTAAATCTGACGCCATAACAACAATGTTTTCAGCATTGTTGTGTTGTCTCTTATCTCCATCCGCCGGAACACAACAATGCAGAAACATTGTGCTATAGCAGTTCACTGCCCGCAAAAAAGTTAAGAGAACAAATATAATAATTTAACATTCTATCTTTCGTTTAGATCCAACACGTATCCGCGCGCGGTGTAGTATGCACTTACGCAGCCTGCGCCATAGACAAGCTGATAGTGGCCGGCATAGTCACCAGTAGAGTTATACAGCCGCACGCCGCCACCCTACTGGGGACTCTACTGGGGGCGCTAGATGCGAGCGATCCCGCGCGACACAACGAGTACGTCATGAAGGGTGAGTGTTCCTTATTCAATTCAATCCAGTTGGTTTAAACCACAGAAACCCTTTCGAAGATTTACAGCCGTCCCAATAACCTATCCATAGTAACAGATAGGGCTACTATAGTTTTGTTTGACACGCTCCGATCGTGTTAAGCACGACCGGTGTGCAGAAAAGATAGAAAAGAAACACTATAAGTGGTTAACAAATATAATTATAAGATAAAAGATGTTACAAGCTCAGGTGTGGGTTCATGGGAATCTTCGATTGGTGGCTTTCGCGAGGGTAAGAATGGGGACTTAGCTTTAGAACTGCCTAGAGCAGGCAGAAGCGGAGGTCCAGCGTCACGGACTACGTTTGCAGCGGAGCGGTATGTTCAGCCTCGGTAGCACGGAGGGTGGGCTCGGTGTGGTGATGCGCACGTAGACACGGAGTGGAGTTGGTCCGGGTAGGCCGGAACAGGCGAGCGCTCGGCAGGTAGGTGCCGAGGTGGTTGAAGGCCACGAAGCAGGTGTATGCTGCAGCTGCCCGTGGATACGACCCTGGAATGTTTTTAAGAACGGGTCAAAAGGTGTTCGTACAAGTCGGCCGTCTAAGGTTAGGATGCTATTTAGGATGGTTTTTTCTATATATAAATAGTTAAATAGAAATAAGTTAATTTTTGTAGTCTAATTTACTTGGCCGAAATACGAAATCTCCCGGCCGTTAAGTTAGCAATATCGAGGGTACGCAGGAATATTTTGTCAATTAACTACCATCGTGAAGTTTTATCAAAACAAAATAAAGTAAACAAACAAGTTAGAATGGTGAAGTGAATGGTTTTGATGTAATTTAGTTAAAAGTAAGTAATAGATTAAGATTTAGTAGTGTGCGGTTTTTAGAACCGTTACATGCTGCTTAGTTATTTCTGTTTAATGGCAGGAAATAACAAAGATTGCCTAGCAACTGGACGACGGTAGGCTTATATTTACTGAGGATAGATTATTGGGAATGGCCGTTAGTTTTCATATTGAAGTTTATTGAAGCGTGGTCTGGTTTGGTTTATAGCCTGTCTCGAAACTGTATTAAGGTTCTTGTCTTGAATAAAAGGTAAGAGTCCGTTTCACGAAACAATTCGCACGGAATGTTACTGAAATGTTGAAGGCGACTGCAGTGATACTCTCGGGGGACTTGTTTTGTGAGACGGACTTTATGGATTGTAGACGAAAATTTATATTTTATTTTATTGTTGAAAATACTGTATATTGACGACAAAATACGCTTAAAGTTTTCATGAATCAAAGGGGCGTGAGATCGTTATGACCATGTGACGATGTCGCTGATGATAATAAATAAATAAATAATAAATAATTGCATACAAACACACCAATTATCTAGATGGTTACTAGATAACGGATAAACATACTTATATACTTTTTTTTTAAATACATACATAATATACATATTAAACACCCAGACCAAGACAAATAGACATGTTCATGCACACAAATATTTGTCTTGTCCGGGGATCGAACCCGGGACCTCTGGCGCAGAAGGCAGGCTTAGTACCCCTGCGCCAAACAGGTCGCCAAGATGATGACGGTAGAGCGCGCGGCGATCGTTTCTGTCGGAGTATACAACCTCCAGGCTTCTCAGTTCTATATTTGTATTCGTGTTTATGTTTTTTGATAGCTGTCTATTATTGTTGTTTATGTCATTATGTGTAACTAAATGTTTTCCCGAAAATACATGTACTAAATACTAATCGTAAGTTTACTCTGACAAAACTGTGTGATCTGCAATTTTTCCCAACAGTTTCTGTGACGCATTTGAATAATGACAGAAGCGCAGACCGCTAGTTACGATTTCTCACTTACGTACATCTTAAGTTTTGGCGCGCACTGTTCATTTTAATAAGACAACTTTTACGGATTTTTAAACGCGCGTGTATTTTACGAACTAAGATCTAATTGTCCGCATTCAAGTTTTTTAAGGGTTTTTTTTATACTAAACTAAATACTAAATGAATGCACATTATAGTTCATCTATTGTTCGGTAGCGGCAGCACTGTAATGATGACAGTTCGATTGCTATGATGATACGTGACCTATTGCAATGAACGCGGAATTTTTGCTGTCGCTTTGCTCTTGCAAAGATAGCTAAAAAGCGGGCCTGTAAAACATTTGCAAAAAAGAAAATGTTTTTACATTTTGTCCCTTGTTCCAGCTATTCTCCGCACCATATCTTGTCTACAAGACAGCGCACTGCCATTCCTAGGCGAGGCGCTCCCCAAACTGGCGCATATGCTCGCGGTCGTCGCCAAGAACCCATCCAAGCCGCACTTCAACCACTATTTGTTCGAGACGCTGTCCCTAGCTGTGTCGTAAGTATTACCACAGATTAGGAAATAGTTACTTTGTAACAGATAAACAACTCTCTAGAAATGTTGGTACTTGCGTTTTATAATAGTCTACTCTTTACGGATGCGCGCGTACATTTGGATATCCGAATGTCCGCCGGCCGGTAGGTAATAAGTACATGGAGTGAACTAGGCCTAGTATTACTACAGTACCTTCTAGCTGTGTCGTAAGTATTACTACAGTACCTACTAGGGAATGCAATCTCGTTCTCGCGAGATCTCGGCCTTTTTTAGCGGGATTGATCTCGGCCGAAAAATGGGCGAGATCTCGCGAGTTTAACGAGATTTACTTAACCGAAAGGGCCTTCTCAGCGGCTGGTTATCTGAATAGCAGAATAAGAAGCCGTTTAACAGATGATTCTTCTGACATTTTGTGCTTCATAAGGAGCTACTTATCCGTAATAATGGCGTGTGGTGTGAACTGAACAAGCCTTTCATTTGATTGGTATTTTTTGTTAATTAATCGAATCGAAACGCTGTCTCTAGCTGTGTCGTAAGTCTAAATAATAACTTTTTAGCCGACTTAAAAAAAGGAGAAGGTTCTGTTTTTTGCGGATGTCTACCACGTACTTGAAGACGGCAGGACCGATTGAAATGATTCTACCATTATTACATCAGGGGCGCGTTTGCGTAAAGACAATCGTATTCATTTGACAGTTCATATCGTATTCGATCGGCTGCATTTTGTATGAAATTTGACACTAATGACATTCAATATGAACTGTCAAATGAATACGATTAGCTTACGCAATCCCATAGCAGGGCCCGTATTCACTATGACCACTTACCGATTCCCTGCTCAAACCACGCGAATGTTGTATTTGGTTTCGATATTTTCAAAATGCGTTTTCTCTATGACACATACAAATTTTAAAGTTAGTTTACTTGTTTAATAATCATACAACTTGTGACTTTCATGTACTTATACAATAATTTTATAATTTGGGAGTATCATGGAGAAAACGACTTTTTAAAATGTCAAGACCAAGTACGACATTGGCGTGGTTTGAGCAAGGAATCGCTAAGTGGTCATAGTGAATAAGGGCCCAGGTTTGTAGGAACAAACCTTCTATGGGATTGCGTAAGCTAATCGTATTCATGGTCCCATTTTTTGGAATTTTGAAATTGGTTCAGTAGTTTTCGGAAAATTCTGAAAATAACGTCGTTTTCGTTAGGGTCACACAGAAGTCTTCTTTGTTCATGGAGCTGTTTTTAGTGAGAGTAAGCTGGACTTGACTTAATAAGTTTTTTATGAGCTTTTATCACAGACATAGATCTAAATAGACGACGCAAGTACTGCGATTTGTATGAAAACCGAGCGTGCCACTTTTTATGTACTTATAATGACGTCTACGCTAATAGTGATGGGAAATCTCTTTCCGTGCTAATGTTATGTCGATCGACTAAAGTATCCTTTAGTCGATTTGCGTTGCAACATTCATGTATTTTAGATGCAAGTCATTTTAGTTAATAATGAATCGGTAAAAACTTTCCAAATTACAAAATTTTAACAAGGTTATATTTCAAATTATTTGTAATTTTTACTTTTTTGCATTCACAATGAAATTTGTATTACCGAAAAAAATTAAAATGAAGTTATAGAAAAAGTCGACCCGTCTCACAACTAGCTCCGATAGGACTCGAACCCACGACCTTCAAGTGTCCGGGCGAATGCTCTTTAAATACTTAATTTTAATTGTTTTTCAGTAAGGTTATAATTTGTATATTATTGAAGGTGATTATTTTTATTAGATAGCAGCACAAAATACACCACTAAATTTTAATTAGTACAAAGATTTTAGGGGATGATAGTGTCCATTTAATATGAACAACTTTTACTATGGGACCAACCACAGAATTGCGATTGCTGTGGCTTTTATAGTTAAAATAGGTTGTCAAAAAATCTTAAATATCCTATATTATAATTGCGAAAGTCATATATTTCTTTGTCCTGCCTTCACGACCTAACTAACGCCCAATGAACTTAAAGAGTTGAAAGGAAAAGAAAGAAAGAAAGAAAATAACATTATTTGTTTTTTTGAAAGGACTACGAATAACATAGGCTATTTTTATCCCGATATTCCCACGGGAACGGGAACCTAGCGGGTGAAACCGCGGGCGCCCACTAGTCAGATTGCCGATTATTACGACGACCTGTTTGGCGCAGGGGTACTAACCCCACCTTCTGCGCCAGAGGTCCCGGGTTCGATCCCCGGACAAGACAAATATTTGTGTGCATGAACATGTCTATTTGTCTTGGTCTGGATGTTTAATATGTATATTATGTATGTATTTACAAAAAAAAAAAGTATATAAGTATGTTTATCCGTTATCTAGTATCCATAACACAAGTTCTACATGATACTTAACGTGGGCTAGATAATTGGTTTAAAAATGTTTATTACCCAAACTATGCGCCATTTTGGCTATGCTCGCGGTAGTCCCCAAGAACCCATCCAAGCCGCTGCCGAAACGCTGTCTCTAGCGCTATCGTGTTATAATAACTTTTGAAAAACAAAACCGAATACGATACGGACCGCGGAATGTGCAATCAATTTTATAATGAGATATTTTCCTATCTCTAACGACATTATTTGCATAGAGCATTCGCTCGAAAAGCGACAGTTTGCTGGTTCAAATCTTAGTTTGATTAGTTGGATACAGCTCGATTTCAGGATTAAAATGAAATTTTGTAGTGTTTCAGGCATGAAAAAGCAACAAAACTGTTTAATAAATGGCTATATTTCCTTGCAGATTAGTAACCAAATCTAATCCGAATGCCATATCGGCGTTCGAAGACGCTTTGTTCCCGATATTCCAAGACATTTTGCAGAACGATGTTCAAGGTTAGTACTAGTATTGATTTATTACTAAGTAATATTAAACAATATGATTTTTTTGTAATGCAGAAAGCACGTCATACGCATTCTGAATGTAGTCTTTACCGTTAGCACAATTATCTGGCACGGACTATACCATTTTAATAACGAAATTTTGTATAGGAGAGTCCATGCCATACTTGTTTCAAAAGCTAGCGTTTTTACTGGAACCGCGGCGGCAGGCGACAGTGGCGAGTACGCTACCTATGATTATACTTATAGTTTAGTCGCACCGTATTATCTTAGTTTTATTACATATATTACTTTTGATATAGATCTGTCTTCGATGGTATTTTAAAATGATGTTGTACGGCAGAATTCATGCCGTACGTGTTCCAAATGTGCCGTGTGGTTACGGCCTAAGAATACAAGTGTCACCACTCACTTACATGCCTGGGATGTCGTAAGAGTCGACTAAGTGGCTCGACGCAATGAAAACCTGTGCGAAAGAAGGAAAACTTGAAACAAACCCTCTACCACGCTAGGTTCTCATACAGTTTGAAGCGCTTTTTTCGTCTATCTCGATATAGGGCGCGTTGTAAAATCGTTAAATGACATAACAAATGTCTCATTAAAAGAGCAATAAAATAAAGAAGAATATTTTGTTTTGTACGGCAGAATTCATGCCGTACGTGTTTCAAATGCTGTCTCTACTTCTGGAACTCCGCGGTGCTACTAGTGCATCAGCAGCGGGTGACAGCGACGCTTACGGCGTGTTGTTGCCGTGTTTGGTCGCGCCTCCGTTGTGGGAGCGAGCAGCGAATGTTCGACCGCTCGTGCGATTGCTCTGCGCGTTCGTGAGCGCTCGCGGCGCGCTCGTGTTGCAGTCCGGACGATTGGTAAGTAGGCTTTATGATTAGTGAAGTTGTATCTACCTGTGTAACTTTAGGGAATGGGTTGAGAACGTGCGATTGCTCTGCGATCCGGACGGCTGGTGAGTCGGTTTCTATAATGGCTTCGCCAAAATAGAATGCGAAACTAGCGCGCGTCAGAGCGCTATCCGAACGCTGCCCTATAGCTGCGTTGTACTATATATTAGGTCTTAATATGAAATTGCCGATTTGTATGAACAATTTTAAAGAAAGTTCGTTTTCCATACTATTTTTGTTATAATTTCTACCGCAAATGCTAATGCCACAATTTTTTTATTTACAAGCATTGTATGAAGTCTAAGCAATCTAATGCTATGTTTTTATTTAAAAAATAATGAGTATATTTTAAATTATAATACACTAAGTGGTCATTTTTGTTAACGAAAAAATTAGTACTTTTCGAGGAATTGTTTATCGTATAAGGAATGCAATTTTTTTTTTTATGATGACTGATTCTTGATCGTTATGATCTTAATGTAATATAAAATCATGCAATTGATGTAGGTATCTTTTTATCACAAGTACTGAGGATCTCTAGAAGTGTAAGAAAAAAATTGACTATTTCATAGGTAAAGACTTATTATTACCAAACATGTCGCGTTACTGCTAGCTAACGCTCTGATGCGCGCTAAATGCGCGTTTTATTTGGCGAAGCCTACGGCGATAGCGACGCTTACGGCGCGTTGTTTCTTTTTTTGATTTGATTGGTCGCGCCCCCGTTGTTAGAACGAGCAGCGAATGTTCGACTGCTCGTGCGATTGCTTTGCGCGTTCGTGAGCGCTCGCGGCGCGCTCGTGTTGCAGTCCGGACGACTGGTGAGTGGGCTTCCTTGATAAGTTAAACTTTTACATAAGTACATGTATTTATAACTTTTTAATTTTGCATTTTACAATGCTATTTTTATGTGATAAATACAGGACATGTATTTTTAGGTTGAACTTTAGGGAATGCGTTGTGAACGTGGGCCCGCTCGTGCGATTGCTCGTTCGCGTTCGTGAGCGCTTGTGTACAACGGGAATACTTAGCCTTCATCATACTTGATGCTAAGTATTGATAAGGCTCAAGATGGAAGCGAGCCTCTACCGGAATCCTTAAACACTGAGGAACTGGCTATCTTATCTTAAACTGCCGGAACACAACAGTGCTGTAAGCATTGTTGTTATGGCTTCAGACTTAGATAATGTTGGTGGTAGCTAGCCAGGAGGACTTAGAACAAGTCCTACCACCAACCAAACCGAAAACAATATGTACCCCGCTGGGAATCGAACCCGGGACCCCTGAGTCTGATACCGGTGGTTGTTACCACTAAACCACAGAGGCGGTACCTATAATGATCGTGCGTCCGTAAATTAAATAGATTTCCTTAACTAAAATAATATTTTAAAAAAATTAAATTATATTATTTAAATTATCTAGCCCACGTTAAGTTTCACGAAGAACTTGTATTATGGATACTAGATAAAGGAAAACATAAATTTATACGTTTTTTTTAAAACGTACATAATATACATATTAAACTCCCAGACCAAGACAAATAGATATGTTCATGCACACAAATATTTGTCTTGTCCGGGGATCGAACCCGGGACCTCTGGCATAGAAGGCGGGCTTAGTACCCCTGCGCCAAACGGGTTGTCATTATATGGAGTAAATCTGTTTATGATCTTGTAATTTTTGCATTTTTCAATGCTTTTTTTATACCTATGGTAAATTTTAAATAGAAAAATATTGGAAAAAATTAACTCGGCCACAAGTGATTTCTCAGACGGGAATCGAACCCGCGACCTTTGGAAATCCGGACCGGAAGAACATTGGACCGGATTTCCAAAAGTTCGATTCCCGTCTGAGAATTCACTTGTGGCCGAATTAATTTTTTCCAATATTTTTCTATTTCAAATTTACCATAAGTATAAATCTATTTATAAAGTAAGATCACATTTGAAATTTTGTATTTCTTATTTTATTCGCGGTCATACAAAAATGAGTCTTATTACCGTGCGAAAGTTGCTTGTTGACTACAGAACCCTATAATATGTAATGTTAAACTTTTAAAAAGCAAAATTAGTAACTTCTTTCTTTATTGCAGAATGCGATGCTGGGAGTGTTCCAGAAGCTAATCGCTTCCAAGACGAACGACCACGAAGGATTCTACCTAATACAGACTATGCTGTATAAATTCGGAGAGTAAGTAATGTCGAACTACCAATATTTTTAGAATATGATAATCAACACCTCAATTTCGGGAAGCGTGATTTTAGACTTCTAAACTCTAAAGTTTAGAAAAGTCTTATAATCCCTATCTGTCCGTCCGTACGTACGTACGTATGTATGTACGCAACGAGATCTCAGAAACCATAAGAGATAGAGACAAACGGTCAACGGGAATGAGTTTAGGACACCTTGGACATGTGTCAAATGTACTTTTTTAGTTTCTACACTACAAAACAATAACAACTGTCACGTGGTTTAGAAGTCTATTTTGTGCCTGCTAACTAGCAGGCGCTGCTAACTTGTTTTCACGATGTGCAGTCAAACAGCAGCTACGGGCTTACATTTGCTCTAAGAAACCCGCCGCTATTACGAGCGACGTAAGGGCGCTCTCAAGTTCAAAGTGTGAAGACGTAGCTGCTGTTGACTGTACAAAGCGGAAGTTCCCGGTACGTTTATACAAATTAGAAAAACGACTTTCACATGATCCAGCTTTACGAGCGGATTACAATCAGTGTCTGCAAGAGTATGTAGACTTGGGACACATGGAACCTGTTCCTACCCCTACGGACAGTGACTCGCCTTCCGATTATATTCCTCATCACTGCGTGGTGAAAAGGTCAGCAGTCACCTTGTAGTGTGTTACAATATGAGTGCGAGAAGATTTGTAAGGGAAGGTAATGTATGAAACAAACCCAATGATAGTCGTTCTAACACTGATTTAATTCCAAAGTAATTGTAAAAATGTAACATAAGCAGAATTGCGGAAACGCTATAAATATTAATACATAATTTTATCGTCTCTGCGTGACCTACATCTGTACGTCACACGATCACACACTAATACTATTTGTAGCTGTCTGTCTGTACGTCACTCGTACATCCTGCCGGCCCAAAAGGGGAGACAATTACTTATGCTATAAAAAATTGTTAAATTGATAATAATAAAAAATATAACAATAAAAATGTAGTTATTAAAATTCCTTAAAAATTTGATGACTTCACTAGACTTGTATCAGGGATGTGCAGTCGCACGGATCGCGGGCGCGTCTTGGGTGGTGCAGCTGCAGTATCCTGGTTGACACTCCGGACTGCTTCAAACTTAAAACTATAGTGGTGTTTGACGCTTCATGCAAAACTACTTCTGGGCGCTCACTCAACGATAATCTTCTTATTGGCCTTGTACGATTATTTCGTTTACGTTGTTGTGGCATCATGCCTGTTCACGAAGTGACACTGCTTATGCTGGCTCCACACATTGGTCAGACCAACCTCAAATCGTAGTAGTTAACTAGTTTGTAATGGTGCTCGTAGATGGCCAATTTTTGCTGAATAGGCTATTTGACAATGCGAAAAATAAAGTTTCAATTACTGTTATCAGTATAAATTAAGACCTTAAAAATGGTTATTTATTAACGTTCGTTGAAAATAATAATAATTTATTTAAAAACCCGTAAATAAAAATGCATTTTTTGTGACACAAAACGCTCCTGATTCGTCGAGTTTATGATGACGTCACCTGCTTGTAAACCTCGTTTGCCTACGTATGTGGATGATTATGTCCCACAGATCAGAATACAGGCAAGTGACGTCACCGACCCCGTTGCAGCGCCATATAGTAAATGAGGCGTTATGGCGCGCTATTTAAATATTGAATTTTTATTTTGATATTTTTCAGCAAATATGTACCAGAATTAAAAAAAAACTACTTTTACTGGGTTCCTTAAACTCTACTACATAATATAAAATGGATTTTAAAAACCTGTCAAATAGCCTATTGTGTGGCCGGCAGCTATATGCATGCATGTTGCACTAGCTTGTGAAGTCAACGTGAGACAGCAATTGTTACCGGCCAGCAATTGCAGCAAATTATTGCCCGTTTAGAAGCACCATAAGATATAGGTAAAAGAGGTTCTTGGCGTACTATATTGGGAAACCATCCATATGTATGTCGTTAATGTTGTTAATAAATAAATGTTTTCTTACTTTCTTTTTTCAAATAAATTTTCTCTATCGCACAGATCCGTGATGCAGCAATACACGAAGCAGATAATGACTTTGCTGTTCCAGCGGTTGTCCTCGTCCAAGACAACTAAATACGTGCGCGGTTTGATTGCGTTCCTTGGGTTCTACGCAGCGCACTTTGGCGCTGACAACCTTATACAACTCGTGGATTCTGTGCAAGCCAAGTAAGTTTATAGTTTACCGGTTTTGCATATAGGTAACAAGGGGGTAATTGTCTAATTTTAAAATCTATAGCAATCCCTTTCAATTCGTCATTTAAAAGAGATTTTTACATACTTTAGGCCGTCAATATTTGACATTTCGACACCCGCAAGCAAGAACATTGTAACTCAGTTTTAGGCAGTATTGAGTTAAGATGATATTCATACTAAGCAAAAAATGCGGATTTTTTACACTTATCATCGCATTTAAATTCGTTATAATTTAAAATCTACAGCCTGTAAAACGTCTTAAAAACATTGTATCTCAGACATACAATTATTTTATTTAACAATTTCAAATTTAACGAACATAACAGTTTCATACAATATTGATTGTATTTCGGAGTTACAATGTAATTTTACAAAGTATATGAGGAAGAATTTTATTGTAACTCACTAATTATATACAATTAAAAATTAAATATATACATGTATGGCATCAAAATGATACAAGAGCTTAGGAGGTCTTACCACGTTTACTTATATGGTCAAGATCGATTGGCATTAGGACTTATCCGAAATTGCTAAGATTTTTTTAAATCTTTGTTGTGCTCTCCTGGAAAATGCCAAAAACTGAGTTACCATGTTCTTGCATGCAGGTGTCGATTTGATAGGGATTGTGATCGGGTCACTTTGTGAAAGGTATTGATTGAATGACCGTAATTGAACTGTCTAAGCAAAGTGACACGAAAATATATTTCAAATGTTTAGAGAAGTGTCATATGAAGTCATTTAAAACATCATTCGTTCCGAAAGGGGTTGCGACTTTAAGTTACACAATTCCATAAACCACTACCACAATCACAATACCTTTGAAAGATATTGTGATAGATTTTGAAATTAGGCAATTAGGGGGCAGGTTGCGTTGCAACGCCACGTTAAGTAAAAAAAAAAAAAAAAATACCAGCGGCCACTCGCGGTTTCACCCGCGTGGTAATATCGGGTTAAAAAGTATCCTATGTTCATAGCCAGGCTATCAACAAACGTGATCGGATACGATCAGTCTGTCAAGCGCGAACTGTACTATCTGCGAAGCGACGAAGAGTCTGATAGTTTATAACAGTGGTGCCCAACTGGTATTGCTCCAAGAGCTATTTTGAAAATCCCGATAAGCCACACGGGGGCACCACCGAGTTATTAAAAAAAAACATAAGTGATATAAACTACATTATACATTTAGAACACTTTTTATTCATTATGTCAATATGACACACTTACTACACTTAAAACAGATTAGACCGGAACAGCAAAAAGCTAATGCGATACTTGGCTATTCACATTTTCAGAAAGCTTCTTAATGTCTGGTTGGTAATCTTCTGTACAACCCAAAATCATAAAATTTTTGACGTGTTCGTCAGTTAGCTTACTTCTGTATGTGGTTTTTATTACTTTTAGTTGAGAAAAAGCACGTTCACGTAGATATGTTGACCCAAAAAATGCTTTAATGATGAGAGCACAGTTAGGTACGTTTTTGTATTTAACAGCGTACATGAGCTTGAAAACTTCGTCGCTTTTATTGTCTGAGCTTTTAAGGATGATATCACTGCGAAGTGTAATAATTTCTAATGCAGCTTCCCCCTTAATGACGAAGCAATGGATTTCCATCAAAGAAGCTAGTTATGAAACATCGCTTTCGTTAAATGGATTTGTGTCAAAAATAAACAGAGGTTCCATACACAAAATGTTCTCAAAACGCCTTTCGAATTCCGATTATAACTGATGAAACAGCTTTACATGTTTAGTACTGTATGGCATACAGCGTAATTTAGTTATTGTTTATTTAATTTATATGACCGATATCGTTCGCGGGCGCCTAGATAACAAGCGCCCGGGCTACCAGGTGCCCGCGAGCTACCGGTTGGGCACAATAAAAATTCTATTGAGTCTCGTTCATTAACAGCGAAAGGTTTAAGTAAAAAAAAACTTTGTTTTCGTATTGTCCTTCAGATGTTCGCGATGTACGTGGAGGGGTGTTATTGCAGACCAAATCTTTGTTTTATTTATTAGAAAAAATCATTTAAAATACACGGATAATGACGTGTTATTAAAAAGTAAAAACAAGTAGTGACATAGAATTAGAAATGTGAAAACACTCTTGTTTTCCTTTATTATAAATATTAAATAGAAAAATATTGGAAAAACCATCTCGGCTACTAGTGAAGTCTCGGTAGCTCAGTGGTTAGAGTAGTGGGCCGGATTCCCAAAGGTCCTGGGTTCGAGTCCCATCTGAGAGTTCATTTGTGATGTGACCGAGTTGTTTTTTTTCCAATATTTTTCTTTTTAAAATTTATTTATACTAATATTATAAAGAGGAAAGATTTGATTGTTTTTTTGTTTGCATTGAAGAGGCTCCGCAACTACTGATCTGATTTGAATGAAATTTGGTAAACAGATAGTAGATAGTCTGGTTATGAACGGGAACGGGAACCACGCGGGTGAAACCGCGAGCGGCTGCTAGTCATTACTATAAAAATAGCATTAAAAATCCATAAACTTTTGTCTTCCTCCTGTCCTTCAGTATGTTCGCGATGTACGTTGAGCGGGTATTAGTGCCGGAGCTTCAGAAAGTGTCCGGAGCTCTGGAGCGCAAGGCGGCCGCCGTGGGCTGCGTGCGCCTGCTGGCCGACAGCGCGCTGGTCCGCGCGGGGCTCAAGCAGTACTGGCCGCCGCTCATGCAGGTAACACGACTATAAATATAAATAAATAAATAATAGTAGATTGTTTACCAAGGGCTGTATGACACCCATAACAGTCGAGTGTTTTGGCGCCCGAACGAAGTGAGGGCGCCGATAGTTCGAGACTGTTATGGGTCCATACACCCGAAGTTAACACTCTACTTTTCATTTTGAATATGAGGAAAGTAAAAACAAACAGAATATTCAAAAAAATATTTAATAAGAAAAATGTTACAAAATTATTTTATAATGTAGCAGAATAAGTTTGACATGACACCCCCTATTCTTTTTTCAAATTTATTACAGCCTAGGGCCGCCACATATCACTTTCAACCCGCATTTTAGGCAAGTTATGAGTTACTTTCAGAATATGAGACATGAAAATAAATAAAAAAATTCCGAGTGTAAAATAATTGCGAACAAGTGGATTAAAACATTAAAGTATGATGAAACCGAATTACTCTTAGCTACACACGGACAATGTAATTAGATAGCATACACGCACAGTCACTCACATACACACACACAAACACACACACACTCATACACAAACACACTTACCTTTTTATTTTATTCTTAAATCTTCTCTTAATTGTATATGTAATAAATGTTTAGTTCTTAGTGAAATATAATATATCATGCACTTTAAGTTAAGCTAAGTTGAATACTAAGAAGGAGCGTTGTTCCCTAATACAGGCATTTATATGTCTAAATGGGGACTCCAGCACTAAAATTGTAGATTTATTTTAAATGTAAAATAAATATTTTTCATTTTTTTTTTCCATACCATCACACCTATTATCTAGCCCACGCTGAGTTCCAGGAACTTGTGTTATGGATACTAGATAACGGATAAACATACTTATATACTTTTTTTTTGTAAATACATACATAATATACGTATTAAACACCCAGACCAAAACAAATAGACATGTTCATGCACACAAATATTTGTCCCGTCCGGGGATCGAACCCGGCGGGTTTAGTACCCCTGCGCCAAACAGGTCGTCACTATGCTCTTAAAATCCTAATCCTTCCTAACTAACCTAATATTATAAATGTGAAAGTGTCTGTTTGTCCTTACTTCACGCCCTAACTAAGGAACGAGGCGACTTACAGCCGAAATTTGTAACCTATCTGTAGATATGGATAGGGCTAACTCATATACGGTTGGTTTCAATAACTTGTCTACGGTAAGAGATAGGCTTACTAGAGCTTCGTTGCCTAGATATTTTTGTTATTCAGCCTAAAATAACCCAAAATAACAGCGGTTGCTAAGCAACGTAACCAAGGTAGGCCTACCTCTTGTTAGGGATAGGTTATTGAAACCGGCCGTTAGTTGCCTAGAATACTGGCTTCGTTGCCTAGCAACCGTCGTTATTTTGGTCATGTTAACAAAAATACCCTAAACAACTATCTCAGATAGCCCAATCCATATCTACAGATAGGTTATTAATTTCAGGTGTTATAGATTCAAAGTCCCAGTTGACGCTACACATCCATAGGAAAAGCCAATGTGCTCCATCAGTGGGGATAATAAAAACGGCTTATAATTATGAACTTTTTCACTTTTCCAAAACAAAAAAATAAGTACTTAATAAACAAGAAAATATACTAGAAAAAAGCAACTAGTCTCATGTCGCCCGGACGGAATTTGAACCCGCATAATTAGTTAGTGCATTTTGCCGGAATCCCAAGGATGCGGTTTCGAATCCCGTCAGGGCGACATGAGACTACTTGCTTTTTTTTATATTTTCATGTTTAATATTTATGACATAAAAATAGCATTGTAAAATGCAATATTAACAAGTTATAAATAAATACTTACCTAAATACTGTGTCGCACAGGCCCTGATCTCCCTGTTCGAGCTGCCAACCGACGAGTCGACTCTCCCCGACGACCATTTCATAGAAGTGGACGACACTCCCGGCTACCAGGCGCAGTACGCGCACCTCGCCTGCGCTAAGGGCGCCGCTAGCGACCCGCTGCAGAGTGAGCTATATTATTATAATAATACTCGTTATATCATACTAATATAAGAAACCCGCTGCAGAGTGAGCTATATTATTATAATAATACTCGTTATATCATACTAATATAAGAAACCCGCTGCAGAGTGAGCTATATTATTATAATAATACTCGTTATATCATACTAATATAAGAAACCCGCTGCAGAGTGAGCTATATTATTATAATAATACTCGTTATATCATACTAATATAAGAAACCCGCTGCAGAGTGAGCTATATTATTATAATAATACTCGTTATATCATACTAATATAAGAAACCCGCTGCAGAGTGAGCTATATTATTATAATAATACTCGTTATATCATACTAATATAAGAAACCCGCTGCAGAGTGAGCTATATTATTATAATAATACTCGTTATATCATACTAATATAAGAAACCCGCTGCAGAGTGAGCTATATTATTATAATAATACTCGTTATATCATACTAATATAAGAAACCCGCTGCAGAGTGAGCTATATTATTATAATAATACTCGTTATATCATACTAATATAAGAAACCCGCTGCAGAGTGAGCTATATTATTATAATAATACTCGTTATATCATACTAATATAAGAAACCCGCTGCAGAGTGAGCTATATTATTATAATAATACTCGTTATATCATACTAATATAAGAAACCCGCTGCAGAGTGAGCTATATTATTATAATAATACTCGTTACATCGTACTAATATCATAAGAAACCCGCTGCAGAGTGAGCTATATTATTATAATAATACTCGTTATATCATACTAATATAAGAAACCCGCTGCAGAGTGAGCTATATTATTATAATAATACTCGTTATATCATACTAATATAAGAAACCCGCTGCAGAGTGAGCTATATTATTATAATAATACTCGTTATATCATACTAATATAAGAAACCCGCTGCAGAGTGAGCTATATTATTATAATAATACTCGTTATATCATACTAATATAAGAAACCCGCTGCAGAGTGAGCTATATTATTATAATAATACTCGTTATATCATACTAATATAAGAAACCCGCTGCAGAGTGAGCTATATTATTATAATAATACTCGTTATATCATACTAATATAAGAAACCCGCTGCAGAGTGAGCTATATTATTATAATAATACTCGTTATATCATACTAATATAAGAAACCCGCTGCAGAGTGAGCTATATTATTATAATAATACTCGTTATATCATACTAATATAAGAAACCCGCTGCAGAGTGAGCTATATTATTATAATAATACTCGTTATATCATACTAATATAAGAAACCCGCTGCAGAGTGAGCTATATTATTATAATAATACTCGTTATATCATACTAATATAAGAAACCCGCTGCAGAGTGAGCTATATTATTATAATAATACTCGTTACATCGTACTAATATCATAAGAAACCCGCTGCAGAGTGAGCTATATTATTATAATAATACTCGTTATATCATACTAATATAAGAAACCCGCTGCAGAGTGAGCTATATTATTATAATAATACTCGTTATATCATACTAATATAAGAAACCCGCTGCAGAGTGAGCTATATTATTATAATAATACTCGTTATATCATACTAATATAAGAAACCCGCTGCAGAGTGAGCTATATTATTATAATAATACTCGTTATATCATACTAATATAAGAAACCCGCTGCAGAGTGAGCTATATTATTATAATAATACTCGTTACATCGTACTAATATCATAAGAAACCCGCTGCAGAGTGAGCTATATTATTATAATAATACTCGTTATATCATACTAATATAAGAAACCCGCTGCAGAGTGAGCTATATTATTATAATAATACTCGTTATATCATACTAATATAAGAAACCCGCTGCAGAGTGAGCTATATTATTATAATAATACTCGTTATATCATACTAATATAAGAAACCCGCTGCAGAGTGAGCTATATTATTATAATAATACTCGTTACATCGTACTAATATCATAAGAAACCCGCTGCAGAGTGAGCTATATTATTATAATAATACTCGTTACATCGTACTAATATCATAAGAAACCCGCTGCAGAGTGAGCTATATTATTATAATAATACTCGTTATATCATACTAATATAAGAAACCCGCTGCAGAGTGAGCAATATTATTATAATAATACTCGATATATCATACTAATATAAGAAACCCGCTGTAGAGTGAGCTATATTATTATAATAATACTCGTTATATCGTACTAATATCATAAGAAAAACAACAATGCTGAAAACATTGTTGTTATGGTGGTAGCTAGCCAGGCGGACTTACAACAAGTCCTACCACCAACTAAACCGAATACAATATGTACTCCCGCTGGGAATCAAACTCGGGACCCCTGGGTCTGATACCGGTGGTACCACTAGACCACAGAGGCGGTTAAAATATAAGTAAAGTATTAATGAAGTGCAAGTATTTCTAAAACGTGTAATAAAAAAGTATTTCTGAGGTTAAGTATGGGCGGTTTGCTTATCAATATCAACATTGTTTCCGTAAAATGGCTGGAGTATAGTTTATAATATTGGTAGAATTAATTTCTTATAATACTTCCAGGCATCGACGACCCCAAACGCTACCTAGCAGAGAGCCTAGGCAACTTGGCTAGGACTTCGCCCGGAGTGCTCCCCCCACTGGTAGCCGCTCTCCAGGAGCCCCACCGCCAGGCCTTGCAGACCTACCTCAACGCCTACAGCGTACAGATCTGCTGATACCAACCCAATATAGCGCTGCTCACCGGACTCAACTGAATGATTTAAAGTGAACTCAGTGAATGTGGAAAGTGTTATTGTGATTATTGTACTCTCAACAGCACATCAAATTGTTTTGATCTGTCCCTTCAATTGATTTTGAATCCTTTACTTCAGACAACTTATGGAAACAATGTTTGTAAACAAACCACCCATACGTATACTAATTTATTATTACTAATATGTGCACGTCTTTGATAGCTTATTAATGTTGTTAAAAAGGATGGAAATTACAGAAAGTTTTGTTACAAACATTATTTGTTTCTGTAAGTTATCTGTACTATAGTAACTTTGATGTTGTTTGGATAAGGTGACGTGATTGTTGACTGCATAATGGTATTTTTAGGGCATTTTAGTTTTTTAAGCAAAATTTTGCTATTTCGTTTGGCCATTCAATTCAATAGAAAACCATTTTCCATTACATTTATGAATTAATATTTTAAAACCTATATTTAATAAATTAGTGATGGTACATACTATAAATATAAGATCAATATTCAAACGAAAAATAGGATTCTGCTCTCCACATATAAAAAAAATTCATATGACTATATTTCCAGTGTCAAAGAAAGGTTTATGATATTTGGTTTCATCAGCAAGGAAGATATTAAATATATGGTAGTAGAGTTTCAATGAAAATACTGTATGAATTGCTTCTGAAGAATGGAGGAATGTACGTAAGTATGTATGTGGGTTAAGTTTTATGATCGAGACTACGAATGAATATTAAAATATAGAATAAAAAAGAACATACCCCAATATGAAATCATCCAGAAATTCTAATCTTTTCCATTTAGTAATAAGGATTATTTTTGTCTGGGATTGGCAAAAATACATTTTCATGAACCAAGTGTGATTAGTTGTATAACTGATGGATAATTAATTATATACCTTACACATTATATACCCATTATATACTTAATCAAGCTCTACGTTAAAATATTGATTAAAAATACATGTGAATCCTGTCATTAGCTATTTTCTATAAAGACAAGAATGAACAGAGTAAGGATTATTAGAATGTAAAAAAATGGATTGTGTCATTTGTAGTATAATAACTGATGATGTCTGAAAACTAATGTAAATATGATGATGTGTATGCTTATATATGAAAGAATTTGAACTTCTAAGTTCGTTTCTCAATGAATAAATGTAGGAATATGAAAGATGTGATATGATACAACTGAATTGTGATGTTATGTGTGTCACGTTAAAGACGCTGAGCGTTGTGTATGTAGCCTAATGGTAACTTATGACTTTTATATTAAAAGAACGAAATAAAATACATTTATTTTGGAAAGAACGACAAAACATTGGCAAGCTGATTGAATTAGTGATATTTTGTTTCTTTCTTTTTTAAACTACTATTATTTAAATATTCACTACAAACTAATATAAAAAATACATTGTTCAAGAAGTTCAGAACTCAACTTAAAATCTATTACTTCCAATATAGATATGGTTGTCTTTTCTTTGTTATTTGTGTTCTTTTCCATTGGGAATAAATTTTCTGGCATTTGTATACTTGTCTGTTATATGTTATGTTCAATAAAGGCTGTTTCATTATATTGCTTTCAAAATTTAGTTTTTATTTCACTATAATATAAGGTTAACAGTATTTATAACAGAACACATACTTTTTTGTTTAGATTTTTATCAGTGGTGGACAAAGATAATGTTTTATTTTAATTTTAGTCATGATTCTCACCCTTTGGTCTCTGTATGCCTAAAACGAAATCGTAGACGGAAGTCTAAACCGCGTTTTGACTAGTTTATATTACACTGCCTACTTCGCATTATACCTATCTAGCGGTCGCTCGCAGTTTTTATCCGCGTGGTTCTCTTTCCCGTGGGAATATCTGGATAAAAAGTATTCTACGAGGAGAGTTCAAAGTATGCTCGGTATGGATATGAAAGAAAAGGCAGAAAAATCTGAATTAATATTATTTTTCTATATAGTCCCCTGCAATCTCAATACACTTCTTACAACGCGATATCATCTTTTCAATACCCTCAAAAAAAACTTTTATCCTTCTCTGAAAAATGATCGTTTACCGCAACTTTAAGCTCTTCATTGTCGGAAAATCGCTTTCCGAAACCAAAAATTGTCACTAGGTGCCAGGTCTGGGTAATAAGGTGGATGATTGATCTCTTGGAAACCACACTCCTGAATAGCAGCCTTAGCAACGCGCGCCGAGTGAACCGGCATCTCGGTGCCAAAATTCATCTAAATCCATTCAGTTGTTTTAGCGTGAAAGAGTAACAAATTGACATACTTTTCACATTTATAATAATACATTCGCCACTGTCCGCACAATTATTTAATATCCATGAGGGGTTCGGACAACGGGCTATATTCAAATAATTGTGCCACTACTGTCACCCCTGACGAGCAGGAAGTTGTCTGCTGGAATAATTAGTGATGAACTGATGAAATTATATGAATATTGATTGATGAAAAATATACACAATAAAACTCGTCTAAGGGTCCGCGGGTGTCGCAAAGAGGGGGGCGCTGATTGACGTAAATACAAGATGGCGCTATTAATTTCTTTTTTGCCACGTACGTTATACTCTACATTATAATAAGCCTTGTCGCATTGAGCCGAAACCGCGACTGCCTTCACAGCTTTCAGTCACTCACGCACACATAAAAAAATCGCAAGGTATTTCTTTAAAAACGGAATAAGTGAAGTCGAAGAACAATTTAATAATAACTATAAAGGTATTTCAAATTGCACGCGAATGGTTTGTAATAAAGAACGATAATGAATGAGCATCTGCGCGTGCTCTACGTAGCAATGGTAGACTGGTGAATGGTGGGGTGGGGTTTGACGTCACTGCGGTAAGGATCGACCAATAACAAAATATGTTTATTATAGCTTCGAATAACGGCGTTAGGACAGAATAAGGGCCTGCGCAGACGACGGACATTGGAGGACTTTTTGTCCGCGACACGACCTTATAACTAAGAACATAAAGTTGAATATATAACGAGGACTATCGCGTACTTTTCATGGATATACGCTATAGAGGATAAAAAGTCCTCCGTTATCCGTCGTCTGCGCTAGCTATAAAGGGAGGTTTTTGCAAATAAAACAGCCGTGTACATTCAGAAATGTATATTCAAAAAGCATTTGCTACAAACATTGCGAAACCCATCTAACGACGAAACATTACATCAAATAATCCATGACATTTAAATCTGAACATTATACGCTTTGACAGATGTCCTACGTCTAAACATGAAAAATTGCGAACGCAAAAAGCTATCGAAATAAAACGATACAAGTACGAACATGTTACGCAACTAAATGATACATTTTTCTAAGTTTACATTTTATAAAAAAAATATCAATCTACCCATAGAATCCACCACATTTATAAAAGTTTAAAAGTATTGCATGATTATTTAAAAATACATCGAGATTTTTATACTAATTAAATAAAAGACAAACACATTAACAATTAAAATTTTAAAATGACAATTTATAATAATGAAAAAAATGTAAAAGTTGTAAGTTAAATGATGAGTTAAATTTTAACAATAAGGTCGCGTTTACTTTTGAATTTAATGTTGCCACTTTGTATCGCAGGACATCAACAATATGCGACTTCAAAATTTGGAAAAGAAAAAGGAAAGCGACAAAGAAAATGAAAGTATATGAGCACAGACCATTTTCCGCGACGCGTTCAAATACACACAGCTTTCGTCGGCTTTCAAATAAAAAATTTATTAACAAGATAAAATTCAAGCGAAATATTCAATATACGGAAAGGAAAAACATCAATAGAACGAAATACATATTACATTACACATTATCTCACTCGAATTCGAAACAGTCGGCATTTGGTCAAAAAAAATATGTTAAATAAGTATAATTTTTGACCAAAATATCGACTGCACTCAACAACAAACAAGTATTGAATTTCTCACTCATCATTATAATTTAGACCCGATTTCTATAAATAAAGTTTAGCTGGTCTACCCTTCACTTTCGAAGTGCTAAATTTTAAACAAAAAAATATAGTAGGAAAATTAATTTGTCTCATATCGCTCAGACGGGACTCGAATTCGTAAACTTTGGGAGTCCGGCTGAATACTTCAAACCATCGATTGAACTACCGAGATAGATGTTCTTTTGTACAATATTTCTTTGTTTAAAATTTATTACATAAAATAGTAATGTAAAGGCAATCATAACAAAATCTTAAATAAACAGTGTGTTGCTTATATAACGGGAAAATGAAAACAAAAATTTTGTTACCATTATTATAGCTTCCGTTCTCTTCTATTCGGAATCATCTGTAGAAATTTGTAGTTACCGTTGATTACAGGCGAAACTATGAAATAAATAACCAACACCCATTTGCACTAAATTTAAGAATCGCCTAAGGCTTTTATTATCTATATTAAGATATTCTAAGAATAGCTTAAGCCTAGCGCCTAAGCGCTCGATATTGGGCCCATAAGTTAATAATAGCTTTAGTGGATTTAAGAACACCTTAAAAGGTTAGTGCAAAGCCTTTTTAATAAAGATTGAGATAGATAAGTATAGTCTTACGCCCGAAATTAATAATCATGGATGGATTGGGCTATCTGAGAGTTGCCTAGGACATTTTTGTTAATATGACCAAAATAACGACGGTTGCTAGGCAACGAAGCCAGTATCCTAGGCAACTATCTCAGATAGCCCTATCGATATCTGCAGATAGGTTATCAATTTCGGTCGTAAGGCGATTCTTATGTTTAGTGCAAATGGGTGCAAGTTTTTCAACGTTGAAATACAGACATCATTATAGTCGACTCCAAAGATACACACTATAGAAATCGGATAAAAACTATTTAGCCGGCAAAAGCGATGTGTTTCTGATTCCCTTGTCACTTGAGAGCGCACTCCACGAAGACGGGCGCGGAGTGGGGAGCAGCCGCGGAGTGGGGGGCGGGCGGCGGGGAGGGGGGCGCCTCTTCCGTTTGGGGACCGGTGATGCGCGAGCCGATGCAGAAGTGCGCTTCGGTTAGCGGCCACGAGTTCTTCAATGCCGACCTGAGAAGAGAAAAATAGTTATTGGATAAAATCTAGTCTAAAAAGTTATTAGATATAACAGTTCCGATGACCATTTGTGGTCTTCATCATCAGTACCACTTCACCAAATGGCGCTTTCCGGAAGCACATGCATGAGCTACTATAGAAAACACCAAAATCAGTATAGGAGCGACTATAATATTTGAAGAGTTCCCTAGATTTCTCCAAGATTCCATTTCAGATCCTGACATGGTGACAATGGGACCACATAGGAAGTATACTCTTTCGAACAAAAAGAATCACTCAAATCGGTCCAGCCGTTTTCGATCGAGTAACATATATATAAAAAAAACCGTCGAATTGAGAACCTCCTCTTTTTCATTTGGGTTAAAAATATTTGGGGGAGGCCTATACCCAGCAGTGGGTGCCATGTGGCTGAGACGACAAGACAAAATCCATCACGCACATTGAATGAAAATTTTTTTTACTTATTCGAATCGTCACGTCTATACCAATTGTATCATAGGCTATTTGACAGGTTTTGAAAATCCATTTTATATTATGTAGCTGAGTTTAAGGAACCCAGTAAAAGTTGTTTTTTT
This sequence comes from Chrysoteuchia culmella, assembly GCA_910589605.1. Taxonomy (NCBI): domain Eukaryota; kingdom Metazoa; phylum Arthropoda; class Insecta; order Lepidoptera; family Crambidae; genus Chrysoteuchia; species Chrysoteuchia culmella. Next base: position 4,606,781 of record OU342663.1, read on the forward strand.
TTTTTAATTCTAGTACATATTTGCTGAAAAATATCAAATTAAAAATTCAATATTTAAATAGCGCGCCAAAACGCTACTTTGACAATATGGCGCTGCAATGGGTTCGGTGACATCACTTGCCTGTATTCTGCATATCATCCACATACGTAGTCAAACGATGTTTACAAGCAGGTGACTTCATTATAAACTCGACGAATCAGGAGCGTTTTGTGTCACGTGACAAAACGTTTAAAAAATGCATTTTTATTTACGGATTTTAAATATTGTTATAATTATTTTCAACTTACGTTAATAAAAAACCATTTTTAAACTCATAATTTATACTGATAACAGTAATTGACACTTTATTTTTCGCATTGTCAAATAGCCTATTTTAGCTATTTATTTTACCTACATTGCCTACATACCAATGATGTTAATAACTCTAAGTTAGGAACTTAACATTCATTGTTATTACTTTGCATGCTGTTTGACCAGCGAAACATGTTGTATCTTTACAGCATCCATGTAACCGTGTTTCTTGCAAAATAAAGTTATTTTTATTCCTAAAAATGTAATTGGCATATTATGTATGGTATGATCACAGAAAATAATATGATATGATACATTTTAAATAGAAAAATATTGGAAAAAATCAATTCGGCCACAAGTGAATTCTCAAATGGGCTCGGTAGCTCAGTGGTTAGCAGTGGACCGGATTTCCACAGGTCGTGGGTTCTAGTCCCATCTGAGAATTCACTTGTGGCCGAGTTGTTTTTTCCAATACTTTCCTATATAAAATTTATCATAAGTATAAAATAGTTCATAACCTTTTCATAGATCTTCTAACCTATAGACAACAGAGCCCTTAGTAATATGAGAATTGAAAATGTGAGCGGAATAGACTACACTTAAATAAATTTTCATACAGAAACAAAATCAGTAAAGGTTAGTATCCTCTTACTCCAGAGGAGTGGTTAGCTTGTTTAATGTATAGGTACAATTACAATAATCCAATAAAATTCAAATCAATCTATTTTGCTCCGTTGTCCGTGTTAAAACCTTTTCTACCTTGAATTTATGTCACAAATAGTTTCTCATCATTAATTCAACTTACCACAGAGTAGAGTCGACGAGAGCCCTAACTTTCGGCACTGGGAATCCGTTGAAGGGCGAAGCGACGGGCAGAGTGTACGCGCCCATATCCCTGAACATGAGCCACTCGCCCACGCCCAGCGGTGGGAGGTGCGTGTTGGGCAACACACAGTCCAGCCCGTCACATGTCGGACCCCACACTGAGCAAGGTTGAGGCTTCATCGACTTCGGCTATGAAGGAAATAGTTCAAGATTTGAGTATATAATTAAATACTAAATAGCAAAAGACGCCCCCTGTTACGTGAGACTAAAATATAGCTAGCGAATCGTGGGAATCTATTTAATATTTATCACATAAAAATAGCATTCTAAAATGCAAAAATAAAAAAAGTTATAATCAGGTACAAATGCTCGTATACCAACCCTTGTCCCTACTGGAATTTGAACCAAGAACCGCAGAGTGGGTGACACCTTGAAAACGGTATACGTACCAGTCTACCACGGAGGTCGTTGAACTATAACTTATCCGAAGGACAACTGTATGGAAGAGAAGATAGACTTGGGTAATATAGTGTAGTATTCTAGTGTAATGTATAATAGTCACCTCTATAGTCTCGGCGACGACGTGCTGGTGGTCGTAGAGCACGCAGTTGAAGGAGCCGTACACTCCGTCGTTGATGAAGTACATGGTGTGCGTTTGCTCTATGCCTTCTTCGTCCTTCGCCGGCACCTGTGAGATAGATAAATAAATAAATAAATATCTGTGGCACATTCGTGCATATTCCGTTTACTAGCAAGAAGTACGTAGTGTTGCTAGGAACTAAATGAAATCCATTAAAATCAGTATAAATAAGTATTTACTGGATGATAAAGGTCACAAAGCCCTTGAAATTTGAAAAAAAAATCTTAATTGTATATTGTCACAAACACTTAAATGTGAAAACCCGCCAATCCGCATTGAGCCCGCGTGGTGGGTCATGGCCCGTTCTCCTTATCCATCCATAAGGAAGGCCAGTGCCCCAGCAGTGGGGACATTAAAAGTGGCTGATGACGACCTAGTCCACCCTGTGTACTGACCTCCCGCTTGGCGTGCACCATCGCGTAGAGCGAGTAGGCGGCGGCGGCGAAGTACCGCCCGGGCTCGGCGATCACGCGCACGTCGGACCCGAAGTACGTCTCGAGGGCGCCGTTGATGACGCCCGCCACCTGGCGTCGAACAAAATCGGCTAGTTACACCTTTTTGCTCGAACATGCTTGCAAATGTGAGCATTATTATATTATTAGATTAAGTTTTCCAAGAGCTTTTTATTGTCCTCACTAAACCATTTAATAGTACATTATTGCAAAGGCCGTGAAATAGGCAATTGCAGGTCGAGTATGAGTTTGAAGGCCAAGCCGTAGGCGAGGACTTCACTTTTTTACTGCTGAACTAGTTTTGAATATGCATTTGGTAATATTTAACTTATCAAAACTACATTATACAACTGCCGCTTTGAATTGTAGCGCACTATATTTCACGAGTAAGATCGAATTTACCGTGTTTTTAAGGATTTCAGTTTTCCCGATGTTTCGGCACCTTTCCAGCTGCCGTGGTTACGGGATGATTAGCTTTAGCGTGCTTGTGTAACAAACATCCATACTTTGACATTTAAAATATCATTTCATCAGATATTCAGATTTAGTAAAAAAAAACATGAACAGGAGGTAGGAAAATTTAGATTTTGATTTAAAAGTGCTTAAATTACTAACTCTGTTGGATAAAGTTATTAAAAAAGAGATTGTAATTAAAAACTGTCGATCCGGAATATGAAATTTCTGTTCTACAAATGAAAGATTTTTTTAAATAAATTCGGTAGTTAGAAACAAACTTTTCACATCATACCTGTAGGTATGGAGATAGACGAAAAGAGCGCGTCAAACTGTATGAGAACCTAGCGTATCGAATTTTTCGTACCTACGATGACGTCATATTACTACTATTTTCTCATCGACTGTTCTTGACGAGTTAAAGAAACCACTGCACAATAAACCATTTTCGTTTCGTAGGTAAACTTTAGTCATAGTCATAGTCATATATTTTATTGCAACATGTTTGGTTACATAAGATCTTATAAAACATGGATAGTACCAGAAAACATGACCCTGTAAGCAAATTAATGTATATTACTAAATATACCTAAAAAGTTAAAATACTAAATACTTATAAAGTTAAAACTAAGAGGTTTCTTGTACCTAACAGACACAATACTGAGAAAAAAAAAGTATAATAATATGTCTGATATATGTATGATATATGTCTGTGTTATAACGCTAGGTATAGATAGTATGTTGACCTCTCTGATGTCAGTATCCGATCCTCCCGGGAAGCCCCCGCCGATGTCCAGCAGGCCCACGCGCGCGTGCCCGAACCCGGCGGCGATGGAGAACAGCGCGCGCGCGTACTGTATCGCGCGCACGTACACGCCCGTCTCGCGCGCGCCCGAGCCCACGTGGAACGACACGCCCACCACCTGGGGATAAGAGCCATATTAGCTCATCTTAGAGCACCACTTCAAACAATTCCCCAGTCGCAAGGATATGTCGGACTGTAAACCATTATAGTGACACTGTTGACATCCATCATGATTCAGTGAGCACGATGCGGAATAAAATACTCGATGTATTAACTGCTTGAGTTCATATTCATATTAAAATATCATATTCATATTCATAGTAATGCAAAATTAAAAAGTTATAATTATTCATATTGATTTTTCATAATTTTTCACACACGCCCACAACATACATATACTAAGGGTATGTATACCCTTTAATTTAATTTAGTTCTATTAGTTCCTTATGTAGTTAAAATAGAGTTTATTTATCGAGCATGCTGTATTCACCTCTAAGTGGTTGTACATTAAGTTAAGTCTTTGATTAAATATTTATTTCTGATGTATCATTGTATCAACCGTTGGTGATACTAATAAAGAGAAAAAAAAAGAAACTTGGCCACTGAATATAATAGGGGTTAAAGTATGAATATTGCCGATATTTTTCTTACACTTCTAGAGAACCTCACTGCTTCTGTGATTAAAAGGTACATCTATTGCTTGATTTTATATTAAATTAAGATCATAATGATCAAGAATAATTAATCTCAAAGTTATTATTTTCGTTTCTTATACGATAAAAAATACCTCGAGAGATTCTCCTTTTTTTGTTAGCAAAATTTACTATTTTATTTAATATAATTTATAAATTATTCCAAATTTTTTTATAAAAATATACCATCACATTGCTTAGTCTTCAAACAATGATTGTACCTTAAAAAATTGTGGCATTAGCACTTGCGGTAGTAACTATAACAAAAATTGTTAGTATGGAAAACGAACTTTCTTTGAAAATCTTCATACAAATCGGCAATTTCATAGTTGAAGACCTAATATCTATGTTGTTGGTGAGGCGAATGATGTAACGAATGTAACGTTGGTCGCAGTCAAACATTGTGACTGCGACCAACGTTTTTATGATGTATTAAAGATAGCACGTCTGGAAGTTGCAATCGAGACGCTATACATTGGACCTAACCCGACGAGTTTAAAGGGAGTCATTGACATAATGAAGAAGAAGTTTAGCAGCTGATTTGAGGCTAGAAAATGCTGGTTGCTTCTTGCTAGGTATTGTAAGAGTATTGGCGATGAAAAATGGGGCTGGAATATGAAGGTTTCTAGTCATTCTATAAGTATAGAGAACAGCGCGCATGCGCACTGAATCGCTCGCACGTACACAGCTGTTCCGCACGCTCCCTAGTCACGTGGAACGACTCGCCTGCCATTTGGGGATAACGTCCATATTGTAAAGAAATAATCTGCAAGTAACATTATATAATCGCGAAAGTTGCCAATCCACTTGCTGCGCAATATCGCTTGAACGGCTATCATGGCCTTTACCCACAGAACCTTATCCGTCCCGCCAATACGCCCGGAACGCATGCGTTCTCTGTAACCAATGACTGCCCGTGTATGCTTTCTCACTGACTGCGATACAACGCAACGCGTTCAGTGATCGAACGCCGTTCGTGCGATATCTGTCTCCGATTCCAGTGATTCTTTCTTTCTTTTGTCTTCTTTTGATACTATTTGCTTTCCTCCAGTTAGTATGCCTTGCTGCTATTTTATGATGGACTTAAGTTAGCTTGTTAAATAAAGACAAGTAAATTGCAATCAAGACGCTATACATTGGACCTAACTCTAAATAATTTGCCATTAATAAGAAGAATATTAGCAGCTAATTTCGACTTCAGATTTAGAGCTAGAATATGATTTTAGAATATTGATCAGATCAGTTGGGTGTGTAAAGCAACCTGGATCTCTTCCATTCACTCCCTGGATCGCCATTATCAGATCAAAGCTCGGTCAATCTTTGGCAGAGAACCAAGGCTCCAAAGTTGAAGGCTCCATTTGTATGAAAATCGACTAGTGTCGTTAATTATGTGACCACCAGTGTATATCTGACTCACCTCGAGCCCGAGTACGGCTGCTAGCTTCAACAGGCGTGGCGCTTCCGTGACGGGGTCGCAGCCGAACTTGATGCCGAGCGGGCACTGCGCGTCGGTAGCGTCGCAGCGGATGCGGATCACCAATCTGACGGACGAAAACGACAGTTAGGTACAATCAACCGCACAACAGTGGTGCTATTGGCATTTAGTGACCATCCTATCCATTTATTTTGTACTTTAACTTCTCAAATCAAAATTTATTGACGAAACGAAGACGCCAAAATTCTGCAATAGTTTATCCCGACTCACGGAATGGTGAATACGAATGTAAGGATTTTTGATAGCTATTACGTTATTTTTTTATTATTTATTACGTTACGTTGCTCGTCGCTATTCTGTTATGTATTTAATTTCGTTCGTTACGAATAATTTAAAATTGTCGCGCCAAAAAGTAGCTGTCATTCTGCATGTTCTAATGTAGTCATACTGTGCCAAAATTCAGACAACGTGAAAAGGTAACAGATAAACAGTTACTAGTTACATATACTAGTAACAGCTACAGTCTAAGGTCAGAGAACATAATGCCTTACAAAGGAACCGTAAAGTCACTGTGTTCTTTTTTTTTTAATATCTTTATTACTTTGTGTTTGTCTAATTTTTTATTTTATTTTGTCTCTGTTGTTACTTTTGTATTCGTCAAATCGCGCACCAACGGGCCCTGCCAGAATTCCAGAAGTACACGTGCTGAGGCAGGCTGACCCTATATTTACCCCAAAGGCCATACTATATTATTCTGTTATAGGTATTTGTGTATTTTGTATAAAATTTTTACCTGTTGTTTATGTTATCTCTGTTGTAGCTGCATTTTTGCTGTATATTATTTTGTGTGAATAAAAAAAAAACTCTCTCTCTACTTTCGCATGTTTAAAATTCCCTTGATCTAACAGTCTTCCTAATATAACAATAATAAATATATTTTGACGTGTTAATGTAATGTTTTGTATCGCACCATAATACAAAGTTTCAAATCAAAAGTAAAAAAAAAATTGTACCAGAAGTTCACAACCTATCCGGAAAATGAAAAAAAACTAGATATTTCATTACTTTAAAAAGGTTGCAGTTGACAACAAGGTGTCCCATAAAATAATCACGCGCAGATCTTCAAAAGTTCCCTTATCAAAATACTCAATGGCAGCTATCAAAGTTCAGATATATCCAATCTTCAATCTAAACCAGTAAGATTTAAGTTTTATCTACATTTAAAGTGGTTGTCAACTAAAATAAGACTACATTCTTATTTATTTTTGATGAGATTACGTTGTCAATTTGATAGATTGCGTTTTAGACTATATTTAGATGATACTGTCAAGTTCAGTGTCAGGAAGTTTCAGTGTATTCAGATGGCCTTGTCGCTAAGTTTCGGATATTTTCAGTTCTCACGAACTGCCAAAGAATCAATGTTGTACAATGGCATGCGATCTCACTATAATCTTTGGCTTACACTATTGCTCCTGTTTTAATACAGGATCCTATGTTTTTAACCGGCTCTGTGGTAACAACTACCAGTATCAGACCCAGGGGGTCCCGGGTTTGATCCCAGCGGCGGTAGATATTGTATTCGGTTTGATTGGTGGTAGCACTTGTTGTAAGCCCGCCTGGCTAGCTACCACCATCTTATCCAAGTCTGACGCCATAAAAACAATGTTTTCATCTATGTTGTGTTCCAGCAGTTAGAGATAAGGTAGCCTAGTTCTCAGTGATTGAGGATTCCGAGTGAGGCTCGCTTCGCTCGCTTAACATCAGGTATGATGAAGGCTAAGTCTCCCCGCTGTTCATAAAAACAAAGGATATAAAGTATAACGAGTAACAAACATCCAAATATCTAAACTTTTAAACCTTTCTATATTAATAGGAAAAAAAAGAAGTAGGATGGTGGGAAGTAGGATAATAATTTCTTTAGTTTGTACTCACTGCGCATGCGGCATGTGCTGCTTGATCTTCATGAGCTCGGTCTCGGAGTCGAAGGTCATGGTGTCGACTCCCGCGCGCGCCGCGAACCGGATGTGGGACGCCATCTTGGCGGGGTTCGCGAAGATTATGCGTCTGTTTTGAAAGGACAAATAATATAAAAATTATATTTAAAATTTCTAGTTTAAGATTTGTCGTATAAAAAGCATTTGGTCTGCAGAAATATACATAGTATTCGAGAAAGATTAGCTTTTTTGTAACTACCAGCTTTAGTAGAAACTGAGTTTGGCATACGCTTGGTTGCGAAGATTTGAACTCCGTTTTTATTTTATATTTCAGCCGGGTTACCATGTAAAAAAACCGGTCAAGGGCGAGTCGGGCTCGCGCACCGAGGGTTCCGTACCATCATATACTGTCCTGATACATTGACATACCAAACCAAAAGCAACCAACTTCGTTTTATTTTTCCTGTAATCCATAGACAAACTTCTATCACATAGAATAATTTAAAAATGTTCTCTATGTAAAATTCGGAGATAAAAGAGGGGAGGGGGGACGTTTTTTTTACAATTTTTATCAAAAATTAAAAAAAAAATATACGACTAATATGCGACCTAAAAAAATTCTAAATGTTTGAGAATGTGCAAGCAACGCTCTATAATATGGTACCCCACATGCCCTAGTACTAGTACTTTGAATTTTTAAGACTTCTTTCAGACCCTGTTGCAATGTATATATTTTTATATTTCTCTCTTATTTGCAAACGTCTTCTAAAACTATTCCAAATTTCAAGTTGATAGCATTAGTAGTTCCTGATATATCGATTTGTGACAGACAGACTGACACCCGTATTCATAAACAATACATGTCATCATTTATTTTATGGATAGTATATGTCTAAATATAATCCGTAGCCAAATCGAATCGTTTCTGAATATAAGAACAAGTATGCGTAGCATGAGCACCTCGACAAAGCTCTCTCGACACTTTTCTCGCGCGAGTGTATTGTCTCTCCCGCTCACACCGTCCTGATATGAGCGGGACAGACATTGCGAGATAAGCGTCGACAGCGAGTCGTGGTGCGCATGCTACGCCTGCAGGGGTAAGAGTAGAGTTGTGTAGCCATGTATTTAGCGTTGAAATGAAAATGACACGTAAAATACATGTAATTTTCAACGTTGCGCTTTGTAATGTCAAAGTCGTCTCAGCCACATAACACCCACTGCTGGGTATAGACCTCCCCAAAGGGGGGGTTTGCCATAATTGCCACGCTTGGCAGGCGGGTTGGCGATCGCAGTATGGCCAAGTTTGTAGAAGACGCTGCTGCCCGCCTCCTGAAGGCTGAGTCCCTTAGTCGCCTTTTACGACACCCACGGGATGAGAGGGGGTAGTGCTATTCTAAGCCGACACTACACAGCTAATGTCAAAGATTACATGTAAAATACATGTACAGTCAACAGCAGCTACGACTTTACACTTTGACCTTGAGAACGTCGCTCGTAATCATTTTCGTAGTGCAAATGGAAAGGCGTAGCTGTGTTGACTGTATTTTACATGTCATTTCCAACGCTAGGTAAGAGGTTATAGGTAAACGTAAAATATGGTAGGTATGTGATAAATAGTGGTGACTTCTTCTTCTTATCGATTGAGGATAAGTGGCCGCTTCTGATGTCAGAGTTTATCAAGCCGCCTTAATGGCCTTTGACTTGGCTTAACGACTGTAATCAAATGTCAACAGCCGGGACCGACGGTTTGACGTGCCTTCCGAAGCACGGAGGTATAATAATGCCACTTTACGGTCACCCATCCGACACCTGACCGTGCCGAACGTTGCTTAACAAACGTGATCAAATACGATCAGTCTGTCAAGCGCGGCCATGAGCGTTTAAGAAGAAGTGGTGACTCACTCAGGTCGCACGCCAAGGCCGGTCACGAGTTCGATCTCGGCTTTAGAAGCGCAGTCGAAGCCAGCTCCCAGCGCCGCCAGAGTCGACACCAGAAGCTTGTCATCGTTGCACTTCACCGCTAAAACAAACGATATAACATAGAAATCTGTTTTTAGAAAGTAAGAAACATAAAAGTGAAAGTGGAGATACTTAAAATATAACAATATTATATAACAACTAGCTCTGCCCCGGGGCTTCGCTCCCGTGGAATTTCGGGATAAAAAATAGATAGTAGCCGATTCTCAGAACTACTCAATACGCTCACAAAATTTCATGAGAATCGGTCAAGCCGTTTCGGAGGAGTATGGGAACGAAAACTGTGACACGAGAATTTTATATATTAGATAAAGAGAAGAAAAATGTAGAATCCCCTAGCCCTAATCCAGTAATCAAGAAAATAAAAAGGAAAATTAGAATACCCCTATAATGACCTGTACATCAACATGACGATGATGACTCACCATAGAACGGCTCGACCCTGGGCATGAGCTGCTTCCAGGCGTGGTAGCGCGCCACCACCTCGCCCACGTCCATCACGTAGAAGGGGTCCTCCTGCAGCCCGTCGGCGATGATCTGTCGCGCGACCGATAGGGGGCTCCAATCGCCCTCCATCACGCGGATGCGTTGCTCCTCCGATACTATCATTTTCGTTTGCCCTGAAAGAAAGGATACAGATTTAGAACGGACTAGAAGATGCCCGATATTATGGTCTTCTGAGGTATCCACTAGCTTTGGTTTTCATTTGGAAAGATCAAACGAGGCAAAATCTCCCATTAAGAAGAAGCACAATACACATCAGTTGTCATCTACGCCCGCGTCCTGATTAACAACGCATCGTATAATTGCGGAAAGAGCGAAAAAAGCGGAGTGTTCAAAGCGTATGCGCCTGATCAATCCAGCCAAACAATTATTACTGTCAATAATTATTACTGATTTTCGACGTTGATTTGATTTTGATTGGCGCTACAATCTTCCATTTCTAAGAACTTTTTGATTCACCCTCGTACATATTACAAGTCATAATAAATGACTTTTGACGTTAATTAAATATCTATCTCAATGCGATTTCGTCAAAACCAAGGAAGCAGGACGCATAGTGTTTGCTGTGAGTCGTGTTATAAAGTTGTAACGATGCCATTTCGTTCTAGCCTTATAGATGGATGAAACCTCTATAATGGCTAGAAACTCCGTAGTCTCACTCTATGGTAATCAAATTGTATTTTTATCTGTTCTGTCTAAATTCAAATTTTCTCCGTTCCACGTTTCCTTTTCGGCTCATTTTGACGTAATCTTACAGAAGCCAGCAGGCTAGACGCTGCTATCCCTTCCATATTTTTATCAATCAACTATATTTATTCTCTTAATACATCAGGAACCCGATACACGGGGTAAGCACACCTACTTTTTTAATCATTATTTAGATTCAGTATTTATAATTTTCTATATCTTTGTATTTTATATTGTTTCAGTTCCTTATTTCCATAAATTCATAAATAATAAATCGAGTCTCTGAACGAATTCTTTTATTTATCAAACGAGTGCGGCGGTTCCGACGTTCCGGCGACTCTAGTGCTGCCGGACTAGGAGCCCCGTCACACTGGCTCTCCGGCGATCAAGTTTAGGCTTATATCAAGTTTAGGTAGTATAGTGGTCAGTATCCCCGCCTGTCACGCGGGAGACCGGGGTTCGATTCCCCGCCGGAGAGCCAGTGTGACGGGGCTCCTAGTCCGGCAGCACTAGAGTCGCCGGAACGTCGGAACCGCCGCACTCGTTTGATAAATAAAAGAATTCGTTCAGAAACTCGATTTATTATTTATGAATTTATTTTCCTTATTTCCATAAATTCATAAATAATAAATCGAGTCTCTGAACGAATTCTTTTATTTATCAAACGAGTGCGGCGGTTCCGACGTTCCGGCGACTCTAGTGCTGCCGGACTAGGAGCCCCGTCACAAAGTAATAAAACACGAGACAATTTGAGAGTGGCAGACAGAAGATCTTCAAGCTCGCCCGAACAGACGACGCCGCCAGTCTGCTTGGGACCATGGCTGCCGAAACGTTCTATGTAACGAAAAGTACTATGTACTTCAAGATAAATTTCGCGATTGACTCCCATTGCTTTGAGCTATAAAGCTATCTCAGCTACTGAGGAACGGAGGTTCATGTATCTGTAGAATTCCGGGAGAGGCGCCTTTTCACCCTCAATTACTTTATCAGGTATGATGAAGACTAAGTCCTACCCGCTGTGCATAAAAAAAACAAAGAACAATTAAAGTACCTGGAATGTTGGACTGCGTGTTAGATGGGTTCGCTCCCCCGGTGGGTGGCGGGGGGGTCAACTGGCCGCGGCGCCGACTGGCGGGGCCTCGCTAGCGCTAGTCCACAAGTGTCAGCTGTTGACAAACATCCGGAATTAGATCACATGTAGAGGAATCGAAGTATCCAGCTCACTCCCTCTCTCTAGGGAGCTCACGTGCTCGCAGACAGTAGGGACAGTCACGTGCTCACTCACAGGAGAAGACAGTGGGAGACTCAATAATCTCATAAAATTACCTTTTATGGTCATTTAACTGTCAAATGAAGCCCATGTCCATATCCATATTTTTTACGCGGTAGAGCCCCTGATCTGAACAACATTCTGAGAGATGTTTGGATGTTTAAAAAAAACGTGAAAATAGCATAAAAATGTATGGAATTTCTGAAACTGAGAACTCTGATCCTTACATCTTTACGAATGTTGATCAGATCAGTTGGGTATATTGATCTTTGGATGGCCATTTCAGATCACACCTCGGTCAATCCTTGGCAGAGAACCAAGGCTCCAAAGTTACCTAGATTATATAAAAATCGGCTAGTGTCGTTAATTATGTGACCACGACTGTATATGACCTGGGGCCATACCGCTCAAGTGGTACCGGCATCGAAATCGGCTTCATTTAACAGATGGATGTGACATATTGCTCTTAGTCTTTGGTAATTTTTCATTTGTGTCAAAAAGAAGCAGCAATGTGTGACATCCATTTGTCAAATGAAGCCGATTTCGATGCCAACGCCACTTGCGCGATAGTCACGTGGTCACTCACAGGAGCAGACAGTGGGTCACTCACGTGCGGGGCGGGGGGCGGTGTCAGCGGGCGGGCGCGTGCCGCAGCCAGGGCGGGTCGACGTTGAGCGCGCGTCGCCAACAGCGCGGCGCTGGCCGAGGCCGCGCCTGCTCCGAGCGGACAGATTCCGCTCGCCCGGCACTCGCGAACGCGCCGGACTCACCCGGTGCTCCCTGTAACAACACATCAAACAATTATTTATGTTTCTTCTAGTAACTTCTAGTAGTTGGAGTTTCAATGTAGTTACGTGTTCCCATGCTGGACTGGACTACTGGAGTGATAGAAAAACATATAATGAGCCCGCTCTGCTAGCTAGACAGTACAGATAGAGAAAGCCTATCAACGAAAACGGACGAGAAAATGGGCCCGGGACAGAGATACTATGATCTCTTGTATCCAGGCAGCTTTCTGAATGGCTTTAATCTCAAAGAGAGAAAAAGAGTCTCAAATTAAAAGGTCGTATTCGATAACTATTTTAGATAGGAGGCGATGCTAAAGCTAGGCAAAAAAACCTGTCAACATTATTTCTGGACATCTTGGACTCATTAACCAATGCCAAATGTGGTGTCGATGAGGTGTAGCTGTAAGAGTGAGCGAGGATTATTCTTTTAGATTCAAGCTGTAGACCTTCGATCGATGCTCTCATAATACTTTGATTGAAGAGTAATTAACTCTTAACTCCGTTATGGGAGTCCGTTTTTGCCCGTGACCAGCGTAACAGGATACGAGACTTTAATTGTGTTAATATCCTAATAAATGTGCATTAATATTATCTAAGTAATTGGATAAATTATAAATGGTCCTTCGATATAATAAGTATCACAAGACAGAAGCGTCTTATCCATAAGTTTCAACTAGCAACCGTTATCGCAGCGTTACGTTCGAGAGCCAGATAAAAGGTTATCTATGTAATGTAAGTCTGCAAAATTGGTCTGGGCAGATAAATGTACCGGTGTCAAGCGTCGCTCCGGTGAGGTCGTAGAGTAGCATTTATAGCCCAGCCCAGAGTAATGATAGCATTAATTACTTATGGATTACGTTACATAAAAATTAAATACATAGTAAACTCATACCTGTCGTGTAATTTAAAAACATTGCAACCTTATCAATGTTTTTATTTAAATTTCGAACTGGCTTGCAAATAGAAAGCTGTTCGTTTCGTTGAAAAAAAAACAAATGAACACTTTAACGTTCCCGCGTTAAAGTGTTCATTTGTTTTTTTTTCACTTACTTTACTTTTGTACTATTTATATAAAAAGTTCTGCCTATAATAATACTTAGTTTAAATTTCCGCGCATTATTTGAGAAAAGTTAGTACAAGCCTAGGCCACAACTAGGCATTGATGGACTTACGTAGATATGTTACACGTTTACACGTTCGTCCATCAATGCCTCTTTTGCTGGCCGCTGGAATAATGTACTAGTTGCAGTAAAGGTTGCGGTGGACGGCGGATGCAGAGGCCTTGGCCTTTCCAAGGCTGGATTAAAATAACTACGCTGACCACTGCACATAGGTTCACTTGTTAGATCCAAATTCATAGAAATTAGAGGCTCCAGAATTTCATAGTTGCGGTAAGTACTAAGTACTTTTCTTTGCAGTAAAAAAATGATGGCACACTAATGAAGAAAGTCTACACGCAGAAGCATTCAATCAATTTTAATGTCTAGCTAGAGGAATGGACATGTACATGGCATCGTCCATACTCCCATGTACGAATATATCATACGCACAGTACTACGTAAAGTACAATATAGAGTCGATCTTCAATTGTTTAATAACAAGCAATTGATGAATTTATCACGAATTCCTTTACGAATGCTTTATCAATCATTACGTCACCAATATATAGCACACACTGGGCTCACGCGGAAGTGCTGTGAATGGAAATAAAATCACGCTATTGCAATTGGCAGGGTGAATAAGAAGATGCGCTAGATAGGCTTGTTTAAAAGTATTGGTTCTAATATTAGCCTTGATACTTACATGATTTATAGAAATTCTGTTGCAAAGTAAATCGATAATGAAACCACGTAGGCTATATCAATTTGTGAAAATATAATTTCTTATCAAACGAATTGTTGGCTTACTTTACGTTTACAGTTCGATTGCTCATAAAAATTTCAACAATTTTATCTCTCAATCTGTTTTTATCCATGAAATCTTGCAACAGCGAGCGCAATCTTCAGCGTGATTCCAATTAATATTAACAATTGTAAGGGTGCAAAGTGCACGAATATTTTTCTAATATTGCATGCAATGATTCTAAAATTATAAATATATACGGTTTCACAGATACTTCTAAAACTTTAAATAGAATAGAAAGGGTTAGAAAGGGGGGGGGGGGGGGGGGGAAGACTGCCCATATTAATTTTTGTTGTAAGCTTTAAGTTATTCTATATTCCCGAGAACAAAGGAAAAATTGTAGTTAAATTGCATGCAATTTTCCGCTCGCGGTCATACATTTCATTTATTATACTAAAATGATAAATATATACGGTTTCACAGATACTTATAAAACTTTAAATAGAATAAGTTATTTTATATTCCCGAGAACAATGCAAACATTTTTGTTAAATGCTATTATAAAGGCTTAGGTATATGAAAATCTTTATTTTCAAATAATTTTCCACCGGCGTACCACTGTGCGGCGCCTGCCCAAAATGATTAATGAAATATTGACATCACATCATCACATGGCGCGTGCTCGAGATTTGAAGCAAGGCCATTGTCATGACACATTACATGGCAAAATCCGTGACGACGAGAGGAATATTTATGTTTTGGATTCGAATCTGAGACAGACAGCACCATAGGTTACTCAAATAACCTACAGGTCCAGAACCATACACGATAAAGCAAGTAAGCTAACGTTTAAATAAAACAACTTTTTTAAATAAAACAATCAAATTTTCCGTATTTTAAAGGTTTTTTGGTTTTCCTGACGTTTCGGCACCTTTTCAGCTGCCGTGGTCACGGGATGACTGTTCGGATCGGATACGGAGACATTTACTAATTAAAAAAAAAAAATTTTACTATGCCAACAATTATTGATTTGATATTTTTAGCTTACGTTCTCTTATTCTTCGCCGTCCCACCAACTTGTGACGAATGTAATACAATACCTAGTTTACCAATCAATTGTAGCTATTGCAATAAAACAAATGTATCCAAAGAAAAAAAAAAACACCATTATCATTGCTTATTACTACTATTGGTTCAGCTGCGCCCTATAAATTCAGATATTTTATTTGATTTATTTTTGGAGAAATTATAGCTATCACTGCAAGTTGTCATTAGTTTTATATAATTTTTTTGTATTAATTTTATATCATAATGTCATAATAACACACTGTAGTAATTTTACATGCTTCGCATTATTTTATGTCTAACCAAACTTATTTGAATAATTTTAATGAAATAAAACAATTCTTACCTTTAATAGCGTAATTCTCAAAGCTTTTAGTAACTTTTAAGCAACAACCCTTTGGTTGTTGCTAAAACACAAACTGGTTGGGACCTAAACGCGTTTCAGATCAGGCGAGCTGATCCGAAGAATTTAAAAAAGTTAATTAAAAATATAAACTGTCAACTGTCACCCGGTAGCCGTTTGGCGGCAAACTGATTACAATGGCGGGCGCACGATGTATTTATGCGGGTCGTTATCAATGAGTTTTGCTGGGATGAGTTATCGCATGATACAGGCGTTGGTTGTAGGGAAATGAGTAAGCACCGCTGCGAACCGCTTATGTGACGTAGCGAGGCAAGTATAATGGGTGTTTTACATTGGCTACTAACGAGTCCGACACGATTTGACAACCCGACTACTACGGCCGGCCGGCGTCTTGTCTGCAGTGCGATCAAGAGAAATCAGGCTTTTGCAAAAGAATTAATGATGTATAAAGTATGTCATGATTCAGAAGACAGATCTTCTGCAGTTGTCTTGGATTTACTTCTATTTATTGACAAATACTTTACACAAACTGTATGCCGTGTTGGGCACCTTTTATGTTTTCTGGTTGTCTATTGAAGCCTAAAATGACCATTTGAGTGCCTAGGGATTGCCACAAGGCCTATCTAATCTTATTAATCGCTCAATTTTCGTTTGGGATCTTTGGCGTCCTAAATTGGGCTCTAGGCAGACATGAAGTCCACTCCTTAAGTATTTTATATTCGTGACAAGAGTATCTATCATAATATATCGTATTGGCCCTGTGATCCAGACTTGAAAAGGTAGGTACTTATCAGACTGGAAGACAGACGAAATTTACATTCCTATTTGTACAGTTAGTGTGGTCCACACTAACATTATCCACACTGTGTGGATGCTTTACATGATGTTATGTCTCTTGCACCAGTAAATGCAACAAAACCATGGTATGAGGCGGTTACAACGATGCAAGCGTTAAATAATTTATCGTTCTTGGTAAAAGCGCTCAATGTCAGTCAATAAGTGAGTGTTCGCTTTAGATAGGATATGAAGTACGTGTTATATATTTTATATCGTTAAGATATGACAATTGGGCCACGATTCTGTGTAAATCTCCAGATATCTTTTAAGCGCGTGATTTTACGATTTTTACGACAATCGTACAAACGGGGACACCACTTGTTTTGCTTGTTATGAGACGAACTTTGTCCAGGAACATACGAGGCCATTTAATCACAACCATCAAAACAAATGCGCGTAGTCGCGTGCAAATTGTTTACTTAAGATTTCTAAGAAACACATGAGATAAGGACATCTAAAATGGATTTAAGTAAATATTTTAATAATTAAGGATAGAACCCAGTTTGTTTATTTACTTTACTGCAACTATTGAGAGCATGTCGTTACGAATCATAAAACCGCTTGTTATTCAACATTAGAGCGCTCTAGACTAACTTTCAAATGTTTCAAGTAGGACCACTCTTTTCGTGGGATTTTTACGTAAAAGTACCTTAAGTATCTTTTTCTTTGAATCAAAATCGGACGCTAATAATAGTGTGTGTGTTTTTGTGCGAGGCACGCTTACAGTAATCTTTGGTTGTTCGTTTCTCTTCACCTAATTGGGTCCGGGTCGGGAGGCTAACGTCGATGCTCCTCGTTTGTAGCAAAACTGCACTTTTCCTCATTATATCAACGTGATCCAATAAATTCCCCTCATAAACATAGAACGTAGAGAATCACGTTATAGCACCAATTTCCTGCATCGATGAACTGCGGCCTTGCTATCTGTTTACGTACAGGGGGTCGGTCAGCTCTGATAGGGCGGGGTGGCGGCCGCGAATGTAGGACGATAGCCTATATGAGGGCGCTTACATACCTGAGCTTGCCTGTACAATTCGTAAGATCGTAAGTGCTGACTGATTTTAGACATCATCAAATCAGTACAATTTTCGTAGATTATTTTCTGTTAATACGTTATCAATTTTACAAAAGTTCAGTTCCAATGTACCAGTCTACAAATCTAATTCATGTATTATTTAGTTTTTTATGACATGTACTTTTTCTGACATGTAAACTTAAATTTTTATTATTTGTCATTTTTGTAATGATGACATTTGCATTTAAATAATTTTGTAATTTCCCTATTAATAAATCAATTGTATTTTTTATGTATGTACTAATTCCTACGCTTTTTTAATGGTAGAAAATGTTTGCACTTTATTAATTGTACCATCTTATAGGTATAATACCATTTTCTAAGGAATAAATGATTCTGATTCTGATTCCAATAATAAATTTGTGACACTACCTACCTACCATTGATATCAATATGTAATGGTAATTATTTTTACATTTCTTAAATTAATAATAACGTCATGAATTTTGACAAAACAATACAGGTGAATTTGGTGATGACCAATTCTTTGCTTATTGATTGGAAGCTACGTTTTTTTGCATTGAATTTGAAAAGTAAGAGCAAACTACTAGTATCATCGAGAGAAGTATATGCGTATTTACAAATTAGAAACCTGTTAAGAACTCAAAAAGATCAGCTAATTTTTCCACTCAGAATGATCAATACATGGACACGACTATATTTAACAAAGAATGCTTAGGTATAAGGCACGTACTGTGATGGTGATCTTGCGATATAAGGTTACTATTATTAAGGGTTCTTCTTCAGAGTTTTAATTGAATTTATCAGTCAAGTTATTCACAGCAGGGTACACCTGCTGTGAATAATCAATTAAATGTCGTATTTGTGGCATAATTAGGTAATGTGTAAAAGACCTTTGCCTTATGATATCTTGTTTACAAATACTGGACTTTGAGGAGGATCAACTGCGCAATACTATTATTTATTTAGACTAGGAGAAGATGAACCGTATACCAACTAATATTTTCTGGAGAATTGAATTCCACTAGACATAGGTATTGGAAGAAGACCTTAAGGACGTTTACCGCAATCACTTCCAGTGTAACACATATACTGTACTGTACAATTGAAGGTACATCCACTGGTACGGTAGTACAAATTGCTACGAAAATCTTTTTTTCAAGCCAGTGTCGGATGTGTACACAAATTGTCATGTTGATTTGATAGCTAGTGATTCGTGATAGACAGGCCCCAGTTCGGCCAAGGCTTCAGAACTGATGATAACCTTTTTATCTATTCTTTAAAAACGAAGATGCCAATCCTGCTGCCTTTACCGATACGAGTATTTGGATCTCCTTGTATTTTCGTCTTTCTTGGAGATTCTTTAAGGCTACAAATACGGCAACAGAACAGATTTTATAATTGCCGAGACTGTTAAAAAAAGATAGGATTATGCTTGACCTCATTGATACATATTCGTTTGTCCATCCATACAATCGTTTAGATCGTAGAGGTATACGCATTTCGCTGAAAGAGTTACATCAGCTAAGCCAAATTGTCAATTTTCCTTATCAAACAAGATAAAGTCGCTTAAACAAGAGCTATCTTCTTTTGTTTAGTTAAGAATCAACTTTTGCATTTTTCAGACTAGACATACAAAACTGTGATTACACAACGGACGGTTTATCATTTTTTATTGAAGGCACTTGAACTGTTTAAATCAGCATGTTGCTGACTGGTTACCAGGCCATATAATGAGCGGGTAAGGTGGGAGTAAACACACATGGTGATTACTTATTTATTTTCAACCGTAAATGTGAGCTTTTGCGTCGTAATAAATGCTATGAGCTTGTTCGTCTAGCTAGCAAGTAAGAATGTAAATTATGAAAACTGTCAATTCAATGGCGAACACTACCAACTCACAAAATGCAGGAGATCATTTTGGTCGCTCTATTTTTGGCCCATTTTGAAAGTACCGGCAAAAAAACGTTGAACTACGCATTATAATAACAAATGAAGAGGCTCGAAAGTTGTGGGATTGCTCTCTTTCTGGACGCAAATGTTCAGTCGCGGAAGTTTCCGTACGTCCACCTTTATGGACCGTCACACCTATAGGCTTACAATGTCACTCACTAATGGCTAACGCAGAGACGACGAATAACGGAGGACTTTTTGTCCGCGACACGTCTTTATTGTTAAGGCGGTACCCTGACCGAAAGTGGCGCCGCGTTGAATTTTATTTAATATTGTAATTCTAATACACAATTTTAATAAAACTTTATGTGGAATTTTTAGAGCCCATTGTCTTGTATTTTTAGAATCATCAACTACTGCATTAAGTTCTACATAAAGTTTATCTTCGCACGTTCTAGGCTAATGATGTTCTGTCAATATAATTAAAGACACGCGCCAGGCTCTTACAGCTAATTAGGTTATTAAGAGACTATCACAACGAGAACGAGCTAGGGGTAAAGAACTGCAATAATTATGTGCAACTGCACACATTGAAATATAGGAGTATTATGGTTGATTAGGTAAACTGCATTTACATTGCTTTATTATAAGAGTTTAGTGGTGATTTGTGAGTTTAGTAAATACCGAATCAGATCGTCGTGCAGAACCTGGGGGAAGCCTATACCCAGCAGTGGGTATCATGTGACTGAGATGATGAAGCGATACTTCTGTATTTCAGCTAAATGAGCACGGAGTTCAAACTGAATGGACTAAATCACTCAGTGAAAACTAAGCTAAATGTAATTAGTCGGGATTTCTGAAAAAAAAAAGTCAATCCGTACTGGTGGCGATTTGTCGCTGAGGATTATTGGAATAATTTGGCTTTTTGTCTTCGAAGATTCTAGCAGACCCTTCAATGAAGAACTTTATTGTTAATAAAAGCCGACACAGACAACGTCCTAAGTTCTAACTGCAATACACCTAGATTAGAGTCCACGCCACGAAAGAAGTCCCTTGAGAGAGGCGCTGTTTACGATCTTTTTCTGAATCGATAATTTCACAATTTTATAACGTCTGAAACCTCGCAAATACTTATATTGTATGAACAGCTTTGATTGAGTTTGAGACGTTCTTTGAAATTCTCAATTCGGAAAATTTGTGTACGTCACATTAACGAATTTAATCTGCTCTAAAGAATTCTTTTGTCAATTCCGCTAATAGTTTGACGCCATCGGTCACCTCAACCAAATGGATAGATCTTTACAAAGACAAGTCAAAAAATAATGGAGCTAGGTACTTTAACACAACCCTATTAAACAAACGAGAGAACGACAAACGTGTCTGCTGGTGATAACACACGATTATCTTAATGAGATGTAATGAGCTATTGCGAAGAGAATCAAAGATTGTGCAAATATAGCGATAACATGGCATGAGTCCCACAATGTTGTTTATAAAAGAATTATATTATCATAAAGTAAATTCTTAAAAACCCAGATTATAAATTAGAGTCAATGCCAAGTGCAATTTCTACCTACTTCTTTAAATTAAAGAAAATATCAGTTTTAACTCAAGTTAACCAGTAGGAACCACGTACAAAAAAGCTGGATATTGATGAAAGGGAAAAGAAAAGAAATGGTATAAAAAAGGAGCGATATGCGTTTATAATATGATAGGTATGAAAAGGCCTTTTTTCCCGACTCCTGACGCAAACCTATTTTTGGGAGACCAAGGGGGTTCTATTCTACATCACCTGCTATAAAGACTTAAAGGGTTAAAAAAATAGGCACGCAGTACCGGAATTTCACTATTGCAATGTTACAAGAAATATGTAATCATATGCAGAAAAGTAGGCTTTTTACGAGTTTGGCAAACTCGACGTTACAGTAAACGTTAATGTAAAATGTAGCTCTGTCTCTTTCATATTTAGCGACTGTTTTACCGACATGAGCAGTGTATCCGATAGTCTACGCTCACGAGTCCTGTAAATGTCATGTTAAGCAAACTCGTAATAGGGGTACCCCTACCGCGCAAGTGTCGTCGGCATCATCATCGACTTCATTTGACAGATGGATGTGACATATTGCTCTTAGTCTTTGGCAAGTTTTCATTTGTGTCAAAAAGAAGCAGCAATGTGTCACATACATCTGTCAAATGAAGTCGATGTTGATGCCGATGACACTTGCGCGGTAGGGGCCCAGATGACCGGTGGAGCAGAAGGGTGCTGGAGTGGACACCGAAGAACGGCATCGAAGCATTGGCCGCCTAAAAGCCAGATGGTCGGACGACATAAACAAAATGGCGGGATGAATTGGATGCGAATAGCAAAGGGATGACGCGCATATTAGCCTGCACTCAGCAGTGAGCGACTCGAGGCTGAAGAAGAAGAACATAAAAAAGGGTACCTATTACCTATTCGTCTAAAGGTTTTTGTGGAGCATTGTTATAGCATTGTTAGGTATAGAAGTAGCGCTTTAGCATTCGCGTCGTTAAAATTGGCTGATAATTAATATTATTGTTTCTCTCTCAGCTTGATTATTTTAAATTATCAATATAAAGAAACATGACCACTTTAGATAACTTTAGAAATACGTCAAAAATCACGACAGCTCGTGGTGAAGATAATGAAGTTACCATAATATAACCTTTTGTATAGGTCGCCGGTTACAGCTCATTAATTTTATCGTAATGTTTTCAATGTTGTGATTTCGGCGGCGCCACAGTCCATACGGTTCAGGTGTTAACGACAGTTGTATTACATTGCGAGTTGTTGCTATGCTGTGAGAGAGAAAAAATCCCTATATGAGTGAACCGCTAGTTGATTATCTAACTCTGTTGCTAACAGATTTTTATCGAAATTGATTGAAAGTGCAGTTACATTGCTGCTTTAGTAAGATAGTTGTCACATTGCTAGTTACTAAAGCAGCAATGTAACAGCACTTTCAATCAAACGTTGATAGAAACAAGTTACATAATCATGGGGCTGGTAGTGCCACGCAATAGCACGGGCAACGAATGGAAAATAAAAATAAATTTAAAAACTAAGAAACCTGCTTTAAAAGACAAGCAAACTGAAAAGACGGAAACAACATCAAATATAAAAATATTTTGTTCAACATGCAGCCGGACACTATGAATGATTCGACTTCTTATTAAATTCTATGCCTCTGACAAAATATTTTTATATTTGATCTTGTTTCCGTCTTTTCAGTTGGCTTGTCTTTTATAGCAGGCTGGTTTTTAGTAGGTATTTTTTTTTTATATATATATATTTATTATTTATATCTTTTTAGTTATTTATGTCCTTTTTTGAAATCCTTAGTATCAGCCCTTTAATTTGATAACTCTTCATAATCTTGTAATGCGATAAATGTTGTAATGTATTATATATATATATATATATATATATATATATATATATATATATATATATTAAGTAAATACGAGGTGGATCTAAAAATTCGTGGCCTAACGTAGAAATAGCTTTGACATTTTTTTTAATCTACCCTCATTCTTTAGTATGGTTCTTCAGTAGTAAATGTGCGAAGTTTCGTTCCGATACTACTTCAACGTCAACCGCGAATTAAAACATTGAATATTCTGAGTGACCGAAGATTAACCATTAGTAAGATAGCTGAGTGCCGCCGTGTGGTGACGGCCTAAGAATACAAGTGTCACCTTACCCACTCCCTTACATGCCTGGGATGTCGTATGAGTCGACTAAGAGGCTCGACGCATTGAACACCTGTGCGAAAGAAGGAAAACTTGAAACAAACCCTGAAGACGTCCACAGGCTGATGATGAAGATAGCTGAGATCACAGGCATTGGTTATTTTCGTACAAGAAAGAGGTGATAGCCGCAGTAAATGATTATTTTGACAATCTTCAGCAATCATTTTATTTTTCGAAGGTATATACAAACAAGTTGCAGGTCAGGTGGAAGAAATGCATTGACCTAAAATGGAGACTATGTCGAAAAATTAAAATTAATTCGGAACCACTTTTCTTTCATTTTCATGGTCGGGCTTAGAACTTTTGGATCCACCCTCGTATATATGTATATACACTCGGTAGCAAATAAATCGAGCCACTGCGTTATCTTCATACAAACATACTCATACGGTCTTATAAATAAAAAAGTATGTGTATTTCTGCAAAGTATTTGGGTGTTGATGTCGAGGTCAAATGTTCAATTAACCAATTATCATTTAAAACAACTGAAACCATTTATTGATTTCTTAAAATTTCCGTAAAACAAATGATTAATTTTCATTCCATATAAAGTTGTAGGAAACCTGATTGAGTAAATTTATTTTCCTTACTTTGCACAAAACGGAAAGTTTTCTTGAATTTTTGGGACTTTTATTCGCAAGTCGAGTATTCGACTCATACTTCGACGTTTACATAGCTGCCCTTAGTACGAGTTTCGCGAACTAAAATCGTTTTCGAAAACTATCGCTTTGTCTCTTTCATATCCATAGACTGCTTTACCGACATGAGTAGAGGATTCGATAGTTATCGAAAACGTTGACAGTAAATGTCAACTCGTACTAAGGGCTCTGTTCATATGTTTTGAATAATGGCACTGTAAAGTCAGCATGTTTGTATGAAAATAACACAGCGGCTTGATTTATTTGCTACCAAGTGTATAAGTCTTTCTTTGCCAGTTGAAAATGGTTTACGGTTAAAATAACCACAAAATGTAATATTATAATTAAGTAGTATTTTCTTTTTGTGGTGGAAATTGACCTTACTGATAAGTAAAGGTCACTTTTGAATTTGACGACTCTGTATGAAATAAAACAGGGAGAGAAAAAACAGCCCTTAACTAGTTTCTTGTCGGTTCTTTTCGTTACAAGGTCTGCCGTAGGGTTTGTGAACCGATGGCGTAGCTTCTTTGACGTTCATAAGTGCTTGAAACAGTCTGGACTGAATAAATTATATCGACTTTGACTACTCTCAAAAAACATAACCCTCCTTCTGGCGCAGTCGGGTAAAAAGGAGTGACTATATGAGCTTCGGCGCGTCTTGCAGTGATCGTGCAAATTGCAGCGGTTGAGCAAACTTCGCTACTATGATCCTGTACGAGTTATCGTACATAATTTAGACTTCTATGCATCGATAATTATTGTAAAATAGCTTCCGCCCGCGACTTCGTCCGCGTGGTCTTTCGAACTTGGTCCAGAAAGATTTAGTAAAAGAAAGAAAGAAATATCTTTCTTTTCCTAACCTAATTCCATAATTCATCTTTAAAAAAATACTACTTTTGACACCTATTGCAATGTAGTGTATTTTCCAGTAGAATATAGGGATTTTCACTCGACAAAAAGTAAGCTATGTTCCTCTCAAGGCTATAAAGTATCTGTGTCCCAAATTCATCCAAACCCGTTCAGCCATTTTTGACTTGAGTGATGGAGAAACAAACATCCAAACATCTAAATTTTCACATTTTTATGATATAAGTAGGAAGATGATAATAAAATTTTGAAGATTATGTGGCGCCATATATTTTAGCCCGCATTAATTTTTGTCCTTACTTTCCCGTAGGAATGAGGGATTTTAAGTCGACAAAAAGTATCCAATGTCCTTCTCCAGGCGTTAAGTATATGTGTCTCGAATTCCATCTAAATGCTTTCAGCCGTTCTTGCGTGATTGAGAAACAAACATCCAAACACCTAAACATTCAAACTTTCAAATTAATAATAGGTATTAGTAGGAAGTAGGATAGGATTTCAAAAAATATGTGGCGCCATCTATTTGTCCCTATCCAAACATACTCACAAACTTCCGCATGTATAATATTAGTAGGATAGGATCGGATAGGGCAGGATTAATTATTTATTGTTCAGTGGTTCAAATGCAACGAATGACGGACGTTAATGCCGTTACATCCGAGAGGAATTGTGTTATCGCTCGTATAAGAATGTGGCGTGGTGGTGCCATTTATCATAATAAAAAGTATTCATCTCCACGGTTCAAGTTATGTTCATACCAAATTTCTTTAAAATCTATTCAGAGGATAACTCAAAAAAAGTCAGACAGACAACAATCACATTCACATTTATAATAAGTGTGAATGGAAAAGTATTAGTTGTCACGAAGTATTGTAAAAAATAAAAAAAATGTGATTTTTATTTGAAAATAAAGGTCTTTTCTAACTCTACTTCATCATTTTCAAAAATGCCGAGACAGGTAAATGTTTATTTTTAAATTATCAACCTAAATATAAAATTTGAAGATCGTAAATTCAAAACTTTTTGACGGACTTTCATACAAACTTTCATCCTCTATTTCACCTTTAGGGGTAGAATTTAGAAAAATCCTTTCTTAGTGCACCTTTAGACCTCACAAGGAACATATTATGTGCTAAATTTGGAGTCTCTAGACCTGGTTAGGGCTGTGCGTTGATGTCAGTCAGTCAGTCAGTTTCTTCTTTTATATATTTAGATTGCAAGCAAGCATTTCTGCTGGCTGGCCTAAATTATTACGGGTATTGTTATTAAGCATTGCAATTAAAGCATTCTATCAACGCGGTCTTTTTTTTTTGTTCTGTATGATGGGGAGACTCTTAGCCTTCATCATACCTGATGTTAAGTATTGATAAGGCTGAAGATGGAAGCGAGCCTCTCCCGGAATCCCCAGCCACTGAGGTCGGTTTATAATTTTTATAGCATTTCCTTTCCGCAAATTAGCAACATCTCATCTTTATCAATTTATCATTATCATTCATTCAATTAATGTGGGATAGTATCAGACATTGTTCTGTTCCTACGAGCCGGATATGAACCAGCGACCTATGGATCTTCGGAAAGTACGTTAAATCATTGGCTTATTCTGCATTTGCAACGTGGTAGGTATTTCCCATAACCCTTCTATAAGGAAGGCCTGTGCCTGTGCATCATCAGTGGGAGACTAAATAAAATAGCTAATGATGACGATAAATACTTACCCATACCTGCATCTGTGCTTCCGAGTACCGGCAAATTCGCCAGCTTCGCTTCTTTCGGAACTAAGTACAGTAAAATAGGATGTTCGAAAATTACTTAAATGCGAATATCTATCTTCGTTCTTGTAATTTCGAACTTC
Source organism: Chrysoteuchia culmella (assembly GCA_910589605.1). NCBI lineage: Eukaryota > Metazoa > Arthropoda > Insecta > Lepidoptera > Crambidae > Chrysoteuchia > Chrysoteuchia culmella. The sequence continues at coordinate 4,633,696 of OU342663.1, forward strand.
GAAAGTTTACTATGGAATTCCAATTGTTTATTTATTTGATAAGGTGAAAGAAAACCTTGACGAAATATTGTCACAAATATATAGCTGACGGTACATACCACTATCCCCATGATAAAACTAGATAGTCTTCATTATATTTAAGTTTTAATTTTTTTGTTTCACCTATTTTTCAAGACAACAAGACTATAAGTAAAATAGGAAAAAAAACTAAATAATTTACCTTGAATTTTATTCACAAACTGTTCAGTACTTAGTTCAAACAAGGCACAATAATTTAAAAACAACAGCTAAACGACATTGAGCAAACAACCATAATATTCGTCAACAAACAAGACATTGAATTCCTTAATCATGTTAAACAATAAAAAAAAATATACTTCCATCACGTTGGCAGTGCAAATAACCGTGATGTACAACAATAGTACAATTAAGGGCTACAATCAGCAAGAGCAAGCTCTAAGGCTGGCTTTACACGGTTTTATTTGTAATATTTAAGCTAAAGTGCGGCCGCTAAGAGACTGGTTCCTGTCTGTTTGTGTCTTGAAGTGTACTTTATAAAGTTCATATTTGATTATCCAAAAAAGTAAAATATTGAAAATAGGCTTTATTCCATTGTTAAAGAGAACTGACACAAGCTGTCAGAAACGCATTCTTTCAGCGGAGACTTTAATGCCTAAAGCAGGCACTAATTTGGAGCTAATATTCTTATAAATTAAAAAAGGGATACTAATATAAAGATAAACATATAGTTCTTAAGAAGATGACTAAATGCATTAAACATTATGGGTACAATTAATGATGTATAAAATTTATGTCATATTGTTTAGTTAACAGCAGGTTGAGCTTTACAGAAATGTCTATTTTCTCCAACTGACTTTGTATTTGAACATTTATTCGTTAACCATTGAGTTTGTTATTATTTGAAGAGACACATTGTAAATATAGGTCCAAGCAGCTGTTGACTGTATGTAAGAATTATGTTGCCTAATTAACTGTTAGTTATCTATAACGGCAGTTACATTACTTCATTTACTTATAACTAAAGCACATTTCAACACTGCATTATGAAATAAAATAAAAATAATGGTGCTCTAGGCATTTACCTATGATCAAAAATTACTTGTGCATCCACTAAATGGATTTATTTCTGTACTTTTTTAATTTTGTTTATCTATGCCAAATTGATTACTCAGAAAATAAAGTACTCAAGAGTAATTTTCCATAGCTCTAGAATCTCAGTTTTTGTAATTCATATTAGATTTAATGGTTCTCACCCTTTTTTATATAAAAAAAAATGATAATTGAGTCTGAAACTATTTTATTTTCCTTGTTGAATCTTTTCTAAAAGCAATTCCAGTCTTCCCGTCATAACTGGTTGACCTTTCTTGGTCTTCTTACTCAATTTTTTAAACCTTTCCTGTTTCTTCTTCTTATATTCTTGCAGTTTCTGCTGTTTCTCTTCTTTGATCTTTGCGATTTCCTGTTGCTTTTGCAATTTCTCTTCTTTCAACTTATTAAACTGTTCCTTTGCTTTATGATATGGATCTTTCTTATTCTTTTGAGTAGAATTCTCCTTCTGTTCCTTTTCAATTAAATCTGGGTGTTTCACAAATCTTCCCACTTCACCAGCATCTGTTGTGTCTTCATCAAAGCTCTTAGCTTTATATGATCCAGCAGCTGGTTCATTTTTCACATCCTTATAGTAAGTTTGTAACAATTTCTTTTTACGTTGCTCTTCCCACTGTTCCAATTTATACTTCTTACTGTACTTCTTCAAACGGTATGCCTTTTTATCAAATGGTTTCTTATTTTTCTCTTCCCGTGTTTCTAAAGCACGATTCTTGTCAAACTGTTCACTACGTTTGTTATTGAAATCCTTCTTTTTATCATTATGTTTGCCATTTTTATCAGGGTTCTTTGACATGAAGAATGACTCTCGTTTTGTTTCCATGGTTTATGTACAATTCAGACCTAAAATGAAATGAAGAAGCGTGTTTGACAATGTAAGTATACAAAAAAAAATTAAACATGCACCTAAAATTAAAAACCCAGACAAATTAAGACTTCTTTAAATAAATATGTATAATTGAATATTAAATAAAAATAAACACGCTTATTCATTTCAATAATACAACATTAAGTACGTTAATTATTGAGATAAGTAAGTTAATTACACAATATATTATTGAATTAGTGATATAAGTAATATTTCATACAATCATATAAAGCACTGAACAGTATGTGACCAGTTAAACATAAAGCCTTTAAAATAATCAATTATTTATCAAAATCACTTTTACAACAACATGTTTGTCTATTTACTTTAATAAGGCCTATTTTTGATCAATACAAGGACCGTAAAACATCATACATATGGTAGAGAAATCAGTGTAGAATACTCATCAATTTTCACTTTATGAAACATTGCTATGTTAATGTTGAAATACTGAGACAGTAAACAAAAATATAAAAATGCATATTTATCACTATAAACTTGACCTTCAATTAATCAACTCCAACATCTGTCCAAGCAAGTTGCATAAATAATAGTAAAGACTTTATCCCAAAGTATGCAATATGGATACTGATAAGATCAAATTACAAGGCATGCTAATATCAAGAAATGAAATACTATCTTGGTAGCGTTATGATTTTTTCGTATTTTACGTTACCTCGTCGCAAATTCTAGAAATAATCTACTTGTAATCCTTGAGTATCACATCATACAGCTGATAAAACTTTGTGACTAATCGGTGTGAAATATATTGCTGGCAGTTTCGCAATTATATGTCATGAGTTTTCTATGTACAATAAATGTATGTAATAGCGGGATAACAAGCATTTAAGATAAAATAGATGTGAAGAACTCACCAAGATAAGCCACCCACTGGGTAGGCTTCGTTTTATCGGCGGAATCTTGATAGCTTAGTTGCACTTGGCCCGTAAAAAGTTAACCACGATTGTAGATTTTATTTTACGGTTTTTTGCGTTAAAAACTTTACCGACCATGCCCTAATGTGATTGTTAAAATTATTTTTTAACAAGGAAACACGATGGACGTTTCCCAAAATGTCACAAAAGGAACGAGGAGGAAACGAACGGCAAACTCGCGCGCTACGCCATCTACGTTCGTGTCAAAAACGCGATGTTAAAAAAAATCGATGTAATGGAACATGCGCAGAAAGTTTATTTAACAATCCTGCATTTATAAACAATGGTTTATTATTATATATACTTTTAATAATAATTACAATAAATGAATGAAAGGGTTCATTGTTTGGTGTCTATAATTTGGTTACATTACAAAAATATATAAAAATTAACCAAGGAAGCGTAAATAGGAACGTACAATCACACGCACTGGTTTTAAAGTTTTATTTAATTAATCTGTGTAACTAAATGATGGCGGGAAAGTTTCCTCTTGTTCGTTAATATTTTTTTAATTAAAATCTTACCTACCTACATTATGTAAAATACGAAATTATGTTTTTAGGAAATATTATTAAATTTCTACCTATTATTTATCATTTATTTATAAGTTTTGTGTATTGTGTCAGCATAAATAGCTTCGACGCCAACCTTTGGTAAGTATATGTACCTATTACATATTACTATAGGGTACATATTACTAAAAGTTGTTTTTATTTTATAAGATATTACAGGGACCCACCAGCACCAACGGATGTTTTCACGGCATCAATAAGCCTATATCAACACCCTACACGCGAGGATCTTTAATCACGCCTTTTGAAAGCCTGACTCAAAACATGCCTAGAAGAAGACCAGCATCGTAACAATCGCAGCACCGGGGCCTTGGACGAATTCGTCCAAGTTCGCAGGTCTCGGTAGCTCAGCGGTTAGAGCATTGGACCGGACTTCCAAAGGTCGCGGGTTCGATTCCCGTCAGAGAATTCACTTGTGGCAGAGTAAATTTTTTCGAATATTTTTCTATTTAAAATTTACCATAATTGTATAAAAATAGCATTGAAAAATGCAAAAATTACAAAATCATAAAATAACATTAATATTAGTTTTGGGAAATCCCACCTAAATACTACAACTAAGTAGACATACGAAGCTCTTAAAGATAGTCAATGACTAAATCCTAGTTTCTGTACCTATATTTAAAAATTTTATGAGAGAGGGCTTGCTCACACGTCTTAGAGGGGGTGGAATGTTGTTCCAACATTCGGGTCGAGTCTCATCTGAGAATACACTTGTGGCCGAGTTGATTTTTTCCGATATTTTTCTATTTAAAATTTATCATAATACAAATTCTTCTGAGGTACAATACAACGTGAGAAAATGCCAATAGGTACGAAATAAAAAAACAGTCAACAATGGCTGCCGAAAGGCAATTGCTAGATGTGCATGAGCAGCATGAGCCTTCATTTTCTAGGACACAGGTATCATAATATTAGAAAGGTTAATATAAGAAGGTTGTAATTAATATCTTCATGTTTATAGTACCTACAGTTGTGATGGTGGAAAGTGCATCCGAGTTGTTGGGCGGCATGTCAACGATCGCAATCGCCCGAACGTCTACGTTCAATGTATCAAGTTACGGCAGCGGCGAACTCAGTACAGTCGAGCGCGTCGTTCATTTTGCCTTTGACGAAATAATAATAATACCATTAGCGCAAGCCCGCGACCACGGCTGCCTTTTTTTTTTTGACCAGGGGAAATACCATCGCATACCCCCCTGTCTGGGGAGACAGGGTTATGTGTGACTTGAACCCTGGATGTTCCTACCACGCGTGAGACTTCGGGTCAAGGGTAGTAGTCTCCGAGTCGCCGCCCCGCGTTTTTGGCCCCTTGGGCCGTCCTCTCCAAGTGGGTGGAGTGACCCTAACTTCTACTACCGGTAGGGCGCGCCGGAACACGTGGCGCGCCCATCCGTCACAAGGATCCTAGATGGACAACGGGATTCCCCGTCCCGCCGCCCGAACCCCAAACCACGATAAAACAACAATCTCACCCCTCGGCCGCATCTCTTCTTGGAGAGGCGCTTGGAGCGGCGCAAGTTCCAGGGATTTTTGGGGACTCCAGATTCCTGGATGCCCGCTTTCCTATCGCTGTGCGATACGAGACGGCTTTGAGACTGCACTTGAAGCACCGTAGTGGTAGTGGGGCCAACGCCTTGACCCGTACGGTGCTCCAGCCGACAGTTAAACCTCCCTTTAAGGCCAAATTAGCCACTATAGATGGGCAGCGCAGCAGCAATCACCCAGTCCCCTGAGGCCCCAGTTTGATTTCCTGGGCCAAAATCTGCTTCGGGTCACAACCCGCCTTCTCCGCCACGGCGCCGACGACTTTCTCCTTTCGGGCGATCTCTCTCTACCTGTTATGACCAGGTCCGTCGTCTTCTGTGGCTACTTTGGCCACGTCAGCCAACGCCGTGCTCAGCTTTTCGGCCATTGCGTCGGCCTTCGTCCCACTGGGGTCTGGGAACTCCACCACCTTTCCCCCCGTCTGACTGACCCTCATCTTAATCCCCTTTTTCACTCCGATTTCGGAGAGGGGGACCGCCTTCATCGCTCTGGCGAGCACCTCCGCGAAGGTGACTCCCCTTTTTACGGCTTCTGGCAGCAGTGTTATCGACACTGCCGCTGTTTTCGAGGGAGTCACCCGGACCGGCTTCTTAGATGGTGTGGCCGGCTTGGCTGCTGGGGAGCCGGCCTGGGTCGTCGGGGGCGCTTTGTCGGCTGCTATAGTGCTAGCCACAGTCCTAGCCATCTGCTTCTGTCTCTTCTTCCTGCTGGTTGCCTCCGTCCATCCGTCGCCACGACTGGCTTCAGGAGGCGACGCCAACGCAGCAGGGGCGTCCGCTTGGGGTGGTGCTTCTCTGCTAAGGGGGGGAGAGACGCTGCTCCAGGTCACTTAATCGGCGGCCAAAAGACCCCTCTATCGTCTTGGAGATGACGCTTTTCAGCGCCTCCAACGTTTCGTCAGAAATCCCCCCTATAGGCTCTCGGCTTTTAGGGGGAGGCGACGTCTGCTTCAAACCCTCGACTTCGTTTTTTAGGGAGGCAAAGTCCCTCTTTAGGCTCGCATTTTCCCGCGTAAGGCGCTGAATTGAGACCCACGAGTATGGGAGAAACACGGTCCACCCGGGCAGATATCCCAGTACCCGGGTAACCCTACATACACCTGGGGGGCCGGAAGGTACCTCAGGGGTGTTCGGTAGTGGGCTAGCCTGCTACCGAACACTAGCCACCACAATATAATTTTTGCATGCCTACAATATTTAAGGTAGAATACAGTAGACCACAGTAAACACACATTGTCATTCATCTCAATGAATCACACTGTATTGAGCAAATAAATAATTTCTATTTCTTTTTCTATTTCACCCTCTGCTAGCCACCTTCAGGCGATCCGACGCCATACCGTTCCCGAAGCCGGACCTTTGAGGATTTTTTATAGTGGTTGACTCCACGCAGCCCCCGCATGAAGACGCGAGCGGCCCCCGGTCCTTCACCATGTGCAGGGTTCCGGTGTGATCTCGTACTTTTATAGTGGCGTACTCCACGCAGGCCCCGCATATAAAAGGCGGCGGCCGACGGCCCAGTACTACGCACTTTTTTTTTTTTTATGAGTGAAGGGAATGATTTTACGCATACCAATCGGTTATGCTGGGCTCACCTAGAATACCGGACTCGTGATTCCAGCACCCTATCCCCCGCCGCCTCCCGACATTCCGCCGAGGCTGGTGGGCTCGGCGGGAGGACGGGAGAAGGGAGGGACCACCGGCCCCCGATCCCCCATTCAGTACTACGCACTGAGTTACGGTATGATGACCACGAGGAGGTTATCCGACCAGCACCCCGACCACGGCTGCCTGGATCAAGAGATGGGTTTCACTGAACCTCACCTGTACTATAGTCAACATCATTAGATCATTCATTAGTCATATTTATTTTATTTTATTTATTTATACATGTTCCACTAAAAGAGGCCTATTCCAAGCAGAGGACGATGATGGGGACTTGGGCTAATCATGATGATGTACTTACATCATCACGCTTATGCTCCCAGTAGTTGGGCCATAAGCTTTGGATTGATAAAGACTAAAGGCCCACCAGAGTACGTATGTCCGCGATTTCATCCGCGTGTAATACTGTAATTACATAATTGCGCGAACGTAGGTTACCGCGTGGTGGCTCCATCTATCAGATAAAAAAATTTGCATTTAAAATATAAGTAGGTGTGGATGGATTTTGGTCGAAATCACTTCTGTGTGCGGTTATACGGTCGCAGTATATTGGTTTCATCAGGGCGACCTATTATTTTCTAATCCGAAGCGGACGTCATGGCGGACCACTAGCCACTAGTATTAGATAGGCCCTTGGGCACGCAGATCGTCAAGCAAACTTGAACAAAATGAATATTTAGGTCGACATTTTCGGAAAAACCGGTTACAAGTGATTACGGCAATGATGTGATTCGAAGCTGGTTTTGTGCAGTAGGTACCAACAAATTCTTTGTGATTTAAATAAGGTAAGTTTGGTAATATAGTTAGTTACTATATAAAAAGTTTCGATAAGGATGTTTGCCGGTTTGGGAAAGGTCATGGTTCGAGTCCTAGACAGGAAAGTTTATCTTGGCAAATATTTTTAACCATTATAATAGACATTTTCTAAAATATTTAATTTATTCTTTAGCATTTTTAGTTGTTTTCAAGAATATTGATTAATTACAGCCTTTCTGCTGTGAAACATAAACACATAAAAATTTATAAATTTTAATCTAGTCTCATAAATTGATAACTCCTTAATTCATTATCTATATTTCTTCACATTTTATTATTAAGCAAACTAGCTTCCGCCCGCGGTTTCACCTGCGTGGTTCCTATTCCGATGACAGTATCGGGATTTGTCTTATCTTGTACCTCATGTCAATGTCAACATTTACCGAATCGTAACAATATATTCCTACTTTAAATAACTTTGAATTAACTATAATACTCCCTTTTTTATTATTTTAGTTTTTATATCATTAAAACAACACGAATAAGCTATAAGCCTATAAGTATTTAAATTAAACTTTTTGTTTAAAGAATTTTTTACCGGAAGTTGACCGCGGAAACAACCATAAAACTGGGCAGAAAAGTTTTTAGCGTCTTGTACCTTTGAAATCCTCGCTTCGCTCAGGATTCAATCTTAATCCTAGTATCCTTCACTTGCCTACATTTCAATAGACGTAACTCGCCGATAATAACCAACTTTCCAGCCTTGCATAACAAATAACTATTGATGTTTTAGATAACAAGTTATTAAAGTTGTTAATTAACTTTTTACTCTCGCAGTATCAAAAAACGAATCTTGTCTTATCAAGAATTGAATGGCCTTAATGAATTATTAATTACAATTTAATTAATTAATATTTTTCTACTCCGGGTTGCTTGAAAAAGACTGCTATTTAGCAATAAGGCCTCCTTTTTGTATGCTTTCTGGTCTGTTGTTTTGTTATTTTCTTTGTTTGTCTTTAAATAATAAATAAATAAAATAAATTTTATTTTCTCATCACAAACTTAGCATTGAAATAAAGTTATTTACAAAACAGGAATAAGGAATCTAAGTTTGTGAGAGGCTGATGCCTGAGCTAGGTACAAAATACCTGTGTTACAGGTCACCAGGCTCCCACCACCTCGAACCACATTATCACTGATAAAAACGTTATCTAATAGATGTCGCTGAGAGAACATGAGAAGATTAATGGTTAAATATTAAAAAATATAAAGAAAAATAAAAATAATAAGAAAAATTAACAATGTAGATGATGCAAGAGTGCATCTAAATACGTGTTTGTGCGTGTGTGTGTGTGTGTGTGTTGTGAGTGTGTGTGTGTGTGTGTGTTGTGTGAGTGTGTGTGTGCGTACGTGTGTGTATGTATATGTTCGAATATAGTGAGACCTACAGTGACTTACAGCTGTTATTTTGTGCAAGTGTGTGGTGCTGTTGTAGTTAGTGCATGTGTGCAATGACGTGTTTTTTTTATTAATTGTTTTTTATGTTTTTTTTTCCTCAGCGTACGCTGGTATTTTATGTCATTAACGGGACAAGGTCAAGACAATTATTATTATTACTAATTATGGTAAATTTCGAAGATGACGAAGGTCATATTAGGGCACGCTGTTAGCCGTCATGGCTTTATTGAAACCTTCGAATTGAATTATGGAAGCTCGTTGCCAACAAATTAATAATTAAGTAACAAAGATACAAAACCTGTCAAGTGCGAGTCGGGCTCGCGCACGAAGGGTTCCGTACCATTCTTATTAATATCAAGCAAAAAAACACGTTTGCTGTATGGGAGCCCTACTTAAATATTTTATTCTGGTTTTAGTATTTTGTGGTTATAGCGGCAACAGTAATACATCATCTGTGAAAATTTCAACTGTCTAGCTATCACGGTTCATGAGATACAGCCTGGTGACAGACAGACAGATGGACAGTGGAGTCTTAGTAATAGGGTCCCGGTTTTAAACTTTGTGCACGGAATCCTAAAAAGTACTTATTAATTTTCGAATTTAATTGACGGCGGCTGTATAAAATCATATTTATCAACATTCGGTTTATATAAATTTTAAATGAAAAATTAAGGCAATTTCAAAAATTCGCAATGCTCGGTCACGGGATAGGTGACCAAAAATGTACTATCTCGAGCTCCTCTGTGCTTCGAAAGTCACGTTAAGCCGTTGGTTCAGGCCCGTTGCATTTACAGTCGTTAAAACCCACTAATTCGCATTGGGACCGCGTGGTGGGTCATTCATGGCCCATTCTCCTTATCAATCCGTAAGGAAGACCAGTGCCCCAGCAATGGGGACTTCAAAAATGGCTAATGACGACGACAAAAAACGTCATGTGAGTGTGATTATTTGTACAAACGAATCCCGATATTTGAAGCAATACCATTGATACTGCGGAAATAATTGAGGATAGTTAAGAAGAGAGTGAGTGCCACAAAGCAGAGGAAGCAGTCGAAATCGTACACTATAAGCAAGACATGCCTAAAGTTAACTAATATCGTAGCCGACGATATACGTATCGAGTCGAAGCTGAAATATTATGCATTTTAGTAGATACTTACTATAGTTATTCAAATAATTGAACGCTTATTTCCTCTCCATAGATCTCAAGATGAAGCTGCCCCGGACATCAGACTCGGGCTCCACGTCCACGCCGCTCAAACAGGCCACGGTGGTAAGCCGCCATGACGAGTACAGCGTGGGCGAGACCACGGGCGGGCTAAGCGTGCTGTTCACAATCCTGTGCATTGTTGACTTGTTCGGAGTTTTTCCGGTGGTCACGCTGCCGAAGAGCATCATATCCTGCGGTAAGAAGTTAGGTATAGTACCTATATCGTGTTTTTGTAGCTATCTCTCATATTTCTCATTTTAACCGCCTCTGTGGTCTAGTGGTACAACCACCGGTCATCAGAATCTTATTGTTAGGACGATAACGTTGAAGTTGCGCTGTACTAAAACGCCGTCGTCTGTCAAAATGAAGTCGACAGCGATTCCAAAGACACTTACGCGGTAACGCGGTAGGGCCTCTGTTCACGATCCTGAGCTGTGTATAGTTAACTTCGACTTGTACGGAGTCTTTCCGGTGGTCACGCTGCCGAAGAGCGTCTTAGCCTGTGGTAAGTATTGGAAGCTGGTACCAAAAACCACCAAAATACCATCATATCCTATGACAACAACTTTCCACCATCTCATAATGGTTTAATATGTATATTATGTATGTATTTACAAAAAAAAAAGTATATAAGTATGTTTATCCGTTATCTAGTATCCATAACACAAGTTCTTCATGATACTTAACGTGGGCTAGATAATTGGTGTGATTGTATGGAAATATTTATTTATTTATTTATTTATTTTTCCCATTCTAATCCTTCGAGATTTGTTAGATCAATGTCACAAAATCCTTTTATTTTTCATTTATTTATTTATTAAATCTTTATTGTAATATAAACAATACAGCAAATGGCGGACTTAATGCCATAAGGCATTCTCAACCAGTCAACTGTAAGTTTGTTTGAATTACAGTGACGTTTTGAATTACATTAAAAATGATTTACAGTTGTGTCATAGGATTTTCGTGTGCTTAGGCAGCCAAACACCACCATTATCATGTTGAAAAACAACAATCTCTCTCATTGCTGGTGTGTTTTCACCATGATGAATATAATGGTGATGTTGTCGAAAAGCTACATTTTACATTTCTAGGTACTTAATCACTTTTTTAAAACACTCCCTTTTTGACCGACTTCAAAATAAGGAGGTTATCAATTCGTGCGTATGTTATTTTTTTTATGTTTGTTACCTCAGTTCTCGTTTTCTCGTGCTTTCGTGGTCAAATGGATTGCATTTGCATAAGACAAAACTTTAGTCATAAAACTTTTCATATTTCTATACCTAAATGTCTCACGATTTTTAAAAATGTAATGAACCTAGAGACAAATTATTACTTACCTGTCGCGTCGCGTTACTGTATCTAATATTTTAAATAAAAATTCAATAATGAATGAATCTTGAAACATTCAAACTAAATCCAATAATATACCTAGCTAGTTAATTTAGTTGCTATTTGATGACACTATTAAAATATGCATTAGCATTTTTGCGTTGCATAAGAAAGAGACGCATAATTCATTGACATAATTTTAGTGGTGAACGTAAAATGGTTACGCACTAATCCCACTATAAAGTCGGTTTTTTCTTACTTGTTTTAAAATGTATCTTGACAAGACTTATTATTGAATTATAACGAAAAAAAATTACATGTTAATGTCAATCTATACCTTTCATGACAAAACAACTATTGAGTACAAATATAGTTTTGTAATATCTTCTTTGTTTTATGTTCTAAAGAAACCTGTAAAAAGACATGTAAAGATTGTTTACATTTTAAAACAAGTAAGAAAAAACAGACTTTAATTACATAAAGTGCAATCGCAGGTCGAGCGCGCTATATAGCGCGACTTCAACCTAAAATATCTATTCTCTATAACTCGACACCTAGTTATAGTATCTATTTTAGCCTGGCGGCCTCCAGGAAGTCTAAAATCTTCCTAGTTCTGAGAGATTTTAGTTCCTCTTTCCACTTGCTTCCGCTTTGCTTCCGCCTCAACAGCAGCTGCGCAGGCCGAGCACGCTAACCACTACGCCGCCGCGCCACCGGAACCTCTAAATTCTAAATTAGCCCTAACTGTTTGTTACTGTTTGTACTTTGCAGGCATATACGGAATCCCATTGGTGGTGTTCGTATTCGGGCTGCAACTGTACACGGCCGTGCTGCTGGGGCGCAGCTGGCTGTTGGCACAGGAGCTCACACCGAGCATCAGGGAGAAAATACGGTGAGTTCAACGAAGACCATCCTCCTTTTAATATACTATTATTTATTCTGTGGTATAAGTAAGAGTGGTCCAAGTTAGAGTGGTACAAGTACCTAAGAGTGGTACAAGTAAGAGTGGTACAATCGGGGAACTTGCCGGTTGACCAGTAGAGTTTTTTTGGGAAACGTTTTCTCGGAAAGTACTAATAGTATAGTATTCAAAAGAAATACCTTTAGTTGTAATATAAACGTTTTCATATATCTATAACTTTTTTAAATAAAGCTCCCTAAAAAAAACTCTACTGGTCAACCGGGAAGTTCCGCGACTGTACAGCTGTCTACACACCAAAGCCGCCGGCCCGGCGCGGCACGAACCCGCCCAGGTAGCACAAACGCTGTGTAAAAATTTAGTTACATAGCATAGAATCATTTAAAGGTTGTGTAGCCGCTATTTATAAAAAATGCAGTCGGATAGAGGCATACTATATGGTTAACGTCTTTTTTTTATCATAAGCTTTATAAAATAGCGGTGTAAACATTTAAACAGCGTTTTTAGCTCGCTGTCATTTAACAGAGCTTGAAATAAGCTATGTAAACGTTATCATGACAATTTTGAAAAGCAATCGTAAAAGAGTTTCCTACGCAGGCATTAAGTTGTTATTTTCTGTATAAACGTGGAGTAATTTACTTTTATAGTGCTTTATGTACATATACTAGTGTTAAAAATCACGAATACTCAACTTCATACTATTATTATGAAAAAGCACTGTAAGTTACATTTAAATAGCTTTTCTCGATAAAGTGCTGATTAAAAGTTGTCATTATTGTCACTAATTTGCCAGCCGTTTTTTATGTAACGAATTTGTTACTTATAGAGCAATAAAACACTGTTAAAATGCTTTACCTAGATAAATTTATAAAGCTTCAAGTGCTTATTTATTTCACCAATAAAATTCAGTACTACCGACGCAACGCACTCACTCAGATAAAAATGCACGGTTTTCATTTTGCTGTCTCTTTGCTTATGTTAGAGCTCATAGCAATTTAGTAGCTTCTTTTCTGGCTAACGGCATCAAAAATGCTAATATCGTAGCGAAGAGCAACGTAAGTGCTCAAATTTAGCACCCTTCATTACAATAAACCATATTAAATACTTTTTTGTAATATAAACAGCAACGCCATTTTTTTTAGTGTCCTTTCGCAGAATAAATTCTTTAACAAATATAAAATGCATATTCCTTGGTAATAACTACTAAAAGAGTTATGTTTTGTTATCCAAAAGTTTTGTTTAGCTGTTACAAAACGTTTGTTTACACCATTAATGAAAAATGTTATAATTACTGATTTAAGCATTTTTTATTTTTATGTATTTATTTCTTTAAATGGAAAAATATTAAGGGCGCTTCAAAAATTTACATAATAACATGAGTATAAATTATCAGTAAAATTAAATTTGCATATGAAATAACGCTTCTTTACGTGTCACCACCTTCAAAAATACCATAATTTTAATAAGTACGCCATTAAAGTTGACAAGATTACAAATTCTGTAAATTGTGATGAAGTAATAAAATTTTTAATTCTCTTTGTTGCTTCAAGTTGCAAAAACCCACATTTATATAATTTGGACTCAAATAAAAGTTGCTTATCAAGCAATTATTTGACTATTGAAAAGCGTCTTAAATAGCTATTTCACAGCTTTTATGCAGCAGCCAAATGCTATATAAAGTGCGCCCAATCCAGCTGTATAGAAGCTGTATAGACGTTTACATACACTTTTATATGATGACCACTAGAGGCAAAGGCTGTAACAATTACGTTTTCATGGCTTTTATATCAACTATTTGTGCTACCTGGGCGGCGGGTTAGCGGCTTCTTAATGTTGCGATTCGGATAACTTGGCCGGCGGCATGACAGTCGCGGCATGTCGTTCACAATATTAGTGATTGCCGAGTGCTCGGAGAAATTGCGCGTGTAAGTAATGATTCGAAACGAATGATTACTACGTATTTTCAATATTTGAAATGGACAAGGACGATAGTGATCTACTTTTAGCAGCTTGTGCAGTGCAGGTGTGCCGCCGGGAAACACGCGCGGGCGCAAGCCGCCGGCAAGCTTGTTTCAAAATAAGGCCGCCGGCCTTGCCCGCCGGGTTCGTGACGCCGGGCCGGCGGCTTTGGTGTGTAAGGTAGACCGACGAATTGGTGAAGGTCGCGGGAATCCGCTATAGATGCATTGCAGACAGCGCAGAACCTATCTTCGTGTGTGTCTTTCGTATATTCTTCAGGGGGTATCATGCGGCTGATATGCTATGATGACAAGTAAGGTCGGTCGGCGAGAGGGGGCAACTCATCCCCCAATGAATTTTTATTATTGGGGTTGGGCTCTAACTACCAATTTCTTACAAAAATACCGAAAACCTTTACTAACGCTAACATAAATAATTGCAGAGATGGGAGGTACCAAGAAATAAAACAAATATAAACATATTGTCTGTGGTTTCCAGATACCCGTACGCAGCAGTGGCAGAGCTTGCATTCGGTCAGCCCACCAGGAGGCTGGTTACCTTCCTCATCGACGCTACGGTCTTCGGAGCTGGCATACCCAACTTTATTCTTGGTATGTAGCTCAGGTCAGCCGGTTGCGTGGGTGGCCAGTCGGGAAACTTCCAGACCACCAGTTGACCAGTAGTTATTTTAGGGAGCTTTATTTAAAAAACCGGCCAAGTGCGAGTCGGACTCGCGCACCGAGGGTTCCGTTTAAAATTTAAAAATATTTTTTATTATATGATGTAACAAAAAATTTACGGATTTCGCAATTTTTCCTTTATCTGTACTTTAGGACGTTACTTCGTGCCAAATTTCAAGATTCTAAGTTCACGGGAAGTACCCTGTAGGTTTTGATTCCCGTGCGAATTTCGAAATTTGCGGCATAAACGGCTGTATCTTTTGATTGCTTTGGCTTAGAAGTTTGATTTTTTCACAGCTCCAAGGGACAGTAGGTAGACCTGAGTATTAGATATAAATTTCAGTTTGATACCTCCACGCGTTCCTGAGAAAAACGGTCTTGACGGACGGACGGACGGACGGACAACGAAGTGATCCTTTAAAAAAAAAGGACTTTAAAAAAAAGCTGATGACGAAAAGGTATTTTCATTTGAATACTAAATGATTTCTTTAACCTTAGCACTTTCCGAGAAAAAGTTTCCCAAAAAAACTACTACTACTGGTCAACCGGGAAGTTCCCCGATTGTACCTCGTATAGGGAAGAAGGCCTCGTTCTGGTTATTCTCTAAGCCCTGAAGACTTATTCTGTAAATCTGACACCTTCAGTAGATAACCGACTTAGGCATAAGGTGTAAATATACATTGGTGTAAATAAAATTCAGTGTATGTCACCATTCACTTAAAAAAAAAAACAAATGTCAAAATTTGAGCAAACTTACGAGTACCTACCTATACATAATGAGGAAATCGCATTTCACCGAATTTTAAGCTGGTGGAAACTGCCACACTTGTGGGGCTAAGTGGAATAATTTCGTCCGGTATTCCATAACGTGTAATTTTTTCCGGCTAAAGACGAATTAGTTCACCGCACATGACCGCAATTTTTGAAGGAGGTAGGAGGAGCATCACGTGCAAACAACATAGGTAGGTATTTAGTCCCCGCAGACAATCGCTAGTCGCTATACAATCAGTAATATGCAAATGTCATTTTAACTACCAGCTTAGCATACAGTAACTTATAAAGCCCGACCACATCGCAGTCGAATAGCGACGCGACGCGACTCGGAACTAATATGATTACTTATACCAGTATTATGTGGGTCGAATTACCAATCGTGTTAAACTGATCGACTTAAGCGAGCCCTACCGGAATCAGCCTATTACGTGTCTTTAGCAATAGGAATCAGATGAATGCAAATGGGACTGAATATGAGGTTAAAATTACTTTGTCTGGTACTCTGGTATTTTGACCTGATTTTTAATTAATAGGTTTAGGTGTCTAACTAGGTAAAAAACCGGGCAAGTGCGAGTCGAATACTGTACCATTAATATCGAGCATAAAACGGCAAAAAATCACGTTTGTTAGTATAATATGGGAGCCCCACTTAAATATTTAGTTTATTCTGTTTTTAATATTTGTTATAGCAATAGCTGCAACAGAAATACATCATCTGTGAAAATTTCAACTGTCTAGCTTTCACGGTTTATGAGATACAGCTTGGTGACTGACAGACAGACTGACTGACGGGCAGAGTGGAGTCTTGATCATAGTACCGTTTTTACCCTTAGGGTATGGAACCCTAAAAAACAGTGCCTCGGCCTTTTTTACTCTGCAGCACACAAGTACACCTCACCAAAAAACGGAAAATTTCCGTGATTTTTTCCAGTTAGGTATTTCTTAATATCTAAGTTGCGATTATTAGATTTTAATTAGCTAGGTATTTAAGTGTTTAATTTATCAACGTTGGAAACGGAAGATCGGTGACGTAAAGGAACCGGCACAAAATGTATGGAAAAAGCCGGTCGTTCGATTTGGATGAAATTTTAGGAAAATATAGCCTTTATATTGGTGAGACCCGTGCGACATTGAAACGTTTTTAAATTTTCAGGGTGGAATTTTTATCGTCACCTGAAGGGAAATTACCCTTAATACTGAACCTATCAAATTACACTCAAAGGATGTTTCCCTTATTTTTCAAAAGAAGCAAAACAGCATTCAAAGATTTTTGTATTTTTTACAAAAGGGCCTTGAATAAAGGTGCTTTCTTTGCCCATTGATTTAAAGTGGAGATTTCATGTTCTTCTTTAATTTATGTATAATTTACTATGTTTGTATATATATAATTTACTATGTTTGTTAGAGAGAGTTGATCCTTTTAACTTTTACCGATTGATGCTATACAGTTTTTTTTTTCTCACTGATTTTGGCAGGTTCGATACCTGGGTGTGGAAAACGTAATTTAAAAAATCTTTCAATGCAGTTTTGTTTCTTTTCAAAAATAATGTTTCCTTTGCGTGTAATTTTATATCATCAGTTTTTAGGATAGTTTCGCGTTTCGCGTTTAGAATGCTTAGTTAATGTAACGCCTAAGTTTGCGAATAGTGTTTAATTCTCAACCTTATTCCTATTGCATTAAGGCTATCTGTAAAAATTTACTCTAACGCGATGGTAACGTTTGGACATTTGCAAACTTGCACTAGGTCCTCTGTATATGGAAAAAACTGCCACATGTGTAGCACCTAAAGGTTTATAAAAGAGAGTGGCATTTGACGCCCTTTTTTTAAAAAAAATTGAGTGAGGGAATCCAGTCTTTATAGATTCCTGCCTTGAGGTATGCCCGTCCTGGTAATGACCTCGTAACAAGCACACTATCTAATTGTAAACAAGAGTAACGGGGTTCAACGCGACATTTATTATGTAGCACATTTATATGTACTTACCACAGAACATTAACCTCTTTTCCTTGTTCTGTGGTAAGTACCACAGAACAAGGAAAGCCGAAGCTTGACGTTTCGGCTGTGTTGCTACAGTCGTGGTCATGGTCACAAGCAGACAGTCTGTTATAATGGATGCATGTGACGCCCTGCAAGGGCGTAGCAATTTATACAAATATCAACACATATTTCAGAACTTAATTGACATTAAGTATACAGTATTAAAAATTATACAATTTATACCTAAGCTTTTTCTATTGAATGTTTGTAGATGGTAGTTAAAATATTTACATTCTATAGTTAGCCTTAATTATTAAGTAAGGTATGTTATTACAATCTGTATAATCATTACCGAAAGTATTACCAATCACAAATCTGTCTTCAAAAAATTCTTGGATGTTATAGTAACCATTTTTTTTTTTTGTTTTTCGTAGTCAGTATATTTATCCAAATATTTTAGGCTCTTGTTCATTTGACAGCATCACAGAGCTTGCAGTTGTTTTGGTGGAAGATATCAGGGGGTGAAGTGGGGATCACGTACTGCGTGTGGATGCTGGTGATCGCGCTGCTGCTGTGCCCGGTGCTGTGGCTGGGCTCGCCGAAGGACATGAAGTGAGTCACTCAACATCATCTAACTGCCATTTTTAATGTCCCTACACAATGGTGATTACTCAGTTCGTAGGTATGTCTGTTGTTGTGGGCAGTCGCTGCCGCGCATACAACTTGTCGCGTTTAAAATAATATAGGCGAACCAATCGCCTGGAGGAGCTTGGTGGCGCAATGGTTCGCGCGCTCGGCCTGCGATTGTTGACTTAAGCAACTTTCGCAAGGGTCAGTTACGGGTAAGGTGGCCAAAAATTTGCTATCTCGAGCTCCTCCGTGCTTCGGAAGGCACGTTAAGCCGTTGGTCCCGGCTGCATTTGAAGTCGATGAAAGCCACAAGCCCCCATTGGGCTCGCGTGGTGGGTAATGGCCCATTCTTCTTATCCATCCATAAGGGAGACCAGTGCCCCAGCAGTGGGGACATTAAAAATGTCTGAAGAAACGAAACTCGCCTTTTTAGGATCCTCACATCCAATAGTCATCGTTATTAGCCAAGTTTAATGTTCTCTCTGCTGACTTCCTTATGGTTGGATAAGGAGCATTGGCCGTAACGTAACAATGCGGAATGGTGGGTGTTGACGACTTTTGAACCGCCACTGTGGTCTGGTGGTAACACCACTGAAATCAAACCCAGGAGAACCCGGGTTCGATTCCCAATGGGGGTATATATTGTATTCGGGGTAGAACTTGTCCGCCTTGCTAGCCAGTAGGTTACCTTACCACAATCTTATCCGAGTTTGACGCCATAACAACAAAATGCAGCATTGTTATGTTTCGGCAGTTAGAGATAAGATAGCTAGTTCCTCATGATTAAGGATTTCGGGAAAGGTGCGCTTCCACCTTCAGCCTTATTGACATCTCGTATGATGAAGGCACAGCGTCTCCCTGTTGTTCATAAAAAAAAAACAACGGGTTGCACTCTGGGAGTGCCGGCAGAAGTGAAAACCGCTTAAACGAATATAACGATCAAAATCCACTATATCTTGACCACAACTTCATAAAAAGTTGATGAAAACGGAGACCAACTTGATTTGGCAGGTAAATCCATTAGACCTGGCATCAATATGAAAGTTGATAGTAATGAGAGATCTTTGGTGGATGCGTGCGGGCGATCAATGAAAATGACACTACACCACTTCTTATCTCACCAATGTTTTATTTTCACTCACAGCACAGTCGAGTTACAGTACAGACATTTATATAGCTCGTTATTCTAGTGTTATAATATTTTGGTTACAATAGCAAGAACGCCAAAGCGAGAGCGACGCTAACTCTCGTCTCTAGTCTGTGGTAGGCAAAGGCTAGTGCCTATGCCGCCACAACCACCCCCCTACGGAGAATGGTAATTACATAAACATAAATTAAGTTTTGAACAAAAATAATACACAATACACAATACTTTGACACCAGATGGTAACAAAAGTAACATTATAGTCAAGTAACTAAACTTGAAACAACAGTGTTATTAATGGTTGTTATTTAACTAATATACGTAGTTATTTCAAGTGTGAGACTCTTATGTAATTTGAAATAAGTCAACGGTAAATGGTCTTACGAATTTTCGATCAGGGTCACGTGTGCCCATCCCAAAAATTTTAAACTCTGATGTGCACAACGCCGCTAAAGAAGTTTTCACTTCAAAAAGCTAAGGTCTAAATAGTATGAATGAACTTACCCAGCGTTTCTTCCCCAGGCCCTTAGCACTCATCTCAGTGGTGATAGTGAGCACGGTAGCCATGTCGATCTGGAGCTGCATCATCACGGACGAGGTGTCACCGCCTAGCGTTGGCGGCGTGCTTGATATACAGCCTTCGGTGCAGGACTTCCTTGTGGCCTATGGGATCATCGCGTTTCAGGTAAAAAAAACATTCTATAATTACTTGGCAACCTTTTTATTTATTTATTTTATTTATTTATTTATTGAAAAAGATTCACCAACGACATATCTTTACACATTTCAATTTAAAAATTAAAACCTGATTAGGCCAAAAGACATGCCTTTACAGGTGAATACAGCATTTTTTTTCTTATTTACTAGTTAAAATAACAAAGTAGAAATTTGAAATAGAACAGATAACGTATAAAATAATGATTATAATTATTAACCTTATTTTCATTAAATTTTGCCACACACAGCCTCTTAAACGCACGATCAGAAAGATGAAAGATGTCGACATTGCTGTTATCTATTTCGTTATAAGTACGCATGCACCGGCTTAGAGGAGCGCACCGACCAAGATTAGACTTGCAACGAGCGAAGCTGAAGATATTTGTCAACGGATGTCTAGGGATATGATATGGGACAGAGAGACTTATCTGTTGAAGAAGATTTGGGCAGTTCAATTTACCGTGGATAAACTTATGAAGTGTAACGAGATCCAAAAGTTTACGTCGGTCGGCTAAAGACGTTATTTTTAAGTGCGAAAGGCGATCAACGTAATCAGCGCCTCGTGGACAGTCACGATTACGGTAAGCAAGGTAACGAATAAAATTCTTTTGAATCCGTTCAATTCTATCAGAATGTACCTGATAGATGGGGGTTCCATATGGTTGACGCGTACTCGTGGTGACTGCGAATGAGCGCGTTAAACATTATTATCAAGGTTCTGATGTTATATATTAAAGTGTTTACCCATGCGTTTGACCAAACCTAATATTTTCCAAGAGCAACTAACAATTTCATCAATGTGGTCAATGAAATTTAATTTATTGTCAACCAATACACCAAGATCACGAGTTGTACTTGATTCTGTTAAATTTTGGCCAGAGATGTTGTAACAGGATAGAAGATTGTTTCTTTTCCGAGTGAATTTAATATGTGTACATTTTTGTGGGTTGAGTATCATTTTATTCGCAACACACGATGCATGAATAGCATCGATGTCTTCTTGTAAAAGGGAAACCTCAGTATCGTTATTTATAGACCTATATAACTTCAAATCATCGGCGAATATAGATAATTTACTATGATTGATGGAGCCAGAGATATCATTTATGAACGCCAAAAAGAGAATAGGCCCAAGGTGAGAACCTTGCGGCACACCGGAGAGAGAGATGTATTCATTGGACTTAAATCCATGCACAGTTACACTCTGTATTCGTCCTGTTAAATATGAGCTCAACCAACGCAGAAGATCCCCATGAATCCCATAAGCTTTGAGTTTAGAAAGGAGAAGACCATGGTCAACCTTGTCAAATGCGCTGGAAAAGTCGGTGTATATCGAATCCACTTGACGTTTATAGTCCACTGATTTAATTAAGTCAGTGACATAATCCATTAAATTGCTGATCGTTGATTTCCCCCGGCAAAAACCGTGTTGAGCTTCAACCATAACATTCTTAAGAAAATTTGTCAAAACAATGCTTTCAAATATCTTTGCAAACTGACTTATAATTGATACCGGACGGTAGTTTTTAACATCATCTTTATTACCTTTTTTAAAGATGGGTATGACATTGGAACGCTTTCATTCAGAGGGAAAAGTGCCTGATTGGAGATTTTTCAAAAATGATTTTAAGAGGAAGTGTCAGGAACCTGGAAGTCATTTTAATAAATAATGGTGGAATACCATCCGGCCCAGCACCTTTGCTAGCGTCTATAGACTTAAGAACCTTGCCTATCTGTTGTTCGGTAAACGTGACTCTATTAAGCGAGTTTTGTGGGTAACGGTCGTCAAGTTCTGGGGGCTCCGATTTATCTGGTTGCGAGAAAACAGATGAGAAGTGCATTGCAAATAAGTTACAATTTTTCTCACCACTATCCGCCTTAATATCATTCAAATGCATTTGTTCAGGAATATCCGAAGAACTACCCTGGTGCTGACGGACAAAAGACTGGATGATGTTGTATCGACATCTCTATTTTGTTTGTTCCGTAAAACAAAATATACATACTTGGCGGGTCCTGTACCATACGTGTTTATGTTAACTCGGCAGTTTAATAGTATTTGCTACCGCTGCATGCTTGTTAAACTCCTTGTTAGAAGTCCGGAGAAAATGCGTTCCTGTCCATAAGATCCTCTTGCGTATAGCAGGGCACGCAGCCACGCAGGGCACGAAAATAGATGATAATAGTCTTTTGCGGTATCATACTAATGGGCGTTTTTCTATTAGCCGACACGGTACCGACACGACGCCGACAACGGAACCGGCCCAATTGTCGAGGACTCACAAATGTATGAACATATATGGCACGTCTTTCCACTTGCCAGCACGACACCGACACAACAACGTACCATGTTGTCGCCTAGAACTTAGCCACTTATATTTTAGTTTTGGAACACTCAGACCAATACAGCCAAACGAACCTGCAATATCTGACTGCAGAAGACTGAAGACCTCTTCACCATAATATGGTATATATGTAAATAAATAATAATAAATAAATATTTGCATACAATAACACTAATTATCTAGCCCACGTTAAGTTTCAAGAAGAACTTGTGTTATGGATACTAGATAACGGATAAACATACTTATATATATTCTTTTTTTAGACTTCTAAACTATGCTTTGCATACGATAGTAGAAGTCTTATGTGCTGGCTCTGTGTGTCTGTGCGCATGTTTCAATCTCAGGAACTACAGTAGCTAAAGACACCATTTTTGGTACACCTATAGAAAAGTTTAAATACTGAGTTTCAAACATTAGGGTCAAGTGGTTTAGAAGTCGTCTGATGCCTTCGCTACGATAGTGAAGGGCGCCGATCTTGTTTTATAAATACATACATAATATAAATAAAGAACTTTGAAATAACGCTATTCATTTATTCTACAGTTCGACATCCACCCTCTACTGCTAACGATCCAAGTAGACATGAAGGACAGCAGACGGATCAACACGGCAGTGGTGGGGGGGTTCGCGATCACTAGCTTCATGTTCGCCGTTACAACCGTGCTCGCCGCGAACAGATACGGGGAGGCCGTCAACAATAACATATTACAAGGTAGATAACATCTGATAACCCTCCCTCGTAGAATGTGCTAGCTACTTATTTTTCAGTGCAGATACTAAAAGTCTATCTATCAATGGATGGTACAACCACCGGTATCAGACCCAGGGGTCCCGGGTTTGATTCCCAGCGGGGGGTATTGTTTACAGTTTGGTTGGTGATTATTGAAGCGAGGCAGATTAATATACAGGCTGATACCTTGTACCCGATTAAGTACCTCCACCAAATATGAGCCCCATATATATATAAGGCCGCCCATCGAGGATAAAGGATCAGATTAGTAAAAAAAAATTGATCATCAGCAGACATTCTCGAACGCGTCAGATTAAGGTAGGGCGAGTTAATTTACATGCTAAAAAGTGTATATTCCACTAATCTGACAATTTGAGAGTGACGTAAAGAAAGGGGAGGGCTACAAAGTTGTAAAAAAAAACGTCATCTCGATATTCTCGAGCGTGGCTAATTTTTTTTATTATGAAGGAAATAATTCAAGGATAACGAAAAATATCTAATCAGACGATTTCAACAAGCCAAAGTAACAAAATTCGTCGATAAAGTTGTCGACGGAAAGTAAGAAAACATTTTTTTAAATTATTTTCTTATAAATACAAGTATTCTACTTAAAAACATACACTATTTTATTTGCATGCTCGACCACTTCTGGAGAGGTAACCCACCACGTTTTAACAACGCGGTCAGTTGATCGTAAACTTGGCGACCTTCAGTCACAGAATAACACCCCGTCATCAGGTCATCCATATAAAACTCTTCGAGGACTCTGGGCCGCCAAAGGGAAATTACTACCGCCTTCATATGCTAGCTGTTGAAGACAACGTACTGCTAGATAAGGTGCTGAGAGGATGTTCCAAAGGTGACTCGCAAGAACCGAAGGTGCTGCAATTCACAACCAGGATTTTCACGCCAGTAAATACGCTGAAAATCAACATCCTCTTCAGCGAGCCTTATCTGCCTGTACATTTTAACAATGTCGGCCACTAATCCTATTTTATAGCGACGCCACCGCATTATCAAGTGTCGTAGTTCGGGTTGTAGTCTAGGGCCCACTAGCAAATCACTATTAAGTGATGCCCCATTAGCTATTTCCCGAGCTTTTCAATTAATTAAGTTCAATGATTTAAAAAAAAAATGTCAGATTAGGCGAAGCCCTCTAGATAATCGTCAGATTATGAGACAGCACGTCTGGGACATAAAGATGAACCATATATATCTTAATCTGACGCGCTTGAGTATTTCAAAATGGCGATTCTTTTTTAACATAACAATAATGGCTGCGAGTCTGCGTTACATCGAAATCGTCAGATTATTGAATGATAAGCCTTCTAGTAGGCTGGAAAACTTGAGTATTAGCAAAGAATACTAACTAGTATTAGGTTACTTTTCGCTCAAGTCATTTCGGATTTGCTCCCTATTTATGAAAAATCCATTTAGTCGTTTTCAATGTCGAGCAGTTCAAAGTCAACTCTTAACTGAATTGTGAAATTTTTGGACGTTTGCTAATAATTTGTTAAGAATATGCTTGCAAAGCCCTTTTATTTGATACCCCACATGGTAAAAACAAAAAACATATTTTTACTTTTTACCTACTGCCCTTTATTACGTCACAGTTTCTACCTCCCACCCTTTGCGCGCCTTATCATCCTTTTTATTTATGTTCATGACATCACACTTTCACACTGGATTTGATTTATTTTGCTTAGGTACTAATTAATGAGATTAACTTAGATGTGTTTACAAAAAATTCGACAGTATAGTAGGTCAGTAGGCCGTTTTTGTATTTTTTTCCTATTATCTTTATATCTTTTACATTCCTAGGTATTCCCCTATCGGTGACGCTATTCGTGGTGACGCTGCAGCTGTGGCTATTAAGCAAGGTGGGGAACAACGCGCTCTTCCAGCACATTGAGGACTTGCTCCTCATTTTGATATCTATCACTCCTATTGTCTTTATATCTTTTACATTCCTAGGTATTCCTGTATCGGTGACTCTATTCGTGGTGACACTGCAGCTGTGGCTATTAAGCAAGGTGGGAAACAACGCGCTCATCCAGCACATTGCGGACTTGCTCCTCTCCTCATTTTTATATCTATCACTCCTATTGTCTTTATATCTTTTACATTCCTAGGTATTCCCCTATCGGTGACTGTATTCGTGGTGACACTGCAGCTGTGGCTATTAAGCAAGGTGGGAAACAACGCGCTCATCCAGCACATTGAGGACTTGCTCCTCTCCTCATTTTTATATCTATCACTCCTATTGTCTTTATATCTTTTACATTCCTAGGTATTCCCCTATCGGTGACTGTATTCGTGGTGACACTGCAGCTGTGGCTATTAAGCAAGGTGGGAAACAACGCGCTCATCCAGCACATTGAGGACTTGCTCCTCTCCTCATTTTTATATCTATCACTCCTATTGTCTTTATATCTTTTACATTCCTAGGTATTCCCCTATCGGTGACTGTATTCGTGGTGACACTGCAGCTGTGGCTATTAAGCAAGGTGGGAAACAACGCGCTCATCCAGCACATTGAGGACTTGCTCCTCTCCTCATTTTTATATCTATCACTCCTATTGTCTTTATATCTTTTACATTCCTAGGTATTCCCCTATCGGTGACTGTATTCGTGGTGACACTGCAGCTGTGGCTATTAAGCAAGGTGGGAAACAACGCGCTCATCCAGCACATTGAGGACTTGCTCCTCTCCTCATTTTTATATCTATCACTCCTATTGTCTTTATATCTTTCACATTCCTAGGTATTCCTTTATCGGTGACTATTAGTGGTGACGCTTCAGCTGTGGCTATTAAGGTGGGAAACAACGCGCTCATCCAGCACATTGCGGACCTGATCCTCTGCTCATCTTGATATCTATCAGTCTTATTAACTTTAAATCTTTCACATTCCTAGGTATTCCCCCATCGGTAACCTTATTCGTGGTGGCGCTTCTGGTGACCCTGCAGCTGTGCCTTTCCAGCGCAGTGGGAAACAACGCGCTCTTCCAGCACATTGAGGACCTGCTCAACATACCTAGAGGTGAATAGTAACTAGGGTTCTTTTTATAACGACAGCTTTTTCAGGAAAAAAAAGAAATAGGACGTTTATACTGATTTTGATAAGTAGTAAAAAAAAAATATGTGCAAAAGTCGTAGTAGTAGTTGGATTATGGTCGGCGCAAACTGATAGCACGGCACTGCGGGTTATTGGCATAGGATTCTTTGCGTGGACAATTGATATTCGACCTTATTTAAATGAATTTAATACCGATTTTTTTTTTATCGCGAAAAGTCACTGCATTTCACTGGATGCCATCGCTCTCAGATGTTGCATCTTCAAGATGTTAACGGAATGCGAGTTCTAAGTAATTTAAATAAGATTGATCAGTCCCTTTCAAAGGTATTGTGATTGTGATAGTGATTTATGTAATTATGTAACT
Source organism: Chrysoteuchia culmella (assembly GCA_910589605.1). Classification (NCBI taxonomy): domain Eukaryota; kingdom Metazoa; phylum Arthropoda; class Insecta; order Lepidoptera; family Crambidae; genus Chrysoteuchia; species Chrysoteuchia culmella. The sequence goes on from OU342663.1 coordinate 4,660,486, forward strand.
TAACGTCGCGATCCCTTTCGGAACGAATGATGTTTTAAATGACACTTCATTTGACACCTCTTCATACATTTGAAAGATATTTTCATCTGTCACTTTGCTTAGACAGTTCAATTTCGTTAATTCAATACCTTTTAAAACGCGTCCCGATCACAATCCCTTTCAAATGTCAAATAGTGACAGCCTGAAATATGTAAATATCTTTCAAATTACGAATTTAAAGGGATTGCGATGGATTTTAAAATTAGACAATTAGCCCCCTGGCCCGTCACAGGGCGGAAACTTGCGCAAACGTCCAGTACACGAGAAGCTCAGTAGATGTAATAAGATCATGCGGGATGCCACAGGATGATTCGGTATGCAAATTTTAACAGAATGCCCGAAGCATGCTATGCCGCTCCGTGCCACCCCGGGTCGTTAGTGAGCGCCGGCTATAGTAGCTGTTTTTCTACCTACTTATTATTCCTACTACTACTTATCTATAAATATAATACGGCAGTGAAGCCGCTTCTCCTCCTAAACTAAAAGTCGCACAATCAAGTGCAATACACCGTTAGAAAGGTATTTGTCTGAAGTGGTCGGATAAGTCGAGAAATTTAGCAAAAACTCAAATCTAGAGCGATTTAATGGATTTTTAAATTGAATATAACAGCACACGGGTTGCTCGTAATACTTATTATAAATGGGAAAGTATGTCAGGTTGTTTGATCCTTACTTTAAATTTGGCATAGAGATAGAAGATAGATTCTTTATATCCCGATATTCCTACGGGATCGGGAAGCAGGCCGGTGAAACCGCTGGCGGCTACTAGCATCGGATAATAATAATAAAAAATTGCTTGCTTTTACAGAGTTCTGCATGCGCCGCTGCCTCATACGTTCGGGGATCGTGGCGCTCGCCGTCTTCCTCGCCGAGTCCGTGCCTCGCTTCGACCTCGTCATGGGTCTAGTAGGGTCCACTCTCACTGGACCCCTCATGTTCATATTCCCACCGCTGTTCTTCCTAAAGTTGTGTTACATGAAGTCACATGTAAAAACAGGATCACTGTCAAACAGCAACCTTTTAAACAACGGCCATTCAATTACACAAAATGGCGGAAACCGCTTTCAAAATGGCGGCTCTGATTTCCCGCTAATATTAGAAAATGCTTTAGAAACTAAGTACAAAACGTTTAGTTACAGTAAAATAAGTGAAGACGTAGATGAGTATACTATAAAATGGTATGATGTATTATTAGCTGTCATAGTGATGCTGATGGGAATCACTGCTACCTTGGTGGCGACGTATTCGAGCTGGCGGGATACCATTTCCTTTGCAACATTCTCGCCTCCTTGTCTGGTAAATGCTACTATAGCAGCTCGGAGCTTTTTACAGGCTAAGCCTTCGTGATATTAGAAAGATTTTGCCTGTCACTTGTTTGAGCAGAAGAAAGCAAGAGAATTTGACAGAAAATGTCAGGAATCGAAGATATAAAAGCTTTATTATACATTCGATTTTGTTCGAGTGTCATAGTGATGAATAAATTGTACTTCTTGTATAGTATACCAATAAATTTTATCTGTAAGTTCTGTAATAATATAAGATAGATGATGAAAAGATCTACGATACAATTCTTACATTAGGCTACATCTGGATCAGTTGCCACATTTGGATCAGTGGCCACATTTGATAACTGCCACATCGAGTCAATGGCCACACCTGGATATGTGCCACATTTGGATCTATGGCCACATTTGGATCAGTGGCCACAATTAGATCAGCACCCCGACCGCCTAACGGTATAGCTAGTGCTAACGCTATAGCTATCAAAATTCAAACTCTCATAAAACCCTTCAACGATGGCGTTTTTGTCTAATTCCTACATATTTCTATTTATCTTTTGGATGCACTCTTGCATTTTTAGTATGAATGTGATATCGTCAACGAGAGCCCTTGAAGGGTGTTTGAAAAATCGATAGTTATAGCGTTAGTACAAGCTATAGTATAGCTTGTACTAACGCTGCTATACCGTTAGGCGGTCGGAGTGCAGATCAGTGGTTACAATTGATCACTATCAGGTGAGTGGCGACATGGCTATCAGCGGCAACAACCGGTTCAGCGGCCACAATTGGCTCAGAGACCACAACTGGGTCACAAGGCAACATCATGATACACAATAATAAGACTTGCAACAATAATGCCTTTCAAAATAGGTACTATGTTTGGCATGGGTGCCAATCATTGCACTTCCATAAGTATAATCTTTTTACTAATAGTTGGCACACTAATTAATTAATGTTATAATCACAAAATAAATATAAATAAAGTTACACTTATAAACATATCAACTAAAAATAAATATTACTCTTTATAATAGTAAAAACCGGCCAAGTGCGAGTCGGAATCGCACACCGAGGGTTCCGTAAAATATTTTTTATTATATGATACAACAAAAAATTTACGGTTTTCGTAATTTTTCCTTTATCTGTACTATAAGACGTTACTTCGTGCCAAATTTCAAGATTCTAAGTTCACGGGCAGTACCCTGTAGGTTTTGATTCCCGTGCGTTTTGATAAACGACTGTATCTTTCGATTGCTTTGGCTTAGAAGTTTGATTTTTTCACAGCTCCAAGGGACAGTAGACCTGAGTATTAGATATAAATTTCAGTTTGATACCTCCACGCGTTCCTGAGAAAAACGGTCTTGACAGACGGACGGATGGACGGACAACGAAGTGATCCTATAAGCCTGCCGGAACAAACAATGCTGTAAACATTATTGTTATTTTCAATAACGAGTATAATTTGTCAAACTCGTAGGGGTACTGATAATAGTAAACTTATTCAAAAGACTATGAAAATATAGTTTGAATAGTTATGGCTTTAAAATCAGCCATCCTGTGGAACCCTGTATATTGGTATATTGAAGTTAGTTCTTAAACCTATTACAGGCACCAGCTTCTCACACTTCAGGTCATTATCTTACTCAAGTATTTTGTTATATTTTAGACATGTAACCTATTATGTGATGATTATTTATCTATATCTATCTATCCAACATATCTATGTTCAACTTGTTTTGTAAACCTAAGATATTGAATAAAATACTACAAATATTTTTAATCATTTATTCAACAAGTAAATAATAATTAAACAACAATATCAACACAATTAGTCATTAAAGCCTTAAGTTTAAATGCTAAGACTAGTTTATACGTTTGTTCGATACATTTAAAAGCACCGTCTCATATTTTGTAATATTGACATTAAAATAGATATTTTAATTTCCTCGGAATATTCTTAATTGACGTTACTCATTTTTTTTTCCATTCTTAAACCAGAATATGGGAAATAACAATTCTACATTGGCTTATTTATTCTGAAAATCTCCGCAATGGTTGGATTTTTTTTCTTACAGGAGATTTTTTTTTGCAGAAAAGTGCCGATGCTGAGAGAATGCGTTTCTGTCAGTTTGTTAACGCCCGAAATTAATAACCTATCTGTAGATATGGATAGGGCTATTTTGATAAGGATGGGTGCCTCGAATGCAACGACAGTAGTTTAGAATACTGGTTTCGTTCACTAGCAACCATCGTTATTTTGGTCTTATTAACAAAAATATCCTATAAAACTATCTCAGATAGCCCAATCCATATCTACAGATAGGTTATTAATTTCGGGCGTTAGTCTGCAAAATAATATTTATTTTCGAGTATTCGGAAAAGTAAGATACTAGAAATTAAGCTTTATTTACTTCTTATTTAGAACTGACAAGACATGGCAGGAACGCATTCTCAGCCGCAAGATTTTTCCAGGTAAAACATATAAATTTTCAGTAATTTTGGTAATAGATAGTAAAAGTAGTAAAAAGTTGTTTACTTTTACAATTCGAGCTTTTCGTGCTGGTGTATAATAATTTCGATAAAAACTATTTTAATAATTAGCAAGGATATTATTCATGTTCACTACATTATGACGTTAATATGCTCTTTTCTAGACAATAGTGTCATTTCGTTAAAAATATACGTCATTTTTTTTATAAAACCATTTCCTAAATAAATAATTACGAAAAAGTTTTTGGTAGGAAACAAATTATCCTGACAAAAAATCGTCTGTTTCCTACACGACACTATTAGCATTCTGTTTTCACATATATTATTCACGCGTTCACACGTTTTCACATATATTATTCATTAGTCACGCGGCTGCAGCGCTGCACAGCGAATCCCTTCATATTACAGCGGCTGTAGCGCGGCTATGTCACGACGCCGGCGCCAGCGACAGATGCGCTTCACAGTCGCGTCTTGAACGTGGGCGTGACTAGCTCATTTCCAATATGTATTTCAACGGAGACACACTGTTACTCAGTCCTATAACGAGATAAACGAAAAGAGTGCTTCAAACGTACGAGAACCTAGCGTGTCCAACTTTTCGTACCTACGATGACTTCAAGAGCGAGATTTAGTGATGTGGAATGTTTTTGTCGAGCTCTTGCAAGAAAGTACTGCACAATTAACCATTTTCGTTTCTGAGTGACGCGTGTTTTCAGGGTAATAGTTTTAAGCGGACTGAGGTCGGAAATCTTTGACCGTGGATCAAACTTTTGACACGCAAGGTAGGTACACTTTTACTTTTATCTCGATATAGGTCTGTGCTGTTACTGCTGTTCCTTTTTTTTACTTCTCCGACGCCATCGTCGTCGAATACAAAGACGGAAGAGGCAGTACTGAGGAGATCCGTTAGTAAAAAAATTCTGATGCGCTCGCAACACTGATCTTACACCGACTGATAGCACGCGACCACGCGTCGTATCCACCACCACAAGCTCGGAGCGCTGCAGCTCCTTAAATATGTATGGATACCCAATCGTGTTACTGCAGCGCGACTTAGAAGCGCTGCAGTCGCGCGACTAAAACACCTATATGTAAAAGCGCTCATAGAGTTATTTTAGTAAAAAGATTACTATGTAACTATTTACGCCCGAAATTAATAACTTCTACTTATGATAAAGTTAAAATAGAAAAATTATTGAATAAAAACAACTCGGTCACAATTGAATTTTCAGATGGGATTAATAACCAGACAATTAACGGCCGGTTTTAATAATCTATCCCTTACAAAAGGTAGGCCTATCTTGGTTACGTTACTTAGCAACCGCTGTTATTTTGAGTTATTTTGGGCTGAATAACAAAAAATATCTAGGCAACAAAGCTCTAGTAAGCCTATCTCTTACTGTAGATAAGTTATTGAAACCGACCGTTAATAGATATGGATTGGGCTATCTGAGATAGTTGCCTATAATATTTTTGCTTATATGATCAAAATAACGACGGTTGCTAGGCAACGAAACCAGTATCCTAGGCAACTATCTCAGATAGTCCTATCCATATCTAAAGATGGGTTATTATTTCGGGCTTTAGTAATCTGTGACAAGGACACGCTTGTGTCATACAGTCAGTCGTGTATATCTGCACTACTAAAACACCCCTATTACAAGTGACATAAGACTTCTCAGTCAAACTGTAAATATCGACAGTTTTCGTAGTGCAAAATGTCAAGCCTGTGTACTGTTGAAGGTAAATAAATCAGACTTTCATTATTATGCATTGAATTGCACTGTTTTACACATATTAATAATAGTAACAAAAATTTATTATTATAACATGACTTCAGAAAAAATGTGACTAAAATAAAATTTTGCAATAACAATATTTTATAATTTAAGGCAACTCGTGTATGTTACTAATATTAGCTTTGAATGTAAATAAAACAAAAAGTAGGACTTAAATTTACATTGTAATATTTTTAGACGACCTATTGCAATGTCTTTTTCAATGGAATAAAAAGTTAAAAAAAAAGAGAATTATTTGTACTTCAAGCGTTTCATTTAAGTACGAATTAGAGCTAGCGCAGACGACGGATAACGGAGGACTTTTTATCCGCGACACGTCTTTATTGTTAACCAAATAAGATTCAACTTAGACCGAGTATATCCGCGAAAAGTACGCGATAGTCCTCGTTATTTATTCAACTTTATGTTCGTAGTAATAAGGTCGTGTAGCGGACAAAAAGTCCTTCAATGTCCGTCGTCTGCGCAGGCCATTAGCATTATTATATCATTGCTGAAAGCTTATTTTATAATTCTCTGGCAACAATTTAATAGGCAGACGCGCTCTTATGTAGGTTCTTATGTACCCATCAGCATTTATTTCAAATTCCACCACATACAATATTATATTTGATATAATAATAACAACGTGTCAGAAAGAAAAAGGAAGATATAATTTTTTAGGAACTACTTTTTTTTTCAGTCAATCACACTAATTATCTGGCCCACGTTAAGTTTCATGAAGAACTTGTGTGGATATGGATACTAGATAACGGATAAACATACTTATATACTTTTTTTTAGTTAAAACATACACCCAGATCAAGACAAATAGACATGTTCATGCATACAATTATTTGTCTTGCCCGAGGATCGAACCCGCCCCTCTGGCGTAGAACGCGGGTTTAGTACCTCTGCGCCAAACAGGGGGCTAATTGTCTAATTTTAAAATCTATCGCAATCCCTTTCAATTCGTCATTTGAAAGGTATTTACATACTTCAAACTGACACACATCACATCACATCATCAGCCTGTGGACGTCCACTGCTGGACATAGGCCTCTCCTAGCTCACGCCTATTGTGGCGTTCATAGCAGGTTATTAGCCTACTGCTACCACGCTGGCCAGACGGGTTGGTAGAGGGTTTGTTTCAAGTTTTCCTTCTCTCGCACAGGTGTTCAATGCGTCGAGCCTCTTAGTCGACTCTTACGACATCCCAGGCATGTAAGGGAGTGGTGACACTATTTGACATTTGATAGGGATTTTATCGGGACACGTTCTGAAAGGTATTGAATAAACGAAATTGAACTGTTTAAGCAAAGCGACATTCTAAAATATCTTTCAAATGTATCGAGAATTATTAAATGAAGTGTCATTTAAAACATCATTCGTTCCGAAAGGGATTGCGACTATAAGTTACACAATTCCATAAATCACTATCACAATCACAATATCTTTGAAAGGGATTGTAATAGAAATAAAACAGTAAAATAAAACAATAAAACAGTTGCCGTGGTCACGGGTTGACTAGCTACTTATAAGTCTACCTTCACAAGTAGCTAGTCAACCCGTGACCACGGCAACTGAAAAGGTGCCGACGTCGGGAAACCAAAAACCTCAAATAAACCGAAAAGTTATAGCACCAACTATATATTTCGGGTAAATAAATCTCACTAAATATTCCTCAAAAGTTGATTTATTTCAATTATGAGTGCGCGAAGAAACTTAAAGATGTGCTTATGGATTCTAATAGATTTTGAAATTAGACAACTAGGGGGCAGGTCTTTTGTCGACTTTGTTTATAAAAAGTTAAAACCCAATTAGTGGTGGATTATCTACTTTACAAAAATCTTTTATTGACCTTTTTTTCGATATCTAAGCTCGAGGATCGTTCATCCTCGAACTTCTTGAAAACCAGTCACAGTTTAAAATAAGAAACTTAATAATCAAATAAACTAGTAAATGCCGTAAAGCTTCCTCAGAATGCCGACTCATCATTTCTTCAATTTCAACTGATCCCCATACAATTTCCTTATTTCTTTCTTATCCAATTTGCCCATAGCGTTTCTCGGCATTTTGTCAATTATCAACAGATTCCTAGGCAGTTGATAAGGCGCTAATTTCTTACCAGCCTCCTGTTTCAAGTCTGGAAGGGTCACTTTTTCTTTGTCCTTTAAAACGACTACAGCGGAAACGATTTCACCATAATCTTCGTCTTCTATACCTAAGACTGCTGCGTCTTCTATTGAAGGATGGTCTAATATAGCTGATTCTACTTGTAAAGCGCTTACTTTGTATCCGGACGTTTTGATGATGTCTACGGAGGTGCGACCGAGGATCCGGAATTTACCGTCCGAGTATTGGGCGGTGTCGCCGGTACGGAACCAGCCGTCGTTCGTGAAGTCGGATTGGTCGAGTTTTGGCGCGCGATTCCAGTATCTGACGGTGAAAGAAAATTTGAATGTAATACTTACTGAATTAAAGTCTGTTTTCTCTTACTTGTCCTAAAATGTGAACAATCTTTACATGTTTTAGATATTTAATTTTGCATTTTACAATGCTGTTTTTATGTGGTAAATATTAAACAAGAAAATATCGTGACTTCTCCTCCACACCCTTTCCGGTTGACTGGTAGAGAATGCCTAAGGGCATTAAGTCCGCCTTTTTCACGATTGTGCAATAAAGTGTTAATAAATATACTAGAAAAAAGCAACTAGGCTCGCGCGTCATCCCGTCAGGGTGATGAGAATAGTTGTTTTTTTCTAGTATAGTTTCTTGTTTAATATTTACCAGAATCTTTACATGTATTTTACAGGTTTCTTTAGAACATAAAACAAAGAAAGATATTACAAAACTATCTTTGTACTCAATAGTAGTTTTGTCATGAAAGGTATAGATTGACATTAACATGTAATTTTTTTCGTTACAATTCAATAATAAGTCTTGTCAAGATTGTTTACATTTTAAGACAAGTAAAAATAAACCGACTTTAGTTATTATTGTTGAGATGTTCACAACGCTAAATTCCTGTGATAGCACTAAAGTCGTGGTAACAACTTCGAAGCCTTTTTTATTCCTACCTTCCTTAATTTAAAAAATATGTTATTCTCCGGTCGAACGAGTTTATTTAATTCCCTTTTCTAATCTACTCCAGCCACGTCGATGTTTAACTTACAAAATGAATAATGTAGTTTTATATAATTGAAGGACGAAACGAAGGTTTATCGGGGAACATTATATCCATCACTAGAGGCCGGGCGCGGTTCCACCCGCGTGGTTACCGTTCCCGTGGGAATTTTGGGATCATTTATAGCCTATGTTACTACTTGGGGTCTAAGGATTCTCTATACCAAATTTCGTCAAAATCGGTCCAGTAGTTTTTGAGTTTATTCGTTACATACAAAAATACAAATCTTTCCTTTTTATAATATTATTATAGATAAAACAGACAGACAGGAAAATATGACCCATTTAGTGCAACATTATAAAAAAATATCATAACAATTATAGTTAAACATGAGCCATACCTAGAAAACACTCCTGGACCCTTGAGCAGTAGTTCGCCTTGATAGACGCCGTCTTTGTTCTCCTTGTGGACGGTCACGGTCGGTTTCTTCCAGTCGGAACCACTTTCCGTACCATCTTTAGGCTGGATACCCAGCTTCTCCAATGATATCTGTAAAAAGAAATACACCAATAATCCTAACTAATCGTGCGTTCGTGCTCCTACCAGCAGTAGAGTGCAGTAGGAGTTGAAGGAAATGCCATCAAAAAGTACCTCTACTTATAATAAATGCAAAAGTATGGATAATGTTTATTATTTAATCAGGTCGCAATTTCTGAACGGATTTGATTTTTTTTTGTATAAGTAAAGATACTCTGGATTAACACAGGATACTTTTAATCCCGAAAATCAAACGTTTTCAGGATCCATTTTTTTACGTGTATCGATTCTCGAAATTACTGTACCAGAGGTTTCTAAAATATAATTATACTGGCTATTTTGATATATCAAAACTCTATTCACACATTAAAGCGTAACGGACAAGATTTAATCATTATAAGACTCACAGTAATACTTTTGACCTCATTCGTTTCTAAACGTTCCTACTGAAAGCTTGCCAGTCAAAAAAACGTTTACGCTATTTAGCCTGTGTACTTATCTGAACCTTACTCAACGTTTATTATTAGTTAAGGTGTGTAACTCTTATTCAGTTGTTATTCACTGTGTAACTATCCAATTGTTTATCTGTTGTATAGCGTATGTTTATTAGTAAGACTGACTATGTTATTCTCGTGTATTAATATTCCGTGTAAATAAAACAATTTATACTCGGGGAGATAGTAACATAGGCTACTTTTTATCTCCCGATATTCCCATGGGAACGGGAACCACGCGGGTGAAACCGGGGGCGGAAGCTATAGTAATAATATAATGTTTGCTATTGACATATCATTTCCGATACCTAGTCTTGATCGTTGCTAGCAGTGACGAGGCTCTGAACCCAAGCTCATTTTTGAGTGGACGTTTCTTAATCCATTTGCATCACTTCAACGGCAGTACTTTTCAGGTTTTTGTTTTAATATCATGTTAATACACGATCATAGAAGGCAATCACACTTTTATTTTTCAAAACATATCAAAGTTACCTGTGTGGTAGTCAATTCGCAGTCCACAGTGACTATCGACTCTATAGCGTCATCAGTAGCAACTGCAAGGCGTGTAGCTACACCAGGCAATGAGCTACCAACGTAACTAGCTGTTCGACCTTCCACAGGGCAGTAAAGGATACTAAGGAACCATCACACTTACTGCATTTAACAGAGGAGACGATTCTTAATCCATTTGCATCGCCTCACCGGCAGTAGTTTTTCAAGTTTTTCTTTTGTAATAATGTAAAGGTAAAAATCTATAAGAACATCACACCTATATTTCAGCAAAATACGGCAGAGTACCTGTGTAGTAGTCAACTCGCAGTCCACAGTGACTATCGGTTCTATAGAATCGTCGGTAGCAGTGGCGAGACGCGCAGCTACACCAGGCAAAGGGCCACCAACGCAGCTAGGTGTTCGGCCTTCGACAGGGCGGTAAGGATTGCTCAGAGCCATGCCCACTTCGGACATACCGTAGCGTTCTAGAAGACGGATACCTGTTATCTGGAATAGAAGAGAATTTTGTATACTGCTACTTCGTTCGTGTGGACGTTTTTAAAGATCTTCGATACTTTCATCATCTATTACGTCATGCTCACTCAAACGATTCTTCGGCGGTGTCGTGTGAGGCGGGTCGTTACGTTCCCTAAAATATAGTTGAGCGAAGCGATGGCTGGACTTGCTCGTGAACGAATGCCGCCAGCGGAAATAGTTCTACCTCAGTCTGCTTATCTTTATGTTGTGCTTAAAGCCTAAATATTTTTATGTAAAATAAATTGATACTGACCTGTATGTACCTCACAACTTGCAGTACAGTAATCTTGTAATGCGAAAAATTTTGTAATGTTGAGTTGTTGAAAACTGTTTACGGTTACAATAACCATTAAATGTAATATTATAATTAGTATTTTCTTTTTGTGATGGAAATTGACCTTACTGATATGTTAAGGTCACTTTTAAATTTGACGACTCTGTATGAAATAAAACAGGGAGAAAAAAACAGCCCTTGACGAGTTTCTTGCCAGTTCTTCTCGTCACAAGGTCTCCCGCCGTAGGGTTTGTGAACCGATGGCATAGCTTCTTTGACGTCCATAAGTACTTGTAACAGCCTAGACTGAATAAATGATATTGAATTTTGAATTTTTTATTTACCCCTCGACGACAATCTCGTCGCGACAAAAGGTAGTTCTAAAACCTTCCCCATTCATGCCCTTTTTTGACTCATTAATTTATCGCACTATCCGCAAATGGAATTCTTAAAATGGACTCTAGTCAAAACGAAAGTGGTACACCCCCATCCGGTGGAGTCATATTATCGAACGATAAAAAAGGTCTGTGCACGTCTACGCTATGTTTCGACATCAAAACACCATTTCATCTCTCTCGATTGTTATTAAAACTACGAACAGCGTTATTCTTATTTCTGATCACAGACAAAAGAGCCCAATAAACACCTCATTGGCAGGGCCATTTGTTCGCCAAGGTTAGGTACTGGCACTAAATCTATGCCTCTTGGTTATAAAATGATTGTCAATTTTGACGCGTCATCATTTGATTGGCTTATTGTAACGACAAAATTCAAACGAGCTTATCAAAACAAGCCAACCTTTTCCCCTTACCCCACGAACTTTCAACGATTTTGTATCTGTATTCAAGTTCATTAAAGCGTAGTCTTGGGTTCTGTTGTCTGTATTTCTGATACACACTTACCTCCTCCCATTTTCGCAGAAGCGTCTCCGGCAGCGGCGCAGACCCAGCACACATCAGTCTTATAGTTCTCGATAGCGTGTTCCTCACGTACTCAGCTGTTCTCTGCGTGTCAAACATCTTAGCGTGGTCAGCTGCTAGGCGTGCGTACATTGCAGGCACGCCGTGGAATACGGTGACCTTGGCGTCTTCCCTCTCGCCCATGCCTAGTAGGCGAGCCCAGACAGTGTGCGACGCGAATTGAGGTAGCATGCGGATTCTAGGACAAGATTTCAAAGTATGAAATTAAATCTAGAGTAGCTAAGCCGTGTTTCAGACTGGAGGCGGGCGCGAACACACTGCATACATTGAGACGCTGATCAGACCTAATGATGATCGTAACTGTTAAAAAGTCTAGGACAGGTGATAGGAAAGGAAGTACTTATAAACCGTCCGTCTTCAAAGCGAGGATGAATAGACACCTTCTGTGTTAGCTCGCTCCACCGTGGATACTGTCTTGGCTTTCGAGCTTGATTGGGATCAGGAGCGAACCCATTCAAAATGAAAAAAGAGAATTGCCTCCATGCAGCGACATCTATAATATTGACCTGGCACCCACAGCCAAAGATGCGGTGAGCGAATTCAGCTGTCCGTGTATGTGATGTAAGGGCAGTGTGTGCAACGCCGAGTACTGCCACGCGGACTGAAGCGACATCTATAATACCCCGCGTCCAATAGGAGCCGAATAAAATCGCAAAATAGGCACCTGCTGTACATTTACTTTGAAACCGCGTCCATTAGCGACACACCGAAGATCTAACTGCCGTTGACTGTACTGCCTCGCAGACTCATCAATTATACTGCATACATTGCAAAACAGGGTCAGTTACGCATGGTAATGATCTTGTCGGTTAAACAGTCTTTCATTTTGAATATGAGGAAAGTAAAAACAAACAGAATATTCTAAAAAAAATTTTGTAAGGTTTCTACGATTTTAATTATTTTATAATGTAGCAAAATAAGCTGTATAGGCTTCTGTGCCTTTGCCTACATACCTTTGGTAAATAAAAGTCCAAAGAGATTACAGATATCGATTTGACATCTATTCTTTTTTCAAATTTATTACAGCCCTAGGGCCGCCACATATCACTTTCAACCCGCATTTTAGGCAAGTTATGAGTTACTTTCAGAATATGAGACATGAAAACAGTCTTAAACAACCTAGGAATTATTTTACGATACAAAAGCGCTTACTAAGTCTATTTGAATAAATATATTTTTTATTTCATACTGACCTAGCACCCGCAGCTAATGACGCGTTGAGAGAATTCAGCTGTCCGTGTATGTGATGTAAAGGCAGTGTGTGCAACACCACGTCGCTAGCCGAGTACTGCCACGCGGACTGAAGCGATGATATTTGTGAGCCGAGCATGTTGTGTGTCCATACCACGCCTTTGGGCTTGCTGGTGGTACCTGGTTCATAATTGTTTAATATCAATAACTTCTCCTATGTAGTCAGTAAAGATACATCAATCCATCGTTTGGTTTCCTTACACTATTTCATAATAGTTAATTGGTTTTGTTAATAAAACCTCAAGTCGCTCTAAATAGATATTACACTTGCTCGTAATACTTTGTTTAAAAAAACCTCGAGTCGCTCAAAATTGCCAAATAGTGTAGTGTAAAGTACTGGCACAAGGTGTAAAAAGACATTATTATTATATATTTACTTAAGCAAGGAGAATAGTACAGTTTTTCCATTTCACGATCAACTGATGTCTTTAAATACCTACATTATCATGAAAAATAGGCATAGGAAGTTTCTTTTCTCAAACATTCATGGAAATGTTGTCATTATTTTCGAAAAAAGAACACGCGAAGTATCGAATTTACGGACAAAGAAAATCAAATCCATTGCAGGAGCGTTTTTTGAATTTGGAACATTACAAAGAGTATTTAACAACTCCAGCACGCCGTTTCATACAACATTGCTGGAGCGCTGTAATGTTCCAAATTCAAAAAGACGCTCCTGCAATGAATTTGATTTTCTTTTAGTAATTATTAAATGTATAATATAAAAAGTATGTTTTATTTCCCTGCATTCTTTTGAGAAAAGCACTATATATGCCTCGGCGGAAATGGCAATTGCCTGTCTCGTATTAGTGAAGTCCTCGCCTACGGCTCGGCCTTCAAACTCATACTCGACCTGCAATAGCCTATTTCACGGCCTTTGCAATAATGTACTATTAACTAAGTGAACTCATCAATTAATTTTAATACAAAAATAAAATAATAATTTATGGGGTAAAGGGAATAGTTGGCGATTTGATTGGTTCGTTAAAATTAACGAAATAAATTATGAAGTGTCATAATTGACAAACATTAAACCAATTGAAAAAAGACTTGCATGCAGTTTCACTACCCAAAGATATCCCTGCCAACACGTAAATTTATTTGTTTCTGTGGTTAACTCTATGATTTACTTACCACTAGTATAGATAAGCATAGCATCCGCCTGTCCATACCACGCGTTTGTCTTCCCCACATCAGGTAAAACATCTGCGTCTTCTGGTTTCTTCAAGAAACCCGTATTAGGCTGGTACAACTGCGCAGCTATCTCTCTGTCTTTGCCAATGACCAGTAAAGGTTTGGACAACTCCTTAGTGACCGGCCCTAGAATCTTCTCGAAGTCTTGCGTGCAAACTATGACGCTGGCGTCGCTGTCAGTTATGAAGTATTTGAGCATTTCCGGAGGGTGTAGCGGTGTTAGGGGGACAGCTGGAAGAATCGTTTGGAGGAAGTGCTAAGTTAAAATGGTAGACATTTTTTTTATATGAACGACGGGGAGACTCTTAGCCTTCTTCATACCTGATGTTGACTATTGATAAGGCTGAAGATGGAAGCGAGCCTCTCCCAGAATCCTCAATCACTGAGGAACTGGCTATCTTATCTCTAATTGCCGGAACACAACAATGCTGAAAACATTGTTGTTATTTTCAATAACGAGTATAATTTGTCAAACTCTAACAACAATGTTTTCATTGTTGTTATGGCGTCAGACTTACATAAGTTGGTGGTGGCTAGCCAGGCGGACTTACAACGAATCCACCAACCAAACCGAATACAATATGTACCCCCGTTTGGAATCGAACCCGGGACCCCTGGGTTTCATACCGGTCGGTGGTTGTACCACTAGACCACAGAGGTGGTTAACTATGGCGCAGTGCAGTAGTATTGATCATTATTAAAATGCCTGTTGATCCTAGAGTCGCGGATTTGATCCCAACATTCGTGTGATGAACATCTGTATTTATCTTTTAATACGAACTAGGATCGACCTTCGACGAACGTTGGGTTCTCTATTTTTACTGGGTTGGCAGATATAAACAGGTAAATCGATAATAGTTATTTGTTGAATAGGTTGTATATTATATAGTCTTCATACTTTCGGTTGGTATTAAATTTATTTCTTAAACACATAAGTGCAATATATAATAATAAAACATTTTTCGATTTTTTATTAATCATAGTCTGGCCATGAATTTTTTAGACAGAATTTTATATTTTAGTAAATATATCTGGAGTGGGTCTCGAGATATATTTTCAAAAATATTATTTTTGATATAAAGTACTTTTCATCCATTTAACAGATGGGTGAAGGGCGATCCTGGTTCGGATCTTAGACAATTGAGTCTGGATTATACTATAACTAACGGTTGCCCGCGGGGGTACACCTGCGTGCCAAATTTCATATAAAATCCGTTAAGTAGCTTTAGCGTGAAAGACAAACAAAGAAATAAACAAACAAAATGACATGCTTTCCCATTTATAATATTAGAAGCAAGTAGCATAGGATTGCACAGACAGGACACGAATCTGCAACCTTTTATTGTAGTAGCTTTCCGCCCGCGAGGAACAGGTTACAATATTTAAAATCCCGTTTTATTTCCTATCCCGTGGCAATATAAAAAAAAAATATCCTTTCTAAGTGCTCGCCTACACCGTTAAAGGATCCTGTAAGCAAATTTTCAGCTTAATCGATTCAGCAGATAAGGTAGGCATAGTTACGGTATCGTTTAATTAGTATAGACAAGCGCCAGCCCGCGGTTTCACCGGCGTGCTTCCCGTTCCCGTGGGATAAAAAGAAGTGCATGTTTTAAATAAATTTAAAATGTATGTTAAAAAGTCACTCTTAAGCAAAGGTTATTACAAGGTAGATGATTATTTAAAAGACCAAAATGCATGGATGTGATACTAACATAAAACATAACTATTATAAATTGTATAAAAGGAAAATATTCTAATAATTGAATATGGGAAAATTTTCCTCTTATATTAAATATATTTCAAAATTGTAAATTTGTGCTTGGCAACAACATGTTCGATTGTAAATGTTGTTGTTTCTGTTAAAGCTGATAAGTTTCTTGCGGCCGTTCTTCTTATCAGTTAAAAGATGTCCTGAATGGCTGGTAGGGAAAAAAAAAATTGGACTATTCGAAAGTACTTATCTACAAGTCTATTTGAATAAAAATCTTTGACTTTGACTTTGAATCCAGGCTATCTTCTATGCGTGTTGGCAAAATTTCATCCAAATCGGCTCAGTAGTTTTTGCGTAAAAGAGTAACAAACCAACAATATTAGTAGGAAATAGGATTGACCCCTTAGCTTGTCTAAAACATTTCTTATCTTTGTTTTACATGATGCAGTTTCACGAGTGTGTTGTTCACTTACCAATGTTCCCCGTCATCCATATGGCCCATTGCGTGATCACGTGGGACGCGTCATTGCTGCACATGTACGCCACTGTTCTCTGTGATTCGCCGACTGCCAACAAAAGATAGCCAGGGTAGGGAAGGGACCAACGGCCAGTTTCAATAATCTAACCCTAGTAAGAGATACGCCTATCATGGTTATGTTACTTAGCAACAGCTGTTATTTTGGCCTGATTAACAAAAATATCTAGGCAACAAAGCTCTAGTAAGCTTATCTCTTATTGAGGTTAGGTTATTGTAACCGACCGTAAGAAACTTAGGGCCTGTTTCACAATCTAAAAGTAAGTTTTGAGTAGCCTACTTGACAGATGGTTTCACAGTTGTAATATGAAAAATATGTTAAATCACCTGCCAAGTAAGCTACTCAGGGCCTGTATTCACTATGACCACTTACTGATTTACTGACTATAATTTGTGAGTATCATGGAGAAAACGAATTTTGGAAATGTCTAAACCAAATACGACATTAGCGTGGTTTGAGCAAGGAATCGGTAAGTGGTTATAGTGAGTAAGGGCCTAGGACCTCTCATTAATTTTTTAATCACTCGTCGTGCGAGTGGCGACGCGAACGAGGAGGCGTTCAGGCGATTAGCGACCTTGCTTGCGTGGACATAGCACGTTTTTCGCTTTGCCCCTTGCGCGCTCGCGTTGGGAAGCGGTACCGGCGAAAAGCGAAGCTGACGGGTAAGGTCGCTTATACGGAATACGGAAACTCAAACGTCGCTCGCACGAAAATCAGTAGAATCCTCGAGACGAGTGAATCAAAAATAGAGGTCCAGACCAGAACTCAATAATATTTTAAACTTCCATGGTCATAATCACTATCACTATTACGAAAAACGAGTCAGTTAAACCGCGGTCATGGCGCATGCAACTGCGCTTAAATATCGGGGACTCGACAACAAATACAAACATGATAAAAATCAAGTTTTTCAAGTTTTTCTTAGTGATAATAAATAAGAAACTTAAAACGTTAAGTGTGAAGGTGGGCTACTAGGATGAGAGATTCTTCTTGCTTATCGTATGAGGATTAGTGGCCACCTCTGCCCCCCTAGCATGAACAACGCTATATCACGCGATATGATATAGCGCATCATGCTGTCTTGCTTACTCCGCTAAGATGTGAGCGGGACAGCGGCTCGTTATCGAGTTATCGAGTAGATAAAAGCCGCTCATGCTAGGCCTACTGGTGTCAGAGTTTATCGATCCGCCTATAAGGCCTCTAAATTTGGCTTAATGACTTTATCAGATGGCAAACCGGGACCGACGTGCCCTCCGAAGCACAGAAACGCTCAGTTGCAATGCCGTACAAAAGTATGTATACGCATCTCATTGAACAATTCTTAATTGTATGGATTCAAATGTGTTTAGGTCAGGTAACGATAGATAACCTAAACATAAGCATATAGATCTTTGTAGAAATATGTTGACATTTTTATGTATAGGGTCGCAGTGAGCATGTTTGTATGAAAATAACGAGGTGGGCCATTAAATGTGCCGGGGAGTGTATTTAAGGTTTTTTTATTTTATTCACGACGGTGAGACACTTAGCCTTCATCATACCTGATGTTAAGTATTGATAAGGCTGAAGATGGAAGCGAGCCTCTCCCGGAATCCTCAACCACTGAGGAACTGGCTACCTTATCTCTAACTGCCGGAACACAATGCTGAAAACATCGTTGTTATGGCGTCAGACTTGGATAAGATTGTGGTAGTAAGCCAGGTGGACTCACAACAAGTCCTACCATCAACCAAACCTTATACAATATGTACCCCCCGCTGGGAATCGAACCCGGGACCCCTGGGTCTGTACCGGTGGTTGTTACCACTAGACCACAGAGGCGGTTGTCTTCGTTTACTTTTTTTTCAAGTTATTCGTCCCATCAGCTTACGCAGTTGTGCCGCTACCTCCTTGCTGAGCGCGGTGGCTGCTTGGTGCAGCCCTGCGTAAGTGTAAATTCCGACGTCATCCTGCAGCGCAACTCGAGTGGGGAACAGGAGCGCACGACGAAAAACTGGCACTGCACCTCCTGTTAAAGGGAATAAGGGTTATTTTACTTTGAACAAATTGTCATAGAACAGTGCAAGCACGAAAAATTAAACAAAAGTATTTTATATCCTCGCTCGCATCAACGAATGCATGAGGAAAAGTTCTATTTACGACCGAGGGGCGCTGCTTAATCCCCATTTAAATTGTGAACATACAAAAAGTGTATGAATACTTTTTCAAAGGTTTTTCGTACTAGCCACTCAGAACAAAACGTAATAAGCAATTAAAAGAAATTTCAGTTTCAACTTCTGTTACCAGATCTTATCATAGATAATGTTATAGTGTAGACTACTTGGATGCTGAAAGAGATACTATAACTAGGCAGCGAGTTACAAATGGTACAATAGATCTTTAGTTCAGTGACTTCAGTTCTAACTGGAGCTGCATAGCCCCCCCTATACAGGTTGGTTAACGAAAGCTGGCGCGTTAACAGTACTCACACTAATGCAATTTCAAAAAACGAATAGACTAAAACAAGAAGTTCACTCTATAGTAGCAAAAGCAAAACAACAACTATCTTCTTCATACTCATAAGTTTGACCGCGCATGAGAGGGCAGACAGACTATTTTTGATGACCATGCAGTGCAACGTCACCCTGCGCGCTTATTCACAGACACTACGTGTAAATGTGTTGTACGTGCCAGCTTTAGTTAGCCGACCTATATCCTACAAATAATAATAATAATAATGTTACAGTGTAGTCATTCAGAATTGTATTGCAGCCTCTATGTAGGTAACGAAAAACTATTTAATCATTTAGATTTTATTAAAGAATTTTATTACCAACATCCAAAGCAATATCTTTGATAGTAAGTTAAAGTCACTAAACTCAAGATAAGAAAGACTGTTTGAACTGTATTATATAATCATTGACATCACTAGCTTATTTTTGACAGATAAACATTATCAGAATTTGATAATATCAATGTTATGTTATTCAACATTCTAGATGCTTATCAATAAAATATGTCATAAAAATGTTTTAGGTGAAGCGGTATGGAAACTCAATTCATCTATCTCGAAACATGGTATTAGGTAGTTGGGTACATATTTTATCTTATGGATTTCAAAGAGCAAAGATGTATGTTTATGACTATACAACAGAAATGTACTATAATAAAAAGAAGTATGGATACTTGGGTTCAACATTCATATATTCACTTTCATCTATGAATGTTACTTAAGAAGTGATTAAATGATGAAAATAAAGGTTACAGACTGAAAAAAATATATATAAAAAATGAGATGGTGTGCAACGATTAACAACACCACCAAATGGGGGTATCAAAACCATAGGGAAAGCAATATCACAAAACTCCCAAATGGAAGTAATTTCAGTGTTATCTGCCTACTAAATTCCAATTTATTTATTTATTTATACAGCACAGATTACAATTACAGGAAGGTACTAAATCTATACTTATTATTAATATTATAAAGCTGAAGAGTTTGTTTGTTTGAAGGAGCTAATCTCAGGAACTACTGGACCGATTTAAAAAATTCTTAGACCATTAGAAAGCTACATTTCTCCCGAATGACATAGGCTATATTTATTTTATTTTTATTATTTTATTTTATTTTCTTTGGGAAGTTTACAGCAGTATTTACAAATTACAACTACCTGGCATCCACTTATATTTAACTAATTTGTGACAATCATGAAACACATAATTTTTATGATTTGCATAGTGGATCGCTGGGGTGGGATTTCTAAAGGAGAAGCCGATGACAATTGGTATATATGAATGGAACCTTCGCCATTGGAAGTAGTCAGTCTGCTATTGTTACGCCATGATGTTGTTACAGTGTCTAAAATTGATCAGAGATTAATATAGTTTGTAATAAATACACCTCAATCAAATTAGAGTTTAGAACAATACTTCAAGCAATTTCGTAAATTCATGACAAAATCAGATGATCTGACCCATGTCTAGGCAATTTATTTACTAGGATGAAAGTTTAGGATTGTTTAGGATTTGAAAGACCAATGAAGTTAATCCTTGTACTGGCAAGCAGACATATCATAATTTATAACAATGAAAATTCCCCTCCGTATCAGAAGGAGAAATTAGTATAGGTTCTTGTGGGTTAAACAACATAAAAGTAAAACGACTTATAAAATGTCTGAAATTTAAAATAGTCATCATACTTTGTCTTGTTCATTGCCAGTGAAAGGTTTAAATAAAATTGACTGTGCTTCAAATGAATAAAGACATTTAAAGTAAAGGATTTGGCGATATGGCGATTTGAAAGATCAATGAAGTAAATAAAATAAAGTGGTTCAAAAGAGTAGATATTTTGAGTAAAAGTTTCAAAGTCTTACCAGCCTGGGTATCTTGGTTAAATGAGTTCAATAACTCAGAATTTACTTCTTCTTTCAGAGCTCTGGAGCTCGTTGTTTTAAATCTTCTGGTCAGTCTGATGGGGTTACGAAGGAGCCGGTTTACGAGGAAAAACGAACGTGATGATATTTCCATTATGTAGATCGCTTATGAAGCGAAGGCTGACTAGCGCTTAACCGAGGAACGTTTTATTGCTGTTATGATAATACTTTCCCTTTTTCAGTAAATTCTAAAGTTAAGAAAATAGAGGTTATTTTATTTTTCTGTTCTGTCCAGTGTCCAGTGTTGCCAGTGCCCTGCCCTCAAAAGTTACATACGAGCAAAAATTATAGAGGCTCATGACAGCTGAGAAAAACTAAAAAACCTAAATAAAAACCAAAAATTCAAAAAGCGGCAATCAATCAAATAATCACTGTAGCGATAATTAATCTCATTAATGAAGTGCGGTGATAGAAGATCGTATTCCTATCATGCGCCTAACTGTCTTGGTTGTGTAGTAATGCACAAAAAGTTATGTTTTCCCAGAAAAAACAACACTTTAGTAAATTTTTATATTTCAGTTCAATAAACACTATTTTAATGTTATTAAAAGACTCCAATCATCAGTTCAGCGTTACTAATGATTTTTTTATGCTAGAGATTGACGAAATCGACGTTCGTAATCCTGCAGTCCCTTCACTGCTGCCGTCCTGGATCCCGATTCTCACGCCTTCGACATCTCGAATTCGACATTTTATGGAACTAAAAATCAGTTTTAACTCTCACTGAAAATAATCTTTAACATTATAGGATTGTCAAAAATCATTGAAACTAAAGGATTTTGACAGTAGTAAGTAGAGGTTTCACTTATATTTTTTATACAGAAATCAAGGATAGAAAAATGTCGAACTCGACATTTTTCAGTGCGAGAATCGCCCTCTTGGTCGGTTGGTTGGTTACTCACTCCGTACAACTTGCTTTTTCTATTTACTAATAATTGCGATAGAGACAATCACATTAGTTTTTATTTGTTTAGTTAGCAATGCTAAATTACCGACATACTACACGATACGATACGAGTATGAACATAAATTTATACAAGCGTCTCGTTTTACCGAGAGTTTTCGATTAAACTAAAAAAAAAAAGTCCATCTGAGATGTAACGCAAAAGTAGATAACGTTTTGTGAGGTGTAACGTAAATATAACATGAAGGGGTCAAAAAGTAACGTAAAACGTTACAAAAGTAACGTCATGGCAATGCTGGTCACTCACAACACAAACTTTTATTTTCCTGCTGTCACCAGTGTGACCGAGTGAAATCGCCAATTTTAAGATTAAGTATAAAATATAAACTATTTTACTATATACCTTAAGTGACAACAAAACTGGGGGGGCAATTCTCACTAAAAACAATTTTTAACATTATAGGATGGTCAAAGACAATTGAAACTAAAGTATTTTGACCGTGGTAAAGATTTTACCAAAATTTTAAATAAAAAAAAAAAGACGGGTTGCACTCCGGGAGTGCCGGCAGAAGTGAAAACTTGATTATTAACGTTGAGCATGTTTGATATTTTGGAATGGTTAGGGAATAATTTTGCACCAATTGCTTTATCAGTATAAAAGTACTATCATTTATGTGGTAGAATACAATATTCATTTATTGCGCTATCGTACACAAACATGACAAACCATATTAAAGTGAACGTTAAGTTAGGTAATAAGATATAAGAAAACATTAGTTATTATAGAGAATCGAAAAATATATATTGACAATAAAACAAGAGACAAGAAAAAGACATTATCAACAGTCTGTCGCTAAGCAACCGAGACCATAGTCAACCTGTCACCTCAACATTCTCCATCCGTCCTACGCTTTTTCGATCAGGTCACGTGTCCTGACGCGAGTTTAAGATTTTATACCCATTACAGAAAAAGTGCTCAACGCCGCTAAAGAAGTTTTCACTTCAAAAATATTGTTTGAAAAATTTCGAATTCGACATTTTTTGGAGCCATAAATCTATATTTCAAAAAACTCTGTCGAGTCGAATTCGAGATGTCGAAGGCAGGCCCTTGTATTGTACTGTGGTTGGCTGTTCGCTG
Source organism: Chrysoteuchia culmella (assembly GCA_910589605.1). Classification (NCBI taxonomy): domain Eukaryota; kingdom Metazoa; phylum Arthropoda; class Insecta; order Lepidoptera; family Crambidae; genus Chrysoteuchia; species Chrysoteuchia culmella. Next base: position 4,683,657 of record OU342663.1, read on the forward strand.
TGATGTCTATTGATTGACTAAAAACTTGACATTGGCGAAATCCAAAAGACCGCCACTACTAAAATTTATGAAGAAGTTACTTTTATTTAATTTTATCTGAACCCAGCAGAAAACTTGTGCTCACTTCTACGACGCCGCTTCGGCAAAACTGACACCTGCCGAGTTTTTGCTACAGACATTCAGTTTCAACTGTACAGTTTTATCTAATGAAAATTTGATTAGATCGTCAGTTCAACGTTCAACTGCACAGTTCTCAGTTTTGCCTACAGACGCAACGATTTAACTGTACAGTTCAACTGAACAGTTAAAACTGTCAGTTAAAACTGAAGGTCTGTAGCTCGCTTTAATCATGTCAGCAGTGTGACCAATTGTGGCAGATTTCTGCCATTTGGGCAGATTTAGCACCTGAATTTCAAGTGTGGCAGATTATGCCGACGATTTCGAAAAGTGGCAGAATTTGGCAGATTTGAAAGAAAACTTTAAAATACTTAAAATTAATAAAGATTTCCTTCAAATTTACCAAATTCTTTCACTGTATGATTTAAATTTGTGACTATGTATAGCAATTAATGTATAATAAGGTTTATTTCGTTATTAATGTTACTGATCATTAGTTTCTTATTAAGTAAATTGTAGTAGAACTCCTTCAAATTCCTTATGAAGTAGCTTTTTTTTTTGGTCGTTTGATGTGAATTATTGGTTTTCTGGTGATTTGGCAGATTTGGCAGATTTTTGCCCGTGGTTTGGCAGATTCGCCGTTTCTGAGATGGTCACACTGCATGTCAGTCAGAATTTGACAGATGGCAAAAAAACTATGTGCCGTGTGATAACGCGTCGCGTTGTTTTTATTATTTATTTAGTTTAATATATTTTAAAGTATTCGTTTATTGTTCAAATTAATCGACAATGGTCGTCAACGCACCTGACTCGCCGATTCAGGCAGAAGTTATATTTGTCATAGAGGCTACACCTTCCAATGGAGCATACATGAATGAACTAAAAACTAACTACATAGTGCCCACTTTAGAGTATGTATTTTGTAAGGTTTATTCGTATTATTTTAATATTTAGGTCAGAGTATAAACACTATTAAAATATTAAACTGTAAAATAATTTGAAATTAAAGAGAATTTCAACTTAATCCATATAATTTTCCTCACTGGATTTAGTAGCTCTATACTTTGTAATTTCTTCCATTAAATGTTTATAAAAGGGCGACTAAGTTTAGAAATACTTAACGGTAAGAACAAACAACTATTGTACACAGTCTTGCAATAAAGATTCCTTTTTCTAAAACTACTTCAGGGCAAACCCCATGTTTTTTAAGAAATTCAAGTGGAAACTTAACTCTGACCAACTATTGTGTGTAACAAAATAATAATAAATATAATAATAAATTATTCCTCACCATAACCTTACAAGTTTAACAATACACTTAATAGTAACTTATTTCTAGTATAATTGATTATAACGGGCTGACATCTGAACTAGGACGGATCCTGTGTCTCAGATTATCAACCCTCCATCCCTAAACTTGATCTAGGAATAAAGAATAAATTAATTGAAAAAAAAACAAGCTTTTACAATGGTAAATTTTAATTAAAATAGGTAAGTTAGTGCAGGCCCATGTGTGTGATGTGTGTGACATATCGCAAGTGTAAACAATTTTATTTCTTAAAATTCAGTGTATCTGTGAATGTACACCGAGTAGAACATTTTGTATGGTTACTTTATAGCTCTGGCCCTGACAAATTGTTTGGTGTATTTGGGGTTTAAAATGTGGGATATTTTTTAAGATATGAGATTTTATACAAATAAAACTACAGACTTGTAAATATTTTTCGGACTTGCCTTGTTGATTAACGTATTAAACTGCTGAAAACCAGTGACCTATAGACAACCAATGTCGTAATTTTTTTTACCTGGTGTTATATTTACGATTTATGGTTTTCTATTCTTTTCAAAATTAAAATAAAAATAACTTTTAGGTACTTCCATGGTGGTGCATTGGACGAAGGCGGAGGCACGGGCTCTGTATACTGCATAGTGACATATAAGGCTGCGGACTGTCACCCTGCCTACCCTGTGGCCACATACGGACCATACAAATGTCCACAGACTGTGATAGAAACAGTAGATAAGCTACAGTAAGTATCATGTGAAACAGAATAAATGTTTCTTATTTTTCTATTTTCTTCTTCTTCTTCAAGTTGACGATTTATTTCAAATTCGTTCAGGCCAGTGTGTCGCAACTTAGAATGTACTGTTATACACTTTTACTGCACATGATGGGCACACTATAATAACAAAATTCTAATTATTAATTAAAATTATGACTTTTTTAAATAAAGCTCACTAAAACAATTCTACTGGTCAATCAGGAAGTTCCCTGAGTGTAGACATTTTGTTCAATGTTCGCGTGAATTTCCAACCTTCCAACAGAAAAAATTTCAAATAAATCCATACAAAATGTTGGCAGCAAATTAAAATTTTCTATGAGAAGTCCAAAATTTTCTTTTCGGTTTGTCATTTTTTTCTTTTGGAAGGTGTTCAGATTGGTACATTGGCCTCCCTTTGGATGGCTACACCATTTCCGTTACACCGTATATTAGAAAAATAATGCAATAAAACTGATTTTTACTAAAATATAATATTTGCTCTACCAAATGGTTCCAAGGACAACACTACTACTCTTTATTTTATTCAGATTTGTAGGTGGTCATGCAGAAACTCGGACATGCGTCACAGAAGCCCTTGCGACAGCCATATCATGTTTTGATGAGCTGGGACGGACGGACATACCGATGCACTTGTTGTTGCTGTGCTGCTCCCCACCGTATGCGGCTTATGCTGGCGGGCTGGTACCAGCAGGTATGTTGTAAAGTCTCCCATTGCATTAAAATACATAAACAGTAATGCCAATTGCGATATTGCGATTAGCATTACTTGGAACATTTACAGCCCAAGTCATCCATTTAGAGCTTTCTTTAAATTTTAAGTTGAAGGACATCATCCTTTATCTGGAGCAACTAACACACATGTGTTAGATGCTTCAGCCACGGTGGAGCAAGCATGAAGGTCAGCTAGGCGAGCGCGGCGGGCAAGCATCGTTTATACAAGCACGACAATAAGCATTGGATAGACATAAGATTTACACCCATTTGCAATAAACTCAAGAATCGCTTAAGGCTATTCTTATCTATTTAAAAACATTAATATTAAGAATGGCTTAAGCCTTAGGTTGCTGGATTTTGGGCTCGTAAGTTAAGAATATTACATTTTTTAAATTAAGATTAGGGTGTGTCTTGCTCGGCGACACTCTCGGCGTTGGCTGTTGGGTCAATATCTTTTTCATCCCATCTATTCGAAAAACGCTGATTGATTCGCCTATAAGTGCGAGCAAAGTAAGTCTTTTCTCCATGAGACTTTTTCACGGGGCAGTAATGAGATTTGAATTTCGAACATTAACATCGTCCCTTAGTGCTCCGTGACCAAAGACATCGCACGAAAATATTGTATGAAAAAGTCACTGTCCGATTATTAGGTGACCGGCGCGTGCAGCGCCGCAAAAGAAAAAAGAAAAACGCGCGAACCACGTATGACCCTTGTATTGGACTTTATTGGAGTAAACAGTGTTTTGTGATATTTGCAGTGCAATAATTGCGAAAAATCAGTTCTACAAGCAGCGACAGTATTTTTATTAATTTTTTTAATCTATGACTATAACATTTCAAAATTGCACAAATGTTTCAAATGTTAATATTAATTTTTAAGCTGTTACTTTATAATTTTTTTAACATTATATCATTATATTGGTGTTTAATATTTTTTTTATAAATACGTTCATTAGTTGTATCTAGAAACGCATCTTATTTCTTTTTGTCATAGACGGGGATGACACTCGGCCGCAAAATATATTTTTGGCTCGGGCGACGTACTTTGAATCCCTCGCTACGTTCAGGATTCTACTAAAGAATACTACTCTAGAATCCCTCACTTCGCTCTGGATTCAAAAAAGCGCTCTCGCTGTAAAAATATTCTTTTGCTCCCTTATGGTACAATCTACTATTAATTTAGTGGCTAAAATATCCCACGCATTTTTTTACTGAGTCGAGTCGTTGTACGACTCGCTTGATAAGTCCCAAAGGCAGGTAAGTCTCTATATAGCTCGAGAAGTTCTGTAACTACTTCTCGTTCTTTTTTTTTTCTCGTGCCATTTTGAGAACGTCGTCGCGTGCGTCTGCCTGCGCTCGCCGCTGCAACGTGACTGTCGTTCGCGAGGTTTTAAACAAGCGGCTAAACGGTTTCAAACAAGTTTTAAACCAACGCTTCTACCAGAGTGGTTTCAAACGCAAGCCCTGCTGCCAAGGGTGTTTAAAGGTCTTTTAACAACCTTTAAACACCCTTGGCAGCAAGCCAAGGGTTTTTAAAGGTCATACGAAATTTTGGCATAAAACAACTATCTACACTGTTTAAAACCTCTGTTTCAAACCGCCGTTTAAAACCGTGTAGCACATGCTTAAGTGATTAGATTATAATCAAAAAGTTTTCAGTGATGAGGTTACCCTTATTCATAAACGTTAGTTAAAGTTACGCAATGTTTAAAAGTCATGCTGTCTCTCTCTGCGATTATTGAGAGAAAAGTGGCAGCATGACTTTTAAACAATGCTTAACTTTAACTAACGGTTATGAATAATGGGGCAAATCTCTAAGTGATACGGTTTTTGATATTTTAGAATTCAAAAACTAAAAATAAAATATATGAAAAAAATCCTGTTCCTGAGCTTGTATACTGCATACTTAATGTTAATTATATGACTCACGTTTTTGCAAAAAAAATTGCATTATTTTTTTCTCTTTGGACTCAAAAATATCAGAAACCGTATCACTGAGAGACGTGATCACTGGAATCTTTCTGTTTTTATTCACATAGGTACACAGAGTATGTGATGACATTGACATGTGTTTCATCGCTGGCCGCCGAAAAACGTTTTTTCTAAAATGGCGGAATGTATAGGTATGCCAGGTTCCATACAAAATTGTTCGAACCCCTATGCCCTTCTTCGGTCAACCGGACTAACAACTGAACTACTGCTACTAATGGTATAGGACAGTTCCTATAGAACGTTTGAAGGAAAAATGTGTTTGTCAGACGTGTCAGCCACAGTTGAGCAAGCGGCGTGTCAGCTACAGCTAGCTAGGCAATCGCGACATGGCACTGTCGTTTATACAAGCACACCGGTCGGCTTTTTATAGTGGTCTGTTTTGAACGACAACGAGGCATCGATGTAGAACTCCCTATAGCATGTTTTAGGGAAAAATATGTCACCCAGCCACAGTGGAGTAAGCGGCACGTCATTACACAAGTGTGTTAGCGTAGTATATAAGAGCATCCGGCTGTTAAGTAAGATCATGCTCCTATCATATCTATACAATGGAAAAGTTTCAAATCTTTTTCTATACAGCAAATTTAAAAATATGAGTAAAATTAAACTTAGGTGTCAAAGAATCATGAAAATATCTCTACAATAGAGAGGTTATGGGGCCTTAAATTTGCGATCAACGGCTCAGCGTATGACGTCATGCCGCTTTCGACCCGCTGGTTATTTGTAGGGCGGTGCCCGACGTGAGGAAGTTGCGTGACGTCACCGCCAAATTTGAGGCCACAGTCAATTCTGTGCCAAACAGCCATTTCTTGATGGATTAAAATAAAAATCGTCTTATTTATTATTATTAAACCTTTTATTTCAGAGATGAAAGATTTACATTTTTGTATGTACATTACAAATGTTTAAATTAGGTCTCTCAGCTCTGAGTGCCTTCTGGCAAAGGCCTCCTCCAGCTCTCTCCAGTGTCGTCTATCAAGTGCTGCTCTCAGCCAGTAGGGGCCGGCTGTCAGTCTGAGCTCGTCTTCCCATCTCCTCGTTTGACGCCCTCTTCTTCTTTTGCCGTTCTTCGGGAACCACACTGTAACCCTTTTGTTCCACTTATCTATCTTGTTTCTTAGCATGTGCCCCGTCCAGCGCCACTTCTTCTGGTCTATGTGCTTGAGCACGTCAGCAAATTTGGTCTTTGTATTGATGGCGACGCTGCTAACTTTGTCTTGCCTTTTCAAGAAAAGGACACTTCGCTCCATTGCTCTTTGGCATGTTTTTAGTCGGTTTCTGTGAAATTTGTTAATTATTTTTTGTCTTATTAGTTTTTATCAATTTTTTTATCCCATTCAATGAAATATAATGTTTTCAACATCAGGAAACTGCGTGCTCTTTTATATAATTAAAATGATGTTTAACTCGATACTCGATACTACAACAATGTCTTTCAGGCGCCCCAGCCACTGTGGAGCAAGCGGCGCGTCAGCTAAGCGATCGCGGCGTGCAAGTTTCCATTGCGGCCGCTAAGCGGATACCAGCGCTGCACTCTTTGTATGAGCATGCTGGTGGTGAACTGCATCAGGCGCAGCAAAGAAACTATGCTAAGGTGAGTTGCAGTTGTTTTTTCATTGATGAGCAGGAGAGACGATAAGTGTGATTGATTTCGTTTATTTTTTTTTGGGATTCCGATTTTCTGAAGATTTCTGATTCTTAAGGGGAAGCCTATACCCAGCAGTCAGAGTCATGTGGCTGAGATGATGACGTCCATTATCAGCAACTATTGCTATGAATAGCTATCGTGTTCTTTAATTTGTACCCAGGGGCGTGCATTGGTTTTCCAGCGAGGTAGGCACTATAGTTTTTAACTAGTCGTAGTTGCGATTATCATTTTGAAAATAAGAGGTTAGCTTACTAATAATATAAATGCGAAAGTATGTCAGTTTGTTTGTTACTGTTTCACGCTAAAACTACTGAATGGATTTGGATGAAACTTGGCACAAAGATAGTAGATAGCCTGAATTAAAGCATAGGATACTTTTTATCCCGATATTCCCGCGGGAACGGGTGGAACAGCGGGCAGCCGCTAGTAATGATATAAATTCGCTTACCACTTTTTTGCCATATTCTTGAGGCTGTAAATAATGTTATGTGAACATGCTTCCTAGGTATAAATGGATAATTTTCATAGGCACCTGGCGGTCGAACGAATTTTTCACCACCACAGATATCTCAACTACTAATTACTTTTTCTGTTATTATTAAGTCACCACGGTGACTCGTGATGTTAATTGTTTTTAGTAATATATATATATATTTTTTTATTGCATCCCTAGATGTAAATCCAATATGCATGTTCAAAATTGTTAACTGTCTGTGTTTAGTTGTGTGAATCTGTAATTGGTTTAATGTTGCTAGTTTAAATGTTATCCATATTTTGTTAACTGTTGATTCGCCTGTAAAATAAAATAAATAAATAAAATAAAATTAGTGGCATGTTATTTAGGTTTTAATGAGGTAGGCACTGCCTAATTGCCTATATGATATGCACGCCCCTGTTTGTACCTAAGATTTGTATCAATATGATTCACTCGTCGCACCTAACGAATTTTGTAGTCTACATCAGACACGAGAAATTTTCTTCTTAAGTAAAGTTTGTTCACCGAAATGAGCTAACAAGAGCGCTTTCTCTGTCACATCTGTTTTAAAAAGAACGATCGGAATATTCGCAATATTATAAAGAGGAAAGATTTGTATTTTTGTATGTAACGAATAAACTCAAAAACTACTGGACCGATTTTGACGAAATTCGGTATAGAATTTGGTATAGAATCCTTAGACCCCAAGTAGTAACATAGGCTATAAATGATCCCAAAATCCCCACGGGAAACGCGCCCGGCCTCTAGTACATAATAAAACTGTAAAAGTCAAAATTTCTGTAAATTAAATATATTTACCAAAAACTAATTGGAGTCGACGTAAAAACAGTAATAGAATACGTTGAGACTATTTTTTTATTTTTGTCTGTCTGTTTGTCCGTACACGCTAATCTCGGAAACTACTGAACGTATTTAAAAAAAACTTTTTGTAACATGTAGCTACTAGGTCTGGCCATATTATAGGCTACAATTTCATGTTGAAATCTGAAATACCTGATGCAGGAAGCTAAGAGACCAGCTAAACTATATAAGATATGGAAATGGCGCCTTAGCAAAAGTTGTTGGTAAATGTGATGGGCATTTTCTGTTGACGTATAAAAATCACGGGTATGGGATTTTTTTTTCCATTACGTGATACAAAAATTACACTGGGAGTACCTCCACGGTGAAGGCGGTAGTGTATAACATAAGATGTCGACGGATGCAAAAGCTAATACATTAAGTCCACGCGAACAAAGTCGCTGGCAGCAACTAGTACTTAAATAGTTTGACGACCTGTTTGGCGCAGGGGTACTAACCCCGCCTTCTGCGCTAGAGGTCCCGGGTTTGATCCCCGGACAAGATAAATATTTGTGTGCATGAACATATCTATTTGTCTTGGTCTGGGTGTTTAATAATTAAGTATGTATTTACAAAAAAAAGTATATGTATGTTTATCCGTTATCTAGTATCCATAACACAAGTTCTTCATGAAACTTAACGTAGGCTAGATAATTTGTGTGATTGTGCAAATATTTATATTGTGCCAGGACCCCCGCCACATGGTGCTCCTGCGAGGGTACAGCCTTAAAGAGCGACCGCCGAGCCCTGCGCCGCCGCCCGTGCCAGACATACAGGGAGAAGTCTACCAGTATGTACTATGTATTTACATGATTTTTCGCCGAGCCGCCGCCCTCACGCTACTTTATAAAATCAGTGATATTAGCAAAAAATTAAGCTTGTTATAACCACAGAATTCATAATAGTACTAAGGTATAGAAGTTTACACCGCAAATGAATTTTAATAAATAACGAGTCTTGCTCTTTCACAATAACCACCGGTGTCAGACCCAGGGGTCCCGGGTTAGATTCCCAGCGGGGGGGTACATATTGTATTCGGTTTGGTTGGTGGTAGGATTTGTTGTGAGTCCGCCTGGCAAGCGACTACCATCTTATCTAATCGCACGCAGCGCTCCCGTTATATTTGTCAATTCGTTTTTTTCTTTTTCGAAGACGTAACCCCTTCCGATTTCTTCTTGTGATGGTCTTCAGAGACTTCTACCGCGAGCTGTTGGCTAATATGCGAGTTTAAGCGCGGAGTGAGACTGTAGGCAGGCCTCCGTCACTCGCCTATACCTACCGCGATAAGCGGTAGTGTGTTTTTGTATAACTATGAACATCCTCTGAGTCTGAAATAATCTATTTTTAATTTAATTTTAATTTTAGCACCTACAGCGTGCGAGCACTTGAAGTTGTAAATCAGTCAGGGCCCCGGCCGCCCGCGCTTGTGAGTACACGCGTACAGTTCAAAACATAATTTTTTGCCATACGCTATTAAAAATGGCGGCTTTCTTCGAGATCAAAGGAGTGCAACTTCTGTTACTATATTATATTCTGTGGATATGTATTTAAATGATTTTGCGGAGTGAACTGTGAAAGGGGTTTGGGTAACTTTATATGGACTAGTGGCTTCATTTTTTTATCGGCCACAATTTTTTTTATAACCGTTACAAATCATCACAATCAAGACAAATAACTGACTGATTAACTTTGTCTTAAGTAATATCGGAACTGCGATGTGATAGTTTTTGTTTGATTTTTTTCTTCAATAATACTATAGAAAGTCGATAAAAGTCTGATATCTCGGTTCCGATATAGTTAAGCTTTCCATAGTGAGATTCGTGTGATATAAAATTAGATTTTTTTTTAATTAATATTACTTATAGGTACATTTTATATACACTTTTACATATACTACTAAACAATTTTGACACACCTGACTATCTGCTCCCACACACGATATACCATACACCACCAGTCGGGAAACGGCAACCCAGTCCTAGGACTATCACAATCTCGCCAGCGCATCATGTTCTTTTAAAATGTATTTATTCATTAATTATTTCCGTAAGTGTCCGTAATTTTCGACTTTAAGTAGAAATTTGAAAATGACGCCTACTTTACCCATACCCATTTCTGTACGTTAGTACTATTATATATTCTGTGCTATAATAGTACATTACGATATTAGTGCGTTAAGATGTTATAACCAATACGCACGTATATCGTACGACGTTTTTTAACACATTTGCGAGGAAACAGAAAAGAAAAACATTTAAATAAACTCAATCTGTGAATGCACTCTGTCTACTGACTGGGGCGCCGCGCGGCGATTAGTTCGAAATTTGAATAACAACAGCGCGCTGCTCGCTAGCTGGAGTCGTGCGGCGGCGATCAGTTTATTTGAAATGGCAAATAATACTGTTATGGAATTTGTATGGACTATAACTTAACTATTTGCTTTGGTAACACACGCGTTTTTTATGACCCGCTTTACATATTTAAAACCGGTGGAATTACATCAGCTTTACGAGCAAGGGTGTTAAAAATAACACAAACAATATTTGTCCACAAACAGACCAGGGCGGGGCGTACCGGGCGTACCAACCGTCCAACCGACTCGCCCCCCCGCGCCTCTGTTCCAGCGCGCCGCGCCCCCGCCCCGCGCCGGCTGGGCCGCCAGGCACCCGGCGTACCCCAGCCAGTCCGCCCTGCTCACGCAACTGGCGCAACCTTCATATCCACCTCCACAAGTACCTACACAGGTGAGTTTAGCGACCAGAATAGGCGTTTGATTGAAGGCGTTACTTGTCGGAAATCCATATCTTCGTAGGAAACGAAAAAAATATGAAGCTTTATGATTTTGTAATTTTTGCATTTTTCAATGGTATTTTAAGTATCGGTAGCTCAGCGGTTAGAGCATTGGACCGGATTTCCAAAGGTCGCGGGTTCGATTCCCGTCTGAGTATTCACTTGTGGCCGAGTTAATTTTTTCCAATATTTTTCTATTTAAAAGTTACCTTCAATATAAAGCTTATGATTAAAAATACAAATATTGGGAAATAATCAACTCGGCCACAAGTGAATTCTCAGATGGGAATCGAACGAACTCATAAGTATAAAAATAGCATTGAAAAATGCAAAAATTAATAAATCATATATATGTAGCTTAATTCCGCAAGAAAAACACATGCGAGTTAAACCGCCCGCCCGCCCGCAAATAAATGGAAATGCAAAACAGTGACGCACCTTGCACCTTCACCGACTACTTTACACGTGTTTCGCCCACACACGGAGCATCGTCTGGAGTTGTAAGACCGTGCAATACCAGCACCAACCGTCCAACCGACTCCTCCCCACGCCTCTCCGCCCCGTCGCCACCCGGCTTATCCCACCCGCTCTAGTACCTACACAGGTGAGTTTACCTAGTATCACATTATCGCTACAACCAACGATACATATACATGGTGGTCACAATCGAGGTAACTTTGGAACCTTGGTTCTCTGCCATGGATGGACCGAACTGTGATCTGATAACGGCCATCCAGGGAGTGGATGGAGGAGATCCAGATTGCTATACATACCCAACTGATCTAATCAACATTCTAAAAGGTGTACGGATATGTTTTAAAATAATTTTCTAAGTGTCATAGAGAAAACGAATTTTGAAAATGTCAAAACATTGGCGTGGTTTGGGCAAGGAATCGGTAAGTGATCATAGTGAATATGGGCGCTGTCCGCCCTACTGACGCAACTGGCATAACATTCATATCCACCACAACAAGTTCCCACACAAATGAGTCACATACAATACGCAGCTACAACACAGTGCACTTACCTGCCCCAACTGCTCAAGAACCTTCAACGTCAAAATTGGCTACGGCATATGCGAGCACACGATCGCGTGGAGCAAGTAGACGTCTGCACCTGGAGATCTACTCTCTAAGCACGAACCCTTCGGCCTAAATTACGGACGTTTCCTACTCCGTATCACCTACGGACAGCTTATTAGTTCGGAGACCCGAACTAAGAATGAATGAGAATATGTTTTGACATTGTCCCTACTCCCAATGTGCTAGTACATCTGAAATCAATAGAGAGTAGGCACTATCCGTAGTTTCGGGAACTTACCTACGGAGGCCTGTATCTTAGTTGACGGGCTTAGAGAGTAGGCCTCTTGAGCCTGCCCGGTAGTCGCTGTAGCCGAAACCGGCTAAGTGTATTATTATTACAAAACAGTGACTCATTATATTTCGTATAATACTGAACCAATAGGTTTTTCTAACCGGAAGTATACCGCATAGTGCCGTTCAGTTTTATTCCCATTCTTGATATATTCAGTCGCGCGTGAGCATCCTGTGGTCACATACGTGTTATCGGTATCAAAACGCTGTGACTGAACTAATTATTAATTTGCAAAAATGAGTTCATTAAAGTGTAACGCCTGCAATATAGTGATTGATGAGATGTTAGCTTATATACAAAATAAGGTGTCAATCGTTGATGAAGAAAGTTTAGTGCGTACATGTGTTTTGGCGTTTACGAGTGAACAAATTCATCGTTCAAATAAATTGTTACTGTACTCGTTGCCTTCCGAAATGCATAAAACAATTCGGAAAGGAAGATCGTATCGTAAAAACAAGGAAAAACGAATTTTAAGCGATATAATTAGACTTTTTAAAGTGATTGAGCCTTGCCTGCTGCCAGTGTTTGTGGCGCAAAACTTCGATAAAATCCCGCCCATCATTTTTGAGCACCTAGATTTCTCTAAATTCTTCGAAAATATGGCTATTGTGCAAGCTGAGATCGACGCTGTTATGGTAACATATTATACTCGTACTACTCTCCTTTACCATCCAAATTAAAAAATAACAAATAAATATGTCTTACACTCAAACCAATTAACCTAGCCTCAAGGTAAGCACTGTAACGATTGTGTTATGGGATACTAGGGTAACGGATTTAAAAACATATAATTATACATATATTATCAGTATTTATGTGTATATGATAATGATAATGATATAATTTGATAAAATTTATTTATTGCACAAAAAAGAGGATTACATTAAAAACACATAAAAGAAAGTAAAATCAATTGTGCATAGAAGAACGCAGCTTCAATGCAATGACCAGAGGTTCCCAAACTAGGCTAAGCCTGTAACTTGGGTAACCAAAAAAATAATTGAAAATTCAGGAAATATTGCAAAGCAGTTAACATAAATCATTACCTAGATCCATTCCATTAGTTATATTTTATTTGTGAGTTTAATTATACCTAACATGATTTCATCAATACTTATATGATTTCTTCTATCGAACTATAATCCAAGGTAAGTAACCAGGCGACCAAAACCGCTTTCGCCTCAGACACAGAACATGATTTTATGTTGCAAGAACCAACAACAGCATTGTAGACCCTTGCCATAATAGAAGCGCCAAATTTGCTGGCAAAATGGGAGTTAACAGCTGGGATCGGGATTCTAAAGACTTGTTTGTCAAAGAGTGGTGTAGTCCTTGGAACTGATGGTATGCGAATGAGCAATGAGAACAATCCTTAGAATGAAAAGCTGTCGGATTGACAAGACCTTGGCTATCCTATATAGGTCAGTTGTAGGATATCTGAATATATATATATATATATACATACATAAATACTGATATATACACTGATATATATACGTCTCACTCTCTCGCGCTCCTATCTAGGTACGAGAGTGAGACGCCGCGTGTTGCTGTGACGCTAGCGCCAAAAACAATTTGGTAGCAATAACAGGAACTAAATGAATGCACATTGTAGTTCATTTCATCGTAAATATAAAAATATATTGATAATTTAATATATATATATTGATTATTTAATTTGGTGGTAGGACTTGTTGTACGTCCGCCTGGCGAGCTGTACCTACCACCATATTATTTAAGTCCGACGCCATAACAACAATGTTTCCAGTTTTGTTGTTTTCCAACATTATACTCAGTGGTTGAGGATAACGCAAGAGCCGCGCTTCTACTTACAGCCTTATCATTACATAACATCAAAAAAAATAAAAAGTTTGTGATCACTTAATGGTTTTCATACAAAATACCTGTTTTCGTAGAGGGATTATTATAGTAAACATGGCCCGATATATTTAAATTTGGTATTGGTACCAAATTAGCTGGCTGATCCGAAATACGAAACAAATGAACTTTAACTTCGACTACGCTGCCAGGGTACGCTTCGACTTCTAAATTTGGCACAATAGGCCCCTGCCAGCTACATTCTGACTAGTAAACGTGGCGCAATAGGCTCCCGTTTATTAGTAAATTGTCGGTGTAATAAATTTTATAGTACCACGAGGCAGGACCAATTTGCTAAGTAAAACCCCGATCACACGCACTCTGCACACACTCAACGAAATTTCCCAAATGACTAATATTTTTTCGTGTTCTTTGAATGAACTCGCCAAAGTATCATTTTATATTACTAGCGGCCGCGTGGTTCTCGTTCCCGTGGGAATATCGGAATAAAAAGTATACTATGTTCATAACCAGGCTATATACTATCTGTCTACTAAATTTTACTCAAATCCGTTCAGTAGTTTTTGAGTTTATTCGTTGCAAACAAACAAACAATTAAATCTTTCATCTTTATAATATTAAATATAGATAATGTTATAAGCAGTAGGGACCACTTTATTGAATTGGGATATGCCCTGTCTGCCTGTTTTGTAAATAAATAAATTATTGGCACACAGGCGGCCCATCAACGCATGCCCGGCATGCTTGCTTCAGCGGGCGCTGGACCCAGTACGGGCGCAGGGGCGAGCGCTCCGCAACGCAGCTTCATATGGAGCGGCGTCATCGAGTGGATGGAGAAGGGCAAAGCCCCTGGGGACCAGCAGAAGACTACATGGCATCTGTCCTGTCAGGTATGATACTAGTGTGGCTGGTCCAATATTGCAGTGGGACAATGCAGCTTCATATGGAGCGGCGTCATCGAGTGGATGGAGAAAGGCAAAGCCCCTGGGGACCAGCAGAAGACTACATGGCATCTGTCCTGTCAGGTATGATACTAGTGTGACTGGTCCAATATTACAGTGGGACAATGCAGCTTCATATGGAGCGGCGTCATCGAGTGGATGGAGAAGGGCAAAGCCCCTGGGGACCAGCAGAAGACTACATGGCATCTGTCCTGTCAGGTATGATACTAGTGTGGCTGGTCCAATATTGCAGTGGGACAACGCAGATTCATATGGAGCGGCGTCGTGGATGGAGAAGGGTAAGACCCCTGGGGACCAGCAGAAGATCAACAGAAGATTACCTGGCACCTAAAAATCATCATAATATAAATAATCATCATATGTATGCTCACAGGTTCTATAATAGCTGCCAAAATTTCTTGCGCCAAGTTAACAATAAAGATGCCTTAATGTAAGAAAAAATATTGGATGATTTTTACTAGTTGTGTTACAAACATCCAAACTTTCACATATACAATACTATGAGATATTAGGATTTGGGTAAGAAATTGTGACTTTGTTTTTGCCTGTCCATCCAGGTGTCAGCAGGATCCAAAGAAGTAGAACCAGAGCTGAAGGTGGACACGTGGCCAAACAAGCTACTGATGCAGCTTATGCCGAAGCAACTCATCAGCAACATTGGTGGGCAGTACCTGAAGGACAGCAAGTCGGTGCTGTTCCACCTGCAGCCTAGTGAAGCACTGGATGCTCTGACCAAGGTCATGGTCAACGGATATGTGAGTAAAGATGTTTAATTCCCTGGCCATTATCTACCGTGGCTGCTCTGGAAGTCTTTAAATAGGCTTCAATCTCATACCGGCCGGTGCACGAAAATCATGGTCAAGTGGAGGTTTACGGATGGTTCCGCAGACTATCTTTGCGGTGCAGTGCAAACGATGGCAATCTATTATCAAATTTCAAAATTTCTTTATTGCATGCCACAGAAATCTTAGAATATTACAGAGATAGAAAAGCACAATATTATTAGGTTACTTGTATTTATTTTCAAAATATTCTATTATGATATAAAAGCAACTGCAAATTAAAAAATTCTTTAATTTCTTTATGATTAACGTAAGGTCATCTATATTTTTTATATAGTTCGGCAAGTGATTATATACTTTCATAACCATATTGTTTTTCCTAATAAACTTACATGCTTCTAATATGTATAAAGAAGTTAGTGTGAGAATTTTATGTTTAATAAAATGAGATCTGCATGACTCCGTTTGTTCAATGTTGGTAAGATGCATTCTGTTGGAGAATAAAAAAAATATCTACGGCCGAGCAATTTTCCCACAGCACCAGGCCCCAGGATATTACAGAATATGCATAAGAATAATAAGCAGTGAGAGCCGTCCGGAAGTGCGTAACTCGCTTTAGATGTAGAAGAGCATAATAGTATAATATAAATGAAGACTGTTTTTTGGATACTTTATGGATGTGTGATTTCTAGTTCATACTAGAATCTAGTTCTATACCTAGTAGAGTAGCAGTGCTTACAGTTTGGAGTTCGTGACCTGTATGCCCTGATTTCTTTCAAAATTATTTTTAACTCTCGCAGTTTCACCGGCGTGGTTCCCGTTCCCGTGGGAATATCGGTATAAAAAGTATCCTATGTTCATAATCAGGCTTTCCACTATCTGTGTACCAAATGTCATCTAAATCCGATTAGTAGTTTTTGAGTTTATTCGTTGCAAACAAACAAACAAAGAATCAAATCTTTCCTCTTTATAATATTAGTAAAGATAGATACGTGAGTAATGCTAGTACTAGTATACTAGTATTATTTATTACAGCTGGCCAGACAAGCTGAAAGAAAAAGCTAGCTAGGAATTAACTACTTTCTTCATCGTCGCGGGTAGGCAGTTGTTTGGCTTTAGCAATTTCTGATGTTGCGGATGCGCGAGCCGCTTTCTAGCGGTCGGTCCTTAGACTTGCCCCCGTCTCACTCTTCACACGTCGCCCTCAGCGCGGTCAGCCCCGCCAGGTGAGACCCATGCGGCCCAGCGGGGGCGACGGACTTGTGTGGGGGGGCGTGCAGGGGAATTATAACGTAAAGGTAGAACTCGCATCATATAAAAAAAGAACGCTGAGAAAAAGAGACAGATGATGTGTTATCCGTGTTAAAACTGAATGAAACATATCCTCTATCTCTATCGATCAGCGTTATTTTTACATGACGCGAGGTGGTGTATGATTTTTCTTCACGACTAATCTTGATCATTTGTTCTCAGGCGGGTTGCGTCCACTTCTCATTGATGTCGTCTCCCCCGCAATGCGATATCAAAGTACTGATACTGCTGTATACGCCCGATAAGAAGGCGTATCTCGGCTTCATACCCAATAACCAGGCGACTTTTGTGGATCGACTCAGGAAGGTATGCTTTAGTTCATTATGTTTCACTCTTGGTTCCTTTCCAGGAAGACATCTTAGTGTAAGAAAGATTAATTTATATCTGGCTAGATTCTTTATTCTGTTACTGTTTGTTTTTGCGCTTTTGAGTCACTGAGTAATATACCATTCCAACAGACCTGCGCGAGCTGGGCCTAAGCGCATTTTGTAATGTCCTGACAGAATTGAAGCGTCCATACAGAAGTTGTATTTTTTAATCACTCGAATTACATTCGCATGCTAATCTTGCAAGATTCGCATGCTAGTACCATGTTAAACAAAGGAATTCGCATGCGAATCCTGCCATTCCGTATGTGAATGTAATTTGAGTGATTAAAAAATACGACTCCAGGACGAAGAGTACTATTTCAAAACTAAAATAAGATGATTCACGTTATTAATCCTATGATTCACGTTCATGATAATTCTAATGACCATGGTACGCGAAGTGTCACTATGGTTTGACGACCTGTTTGGTGTAGGGGTACTAAACCTCTGCGCCAGAGGTCCCGGGTTCGATCCCCGGACAAGACAAATATTTGTTTGCATTAACATGTCTATTTGTCTTGGTCTGGGTGTTTAATATGTACATTATGTATGTATTTACAAAAAAAAAGTATATAAGTATGTTTATCCGTTATCTAGTATCCAAAACTCGAGTTCTTCATGGAACTTAACAAAATTTCTTCGTGGAAATAATTGGTGTGATTGTATGCAATTATTTATTTATTTATGGTTTGGCTCAGTTAAGCTATAGGCGCTACCATCGCTGGTTCTTAAAATCTGTTGATTGGTTATAGTCAAAACCTAACATACCAGGGGGCTTTATTAAGTTCGCGGAATGGGGGGCTGGCAGAGGTACATTTAACCAGGTTGCTACTAATTCAGCATATTATCATTAGCTTATAGTCCAAACTTGAATTTAATCGGGTCATTAACTTTGAGTTATTAACGTACAAGAAAGTCAATCGGCAAGAAATCAACAAGTATGGAGAAAATTTCATATAGCCCTATCATTAAACTCTTTCCTGAACAAGGAAACTCCACTCAGAATATTTTTTAAGAACTCTTAGCGATTTACGGGGTTTTTCCTCTTGGTAAAACCATGGCTTAACAGTGGCATTGTCTTAGTAGGCGAGGAAAAAACTGAATTAAAAACAAAGCACGTTCCAGAACGAATTGAGGCCACTACACCTGGAATCCCGACAAAGTTTTAAAAAATGTATGAAAAGATGCCCACCTGAAGATGAAAGAGGTTGCAGCAATGTTTGGAGTATCCGATACAACCATTTAGAATATTCTAGATCATCATCACGGTGGGTTCCGAAAAGCTTTTTCATTTCAAAAACGAAAAAATGACGAATATTCTTGTCAGTCTTTGAAGCTCTGTAGCGAAAACAGGAAACAAGTTAATGCTCGGATTTTTACAGGGAACGAATCCTGCGCTTACCACTATGAACGTGAGTCAAAGCAGGAGTCGATTTAGTAACATAAAATGGCACCTCGCCGCTCAAGCGGTACCGTGTCTCATAATAGGCTGAAAACATCCATGTGTCTGGTATGTTTCAGGAGAAATAAATTGAAAGGGAAAAAATTATTTTGTATTTTTATTTGCACTCTATATACCCCATTCCGCGAACTTAAAAACGTCTCGTCGTACTTCATTTTGACCAAGCAACAGATTACAGAGACCGTTATCCACCTGAACGCCATGGGTACTACAGTACCCAGTAACTACCTTACTAGGACTGGGACTACCTTTATAGGGCCACTATGTATTCTTATACACATAGCAACTTTCTGCGTGGATACAAACGCGATTCTGTAGCGATGCAGCATCGATACGGTCGGAAATAATTGTCAACCTTTACACACACGCGTTTAAAAGCAGCTTATTGTACAATCGCGATTCAGTAGTTAGTGGCCAAGCTGAAGTGCAGTCATACAGTAGCGACACAACCGCGCGTATGAATAGATCCAAATACTTATTGACCGTGGGAATAAAATAATTAGCCGATTTTTATATAGTCGAGGTTACTGGAGCCTTGCTTCTCTGCCAAGGATTAATCGAGCTGTGACCTGATAATGGCCACCCAAGGAGTGAATGGTGAAGATCTAGATTGCTATACATACCCAACTGATCTGATCACCATTCGTAAAGATGTATGGATCAGAGTTTTCAGTGTCAGAAATTACATATTTTTTTATGCTTTTTCCACGTTCTTTTTTAAACATATCCATCAATCTCTCAGAATGTTGTTCAGATTAGTTGGGTGTGTATTGCAATCTGGATCTCCCCCATTCACTCCCTGCATGGCCATTATCAGATCACATCTCTGTCAATCCTTGGAAGAAAACCAAGGCCCTAAAGTTACCTGGATTGTATGAAAATCGGCTAGTGTCGTTAATTATGTGACCCCCACTGTACATTCAGTGAGATAGAAATAGTTACCAGCTATAAATTGCAGGAAAATATGGCCTATTTAGAAGCATCATATTTTAACCGCCTCTGTGGTCTAGTGGTACAACCACCGGTATCGTACCCAGGGGTCCCGGGTTCAATTCCCAGCGGGGTTACATATCATATTCAGTTTGGTTGGTGGTAGGATTTGTTGTGAATCCGCTTGGCTAGCTTCCACCATCTTATCTAAGTCTGACGCTATAACAAAAAAATTTCAGCATTATTGTGTTCCGGCAGTTAGAGTTAAAATAATTGAGGATTCCGGGAGAGGCTCGCTTCCATCTTCAGCCTTATCATTACTTAACATGAGGTATGATGATGGATAAAAGCCGCCCCGTCATTCATAAAAAAACCATAAGATACAACAATGCAATAACTCCGTCCAGGTGATACAGCAGCAGAAGATAACGCAGATCATCAACAAGCAGTTGCCAGCAGCTGGCGGTGGTCCCGGCATGTCGCCCACGCTACCCGCTTCCACAATGCCCGGTCAGTCCATTACACATCAGGACCATCATCTCAGCCACACGACACTGCTGGTTATAGGCCTCCCCTAAAAATCTCCACTAGACGATCGGTCCTGCGCTGCCTGTCCGTATCCAGCGGCTTCTGGCGTTTGTCTCCTTCACCTTGCCCGATCAGTGCAACACATACAGCATACACATATACACATTAACTGCCCCCCTCCACCATGCCCCGGTCAGTGTGCAATACACATCATCTTCATATCAGCCATATAACCCACTGCTGGGTAAAGGCCTCGCCCAAGTGTCTCCACGAGACGATCGGTCCTGCGCTGCCCGCATCCAGCGGCTTCTCGCGTCACCGCATTGACAAGGCCTTTCGTTTGCAAACCATAGGTGCTGTTAGCTATAATAGCCCTTATCCTATTGGTTAATTATTCATCATTTGTTAGCAGGATCACACTCATCCAGAGAACTTACTTACTTACTTCGCTGGCTCAGCGACCCGAAGTGGATTTTGGCCTCCGGCAACAACGTGCGACATTCTTTCCTATTTTGTGCCAGGGTGGACCAGTTGGGCACGTCAAGATCTTTTAGATCTCTGGGGACCTCGGGCGACGTCTAATTGGTTGCTCAAGATATGCTCTTTTTGCAGCACGATCCTGCTCCATCCTTTCAACGTGACCAAGCCAGCGAAGTCGGGCAGCTTTTAATTCTACGATGCTGTTTGGTTCGGTTCCATCCAGAGAACAATAAATCTATTGTGTCTACCTGGGGCCTGATAGATTAAAGTTATTCTCAATTTTGACGCATCTAAATTTATTTAGCTTATTTTACAAATGACCTATTCAAACAAGCTGTCCTCTCCCCTTACCCCACCAATTTTTCGCGATTTTGTTTCTGTATTGAAGTTCATTGATGCAGTGTGTATTGCGCTCTGTTGTTTGTGATATACAACAAACTCAACACAAATCAACACACACACGCACACGAAGATAATCAACAAGCAACATCTATTTAAATATAACTATTAACTATAAATATCTATTTAATATATTTAACTATATTTAATATTTATAATATTATAAATGCGAAAGTGTGTTTGTTTGTGCTGCCTTCACGCCTTAACTGCGCAACAAATCGACTTGATTTTTGGCATAGAGTTAGTTGAAAGGACGCAGTAACATAGGCAACTTTTATCCTGATATTCCCACGGGAACGGGAACCACGCGGGTGAAACCGCAGGCGGCCGCTAGTAAGACACATAGAATTATCAAAGATAGTTATTTTAAAGATAGTTAGTTAAGAAAGATTGCGGAATTTATACAAATAACTGAGCAATGTTTTATGTGATGCCTAAAAGAGCAAATATTCATGTGTGCGAGAAACTAGCTCTAGTAATGAAATTCATATAGGGCTTTTTCAGTCTTAACATTTGTTATTATTTTGTTTAATTTCTATAATAGCAACGGGCGCCCTACCCACATCGGGAATGTCCCAAGCTAACATGGGTGCTGGTACAAGCATGCCAGGCACTAGCATGCAAGCCGCCAACATGCAGGGCGGCAGTATGCAGGCAAACATGCAAGCCGGGGGAATGCAGGCGGGAGGAATGCAGGCTGGTGGTATGCAGGCAGGGGGAATGCAGGCGGGCAGTGGTCTTGCGAGTGGGATGCCTCAAGTGGGACAGATGCAGGCGGCTGGAGGGCAGGGGCTGCCTCATCCCCAGGTAAGGAAATTATGTCATCGTTTCACTTTTGATTTGACATTTGAAGTGACAGCATGATATTTAAGAAACCCTTATAGTTAGGGGACGTTTGTTCGTGAAATCGGGCATGAATTTCTTAAAAATTCTTTAGTTGCATTGTTGGTTAATTTATTTTGACGACCTGTTTGGCGCAGGGGTACTAACCCCACCTTCTGCGCCAGAGGTCCCGGGTTCGATCCCCGGACAAGACAAATATTTGTGTGCATGAACATGTCTATTTGTCTTGGTCTGGATGTTTAATATGTATATTATGTATGTATTTACAAAAAAGAAAGTATATAGGTATGTTTATCCGTTATCTAGTATCCATAACACAAGTTCTTCATGATACTTATCGTGGGCTAGATAGTTGGTGTGATTGTATGGAAATATTTATTTATTTATTTATATTTATGCACATTGTAAAAAGGCGGACTTAATGCCTAGGCATTTTCTACCAGTCAACCTTTTTTTTTATTGAGGGGAATTCTTTTACGCATACCAAACAGTTATGCTGGGCTCACCTAGAATACCGGACTCGCGAGTCCAGCACCCTACCAGTCCCCCATTCAGCCTCAAAAGGCTGGATGGGGAGCCCGGAGGAGGGGGGGCACTACCAGCTAAACCCCTCACTACTTGCCATCACACTGTCGTAGGCCATGGGGGATCAGGGTTTCTACCAGTCAACCTTAGGGCGATGTGGAAACAACAAGATGTTTTTGTTTTTTTACAATGTTTGTGCACCCTGCACTATCATTGTAAAGAAACAACATATGGAATAATGATTAAATGATTATGATTATTTATTATTAAACTTTAAAACAGGAAGTAAGGTCGATTAACTAAAGCTGGCAAGTACAGCACATTTACACGCTGTGACTGTGAATACACGCGTGGCGAGACGTTGCACTGCATGGTCATCAAGAATAGGCTATTTGACGGGTTTTGAAAATCCATTTTATATTATATAGTGGAGTTTAAGGAACCCAGTAAAAGTTGTATTTTTAATTCTGGTACATATTTGCTGAAAAATATCAAAAATTAAATATTTAAATAGCGCGCCAAAACGCTACTTTGACAATATGGCGCTGCAATGGGTTCGGTGACGTCACTTGCCTGTATTCTGCATATCATCTACATACGTAGTCAAACGATGTTTACAAGCAGGTGACGTCATTATAAACTCGACAAATCAAGAGCGTTTTGTGTCACGTGACAAAACGTTTAAAAAATGCATTTTTATTTACGGATTTTTAAATAAATTTATAATTATTTTCAACTTACGTTAATAAAAAAACCATTTTTAAACTCATAATTTATACTGATAACAGTAATTGACACTTTATTTTTCGCATTGTCAAATAGCCTATAGTCTACTTTTCTCGCTCGCGCGCGGTCAAACGTACGAGTATGAAGGGGACAGTTATGTTTTGCTTCTATAGAGTGAACTTGTTGTTTTTTTTTATTTTAGATTTTTTGCATTTTTCAATGCTATTTTTATACTTATGATAAATTTTAAATAGCAAAATATTTGAAAAAGTCAACTCGGCCACAAGTGAATTCATCCATCCATCCCATCCGAGAATTCACTACTTCTCGACGACAAACCTGGGGCCCAATTCTGCTAATGCTTACTCACAATCGTATTCCAATGGTGTTTCAATGGTAGTCCTGTTTTACACAGTTCTTGTTACAACAGTGTATTATTTTGTTACACTGCATTATGAGTGTTTATTACACTACTATTGAAACACCATTGATTTTTTTTTGCTGAATTGACCCCCTGTTTTTCATGAATATAGTTTCGTGAAAATTAACTTTTTACGCTAATTAAGTCTCTTTACGCAATTGCTTGTCAGAAAGTGGCAAGAAATTTTAAAACTGCTTCAAAAATAGTGTCCCGTAAAATAATAATTCTTTACTTAGGGCATGATGATCAACAGCGGCATGGGCGGACAAGTCCCCCAAGTGGGGGGTAAAGGCCCTCGCCCCGTGACCCAACTGGATGGTCTAGAAGCAGCTCGCCAGCAGAACCTGGAGAAGATCCAGCATTTACAGCAGACACTAGAGGCGGCCCATCAGCAGCAGTTCAAGTCGCAGATGGACATCATGACGCATCTGCACGCCGCGCAGCAGCAGGAGCAGCACTATAAACAACTGGAGGTAATCTTCCTTACAAGTTGTCAATACCCACCAATCCGCTTTGGGCCCACGCGGTGAACTGGTGAGAGATGACCCTTCTTTTTAATGTTATTAACTTCCGCTATTCCGTATTGGACCCGCTTTGTTTTGGTGAGCCATAGCCAATCATCAACCCCACTTTACCAATTTGGGCCCGCGTGATGGGCCAAGCCTTGTCCTCCTTGAAAGTTGTCATCACCCACAATTCCGCGTTGGCCCGGGTAGTTAGTCTTGGTCCGTTTTCCTGAAAATAGTTCAACACCCCCCATTCCGCATTGGGCCCGGTGGATCGTGGGCCCCACTCCGGGCAGCAGATCCAGCACTCGCAGCAGCCGCTGGAGGCGCCCCACCAGCAGCAGTTCAAGCCGCAGATGGACTTCATGACGCATCTGCACGCCGCGCAGCAGCAGGAGCAGCACTATAAACAACTCGAGGTAATGACAAACATTTCGTATTGGGCCCGGGTAGTGAGATATGGCCCGTTCTCATTCAAAGTGGTCAAAAGTATCAACACACAATTAACAAATACAATACAACATACTTTGGGTCGGCATTATTAATTTTTAACTCTAATTATTTGGTTAACGTAATACTTTAGGGCATTATATGTCATAACATTTTTTGTTCCTCTGTGTGTCCCCTGTTTATTTATATAGGTATTATCCTGCGACGACATTTTTATTTTATTTTTACAATGGCGTCTTATTCTACCGATTTGGACGAGGCCAGCCCCTATACAAAAAGTACAAACCCCTTTATCTTACCAATCTACCCTTTAGTTAGGAGCAGCGCAAGCATCAGTTGCAAGCGCAGTAGCAACAACAGTTGCGCGGCCCGCTGCTGCCTTCCAACCTCGGCCTGAGGCACTGTAGTCACGTTTCTTTAGATCTGTGTACCACAATCCATGAAACGCTCATGGCGGCGCGTGACTGCAGACTGATCGTATTCGATTACATTTGTTAAGCAACGTTCAGTCCGGCCAGGTTTCAGATGGGTGACCGTAAAGTGGCATTACAATTGAGCGCTCCGTGCTTTGCAGTCCCAGCTGTTAACAGTCGTTACGCCAAGTCAGAGGCCTTATAGGCGGCTTGTTAAACTCTGACACCAGAGTTGGCCTATAATCCTCATACGAAAAATAAGAATAAGAAAACCACAGCCCAACGGCCAATGTTGCTTACTTACCAATCTGCCCTTTTTAGAAGTAACGCATGCAGTTATGTGGTAGAATCTGTCTACTATCTGTTACTATAGATTGGTTATTGGTAACAGCTATTAACCAATCCATCCCTTTCCTAGGAGCAGCGCAAGCACCAGTTATGTGGTAGAATCTGTCTACTATCTGTTACTATAGATTGGTTATTGGTAACAGCTATTAACCAATCCATCCCTTTCCTAGGAGCAGCGCAAGCACCAGTTATGTTGAAGAATCTGTCTACTATCTGTTACTATGGATTGGTTAATGGTAGCAGCTATTAACCAATCCATCCCTTACCTAGGAGCAACGCAAGCACCAGTTTTGTAGTAGAATCTGTCTACTATCTGTTACTATGGATTGGTTATTGGTAGCTATTAACCAATCCATCCCTTTCCTAGGAGCAGCGCAAGCACCAGTTGTGTAGTAGAATCTGTCTACTATCTGTTACTATGGATTGGTTATTGGTAGCTATTAACCAATCCATCCCTTTCCTACGAGCAGCGCAAGCACCAGTTGTGTAGTAGAATCTGTCTACTATCTGTCACTATGGATTGGTTATTGGTAACACCTATTAACCAATCCATCCCTTTCCTAGGAGCAGCGCAAGCACCAGTTGTGAAGTAGAATCTGTCTACTATCTGTTACTATGGATTGGTTATTGGTAGCTATTAACCAATCCATCCCTTTCCTACGAGCAGCGCAAGCACCAGTAGTGTAGTAGAATCTGTCTACTATCTGTTACTATGGATTGGTTATTGGTAACACCTATTAACCAATCCAACCCCTTCCTGGGAGCAGCGCAAGCACCAGTTGTGTAGTAGAATCTGTCAACTATCTGTTACTATAGATTGGTTATTGGTAACAGCTATTAACCAATCCATCCTTTCCTAGGAGCAGCGCAAGCACCAGTTGTGTTGTAGAATCTGTCTACTATCTGTTACTATGGATTGGTTACTGGTAACAGCTATTCACCAATCCATCCCTTTCCTAGGAGCTGCGCAAGCACCAGTTGTGTAGTAGAATCTGTCTACTATCTGTTACTGTGGATTGGTTATTGGTAACAGCTATTAACCAATCCATCCTTTCCTAGGAGCAGCGCAAGCACCAGTTGTGTTGTAGAATCTGTCTACTATCTGTTACTATGGATTGGTTACTGGTAACAGCTATTCACCAATCCATCCCTTTCCTAGGAGCTGCGCAAGCACCAGTTGTGTAGTAGAATCTGTCTACTATCTGTTACTATGGATTGGTTATTGGTAACACCTATAAACCAATCCATCCCTTTCCTACGAGCAGCGCAAGCACCAGTTGTGTAGTAGAATCTGTCTACTATCTGTTACTATGGATTGGTTATTGGTAACACCTATTAACCAATCCATCCCTTTCCTAGGAGCAGCGCAAGCACCAATTGCAAGCGCAGTTGCAACAACAGTTGCGCGGCGCGGGCGCTCATCCCGCTCGCATCATGCGCCCGCTGCTGCCCTCCAACCCGGGCCTGAGGCACTTGTTGCAACAGGTATGTGGAATGTAGTATACATGTAGTGTAACTGTAGATATTACATTTGAAATTGCCTTAGATTTTCCCAGTAAACGTCATCATTACACACTATACCGGCACCGAAACGGCGCGGCTCAGATCCAGATATTTATCTCGCAGAATACAAAATATACGTGAAAAAAAGACGGTCGTTCTAGGGAAAGTACCCCACATATTGAAGTAAGCAATTAATTTACAAAATTAAGTAAATCTATTTTATAAATCACTTACCTACACCGGGAATCGAACCCGCTTAAATGAGAAAAATAACATCTTGTACTTTTATGGTCCCAATGGATAGTGTTACCTTAGAAATTAATTAAGTGTGAGTGATAAACTATCTAAAACTAAAGACAAATCCTGAAAAGTTCAAAAACCTTATTGAACACAAACTTATTAATCGATAGAACTCGCGTCTCTTGGCCTTTTGTATCGGTTTATGGTGAATATTATTTTAAAAAACTTTATGGTAAAAATTAACTAAAAGTTATAAGCTGTGATGTTGTTATGCTGCTAATGGCTTTCATTTCGAGCAACTTATAAAGTTAAATATGTGAATTTAATTTTTAGGGTTCCGTACCTCAAAAGGAAAAAACGGAACCCTTATAGGATCACTTCGTTGTCCGTCCGTGCGTCCGCCCGTCTGTCAAGACCGTTTTTCTGAGGAGCGCATGGAGGTATCAAACTGAAATTTATATCTTATACTCAGGTCTACTGTCCCTTGGAGCTGTGAAAAAATCAAACTTCTAAGCCAAAGCAATCAAAAGATACAGCCGTTTATGCCGCAAATTTTCGAAACTCGCACGGGATCAAAACCTACAGGGTACTTCCCGTAAACTTAGAATCTTGAAATTTGGTACGAAGTAACGTCTTATAGTACATATAAATAAAAAATTGCGAAAACCGTAAATTTTTAGTTACATCATATAATAAAAAATAATTTACGGAACCCTCGGTGCGCGAGTCAAACTCGCACTTGGCCGGTTTTTATTTTATGACTAAGTACCCAGGTACAATAAAGTATTTTGAACTATGACCTATCTATTCTTTTATCTTTACATACTTTGTCTTTGATTTAAGACACTAAGTTACTTAAGCTAAATTGATATTTATACTTAAAATTATCGAACGGTACCATAAAAGTATAGGCTGTTATTTTTCTCATTTAATCCGATTCGATTCCTGGTGCAAGTAAGTGATTTATCAAATATCATAGAATGCAGTCTAAGCCTAATTAATGCCTTTTGAGTAAAATTTGCTTACATTCCATTATCATGCAATTTGGGGAACTTTCCCTCCAGACACCGTCTTTTTTTTCCAACCTGTATGTACACCCAACCCAAATCGTCCGGTAGGTGTGTGACGCATAAAATATTTTGTATTGTTCCCTATCCTATAGGAATATGAAAAAAATATTTCGTATCCTTTCTTGTGCTCGCCTACATCGTTAAACGATTCTGTATGCAAAATTTCAGTTCAATCGGTTCAGCCGTTTGGGCTGTGCGTTGTCTGTCAGTCAGTCACGGTATTGTTTGATTAGTATAGATTGCATTCTAGCCTACCGGTTTTAATAATATTCGAGCCAGCCATGCGATTCTGTAACAAAACCCGTGATCACTTCGACACCGAACTCACTCCTAGCTTGCAAGTCGATAGTTATTTGCAAGTCTTGAGTGAATTCGGCTTCAAAGTGATCGCGGATTTAATAAATAATAAATAATTCCATACAAACACACCAATTATCTAGTCCACGTTAAGTTTCATGAAGAACTTGTGTTATGGATACTAGATAACGTATAAAAATACTTATATACTTTTTTTTTAAATACGTACAATAATATACATATTAAACACCCAGACCAAGACAAATAGACATATTCATGCACACAAATATTTGTCTTGTCCGGGGATCGGACCCGCGACCTCTGGCGCGGAAAGCGGGCTTAGTACCCCTGCGCCAAACTGGTCGTCAAATGATTTTGTTACAGAATCCCATGGCAGAACAGAATAAAAAGCTGTGCTGTTACCGTTCCGCTATAGTGTGTGATGTTGTCGAATCTTCTATTGTTGTAAGATTAGGATTTCATTCATTAATAATCTCTTCACATATTATCAAGACACTCATTTTCATATTAATCTCATCTTAGTTCTCCGTTCCAACTATCACTGAAATAAAACATTTTTACATATTACAATCAGCTTGGTTTATTATCACATTTTTTATTTATAGTAAATTTTAAATAGAAAAATATTGGAAAAAATTAACCGAGACTCTCGGTAGCTCAGCGGTTAGAGCATTGGACCGGATTTCTAAAGGTCGCGGGTTCGATTCCCGTCTGAGAATTCACTTGTGGCCGAGTTAATTTTTTCCAATATTTTTCTATTTAAAATTAACTATAAGTATAAAAATAGCATTGAAAAATGCAAAAATTACAAAAATCATACATTTTTTATTGTTCTCTTAGTCAACACACATTTATATGAATGTCGTAAAAGTGTTTTATTTGATTTATCATTATAACAATCTTATATGGCTTATTTTTCAATTCGCTTATAAAATTGTGTTTTCTTGTGCTATCCCAAAATGTAATTTTTTTGTAATAAAAAATTCCACAATTTAAGTGTAAATAACACCACCATCCTAATGACTAGTTTACTTCATTAGATTTTAATGTTCTTTCTTTATATCGGATGAGTGGTTTCGCCGCAAAGAAAATTATTGTAGCACCTTTGATTTTCAACTAAGCACTATTTAAATATGTAAATTTAAACCGTAATAAAGGTTAGAAGAGAATGTCTCATTTGAAAGTAATGTATTTCTTGTTTACTCATGTCATGTCGTGACCAATTTGACTTTTATTCAAAACTTTTGCTTTTGAATCCTTTAAAGTCTACAAAAATTTTCTTTGCGGACTTACGCCCGAAATTGGTAAACTATATGTAGATATGGATAGGGCTATCCGAGATATTTGCCTAGGTGGTCTAGTGGTAACTTTCAACCGCCTCTGTGGTCTAGTGGTAACAATCACCGATATCAGACCCAGAGGTCCCGGGTTCGATTCCCAGCGGGAGTACATATTGTATTCAGTTTGGTTGATGGTTGAACTTGTAAGTCCGCCTGCCTAGCTACCACCATCTTATCTAAGTCTGACGCCATAACAACAATGTTTTCAGCATTGTTGTGTTCCAGCAGCTAGAGATAAGATAGCCAGTGCCTCAGTGATTGAGGATTGCGGGAGAGGCTCGCTTCTATCTTCAGCCTTATCAATACTTATCATCAGGTATGATAAAGCTTAAGTCTCGCCGTTGATAAAAAAAAGTTTTTGTTAATATGATCAAAATAACGACACTTGTTATGCAACCAAGCCAGTATCCTAGGCAACTATCTCAGATAGCCCCATCCATATCTACAAATAGATTTTTAATTTCGGGGGTTAATCACCCGGTACCTAAATCATACTTCCAGGTATCTATGTGCTTGAACTAGCTTCCTTTCGCACTATTTACTCCACGGATATATGTCACATGGACACGAAACGCTTTGACACTTGAACCTTCGATCGTTTCTACCTGAGCCGACACTTGACTAGAATACATAAACATTTTGACATACAATTCATTAAATTGCTAATATTAGGCATCTGGCAAGGGCTACTGATATAAACGATTGTCAGGTTTAGACTCTTCGTACACAAGGGTATCCTTCAGTCTCAGATACTACTACTGTTTTAAACTCAAGTCGCGGATATCCGCAGGCTGATTATCTAACAAAACAGCAACCAGTTTCGTTGCTGTCATTACTGTCACATTTTCGCCACAACAGCGACGACACTGAAACTGAACCGAGCTTTCGTTAGATAGGTATAATCAGCCCTCGGATGGGGTACGGTTCGTACACACGCGCGACGCGAATTGCCTACCACCCTGCCACTGTAGCCATTCCAGCTACATACGGCTCACACAAAGGACATCAGGCATATTCGACCCAGAAGTGTATAAATATAATTCTGCTACCTATATACAGTATATGTTATTAGAATGATAAAACAATAGCAAGTTTATTATTTAACTGCTTAAATTAATTTTTGATAAAACGGAAGTGGATAGATTAAACCAACACCATTTTGATTACATATGCACTTAAAAATATAATGTCATGATAACTGACGGTGACATTGACACTATTGACAGCCAAAAATTAGTAAACTGTCACTGTTACTGTCAGTCGACGGCCAAAAGCGTTTTGTTTCGTATTCTGCTGCCTCGGTTCCGCCTCTTCTTTAAAAAGTTTTAAATATAAATAACTCCTAAAATAAATGATTTTATAAAACGGTGAATATTATATAAAATATTATTTATTGATTATGACTTATTGATTATCCGCCTTTATTTGAAATTAAACAGAAATGCTACACATTTTGGGTTTTTTCTTAGAAAACTGCCTGATTTCCTTTACCGAATAAGTGATTCGTCATATTTAAAAGTCTCGGTGACGTTAGTATCGATGAGCTCGGCAGGCTAGTCTCGCGCGGCGCGACTAGCTGGCCTCGACCGCAGTATAAAGATACATACAGTACTTTATTTTCCAACAAATAATAATGTAATACGCGACGCGTCTCGTCTCAGCAAAAGCTCTGCAAGCGTCTCCGACGCATGCACGCTGTAAAAGTTTTATACTCAGTAAGCGTGTGGTATGTTGGCGGGGAGCCCTATCGCGTATTGCGTACTGCGCGGCTGCAATAATAATAATTAACTTCTCAAGAAAAGGGCTAAGATAACGTACTGTA
Organism: Chrysoteuchia culmella; assembly: GCA_910589605.1. Classification (NCBI taxonomy): domain Eukaryota; kingdom Metazoa; phylum Arthropoda; class Insecta; order Lepidoptera; family Crambidae; genus Chrysoteuchia; species Chrysoteuchia culmella. The sequence continues at coordinate 4,715,277 of OU342663.1, forward strand.
TGAACTTATATATACTGTGCCTCGACGAAGCATGGACAAATTGTCGGCGAGACGCATGCCTGTGTACGAACCTCTACTGTTTTCTATTGCTGTTGCCTGGATATCCAAATCTGCGTGTATCGGCGTATCCTTGCGTACGAAGGGCATTAGGGTTAGACCACATCTATCAGCACGCTATCGCCTTTTTCCGTCGCCCTATCCTTTTTTGTCGCTCAGAACAGTTATTTGCTAGGGGGAGAAAGGCTAACGGAACGCTTCAGCATGCGGCCGCATCGGCGGTGCGATAGCGTTCCGCCAGTCTTTCTCGCTTTGACAAGTGACGGTTCTGAGCGACAGAAAAGGATAGAGCGACGGAAAAAGGCGATAGCGTGGTGACAAATGTGGTCCAACCTTCAGTGTCAGTAGTTGAGGTGGGCGTGTGTTGTAGCAACAGGCGCAGGCGCAGCGCGGGCCCCGCCCCCCTCACATGTGACCGCCCCCCGCCCCCGTCGCCACGCTCGCAAGTAATGCTTCCCCACACTAATTATACTAACCACGTCCGTAGAAACAGCACCTTACCTTAGCTAAGTTGTAAGGGATGATATAGGATAGGAGCTCCGTGTGTGGCCACTTTGAACCTTAACGCTAGATAAATAAGGATTAAATTAAAGTAATTGAGTCAACCATATTTTAACTTTTTATGGTTGGTGTAAGGACTTGTTGTAAGTCCGCCTGGCTAGCTACCACTATCTTATCTAAGCCTGACGCCATAACAACAATGTTTTCAGCATTGTTGTGTTCCGGCAGTTAGAACTAAGAGTTTCTTAGTGATGAGGATTCCGGGAGAGGATCGCTTACTTCTTCAGCCTTATCAATACTTAACGTCAAGTATGATGAAGGCTAAGAGTCTACCCGTAGTTCATTAAAAAAAACTGTCCCAAATAATAAATAATAGAAATAATTGCATACAATCACATAAATTTTCTAGCCTACGTTAAGTTTCATTAAGAACTTGTGTTATGGATACATACTTATATACTTTTTTTGTAAATACAACAACAGCAGACATGTTTATGCACACAAATATTTGTCTTGTCCGGGAATCGAACCCGGGACCCTTGGCGCAAAGCACAGGGGTCTTATTATCTAATTTTAAAAATCTATCGCAATCCCTTTCAATTCGTCACTCACTTGAAAGATATTAACATACTTCAGGCCCTCATTATTTGACATTTGAAAGGGATTGTGATCGGGGCGCGTTTTAAAAGGTATTGAATGAACGAAATTGAACTGTCTAAGCAAAGTGACAGCCGAAAATATCTTTCAAATGAATGGAGAAGTGTCAAATGAAGTGTCATTTAAAACCTCATTCGTTCCGAAAGGGATTGCGACTATAAGTTACACAATTCCATAAATCACTATCACAATCATAATACCTTTCAAAGGGATTATAACAGATTTTGAAATTAGACACTTAGGGGTCCGGTTGTGAAGTGGCCACAACACAGCTAGAGCATAGCAGTACCAAATCGCTCTCTCCAATAGGTTCTCAAACTAAAATCCCACAGTACTAATAATTATTAAAAAAAAACATTATATATTACTAGATAGTAGTTAGATCATTGCAATTAAATTGAGGTGAGTAAGTTTAGGTATTGTTTCTATGGCTTACTAATGAAATTTCGATGGGTATTTAGAATTATGATTTTTGTATGCTTTATTTCAACTCTCTGCTCTGATAAAAAGGTCTGCGTGCAAAATATGCATATTTACGTTAAACTTTAACGGGTGTTTAATATCCCTCGATATTTCAACGTTCTTTACTTTTCTTACTTCTTTATTTGTATACTAATGATGAATTTCTTATCACTATTCTTGAAATCATTTGAAAAAGATTTGAAATCATCACCAGTCCTGTGCATGACTGGGATAGAAGCCTTTTTATAGATCAATAAAGAAAATGAGCCATAATAAAGGCCAAACATTTTTACACTTCTAAATTATGAGAAATATCACATTTTTACACTTCTAATTGATTAGAAATATCATCTGTTATTCCTTACTGTCTTAATTGTTAAAGAATCGTGATAATAAAATGAGTCATTGTAGTAATAAATAATTTTTCATGACTTATTGGTTCAGAAATGCTGTCACGCAATTATTACTTACTTTGTGGAAATTTATTGGTTGCTAAAAGTTAGACAAATATTTATTTAAGTAAATACTTACTCGATTATTTTTTTTGGTTTTTTTTTTGGGAAGTTTACAGCTTCATTTACAAATTAGGTAAATAAGCAAGCACTTAAAATCTAATAACAATCTTCCACAGATAAAAATACTGTGTTATTTATTATTTCCACAGATAAAAAATTAAGAGCAGTTTTTTTTATGTTCACGTTGAAAATCACTGTTGCTTGCCAGTTCTTTTCGCAACATGGTAGAAGCTTCATTAACATTCACAAGACTAAATAAATAATTTCTAAACAATATTCAATTCAATTTCTATCCAAATCATCATTACATACCTACATATCACTCCTTTCCACTTAATGATATAGGATAGTATCTTTACATATCTCTCTTGCTTGCCTTATATTCTCTAAACATTACTATTTATTTATAGTACCTATTTTCTTAAATTGCGTAACAGCACTTCATATACTGCAATATAATTTTATCTCTACTGTGCATGTTAAACGTTGCCTTTTTACCATTTTGTAACTAATCCATTTTTTCTTGCATCTCTCTCACACCACGCTTATGTAGCAACATCCAACATAGTCATTTTCAGAAAAATAAAATGGTAATTGAAAATGTAAGTATTTGTGAATACTATTACGTTTACTATATACTATTGTGTAATACTTGTAAATATAAGTACAGCACACCAAGATTTTTGATTCCTTTGTAGAACAAATTAGAAACCCCTAATGGTAGAACTTTGATAAACATCAAATACACTTTTTAAAATTATTTTTAAAGAATATAGAACTCAGATCATCAATCAAGAATTTTACGCGACCTTTCGTCCTCTGTATTTTGCGATTTGTTTCAGTTCACAATACTATCCTTCATCCTCTATTATCTATATACTTAATTCAGGTTCGCAAAATTTGTGACGACTCGATAGGGACTTTGGCGCGTAGTACGCGGCCGAGTAAGGTATCAAATTAAAGGTACTCGAGTCTATTTGTTCCGAAAACTATAAAATATACAAAATCTTAAACGTGATGATCACAAACTACAATTAAAAAGTGTCATTAAAAGTGAATTTTTCGTCGATCGACGAACTCGAGTATCGGGTTGTAACCGCCCTAGTATTCCATAAGACAAGTGTCATATTCATATGTCGTTCTGGGTACCCTTCGACACGCCTAAAATCAGTCCTAATTTAATTTCGCCGTATTTCGTTGGCCTAAAATTCTTAAGCCTAATTATTGTTTACTTATTAGATTATTTGGCATCATTATATAAACGTTAAAATTCCTAATGATCAAAACCATCAATATTTAGTGTCCTAATATTTATTAGCATACATATCTTTTCACATAACAATTACTACGCATACGTATTGTTACTCCTATTATTGTCTTGCATACTAGTCAGTGACAGAAACGAATCTCCTAAAAACCGACACCACGCAGTCGTGTATGCCCTTTTTTTTCTTTTTAAGTGAGGGGAATGCTTTTACGCATACCCAACAAGGTTATGCTGAGCTCACCTGATGCCTCGCGGCCCCCATCCGGCCCAAGAAGGCTCGATGGAAGGCCGGGAGGAGGTACTACCAGCTAAACCCCTCACTACTTGCTCTCTCACCGCCGTAGGGTCCTGGGGGACCGTGGTGTCAATCGCCCCTTTGACCCGGCGGCCGGCCCGTTTTCGGGGACCTCTCAAGGCTGAGAGATAGCCGAACAAGTGTGGGCATCTCTCCAACCTACTATAGTGGAATTAGGTGGGCAAACTGCCGCCTCCTTCTTCCCATTCGTCTGCGTCGGGGCCAATTCTCATGAGCCTCTTCTTCGCGAATCCGCTCCGATATATTTCCTTTTGCGAGATGACGTCCTCGCAAAAGGAGACTGCCGCCTCCCAGGATCTTTCGGTGGCCAGCATGGCGCGCGCCATGCCGGGCAGCGAAAGATCGCTCCCTATCGCAGCCACCAGAATGCTGCGCTGAGGAGCCCAGGCAGGGCACACCGCAAGGGTGTGCTCCGCACTGTCCTCCACAGCGCCGCATTTATAGCACTGCGGGGACGCCTCCCTTTGAATCTTAAACAGGTACTTTCCAAAGCATCCATGTCCGGAAAGCACCTGGGTCAGCCTGAAGGTCAACGTCCCAAACCTCCTACTACTCTTGCAGGACTGGACGAACCGAATCGACCGTCCGTCGTCCGGTCCGGTCCGTTTGGAGTGTCGAAAAACGAATCGCCTAAAAACCGACACCACGCAGTCTTGTATGCCCTAGCTCTAGAGTGTAATTTAAGTCCGCGCAGACGCGGAGGGGCGAGGCGGCCCGCGAGCTGAGATGCAAGTGGTGAGCGTAAACCATCTGCGAGGATAAGGTCGCCTGGGACCGCCGGAGCCGTGACAGAACACTTGCCTGCTCCATGTTTGCTTGCCTGCATGCATGCATGCTTGCTTGCATGCACGCTTGCTTGGTTCCTCACGTGCATGCGTGCATACTTGCCAGCTTGCTTGCATGCGTGCATGCTTGCTTGCTTGCTCACTTGGATGTGCGCTTGCCTGCTCGCATACATGATTACATTCATTCTTGAAGAAGAAAATTAGAGTAGACAAAAAAAACGACAATGTCAAGTTTTTTGCTCTTTATTAATTTATGAAAGTATATATTTTATTTTAAACACATGCAATTAATCACTGTAGCATTCTGAATTATGTTCATGGATTATAAAAAAAAAAGTAAGTTGATAATAATTAAATTAATATTTAAATGCCATATTAAGTATTAAAATTCACATTCAATTCAATTAATTATATAAAATTCATGTTTATATTTTAATTATTTGCTGACCAAATAAAATCACAGAATTTATATTCATTTAAATAACTTTATATTAATGGCAATATTTTTTGAGTGATCTGTTTTAAGTGTTAGGCGTTACGTTGTTGTGCGAATCGTCATTAAGTAATTGGAAACAGTAGGGATAATGAATGTCTATGCCAAGTGATCAATTTGGGAAGTAAAAATACGGCTAAATGAAATAAGGCGAAAGAAATTAGGCGTATAATTGGTGTGCCGAAGTACGTTAGGACAAAAAAAATTGGCTTTCCAATATATACCCGTCCTTCTTGGTTTAGCTGTCAAGCATTGATGAGAAAGTCAGATAATGAGTAGTTATAATAATAATGGACTCGTTTATCGTATATTTTCAGCAGCCACAGTATCGGCCCGGGGCCGCCGCCGCCCGGCCTCCCTCGCAGACGCAACAGTTCGACGATGTTAATAACTATAACGATTTTCTTTAACTTACTTCCTTTATTACGTTTCAACAAATGTTGAAAAGTATTGTATATTTATGAACCCTTCCACTGTGTATTATAGTAAAATATCGAATCTTATTTGTAGTGTATATAGCAAATTATTGTTGAGGCGAGGTCTGTTTGCGGTCATTCTAAGGCCCATAAATAAACTTTAATAAATAAATAAAAATAAGAAACACTTTTTTGCACAAAAAGACAAACAATAAAGAAATAACAAAAACAGACAGAAAGCATACAAAAGGCGGCCTTATTGCTAAATAGAAAACTCTTCCAGGCAACATATTATTTTCAAGAGGAGCTCGGTGGCGCAGTGGCTATAGCGCGTTCAGCCTCTGATTGTGGCGGTTAAGCAACTTTCCCATAGTGAGTAACGGGATGGGTGACTAAAGTCCTACTAAAAATATAAATGCGAAAGTTTGCGAGGTTGTTTGTTACTCTTTCACGCAAAAACCACTGAACTGATTTGGATAAAATTACATACTGATAGAAGAAAGCTTGGATTAAAACAAAGGCTACTTTTTATCCCGATATTCCCACGGGAACGGGAGCCACGCGGGTGAAACCACGGGCCGTGGCTAGTTGTAATATATTGAAGCCCTCAGTGCTTTTGAAGGCACGTTGAGCCGTCGTCGTCGGTCCCAGGTCCCAGACCTGTTTTCTTTATCCATCCTCATCAAGCCCGAGCCCCAACAGTGGAGAGGATAAAAAAATATTATCTATCAACCACCGTCGGCATTGTAGTAACCGCCTTAACCGCCTCTGTGATCTAGTGGTACAACCACCGGTATGAGACCCAGGGGTCCCGGGTTCGATTCCCAGCGGGGGTACATATTGTATTCGGTTTGGTTGGTGGAAGGACTCGTAAGTCCGCCTGGCTAGCTACTCCTGGCCTCCTGGCCATCTTATCTAAGTCTGACGCCATAATAACAATGTTTTCAGCATTGTTGTGTTCCGGCAGTTAGAGATAAGATAGCCAGTTCCTCAGTGATTGAGGATTCCGGGGGAGGCTCGCTTCCATCTTCAGCCTTATCAATACTTAACATCAGGTATGATGAAGGGTAAGAGTCTCCCCGTCGTTCATAAAAAAGTAGTCATCATCATCGTATTTATTTTACCAATTTGAAAGTTAATTAACTTATCTAGCTAGATAGATCTCCACAAAAAAGAGTGCGATTTTTTTTACGGGAAAACCAAACTTACAAACCAAACGCCACTTTTACCTTTTTAATATTGTTGAAACTCAGATCTGGGGAGCACAGAATGTCAAATGACTTTAATAGCCCCTAATTTTGTCAAACTGAAAATGAAACAAAGTTTTGGATTTAGGAGCTATGGAGCCTCAAGTTTTGTTACAAAAACCTAAAGGTACTGATTATTGTATGTAAAAAACTATTAGTATTAAGTGTATAGATGTTTGTAATGAAATCAATAAACACATTTTTATATATACTTAAATGTTGCATTTTTTATGGAAAAGCATTTTTCCCAAAATCACCTTATTCCTCCCCAAAAATGCCTTATTAAAGCTTAACCGTAACTTACACAATCTTTTCGCAAAGCCAAATATAATAGGGTAGATAGGAATGGAGATATTCTCCAGCTCATCTCATTTTATCCCCCAAATCCTTTTTTTATTTCGAATGGGTGTGCTGTTGATTCTAATTTAGGATTATTTCTTCTCAAACCCACCTAATATTTTTTTCGCAAAATTAGCTCCTTCATGACGGTTAATTTATTTTCGGAGTTCGCGGCTTTTTTAGTGCGCATCATAATATTCGTATACTTACTTACGTAAAAAAATCTTCGAGTGTCATTGAAACAAACGAGTAAAATCTCTGAATTGTTTGGTCAAGTTGCCGTTGTGCCACTGATAATCTAAAGTCATATTATAAAGAGGAAAAATTTGATTGTTTGTTTGCATTGAATAGACAAGTTCTGAACGGATTTGAATTTTTTATGATTTTGTAATTTTTGCATTTTTCAATGCTATTTTTATACTTATGGTAAATTTTAAATAGAAAAATATTGGAAAAATTAACTCGGCCACAAGTGAATTCTCAGGCTGGAATCCAACCAGCGACCTTTGGAAATCCGGTCCAATGCTCTAACCGCTGAGCTACCGAGACTTGCGAACCACCGTCGAAATTCTCCAATACTTTTATATTTTTAATACGCTGTAGGCCAGCGTTGTTACATCAATGCTAGGAAATATCCTTGCATTCGAAAGAAACATCTTTTCAGGTGTTTAACGATCGATTAAGATGCAACTGCCAATAATTTATGATTTTGTAATTTTTGCATTTTTCAATGCTATTTTTATACTTATGGTAAATTTTAAATAGAAAAATATTGGAAAAAATTAACTCGGCCACAAGTGAATTCTCAGGCTGGAATCGAACCAGCGACCTTTGGAAATCCGGTCCAATGCTCTAACCGCTGAGCTACCGAGACTTGCGAACCACCGTCGAAATTCTCCAATACTTTTATATTTTTAATACGCTGTAGGCCAGCGTTGTTGTTAATATAAAAGTATTGGTTTTTCTATTTAAAATTTACCATAAGTATAAAAATAGCATTGAAAAATGCAAAAATTACAAAATCATAAATTATTGGCAGTTGCATCTTAATCGATCGTTAAACACCTGAAAAGATGTTTCTTTCGAATGCAAGGATATTTCCTAGCATTGATGTAACAACGCTGGCCTACAGCGTATTAAAAATATAAAAGTATTGGAGAATTTCGACGGTGGTTCGCAAGTCTCGGTAGCTCAGCGGTTAGAGCATTGGACCGGATTTCCAAAGGTCGCTGGTTCGATTCCAGCCTGAGAATTCACTTGTGGCCGAGTTAATTTTTTCCAATATTTTTCTATTTAAAATTTACCATAAGTATAAAAATAGCATTGAAAAATGCAAAAATTACAAAATCATAAATTATTGGCAGTTGCATCTTAATCGATCGTTAAACACCTGAAAAGATGTTTCTTTCGAATGCAAGGATATTTCCTAGCATTGATGTAACAACGCTGGCCTACAGCGTATTAAAAATATAAAAGTATTGGAGAATTTCGACGGTGGTTCGCAAGTCTCGGTAGCTCAGCGGTTAGAGCATTGGACCGGATTTGAATGTTTGGTACACAGATAGAAGATAGCCTGGTTATGAACATAGGATACTTTTTATCCCAATATACCCACGGGAGCGGGAACCACGCGGGTGAAACCGCGAGCGGCCGCTAGTAATAAATATACCTATCAAAATATAGATTGACTGAAAACATTTACTTAAAACAACTGAAATTGAAATAAAACAATTTGTACGGATTTTAAGCGCGCACTATTTCACGAGTTAGAGAGAGAAACACCCAAACATCTCCTATGTGACTGCGGACAGGGGTCCGTGGGGGACCGGGGGGGCTATCGCGTAAAAAATATGGATATGGACATGGGCTTCATTTGACAGTTAAATGACCATATATGGTAATTTTATGAGCTTCAACTGTCAAATGAAGCCCATATCCATACCCAGATTTTTTACGCGATAGCCCCCCGGTCCCAGGTGGATACTGCGTTTCTGAATTAGGGAATTCAGAAACGCAGTATCCACCTGGAGGCCTACCATCAACTGTAATGCGATTCATTTCAGGTTACTTTTAGGTAGTAAGTGTGGGACGCCGCTAGACGCGCCATATGGCAGCATCCCACTCTCACAACCTACAATGAATTGCATTACAGTTGATGGTAAGGCCCCTGGGCTGGCATATAATTCGGCCCGAGGAACTAAAATCTCTCAGAGCTAGGAAGATTTTAGACTTCCTGGAGGCCGCCAGGCTGAAAGAGATACTATAACAAGGCGGCGAGTTACAATATATCTTATAGGTCGCAGCGACTACAGTTCCAACGGGAGCTGCATAGCCCCTATATCCTACAATAAATTATTAAAAAATCTAATTTTCCGCTTTTTTTTTGTTGCTTATTCCAACGTTTCGGCTGAAAACATCTCTGTCGAAATCCATAGGTGTTTTAAATAAAAAATACTCTGTATTTCTCTATTATCTATTATCACATTATGTTTAAATAAAAAATAAAATTAAAAGTGTCTTACATATTTATTTGAACCAGCTGGAACATGTTCGCTCAAGTCTTTTAGTTCAAGCACATATAAAATTTGGAATCTTACATTACTAAAGTCTTGACGCTGAGAAAATGCAATCCTGATAGGTTGTATCAGTTCTATACATCAAGTAAATAAAGCTTATTTTCGAATATCTTAAGTTTCGCACGTAATCGAAAATGAAATTTATTTAATTGACGTTAAGAAACTGTCGGAGACCTGTTACAAAAGCACTGTCTCAGCGGCAGTACTTTTACTTAATTCTGTACGAAATGCACAATTTCTATCAAATATAATTGAAATGCATTTACAATCTTTTTGTCTTACATATCAGTAGCGCCAGCACTACGGAAATTACATAAAATCATTGTACAGTGCGACAAGGCATATAATGATCGTGGCAAAAAAAAGGAACTGACATGAAACGTCATTTTTGACAGTTGTGCAGCGCCTCCGCCCGCGATAATTATAAGCCTTGTTTCTCGTATAAGGTCTTTAACGTGGCAAAAAAAGAACTAACACCGCCATCTTGTGTTTACGTAAATTTTGTCAGTAAAGCCGGGTATTCATTACGCAACATTTGTTTATAAACACTGTTTATAAACAGTGTTTCTGGATGTTTCAACATCTCCATAAACAGTTCATAAACAAAAGTGATGAAACATTGTTTCTGTGAACATGTTGCTGTGTTCCCCACCTTGAGTGGAGAGCAAGACGAAACATCTAGTTTATAAACAAAAGTTGTCAGGTGTGGACGTATGTTGCGCAAGTTCATAAACATGGAAGTTGTGTCAGACCAGCACTACTTCCGCGGGCGCAGCATCCTAGCAACAACTGACAAGTGTGGACTGTCAAGTTTCAGAAACAGTTAATTAAAACTTGTTTCTAAATCGTCGTCTCAGCCACATAACACCCACTGCTGGGTATAAGCCTCCTCCAAAAGGAGGGGTTTTGCCATAATCGCCTCGCTTGGCAGGCGGGTTGGCGATCGCAGTATGGCCAAGTTTGTAGGAGACGCTGCTGCCCGCCTCCTGAAAGCCGAGTCCCTTAGTCGCCTTTTACGACACCCATGGGATGAGAGGGGGTAGGGCTATTCTAAGCCGTGTTTCTACATAAATATGATGATTAAATTAATCAACAGTTAGCAACAAATGTTTCATAATGAATACCCGGCTTATCACCACCACCACTTTCATTACAACCTTTGTCGCACTGTACAGTTGTACCGCCAAGAATGAAACCACTATCACGCGGTATGATTTGGCGCATGATGAGGCTACAGACCAGTACAACATAATGTGAAACTTTCTCAAACTAAAATTAATTCTATATTGGTTAGGTGGAGAATCAGTCGAGAAAACTTCATATTAAGCACATACTACTATTTCGCGCGTACTGTTACACTGCGCGCCGTCTCGTTTAAAATATTAATTTAACAATGCTATCAGCTCGTGGTACATACTTACGTGGTACGTACTTGCTTTTCGAATTTGACACTTATTAATGTATACTTAAAACATCTTTACATAATAAGTATGTTTATGGCAAATACAATTTGTTTGTTCCTTACTTTCTAGCTATAAATTAATTATGGGGCATAGATCATAACAAATGATGAATTTCTTCTGTATTGTAAAATTAAAGAATGGTAGATGAGCCCTAGACTACTAAGAGAGAAACCTTAGACAGAACGCAATAGAGTTGAAAATCAAATAGGAATCAGTGGGCCTACCGCGTAAGTGCCGTCGGCATCGCAGTCAACTTCACTTTGACAGCCGACGGCGTTTTCCTACAACGCAACTTCAACGTTTTTTTTTTGAAGTACGGGGAGCCTCTTAGCCTTCATCATACCTGATGTTAAGTATTGATAAAGCTGAAGATGGAAGCGAGCCTCTCCCGGAATCCCCAATCACTGAGGAACTGGCTATCTTATCTTTAACTGCCGGAACACAACAATGCTGAAAACATTGTTGTTATGGCGTCAGACTTAGATAAGATGGTGGTAGCTAGCCAGGCGGACTTACAACAAGTCCTACCACCAACCAAACCGAATACAATATGTACCCCCGCTGGGAATCGAACCCGGGACCCCTGGGTCTGATACCGGTGATTGTACCACTAGACCACGGAGGCGGTTAAGTAGTCGTAACGTTATCGTCCTAATAATAAGATTCCTTTTCCATAGTCGACCGAGACAGCGCCATAGCAGCAGCGCTCGCGCTGAAGAGCCGCGCCCATATTCGACAATTCGCCGGCACTGACGCGGTGGGGCTACTGATCAATGAATGTGATGTGATGACGTCTGGCATTTTTTAAATATCTGTGACAGTGAATATTACATATCATTGGCAGGTTTCAAAATAACGCAGAACGTATGGGTAAATCTACGGGCGGTATGTACGCCGTCATTGTCCTCAACATATAAAGTGTCATGCATAAGTGCGAAAATAATAAAGGTTATGTTAAACGCTACTCGTCTGGGACCTATATTTGTAACTGGACACGAGGACAAAACTTTATTACTCTAAAAAATTTTTGATTGGTGGTAGGACTTGATGTTAGTCCGCCTGGCTAGCTACCACCATCTTATCTAAGCCTGACGCCATAACAACAATGTTTTCAGCATTGTTGTGTTCCGGCAGTTCGAGATAAGATAGCCAGTTTCTCAGTGGCGGAGGATTCCGGGAGAAACTCGCTTCCATCTTTCAGCCTTATCAATACTTAACATCAGGTATGATGAAGACTAAGAGTCTCCCCGTCATTCATAAAAAAAAAAATGTTGAGGACAAAGACGGCGTTCAAAATACCCGTAGATTCACCCATAAACAAATGACAGCAGTTCCCTATTATTTTTAACAATAACTCTTTACTGCCGCAAATACATAGATTGCACTTTTATGACCATGATTTCATATTTTCATTTAAATAAAATAAACAATAAAAAATATGCATATCACGAATCGTAATAAGTGCTGTATTTATTTATACATTGCTAACTTTCTCAAACACCCCAATTACTAGAATTAATGATCAAAAAATCTTAAGTAACCTTTTAAATGTAAACAAACCTTTCTAAATTCGTGTGGTTATGTTTTATTGAATATAATAATAAATACATTATATTAAACAATTAATTTATAATTAAACATGATTTAGGCGTACTTTACTCGCTCATGCAAGCGTCAGTCAATTGGGCAGCTAAAACCATTTATTATTATAAAATTATACAATAGTTTAATTTGGACTCATTGTTGTTTTCTTTTGTCATATAAAATCTATCTTATTTTAAAATAGCATTGTGAGTGTATAAATATAACCGACTTCAATAAAAGAGTTTAATAATTATTATTTCATTGTAGACAAACCTTTATTTTATCGGTCAAAAATGACATTTTAATATGGATTATATTTTTCTAGGGTTTATCTACGCTTGTAGTCACAAAATTACACAAACGAATTTATTTCGTTTTGCCTCGCCTTCAATCTGCCCTTAAAGTCAATATTTTTTTAATAATATTATATAATTACGCGTACAATTTATCAAACTAGCATAAGTCGCAAAAACAGCCAAATTGTAAAATCTGCTATATATTTCTTAAGTATTCTATAAAGCTATACAAATAAACACATAAGTTCGTAGCTAGGGATGAAAAGACTGTAATCATTATTTGAAATTAGACGTTGTTTCTGTTAAACTGATAAGTTTCTTGCCGCAATTCTTCTTATCAGTTAAAAGATGTCCTGAATGGTTGGTAGGGGAAAAATAACGATTCGAAAGCACTTATCTGTAAGTCTATTTGAATAAAAATATTTTGACTTTGACTTTGACTTAGCATAAGGTTGAAAGGGTGGCATGAAGCTTCAGTGGCTCATGCTGTACATACATTCACGTGTCGAACTGGGATCTATCGCGCCGCTTTTATAAGTGGATAAGAAATTCAGATTTAAGTATTTTGACATCAGAAGCAGTCTAAACCAGGCCCGTCCAACATACGGCCCTCGGCCACAATGTGGCCCGCATAAGTCCTTCATCCGGCCCGCGACGACATCAATAGCTAGGAGAGCGCTAACATAACCCTTCGCTATTGGGCATTATTTCATTTGGCCCGCTACGGTTACAAAAATACTAAACCTGGCCCTCTACAAAATTATGTTGGACAACCCTGGTCTAAACAGTCTTTGTTCAGTCTACAAACGGCAGAAATGACCCACTCACACAGATATACGCACCGCTACACGCGCGCTCGCAACTGTTTTACCAGTGAAAACCAGTGAGATCGAGCTAGCCGCTAGCCAGCCTGTGTGAGTGCGTCATATCGGCCGACTGCAACGACTGTGTTTAGACTGTGTCAGAAGTGTCTTTTTAACAGCTTTAACGGCTTAAACCTGCCCTTTTTGTCTAATTTCAAAATCTATCACAATCCCTTTCAAAAGTATTGTGATAGTGATAGGAATCGTGTAACTTAGTCGCAATCCCATTCAGAACGAATGATTCTTCTTCTTTTTTAAGAATGGCTTGCTCTAGGTGTTTCAAAAAACACCTCATTTAACACTACTCCATACATTTGAAAGATATTTTCATCTGTCTCTTTGCTTAGACTGTTCAATTTCGTTCATTCAATAGCTATCAAAACGCGTCCCAATCACAATCCCTTATAAATGTCAAATAGTAACGGCCAGAAGTATGTAAATATCTTTCAAATGACGAATTGAAAGGGATTGCGATAGATTTTAAAATTAATCAATAAGCTCCCTGTTTAGCTGTCTCTACCTTGTAACGGCATACCGCAGACTTATATCGAGATAGACGAAAAGAGCGCTTCAAACTGAGACCCTAGCGTTTCGAATTTTTCGTACCAACGATGACATCACGAGCGAGATTTAGTGATGTGTAAATGTTATTGACGAGCTCTTTCAAAAAAGGACTGCACAATTAACAATTTTCGTTTCTGAGTGACGCGTGTTTTCATGGCAATAGTCTCAAGCGGGCTGACTTTGGTCGTAAAACTTTGACCGTGGATCAAACTTTTAACACGCAAGGTAAGTACGCTTTTACCATCTATCTCGATATAGGTCTGTGCGGCTTACGGACGGTCGCTTCCAAAGCACGCACGTTGCCATAACAACGTTAAGAAATTAACCAATTGTGTTCTGTTATTTCAACCATATGCTCAAGTACTAAAGTCGAAATTCAATTGACAAGGATGTAGCCTTTTCAAACACAAAAAAGCTACTTTTATCATTCATTTCATTACATGATTATTCATATTTTTGATATGTTAAATGGAATACCTACATTAAACATAATTGAGAAAACATTAAGTAAATTAGATTATTCTCCTAAAATTAAAAGTGCACACGGTTACAATCCATGAATTTATGAAAAGCTATTTTTTTATTAATATCCAAAGCTATTATCAAAAATTACGATCTTTTGTAACATTTCGTAAGAAACACGATCTTTGAATTTACTAGAAACACCAAGTTTGACAGTTTGCTTTACGAAAACAGTTTTAATTACGTACACAATAAGGGCCCGGTCATATTTCATGCCCCTAGTAGATATTAACGATCGAAATTATCACCTCACCTGTTCAATAAACTGATTTCCTACCATCAATTTCAAATGTCATTGCTCTGTAAGAAGTTTTTTTTTTATAAACTAAGTACTAAAACTAAATCTCATCTCTATATAAACATAATTTTTGTACCAAAACTATGACTATCGGGTTAGCGATGTATATAGCTATATCCGTGTGCACGCCGCGTTATTAATAAATAACAAAAGAGTATTTTAGACGGTGTTGCCATGTTACAAGTAATTTTAACATACATGCTTAAAGCAGCCAGCGTAGCATGCGCACTGCGACTCGCTGTCGACGCTTATCTCGCGATGTCTGTCCCGCTCATATCAGTGCGGTGTGAGCAGAACAGACAATACGCTTTCGCGAGAAAAGTGTCGAGAAAGCTTTATCGAGCAGCCTAGCTAGCATGAGCGGCTTTTATCGACTCGATAACTCGATAACGTGTCGCTGTCCCGCTCACATCGCAGCGGAGTAAGCAATACAGCATGATACGCCATATCATATCGCGTGATATAGCGGTGTTCATGCTAGAGGGGCTGCTCATGCTACGCATAAGTAGTTATATTTGCATAATTTTAACATATATAGGATTTGTACTGGTAAGTATTTTCAAAATGTCTTTTATTCATAAAATTTTAAATGCACGTAAATCTCAGTTGGGTTAATAAATTTTGACTCTTTTAAATCATCTGAATACTAAGTATGCGATGACCCTAAAAATCTTATATAACTAAAATGGAACTCATCAAATATGCTTTTTAAATTCAATATTGGCATGATTCATATATATTGATGTATATAATACATGTCTATATGTATATTTTACATAAAATTGAGTTGGTACCAAAATTCGACAATCAAAGAGAAGTGTCGTATGAGTTTTTATCCGGCTTTCAGCCATCTTCCACTAGGCGTTATGACGCTGTAGCGTTGTCACTGTCACACTTGTCACTTACACTATTGGCGTCTCTTTCTTTTACGGTGCCGTTGTGGCAGTTGCCATTGGAGGCGTGTATTTTGTCGCTCAGCTTCTTTTTCTTGGGTAGTTCCACGAAGCGCTCCATGAGGGCAAGCAGAATACTTCCTGGTACCCTTTGGTGTTCTTCTATTAATTCTTCTATCGCGCTTGCAACCTGAGAACATTCAATGGTAATGATAAATTTTGAATTATATTTGGAGACAGTACTCGTACGTAAATGTCTCGTCAACACAAAAAAGTTTGCGATCACTCAATGTATTTCTAACAAAACTGTTTTCGTAGAGGGATTATAACAAATCTTGAGTAATCTTGACCGATTTATTTTTTATTTTTTGTCCTGTTTTTTTTTTTGCTTTTTTTAAGTCTTGAACAAAAAAGTTGCAAATTCTAGTCATTATTGTTTGAAATTTTGAAATGTGTTGTTTAAAACCCCGCACAAATCAATTCACAAAATAAATGAAATACACAGTCAACTTGTTGAACATACTAGCTTTTGAAAGGTACAAGGGCTGATAGGTAAGTATCCGAAACAACGAACTTAATAATTATATTCTGGCATCTTTGCGAACTTCTGGCGATTTTTTTAACAATAGAAAGAAACAAAATTCGCGCGGAGAAAAAGTTTTACGTTTTAAAAGGGAAAAGAGCAACCCAGATTAAAATAAAGCTAGACAGTGTTTTAGGTAATTCTGCTCCTACACTGAGCACAATTCACATCTGGGTAACTGATTTTAAACGTGAAAGACAGAGCCGCGAAGTCGCCCACAGGTCTGGCCGTTCATATGGAGTCACGAATCCGGACATGATAAAAAAAATACAAAATTGTACTGAACGATCGGATTAAAATTGCTAGAGTTAGCAGAGATGGTGAGCATTTCATCTGAACGCATTTTTAATATTTTACACCAACATTTGGGTATGAAAAAGCTTTGCGCGCGATGGGTACCTCGTTGGCTCACTTTTGACCAAAAGCAACGCCGAGTGGACGATTCATCGGAATTGCTACCGCATCCACCCAATTCCCCAGATCTGCACCCCGACCGCCTAACGGTATAGCTTGAACTATCGCTATGGCTATCAAACTTCAAACTCTCACAAAACTCTTCATCGATATGGTTTTTGTCTAACTCCTACATATTTATATTCATCTATTGGATTCACTATTGCATTTTTAGTATGAAAGTGATAGTTTCAGCAGGAATCCTTGTAGGGGGTTTGAAATATCGATAGCTATAGCGATAGGACAAGCTATACCGTTAGGCGGTCGGGGTGCTGAAATGAAAGGTTCAACCATGATGCATTTAGTTGAGCGCTTCTTCAATGCCGTTATACCAGTTTGATAAAATGTTTTCTCCAACCCCTCAAAATACTCGTCTACGGCAACAATGACTTCATCATTTGTTGAAAATCACTGGCCACTTAACCATTTCTTCAGGTTTGGGAATAAGTGGAAGTCGCACGGGGCCCAGATCCCAAAAAAAAATGGAACTTCACTCGAGCTGATTATCCTTTATTATATCAAGCATTAGCTTCTATAGACTGGGCACCGTTGTATACTTTAAATGATGTTGAGTCCTCATTATCATACTTTTACAAATGTATTTATAATGTGATTAATGAGTGTGTTCCTTATAAAAAGAGAGACGTTAATTCAGGGTACAATTATCCTGAGTGGTATAACGCGCCATTAATTCGCGCCATTGAAAATAAAGCTTTTTTACACAAACGGTACAAGGCTAGTAAGTCACAGGATGATTACAAGATGTTTGCTAGGTGTAGGGCGCAAGTAAAAATTATGATTCAGATAGCTCATATGCAGTATCAAGATCGTGTTCAAAAACATTTAATTGACGATCCGAAAGCTTTCTGGAGTTACATAAATAGTAATAGAAAAACTAACCAGCCGCGAAAAATTACTAAAAATGGGGTTATACTGGAAACAAAACAATGTGCAAAAGAGTTCGCTGAGTATTTTCAAGCTGTCTATAACACCGACCCGGCAAAGCTCGACGTGAGCACAGCCGTGTTTGAGGCGGGCAGTACGAACGCAGCCGCTCGGATAAATATAGGCAGATTACAGTTGACTGAGGTAAGGAGAGCTCTTGCGAATCTCAAACCAAAGAGATCCGCTGGACCGGATGGAATCCCTGTTTTCAACTTCCGGGACTGTAGGGAGGTCATAGCCGAGCCTTTATTACATATTTTCAATATTTGCTTGGAGGAAGAGACTTTTCCAGCCATGTGGAAAACCACTAGAGTAGTTCCAGTGCCAAAAGGAGGAGGAGGCGACAGTGTTGATGGCTTCAGGCCGGTGGCAATTTTATCTACCCCGGCGAAGGTATTTGAATCCGCAATTCAAAAAATACTGTACGATCAAATACGAGAGCAGCTGTCAGATGCACAACATGGTTTCCGGCCGGGTCGCAGTACTACTAGTAATTTACTGAGTTATATGTCACAGATTGTACCGGCAGTGGATGAGGGGGGTCAGGTAGACGCCGCTTATTTTGATTTTCGAAAGGCATTTGATGTCGTGGATAACGACATTCTCCTGAGAAAATTAGCTGGCGTTGGCTGTACCCCCCACCTGCTGAGGTTTATCGCAAGTTATATGAACGACAGGAGCCAGTTCGTAGACTATGCAGGCTGCACATCAGAACCATATCTCGTCAGGTCAGGGGTAAGTCAAGGAAGCAATCTTGGGCCTCTCGCATTCCTCATCATGGTAAATGATCTACCAGAGGTTGTCAAACATTCAGGTTGCTTATTGTTTGCGGATGACCTGAAAATATTCTTGTCGGTAAAAAGCATCGATGACTGTAAAAAGTTTCAATCCGATATGGACAGTTTGGTTTCGTGGAGTAAGGATAATAAATTATATTTTAATGCGAATAAATGCGTCACTATTACCTTTACCCGACTGCACTATCCCATTCACTATGATTACCGGATTGACCAGATCGGATTGAATAGAGTTTCAGAGGTAATAGATCTAGGTGTAAAATTCACAGTGGACCTAAATTTTCGTGATCATATTACCAAAGTGTGTAAAAAAGCATACAGGAACTTAGGTTTTATACTCCGTCAGTGCAGGAATTTTTCGAGTATGGGAGCGATAACCGCGTTGCATTCCAAGTAACTTGGAATGCAACGCGGCCGTTTGGGCCCCGCACGAAACCAAATATGAGCTCATGTTAGAGCGCATCCAAAATAAATTTATTAGGTACCTATATTTTAAATATTACGGGGTATACCCTTTTTATCCTCTTATGTACCCGAATTTATTTGTCCTAGGAATGGTAGGATATAACGAACTTGGGGTGCGGAGAAGACTGAGCCTTGTAAGTTACGTGTTTAAAATACTGAGGGGCAAAGTATACAACGGTGACTTGTTAAAAATATTAAATTTGCGAGTGCCGGATAGATACGTGTGGCGTCGCCGTAGGCCGCCGCTGCTGGCTGCGCCGCGCGGCCGCACCGACCTACTCGGCAAGGCGCCGTTGACACAGGCCATAACCACTCTGAACCGGATTGCAGATAAAATTGATTTGTTTCACGGTTCTCTGAACGAATTCACAAAGGTAGCATTATTCGTATTATGCTACAATACATAAGTAGATTAAGTATTTTTGGTATTTGAAACAGTTACACTATTGTATTAGGTTGAGAACCTGTAAAGATAGTTGTAAGAGTGGAAATAAATAAATAAATAAATAAAAATAAAATATCGGTCAATATTTGCTATATTGATCCCTCTACGAAAACAGGTATTTTGTATGAACAACATTGAGTAATCCCAAATTTTTTTTATGGGTGTATGTTTATGTCACCGATAATGTAGGTAGGTAGTCTATATAAATGTCACCGATAAAATCTGCAGCCTGTGTCTGTATTACAGTGTTGTCTGTGTCCACATGGTGTTTTTGTCAGCATGGTGTCTGTGTCAACATGGCGTCGGTGTCAAGATGGTGTCTGTTTCAACATGGAACTGTGTCAACATGGTGTCTTTATCCATATGGTGTCTGTGTCCACATGGTGTGTGTGTCAACATGGTGTCTGTGTCAACATGGCGTGGGTGTCAAGATGGTGTCTGTTTCAACATGGAACTGTGTCAACATGGTGTCTGTATCCATATGGTGTCTGTGTCCACATGGTGTGTGTGTCAACATGGTGTCTGTGTCAACATGGTGTTTGTGTAAACATAGTTTCTGTGTAGTGTTAAAGGCAAATGCAGTAAAAGCTGTCTAGGCATTTTGTCATTCGGCAAATTCTACAATTTAGTTATCTTGACCTGTAGCTGGCGTAAAGTCAATGAAGGATCGTGTGGTATGAGGCGGCCCAAATGGGTCACCAGCTTGCCGGGTTACCACCCTATAGTTGCTGTGTCAACGTAAACTATGTGTGTCTACGTGGAATGTGTGTGTCTGTGTGTGTTGTAGAGTGTCTGTGTCAACAATGCGTAGTGTCTGTGTCAATTATGTGGAGATTGTGTGTGTGTGATTTGCAGCTGGTGTGGCGTTAGCGAAGGATCGTGCGGGATGGGGCGGCCCAAATTAGTAACCAGCTTGACGGGGAAGCTCCCGTACACGGGTGCGAGCGGGACGCCTATAGCGGCGTAAATGCGAAGGCAAACACCACGCAGCCAGCACACTGTGCGGAATGCCTCGCGCACGTTTTGCGTAAACAGCTGTCGGTACTATAACTTGACGAGGAAGCCGATATAGATTGTCTTTGTCAACGTAAAGTGTGTGTGTCAACGCAGTGTCTGTGTAGTTCAACGTAAAGTGTCTGTGTCGACGCAGTGTGTCTGTGTAGTTCAACGTAGAGACTGTGTCATAGTGTCCGAGTCAGTCAACATAGTGTCTAACGTATAGTGTCAGTGTTAGAGACTCTGTGAACTACTTGTCTCGACTTGTCTGGTACCAGCTGAATACCATATAGGCCAGGGACGGTTAAACCCTTTACAAAAAAAAAGACTTGTCTGGTTACCTTGACTTGCAGCTGGTGTGGCGTTAGCGTAGGATCGTGTGGTATGGGGCGGCCCAAATGGGTCACCAGCTTGACGGGGAAGCCCCCGTAAACGGGTGCGAGCGGGACGCGTGTAGCGGCGTAGATGCGAAGGCAGATGCCGCGAAGCCAGCCTACTGTGCGGAATGCTTCACGCACGTTTTGCGTGAACATTGGAACTATGGGCTGGAAGAACAAAATAATAATTAATCTTTATTCGTCGTCTCAGCTACATGACACCCAATCTTTATTACTTTCACACAAAGGAAAATTAAAGGCAAGACTATGTCCTGTAATAATGAGTTATTTTTTTTTGACATAATATACATTTTAATTTTGGACTTAATTTTAACTTCTATCATTATATATTTTTAAATTCTGACATTTTAAAATAAAAAATTAAAAAAAAAATAATTTCAGACATGATTTTAGTTAATTTGCTGATATTTTATTTGATATTGTTTTAATCTTTATTATTATTACTATTTTGCACACCCATTATGGGTAAAATATGACGGACTAAATATTGACCTCTTAAGTACCTACTCATATTAATGCAAATAAATTAATTGTATTGAATTGTGAGACTGGTGCCTACAATAGTTTGATAAAAAAGATGCACCATTAGCAATACAGAAAACTGCCTGCATGCGTAGCATGCGCACCTCGACAAAACATTCTCAACACTTTTTTTTTATAATAATAACTGGGCAGGCATTTGACCATCATCGTGCTTAATAACCAGGATGTGGTCTAAGGTGTTGCATGCTTGCCCAGGAAATGCCTATTCACTCTCGCCTTGTAGATGCCAAGGTTGTAGGAATCGGGGAACACATGACACACTTACACAACGCGCGAGGGCATTGTCTGTCCCGCTCACACCTTACAGATACGAGCGGGGCAGGCATCGCGAAGTTCGCTCAACGAACAGTGTGGCGGTTATCAGCCCCTTTCATCTAATTTCAAAATCTATCACAATCCCTTTCAAAGGTAATGTGATTGTGATTTATGAAATTGTGTAACTTATGTTTTAATCGCAATCCCTTCCGGAAAGAATGAGGTTTTAAATTACATTTCATTTGACACTTCTCCATACATTAGAAAGACATTTTCGTGTGTCACTTTGCTTAGACAGTTCAATTTCGTTCATTCAATACCTTTCAAAACGCGTCCCGATCGCAATCCCTATGAAATGTCAAATTGTGATAGCCTGAAGTATGTAAATATCTTTCAAATGAGGAATTGAAAGGGATTGCGATAGACTTTTAAAATTAGACAATTAGTCCCCAGGCAAAAAGGCGATAGCGTGCCGAGTAGCTGACAGATCTGGTTCAACCCTTAAACATCATCCTGTTCAACATCAAACCAGGGCGACGGAAAAAGGCGATAGCGCGCTGAAAGATGTGGTCCCACCCTTAGAGACTTCGTAAGTTAGTGACAAACTCGGCCATAATCACACAAACTTACCACTTTAGCCTCCTGCGCGACCTTAGCGAATCCGATCCTCGACTTCCACTGCAGCCTGTAGGTGTGGTCCCCGAACTGCGCCTCGTAGACGCCGCCCGGCGAGATGGCCAGCGGGGAGCCCCCGCGCAGCACGCCCGCGCACGTCTGCACCGTGCCCGGGATCACGCACAACCCCTCCAGCAAAGACGCCCAACCTATATGCAACGATTCATGTTTCAATGGGAAAAGTCACTAAGAGCTAAACGTTCTACCATCCATGGAGTTGGAGAGAGTCATAGTCAAAAACATTATCTGGACATTATTGAATAAGTATTACTTTGTAATACTTATTTTTTTACTTCAGGTTGAAAACCTCTGCGAAAGAAGGAAAACTTGAAACAAACCCTCTACCAACCCGTCTGGCCAGCGTGGTAGCAGTAGGCTAATAGCCTCCTATGAACGCCACAATAGGCGTGAGCTAGGAGAGGCTTATGTCCAGCAGTGGACGTCCTGATGAGGACAGGCGGCTGATGATGGACTTATTCAATAATGTTTATAAATAATGTTTTTGAATAACTTATATTAGTCTTCGTAATTGTGAAGTATCGATGTTTTATTTTATTTTGATGTTAGTGAACTCTTCACTCGCAGACAAACCATGGAAATGCTTTTGCGAGAAAAAGTATTGTATTAGACATAACTGATAAAAAAAAAATACGTGTAGCACTCGGCGACTGCCGCGGTAAAGCTATTGCCACAGAATATATATTAGTGCCTTAATATATTAGTACCTTATGGTACAGAAATTCCACTCCCGAGTTTAGGTATGATAAACGCAAGCGTCCGGTCACCGGACTAGTCTTAATAGGCTGGCACTCGCTCGACTAGTTGATTGAAGCGAGACGGCAGACAGTTATTGTACTATGAACGCTTTACGCAATGCAAAAGGTTGAAATTAGGTTGTTTTCCAGAATTGTAGGTAAATATCTCGGGGATTTTGCGCCGCTTGTAAGTGAGATAGGCCTGCTATTGCATAGCATTTTTTATAATTTCTTTTTAAAATCTAGTACCGCATAAATTCGGTACCAGATTTTAATGTGGTCCCGAGAGAGAAATTTTATTTTTTGGAAGTTATTTTTGTGTTTATAAAATGTTAAAATTTTATTTTTATTTCATACTCTTTAAATTACACACAAAATAAAAAAAAACCGCATTGCAATCGCTTAATTCGTTTAGGCACTACGAATATTTATGTACAGAAAGACAAAAGATTTTTGCCGCCATTTTGTTTTTTTTTACTGTACATAAATTTGCCCAGGGTGTACTTTATTTTAGTCTCACCGACACCTTTGTATCTTTTACCGTTTCGGCAGGCAGTTGACCATCCCATAAATGGCTGGATGAATTTTCATACAAATATTCGTACAGACAGACAGACAGACAGACATAGGCTTCAAACTTATAACACCCGTCTTTGCGCTGCGTCGGGGGTTAAAAAGAAATTATATTTTCACACAAATTTTCATAAAGTTTTTATCATCATTGACCATTTTGTTATTCACAATCGTAACTAAGCAAAATCTATGACACGGAGTGGGGGGTGTTAAGTTTTTTTCGATACGGAATTTCTTGATTCGGTCGCCGCGCTCAAAGCCCGCGATAAAAGCTATGCAATAGCTTAAAAAAAGTGAGCTAAACCTATGACCAATATTGACCAATCGACAATCGGTGGTGGCGTGACTAGGGTTTCAGAAGAGTTGATCGTGCCTGGGATCGGCTTAGATCATGCCCGAGATCACACGCACTGCCCGTCAGGAGGGAAGACCAACTTATATGTACAATTTCAATCTTTAAATGGCTTGAAATCACCATTAAAACTTGGATGGCTAGTTTATTACAACATCGTTAGAACTTGCTGCCTAATATTTTTTCTTATAATAAATGGGCTTACTCTTGTCTAAGATGGAGCGAGTTCTCCCAAAAGAAGTCTGTTCACTTGTACCTTGAAGAGGTTTGGGTTGTATGAGATAGGGAAAACAGGGGCTTTACCGCGCAAGTTGCGTCGGCATCAAAATCGGCTTCATTTGACAGATGGATGTGACACATTGCTGCTTCTTTTTGACACAAACGAAAACTTACCAAAGACTAAGAGCAATATGTCACATCCATCTGTCAAATGAAGTCGATATCGATGCCGAAGACACTTGCGCGGTAGGGGCCCAGAAGCCGGCGGGGCATTCCACAAGCGCTCTGTGCGTAGGTTTGGAGTGGCAACCAAGTATGGATGGTAGCCTGCAGTACGTCTAGTATCCCGATGGAAAAAAGGAGAAGGCGGGATGAGGTTATGCAGCTCAGATGCATTATTATATAATATTGAGACACGACGAGTGCACCGCACCGTGCCCAGGATCACCTACATCCCCGCCAGGAGGGACGATCAATCTATGTGCAACGATGAGTTTCAGTATGGCTTGAAATGACCATTATAGTCAGCTTGGCTGGAGAACTTAATTTTGCAAGGTCTTCCTGCCTAGGATTGAGAAAAGGTCTTCACCGTGCCACGAAAAGGCCCTCCAACCTATATTTTAATATGGCTTGAAATCATTATAACATTCATTCACACGGCTTCGCTGCCAGTGGCAGGTTTGGTTTTAGAAAACGGTGACAAGGGGTCAGTCTGCATTGTTCTCGAAAAATGCAGCATCGCAATTCAACATTTTGCTTGAAATCACCATTATAGCCAATCTTTGTTAGTGAGGTAAACGCAAGGTCTTGCTGCCTAGGGTTGAGAAAAAGGCGATAAGGGCGTCTGCCGCAACTGCTGAACAGCAAGGCTTATTCTGTAACTCAAACTAAATTAAACCAAAATGAGGTTTGGTTAATCAACACGCGCAAAAAAAGGCGCCACCCTGTATACTAATCCGGCGTTGTCGCTTAGCTCACCAGCTCCTCTTATATTATACGTCGTAAAGTACAAACTGGCTCACCAGGTATCTTTAACATGAACCGGTCAGCGACGGTGTGTATGTGTCGCTGCTTGAAGAGCACCATCCTTGCTATGAACTAGTAGATATTGTCTTAATAAACCCATGCAATGTCCATGACAGACACGACTAACGACCTTATATCCTACGTCTTAAAACACAAATTCGCTCACCAGGTATCTTGAACATGAACCGGTCAGCGACCGTGTGTATGTGACGCCGCTTGAAGAGCAGCATCCTCGCCGTGAAGTAGTACATATCGATGGGTAGTGCGCCGTGGTAGTAGATCGCCAGGAATGGACCGTCAGGGATGTTCTCTAGACCTCGGATGTCATAGCCTGAGGATTGGAAAAGCAAAGTAGTCCATTCAGTTCTTGGTCATCACTGGTGCGACGATACGATATGATTTCATCATGCGATGAAGCGACCTATGGTTTAAGAAGTAATACTTTCACTAGACGTTCCTGTAAAACCTATGACGATAAGCTGCATGAGGTTGACATCTTTGGCTTGACCCTCAAAATCTTTAAAAAAGAATCTATAAAAATTTTATCGACAGATTCATAAGATGTGCTTTTCTCATCCCATTTTTCTCAATTCAAATAATATTATAAATTGTAAATTAAGTTAAGAAATGTTATTTGGCATGCATAATTTAAATTAAGTTAAAAAAAAAACAATATTTATAACTTTATATCTTTTTTATGTAACCATTTATGGAACTGTAGGTTTTTAAGTACATCACATTATTTTGCAAATTGTTTATATATGCGACTGTTTGTTTCCTTAATAAAGAGAAAAAAAAAAAAAAAAAAAAAAAAAGCTTAGCATTCATCGGGCGACCGTAAATTAAGACAGTCAATAGGCAGCAGTGTATTTGGTCGCGCGGTCGTGCGAGTTGTATGGCCACGTCCTAAAATTTAGGAGGACAATGATGTGATTCAATTTCATCCTGCGATGAAGCAATGGTTTGAAGCATTCATCGAGTGACCGGCATTTATCAGCAAGTTAGAGCGGTTGTCCTATCTGATATTAAAATGAGTATGAGTATTCCTACCATACCATAGCCACCCGTGAGCGTCCCACAGCGCGCACAGCGCCAGCCGCGCCGTTTCCTTCCAGTCACATTGTACGCCGTCCGCAGTGGACGTATGACAGTAGTGGTGAAAGGCATCTGTTTGTTAGGTTTTGCCTATTAAAACGAGTGAGTTTGAGCCCATATTCTTACCGTGCCATAGCCACCCGTGAGCGTCCCATAGCGCGCACACCGCCAGCCGCGCCGTTTCCTTCCAGTCACATTATACGCCGTACGCAGTGGACGTATGACAGTAGTGGTGAAAGGTATTTGTTTGTAATGTTTTGCCTATTAAAATGAGTGGGATTAAGCCCATATTCCTACCGTGCCATAGCCACCCGTGAGCGTCCCACAGCGCGCACACCGCCAGCCGCGCCGTTTCCTTCCAGTCGCTTTGCACGCCGTCCACCACGCCGAACCTGTAACGGAACAAATTATGTTAAATCTCACTCAACAGCTTGACTAGCAACGTTTGTTAAGCAACGTTCGGTCCGGTCAAGTGTCGGATGGGTGACCGTAAAGTGCCATTACATCCGAGCACTTCCGCGCTTCAGAGGGTACGGTAAACCGTCGGTCCCGGTTTTTGTCATCTGATAACAGTCGTTAAGCCAAGTCAGACAGAAGCATTATAGGCGGCTTGACAAACTCTCACCAGAGGTGGCTCCTAATGTCCTAATCCTCATACGATAAGAAGTGGTAGACCTAGGTACAATCGCGTAAGTTCCCGGTCGACCACTTCAGGCGATATTCGCGTGCACTCGAATGGGAAAAACGTATACGCTTACAACGTCACCGACTGATAGCTATTCAAGGGATTTTGATCGGCAAGTGGAGTACCGGTAACTTCCGAGATTGTGTACGAACACAGTTCTTATTTCTATAGCGTAAAAAACACTACAATTGAAATACGATTGTGACTAAACGTTAAAGGAATAAGGTCCCTGGAGTGCATGGACCCGTACCATGAGCTCTCCCAGTTTTACCAACGTTAAATAAATAATAACAGCACGACAGGCTACACTTACACCCATTTGCAATAAACTTAAGAATCGCCAAGATTATTTATATCTATCAAAATCTTGAGGAGCCCATGGCGCAGTGGTTCGCGCGCTCGGCCTGATATTGTTGCGGTTAAGCAACTTTCGCAATGGTCGGTCACGGGATGGGTGACCAAAAATTTACTATCTCGAGCTCCTCCGTGCTTCGGAAAGCACGTTAAGCAGTTGGTCCCGACTGCGTTTGCAACCGTTAAAACCCACCAAACCGCATTGGGCCCGCGTGGTGGCCAGTGACCCAGCATGGGCCATGTCCCCACGGACATTAAAAATGGCTGATGACGATGACGACGATGACGATCAAAATCTTAATAATAAGTAGCATTGCACTACGTTCTTTAATCCACTAAGACTATTCTTAACTTACGGGCCCAAAATCGAGCGCCTAAGGCTTAAGCTGTTCTTAAGTTTAGTGCAACTGGGTGGTAGACCTTGAGAGCACCTTTAGGTCGCTCGCTCGTCAAAGCTGCGGTTTTAGTATTGCAAGTGTTGTGCCCGACGTACTGTTGATCGTACATACGAAATGATATTTCTCTAATAACCTGTATAGCCTGCATAGATGGTAGATGATGCTGCTGATGTATATAAGGACTATGATGACTGCAGGTAGCAGGAAGGTCACGATCACCGGCGTCAGGAACCACGTCAGCCATAAACTGTATTCCGCGTCCACATACTCCACTGAAACAAAAAGAAAAAAAATAAGAACATACATAATACATTTCACACCTTATCCCTTGCGGGTTGGTTTAGTCTCAAATATGCAGCTTGCTTAGGAGTGAAAAGTGTACAAACATCAGTTCATAACCACACTTCAACGATGCCATATTTCGCATTGGTTGGGGTCGCAAGATTTTGTCCGGATCAAAAGATAAAGAAAATCAGGTTTAAACAACTAAGTTGTGGGGTTTGTCGTTTACAACACTTCGCCAGCAGGCAGGCAGGCAGGGAGAGATGCTGGCAGGTGGCTGTCTCCTTTTGTGAATATGTCATGTCACAAAAGGAGGCATCGGAGCGGATCCGCGAGCAGGACGCTCACGCGGATCGGATCCGACGCAGGCGGGTAGGCAGAAGGAGGCAGCGCTATGCGCACCTCATTCCGCTATAGTCGGATCAGACGGAAGGAGGTGGTTTATCTCCACTGTCTGGGGGATGGCCACGGCTCGGGCGTGCTGCCAGTCATAGGGTTGATTACCACAAGGGTCCCCCAGGACGTATGGCGGCGAGAGGGCAAGCAGTGAGGGCTTTAGCTGGTAGTACCCCCTCCCGGCACCCAATTCAGCCTTTCGAGGCTGAGTGGGGGACCGGGAGGAGGTGGTCCTTCCCGTCTACCACCCTCGAGGCGGCGAGCGATAGGGTGCTGGACTCACGAGTCCGGTATTCTAAGTGAGCCCAGCATAACCGTTTGGTATGCGTAAATGCAGTCCCCTCAATCAAAACAAAAAAAAGGCAGTCATGCAGGCAGTTAGGCAACTAAGCCGACCAAAGCTGGGTGTCTCTATCGACACGACTGAGAAGCTCCGCGGTTTCTTTAGGAATTTTTTTTTTTACAGACAATTGCATACAAACACACCAGTTATCTAGCCCACGTTAAGGTTCATAAAGAACTTGTGTTATGGTTACTAGATAACAGATAAACATACTTATATACTTTTTTGTAAATACATACATAATATACATATTAAACACCTAGACCAAGACAAATAGACATGTTTGTTCATGCACACAAATATTTGTCTTGTCCGGGGATCGAACCCGGGACCTCTGGCGCAGAAGGCAGGCTTAGTACCCCTGCGCCAAACAGGTCGTCATTTATTGATGTACAAAGTTTGGCGGGGCTTGGATTGGCTTTAAAAGAACAGCTCTTACGTATATGACAGGGGGGCACTGCTATTCTAGGTCTTCGCTGACTGACTGATACCACATTTTTAGACTACAGAGATGTCTATCACTAAAATCCTTAGTCAAGGAATCTTAATTCTTAAGTCAACTAGTTACAGAGATAAGAAATCGAAGGCAAATCATGGAATATTCACAATCCCATAGTGATCCTACAAAAACTGTTTTCTATTTCAATGCTACAATAAATCAATGGCAAAATAAACCATACCCAAACATTCAATAGACAATCTTTATCCAAAAGGACGTTATTTAATTATCATTGTTTTATTTTTGTTTGTCAATAAAAATAGCTACATACAAAGTCCGAACGGGGGTAGCGTCCGGTTCCATTATCTGTGTCTGCTCCGTCTGGCGAGTCACGAATGTTGGCTGCTGCATCATGCGATCATCACATGGGATGGCAGTGGAAAAAAAATCGCACTGATGACCTCTTGATTGTAGGAGGTTTCTGAATTGCTATCAATACATTTCTTTTGCTCATTAAGCAAATTGCACTATTAAACAATTCAGATAGGTACTTAACTGCGTAGAAATAAGAAATCATTTTACCCTAGCTGGTCTGGTTAAGTAGATTATCTTAAGTCTTTGCACGTCTCGAAAACACTGGCTACTAACTGCATCATGCGGTCATAACATGGTATGGCAGTGGAAAAAATTAAAATAATTATCACGACACTGGGGTCGGATCGTACACAATTAATATTAATTAGTTTTTTAATTATATTTATAAAAAAAAACGCTGTTTACGTTTATTTGTCTGTCTGTTAATTTTGCAAGAAAGTAACGCAAAACTAATTTTGGTGTAAAGATCTTTTAAAAGCGTAAGGCAGGACAGTAGCTACTACTAGTCGGGTAAAAAATCTTGAAAAAGGAGAAACTTGGACGCATCCAAGGGGAGAAACAGAGATAAAAGTTTTGTGGAACAAACTGCACGGAGACAAAGCCGCGGTTAGCAGCTAGTTCGTATCACGAGGTGCGAGAGTGCACAAAAGGTAATAATGATAACTGAACTCATTATCGTATCAACTACTGCGCTTTTGAAACAGCCGTATTTTGAATATCAAATTAAATAAAAACAAACTGGACAGTATACCTATGTATCTATAGTATATGTAAGGTAAGGTTTTCCTCGAAGCGCACCAATGTACATATTTTGAATAGTGATGGGAAAGAGGAACTAGGTAGGAGTCGTTATTTATATTGTGACGGGACTGACGGAAAAAATAACAAACAAAAAGTACCAGGGCAGCATAACCAACCAGCAGTTATTAAACTATTAATAAATATTTCTCCTTACCCACCCACAAGACAGGTCATAATGACTGATGATGATGATGCAAGTAATTAACAACAAAGTTCTATGTTTATTTACTTATTTATTAACATTACACTTTCGAGCATATTGATTTTATTTAATCTGAATTCTGAACAAACAACTCAGATCTCTGGAGGACTGCTGCAACAAACAGCCACTTTGACCGGAATTTTCTAGAGTAGCGGAAACCATAAACAAAAGAAAATCTACAGGTTCTGAACTTTCAACCTCTTTGACGACCTCCGTGGTAGCGTGGTATGTACACCGGTTTCAAGGTGTCGCCTACTCTGAGGTACTGGGTTCGAATCCCGGTAAGGGCAGATGTTTGTATGATAAACACGAACATTTATGCTTGAGTCATACACGTTTAAATATATTTCTACACATAAATATATGTATAATTATATGTATTTATATCCGTTACCCTAGTATCCCATAACACAAACCTTCACAGTGCTTACTTCGGGGCTAGGTTAATCGGTGTGAGTCTAAGAAATTTATATTTATTTTATATTTTCAAACTTCCACTGCAGAGCCTTTGAAAAAACTATAAAATAAAATCATAGTTATCCCCGTAACAGAATTTGTATTACCACATGCTAAATCTCGAGAATAGCCTATAAATAGGGCAGGCAGGTAGTACAGATAAACCACGCATCCGGGTTATCACGAGCCCGTCTGGACGTTGTCTGGTGCCGTGACCCGACGGTACTAGCACTCACGTTCACATATCATTTTCACTAATTGCTTGGTTAATCATTAAAACGTCAAACTTGACATAATTAGGTAGTTACTATATTAACATATTAGTTTTCGCCCCGGTTTTATCCGCGTGGTTTCCGGTCCCGTGGGAATATCAGGATAAAAAGTAGCCTATGTTACTTTCCGTCCTTTCAACTATCTGCCAAAAATCAAGTCGATTGGTTGCTTAGTTAGGGCGTAAACGAAGGACAAACAAACACACTTTCGTATTTATAATATTAGTTAGGATTAGGATACGAAATATTAACTTTCGCAACGGCGCCGCGTGTCATGCGTGACCTAATGCGATACATTATATGTTATTTTCGAGAGAGGGATGCCGCCAAACGGCGAAAATAACCTAAAATGACGCGATACAGTTGATGGTAGGCCCAGTACCGAATCATGGTATTCATGGTTAGTTTTAAGAATAACACGAAAGTAGAAGACAGGCACTAGGGCATGCACCTGGTTTAATATACCCCCTTCTTTGAAGGTATCAAAAGAACCGGTTCCGAAATGAGTATACCCGGTCCCCCGGTTCTTAAAAAACTGAAAATGTTTACATTATTTCTTCAATTCCGTTAACGTTTACTTGTTTTACGTTTTAGACTTCTGTAGTTTTTTTATTTTATTTTATTGTTTTTGTAGCGTTAAATGAAAAGAATACTCGCCGATTTTGGTTTTCCAATACCCATTAATAGTTTATTTATAGAAATTATAAAGAAAAGTAATTAAATAAAGACTGATTTGTTATTAAATGAAGACTGAATTAATGTAAAAATACTAAATACACTCAGCGGAACTCTAAATACATCCTGGAACCGAACCCGGTTCTGCATGACCTAACATGCACCCTAGGCGAGTCCCACTAAGCATTAAAAGCCCTATTACAAATCTGCGTATCAGTACTGAGTTCAGCCGGCCCCCGGTGCGTCGCATTTTGTAGTCATTTTGCAGTTATATTTATGTTTTTATTGAAATAGGATAATAAATTCATGCTTAAAAATTATTAAATCTTTATTCCACATGATGTACTTAACAATAATTATTCTGGTACAAATTTTGCTCGATAATATTATCATAGACAGGAGAAATTCACAGTTAACTTAAAACGATTTTCGAAGTTTTTTGGTTTAATATCAACTCAATGATATTTCGAAATTCCGAGGCTGCTACGAACTATACGACTATATAAGAGAATAGCGGCCGCTTGCGGATTCACCCACGTGGTTCCCGTTCCCGTGGGAATATCGGGATAAAAAGTATCTGATCATAACCAGGCTATTTACTGTGTGCCAAATTTCATCCAAATCCGTTCAGTAGTTTTGAGTTTATTCGTTGCAAACAAACAAACAATCAAATCTGTCTATAGATATAATTATATTATATTTATTTCATTTGTTTAGAACAATAGTTTAATCCAGGTGCTCAAAAAAGTGCCTTCGCGCATTTTATAAAAATCTTTCTCTGCAATTTTAATTAAAAAGTTAACCAAAATTTACAAAAAGCGAGGCCGCTAAGAACTATGTTAGTAGCTATTCTGCACTATTTAATGAGTCACAATTGTTAATGTTTTTATTAATAAGATAAATTTTTGTTTATGAGATCAAGATCAAGAACGCCAAAATTTGCCATTTTACGTAAAATTACACAGTCGAGATGCAAGTAATTTTATGGCTCTTAATGGGTGCCGCATCGCGGAAGTTCCCGGTCCACTTGCCGTGCAAAATCCCTTTAACGGCTATCAGTGGGTCACGTTGAGGGCCATACGACTAGCCAATGGCCCGCTCGCGAATAAATTTATTCAAAGTACACGAACAGATTACAGTCACTGCAACATTAGAGCTTAGTGATAAAATAACAAGACTAGACTGACATCCAATGTGCACACAGCATGAACAGGAGACGTATTTTTGAATCAATCGAATTACTATTCGCAAACGGAATAGCAAGATTCGCATGGGAATGTTAAAAACCGTATTTTTTAAATTCCAATTCGCATCGCATATGAATCTGCAACAAGAAGTCTCGACCACTATTTTTTATTCGAGCGATAGGATTCTAGTGATTCAAAAATGCGACAAAATGGAAGTCGGTGAATTAATACGAATGCGAATTCAATTCGCATGAGAATTTCGAATGATTCTTAAAACTACGTAATACTAACTAACAACTATTTAGTAGAAGTGATGGACGAAACAATTGTAGGTGCCTAAATAATAATAACAAATCAAAACTTTAAATAAATTTTAAATAGAATAACCTTAAATTATTACAACAACTTCTGGGATCTGGCCTTTGATAAATCTGTAATGCTCTTTTTAAACAAGCTAAAGTTAGAATTAAATAATTATATCAATAATACTGTTGCTCTTTGCCAGTTCATTGTAGGCTCTGGACAGCCTTACGATCTGATTAAAATAAGAAGTGTTTTTCTTTCTAAACTTGTCAAGAAAAAGTACTGCGCCGTCGAATTCTACGCAGTGTATTTATAGAAAGCAAAGAGAGTAATTCTGGTGCATAAAAATATGAGTGCAGAATTTTATGATATACCTAATAATATCGCCTAAAGGTGGTCGACAGGTAACTTTCGCGACTGTACCACAGACTACATTGTTTAGAATGATCAAAGGGAGTAGAGAACGTTATATACCCCTAACTTTTTGCCTAATCAAGACTGAAAAAGTAGCAGCAACTTACACTTTTTGTGGAAACAATTAAAATATTCTACCAACTCATTAGCAATCAAGTAAACTTTGGTCACACTTGAATCACCTTGAATTGACACCCTAAGTATTAAGAATGTTAAGACCAAAGTCAGAAACAAGAAAAAGGTTAGAAGAAGGACATGGTACGCATTTAGTACTGGCAAAAGTGTTGTGTTGCCTCGAAAACAGGCACGGTGCCATAATGTCGTGAAAAAATCCAAAATTGTACAAAGGGAATTGTATAATAAATTGAAGCTTCTAACTTCTATCTTGGATTTAGTGGTTATAACTTAAAACTTACAGATAGCTAAGACTAGATATCGCAAATCTTACTCTACTAACATCATCTGATGTGAGATAGGGCATAAATAAACATGACATTGAAACAGGAAATGTGTCAATGGACAAGAAAGTAATAGTCAACCAAGTGACATAATAGATCAGAGCTAATCGCACTTGTAAATCATTATAACAAAATCCAATGAACAGATATGGGTTAAGGGAAAATTATAGACAACTTCATACGGGTAAATTGGAATATTTTTTACAACACTATCCAACTCCAAACTAAGCAAAGCGCAGTACTATGGATGGGTATTGGGTACTAAACAATTTTAATCATGTGTTTAAAATCATCAGAAATGTCAAATATTTCATCAGCTCAACATTGATTTCTGGCGGCAAGTCATCACGCGTTTGGGCTCTGGCCTGCCTAAAGAATGGATATAGAGGGAAAAGCAGGACCAGCGCGCCTTCCTCTAAGCAAAGAGGAGGTCAAGAAAAAATGTTCTATCAACCATCCCTTGACCGAATTGCCACTTTTTTATCGCGATAATCGCAAGCAGCTTCTTAAACATCAACTCAACATTATCATCAGCCATTTTAATATCCCCACTGCTGGGACTGGGTTTATGAATGGAAAAGGGAGAATGGGCCATCATGACACACCACGCGGACCCAATGCAGCTGGTGAGTTTTAACGACTACAAATACAGCCCGGTCAGCCAACAAATTTTAGTTTGCCTACCTGCTCGCTTTCCACGTCAAGATCTTACAAAGCTTTGTGATTTGTGTCAAAATAACATCACTACCTTTTGGACCATTTTTATAGCGGCAAAATCTCTACAATTCCTAAGAGACAAAATGTCCCAACTGTCGCAAAAAACAAAATCTCTCTACGACCCTATAAAACCTATCCTACGAAAATAAATATTTCTTCAGACGTCCCTGTATACGAATAAACGAGATAAACAAATTACGAGGAACGACATAACGTTTCGTAATGCACAAGATAGCTTATGACTCTTACGATAGTTGACTCATGCGGTGCACTGATGTTATTCAGCTATCGGCCGTGAGTACGGAAGAAGGTACAGAAGACGATATGTCAGGAGTAACCATGAGGTGTAAGAGTAAAATCAAAGTGGGTAAGGGTGTCACCACACCAAAACGAGGGCATCGCTCGATGGTGAATGTCGTCGATATATAACCTCTCTACCACAAACAACACCGATCGATCAATGGATACTCTTTCATCTATGCTATGCCTCGATCCTACTAATGATAACGTAACAATCATCTCTCCATGTGGTGTTGCTAGTTGATACAGTTTCACTACGGAATTTACAACCACTGAAGAATTGACTATCGTCTCTATAACTGCAGGAATCAACAGTGCTAAAGACATTGCTGCTACGGCGCGACAGACTTTTGAAGATGGAGAAAGTTAGTCTAACCACAGAATACTTCATAGTACAAGTAACTATTAAGTATTCTGTGTTCTAACTAAACCGAATTCAACAGTACGAGGAACCTGGAACCTCTGGATCTGATACCGGTAGTGTTACCACTAAATCAAGAGGTGGTAAAAGCTTGTTTGGGGGAGTCGAACTTTTCAGCTTATATGGGATAACTTCCACCGAGTTGTATACCTCTTTCTTAGGTCCACTTGAGCCAAGCCGGGTTAACCCATTTATCACAGAGTTAGTGCTACTTTTGTATGCACTAACTCTGAGTTAAATGTTAACCCGGCCCGGCACAAGTGGGCTTTTATTTACGAAACGAAGATTATAACCGAATGACGGTTATTGTCATAGAAAGCTCTTTCCACTTCGTTTCCGCTTTGATAACGACGAATGTTCGATGATAACACTTGATGATAGATTCCCTATGCATCGAACTCTAATGACCCCGCACTATGGCAATGGCACCATGCCGTTATCTATTCCGGTACAAAGTCTTCCAGTTAATCCTACCCAAGTCCCATTCTGTTTGCCAGTATTAAAACGTGTAAGTAGCCCATTTTGCGATGCTCAAATAAAAAATATTCCTCTGAAAAACCGTACCGAATATATTGAAATCTAATTTTCATGTATATCTCTTCAGTTGGTTATGAATTCAGAGGATTCAGAAAGTGACCATTAGGAATAGCCCAGTCATCTATTAGCCATGTTCCTGCAAATGTGCCAAAATTCAACCAAAATAACGATCTGTTATATTAGAAACTTACGAAATTCTTCCAATTCGTTTTTTTTTTAATTCAATGATATTTTACGCAAAAGAAAAAAGTGATTAGGTAACTATCTTATTTATCCATTAAGGATGTATATGCAAGGCAAATGTATGACGCCCATAATTACGAATATAAATAAATTCCTTAGGCTTAAAGACTTGCCTTATAAGCTTTTAAGTCATAAAAATAAATGGACATCGTCACGAAAGGGTTGTATTTTCTTGCAAACAAGACAGGCTTTGAAGTTGATCTTTAATTAACTACACATTGCATATTTTTTTGTACTTTAAAACTAGCAAAAGATCACGTCAACTAGACCGTAAAATATTTCAATGAATATATCTCGTTTTTTTAAGTAACTATAACTCAAGGCGTGCTCAGGTATACTAATTGCAGTTTTTAACCGACTTCCAAAAAGGAGGAGGTTCTCAATTCAGCCGGTATGTTTTTTATAATTTTTTATTTATGTATGTACACCGATTAAGCCGAGATTACTGATCCGATTTACATACTCGTGAGCTTGGACGAATTAACCACTGGACGCGTAACGAGGACCGCGTTCGCCTTTACCCCTCTGTCACTTACCCTGCCTTTTAGACACAGTAAGCAATATGGCGTTGTCAGTATAACGCGAGATCTCGAAGTGGAACATTATCTCAAAAATGGGTAAATACGCTGATTTAATTTGTAAAAATCATACCGGACAATCAAAACATTTTTCTTTTCACGCGTAAGTATAATTTCAATCTATTAGAGTAGCAATTTTTCGTAAAATAAATAAAATTTGGTATGTAAACAAAATGTAATACGTCATTTCAAAAAGTAATCATTGTACGTGTAAATTCTTCAAAGATATTGCATAAGTAATTTGGTTGGGTTATACGTATCACTCATTCATTCAATTGTCATTTTTATGTCGTATAGGGCTTGAACATATCGATAAACATATCGATGTATGTAAATGAACGAACGAATCCAATTTTAATGTAGGAACTATTTAAATTAATTTCAGATTTACAGTTGAGCCCCTAACAAGAAGAATTGGGTGGAAGCGGTACGCAGGGAGATAACATAGACGAGTACTCAGGTCTTAGATAACATCTAAGGTCTGATGATGGAGCCCGAAGATGGCTATAGGAACTCTGTAATTAAACGACGCAACCCTACGAACTTTGAGCTTGTTATATTTGAAATATAGCTTCAAACTTTAAAAAAAATTTTGCTTATTTCACCCGCATGGTTCCCGTTTCCGTGGTAATATCAAAAATCCTGTCTTAGTGCTCGCCAACATCGTTAAAAGAACCTGTATGCAAAATTTCAGTTTAATTGGTTTAGCCGTTTGGGCTGTACGTTGCCTTGCCTGTAAGTCAGTCACGGTATTGTTTTTTAGTATTAGACTTATGTTGTACATTATCATGGTGTGTTGTACATTAATATTTAAAATGTATCATAAGTATAAATATAGCATTGACAACGCAAAAATTAAAAAATCATAACTTATTAGCTGTTGCATCATAATATTAATCGTTAAACATTTGTTTTTTTTTCTCTTTCGAATGCAAGGAAGGATATTCTTACAGCGTATAAAAATATAAAAGTATCGGAGAATTTCGACAGTGGTCCGCAAAACTCGGTAGCTCATTGGTCAGAGCAGTGGGCCGGATTCCCAAAGGTCGTGGGTTCAAGTCACATCTGAAAATTCACTTGTGGCCGAGTTCATTTGTTCCAATATTTTTCTTGTTAAAATGTATCATAAATGGTGGTTACATTTATTATTTGTTTCTAACATAAACTTTGTTAGGTCACAGCAAGAATAAAATTAATTATATTTATGTATGTACTTAGCTATATTATACTATTTTTTAATCTTATAATATTTTAATTTTAAGATCGTTTTATTATATTCAAGTAAAACAATCTTAAAACTACAATAAACTATTGGTTGCAATATACTTGCAATTAGTATTTCAGCTAGTAGTTGCTAGAAAGATACTGCCTTGGCTTTATCTTAAATATAGGTAATTATATATAATTATAACTTCTGGGAGTTTGTTGTTTAATACTGTCATAGCGTATGCTGGACCATACGCTATCCAAACGCTAGTCTACTATTTCTAATTTGGGTTTAGGTTGTGCTAATTTCGTACGGTGGCGTAAATTTTGAGATCTTTAATAAAGTGAAAACAAGTTTATATTTTTTCTTACAAATATGCATATTTCTTAAATGTAAATGGACTAGAGTTGAAATTAAAATGTTTTAGTCTCAACGATCTTCTAATGTCGATGATTATTTTCAATAAGTTTTAGTATACTTAGATTTTTGCCTCCAAAAAAAATGTAGAATACGAGATATCACAGCTCGAGAAGCACACAGGGGGTTTATTGTCTAATTTTAAGTCTATGACAATCCCTTTAAATTTTTCATTTAAAAGGTACATATTATTCACATCGCATCACATAGCATCGCGCCACAACTATTTGACCTTTGAAAGGGATTGCAATCGATTATAAAATTAAACACTTATGGAGGGGTTGCTATTGTGTATGTCCTATACAATGGTTCTGTAATGAACTAATTACCCATATTTTGTTTTAAATAAAAAAGCTCGAGTGATTGAAGAAGTTAATGTAAATAATGAATTATATTATTATATAAACCAAATATTAATGTTTTTTACTCACTTAAAAAGTGTTAGTAAGTAAATTGTAAGTCCGCCTGGCTAGCGACTACCATCTTATCCAAGTCCGTTCCGGCAGTTAGAGGTAAGATAGCTAGTTCCTCAGAGATTGAGGATACCGGGAGAGGCGCGCTTCCATCTTAAGCCTTATCAGTACAGTACTAGTATCAGGTTGCATGTATCTACCCATTTTTCACAAAATAAACTTAAACACAAACGCTTTGGAAACCATATTGTATAGTTTTTATGAATTTGAGGTATTTTTTTAATGAGATTTTCAGCTTTATATTTTTCCACGAAATAAACAATTAACTTACCTACTAATTTCTTTAAAACACACATGATTTATTAAACTCAATAGGTTCATTCATTCACTCCTTACCTATCGTGCTATTTATTTTTCCACGAAATAAACAATTAACTTACTATTTTTTTTAAAACACACATGATTTATTAATCTTAATAGGTTCATTCATTCACTCCTTACTTATCGATAAAAAAAAATATCGATTACTTCAAGCACTACTGTTATTATTTGACATTAGTAATCGCCCCTCACCCCCGCAAGAATTGGTTGATCGTGTTTTCATACATTCTTCTCGGGTTTCGTGTCCAGTGGTTAATTCGTCCAAGCTCGTGAGCCAAGGCAAGAAAAATAAAAGAATAGGAGCTCAAAGTAGAATGCCTTGGCTGGCACCGACTCCAAAAGGCTTATCTTTTGCTTTTTAGTTTTTGAAGTCGGATATTTTTTATATTAATAAACAATATTTTCAAACGGTAGAGAAACAAGAACTGTGTAACGGAGCACTACCTACAATTGAAAAACGATTGAAATACGATTACGACTAAACGTTACGATTCGGAGGTACTTACCTCCGATATTGTTACTAGAATAGCCATGGCCAAGAAAGTATTCAATAGCAAGTTTTTTTTTTATAATTACTGGGCAGGCATTTGACCACCATCGTGCTTAATAAACAGGATGTGGTCTAAGGTGTTGCATGCTTGCCCAGGAAATGCCCATTCACTCTCGCCTTGAAGACTCGTTTCTTTTTAAGGCTCGAATAGACCGCAAAATTCGAAGGCGGCTGATTAAAGAGTATATCGGAGTAAAGCATTGTTTGTATGGCAGTGAAACGTGGACAATGACGCAACGTGATCGAGAAAGACTGGAAGTCTTCGAGATGTGATGTTGGCGTAGACTGAAAGAATTAGCTGGACGGAGACAAGGAGCATTGAGGTATTGGAAATGGTGGGAGAGTGGAGAACGTTGCTTAAGACGATTGAGATAACACGAGGAAAAATGTGATGTGATGAGATCTCATACGACACGACAATTTTATCAGATCCATCATAGAAGGAAAAGTGGAAGGCAAGAGGAAGAGGGGGAGGTCTCGAAGAACCTATACGTATCAGACAAAGGAGACGATAAGTGTCGACTCGTATCAGGAAATTAAGGAAATGGCATTGTGTAAAGAGGAGTGGAGAAGACTTCACCGACAAGAGCTCTAAAATAGAAAGAAAGAGAAGAATTTAAGAATTAGTATTAGGAACATTTCTAGTACACTACCTACAAAAGTTATACAGAGTAATTTTTTAAACAATATCCAAATTATTTAGGTCGACCCAGAATCTGTAAGTGAACCACTTTCTTCTAGAAACATGGGTCGAAATAAAAATAAATCGCCATAATTCCATATCTAAATCAAACATTATTGTTTATAAAGAGATATAAAGCTTTACTATATACAGTGGAATATAAAAAGGTTAATGGCTCAATGTTATTGAAAAACAATTAAAATAAATATTTTTGTTTATAAATGGAGATACGTCGAATGATTACTTTATTTTGAATGGAGTACTGGACCTCTATTTTTTAATCACTCGTCGCGCGAGTGGCGAGGCGAACGAGGAGGCCATCAGGCGACTAGCGACCTTGCAAGCGTAGACATAGCACGCTTTTCGCTTTGCCCCTCGTTCACTCGCGTTGGGAGGCGGTACTTCAGGCGAAAAGCGAAGCTATATATATATATACGGGCAAGGTCGCTTTTACGGAATACGGAGACGAGTGAATCAAAATACAGGAACTCTATTTTTGATTCACTCTTCTCGAGGATTTCTGCTGATTTTCGTGCGACGTCGAGTTTCTGTATCTTCCGTACTCTCGTAACAGCGACCTTGCACGTACATACATAGCTTTTCGCCTGTAATGAGCCACGAGGGGTAAAGCGAAAAGCGACCTATGTCTACACACGCAAGGTTGCTTTTCGCCTGATCACCTCCCCGTTCGTCTCGCCACTCGCACGGCGAGTGATTCAAAAATAGAGGTCTAGTTCCCGGGGCTCTATTTTTGATTCATTCGTCGCGCGTCGAGCGCTTAACTTCTACTGATTTTCGTTTATAAATTATTTAT
Source organism: Chrysoteuchia culmella (assembly GCA_910589605.1). Classification (NCBI taxonomy): domain Eukaryota; kingdom Metazoa; phylum Arthropoda; class Insecta; order Lepidoptera; family Crambidae; genus Chrysoteuchia; species Chrysoteuchia culmella. The sequence goes on from OU342663.1 coordinate 4,757,266, forward strand.
TTGTCAGAATATGGTACAAATTGATGTTTCTTACATTAAACTTTAAAGTTTCTTCATATTCTGCTGATATTTCAGTGTACAAATTTTTGTCAATTTTAAAAGTAGAAGCTACTTGATATTTATTAATAATCGCTAATGAGTGCCTTCAACCACTTGTTGCAGTCGAGCGAAACCGCTTGTTTGGCGACGTTGTTGGTGCGACGCACACTGTTGTACCTTGTATGGGAAGGCTGGTCAAAATTATTTTCGAACAAATTTTGATAAATATAATTATTTTGGATTAAAAATTATCTGAATTAGTCGGTCAATAATAAAACTGATGTATAAAATTCCTCTATGCCAAGTGAGAAAAAAGTAGTTTATTTAATTAGTCTCTTCACTACTATTTGTTACATTTTCACCATAAGAGAGGGAAGGCGAACACTCTAGATCTTTAGGTGCTTTTAACATGTTTACAACATCATGTGGAATACATTTTAGTTTACTTTTAAGCAGTTCTTGAAGGCTTATTCCTTATACATATAAAGATAATTATAAAATTATCAAAGTGTCTATGGTTTTTAACTTTAGCTTGTATGGGGGAGTGGAAAAAGGTGGTAAATTTTTCAACTGAATCTTAAAGAAGACATCCTAATCTACATTTTTGTAGTACATACTATAGTACAAAAATGTACAGAACATAAACTAAAATGCTCGACAACAACAAAAACCTGCAAAAAACTTGTACCGTAATCTTCAAGTCCCTATTACAACCATAATTATGACATAATTATAATCACAACATTTTAGGATCATAAAATAATACATACTTGAGGAAATAACACTCAAAGAATAATTGTTTAAAAAAACTATAGAACTAAACAATATTTTGTTGAACGCACGATATTTTGTTCAAGTAAAGTGATCTGAATTGAAGTGGCTCGTTAAACTGCGACTATTACGACAAAAAGATGAATCAAATATGATTTCTACTAACCAATCTAAATGAAGATACTATCGATCTACCCTTAAATGCTTTAATAAGTACACATTACCTAATTTTCTATTTCGGATTTATAGCCAGCCTTCCAATACAAGGTATAACAGAGTGCGACGCGTGAATTAAGTCGCATGCGTGTGACTTAAGTCATACGAGCGATTCAAAAATAGAGCTACTGTTATTTTTTATAATCGTACCAATGATTTCAAAAGGAAGGATGCGCCCATCTGAACATTTGACATAAAACTGTCTCATACCAGTAAAATCCGAGCCATCTGTGAACAACTCTCTCGAACTTTTCGCATCGCATAGGTGTATTAGAGGTGGGCAAAAAAGATTATAGAAGTGAACGATTTCGTTCAATTAGAGCTATCTTATCTATCACTCATCTAGTTTATTTGGGGAGCTAATACTATTTTTAAATGTTTTAATATTGTTTAACTAATTCAAAATAAAAACTCATGTTTCAAATAAAAATTATCTTTTCTCCTCATTCTGACAACACTGCAATTATTGTATATCCAGTCGCGTGCCGCACGACCCGAATTGGGACGTTTCAAAAATATGCGGACGTGCCGGAAGCCCACTTTGGGACGATTACGTCACGAAATTTTAGAATGCATTTTTTAAAAAAACTATTCGATAGATTTTTTTGAAATTTTTACTGAGTATCTAGAAGGCATAAAACTAAAGACGTACAGAAACAGATTTTTAAAAAAGTGAATAAAAAAATAATTAAAAATAAATACCTATTCAGTAAATAAATAAATAAATAGCGTATTTTCACAAATGTTTGAACAGTGTTAGTTTATGTTTTAAATGATAAAATGAGATAAAAAAAGAGATAATATTATATAATTAAATGTTATTAACCGTTTTAAATCGATAAATAGTGTATTTAAGTGATAATTAAAAAAAAATACGAAAAATCGTCTTTACGCGCAAAATTACGCGACAATTTTGCGCGTGCGCATGGTTATTAATTTATTACCACGTTATTTTTAATTATTTCTATAATATTATTGTTTTAATAATTTTATTAAAGTATTAGTTTTATGTGAAAAATATTTATTTTATCCGTACCTTCGACTATTTTCCTTATATAACATTATTTGTAACAAGGGGAAGTTGGGCAAAAAAAAAAAAAATTTGATTTCATTCTGACAACACTGCAATTATTGTATATAGAAATAAACGAAAAATTAACTCGGCCACAAGTGAATTCTCAGTGTGTGTTCTTGTGGGCGAGTTAAAAATTGTTTCCAATATTTTTCTATTTAAAATTTATCATAAGTATAAAAATAGCATTGAAAAATGCAAAAGATCAACAGAAAAAGATCTAAAATCATAAAAAACGAAAAATAATTTTATTTAAAAAGAATATTATCATCTTATAGAGGGACTATTGAGTAACTTCTCAATATTTTCCAAGAAACTTTGATGCAATATTAGACGTAGCTAATAACATCGTAACCTTTGCAATTATCTCGTATCTATACGCGGCGTTCGTAACCTACCTTTATTTTCAATTTACTATCATTCTTTAAGTTAATTAACTATGGAACTAAAGGTCCAGCTTTCCATAGAAAGACTTCACTAAAATGCATATGATGAAATGCATTTGTACCTGAGTCACGGACGTTTATATAAAAAAAAAATATAAAAAATTGGCTAGCTTTAGAATTTTAATAATTACGTGAGGACATTCGGATTTTTAAGCTTCGCCGATTAATCTCATTATGCCAGCTGCTTATCAAGGGAATTTTAAACCGTCTCCTTTCATACTAGATAAATGATTCATTCATTCCGTTTTTATGAATCGTTCATAATAATGTCCCATCTCTAGTGCTTTGATCTTCTGCTATTAACCCTGCTAGTGGTCGCACGGATTACATATTTGCTCATTCCGGTAGAATAACAGCACAATATCACATTTTTTGCATTACTGCTCAATATACGGGAAAGTGATAAAGTTCTTGAAATTGTTTCATCTACAATAGCTTCAAATCCTATAAATCGAAAACATTGTATAGTGCTAATCTGTGATCTTTATAATATTCTGAAGATGTTTATTCCTCGAAGTCAACTTTTACTTACCCCTTAAATACTTTTTCAAATTAATGCGTTATTTACACGAGTGACTGGACATAGTTTTTCAGAATTACAGACCCAGCAATTGGGTACGTATAGACAAGATCGGGCCGTAGTCCCAGCTGGACAGCACCACGTCAGTGCTGTCGCGCTCCTGTACTGTCTCGATAGGAGCTATCAAATATTGCATTCTCTCAGTCGTCGCATTATACGTTTAAATCATATTTTCTTGAAATTGTTTCGGCAGTGGAAACGGCGGGTCCCGTTATTCAAACTTTTATACTTTTTGAATTCAGAACATTGATATTTGCACTTCGTACTTTAGTATGACAGTCAATATTATGACAATTATCCTCCGGTAGAATAACATATTTTTTCTATTATCATATATATTTGGCAGACACCTGTATTCCTCGCGACGACGTCGCGATCAATCAGGTAATTTTAGTACGCGACCACTCTAGGGTTATGACTGTCTTCGAATAATTCTTGTAACAGTTAATATCGTTTAAATAAAATTGTTAGACTTGCAATAAAAATCATGTAAAGCTATTTACGGGTGATACGATATTCCATGGATCTTGTTAACTATTGGGTCATAATTTATGCACCATTTTACTACACAAATTCGGCATTTTTATGAAATGACAGCTAACGTCTTTCAACTTCAGTCTCCCGTAGACAACTGAGTCGCCGTTGGCCCTAAACTGATATTTTAGGGCCAACGATTTGGCACGCTTTTTAGCACCGTTGGCCGGGTCCTTACGCTAGTAATATATAAGTCAATGAATCGTACAATAGGCACTCGTTCCTCGTGATTACACTAGTCGTTACACGAGTGTACCAGGAAGACCCTGTTCCTCGTCGTTACACCATGAAAGAGGTTGAACTTGATGAGATTCTCTTATAATATCGATACCACCGATTTTCACCTACACGGATTTATTATGCCACGTAGTCTACGGCTATATATACTCTGTCTCAATCCAATTTAATGAAAAGGTAAACAAAGACGCCATTATTCCGATCATAGACTATTTAGTGATGTGGTAAAATTTTACATTTATAAATCGATAAATTAATTGATTGCTTCGATTCGATTAATTGAATAGTATTATGTTGGAGCTTTGCGTTAGCGTTAGTGAAGAGTTTTTAGTTTATTACTTCTCAAGCCTCGGGAGATAATTTCATATAAACACATCGTCATCACATAACAAATTGACAAGTGACTTGAACATAATATATGTAAGGTCACTTACCATCACACATTTATCATAAATATTAAAACAAAAAAAAGAACCCGGTAATCATAGCAGTAAATAATTTTTAATAACTTAGGAACTAGACATCTAAAACGCTTTAAAATACACACCAACCAACTTAAAAGTATTTAAAAGAAGCGAATAAAATACTACAATAAATAACTAAACAAAGGTAATAAAACTTTGAATACTTTAAGAACACAGAGTCAATATTAAGCAGTGCCATACAAGCCACGATAAATAAAAACTACCTAGTAAAAATAAAACAAAATCAGCCTATTTTGAGACAAGCAGTCAAGAGCAGACCCATCCCACTGGTGGCACCCATTCACGAGCATGAGGCATGAACCAGCCATGGCTTCGCTGATCACGGACTCGATTCTCACTCGTTAGAAGTTATATTTATCCTTCTTATCGAAAAATATATTTTCAAATTTTAAGTAAAAAGTTGTAAAATAATTTTCTACATCATATTCATGAGATTACACATAAATATTCTTCGATTCACATTTAATTATAGTCGATAAAACGGAACGGTTTTTCCTATGTAGGCATACCTAGGTTACATAGAAATTGTGAAAACGTTGCTTTAAGTAAAATTATTCTACTTACGGTAAAGTAGCAATGACATCGTTTCGGCAAATTATGCACACGGAATTCCGCTATGTCCCAGCCCTAACCTAACGGACCCGAGAATATACTTTTTTTTATATTTGAGATTTTTGTGATAATTTTTATCAATAACTACAGTGATATTTTATCTTCGATAACATAACTCGATTCATAATCGATATAATTGAACTATCTGTTAGACATTTTACATCAAACACTATGCGACCAAAGATTAGACAATATTTTTGCTTTGATAAATAACCTCACTTTTCTTCTTAAAATTTTCAACTAAATTTTAAAAATGTTTAACAAACTACGATCTTTGAAACAAATTAGTGAGATATAAGTTGCAACCTTCTAATTACTTATGAATGTGTTTTTAAATCCATTTAGTGGCCGAAAGTGTGAGAATTTTTAATGAAACAGGTTTGTTTACATTTTCATTAAATTGGATTGAGACAGAGTATAGTAAAATATTATTAGTACTTAGAAAGTACCAGGATCGCATAGTTAACCAGGAGTTTTATTTAAATGTTTCGAGTTTTTTATAGGCAGCAGCTATTTAATTAAATAGGTAAGTGTTAAACTCCTAGTTGCTTATGCTGCCCTGGTACTTCTCGTTCAATATTTTAATATAACACCTAGTGCCATGAAACCACGGGTTATTAAATTTTTGTTTTAAGAATAAGTAAATTTACTACAACAACATGTTGTGTGTAACTGATGGTTTTCATTATTTTTTATCGATATAGTCAGGAGACCAGGGAACAATCCCTAATGCCATAATTAAAATTACCCATGGACCCGGTAATGGGTCGACCCACCGGGACCACGGGTAAACAGTGTTGGAACAATATTGGAATAGCTGCTTCGTCATTCGTGGACAAAAGAAACCAAGGCGTTTACGTGCAAGGAAACAAAATCTTCAGATTTATTATATAACTAACTTCCGCCTGCGGTTTCACCGGCGTGGTTCCGGTTCTCGTAGGAATATCGGAACGAAAGTAGTGTATGTTAAGGTGGAATTCAGTGATGGGCTGCAGACTGCAACCGCACGTTACACTATACTCCAAATTAAACCGTAATGTTATGTTAAAAAGGTCAATTTTAACTGAGCGGAGAAGTGTCGCGAACGCATAGCGACACTTAAGGTGGACACTTTAAATTGAGCTATTAAACAAAATATTAAGGTTCAATTTGGAGTGTAACGGATCGTGCGGTTGCAGTCTGCAGCCCATCTCGGCATTCCACCTTTAGCCTCCGTCCTTTTTGTTGGTTATCGTTATAAGAATTATTTTTTTGGCACTTGTAACGGCTACATAATCCATACCTACATGCCTCACCTTACATGCACATAAATATGGATAGCTATGCGTATACGCACCCGATGACGTCTCATCGGTCTCTCTGTCGGTCGCGAGATGTCTGTAGTCGCGAGTATTGATTGTCAACGCGCGCGTGCAACCGCTCCTATATTTTTTTTGGGATTTTTTTATTGTTTTACAATTCTACACGAACTTTCTACGTATACGTGACTAACTAACTCTATGCCATAAATCAAATCGATTGGTTGCTTAATTAGGGCGTGAATGAAGGACAAACAAATACACTTTCGCATTTATAATAATAGTAAGGAAGGATTAGGATAGATTAGAGTAGCTGTAGAATTATCCCTTTGCTTAAAAAATACATTTAAGTAAGTCATGTTTAAGTAAAGCAGTATTTCTGTCGCTTTCGGTCTCGTTGCTTTTGTCATGGGATAAAAAGTGACGGTAGGTAGGTAATAGTTTAACTTAAAAAATACCTAAATATTTTTATGAGTAAGGCCCTAAGCCCCACTTGTTTCTCTAGCAGAGCTCTGTGCTGTGGCCTGTGTGTGCTTTCATATAAGGTTCAAAAAATACCCATAAAATACAAAAAAAAAAAAATTACTAAAAATTCAACCTCAACAATCGGACAAAACTACGAAAGAGTTGCATTTATGGCCATTTTTTTAATTTAACTAGATGTAGCACATAATAATTTTCTAATTTGTCAAATTTTAGATAGAATATTTTCTCCAATACCTACCTACTTTTATATTTTTAATACGCTGTAGGCTATACGCTGTAATCGTTGTCTTACAATGCTAGGAATATCCTTGCGAGTTGATTTTGTTCCAATATTTTTCTGTTTATAATTTGTCTTAAGTATAAAAATAGCATTGAGAAATGCAGAGGTTCAAAAATCATAGATTTCCTATTTTTTCTTTTTGTTTTTTTTTTAATCTGCAGTCTGCACACGTGGATTTATCCAAACAGTAATAAAGTCAATGATCCAAACCATAGAATAGACAGATACACTAAAGAAAGGGCAGCAATAGAAAAATGTCCGCCGCAAGATTTTTAAATACAGAAATCCCGTTAGAATTGAATAAAGTCAGAATAAGGTTTTATTTTCCAAAAACGCCCCATTAAAAAAAGCCATATTATCAAATCCTATTTTAACGGCTCCACGTTTTTATAAAAAATTGCACATTAGATAGTTAAACTGATGATCTCGTAATACATTAAACATAACAGTCTCGTAAGCTACAATTACGTACCGCAAAGCACCGATAATCATAAGTTGCAAAGTTGCGAATAGCTATGTAGCAGTCGAACTAAGGTGTACTGTAAGGCAGGGTTCTTCAAACTTTGGACCCACGTACCCCTGTCACCCCTGTTCAACTTGTACGAGTTGATTTACTATCAACGTTATCCAAACTCTCGGATGCACTGCTCGTGTCGGTAAAAAAGTCGCTGGATATGAAAGAGATGGTATTGATGTATGAATAGAGCGATAGTTTTCGATAACAAATATAGTTTCCCTAGTGCTAAGTGACAGCGAGCGAACACGACCTATGTGTACCTACATATCCCCAAATGAAATGAAAATCTAACTGTAGAAGAAAAATACGGGCTTTTATATATATAAAAGTTAAAAAATACTGGGTCAAATTAATGTGTTCGGTGGGCTTGTTTTTTGTCGCAAATATCGATTTTATTTTGGTAAATTTTAACCGTTATTCCGGCTCAGACGAACCTAAGTTAACTTTAGTACTTATTACCTGACTTCAGTGTCATCGAAACAAATAAATAACAAGTTGTCGCGATCCCCCTACCGTCAAAAATGGCGAATCTTTAGGGGTACGCGTACTCCACTTTGAGTAACACTGGTCTATGGTATGCCATAGCGTAGACTAACTATAAATGAACCGTAATGATACTTTTTGAACGTCCTGTGCATCCGACCGGTTGAGTTGTCAGTAGGTACTTACTACAGATAAGATATTTTTACACACAAAGTAGGGTTGATAACTGTACTTAATCTTTTGGTACCCGATCATTTAAGGGTCATCAAAAGAAGAAAATTCATAAAATCAATTAAAATGTATAATGCGACCTGCCCCCTAATTATCTACTTAATTTCAAAATCTATTACAATACCTTTCAAAGGTATTGTGATTGTGATAGTGATTTATGGAATTGTGTAAGTTATAGTCGCAATCCCTTTCAGAACGAATGATGTTTTAAATGACTCTTCATTTGACACTTCTCCATACATTTGAAACATATTTTCGTCTGTCACTAACTTTGCTTAGACAGTTCAATTTCGTTCATTCAATACCTTTCAAAACGCGTCCCGATCACAATCCCTTTTAAATGTCAAGTAGTGACGGCCTGAAGTATGTAAATATCTTTCAAATGACAAATTGAAAGGGATTGCGATAGATTTTAAAATTAGACAATTAGCCCCTTGTTTGATATCGGGCAAAACGTCACAAAAAGCGAGCTAAGTATACTAGGTATACGACTACGAGCATAATGAATAACATACTATGGAAAGTTGGATGCGATTAGGATAGTTAGTTCCGAATTTGCGAAATGCCTCAGTGAGGAATTAGGCCGCTGTGGTTAAATTCTGCATTATCGGAATAAAATGTAGCCGTTTTGGTCTAATATAATAAACTATTTATACTTAAGCTGTTTTATCTGACCAAAACGGCTTTATATCAGACTAGCTTCCGCCCGCGGTTTCAACCGCGTGGTTCCCGTTCCCGTGAACATATCGGGATAAAAGTAGCCTACGTTACTCTACGTCCTTTTAACTACCTTTTGACGACCTGTTTGGCGCAGAGGTACTAACCCCGCCTTCTGCGCCAGAGGTCCCGGGTTCGCTCCCCGGACAAGACAAATATTTGTGAGCATGAACATGTCTATTTGTCTTGGTCTGGGTGTTTAATATGTATATTAAGTATGTATTTACAAAAAAAAAGTATATATGTATGTTTATCCGTTATCTAGTATCCATAACACAAGTTCTTCATGAAACTTAACGTGGGACTAGATAATTGTATGCGAATATTTAACTAACTCTATGCCAAAATGCCAAAAATCAAGTCGATTGGTTGCTTAGTTAGGACGTCAAGAAAGGACAGACAAACACACTTTCGCATTTATAGTAAGTATTAGTTAGGGTTAGGATCTTTTCGTCATAAGAAAATTTAATGTAGGCAGTTTTTTTACTAAACAAAGTCGAAATGAACCTCGAAAGAAAATAAATAAGAAAACTGACCTTAAAAACTAAAATACAATAATTTAGTTTTATACGGGTAGATGTAAATACATAATGTGATAATATTTCAATCTTACGCTATTGTTAGGAAACAATGAGATTGTATAAAAAACATTTTATAAAAAAAATTCAAACCGACTTCAAAAAGTAAAAAATAAAACTTTTGGAGTCTGTGCCAGCCAGGGCATTCTACATTGCACTTCTATTAACTATATATTTTTTTGGCCTTAGCTAGCTAGCACCGACTCCATAAGGTTTATTTTTTACTTTTTGAAGTCGGTTTGAATTTATGTTTTTATTTCAGATTTTTTAGTTACATAATGTGCCGTTTCTTACACAAAAAATCAGCCCATACACAACAATGTCATCTAGGTAAACGACTACTTGCCAAAAGGTGATTGATATTTTTCAAGATTATGAAAAAACTACTAGCCAGATCTTCGTAAAAATTATATGGGACCACACATAAACCATTTTCTTTCAGATAAAAAAAGAATTATAAAAATCTGTTAACAACTGGCGAAGTTATGGTAAAACATACATAAAAAAAAATAAAAAATTAAAAAACCGCCGAATTGAGTACCTCCTCCTTTTTTGAAGTCGGTTAAAAATTAAGCCTTTGGAGTCGGTGCCAGCAGCCAAAGTAAGAAAAATAAAAGAATAGGTGCGCAATATAGAATGCCTTGGCTGGCATTTGGCACCGACTCTAACAGGCTTGATTTTTGCTTTTTAGTTTCTGAAGTCGGTTTTTAACGTAGTTTATTTTATTATTTTTTACTCTTTAGTGTCTGTAATAGGTTGTTTTGTAAACTACAGTTGGATTATTCTAGATTAGATCAAGTCGACTCCAGTAACTTTCGTTGTTGTTATTGTCATAAACCCTTTAGGCGCATTTGGTCCAATTCGCAGTTGGTTCAATGTTAAAAAAAAATCCAATTCGCACTTAGTCCAATTCGCATTTTGGTCAAATTCGCAGTTTGCCCAATTCGCAGTAAGTCCAATTCGCAGTTTGCCCAATTCGCAGTAAGTCCAATTCGCAGTTTGTCCAATTCGCTGTTAGTCCAATTCGCAGTTTGCCCAATTCGCAGTTTGTCCAATTCGCAGTTTGTCCAATTCGCTGTTAGTCCAATTCGCAGTTTGCCCAATTCGCAGTTTGTCCAATTCGCAGTTGGGCCAAAATGAATAATGTTGCCCAAGTTATAGAACGGAATCTATAGCGTGACTAAGGTCCCGCCTTACCGCCCTAGGTCGGTCTACGTAATATTATAGTTTGGAGATTGCTTCTAAAAATCATCTATGATTTCAAATGTTTTGTAATTTGTAATTTTTGTAACTGGAATTTTTGTAATTACTTACTCGCTTTTATTTTTTACCGACTTCAACAAAAAAGGAGGGAGGTACTCAATTCAACGCGTATTATTTTTTTTTTGTCTGATGTTTGTATACCGATTACTCCGGTGTTGGTGATCCGATTTTAATAGTTGTTTTTTTGTTCGATCGGGTACACTGTCAATTTGGTCCCATATAAGTCTCATTGAGACCCGATGATAATCTTCGGAGATATGGGGCCTAATTTCATGGAAGTCATGAAACAATTATATCATCCAGGTAATTGTTAGATTCTTGTTCGAGCTGAAATTTCACGCAATAACTACTGAGCGGATTTTGATGAAACTTTTTTAGTGTAAGTAACGGCACAAGATGTAACAAAAAAATCTTAAATAAAACATTTTATAAAAAAAATTAAACCGACTTCAAAAAGTAAAAAATAAAACTTTTGGAGTCGGTGCTAGCTAGCTAAAACAAAAAAATATATAGTTAATAGAAGTGCAATGTAGAATGCCTTGGCTGGCACCGACTCCAAAAGTTTTATTTTTTACTTTTTGAAGTCGGTTTGATTTTTTTTTATAAAATGTTTTTATAACATACACTTCATACTGGTTTTAAGCAGTGTTGGCAAAATGTTAATCTGATATTTTATAAGTACTTATATAAATTTGCACTTATATACTTACTTACACTTATAAACTTTTACTCTAACAAAACAATACATTCTAGGGAAAAGTGGCATACGACCACGACAATTTCAGATGAGAATTTTTTCTTGTTTCATACTTTTAGAGCGTGATTTTTCAGTAGTCGCGTTTTAGTTTTGAACTTATTTTTTATTTAAATTATTTTGGAGTTGTAAAGTATGTAGTTTAAGAAGCGATTTATTTTATTGTACCGCGAATTTCGTGAGAAATTGAGTTTAACTCCCTTCTAAGACGTAATCTTATGGAAATTATTACCAAAATTCGATTTATGCAAGCAAAGCCGCGAGCCAAAACTAATAAAATATATGTTTTTGAAACGTGCTCACCAAGAGCTTTCATATGACCCCAAACACGATATTCTTTAAAAAAGAAAGTTTTTTAGTTCACAGCTTTATGTCGTCTAGAGGGCGCCATATTCAATTTCATGTGACGTGACAGTGACATAGCCTATAACCAGCGGACAATCGAGACATAATCAGCAGTTTAAAAGTTATGTGGGTACAGATGAACATACATTACATACATACATACATACCGGTCAAAATCATAACCCTTCTTTTTTGTTTTGCCGTAGTCGGGTAAAAATGCTCATAAAATAAAAACTACTGGGTTAAACTGAATGATTTTTTATGTAACCAAATATGGCAACTATTCCGCGTCGTTCAAAAAAAATATCACGTAAAACGAATCAGAAATCTCGGCGTAATCGTACCTACATTTAAAACAATAAACAAAAACATACTGACCAAATTGAGAACCTCCTCCTTTTTAGAAGTCGGTTAAAAAATAATTGTAAACAATGAAAAAAATACTGTAAGAAAGTCGTATAATAATGGGTTGAATTCAGGTTGAATTGTATTTAACTGGTGTAGAAATTAACCTAAAACTAAATTAGCATCTTAATACCGAAATTCATTAAAGATGGGATTATCTTAAAACACCAAAATTCACACAAATAAAAAAGATGTGCCTTACTAGGGGTCATCGTAGGTTTTTGTGCTAAGTACCTAAGATTTTTTTCTTGCTCGGTTTCCAATTTTAGATAGATTGCCTGCAAACTGCCAACCCTATCCGTCCGGCCGGGCCGGTGACATTGAAAATGACCAGAATGTTTTCGCAATTCTGGTTCAAGTTCATCGAGATGTTATAAACATTATTTTTGTGAAAGAGATAACTCCTTTCTTTGTTTTATCTCGATCGTTTTATCGGTCAACTGTTTCACGCGTTTTTTTTGTTATCTATTCTTTTGTAGTACGTTAATGAAGAATTGTTTGCTACGGGTTTAATTTAAAGAAAATATTTGCAGAAAAGCTTTGAATTGTAGCGACATAAAGAAGTTTTTTTTTGTCAATAAATATCTGAGTTTTCGTACAGTTGTTTACAAACATACAAAATGAATATTAGCTGACTGCATCAAATTAGATACTTAATTCTTTTTAGGGTTCCGTACTCAAATGGGACCCTATTACTAAGCCTCCGCTGTTAGGCTGTATGTCATGAACCGTGATAGTAAGACAGTTGAAATTTTCACAAATGATGTTGCCGCTTTAACAAAAAATACAACAAACATTTTTTTTTGCCGTTTTTATAGATAATACGGAACTCTTCATGCGCGAGTCCGACTTGCACTTGGCCTGTTTTTTTTTGTAGTTGTATTCGTTATTGTACGAACAAGGTTTGTGTAAAACATTTTTTTTTACTTACGAAAAAATTTTTAGTTCTCACTTCACGCAGATGAAGTTGCTTGCGAAAGCTAGTTAAATGTATTGATTTAAATAAATAAGTAATAACCAAGTAACTAAAATATTTTTGAATAGGTAGGTATAGTGAAAGATCATATAAAGATTTATGACGTTAACATGTTAAGCTAAAATCTATCATAAAACTTTATAATAATTAAATCAGACATATTATGTCTTTTATTTGAAAATCTATATAAATGTGTGTGAATTTCATCATTTAGTAAATTACAGATACTATATGCATTGAATAATGCAGTAAGTAAGAATACAATTAATATAAAAAGTCATGTTTCGGTCTCGTTTAATTTAGCATACAAATAAAGGAATCCGAACGGTCAAACGAATTATATAATTTAATTTAGTAAAACATATGCGTACATACAAGCATTGAATTTTTTTATACTTAATTAAAGTACTTATATCATTCTTTTGTCCTTTCACTAAAACAAAAAAAAACTAAACGTAGGCATAAATTGAATTTTAGTTCTCATCTCTGCCAATAGCCTGTCTCAAGTTTTATTTTTACTTTTCCAATCACAAACGTAGTTGAGCCGAATAATTGTTTATGGAAAAGTTAAAAAAATATTTTATATGCTTTTTAAATCGTTTCGTCATCAGCCATTTTTAATGTCCTCACTGCTGGGGCATTGGTCTTCCTTATGGATGGATAAGGAGAACGGGCCAAGACCCACCACGCGGGCCCAATGCGGATTGGTGGGTTTTAACGACTGCAAATGCAGCCGGGACCAACGGGTTAACGTGCCTTCCGAAGCACGGAGGAGCTCGAGATAGTAAATTTTGGTTACCCATCCCGTGACCGACCATTGCGAAAGTTGCGTAACCTCAGCTATCTCAGGCCGAGATTATACTTATTAACTAAAAAAAACAATAATAATAAAAACAATTGTGGGTCAAAGATTACACGTGTTAGGAAACCACCGAAATATAATATGGGTGTGCCTATAATATTTGAAGAGTCCATAACCAGTGTCTTACATTATTTTATAACATCTACATGTATTGCAATATGGTTTTGCAATAAACTATTGAGCATTGAGTTCCCTTGATTTCTCCAGGATCCCATCATCAGATCCTGCCTTGACGATAATGAGACCAATTTTCAAACAAAAAGAGAATTGTTCAAATCGGTTCATAAATGACCAAGTACTGAGGTAACAAACATTAAAAAAACATACCTACAACCGAATTGATAACCTCCTCCTTCTTTTGAAGTCGGTTAAAAACATATGCGTACAGACAAACATTGAATTTCTTTGTTTCATTTTAAACCTTCTTAATGTATCATTCAAAAACTTATATTTACGGCCGAAATTAATAACCTATCTCTAGATATGGATAGGGCTATCTGAGAAAACCCACTTGTTACTACCGTCCTTTTAAAAGAACGCATAAGTACAACACATTTTTTTTAAAGCAATTTTACTAGCTTTGCTTTGTAAACAACACAGATTTTCCGAGTTTCTACTAGGAAAATATATTTAAATAATTTTTTTTTCACGTTATTTAGTATTTTTAAACCGCATACAAAAAATAATTAAGTAGAATGCAATATTATTGCAATATTATGCAATAATATTAAGTAGAATGCAATTCAGTAACATCTGGGTTAATATGACGAAAATAACAACGTGTGTTAGGTAACGAAATCAGTGTCCTAGGTAACTATCTCAGATGGCCTTATCCATATCTAGAGATAGGTTATTAATTTCGGCCGTAAGACGTTTTAATTTTAACCCTTTGCCAGTCGAGACAATATTCGCGAGCGGCCGCATGCGACTTGTGACTAAATTGATTTTTAGTTCTCATCGCTGCCAATAGCCTGTCTCAAGATTTTTTTTTTTCTTTTTCCAATTACAAACTTAGTTGAGCCGAATGAATGTTTATGGAAAAGTAAAAAAAATATATTTGGTTTAAAAAAATAATAATTTTTATGCTTTTTGAATCGTTTGTTTACATGCTCTCATTTAAAGTTATGGGATATCAAAAAACCACGTTCTATAGAATGGGTACAATTATTGTTTCTTATTCTTACTTATTCATTAGCCCAAAAATTATGCGAAAATTAAAAGAGCTACTAACTAGTAAATGTTACTATAGTGTTAATGAATATTTTATTGATCATACATATATTGGTTCTGCAAAATGATAATTATAATTCTAATTATCATCATATAATTTCTCAGATGAAATACGGCCCCTCTCTCTTCTAGCCCTAATTGCGTGCCTAACCGGGTCCATAACAATGGTCTTACATTATTTTATAACATCTACATGTACATTATGGTTTTGCAATAAACTATTGAGTATTGAGTATTGAGTAAAATAACGTCTATGGCCTAAACAGAAGCAATGCAAAAAAATATCGATTCACAAAGAGACAGACACAGATTATCTACTGATTACTGAATGATAAATAATGCTGATTTACATATTCTGAATTTTCACGTCTAGCCTACCTAAGCTAACAGTGCACATTGAGTCATCAGTTTAGGTAAATACAACTATTTTAGTCGGTATTTATTTATTTACTTACTATTCTAGGTTTCTACTATCAACACCACATAAAGCTTTACATATTGACATTGTCGCAAAGCGCAGGGACAGTTAACAGTTAGTTAACTACGTCTTAAACAAAATGTATTTTTTTAGGGTTCCGTACCTAAAAAGGAAATACCAAAAAACCCTTATAGGATCACTTCGGTGTCCGTCCGTCCGTCTGTCAAGACCGTTTTTCTCAAAAACGCGTGGAGGTATCAAACTGAAATTTATATCTAATACTCAGGTCTACTGTCCCTTGGAGCTGTGAAAAAATCAAACTTCTAAGCCAAAGCAATCAAAAGATACAGCCGTTTATGCCGCAAATTTCCGCAAATTTTCGAAACTCGCACGGGAATCAAAACCTACAGGGTACTTCCCGTGAACTTAGAATCTTGAAATTTGGTATGAAATAACGTCTTAAAGTAAAGATAAAGGGAAAATTGCGAAAACCGTAATTTTTTTGTTACATCATATAATAAAAAATATTTTTGAAAATTTTAAACGGAACCCTCGGTGCGCGAGTCCAACTCGCACTTGGCCGGTTTTTAAGGTGATTCCGAACTGAATGGCTTACGTCATGTAAAAGTTTGGAGACGATTGGACTTTGGCAGTTTAGTAAAACCGGACATAATTTTGACCGTATTTAATTAGATAAAATGGTATTCGAAGTGCTACCGCTAAGCTTGCTATGCTATCGACGCGACAGGACATTCTATTAAAAGCAATGTATTAATTTATGAAATTAATTTTAATATTATAATTTACAATATATTAAGGACGAAATATCATATTTTTTATATCACTTACTTGAGAATGTGCTACTTTAACAAATTGTCATTCTTTATGGTAAAGTTTTATTTGAAGAATACTAGAGAAAATTAAACGACGTCCAAAGTGTTGAGACGAAAACATACATCTAAAAAATTCTAGCTTAAGTGGTAATTAGATATTTAACGTCGAATATTTGTTTAAATATTTTCTATCCATTCGGGTAGTAAATGCGCGTAAACTACTCGGCCAACAAAGTCAACCAATATAATAATAGAGGTCGTGAAATTATCACATTGAAACCAGTTACCTATACAAAAGCAAGTTCGCAGATTATTCCGTTAGTAACTGACATCAAAACAAAACTGATAATTCACAACATTACATAACTCATTTATGTTTAAATTAATACAGAGAAATGGCGAACACTTGCAATAATAAAAGCAAGAATTTGTCGACGAAATAATATGAATCAGAGCACAAAGAACGTAATTAATATGGCATTTTACTGTGAGTTTGTCGACTTGCGGTTTTGTATTAATATTAGCGAAACCGCGTGATGAGGAAATTGACAGCGGTTAAGTTTAGACTGACCTAATATTAGGGCTAACGGTTCAATATACCTTTTATTAGACAAACCTTAAAAAGAAAAAAAACTATGAAATTTTTATTTGTTTGAAATAAGATTGTCTAAGTTCACGAAAATTTTATAATTGGAATTTTTAAAAACGACAGCAAAAAACTATTTAACCAAACACTGCAATTTACTGAAACTCACTGCAACTTACTTCTAGCATAAACAAAGTAAAAAAAAAATACATACGGTAAAAGATGCCCATGTAAAACCCAGCGATGGCGATAGCGATCTTGACGAAATCATTTTTGGTGTCTGTTACATCAAATTTCTTCAGCAAATCACTCATGATGTAAGTTTTCACCGGCCCGGCCGCGACGCACTGACGCTCCACCATAGTTAAAAATCTGTTATCTTTTTAATATATTTTTAAAACCAGAATGCACCGATAACCTTCGACCATCAATAATTTGCACTCATCCGCTGCATGTAACGTGCACAAAAAAAAGTTTTCTTATTTATTTTTTTAATGTACCAAGTCGTATGATTGACTCGGCGTCTCGTACAAGAATGGCAACGAAAGCACACATGCCGGCGTCTTGCCTACCCGGGCATAATTATCTGTCTAACATTATGTATTTAATGATAGAAAAACGTATATAATAACACGCATCGACATTTACCCCACATAAATAATGATTGTACGATAGTACCGGATTGGATGATAGGCCGCGCGCTTTTTTAATATAATTTTAACACGACGTTTGACGCCAGCTTGACATCGGATGGGTTAAAATACATATATCTTAAAAAAAAATAGTTTTTTTTAACTTAGGGTTTTGTAAAATTTATATAGGACTAGCAGACTCGGCGAACTTCGTACCGCCTCAGAATTATTAATTGTTGTCTATAAGTACTCGTATCTCTTATATCTTAGAAGGGCTGCTAGGGTTCCACATCAAGTGTATGTACCAGATCTGTTATTTTTGTTGTCATCATCATATCGGCCGCACGACGCCCACTGCCTGCTGGATATATTCATATTTTTAATAGTTTAGCTTGGCTGCTAGGTTTCCGTTTCAGGTGTACCAGACCTTCGATATTTGTGTGTCAATAGAACACTCAAGAACTTTCCAAGAATTTTCATATCTCTCATAGTTTGGCTGGACTGCTATGATTCCACATCAGGTAGTCAATAATGTTTATGTCAGCATTCAATACTTCTCCAGTCTTTTCGTCGTTTTATTTATTTGGACAACCAACAAGATCATACAACTTAAATACTAAGAGTTACAGTCAGTGGTTACAAGAATTGGTGCTGTCTTTATTAAAGGTTGCCACGGAAAGCAAACTTGTTTAAAAAAACAGTTGGGAGCATAAGGCGTCCCTTAACTTAAAAAAGATACAAAATTTTCTTACTAGAGACTATTTATAGGAGAGAATTTATAGGTTAGTTTTGGAGCGTTTTGGTGTAAGCAAAGACTATCTAGAAAGCCGTGGAAGATTATGAGTGATTCTCATCAGCCATTTTTAATGCCCCCACTGCTGGTTGAGGCACTGACCTTCCTTATGGATGGATAAGGAGAACGGGCCATGACCCGCCACGCGGGCCCAATGCGGATTGGTGGGTTTTAAGGACTGCACATGCAACCGGGACCAACGGCTTAACGTGCCTTCCGAAGCACGGAGGAGCTCGAGATAGTAAATTTTTAGTCACCCATCCCGTGACCGACCATTGCAAAAGTTGCTTAACCTCAACAATCGCGGGTAGAGCGCGCGAACCACTACGCCACGAGCTCCAGTCTTGTAACCTTCCAGAATTTCCTCAAAAGAGCCAATTTCGGCCTTTCACGCACTGCATAAGTGCACCAAGAATTTTAAGATAAAGGATTTCGCTGTACGTTTCCAAAATAGCCAACGAAACAAATCTGAGGACATCGACATGGATTCAAATTAAACATTTTACCTGAATTCTGAACAAAGGACACATTTTTATTAAATGTAATTTTACGAGCATTTATTTTGCAGCAATAAGCATTTTATCGCGACATTGCGCGCTTGGCACCTTTATTTTTCAAATTCCTACTAAAACCCTTTGAGCATTATTTTCGGGGAAAAGGTAGCCTATTTATACGGTGGTGGACCCATCAGATTTGTTATTAATAAAAAAAATACTTTTCTACTTTCTTCCATTCGTCTTCGTCGTCTCAGCCACATGACACCCACTGCTGGGTATGGTATAGGCCTCCCCCAAGGATCTCCACGACGATTAGTCCTGCGCTGCCCTTTCTTACATTAGTACCTACTAAGCCTTTTACACCAAAAGAGTCATCCCTAGAGAGAGGAGCAAGCAGCACCGTCTTTAAAAATGAAATGATCTTCTCATAAGTAAATGGGATTGGTTCGTTCTCCACTTCTCCATCCGGCACACCCAATCGATGATGATGATGATGAACGATGAACTCATTTTTACTTTAAACTAGCTTCCGCGCGGTTTCACCCGCGTTATTATGTTACTCTCCACCCTTCCAACTAACTCTATGCCAAGAGTCAAATCAAGTCGGTTGGTTGGTTAGTTAGGGCGTTAAGGGAGGACGAACAAACACACTTTCGCATTTATTATATTAAAAATGTAGGGATTAGGCATAACTTAGGTAATAATAAGTTTTACTGACAACATTTCTTATTAACTATGAGACTTAGCTTGGACACAAAATGAGTGCAGTTAGGTGATACTTCTGTAGAAACGCCAGCTGACTAATTCGACCAGAAAGATCCGTAATAGTTTTCGTGATTTTCCTTTCCCAAAAGGAATTTAATTATCATTTGTTTAACCTACAAAGCTATAATAACAATGGACACTGCTCATCCGTTTTGGAACGATCGAGACGAGCTTATACGCGGCGATTCAAACAATTAACGATATGACGTTTTTTGACGTAGATAAGTAATCCTAACTAATATAATAAATGCGAAATAATGTGTTTGTTTGTCGTTCTTTCACGCTTCTACTAAGCAACCAATCGACTTCGATTCTTGGCATAGTTAGTTGAAAGGAGGAGAGTATCATAGGCTGCTTTTTATCCCGATATTCAAACGGGAACGGGAACCACGCGGGTGGAAGCTGGTCAAAACATAAATGAATGCATTCCTAGTATACTCAATACTCAATAGTTTGTGCCCGGTTGGGCACGCAATTAGGGCTAGAAGAGAGAGGGGCATTTCATCTGAGCAATTATATGATGATAATTTGAATTATAATTATCATTTTGCAGAAGCAATATATGTATGATTAATAAAATATTTATTGATACTATAGTAACATTTACTAGACTTTATCTATCTCATTTTAGTGAATATCAGTTCTTATGAGAATAAATGTCTTTAAACTAGTTATTAGCTCTTTTAATTTTCGTGTAAATATAGCATCACTGTTTTCATTTTTTATTATATCGGGTAATTTGTTACTTATATATTTTTGAATTACCATTATGCAATTAGTAGTGATTATTCGGTACATTCAAAAACATGTAAAACCTAACAGTTAAAACTTGGTTTGCTAACGACTGCACAATCAAGGAACTTCCTGCCGACCAGTAAAGTTTTGTTGTGGAAACGGTTTTCGAAAAAGTAATAAGGTAATTTGTGATTAAAACCTATTACTGTTACTTTTTTAAACAGCGCTCCCTCAACACGTTGATTGCCATATCACGCGACGTCGCGTGAAACGGCCGATTACGCTGTGGCCGTTAACGCGACGTCGCGTGATGGTACCTTACAATCATGTATGGGCTATAGAACAGCGGCCACAGCGTATCGATTTTTAGTATTTGTCTTGGCCACTAGGGAAGGAAATGAACTTTTGAATAGTGGGCGGGTCGCCATCTTGTTATTGTTTTACTCTACTAAATTAAACATTTTTTTTTTAATTCTGGCCATCTATGTAAGTCCCAACATTTTGGCTTGGCAATGAACGTGTTAAAAGACCCTCCTGGTCTAACGGAAAGTTCCTCGATTGTAAATCATTATTTTTTTAATTAGTGGTCACAGGTTATACTTATCTATCGTCATAACGATAAAATGGCTGTGTTCGAAATAGGTTTTATGTAACTATAATTTTTCTAATACAGAGATCTAAGGTCACTGAAGTTCATAACGTAGTTAATACTTACCTCTAATTATCTATTTATTCTTATTACACTGATCTTGATCGTACTTGCTTGTTATCTGTCTACAAGTTCAAGAATAAATAACGAATCGAACCTACGATACCTATAGTTCAGTAGGTTTACTCACTAGCCGCTACACCATCACGTCAGTTAAAATTGCAAAACATCTAAATCGCAATATGTTCTATCACTGAATTTCCAGATTTCCTTTCATAATGCTTCATTTTTGTTGTTTTCACTTATTTAACTCGTACTCAGGGAGGTGAGAAAACATTAGCGCAACATTAGCGCAAGGCGCAGTCCAGTGTTGGTGTTGTCCAGTGTTTCAGTCCCTTCAGGACGACTTTCATTTCATATAGGGAGTCTGTACTCAGTACCAACCTCGCAAACAATTTCGCGACGTTACCTATATTCTTTGACTTTACGCAAATTCGACAAAAGACGATAAAATTCCATGGATTGCACCATGGACCTAATATACTAACAGGACTGAGTACTGCCAAAATTTTAACTTACAAAAACACACCTTAATATAATTATGTTTAAGACTGAATTTTGTCAAGCAACAATGACAGAGGCAAAACGAGCCGAGAGAGATATTTACAACAGAGGCTGTTTGTCCCTTTCTAAAGCTTGCCATGCGGTAGAAAGGTGATAGATTGTAGAAAATGGTAGAAATTATATCAGACAATTATTGAATTACTATACGTGTTTAAGGTTACTTTATAGATTAGTAAGAACAAAGTCCTTATTTATATAGATAGTTATTTTGTAACTTACCTCTTAATATTTTAATTCTGTCTTTACTTCAAACACTTGGGAGAATTTTATTTAACTATATGCATGTCATGGTGTGTTGTGTTAAATGTATAACAAATAGGGTAACCATGCGATGCGGGATTGAAAAAAGCACGACCGATTTTTGGTAGGTCTGGTGAATTTTTCCTTTCACGTGTAAATAATTAAATTTATGTTTCTTACAGGGATGTGATTATATCGAGTGATGTAAGTAAATAAAAATTATCTACTCGTAACTAAAGTATATTCATCAATCTGTGATACAAAATTACAGATTTTGTATTTTTTTGACAGTTCATATTGTATCATATCGTATGTCATTCCATACAAATTGGAGCCGATTAAATACGATATGAACTGTCAGATGAATACGATTACCTTACGCAATCGCACCCCAGGCTATCTACTATCACTGTACAAAATTTCATTCAAATCCGTTTAGTAGTTTCGGAGCCTATGCAATGCAAACAAACAAACAATCAAATCTTTCCTCTTTCTTATATTAGTATAGATATTTTTCACATCACTAATCATTCGATTTAGACTTATGATAAATTTAAAATTAAAAATATTGGAAAAAGTCAACTCAGCTACACGTGAATTCTCAGATGGGACTCGAACACCTTTGGAAATCCGGCCCAATGCTCTAACCACTGAGCTACCAAGACTTGCGGACCCACCGTCGAAATTCTCCAATACTTTTATATTTTTAATACGCTGTAGGCCAGCGTTGTCATATCAATGCTAGGAATATCCTTGCATTCGAAAGAAACAACTTTTCAGGTGTTTAACGATCGATTAAGATGCAACAGCCAATAATTTAGGATTTTTGATTTTTTGCATTTTTCAATGCTATTTTTATACTTGTACTGATGCTACATATGTATCTTATTCAAATTTCTACCCTCATATCATTTTTATCCTTTCCTAATCGGGGTAAACCAATATCTCGTCGTGTCGGCCATATTCAGACTTCCGATCCAGCTGCCTTCGCAACAGGGCATTTTGAGTCGAGCTCCGTGTTCCTCAATTTATCAGTCAAGTTCTAACATCTTCAAAGTGATCGCCGCAAGTTTATATACAGACACTATGTGATCATGATCACGAATTTATTAGCCGAGGATAATTAAGAAAGAAGTGAGAAGCGCGGCCATATATTCCTTCCTCTTTCAAACGATCCACCACGGATCTTATTCTAACTTTAAACGTTGTGAAATAAAAAAACTTTTTATAAGAAAAAAATGACTTCAAAAAGTAAAAAATAAACCTTTTTAAGTCGGTGCCAGCAGGCAACCCTAGCTGGCACCGACTCAAAAATGTTTATTTTTTACTTTTTGCTAATGATTTCTTAACCTAAAAGTCAATGCTTTTTGCAGTCGGTTTTTTTTATAAAAAGTTTTTTAAACACGCAAATTCGGATCGACAAAAGACGATCAACTTTCATAGATTGCACTATTAATTATGGTCTAGCTAGCCTAGCCTGCTGCAACCAGCCTGTTTTTGCGATACCCATAGCACCTGTCTGGTCTTATAACATGACCTTCAGGGACGTCGTTAGCATTAACCTGTAAATGACTACAAGGTGTAAGTTCCATTGGCCTGTAATAGCGGTGTTGATTATGACCGGTTTATTGGCGGGAAAGGAGAAATTAATAAAACCACAAGCCTGCATAGCATGCGTCGTTTTGTTTTGTCTTTAGCTGTGAACTGGGTCCCTCCCTACCGCGCAAGTGTCGTTGGCATCGACATCGACTTCATTTGACAGATGGATGTGACATATTGCTCTTAGCCTTTGGTAAGTTTTCATTTGTGTCAAAAAGAAGCAGCAATGTATCACATCCATCTGTCAAATCCAGCCGATTTCGATGACGACGTCACTTGCGCGGTACAGGGGCTGGTCATTATTGCGATGTTGCGATTGTTTCCATACAAAAAAAATCTACATAAATGATAAGTTCTACAATTTTAATACTATTGCGTTTTGACTTTTGAGGTTTTATTAAGTTATCAATATGCATCAATACGAAATGATCGGCAAAAATAGATATAATGTCCGTCCGCAGATTTTCCCGCGTGGTTCCAGTTCCCGAGGGATCATCGGCATAAAAAATAATTCAGGCTGTAAACTATCTACTTATCTGTATTCTTAATCCGTTCAGTCGTTTTGGCATGATTGAGTATCTAGCGGATTAGCCTTTCGCCCTCAACTGCAACTCGGCGCGTCATCGCGTGGTAGCGCAATGTATCGGAATAAAAAAGTAGGTATCCTATGTTCCTCTAGGGTTCAAGTTCTGTTATCTCTATAGCTATACCCATTAAAATCAATTCAGCGGTTTACGAGTGAAAAGGTAAAGGTACTACTACAGACAGACAATTACATTTACATTTTATGATATTACTAGCAACCGGCCGTGGTTCCTGTTTCGTGGGAATAACGGGATAAAAAGTAAACTATGTTTTAATTTCATCCAAACTCGTTCAGTAATTTTAGTATGAAAGAATATCAAACTAACTTAATACTTACTAGGTATATTTTACCAAAAATATATTATTATGCAACCATATTTGATTGCCCATTGAAAATTATAACTAAGTAGTAATAATATTTATATAGTCAACAGCAGCTTGCATAATGCAATAAATAATTGAATTGAATACCTACTTCATAAAAGTGATGAATTTTTCGTATCAACTTTGAACTTTATGTTAATGTAAATGTTGCATTGGGAATTATTTGAATAAATTGTACATAGTATATTGTAGAAGGTCACCTTGTTGGGTCACCATTTTTTGCACTCTTTGTCAGTCATTTTCTCATATTGTAATCCAGGTTAACTGGAACATAATTTTTCTAGAGCTATTGCAACTTTTTTAAAAATCTTTATTGCACATAAGAGCAAAAGGCGGACTTAATGCATTTAGGTATTTTCTACCAGATAATCGGAATGGTTGTAAAGGAGAGATAATGACAGGAATAAAAAAGTACCTAAGTATAAATCTAAAAATAAAATAAAAACTTTTTTAATTTTGCATTTTAAAATGCAATTTTTATGTGATAAATAAGTATTAAACAAGAAAATATACTAGAAAAAAGCAACTCATATCAGGTCGCCATGACGGGATTCGAACAGACATCCTTGGGAATTCAGCCCAATGCAGTAACCAATTATGCTACAGAGATAATTGTTTAGTGCATTGGGCTGGATTACCAAGGATGCTGGTGTTTAATATTTATCACTAAAAATAAAAGTTATCTATAGAGATAACTTTTATACAAACATAAGTGTGTAATTTGAGCAATAAAGAACATTAATAAAAAAGGGATTGATTTAGTGAAATGTATTTGACATTTTTAGTGAAACATTTGACAATTCTAGGTACATTGAAAGGTCAAGGTCACTGGTCAAAGTGGTCAAGTAACTTTATGTACAAAATCTGTTCTATAAAAATCTGATAATCTTTTGTCTGCACAAGTATATTTTAACAAAGAGGTTTTGATAAAGAACAATGTTTATTAATGTTATTAAAAAAAAAAAAAGCATATTTATTCAAACAATAAAATGATGCAATAAAGTAAAAAGTTAAGTACTGATCGAGAAACAATATTGTAAAGCAATATGGACCTAATATTGGCCAATCATAACATGATTTTACACATGGCAAAATTTTGGTGTAAAAATGGCAAACTGCAAAATTAGAATATGATTATGGCAGACTCTAGATGATATTATTAATTCCTTCAGTAGTTCACTTTAGTTGAAAATCTGGGCCAAAGTAGCGTTGTCTTTTGACCTTTTAGTACAAGTAAAGGGAGCCCTAAGGTTGAAATTGTTAGGAATGTAGAAAAATTCCCTCAATAAAGGTAATTACTTAACTTGTCACATCACATAGACTTGAACTTGATACCTTAGGTTATATTAGAGGTAATTATTTCGAATTTTACAAATAATAAGTAGATGGATAAAACTTACCTATGATATCGTAGAGGCTCGCTGTGTAGTTATCCACTATATTAGATAAAAAACCCATTCTATCTCAACAGCTGATCACTATCACACAATGTTAGAATAAGTTTGTTCCACAATTATGGTATAAAAGCCTTGTATTGGAATCACATTTAGAAACGTAATAAAACACTGACCAAATACTGATCGAATTACTTGACTTGGAATTCGTAATCGTCATCAAAAATTATTTACATTTTTCGGCAAAACAAAACATCGATCAACAATTTTTTTTTGACAGACAGAACTTGACAGAAGTGTCAATGGCAGATGACATTGGACAAATTGAGAAAAACAGTCCGAAAGCATCAATCGAATGTTTGTTGTTTGTTTTATAAAATGAAATAGCGGAATCTCTCTGCTGTGCTGGTTTTAGTTTGACATTGACATATTGACAAATTTGACAAACAGAAAATAAAAATCGTTAAAAAAATTGTTTCGTTTTTCGTTTGTGTGAATTTTATTTAGAAATAATGTTAATTACGGTTGAAAATGTCTGAAAAGGGTGATAAAATTTACCGCACCATGATACTACGGCGCAGATTTTGCAAACGCATGTTTCTGCTGACATTGGCTTTTGGTATTTCATTTTATATCTCAGTGTTATTGTTTGGTGATTTAAAAAGTCCTAGAGTGATGAATCTAACTGATTTAGACCGGTGTCCAGCCTGCTATGGTGTTTCTGTGTGCCCAGAACTGTATTCTAATCAAATAATACTCGAATCTGGTCATCACTGGGGTGGATTTTTCAATGCGAAAAATATTTACCATGGGTACACAAGATCAAATCGGCGAGTCGTTTTGAAGAAATTAGCTCACAACTGGGAGTTGAAAGAGTTGGACTCGAAGCTATGCAAGACTTGGAACTTAAAAAGGGCATGTGAGCCCATAGAACTTCTAAATGCTTCAAATATTGATGAAAGAATTATTAGCACTATTCAGTATAACATCTCATTCCCTGACACAGAGCCGAGAAAGGGTTTGGTCTTATGCCCTTACACATACAGTTTCTATGATCTGATACAACCTGTTTTGAATAATAAGAAATCAAATAACTATAAATCAGACATGATAAATGTTTGGACTATGTTGAATGTTAACCCAGAACCTATAATATTACAGGTAGTCTTGAGATAAGAATTTTATTAAATATTACTCCTTTTATATATAATAAAAAAAGAAATTGTATTGATATGACCTAAAAACATATTATGTTTTTAGGTAATTCCGAAGTCGAAAGGCTGGCCAGTTCCGGCATATGGAGGTGTGTGCGGTAGACTTGAAGTAGTGGCCAATGAGGGTGAGCCGCTATCCTCTCTGCTGCACATTGAGTGGCATCGGAGGTTAAAGTATGCTAAAGCTATCTTGGAAGCTGCTATGGACTTTACTTTTAAACATGATAGGTTAGTAGTTCTACCCATTACTTTACTCATCTATGTTGAAACTTTAATTTCCTTTGTGATTTAAAAATACTACCCCTTCCAAGTTTTCTATGAAATTTTCTGTCAAGCGAGGTAATGAGTTGTGATAAAATTCTTCATACCTAATTTCAATAATAAGTTATTTAAGTATATTAAAATAAAACAAGATGCTGTGTCTAAAAAGTTAATTCTCTTAGAACAAAAGTTTTGTTCTTAATCAGTGGTTCTCAAACTTATTTCATCTATCGCCAATTTTGAAAATAAACAATTTTTCAACACCCCCCAATTTTTTTTACTTTACCACATTTTAAATACCACAAATTTTTTGGGCCCCTTAACACCTTCTAGGCCACCAGCGCATACAAAGAGTCGTTATCACACACTTTGAGAAAGAATGTTCTAAATGTTCTAAAAGTATTCTTTATTTTGTAACAGGTTTCGATTCTACTTGATGGATTGGTCCCTTGACAACATTGTTGCTAACGAAAAGGGTGACATCACCTTTGTTGATCTTGAAGATTTTGTGATACTAGACAAACAGATTTCACCAAAACAAGATTTACCGGACTGGTATCAACGATACTCTAGAGAAGCTAGTCCGGGCTTTACATTCTCTATTGAAAATATGTGTAAGCATCATCTAAGTGACCACAATGTTTGGGCTGCTTGCTACTTATTAGCTGGTGAAGAAAGCCCATTGTTATATCCAATACCGAAGGATGTCAATGCTTCAAGACCCCATTTTGACAAGTTGTTACGGGAATGTTTGAACGGTGATGAGAGACTACGCACAATAACAAAATTGCAGAATGTTATGACAGATATGCTACTTGATTTGAAAATTGTTGGTTTTGGGGCAGTTAGATGATAGATAGATCTTTCATTTGTCTTGTGGAATTGAAATCTCATTATAATTTTGAAAAGCTTTAAATTATACCTTACTTTAAAAGGCTTTTATATTTCTTTCTCTTTTTTAGTTTTTAATTTTTATGCCAGCTAAAAGATATGGTTGTGATTCTTATTAAGTGACTTTTATTATGCCATAATTATGTATTTAAGTAATTTACATAACTAATAAATAAATAATGATTTTTATTTGGCCTACACCGTCTTATTCTTTCAAGTCCCTAAACGGTTTATTTATACAATATATATGTAAAAAACTGACTAAGGTGTGACCAAACTTGCGAATATATACTGATTTATTAAAAGACAATTTAATTTAAAGCTTAACTAATTGGTATCTGTAACTATATCTATCCCTTTAACTGACAGTACTAAGCGTGCGTTCAAAAAAAAATATTTTGTGAAATTGAATTTCCGAAGGGTGTCGATCATTCGTGCCGTTACATAGTGTAATGGCAGCAGGGCGTTAAAGGCCAGTCGAAACGTGTTCCAAAATAAACGTATGTTTGTGGACGACGCGCCGCCCGCCTCCCGCCGGTAGGCGTATTTATTTTTTGGTAGAAATTTTTAATTTTAATAGTTATTTTAAATGTTAACATTATAGTAATAAAACATTATTTTCTTTCAATGAATGATATTTGAAATAACAACGAGTCCACGAAGTTTGAACGCACGTTCATGCGTTGTCGTTTGAAATTGCACTTATGAAACTGAATATTTATACAAGTACTGTTTGTTTCTTTTGATCATAGGTTGGCTATTAGACCAAATTCTACTTTTCCGAGTGCGAACAAAGTCAAGATTTCGTTGCAGTATTTAGAAAATCTAAAGACTTGCTTTGGTTTTATTTTACTTTAGTACTTTCCAAGCAAACTTTTCTCAAAAAAACTCAGACAAGGAGGGGGGGGGAGGGGGGGGGGGGGTTTATTTAATTATTTTTCTGAGGTACGTACCCTAGCGAATTTCTATTAATCAATAAATATATAATAATTAATATAAAATGATATCGTTCTTGAAAGGGCTATACTAATATTTTAAAGAGGAAAGATTTTGGTTTGTTTGTTTATTTGCACTTAATTTGGTCAA
This sequence comes from Chrysoteuchia culmella, assembly GCA_910589605.1. Classification (NCBI taxonomy): domain Eukaryota; kingdom Metazoa; phylum Arthropoda; class Insecta; order Lepidoptera; family Crambidae; genus Chrysoteuchia; species Chrysoteuchia culmella. The sequence continues at coordinate 4,786,869 of OU342663.1, forward strand.
CAGATAGTAGATAGCCTGCTTATGAACATAGGATACTTTTTATCCCGATATTCCACGGGAACGGGTACAGGGCGCTAGTAATCTATAAATCGTGAGCGACTGAACGACACTCGTACCATATACTCGATTCGATTCACGTGTTCATGCTGTAGGCCAAGCATGAGCGGCTTTTATCGACTTGATTACGTGTTACTATCCCGCTCACATCGTAGCGGAGTAAGCAAGACAGCACGATGCGCTATATCATACCATATTGCGTGTTGCGTGAATAGCGGTGTTCATGCTAGGCTAGGAGGACTGGGGGCCTGGGCTGGCTATCGCGTAAAAAATATGGATATGGACATGGACATTGGCTTGAAATGACCATATAAGGTAATTTTATGAGCTTCAACTGTCAAATGAAGCCCATATCCATATTTTTTACGCGATAGGGGGGCTGATCATAATTACTTTACTCTTTGGGGCTGATAAGTACTTTATTGGTAACAGCAGCGCGACCTTACCATCGATATTATAGGATTAATTATTATCACAAACAATAAGTATCTATGCGAAGAGAAATTGCAAATTAAATTTTTCGTAGTATTATCATAACAGTATTATAGTTTGCTGCGTCTCTTTACTTGACTAGAATAGAAATTGCTTATGCTTGAACGCATCTATTGTCGTTCAGAAATCATGATTTGAATAGGAGAGCAGACAACTGATTTTGACAGTGACGGTAGTACTGACAGACAGTTGACATCTAAACTAGAAGTAGGTAATGTGGTTGACATTTGACATGTTGACATTTTAAAAGTACCAAACATTTTTCGTAATTTCGTGCTTATTTATTTAAAAGATTATTGATTTAATAGAAAAGAAATAAAACTTGAACGTAAGCAATGAGTGACTCAGAAAGTGATGACGAAAATACAATTTCCTATGGAACTCCACTAGATCCCATAGAAGAAGGTAAAACCTCTTGCATTTGTACCTAACCTAGAAACTAATACTAAAATATAATAAATCAATGTAAAATCTGATTTCTGGTTAGGTACCCTAAGTAAAATAAGTTACACCATATCTGATAAAGAGATATGGCTATCTCTACCAACAATATGTTCAGAACTGATAGAAATCATGTCTGCAAATAAACATACTATTGAATCTTTTGAATGGAATTTTTTTATGTACAAATCAGTTATTAACTATTAATTATTATTAAAATTTGCCAAAAACAGATGAAATTCCATCAAAGCGGAAGTTCCAACAGGCGCCTGACCAGTATGCAGTGGATGCGCACGGCAAGCGCAGGTTTCACGGAGCTTTTACCGGTGGCTTCACGGCAGGCCATGGCAACTCTGTGGGCACCCCTGAGGGTTGGACCCCAGCTGTGTTCAAAAGCTCGCGATCTGAAAAAGCATCGGTTTCAGTAAGTACTACTTGTATATTTGTATTTTTCCCTGTTGTGATCAAAAGCTTCCAATCTAAAAAGGACAAGATTTGTGCAGGTTGTACTTACTGTTTTTACCTATTTATTATTGTTCAAGAGCGTTTCCAGCCCAAGGTATTAGGGCCGTTTCACAAGCAACAGATAAATTCAGGACAGCTTATAAGCAGTGATTGATTAATTGGATGCATATTTTCCTAAACTTAGTTTTTGGATAGGAAAATATGTTAGCGGCTTCTTAAAAATATTTTTTTAATATACATCTCAGGATTCCACAAACTTTCGATATATCTTGGAAATGGTGCATCGTAGCATAAAAAGTAAGTAATTTTTCGTTCCCCTACGTGACCATTAAAACCCCTTTCAAAATCAATTACTTCCCCCTTCATCTCTGACATAATGAGTCCTTGTATATTTTATATGTATGTACTTATATATATATGTTAAATATTTATATTATGTAGTATGATTATGTATTTTTTGTTAATTAAATACCCGTAAATAGCTTTTCCCACTTTTGTTTCAATATTCTGAATTATGTTTTATTGTGCTACTTTATTGCCGATATTGCGGTAGGTCTAACACCTTTTACTGGTTGACTGGTAAAACATGCCTGATGGCATTAAGTCCGCCATTTGCTGTATTTTTATATTGCAATAAAGAATAATTAAACATAATAGAAGGACCAAAAAAAAAGGGTTATATTTTTTCCAAGTTGCGTTTCTTTAGTTATCTATTTCTCTAAGAATTCGGCAAAGCCGCTGGCCCATACAAAACCGATCAGAATCTGGGTTTTTTTTCGATACAAATGTGCCGACACCTCATCTTTAGGTATATATGCATTTGATTATCCGATCACTGCTTATAAGACGTTTGACTGGTGTAATGTTATATGAAAAATATGTCAAATTATCTTCTAAGTAAGCAATTTAGATTCCTATATATCAGTTGATGGTGAAACTGTCCCTATATCTGATAAATGTTGATACTTATAGCCATATACTCAGACGTTTCTTAACTCTTAAAAATCAAGGCTTCTTTTTCATACCTTTGTCATTTCAACAAAAACATGATGTTTATGAAACCCTTAAAGTTAAAAAAGTTTGAATATTGCAGCTTTATAGTTTTAGAAGAATTCAGTGCACATTCAGTTTTGAATAAATATCTACTGTCCACAGTCACAACGGCCTGAAGATTTCATGGACGATGAAGATCGCGGCGAGTTTGGTATTGCGCCGCGGCACCTGCAGACTCGCGGCGACTTCGCGGGGCAAAAGAGGCAGCGGCAGCGGTACCACGACGGGCCCATACCTGGTATGAATGCGTTGTGGTTAGAAAAAAATATTATCACGAAAGACAATAATGATGTCACTTCTTCTGCTTGTCATTCTTATGCAGTTGTTTTTCTGCAGTTGGTGGTTAGAAAGAAATATTATCACGAAAGACAATATTAATATCACTTCTTCTGCTTGTCATTCTTATGCAGTTGTTTTTCTGCAGTTGGTGGTTAGAAAAAAATATTATCACAAAAGACAATAATGATGTCATTTCTTCTGCTTGTCATTCTTATGCAGTAGTTTTTCTGCAGTTGGTGGTTAGAAAGAAATATTATCACGAAAGACAATATTAATATCACTTCTTCTGCTTGTCATTCTTATGCAGTTATTTTTCTGCAGTTGGTGGTTAGAAAAAAATATTATCACAAAAGACAATAATGATGTCATTTCTTCTGCTTGTCATTCTTATGCAGTAGTTTTTCTGCAGTTGGTGGTTAGAATAAAATATTATTACGAAAGACAATAATGATGTCACTTCTTCTGCTTGTCATTCTTATGCAGTTGTTTTTCTGCAGTTGGTGGTTAGAAGAAAATATTATCACGAAAGACAATAATGATGTCACTTCTTCTGCTTGTCATTCTTATGCAGTTGTTTTTCTGCAGTTGGTGGTTAGAAGAAAATATTATCACGAAAGACAATAATGATGTCACTTCTTCTGCTTGTCATTCTTATGCAGTTGTTTTTCTGCAATTGCAGAACAACAAGATTATCTTTAAAATCATATTTATACATTTCTCCTTAGCAGCTGAAGTTCCCAAAATTAATTAGTTTACCTGTAATGATGCAAAGATTGACGTTTTATTTACCTTAAACATTTCTTTATTACATAGTATTGTAATTGTAAAACTGTAAATAAGTATTTATTTAGTCTTTATTGAACCTATTTATCTTCGTAAAACATTTGGACTGTCTCAACCACTTTTTATTTTATTAGCTGTTCTCAGCAATTGAATTCCCGGAAATAAATGTTTGCAAACTAAAGAACTACTTATCCTCTTAACGCGGCATAAACATCGTAAACGTATATACTTCATAGGTGAGCCAGTCCTATCGCAGCTACTATCCGCCGTCCACGAAACAGCTGCAGTGAAGATGCTGCGAGCAATGGGCTGGCGACCCGGCCAGGGAACCGGCGAGCGCGTCAGTAGGGCCGACAAGAGGAAGCAACGGGACCAACACAAGGTGTACGGGTGTTACATACCGCCGGAGATGAGGCAGGTTAGTTCTAAAAGTACTGCTTGAATAGTTGTTATGAGAAATCTGGGAAATAGCTCTTATTTAATAACCGATAAGTGTCAGTAAGGCCGACAAGAGGAAGCAACGGGACCAACACAAGGTGTACGGGTGTTACATACCGCCGGAGATGAGGCAGGTTAGTTCTAAAAGTACTGCTTGAATAGTTGTTATGAGAAATCTGGGAAATAGCTCTTATTTAATAACCGATAAGTGTCAGTAAGGCCGACAAGAGGAAGCAACGGGACCAACACAAGGTGTACGGGTGTTACATACCGCCGGAGATGAGGCAGGTTAGTTCTAAAAGTACTGCTTGAATAGTTGTTATGAGAAATCTGGGAAATAGCTCTTATTTAATAACCGATAAGTGTCAGTAAGGCCGACAAGAGGAAGCAACGGGACCAACACAAGGTGTACGGGTGTTACATACCGCCGGAGATGAGGCAGGTTAGTTCTAAAAGTACTGCTTGAATAGTTGTTATGAGAAATCTGGGAAATAGCTCTTATTTAATAACCGATAAGTGTCAGTAAGGCCGACAAGAGGAAGCAACGGGACCAACACAAGGTGTACGGGTGTTACATACCGCCGGAGATGAGGCAGGTTAGTTCTAAAAGTACTGCTTGAATAGTTGTTATGAGAAATCTGGGAAATAGCTCTTTAATAACCGATAAGTGTCAGTAAGGCCGACAAGAGGAAGCAACGGGACCAACACAAGGTGTACGGGTGTTACATACCGCCGGAGATGAGGCAGGTTAGTTCTAAAAGTACTGCTTGAATAGTTGTTATGAGAAATCTGGGAAATAGCTCTTATTTAATAACCGATAAGTGTCAGTAAGGCCGACAAGAGGAAGCAACGGGACCAACACAAGGTGTACGGGTGTTACATACCGCCGGAGATGAGGCAGGTTAGTTCTAAAAGTACTGCTTGAATAGTTGTTATGAGAAATCTGGGAAATAGCTCTTATTTAATAATCGATAAGTGTCAGTCAGGCCGACAAGAGGAAGCAACGGTACCAACACAAGGTGTACGGGTGTTACATACCGCCGGAGATGAGGCAGGTTAGTTATAAAAGTACTGCTTGAATAGTTGTTATGAGAATTCTAGGAAATAGCTCTTATTTAGTAACCGATAAGTGTCAATAAGGCCGACAAGAGGAAGTGACGTGACCAACACAAGGCGTACGGGTGTTATACACCGCCGGAGATGGGGCAGGTTAGTTTGATTACTAGTGCTTTTATAGTTGTTACGAGAAATCCAGGCAATAACTCTTATTTAGTAACCGATAATAAGTGTCAGTAAGGCCGACAAGAAGAAGCGGCGGGACCAACACAAGTTACAAACAGTTTAGCGAATATATAACATCTGATATCTGTCTTCGCTTCTCTAACGGAAGAAGACGAAATTCGAAGCTCCTGTTTTGAAACCGATAATGGTAAGTACGTCAGTAGGGCCGACTAGAGCAAGCGACCCGACCAACACAAAGTGTACGGGTGTTATACACCGCCGGAGATGAGGCAGAGCTCAGTTTTAATTACAATGCTGTAACAGTAACAGTTGTTGTAATAAATCTGGAAAGTAACTTTTATTTTGTAACCGATAAGGGCGCGTTTAAAGAACGGGTGAGATTGTTATCGTCAAAAGCACAGACCTATATCGATATAGACGGTAAAAGTTGACCATGCGTATCAAAAGTTTTTTCCACCGTCAAAGTTTTCCGACCGCTTAATTGTGCAGAAACGAAACAGTTAATTGTGCAGGGCTTTCTTGCAAGAGCTCGTCAATAATATTTTCACATCACTAAATCTCGCTCGTGGCTTCATCGTAGTTACGAAAAATTCGACACGCTACGTTTCTTATACAGTTTTAGCGCTGTTTTTTTTTCTATCTCGATATAGGTCGGTGAGAAAAAGCAACGAACTTTCTTTTATTCTAATTTGCATATCCTATGGTCCTAATGTGGCCACAACCGGGAAAGTGGCAACAAATAGGGCTTCTAACTGGTAAAGTTAATGCTATGGAATCATGACATGTACAGTCAACAGCAGCTACGGCTTTACACTTTGACCTTGAGAGCGCCCTTATGTCGCTCGTAATAGCGGCGGTTTTCGTAGTGCAAATGTAAAGTTGTACGTGCTGTCGACCGTAGGTACGCAAAAATTTTGTGGAGAAATTTTGTACTTGGCTTGATTTGGCAAATTGACACATGTATGTCATATAGAAAATTGGAAAAGAAATGTAAAGTCCCTCCCTACTAATCAATCACAATTTTTTACAGAACACAGAAGAAGAATCTCAATCAAGTTCGGATTCAGAGTTCGAGTACGAGACGTTATTCGCGCCAGACGACTATGAGCCTTATGTTCTGCAGCGGAAGAGCGATCGTTTCGGCCTGGGTTACTCTGGGTTAAGTCGTCACTCTGTGCTGGGTAGTTTGAGTGGCCAGTATGGGGAAGGTGCTTCAAAAAGCCATTTGGTTATGAAGGAAAAGGGAAAGAAGGTAAGAGCTACTTTTGTACATAAATAAATAAAATAGGGGCCGTCCGCGACCTCGTCTATTTCCTATTCTATTCTTCTGTTTGTATGCCATGGATTTTACTTGATCATTTGTCCTTTGAACAGTTTAATAAGATAAAATCTTTAAATTTTATCGATTTGAGCAAATTGCCGAGCCATGCGTGCCTCAACCCGAGGCTGCCTCTAATTCGTACGCAGCTTAAAGTGAGCATGTTTTTATGCAAATAACGCAGTGACCCGCTTCATTTGTCCGCCAGTGTAGAATACGAATTCTTCCGCATTAACCTCTCAGACTCCGAGTTACGAGACACAATTGTTATTCCATTGTTCTCTGAACACCAGTGTCTTGATAGCAAATGAAGAATCAAAGCGAGAAGTCATCAGTTCTTTCATGATACTTCTATAATTTACATATATTTTAGGTGTCGATCCGAGGGCAAGCATTCGGCGTTGGCGCATTCGAAGCGGACGACGAAGACATTTACGCGACAGAAGACATGTCGCACTACGATTTCGCCATAGGTGGCGCTGAAGTGAAGCCCAAGAAACCCGCTAAGGAGAGAGGCGTCAATGTAAGTAAAACTAACGCCCCGTTTCCACTGGCAAAACCTTTACAAGAAAACATGATGTGAAATATAATGCGACCGCTGAAAGGAAGACCAATGGCTCTCGATAGGAGCTGTCACATAATGCATTCTCTCAGTGGCCGCATTATACGTTTACAACATATTTTCTTTTGGAAACGGGGGATTATATAAACATATTGTGATAGTGACATATGGAATTGTGTAACCTATAGTCGCAATTCTTTCGGAATGAATGATGTTTTAAATGACACTTCATTTGACACTTCTCCATACATTTGTAGATATTTGTAGTTAAATTTTGTTAATTCAATACCTTTCAAAACGCGTCCCGATCACAATCCCTTTCAAATGTCAAATAGTGACGGCCTGAAGTATGTTAATAGTCGTCATGCTATGGGGGTAGGTATGATAATGAAGGTTAAGCGTTTTGTCGGTATGTGATAAAAAATGGGCTTACTAGTTTCTTACCGGCTCTTCTTGTTACAAGGTCTCCCGCCAATAGGGCTTCTTCACATGATGACAAGTAGTGTTTGTGAACCGATGGCGTAGCTTATTCAATTTGAAAGTTGCTGATAATGTCACTTTCCCATTTTCACAGCTATGATGTCTGCTAGACAGACGAGATATGAACCTATTGCGTGCTGGTTATGATGGGATTATAATTGATCGAGCTCCAAAAAGTAATAATTTAGTACCCAGATATACCATTTTGCTCACCAAAGTGTCGATTTGACTATAATTTGGTGAGCATTTAGCTATTTTTGTGGTTAGGTTAGTATGATGTACAGTTAAATACAAGCCGTTGTGATGTGCGCTAGACAGCCAGCTAGCTGTGGTATAGTCGACATTTATATAGTAGCTATTAGCTCGTATTAATTTCCTACTTTCACAGGTTCTAGGTTTTGTAAAAGCCGAAAAAACCCCTCCCCCGATCCCTTCGTCCCCGCCGCACGGGCTGCAAGAACCACAAAAAAAATAACTTTTCATGAAATAACGCCATTTTCTTTTTTAATTTATATCCGTAATAGTCCTATCTGGAATGCGTCTATACACTAGCATTTCATAAGAAGATTTTTACATTATACGGATCTAAACAAAATAACAAGTTTTGAATTATGGGGGCCTCAAAAAAGGCGCCAATTTCCAGCATTTGCCTTTGTGTAAGTTCATTGGGGTTGGTTGGTTGGTTCATTATCTATACTAATATAATAATATTATAAAGCTGAAGAGTTTGTTTGTTTGAACGCGCTAATCTCAGGAACTACTGGACCGATTTAGAAAATTCTTCGATCATTAGAAAGCTACATTTCTCCCGAGTGGCATAGGCTATATTTTATCCCGATAGTCCCCACGGGAACGAGCACCACGCGGGTAAAACCGCGAGGATCCGCTAGTAACTGATATAGGAGCCTTCTAAGCAGAGGTCAGAATTAGGTAGAGTTATTTTTGTACTTGCATCGAAATGTTGATCTTAATATGGATCTTCCCGGGATTTCTAATGGGCAATCCCGTTTGGCCAACAATATTAAAAAAAAACCTCAGAAATAGATAAGGCAGATAAAACAAAGATAATTAACATACAGTTTTTATTAGTATTTACATTAATTCACAATACAAATTATTAATACGGTCAAGCAAATTCTCATACTTATATTTCGCCTTTTTTATAAATACGAGCAAATACTTTTGTTTCTAGCCTAGACTCGTGAGGTATTGCTTATTCAAACAGCCCATCAGAATCATTTTCCTTGTCCGATTCATTCAAAGTACCACTCAGATTTGAAGTGTTAGCTTCCGTCATTACTGTATAAATTTTATGAAAATTTAAGAAATTTCTTCTGTTATATTTCTGATAGTGTACAAATCTTTTATTTAATAAATCACGGGATTTTTTTCTGCTCTTTAAAATTAATCTCGGCATTGAGGCATATCCACTTTATTCTTTCGCTGCATGAAATCAGTGTAAGTACATAAATAACTCTACCTAATTCCGACCTCTGCTTCTAAGGCACGTTACTTCACTGATAGTGACAGATAATGTTACTTTCACAGGTACTAGAAGGCTTCATAAAAGCCAAGAACCCCCTGCCCCCGGTCCCTTCGTACCCGCCGCCGGCCCTCCCGCGCGACTACCGCCCGGCAACCGCTGGGGCTAGACGGACGAGATTCGAACCCACTACCGCGCTGCAGAGGGACCAAGGTATTTAACAACTGGTACATTATTGCATTACATTATTTACATTATACACTATTTGCATATCGTACATTATATGTTTGCCGTGTGGTGACGGCCTAAGAATACAAGTGTCACCACTCCCTTCCATGCCTGGGGACACCCCAGGCATGGAAGTGGATGTAAGAGTCGTCTAGGAGGCTCGACGCATTGAACACCTGTGCGAGAGAAGGAAAACTTGAAACAAACCCTCTACCAACCCGTCTGGCCAGCGTGGTAGCAGTAGGCTAATATCCTACTATGAACGCCACAATAGGCGTGAGCTAGGAGAGGCCTATGTCCAGCAGTGGACCTCCACAGGCTGATGATGGAATAATGGATCTTATATAATTATTTACAGCGTTAATTTCATACAAACATGCTCACTTCACGGTCTAATAAATAAATATGTGTATTTCTGCAAAGATTTGGATGTTGACGGCAAGGTCGAATGTTCAACTAACCAATTAGCCTTCAAAACAACGGAATACATTTCTTGATTTAATAAAAAATTCTGTGAAACAAATGTTTAATTATCATTCCATATAAAGTTGTAGGATACCGAATTCATTTGTTGCAGTATTCGACTCATACATTGATGTACAAATATTTACATAACTGTAAATATACTTTTAAAATAATAACACTGTGATTAATATGAGTATTTATGCTAATATTATATAGAGGAAAGATTTGATAGTTTGTTTGTTTGCAACAAATAAAACTACTGAACGGATTTGAATGAAATTTGGTACACAGTGGATAGCCTGGTTATGAACATAGGATACTTTTTATCCCGATATTCCCACGCGAACGGGCGTTTCCCACGCGGGTGAAACCTAGAGCGGCCGCTAGTGTTTGATAAAATGATTATGTTTGTATGAAAATAACGCAGTGGTTCGATTTCTTTGCTGCCTAGTGTATTATAATTTGTAAAAGTTTAGATGTTTAAAGGTTCGGATTTCTGATAATCAAACAAGCAAAAATAGTTGTACGAATCTGGATTAAAGGACATCAGGCGGTTAAGACCCAAGAGTGTGTAAATGTAATTCTGTTACCAATAAACACTGTGTTATTAGAATCATAAAACAGCAGTTATTTAATTTTTTAACTGCTTATATTTTTTTTTTATAAAACGGAAGTAAATAGATGAAACGGACACCATTTTGATTACTTACACACATAAAAAAAATCATTGTTAAGACAAATGACGAGAATTGAAACTATTGACAGCCAAAAATGAATTCACTGTTACTGTCAGTCAACTGCCAAAAGCGTTTTGCTTCGTACGACCTTTTCCATTTCGCCTTTTTTTTAACCCGGCAATCACAGCAGAATCATCACATAAAAAGACGCAGCCAATTTTACGAAAGATTGAATTGAATTAAATCAGTTACGGCTCTTACATTAGCACATTGTGGTATTCTTCTCTATCATAAGCACTGGAAGGTGACCTTCGATGCGTATGAACAATATGCCTTCGCGTTGAATGCGTTTGATGTCCTTTAGCACACAGATGGTTTATAGCCCGTATTACATAGGATATAATTTATTCCGAAATTCTTACGAGAACGGGTACCACGTGGGTTCACTAATATAAAAATATGCAATCAATAGGCTATTTGACAATGCGAAAAATTAAGTGTCAATTACTGTTATCAGTATAAATTATGAGTTTAAAAATGGTTTTTAATAACGTAAGTTGAAAATAATTATAAATTTATTTAAAAATTCGTAAATAAAAATGCATTTTTTAAACGTTTTGTCACGTGACACAAAACGCTCCTGATTCGTCGAGTTTATAATGACGTCACCTTGTAACCCTTGTAAACCTCGTTTGCCTTCGTATGTGGATGATATGCAGAATACAGGCAAGTGACGTCACCGAACCCATTGCAGCGCCATATTGTCAAAGTAGCGTTTTGGCGCGCTATTTAAATATTGAATTTTTAATTTGATATTTTTCAGCAAATATGTACCAGAATTAAAAAAAAAACAACTTTTACTGGGTTCCTTAAACTCCACTACATAATATAAAATGGATTTTCAAAACCTGTCAAATAGCCTATTGAGTAATAATTGAACAAAACATAAATTTTTATAACATTAGTAGGATGATCACGTAATAATAACTTTCTCATTAAAATTTATAATATTTTAGAAGGATCAAGAAATAATATAACCTTTTCAGGTCTAGGCCGCCACGAGTTAACAGCCGAAGCCCGAGGAGCGCTATTAGGGGAAGCCCCAATCCCTAAAGTGCCAGACCCTATCCCTAAAGACCCAGACCCTATCTCTTCGACTGCCCCAGAAGACCCCATAGCCAAACTTTCTGGCCGAAACGTAAACTTCGTATCTACTGAACCAAAAGAACTAGATTTTATTCCTATCAAAGATACAGGGAAAGAAATCCCTAAGACTTTTAAACCTTTTGCTAGTATTCCTGAGAAGCAGGCGAGGTATGACATGTATCTGAAGGATAAGGAATCTTTCTTGAGAGAGGGAGATAGCGGTGTGGACGCGGTCAGCGAGTGGGAGAGGAACAGAGAGTTGGCGGAGTTTGAGCAGGCTGCTAAGTTGTATAAGCCGCTTACGGGATTTATGGGAGACAGGTAAATTATATTTTTCACCTCACACACTCTAAAAAGGAGGTTTTGTCAATCAGTTTAGGCATAGAAAATCACTTTTTGCGGCCTAGCGCGGCACAGTACTTTTTTAATTTAATACCTAAAAATATGTCATAATGCGTTCTGAATCGAACTATTGACTTTTTTGTTATATTTGATTCTTATTTTAAATAGCTTTAAATTATTTTTAATACTCCGTTTTGATTTTATTATATTATTTTAGTTCATTGAATCATAAAAACAATAACAATAAGATTAAACTATTTGTTATAAGAATTTTATATTAGGCTGGGTGACATTTCACAACCTATAATTGGATTTCGGACTGTGACATAAATCTTTATTTTTAAATTGTCTTTGTATTGTACCTCATGTCAGTGTCAACATTTACGGAATCGTTTTTATTCTTATTAATAAGTAACAATATATTCCTACTTTATATAACTTTGAATTAACTTTGAATTTATTTTAGTTTTTTTATATCATTAAAACAACGTGAATAAGGTATATTTAGATTAAACTTTATTTTAAAGAATGTTTTACCTAAAGTTGACCTCGGAAACAACCATAAAATGTTCCTCGCTGTTGTGAGGTAAAAAATTGTGTGTTGCGCTCGGCAGAAAAGTCTTTAGCGTCTTGTACCTTTGAAATCCTCGCTTCGCTCAGGATTCAATATTTGAATCCTAGAATCCTTCACTTGCTCAGATTTCAATAGAGGTAACTCGCCGCTAAATAACCAACTTTCCAGCCTTGCATAACAAATAACTATTGCTTTTATTTAGTGTGAGGACAAAGTGACTAGTATTTTGACATATTTTTACTCGACTTACTAAAAAAGACTATCGCCCGAAATTATTAACCTATCTGAGATAGTGGCCTAGGATATTTATGTTAATGTGATCTAACAATGACGACGGGTGCTAGGCAACGATATCAGATAGCCCAATACATGTACAGATAGGTTATTAATTTCGAGTGTATATGTGTTTGGGTTTCATGTATGTTTGTGAGTTTTTTGTTTAACCATAACTTCTAAATGCCCTTACGGATTTGGATGTACGGGGTATCGTTAGATTCCTTACATAACCCCGAGTGACACTGGCTATATTTTTTTAAATTCTATATGGCGGCCGTACGATGCCATAACACTAAGTGGGAAAACTCGCATTAAACTATCGTGTAATTAAACTGGGTCTAAGTCTGGGTTTTATACTGGAAAACTGGAGTTTGTGGTGGCAAAACCGAATGTCGAATTTGACATTTCGGTTTTTTTTGCAGGATACTGTAAACAGGATACGCGTGTGACTGATAGTATTGAATTTCGTACACTACTTACCGGGATTCTGCAAAAAACAGGCTATTACCGTAAGAAAAGCTCTTCCACCGGAGATGTGCTATGCTTTGCTACGCTGAGATGTGATATGCTACGTTGCTATGGATGTCACGTTGAAAAAGTCGCATAGTTTAATAATAATAATAATTTCATACAAACACACCAATTATCTAGCCCACGTTAAGTTTCATGAAGAACTTGTGTTATGGATACTAGATAACGGATAAACATACTTACATACTTTTTTTGTAAATACATAATATTATCTTCACAATTTACATCCTCGTACCACATAGCTGCATGCTGCTGCTGCTGCTGCTCCACTTTTCTGGTGGAAAGGCCGCCTTAGAAAGTTCTGTGCCCCAGCAGTGGCGATATTCAAATGATTAAACATGATGATATATCGTCCTTATCTCCAACAGATTCACCCACGCCTCAGAACCGGACGACAGTACCAACCCCCTAACAGCCGTGGCCAGAAGTAACGACACCTACGGTCTGGTGACAGCGGAACAGGTGGACGCCGCCAAGAGAGGGGTGTATGGGGTCATGACCAGGAAGGGGGTGGAATGGGCCCCGGAGTCGCTGCTCTGCAAGAGGTTCAATATACCGGTGCCGGGTGGGGGAAGGTAAGAGTCACTATTTTTGTAGATTTTCAGGAAATTTTATCTTTTCCATCATAATATAGTACTATTGTAAGGGATATACTTTGGCGACTTCGCTGCGAAGAGAGCGGTCTATAGATTTATGACCAGGAAGCGGGCCAGTGGAGTCAGGTATAAATCATTTTAGACACTTTAGCGACAGCGGACTGCCACATTTTGACAACTAAAGATGGACACACCTTGGCGACTAGAGATGGAGACACTTTGGTGACTAGACATAAACACACTTTGGCCACTAGACATAAACACACTTTGGCTACTAGACATAAACACACTGGCGACTAGACATAAACTCACTTTGCCGCATAGACATAAACACACTTTGGAAACTAGATATAAACACACTGGCGACTAGACATAAACACACTTTGGCGACTAGACATAAACACACTTTGGCTACTAGGAATAAACACACTTTGGACACTATATATAAACACACTGGCGAATAGACATAAACACACTTTGCCGACTAGACATAAACACACTTTGGCGACTAGAGATGGACCCAATTTGGCGACTAGAGATCAACACACTTTTTCTGCGAAGGGTGGAGTCAGGTATTGTCACTTAGTATGGACATCATAACATAGTACTGTAAACTTGGTCTGGACTGGTTCTGACCAGGGAGTAAGAATGCCAGAAGTTACGTCACCTAAGGTCTGGTGTAGTGTAGTAGTACACACGTAGTAGTCCAGTAGCGTTCGCTTACAAAAATGACACAAAACTTTGTCAGTGTGTGTTAATCTTTAAAATTTATGGTATATTATTTGCTCGCAGGACGGAAACGAAAAAAGACGACAAGCCAAAGGTGTCCTACTCTATATTCTCTTACATGGAGTCTTCAGTGCATGACAAGGATAGTTTCGCCGCAGAGCAACATAAATTCAGCGGGTCGAGATCACTCAACCTACCGAAACCGACCCAAAACATCACCCAGCCAAGCAAAACTTACTCTAGTACCATACAGAATAAAGCTGATAATCCAACGCCATCAACAAGCACAGAACCCAGTTTCACCAAAAGATTGACAGTCGCAGAACTATTTATGAAAGAATCTGAAAAAGATTTGAAAACCAATGAAGGTGTTAACGAAACTATAGAGAAATTCGATAAAATGGACTTGTATAAAGCTATATTTTTAAGCGATAGTGAGAACGAAGATGATGACCCAAAGACACATAAAGATACAGCTGAAAGCCATGTTAATCCTGATGATTTCATAGACAAACCAGCAAATGTAGAAAGGAATACATCCCCACCTCGCGGTATATTCGCGAACGTAGACTTTGATGAGTTAAATTCGTGGAGAAGAAACATCACGGTTAAATCCATGGACAAAACTGAAAAAGATAACGGTAAGACTAACCCCAAAAAAGACGAGGTTGAAGTGATGGAAACTAATTTGGAAACGGATGTCTATGGCCCGAAAATTCCAGAAAATCTACAGAAAAGACTGGGAGGTGAATCTGTTCCAGAGAAAGAATTTAAACCAGTGTTTACACGTAAAAATGATACTACAAAAGATATTGTTGAAATAGAATCGTCAAGTTCCGATTCATGGGTAGACGTTAAAGAAGTAAAGGTCAAAAAGCAAAAAAAGAAGAAGAAAAAACATAAAACTAAGCATAAAAAGACTAAACACAAAAAAAAATATGGTGATTGAGTGAAGTATACAATAAATGAATTATTTAATCATGTAAAATTTTACGTTTTATTTGAAACCGCAGATAACTAATACTATTCTAACATAAGTTTTAGCATAAATTAAAAGCATAACATATAAGATATCCTTGTGTGGTGTGGAAGGTGTTTGCTAAAATAAATGCGGGCGTGATTTAGTTATGGTTATGTGGTTTCCCCAAAAAAAAAACGACAGTTTCCACCAGTTATTATCCTACATAGTCTATGGTTCGTCCATCAACTCAGATCATAGATATATTCAAAGTTGGGGAATGTAAAATTTTCTTCTCCATCGATTGTAATACTGCTACGAGTTCGGCGAACTATATTACATATCGAAAACTATCGCTTTGTTTTCGTTATCCATTGACTGCTATAACGACATGCATAAGTAGCGCATCCAATTGTATTCGATAACTTTTTTTTTACTTTCTTTTATGAAGTTTGGGGAGACTCTTAGCCTTCATCATACCTGATGTTAAGTATTGATAAGGCCGATGGTGGAAACGAGCCTCTCCCGGAATCCTAAGCCATTGAGGAACTGGCTATCTTATCTCTAACTGCCCGAACACAACAATGCTGAAACCATTGTTGTTATGGCGTCAGACTTAGATAAGATGGTGGTAGCTAGCCAGGCGGACTTACAACAAGTCCTACCGCCAACCAAACTGAATACAATATGTACCCCCGCTGGGAATCGAACCCGGGATCCTGGGTCTGATACCGGTGGTTGTACCACTACAAAACGTTGAACAATTCCTACCACCAACCAAACCGAATACAATATGTACCCCCGTTGGGAATCGAACCCGGGATCCTGGGTCTGATACCGGTGGTTGTACCACTACAAAACGTTGATTTGATTGTTAATAACAAATCGTACTAGGGGGATACCTATGTTGGACAATTTTCGCCTTCTATCCTTATTTTGTTAGCAATAAAGATCATGCTCAGGTTATCACTGATCAGCACTCCTACCGTACCAAACAGTATTGCTATTGCTATATCTATAAATTTTTAAACCCTCTACAATAGTAGGGGAGCCCACGATGATAAATGGAGATTAACTCGAGCGTCATAGAGACCTATTGGGTTGCAAAGCTTAGATGATAAGAAGAAAAACATCACTTGTGGCCGAGTTAATTTTTTCCAATATTTTTCTATTTAAAATTTACCATAAGAAAAACATGTTATGTAATGTATACCTTTTCATCAGTGGGGGGAGCGGCTATAGATTTTCAAAAATGTAAAAAAAACTGTTGCGTGGACATACGGGAGCGCGTCAGATATTGATAGCATCAATATCCTACGTATTTTTAATAATGTAGGTACGTATGTTAATCTGATCGTTTGCATGATGCGTGTGGTCGTTCGTAAGGATTGAAATAAAAAAAAAACTACTACAAGGACTCTCGCTACCGCTATCACTTTCATACTAAAAATGCTATAAATGAATAGAAATATGTAGGAATTGGACAAAAACCCTATCGTTAAAGGGTTTTACAAGAGTCATAAGTTTGATAGCGATGGAAAATACCGTTAGGCGGTAGGGGTGCTGCTCAGGGCTCAGGGATTTAGGAGGATCACACACTGCCACCATCACTTGGCATGATTACCATATATGATGTATGTGTGACCGATTTTTAACTCGCGTCGTAAGAAAAGTGCCAAGGTTGTAAACAAAAGGCACGCGCCAAGCCACGATTTGACGCGTTTTCTACAAATAACTACTTACAAAATAAAATAGTGCGTAAAAGTGTGCGATCCATCTTACCACGCACTTCGTACGTGATTCGAAATTAATGACGTCTTTGGTCGTTCGTCTACTGGTTCAATCAGTCTTTTAGTAAGAATGAACATGGTTCGCGGGTTCGGTTCACACGGTACACAAATATTTTATACGATAATAAAGTAGGTACTACTTAGGTGATTTAATGTTAAGTTTGTGGTAGCCCAAGATATACTGAAATAATAAATCCCGCCCGTCCGTTGCTTAGTTTGGAACTAAGTATTATAGATGGTGTCGTGAAAAAAAAGACTTGAAAAAGATTGGAATTTATGATTTTGTCATTTTTGCATTTTTCAATGCTATATTTATACTTATGGTAAATTTTAAATAGAAAAATATTGGAAAAAATTAACTCGGCCACAAGTGAAATCTCAGATTCATGCTCTAACCGCTGAGCTACCGAGATCTCCGTAGCTCAGCGGTTAGAGCATTGGACCGGATTTCCAAAGGTCGCGGGTTCGATTCCCGTCTGAGATTTCACTTGTGGCCGAGTTAATTTTTTCCAATATTTTTCTATTTAAAATTTACCATAAGATTGGAATTGTTAGAATATAAATCTGTGGTATAATTCAACTCTTACGACGTGGCTTTGTACGGACTTCTTGCTTGCCATTCATAATTCGTAAATGATGTCTTAGGCCTAACTCGTAGACCTCATTTCTTTAGTGTTACTAGCAGCCGCCCGCGGCTTCACCCGCGGGATTTTCGTTTCTCGTGGGAATATCGGGTTAAAAAGTAGCCTAGATATGTTTAAAGCCCCTATATACCAAATTTCATCCAAATCCGTTCAGTAGTTTTGAAAGTAGCGTGAAAGAGGAACAAACAAAAAACAAACTGACATAAGTACTAGTAATTTACTAGAATAGAATAGAATAAATCTTTATGTGCACGCAAACACGGTATAAATACAGTGATATTTATTATTAAGGTATTGTTAATATAATATAATCATTCATTTTAAAATGTCAAAGTGAGCACTAATAAATAATAAAGATTTAACAATGTAATTAATGGTTAATGTAAAATCGCTAAAAATACTTCAAATACATTCAAAGCGAGTAGCGTCAAAAGTCTGAGTTTTTTGACCGTCTCGAACTCTACATTTTACCCTAATATTTTATTTTCTTTATAAGAAATAAGCTAATTTATAGCCGTCGCATTGCAAATACAAAACGATTCACTCTAGTATAGGCCGACTCAACCTGATATTTTCACGATAAATGGGAGTCCAATATTATACCCAGAAGTTTATTGGACAAACATTCAACAATTTGGTTTCCTTTATAAGTAATTGATAATTTCTGCGGTTTTCCATTATAATTATAAAATTGAATGAGTTTAGTTTTTTCTATGTTGACTTTTAAGTTTTTTTACTCTAGCCAATTAATAATTTTACGTACATGATCAGTTATTTCTTTTTCGTAGTCATAATCAGGCGTTTTTTGAATCACTACTGATAAATCATCCGCAAAGAGAGTGCATGGATATTTGATCACTTCTGGTAGATCATTATTATATAATAGAAAGAGCAAAGGTCCCAAAATGCTACCTTGGGGTACCCCTTGGCTATTTAATTTAAAATCAGACCTACATATCTCAATTTCGTTATTTACATTAATTTTTTGTAAATCTACACACTGAGATCTATTACTTAAATAGCTTTCCAGCCAGCTGTGTGCCTTTCCACGAATACCGTATTTTTTCCAATTTGGATAGTAGAGGTTGGTGACAGACACAATCAAAAGCACTCTTCATATCAAATAGGTTTTTTTTGTCCATAAAAATTAAAATTTCTTTTGTAACTTAAAACATGCCTGCGAGGATCTATTCAAAGCTACTGATAGTGCTGTGTCGGTGGCTAAGTTCTGGTCCTCACACATATAAAAGCCTGAGTCGACACTATAAGAAAAAGAAGAACATGCCCGTAGACTTTCCCTTCTGGAATCCAAATTGATCTGCTCTAATGATATCAAAAAACAAAAATAATATCATTCGCTTATACATTATTTTCTGCCATAGCTTTGATAATATAGAGATAAAGGCAATAGGTCTGTAGTTTATAACGCTATCTCCCTCCCCCCTCTTGAAAAGAGGTTTAATAATAGAGAGTCTAAGGGCTGAAGGAAACGAACCTTCCTCGAAAGATAAGTTCACCAGGTAAGTGAGTAATGGCTAATGGCGCTAATTCATCTGCACAGAGCTTAATACCTTGAGTACAAATGTTTCATGGCAGATTTTATTTCGGCTTCATCCTTAGGATACATAAATAAACATGAACTTTGTTTCTCTATTAAGTTTAAGCATTGATTTTGTTGTGAGCATTTATAATAGAAGTAAGTATTATACTATTAAACGAATACGAAGTAACAAAGAAGTGCGTGTAGGTCCACTCTACTACGTTCTTAGCTAGAATAGTTGAATTAAAAACATCGACACAGCTATAAAAATAACTGCGTCACCATAACAACAAACAAAATTCCGCGAACGCTCGTCGAAAAATAGTAATTGCGTAAAAGTATGAATTTTGTAAATAAACATTCTTACACAATACTATTTTGCGTGGGTGAATCTCGTTTCAAGGTTGTTACGATATGGCGGGAAGCGTAGCAACTAGCCCGCCAAACATTCACCTATGGAAATAGTTACACCGTTACATACTTATTGCATATCGATAATAATTAAATGTACAAGTTCTAGAATGCTATTATAGATCCTAGTCCAACAGTCTAACGAGAAATAGTGAATCAGGGCCATAAACGTATATTCTAACAAAACAATCGCTTTAAGAATAAGACTATCCATTGCTTTTTTTAACAAAAGAAAATCAAATATAAGCCACAAAAGCCGTCAATGAATATGAAATTTAAATCAAGTACTAAATTATTGTATATTTAGTACCAACTTACCGCCACAAATCATGATAGAAAGAGTTAAAGAGATTAAGAGCGAGACAGCAATAATGTGTCGTTTCAGTGAAAGAGATGGCTAGCCGGCATTTGGCGCATGTAGAGTGAAACGCCTATAAAACAGAGCTTGCAACTTAAGATTTTTGCTTTACGGTTGGTACGCATGCGTCAATGACACAGCCAGGGCCGGCGCCTGCGGTGGCTTAATAATTTATTTATTTTTATGTACCTACATTTACTTTATTAATACACTTGTCATCACATACAAACATACTCACTTTACTCTCTCATTATTCAAAACCTATAAACAGAGTAAACATTTGTACGTCTATGTATGAGTCGAATACTCGACATTCAGATAAAAGTCCCAAAAATTCAAGAAGACTTTCAGTTTTGTGCAAATTAAGAAAAACAATAATGTTTAATTTTCATTCCATATAGAGCTAGCGCAGACGACGGATAACGGAGGACTTTTTGTCCGCGACACGTCTTTTATTGTTAACCAAATAAGATTCAACTTAGACCGCGTATATCCGCGAAAAGTACGCGATAGTCTTCGTTATTTATTCAACTTTATGTTCTTAGTAATAAGGTCGTGTCGCGGACAAAAAGTCCTTCAATGTCCGTCGTCTGCGCAGGCCAATAAAGGTGTAGTAAACCGGATTGAGCGAATTACAGTTTACTTTTGTATTATCCAAACTCTAATTTTTACCAACGATGACGGTACGGAGACGGTATAAGCGTTTGGGGTGAGAAGTTATTTGTTTGTGCAAACCAATCAATGTTACCATTTATCTCCAAAACTACTATTCCGATTTTGATGCGGTTTGCAGTGATGGGCTCGGGTTTGATTGGTGCATGTTCTTAGATAGGTATTACGGTGACAACTCACCAGGGGGCGCTGCAGTAAGCATTTGTTTTGCAAACTAATGTTACCATTTACCTCCAAAACTACTAGTCCGATTTTGATGCGGATTGCAGTGATGGGTTTGGTTTGACTGGTGAATATTCTTAGATAAATGTTATGGCGACAACTCACCAGGGGGCACTGCAGTTAACATTTGTTTATTTAAAACGGTTAATACAGCTCTCAGCCCCACCAAAAAGGTACCGACGGAAGGCCAGCGCTTGCCAAAAGCCAAGCATCATGCTGAGTCGGGGCCGTTTTGGGACAAGCAGTGCTCAATTATTTGTTTTTATTTTGTTTGTTTGTGTGTTTCGCCCTTGTGTTTGTCCCGAATAAACATTTTTAATTTTTTCTTTCTTTCTTTCAAAACCCAAATTAGTAGTCCGATTTTGATACGGCTTACAGTAATAGGTTTGATTGGTGAATGTACTTAGATAAGCGTTACGGTGACAACTCACCAGGGGGTGCTGTAGTAAACATTTGTTTGAGCAAAACCTAACTTCTAGTCCGATTTTCATGCGGTTTTCAGTAATAGGTTTTGTTTAGTACAATGTACATAATATTATCTATGCTCTCTAAAAATTAAAATAAAAAGCGAAATAAAAAATTTTGAAAAACCCATGACGGTTAAAACTTAATTGAAAAAGGATAAAATAATATAAAAACCTCCGACTTAACTATCCTTCGGGGGCTGCCATCACTATTATTAATTTCAGCATGAATATAAATAAATCCAATTATTCACGTTACTATAAAACTGCAAAATTATAGTTAATTTAATGGCAGCCCCCGACGGATAAATTAAGTTGGAAGTTTTATATTTACCCTTTTTCAATTAACCGTCGTGGATTTTTTCAAAACTTTTAATTTTAGTAAGCCTCACAATCACAAAAGATGGCACGCGCAATTTCACTGGAACTAAACTTGGTCCATTGGGTTGGGTGGTAAAGAAAGAGCTTATTTTCGAATGTTTGAAGACATTACATTACATCGCCTCCTCAAGTGCCATCTTTTGTGAGTAAGACAAACTCTATAAATATTTTTGTTCATTCATAAAAAAATAACGAATATGAATCAGACCGAATTGTCTCTTTTTTATGTAAGAATATATTTTAAATGGGTATATTAACTAATCACATACAATAAAATAATTAACCAAAGTGAACGAAATATATTATGTAACTGAATGCAACCCTGGCAGAATACAATCAGCTGTTTGTAATGACAGCTCTGACAAATACAAAATGGTTGAAAACTAAAGTTGGCAAACAAAGAAAGGCATCGTAATACATCGTTTTAACACGAAATATCTTTATTTTTTAAGTAAAAGTTAATTAGTTAAGTGTGTAAAAAGTGTGTAGTGCACGATGTTGGATTTGGAAATCGTCCCTGAGCGTTCCCTGGGCTGTGATGCCTGGGAGTTCGTTTTAGGTATGTCCAGTTCTGTTTATTTCGAATGTCAAGATTTTGCGTTGTATTTCTATGGGTCGAAACTTACGCAATTGTATTTTTGTTGCATACAAAGGCTAGTTTATGTATCTAGGATGCTCATCCGGCCACTGTATGCGCTTATCGTATTGTGTACATTGATTTTTTTCCACACAAAGTGACACTAGCTTAGCCTTTGTGTTGACTTTTTTTGTTTATTTTTTATTGCATATCTTGACCGTGAAATCGTTCGGTTTGCGTTGTTTTCATAATATTTTCGTAAGATTTGTTAACAAGAACTTCAGCGAAATTGATAATAATTTTTACTATGGAAACTGAAATAATGACCTAAGTCACTTATTCTGTGTTAGTGTGACTAACATAATAATAACTTTAATTATTGAAGCCTTAACTTGACAATGTTTATGATAATATTTAGTATTTATTGGAGCAATCTTATTTTTTGTGCGCTTTTTATAACATTAAAATAACTTATTTAATTACTTATCATTATTATGGTTGAACTATCCATAAACTTTATGTTTATGATAATATTTATTATTTATTGGGGCAATCATCTTATTTTTTGTGTGCTTTGAAATTATTTTATAACACTAAAATTACTTATTTAATTATTATTATTATGGTTGAACTGTCCATAAACTTAATATAAATAGTAATCTTCAATTATTTATTAATAATAACTTAAGAATTTCATGCAATAAAATAAACATACTGACCTTAGAGATGCCTTGTCCATGCATTCTTTGCTTTTGGTTTAACAAAAAAAAAACTAATTAGTCTTCTAAATTACCATGACTTTTTAACAAATTGCTGTAGAGGTTGATTGACCCATGTTGTGATAAATAATATCAAAAGTATTCATTTTCACCTTCAGGCCCCGGATTATGAGACACAATGTATATTCCATTGTTCTCTGGACACCGGTGCCCAATTTGGGTTTGATGAATTAACACGTTGACTGCCATCGGTCCAGACACAATAGAAAATCTATTGTTACTACATATATACTCGTAGGTTGGCAGGCAAAGTGTTAAATACATAAATCTATATCATTACACATCTTAAATACTACGAATACAAAAAGTTAATTGTTTTTGACCAAATTATTTAAATTAAAATATCTTAAGTCAGGTACCAATTAAAATGTCTAATATAACAAACAAAAAAAATGTTATCTAATCTTCTTTAGGTAATTGGTTTAAATGTTGCATCATAATTTACAACTGTTGTTTACAATAATATATTTTTCACATATAAAATGCTATTTTATGTTGATGTTGTAAACAAGATTCCAAGAATTATTGGATTATATATTTGCTCATTGACTTTGATATGTTGTCAAATGTAATGGATAGTACAATCAATAATCATAATCAATTTTCAAACTTGTCAAACAAATTCTTCTGTAGGTACACTTCAAAAGGTTGTTATTTTTTAATTCATATAATCCCCACCTGTGTCCTCACAACTATTAAATATCTATTGTTTCTCATTTTTCTGTACCTGACAGGTAAAAATAATACCTATTGTATGTAACACAGCAATAAATGTTGCAACTGCATCATTATTTTTGAAAAAAATATTTGATTAGATCCTGGTCAAAAGTACCCTAGGATTTTTCTGAATGTCCACCCAGAAAAAGTTATGGGCGGTTTTCTTCTTCTTATCGAGTGAGGATAAGTGACCACTTCTGGTGTCAGAGTTTATCAAGCTGCCTATGAGGCCTCTGACTTGGCTTAACGACTGTAATCAAATGACAACAGCCGGGACCGACGGTTTAACGTGCCCTTCGAAGCACGGAAGCGCTCAGTTATAATGTCACTTTACGGTCACCCATCCGACACCTGACCGGGTCAAACGTTGCTTAACAAACGTGATCAAATACGATCAAGTCAAGTCTGTCAAGCGCGGCCATGAGCGCTTAAATTTTTCATTCATGGGCGGTTGTAGTCTTAAATAAATGCCTAAGCCAATGGTTCCCAAAGTTGTCTGGGCTACGAACCATCTAATACAAGTTTCCAAACTAAGGACCCACCTCTAGGCTAAAGATGTTATAAAATTGGTAGTTTCAGAAACCCTAGTGTAGGGACTTGTCTAGGACCTCGTCATTCGGGCCTAGTGATAATGACCAGTTCCAAGATTACTTAATGCAAATTTGTTTTGTTATTGATATGTAAATGTCGGTTGGTGTGTCATTCTACAGGGTCCACTCAATATTCCCTTGCGACCCACCAGTGAGACGCGACCCATAGTTATGCAAATAAATTATGATTATGGTTTTCAACATTTTTAGTGACATTATAGAGTTGAAATATATTATGATAGTTTTTTTAATAATAACAATTTCCAATATAATCCAAAGTCAAAGATTTTTATTCAAATATACTTATAGATAAGTGCTTTCGAATCGTCCAATTTTTTTTCCTACCATCCATTCAGGACAACTTTTAACTGATAAGAAGAACGGCCGCAAGAAACTTATCAGCTTTAACAGAAGCAACAACATTTACAAAGGAACATGTTGTTGCCAAACACAAATCTACAATCTTGAAACATATTTAATATAAGAGGAAAATTTTCGTATACTCAGTTATTAGAATATTTTCCTTTTATACAATTACAATATACATCCTAATAATAATATCAATTATCTTATCTTTACTATTTTCATTGTAACTTATTGTTTTAATTTATATATCTTTAGGTATGTACCTATTATGTTATTTTCTTTATTTACATTTTATTACAAGTGGCCTCCAGCGGTTTCACCCGCGTGATTCCCGTTCCCGTCGGAATAACGGGATAAAAAGTAGACTATGTAACTCTCCATCCTTTCAACTAACTCTATGCCAAAATCAATTCGATTGGTTGCTGAGTTAGGGTGTGAAGGAAGGACAAACAAACACTTTCGCTTTTATAATATTACTAGCAACCGCTCGCGGTTTTACCCGCGTTGTTCCGTTCCCGTGGGAATATCGGGATAAAAAACATCCTCTCTTCATAACCAGGCATTATACAATCTGTGTACCAAATTTCATCCAAATCCGTTCAGTAGTTTTTGAGTTTATTGGTTGCAAACAAACAATAAAATTTTTCCTCTTTATAATAATAGGGGTTAAAGTATGAAATTGGCGATTTTTTTCTTACACTTCTAGAGAACGTCACTACTTCTGTGATTAAAAGGTACATCTATTGCTTGATTTTATATTAAATTAAGGTCATAATGATCAAGAATAATTAATCTTATGGTTATTACTTTCGTTTCTTATACAATATAAAATACCTCGATTGGTTCTCCGTTTTTTGTTAGCAAAATTTACTACTTTATTTAATAAAATTTATAAATTAAAAAAAAAATAGCATTAGATTGCTTAGTCTTCAAACAATGATAGCACAATAAAAATTGTGGCATTAGCACTTGCGGTAGTAACTATAACAAAAATTGTTAGCATGGAAAACAAACTTTCTTTAAAAAATTTATACAAATCGGCAATTTCAAAGTTAAAGACCTAATAGTATAGATATAATTATAAGTTAGGATTAGGACAAGTGTCCACCTGCGGTTTCATCCCCGTGGTTTGCGTTCCCATGGGAACATCAATGAAATGTAGCCTAATTTTCAATCCAGGCTGTACTTATTACAAAAGATTTTTGTATGCTAAATTTTATATAATGCTGTTCAGCCGTTATTATTGTGTGATTGAGTAGGAAACGTCATAACATCTAAACATTCACATTTATAATATTAGTAGGACTAGTAGGCAGTAGGATGGATAATAGAATAATAAATAAACTACAATGATATTAATGTAGAAAAACAGCAAGCTGGGGCTCTGTATTGTCTTCAAAAATGATAATATTAAATCAATTTGTACTATCTTCTAAAATAAGTGATTACAAAATTAAAAACCTGATAGCATAATGACAATACTTATATTTATTATTTAATAAACTCTAAAACATTGTATTGACAATAACATATTGGTGATATTAAACTTGCTATGCTTTTTTTTATAAAACTATTTTAAACTTGCTGTTGACCTGAAAAAATAAATAGTTATAAAAACATCTCAATAATTGATCAACATTGCCTATTTGACTATCAAAAAGCTTATTACTATCATTTGAATTTTAAATCAAGCCCTATGCACTATGCAATATGGTCTAAAATGGAAATTAAGCATTAATTCTTTAGAAATAAGGTTTAATATTAAAAATCATACAATGCGCACAGCTGTCTTGATGATAAGGGGTCTTTGTCATACATGTGGTGTTGTTAAACTCGGCATTGCATTGTTTCTGTATGCAAAAAAAGCAATATGTGATAGTCACTGTGCAGATAATGATTTATATGTTCCGTTGTTACCCTTTGTTATTTATTATCAGTTAATGGTCATCACTTATTTGTTACAAGACTTACGAGTAACATTATATTTATATTAAATAGATATTAAACTGTTATACTGGTAATAATACCACAATCATTTAGATTTATTTATATAATGCCATGCATCAGTCTTTTACTATAAATTCAGAGTAAGAAAGTTTTGATTTAAGAATTTGAATCTAATGTAATGAAATTTTTATTATCAAAAATGGTATCATAATCTTTCAAAGCTTTTTAACCGGCTTCAAAAAAGAAGGAGGTTGTCAATTTGTCGCGTATATTTTTCACCGATTACTCGGGAGCGCGTGAACCGATCGAAATGATTCAAACTTCGGGTTTGTTCTCAAGTTGGTTCCATTTTTTTAAATTTTGTAAACGGTTCAGTAGTTTTGATTAAATTTTGAAAAAACTGTCGTTTTTCAGTCAAGCAGCTTGACACAAACGGTTTGATTTAAACCATGGATAACTCTACTAGTTTGGGTCAATCCGAAGTATTCATACATATTCTAACTTAAAAAATTGTGAAATATAAAACTTTTTATAAAAAATATGTTAACCGACTTCAAAAATAAAAAAGTAAAAGATAAACCTTTTGGAGTTGGTACCAGCCAAGGATCTACTATGGACTATACGGTATGGAAATGACTACCAGGGACTTGGATTCGAACCTGAAGCTCTAATATTACATCATAATTCGATGCAATTTTCTGAATTTTTAACAGCGCATTGTTTTACTCATTATACAAAGGAAAAGGGATGGCATTATAGCAGTTCAGAAAACTGTCTGAAAATAAAAGGTCAGCATTGGTTCGCCACTGTGTTATCAATGCCTCAAGTGATTGCACTTTATTTTTGCGTTTCCAAGTAAGAGTTGCCGCACATTGAGCTACTAGACGCGGCCACCTATTGCCTCCACTAATCGTCGGAGATGAAATCTGCGAATGTAGACGAATGTGCGCGAGGTGAGTCACAAACGCGGCCTAAGTAGCGAGCGCGAGCGTCTCCCGCAGCTGGTTGCTCGCACGTGGCCACTCGACCACCTGGTTTGCGCCGGCATTCAAAATGTATGAAAAAGCACGTCCGCAACTTGTCCACTAGTGGACGCCACATTGAGCCACTAGTCGCGGCCACTAAACGCAAACATAGTGGTTTAGTCAGGCCACTAGACGCGGCCATCAATCGCTGACACTAAGTTTGAATGGCGGCCACTAATCGCTGTGCCCCTCAGCTCGTAGCTCGGACGCAAGCACTCGATTTGATCGATTAATTTTGCTCGGTTTGTTTGCCCTGACGGCATTCAGAGTGTACGGCGTACGCATCTTGTGGTCGACGATCTTTTATGGTCGTGGGAAGCCAGCTGAATGCGGGCGCGCAGGACCGGTCGTCGTGATGATCCTAGGGAGATACCTAGACCCAACAGTGGGTGTCGTCATATATGGCTGGGATGATGGATGGTCTTGTGGCGACCACTAGCCGCCCAGGGTGCGGCAGCACTAAACCATAGACGACGGTGATTTTTGTAATATTTCGTCAAATGACTTCGTTTTCATGTTTGGCCAGTGCGAAAGATCCCACTCTTCGAAGTGACCATCTCACTGTGATGGTGTACTGGACAGACAGGCACCCTCTGCGAAACCCAAAACCTCAAAAACACTTACGTCCTATTTTCCTATTATCTGGATTTTTCTGACTGAGAAGACTTTGGTAAAGCACTCCTGTCCTAATTGACCAGCCAAACAAAAAAAAAACTATGGTTCCTTAATCGCACGATGATTGAAATCCCATCGCACCAGCTTCTAAGCCTCAACCGATTAGGTTTCAGACTTTGAAGCTGGTGTCAGACGTCAAACAGTCGCACCACAATTCCACAATGCATCATGTAGCGATTTTTAAACCTAATGTTATATAAAACCTTTGTTCGGCGTATTATAATGTATGTAGAATAGCTTTGTCCGTCCGTTGTCGCTATTGTTCGATATAGTTGGTTGGTTGGTTGGTTGGCTTTAGTTCATAATTATCGTGTTTATTGCCTATGGTTTTAGTTGTTTCTTTTTACTGAAGCAGTATAGAATGACTTACTTACTTAGGAAACCTTAAAGGCTCCTTAGTCCATCTCCATACTTAGTGATTTGATTTGTCATCAACTCATCAGCCATTTTTAATCTAGCTTCTAGGTAGGTAGGTACTGCTGTCCTGTCAACTATATTGAATTAAAAGTTCGACTATAAGTAAGAACATACGGAGAAAAAAAAATTCGTCGTTTGATTTTGATTTGTCACTAGTAAAATTATAATATCACGGCTTTGACAATATAACTGCTACATATCCAACCATACCTTCGTATGAGTAAATTCCGTATAAGTATATCCGTATGGAAGGAAAATATTGTTTTTTCTGAAAAATACAGCGCGTTCATACTTGGGATCTCGAAAGCAACCGCTTTATAATTTATAATATTACGTAAGGATATGTTTACGGCGTAATCATGACCGAATCTCGTGTTATCTGTCACGTCATATCCGATAAGCTCTTCATCGACCTTGATCTTATCGACGTAAACACGAAATTGCAAAATATTTGTTATTTTAAATAGGGTTGCTTAAATAGAAGGAGAAAGTTAGTTAGTTTTTTTCTGAACAAAGGGGAGACACAGCTTTCATCATACCTGGTGTTAAATATTGATAAGGCTGAAAATGGAAGCGAGCCTCTCCCGGAATCCTCCACCACTGAGGAATATATATGTAAGAAGGTAGTCAAAGCAGTTTGATGATCGAAATTTACACTGATCATTTCGAAACAAGTTGCTCAGATTTAGAAGAACTTAAACGAAAATATTACGTAGATATAGGTACACTGAGCCGAGACGAGACATGGACCAAACTTGAAACTTCCTAGATAACTGGTTGTTTGTCCCGGGTGGGTCAAACCCAGGTGTAGAAGGCCTAATGATAAATATAACTGCGCCATCGCGCCGCCACGCCAGTAAAACAATAATAAAATATACTATTAGGGTGATGGAATGGACCTATGGAATGCAATAAAGAATTAAGTATTAAAATTTTTCGAAGATTTAAAAAATCTTTTTAGTGATACATCTTGATTGAAATAATAAAAAATAGTATTACTCGATACTTGTAATAAAAAAAACCGGTCAAGAGCGAATCGGGCTCGGCCACCGAGGATTCCATAATATCATATATTGTCCCCGTACATCGACTTAGGTCGAGATCAGCTTACCAAAAACAAATAAGTATAAAATCACTTTTTTTAAGATTTCGGAAAAGTATGCTATTTAGAGAAATCGTTTTATTTTCAGTCCAAAAGTTTCAGGCAAAAAAAAATTTTTTTTTGCCTCTATACGAGAAGGGGGAAGTGACAACCCTAAGTGCTAGCTAACGTGCTGA
Source organism: Chrysoteuchia culmella (assembly GCA_910589605.1). Taxonomy (NCBI): domain Eukaryota; kingdom Metazoa; phylum Arthropoda; class Insecta; order Lepidoptera; family Crambidae; genus Chrysoteuchia; species Chrysoteuchia culmella. The sequence continues at coordinate 4,817,337 of OU342663.1, forward strand.
CGTCGTCGTCTCACCTCAAGCCAATACGCGGTGCTGCTGATAAAACGTTATGTACGGCACGTGTAGTCCAACTTTATTACTAGTAATATATATATATATATATATATATATAGTATATATTTAGTAATAACTGGGCAGTCATTTGACCACCATCGTACTTAACAAACAGGATGTGGTCTAAGGTGTTGCATGCTTGCCCAGGAAATGCCTATTCACTCTTGCTTTGAAGAGGCCAAGGTTGTAGAAATCGGGGAACATGAGTAGATTACATTCTTTAGCGGTTCCCCGGTACCCCGATGGTGGAAAGGGGGTGGGTTTTCCCGTACAGGGTCAGGTATTTCTTGTGTGTCCGGGGAAGTCCGGGGAGGACAAATAGTTTATTAAAAATCGAATTAAAGTCGATCACCGTACGCATCGGCCGGCGCGCAACTGTCGCATCGCGAGCGCGCGTTACAACCTAGCCTAGCTAGTGCCTAGGACATCATTCGGTTGCTACATTATGTAGCCTAACACACATGACATAATAAAAAAATATTAAATCCCCGCATTTTTAATTGCGTCTGGGGTTTTGTCCCCAAAAGCCCCAATAGTCAGGGTGTTTAGTCTGCTGGTCCTCGTTTCAAGGATTAGGATATGGCAACCCTAGCCGTGGCCAATGCTGAGCTTCCAAGAGTGCTAATTAAATCGCTAACTAAGGAACTAACACCCATTTGCACTAAACTTAAGAATCGCCTAAAGCTGTTCTTATCTATTCTTACTTAACCCCCCAGGTTTATTATAGGTGTAGGATTTTATTATATCTTTTTAAGAACATATTTGCTAATTCTTCTCGTTTATCAATGGCGGTTCCACAAAAGCCGGAAAGCCTGGCTAGACGGAGTTATGTGCAACAACTCCTGAGTCACAATCACATACTAACTAATTTTGAGCATTTACAAATACTCCTATACTAATATTATAAAGAGGAAAGATTTGATTGTTTGTTTGCATTGAATAGGCTCCGTAACTACTGAACGGATTTGGATGAAATTTGGTACACAGATAGTAGATTGCCTGGTTATGAACTTAGGACTTTTTATCCCGATATTCCCACGGGAACGGGAACCGCTAGTTTATCAATAAGTATTTCAAAAAGCAACAGGTTAAACTTTCCTATCAGATAACTTCTTTAAACTTATAGTAAAAATAATAAAATATATGATACTATTTTGTTTGTACGTTACTTTGCTATACAAAAATGGTTACGCGTTACTTGGAAACAGTAGAATTAATTAATGTTTATGCCAAGTAATCAATTTGGGAATCAAAAATACGGCTAAATGAAATTAGGCGAATTTAAAATAGGCTAAACTAATTTGGGTCTAATGAAAATTGTGCGAAAAAAATTAGACGTATAATTGGAGTGCCGAAGTACGTTAGGACAAAAACATGAGGCTTTCCAATATATACCCATTCTATATTGCACTTATATATACTTTTATTTTTCTTGCCTTGGCTGGCGCCGACTCAAAAAGGTTTTTTTTTTTACTTTTTGAGGTCGGTTTATATTATTTTTTATCGAAAGTATTTTATTTACAAATTTTAAACTTCAAATAAGTTCCGCAGTCGTACACAAAAAATATAATACTAATTTTTTATTATTTTGTTACAGGGATGCATTTCTCGCAAGCAGTGGCCATAATACAGAGTCAAGTAGGCACAATCAGAGGCGTACAAGTTCTATATAGTGATCAGGTAAGGCTTTTTGATTATGACGTAGTACTGTCAACAGCCCGTCAGGCATCACTTTTGCATTACAAAATCGCCACTATTCCGAGCGATATAAGGGCGCTCCCAAGTTTTCCTAGCTGAGCTGAGCTGAGCGCTAGGAAAACTGCATTTAAGCTTTATTAATAATCTAATAATAATAATCTTTTATTTATTTCTTCACGAACAAAAACAAAAAGTATAAATGGAAAGTAGCTACACCATAGCTTACTTACTTATGACACAAGCAAACAGTACTATTTACTTACAGTTAAAACAAATTTTATTTGTGAAGGCTGGCTTATTCAAATTAAGTTATTTTAATTAGTTGTAAATGATCCAGCTTTTTCCTACTAACGTACTTTTAACTGACAAGAAGAAACATATCGACTTTAGCAGAGGCAACGGCCTTTTCACATATACATTTATCTGCAGTGTCTGTCACGGCCGTGTCCCCGTCAGTCAATATTCTTCTTCTTTCCCCTTCTATTTTGCCCATTATAATCGGTTGAAGCAGTTGGTATCTATACTTACTATAATGCCCCACAATGTGATCCAGATATCCAATCCAACTTTTCTATTCTTGATGTTACGTATAAAGTATGCTCAACATTTGAATGGGCCGACTGGACTCTATTTTAGAGTATGGTTGGAAACCTAACCCAAGTCACTCCCTACCCTAGCCCTAAGCACGTTGTTTTCAACAAATATGTATGTAATTATGTGTGATGATCGGTTTGTTTGTCAACAGAACCCGCTATCCGTAGACCTGGTAATAAACATGCCCCAGGACGGCGTCCGATTAATATTCGATCCGGTGGCGCAAAGGCTCAAGATCATAGAGATATACAACATGAAATTAGTTAAGCTTAGGTATTGGTAAGTACACCGTTTTATATTGTTACCTTACTGGAATGGCAATGCGCACTGGACGACGACGCTCCGTGGGTAGGCCTCTGGCAAGATCGGACGAACCGGTGCGCGGTCGCGGGAAGCCGCTGGTTGCGGGCAGCGCAGGACCGATCGTCGTGGAGATCCTTGGGGGAGGCCTATACCCAGCAGTGGGTGTCGTGCGGCTGATATGATGATGATTGATGATGATGATAATGACGACCTTACTCTACCCTTTAAACATACATAGTATCGCAGTTTCCGGTAGTCCACTTACTGCACACAGTCCCTTGAACGGATCACCTGGTGCGTTGTAAGCCTATTCAACTGTCCAAATCGAACGCACGCGAATATCGTCTAAAAGTGGTCGAGTGGGATATACAGGGTCATTTTCGACGACAGGGTCAGGGTCGACGACCTGTTTGGCGCAGGGATACTAACCCTGCCTTCTGCGCCAGAGGTCCCGGGTTCGATCCCCGGACAAGACAAATATTTGTGTGCATGAACATGTCTATTTGTCTTGGTCTGTGTGTTTAATATGTATATTAAGTATGTATTTACAAAAAAAAGTATATTAGTATGTTTATCCGTTATCTAGTATCCATAACACAAGTTCTTCATGAAACTTAACGTGGGACTAGATAATTGGTGTGATTGTATGCGAATATTTATTTATTTTAGAAACACTATCCAAACATTATAGTCACCCACCCATAGTATTAAGGTTAGGTTAGATTAGTTCAGTGATCATTTAAATACAGCACGTTCTCTATATTAAAGTTGTGGTGTTGTGTCAAAACAATTGACTCTTTGAACGCCTGTTTAAATCTGATCGACGCTTACGATCATACGATGTAAGGTCGAACCTATTAACAAATCTGTGCGAGTGGTGTTTATCTGTACAAGAGCCTACAGTACTCTGCTAACGGCTGTAATGACCAATTAAGATAAAGCGTTTGAGTCATAACCAGTGAAGGGTTCGACAGCAATCTTGTTTCCTAACTTGTTAGGCTCCCATTACACACCTAAATGGCTTACCAAGTATGTACCAAAACTTTTTTCATTGAAAATATGTTATTTCTATAAATACAACGCTTAAAGGCATTAAATCTGCCTTTCTTTGTTTAATGCAATAAAAAATTATATAATTTCCCCATAACATAGATTAGATATTTTTTATGGCAGAAAGTTGAATCAAATCTCTTTGATTTGATTTATGAGTGGAGCTAGGGTGACCATTCGCACAAATTGTTGCGGACGTGTAGTTTTTTGTTTTATTTGTAAAATATAATTTGTAGCACAGATTTATCACTTGCTTGCAACTGTTTATTTCCTTTCACTATGTTATTGTGTCTCGCACGTGTTTTATCAGCTAGGTCGGAAGGTCACCCTATCGCCATAGAGACGGTGGCGTGATGTTCTACGTGAAAAGAATAAAATTATACCTTGTTAAATATTCAGTTAATGAGTGTGACTTTAACCCGTCTCAAAAATTGTATCATCTGAGTCCTATATGTATACGAACTAGCAAACGCCTATGATAAATTTTAAATAGATATTGGAAAAGATCAACTCGGCCACAAGTGAATTCTCAGATGGGACTCGAGCCCACGACCTTTGGGAATCCGGCCCACTGGTCTAACCACTGAGATACCAAGACTTTAGAGCTAGCAAACGCATCCTTGTTTTTATACCAATAGAATTGTTAAATTTTACTAATGAAATCTACTAAATCTTAATTTTTGGTACTTTGGTTTTCTGTGTTTGTATGGACACCCTAATCAAAATTAAAAGATCGGACCATGGTGAACTTTTGTCCCAAAAACAAAGGGTGAAACGAAAAAGACGAAAAAATGTGCAGAGGTTCTTTTTCATTCATTAAAAAATCAATATGTATGTTATAACTTTTTAATTTTGCATTTTACAATGTTTTTTTAGGTGATAAATATTAAACAAGAAAATATACTAGAAAAAAACAACTTGTCATCCCGTCAGGGCGACATGAGACAAGTTGCTTTTTTCTAGTATATTTTCTTGTTTAATATTTATCAATATGTATGACCTACTCATTTTATGATAATAACCTAAGTTAATGAATATTCATAACTTAGTCGGATGATACAAGATTTTTTTCACGTCTGCCAAGTTTAGCCTAAGTTAAGCCTTGTAGCAACTACAAGATAGCGATCGATCGATTTGCATACTCGTCTTGCATTATTTATATGAATGCCCTATTGAATTTAAATCAAAATATATCTAGATGACCTGTTTAAATAATGTGAATTGAAAAAAGAAGTAACTAAATTTATCAGGGATGTTACGGATATAGATATTGGAAAAAAAATATATCGGTTTCGGTTTCGGATACGGATATGAAATTATTTCGGATTATCCGGTAGTTTCGGATAGATTCGGTTACGGATATTAGATTTTCAAGGAATTTCAAAATTAACATGAGATAATAAAATGGTTTTATTTATACTTATATAGGTCATCAATAGATAATAAACTGGTTTTATTTATATATAGGTCATCATTGAGTAGGTTTTTCACAAAAACATCTTGTCGTAACGTGTTTTATTTAATCTCCGCCCCTATCCGAAACATTTATTTCGGTTTCGGTTACGGATACGGATATTTTTTTATTTCGGATATCCGATAGTTTCGGTTACGGATATGAATATTTTTAGCATCCCTGAAATTTATGACAAGTTTCATATAAAGCCATTAAGGTTTACATAGAGATCATGTGCTCTATAAAATATCATACTAACGTTTCCGGACAACATGTTTGACCCTCATGCGCTCATGGCACAGACTGATAGTATTCGATCACGTTTGTTAAGCAACGTTCGGCCCGGTCAGGTGTCGGATGGGTGACCGTAAAGTGGCATTATAACTGAGCGCTTCCGTGCTTCGGAGGGCACGTAAAGCTAAGTCAGAGGCCTTATAAGGGGCTTGATAAACTCTGACATCAGAGGTGGCCACTAATCCTCACTCGATATGAAGAAGAATGTTAGAACCAATGCCAAATGTGTCGTCGTTGAGGCACACTAAGGGAGAGAGAGCTGTGAGAGATGTTTATACATTTCACTCTCTACGCTGCACTTTTGACACAGTCTATGCATAAACCTAAGGCTCCGAAAATATAAGGCTCAGAGTGAGAATGCTCCAGTGTTATATCAGGCCGATAGTCTTCTATGGTTGTGTGGCTTGGACGGTAAAAGAGGACACTCGCAAAAGACTAGAGGCTTTGAAAACGTGGTTTTACCGTCTAATGTAGAGGGTAAGTTGGGCTCATAGCGTCACTCATAGTGTCAAAAAATGCCATGTGGTCAGGCATGAGCGCTACAACCTTTTTAAACTCACAATGATGGGCAAGATTATGGGGAAACGACGCGTCGATAGAGGGAAGAAATCGTGGCTCCGTAATATTAGATAATGGACCAGAATCGCCAGCGTAGAGCACCTGTTTCGCTTGGCGAGAAGTCGGGTTTTTTTTTAATGATCGACGGGGAGACTCTTAGCCTTCATCATACCTGATGTTAAGCATTGATAAGGCTGACGACGGAAGCGAACCTCTCCAAGAATCCTAAGCCGGCTGGCTATCTTATCTCGAACTGCCACAACAGAACAATGCTGAAAACATTGTTGTTATGGCGTCAGACTTAGATAAGATGGTGGTAGCTAGCCAGGCGGACTTACAATAAGTCCTACCACCAACCAAACAGCTGTGTAGTGTCGGCTTAGAATAGCACTACCCCCTCTCATCCCGTGGGTGTCGTAAAAGGCGACTAAGGGATTCAGCCAGGAGATGGGCAGCAGCGTCTCCTACAAACTTGGCCATACTGCGATCGCCAACCCGCCTGCCAAGCGTGGCGATTATGGCAAATCCCCCCTTTTGGGGGAGGCCTATACCCAGCAGTGGGTGTTATGTGGCTGAGACGACGACGACGACCAACCAAACCGAATACAATATACGGGGTACCCCCGCTGGGAATCGAACCCGGGACCCCTGGATCTGATACCGGTGGTTGTACCACTAGACAACAGACGCGGTTAAAGGTTAAAAAAAGTATGCGGAGCTGATGGCCAACCTTCATTAGTGGAGAGGCACCGCAAGAAGAAGAAGTAACATAAACAATCGTTGCACTCGGCCGATATGACGCGCTCACACACACACGCGCGCTGCTCGCTATCGCTACACAGCCGGCCCCTCGATCTCACTGGTTTTCACTGGTAAAACAGTAGCGAGCGCGCGTGTAACTGCGCGTATAGTGAGTGCGTCATTTCGGGCGTTTAAGCAGAGCAAAGACTGGGCTATGCCAACCCCGCAAGGGATTCATGGTGCATACCCATGTATGTATGTGTATGTGTGCCAGTATCAAACTAAAAATTACCTTTAAGCTCTAAGCCTTCGGGAGTAGTAGCAATAACTTCTTCAAGTAATACTTTCTGACAAGGACAAGTTTTCACACTGTCAGATAGGTTCTGGATAGCTTCGAAGACAAATTTTCATATTACAACTGTCAAATTATCTGCCATTAAGGCTATCCTGAACTTATCTGTCAGTGGTGAAACATGACCCCTAAGTCTCTTCATTCTGAAATAAAACAACTTTTACGGATATCAAACGCGCTATATTTCCACGAACAAAGTTGTGATTGTCCGTATTTTTAGGTTTTTAGGGGTTTTTTGATTTTCCCGACGTTTCGGCACCTTTACAGCTGCCGTGGTCACGGGATGACTCTTCATTCTGATTAAAAATAACTAGGTCTTCGCCCTCTTGAAACTCAACCTACTCAGTTCCGATCCGTACAATATCTTGTAAGCTCTTACAATAAGGTTAATTTTCCATTGCAGCGGCATGTGCTTCAACTCGCCGGAGATAACGCCATCTATCGAGCAAGTGGAGCACTGCTTCGGGGCGACGCATCCCGGCCTGTACGACGCGCAGCGCCACTTGTTCGCCCTCAACTTCAGGGGACTGAGTTTCTACTTCCCTGTTGATAGTAAATTTGAGGTAAACATTCCAAATCATAGCACATCTTAAGTTTCTTCGCACACTCATAATTGAAATAAAACAAATTTTGCGGAGTATTTATTGCGATTTATTTACCCGAAATATATATTTGGTACTATAGTTTTCGGGTTTATTTGCGGTTTTTTTGTTTCCCGACATTTCGGCACCTTTCAGTTGCCGTGGTCACGGGTTGACTAGCTACTTATAAATCTACCTTCACAAAGTTGATTTATTATTGCGTTCGGATACGGTTAGATAAATACTAATTAAAAGTTAATATTTTTTTCGCAAATTAACCGAAAAACTATAGTACCAGATATATATTTCGGGTTAATAAATCGCACTAAATACCCCCGCAAGAGTTGTTTTATTCCTAATCATACTTAGGTTAAGAAACTTTATTAAATGATTTCTTCTTTTCTACATCTGGGAAATCCTTAATTTTCTTCATCACCAGCCATTTTGGATGTCCCCACTGCTGGGGCGCTGGTCTTATGGAAGGATTCTGAGAAGGGCCATTACTCACCACGCGGCCTTATGCAGGGTTTTAACAACTGTAAATGCAGCCGGGACCAAATAAAATGGTCAATTGTGCAGTGTTTTCTTGCAAGAGCTCGTCAATAACATTTACACATGACTAAATCTAGCTCCTGACGTCATCGTACGTACGAAAAATTCGACACGCTAGGTCTAGGTCTTATACTGTTTGAAGCGCTCTTTTCGTCTATCTCGATATAGGTCTGTGATGGATCCACTTGCAAGCAACTTGTAAGCCAAGATGACTCGCCACTGTCGGATCGTATACAACATTGTACTTACTCACTGTACTTAACAACTTCGCTAAAGACTTGAGGCATTAAAACACCCATAGAAGGCATGAGGTTATCCTTCACTGACCTGAAAAATCTCGTTCCTTTCAGCCGGGCTACGCGCACGGGCTAGGTTCGCTCCAGTTCCCTAACGGGGCATCACCCGTGGTCGCCCGGACGACCATCTACTACGGATCTCAGCACCAGGTAACGGAGATTAAGGTACGCTTGCTTTTTATTTTGCATTCTTTTTTATTCAACTTTAAAAATTTTTTATTGTTTATTATTGTGCAGTGTTTTTGAGGTTTTTAGGTCACCCTAGTAATCATTGACAAAGGGTCTCTAATTTCTGACCTGAAGTCGCAAAACGGTAAATCGTTGCTCTAGCAAGAAATCAAATGTCATATTTGGTGCAAAATTTTGCACTTATTTTACCTTCTCGCTCGCCATATATCTTTTATTTTTTTCCGCCCATTATAGGCTTTTCCAGCTAAGATGATTCCTGTGACACCTCAAATTTTTCGAAACGTGTGTTACTATGACAACAAAATATTAAAAAAAATCATTTAGCTATCATGTAGCAATATAATAAAAAAAGAACTACACAAATATGTGTCAATTAATAACATTTTATTAACATTGACAGCTTAATGGTATATTTTACTACATAGATAAGCACATTCAATACTTTTTATCCTATATTATGTTTACGTGGGATGTTTACTTTAAACTTGGCCAATCTTTCATCGAAGCTTGACAGCATACGACCATATCCATTGCGGTAACTTAGAATTTTGAAAAATCTATTCTGAATGCTTTATATGCGATCTGAGTGAATCGCTTAGGATGACTGAAGCATATTCTATTTAATTTGTAACATCAAAAAACTCGCCGAGTTTTGTTTTGTTTAAAACTAAAGTACTCGTATCTTCTTTTTCACTGTTATCGACTAATGAACAGCGGCAGTTGTCGATTCTGTTGTGTCTCATCTCTACCCTGTTCCGAATTGCACATTTGCACTATAAAAAAATGAAATATTTTCCAATCGTATTCAATTAAAATTTAATTAATAGAAACAGATTTTATATTTCCAGACGTGTAGTTTTTACATCTTTCGGACTAAATTGCTACAGTACATAAATGATTTTTCAAAAACATTTTGCTGACATAGTATACGCGATTCGGAAATTTTTGAAGTGTCACAGGAATCATCCTAGCTAAAAAAGACTTTTTGCCACTTGGTCCGACCGGCTCGTTCGATCAATCGGACCATAAAGTTCGGGCGTGAGTTAAGGCCTTAATTGTTTTTATACTAGTTTTAAGCGAGTAATGAGACTTTTTGACTAATGAGTGCCGTGTGGTGACGGCCTAAGAATACAAGTGTCAGCACTCCCTTACATGCCTGGGATGTCGTAGAGTCGACTAAGAGGCTCGACGCATTGAACACCTGTGCGAGAGGAGGAAAACTTGAAACAAACCAACCCGTCTGGCCAGCGTGGTAGTAGTAGACTAATAGCCTCCTATGCCACAATAGGCGTGAGCTAGAAGGGGCCTCTGTCCAGCAGTGGACGTCCACAGGCTGATGATGGATGGATGATGGATGAATGAGTCTTTTAAAGAATAAATTGTTTAGCAGGCGGGCGCAGGCGCCGGTTGCGCAGCACCTTTACCCGAGCTGCCATTATCGTGCTACCGGCAGCAGCTGCACCTGCGCCGCTGCGACGTGCTGCGAGCGCCGCACGCCACCCGCGGGCTGCGCCTGCACATGTTCACCGAGGGTGAGTTAGGCCCGGACTCCACCGAAGCAAACATGCTAGACTGGAGCGGAGATGTGCGCTGGCTAGAGCGGAACTGAGCTGCGTGTGGCGAACATTTGATGTGAACTTCACTGCAGTTGCCAGCTTGCGCGGCACAGCTCACATCTCCGCTTTGTACCGCCGCACCGCTTCCATTGCGCCATACGAATATGATGCATCTCCGCTCAGTGACATCCACTGAAGCTGAGCGGCCTATAATATTAAATAGTATTTTTATCTCTTTCTCTAGGCACAAGTCGCACCTTGGAGCCGGTACGAGTGTCGGTATGCCGCGTAGTGCGATTCAGCTGCCAGAGCTTGGCGCTATCGTTAGGTGCTTCGGCACGTCTTTACTATAAGGCTGACAATAATTTAAATAAACATACAAATGTACCCACTAGTGACAGCGTCTAGTACTAGTACTCTCTTGCCTTTTCTTAAGCACTGGTGTGAGCGTTTAGTGACTGCGATCAATTAATCTGTTCAACCACTAGTCATCACGTTGGGTGGCTGTGCGACTACTGCCCAAAATATACATCCGATCTAAAAATCTAGACGTGCGTAACCGTAAAAATCTAATAGCTTTGTTTTTTTTTTTTCATAATAACTGGGCAGGCATTTGACCACCATCGTGCTTAACAAACAGGATGTGGTCTAAGGTGTTGCATGCTTGCCCAGGAAATGCCTATTCACTCTCGCCTTGTAGATGCCAAGGTTGTAAGAATCGGGGAACACATGAGCAGGCAGCGCATTTCATTCTTTAGCGGTTCGCATAAGAAATGTGTCAGCAAAGCGCTTGGTACGGATCGCTGGAATGTCAACGACGTACGGGTGGTGAGCTACGCATACGCATGCATTAAATATGCATCTGTATTGTTTGTTCAGGCACAAGTCGCGCCTTGGAGCCGGTCCAGGTGTCGGTGTGCCGCGTGGTGCGCTTCGGCGACAGCTGCCAGAGCGTGGCGCTGGCGCTGGGCGCCCCCGCGCGCCTGTACTACAAGGCCGACGACAAGATGCGCATACACCGCCCGACCGCTCGCCGCCGCCCACCACCTGCTTCCGATTACTTCTTTAATTACTTCACGCTGGGATTGGTGAGTTTAACACACTACACACTTATTTTTTTTTTTTCAAAATCCGTGAATGCAGTAAAGCAAATAAGGATGGTTTCCTAAGAACGTTTTCATGTATAATATTTCTCTCTCTCTCTCTCTTTCATGTAGCAACAACGGTTAAGGTACCTGCCTTTACTGCCCCGTCTGAAATTTCCACCCTGTATAATTTGTGTCTGTCATGGAGAAAACGAATTTTGAAAATGTCGTATCCAAGTACGACGTTGGCGTGGTTTGAACAAGGAATCGCTAAGTGGTCATATTGAATAAGGGCCCTGCTGAATACTTCGTGGGCTGGCCTTCGTTCTGCCTACAATTTGTAGTCATTGTCGTGATCGTTTCCAGGATATCCTGTTCGACGCGCGGACGCATCAGGTGAAGAAGTTCGTGTTGCACACCAACTATCCTGGCCACTACAACTTCAACATGTACCACCGATGCGAGTTCGAGCTCACCGTGCAGCCGGACAAGTGAGTCATCATCATCATCATCATCACCCCCACTGTAGACACAGCCACTAGGGCCACTATAACTTCAACATGTACCACAGCTGCGAGTTCGAGCTCACCTTGCAGCCGGACAAGTGAGTCGTCATCATCATCATCATCACCATCACCACCCCCATTGTAGACACAGCCACTAGGCCCACTACAACTTTAACATGTACCACCGCTGCGAGTTCGAGCTCACCGTGCAGCCGGACAAAAGATTATCATCACCCTCACTGTAGATACAGCCACTAGGCCCACTACAACTTCAACATGTACCACCGCTGCGAGTTCGAGCACACCGTGCAGCCAGACAAGTGAGTCATCATCATTATCATCATCATCGTCACCCTCACTGTCGATCAAGCCACTAGGGCGACGACAACAACAACATGTACCACCGCTAAGAGTTTGGGCACACCGTGCACACGAACAAGTGATCATCATCATCATCATCACCCCCACTGAAGACACAGCCACTAGGGCCACTACAACTTCAACATGTACCACTGCTGCGAGTTCGAGCTCACCGTGCAGCCAGACAAGTGGGTCATCATCATCATCATCACCCCCACTGTAGATCAAGCCACTAGGGCGACGACAATAACAACATGTACCACGCTGCAAGTTTGAGTACACCGTGCACCCGAACAAGTGATCATCATCATCATCACCCCCACTGTAGACACAGCCACTACAACTTCAACATGTATTACCACTGCAGACCCAGGGTATCCAGCCTTATAAACTTAATTCAAAAGTTAAGTAGCTTATCACTTTTCCAGCACCCCGACCGCCTAACGGCATAGCTTGTGCTATTGCTAAAGCTATCGATTTTTCAAACCCCCTACAAGGGCTCTCGCTGACGCTGTCACTTTCATACTAAAAATGCAATAATGAATCCAATAGATGAATAGAAATATGTAGGAATTAGACAAAAACCCTACCATTGAAGGGTTTTATGAGAGTTTGAAGTTTGATAGCTATAGCAATACCACACGCTATACCGTTAGGCGGTCGGGCCGCTGGTCTCCAAAGTAAACTACAATCTTTTGCTCACTTATGTTTTTACCCCCTTTATGTTCCCGAATAACCCCGGGTTTCTATAACTTTTTGATGGATTGTTTTGGCTACGGACAGTTATATTTTGATATATTTTCCATAGAAGAAATGTCAAAATTTAACTGTCCGTAACCAAAACGATCTGTTGGTAAGATATATTTTTCCTTATAAGTGTTGTAGTTTTTATATCGTTTTTATTTCCGACTTTCTGACCAAGCCACATCTAAACCAATTAACGTTGATGATCATCCGTTGTGTAATTTACTCGTATTACACGCGATGAGATGGAATTATGTGTATCGGCTTTTATTTCGCAGCCGAATATCGGCGACGATAATTCGGTTAGAAGTGTCTCGCTGGGTTCTTCAATAAAAAAAATAAAAATCATTCATTTCAGACTTATAGCATGTTTTATTTTATGATTTTTGAATTTCTGCATTTGGCAATGCTATTTTTATACTTATGATAAATTTCGACGGTGGTCCGCAAGTCTCGGTAGCTCAGTGGTTAGAGCATTTGAACAGATTTCCAAGGGTTCGAGTCCCATTTGAGAATTCACTTGTGGCTGAGTTTATTTTTTCCAATATTTTTCTATTTAAAAATTATCATAATATAAATAAAATAGCATTGAAAATCATAAATTATTGGCTGTTGCATCTTAGTCGATCGGTTAAACACCTGAAAAGATGTTTCTTTTGAATGCAAGGATATTCCTAGCATTGATGTGACAAGCTTATTAAAAATATAAAAGTATTGGAGCAAGCCTCGGTAGCTCAGTGGTTAGAGCATTCCAAAGGTCGTGGGTTCGAAGCCCATCTAATCCCATCCTCATATTTTTATATTTAAAATTTATCATAGGGTGCTCATAGATCACATTATTACCTATATGTATTAAAGCAGCATGTTAGAAAAAGCAATGAAAGATTTATGCATCGTTGCAGATGCGACCCCAACTCGCTAGTAGAAGCTTGCGGCGCGGTCGTAGTGACCGCGTATAGCAAGTGGGAAGTGATCTGGCGGGCTCTCCGCGGGGGCGTCTGCGAGCGACCCGTGGTCCTCAACCGGGCTTCCTCCACCAACACCACCAACCCCTTCGGGTCCACCTTCTGCTATGGCTACCAGGACATCATCTTTGAGGTGAGCACTCATTATTTTTATAGGAACAAAGGAGAAACACTTAGCCTTCGTCATACCCGATACCTAAACACATTGTTGCTATGGCGTCAGACTTAGGTAAGATGGTGGAGTTAGCAAAATTTGCTAGTAAGAAGTGATCTGGCGAGCTCTCCGCGGTCTGCGAACGACCTGTGGTTCTCAACCGGGCTTCCTCCACCAGCACCACCAACCCCTTCGGGTCCACCTTCTGCTATGGCTACCAGGACATCATCTTTGAGGTGAGTACTCATCATTTTTTATAGGAACAACGGAGAAACACTTAGCCTTCGTCATACCCGATACCTAAACACATTGTTGCTATGGCGTCAGACTTGGGTAAGATGGTGGAGTTAGCAAAATTTGCTAGTGGGAAGTGATCTGGCGAGCTCTCCGCGGTCTGCGAACGACCTGTGGTTCTCAACCGGGTTTCTTCCACTAATACCACCGGCCCCTTCTAATCTACCTTCTACTATGGCTACCAGGACATCATCTTTGAAGTGAGTACTCATCATTTTTTATAGGAACAACGGAGAAACACTTAGCCTACGTCATACCTGATACCTGAACACATTGTTGTTGTGGCGTCAGACTTAGATAAGATGGTGGAATTAGCAAAACTTGCTAGTGGGAAGTGATCTGGCTAGCTCTCCGCGGGGGCGTATGCGAACGACCCGTGGTTCTCAACCGGACTTCGTAACAACGGAGATACACTTAGTTCGTCATACCTGATGTTAAGTAATGACTTATAAGGCTGAGGGAGAAAGTGCGCCTTTGCCCGAATTCTCAGCCACTGAGGAACTGGCTATCTTATCTGTAACTGCCGGAACACAATAATGCTGAACTCTTTGGAGCTATGGCGTCAGAATTAGATAAGATGGCGGAATTAGCAAACTTGCTAGTGGGAAATGATCAGGCGAACTCTCCGCGAACGACCTGTGGTCCTCAACCGGGCTTCTTCCACTAATACCACCAACCCCTTCTGATCTACCTACTGCTATAGCTACCAGGACATCATCTTTTAGGTGAGTTTTTCTTAATTCGCTTGGCTATCTAGTTGAGTTAAGAGATAAGATAGCCAATTCCTCAGTAATTGAAGATTTTGGGAGAGACACGCTTCCACCGTCGTCAGCCTTATCATTGCTTTATATTAGGTGTGATGAAGGTTAAGCGTTTTCCAAGTGGTAACTGATCTGGCAAGCTTTCCGCGGACGCGTCTGCGAATGGCCAGTGGTTCTCAACCGCGCTTCGTTTAATAACACCACCAACCTCCTCGGCTCCACCTTATCTTATGGCTACCTCTATGGACATATGCAGTGGTTTCGATACTCATTCAAAATGCTAATTGGACAGTCGAACGCTTAACCTGCGCATTAGCATACAGATCTTTGCAGAAATTTGTTGACATTTTTATGTATAGAGTCGCAAAATGAGCATGTTTGTATGAAAATAACGGGGTGGGCTATTAGATGTGCCGGTGAGTGTATATGTCATTGTTTTTTTTTTATTAACGACGGGGAGACTCTTAGCCTTCATCATACCTGATGTTTAGTATTGATTAGGCTGAAGATCGAAGCGAGCCACTCCCGGAATCCTCAGCCACTGAGGAACTAGAGATAAGATAACCATCTTATCTCTAACTGCCGGAACACAACAACATTGTTGTTAAGGCATAGACTTAGATAAGTTGGTGGTAGCTAGCCAGGCGGACTTACAAAAGTCCTACAACCAACCAAACCGAATACAATATGTACCCCCGCTGGGAATCGAACCCGAGACCCCTGGGTCTGATACCGGTGGTTGTACCACTAGACCACAGAGGCGGCGGCGATTTTCAACCTTAATTCTCAGGTTGTTAAGTAAAATGTTTAAGTTAGTACAAGCTAATATTTACATAATAATATGTAGGTAAACTCGACCTTCTGAGATCGGTGGAGACCTTACGGTAACTCGACCCCATGGCGTCAACTGTCTCGAGGGTAGCCAGTCTTCCAAGTTGGGCTAATTTGGAGTTTCCAGAACACGGTAGTTGTGTCACAGAATACTTAATAGTATGTATGGTAGTTGTATATAATTGAGCAAAAATTTCTAAGTTTGAAATTTGTCCTAAACTAGTACCCATAATTAAGCTACATTCGAATACAATACTTTATCATGTACAGGTGATGTCGAACAACTACATAGCCTCGATCACGCTGTACCAGCCGGAGGGCTCGCGGCCGCACTACGCTGTGAACTCCATCGCGTGACACGTCCAGGTCAGTGCCCAAATCACTATAAACTATAGGTATATAAAGAAAAAGTATTTTTGAAATAGGTTTTATGTCGAGATTAATTACTGGCTTGTCAGAAGTAGATGTCGTGATTTTATAAATAAAACTATAACTGTTATGTCATGTGAACGTAAAGAATAAAATGTTAAATTTCGTAATATTAATAAATAAGCTGTATATGAGTCATCCCGTGACCAAGGCAGCTGAAAAGGTGCCGAAACAATAGGAAAATCAAAAAACCCCTAAAAAACCTAAAAATACAACCGGACAATTACAACTTAGTTCGTGAAATATAGCGCGTTTGATATCCGTAAAAGTTGTCGCTTCTACATTAAAAGCTTGTTTATTAATATCTCGAATTAATTCATTTAAAAAAATACTTTTTCTTTATCGGTATAATCAATATTATGTCACGCGCAAACGGTCTATTTCACTATGATCACCTGGGTTTTCATAGACGATCATCAGTGTTTTCTTATGACGTTGTCACGTTCAACTATCGTCAGTAAACCGACTTTACAGACAACCGTTTTTTTGGGGAAACGTTTCCTCGGGAAGTTCTAAGGTTCAATAGTTCTGATATAAGATCGATCACTTTTTTAAATAAAGCTCTCTAAAAAAACTACTGGTCCACCGGGAAGTTCCCCTACTGAATGTGTCTTCGAGGTTTAAAATCATATACGAAGGACCAACATTTTACATCTTATGTTTTGGCGCGCACTGTTCATTGAAATAAAACATCTTTTACGGATATCAAACGCGCTATATTTCCACGAACTAAGTTGTAATTCCGTAAAGTTTGTAATCCCGACGTTTCGGCACCTTTACAGCTGCCGTGGTCACGGGATGACCACGGCAGCTGTAAAGGTGCCGAAACGTCGGGAAAATCAAAAAAACCCCTAAAAAACCTAAAAATACGGACAATTACAACTTAGTTCGTGGAAATATAGCGCGTTTGATATCCGTAAAAGTTGTTTTATTTCGACCAACATTTTGTCAACAGGTATCCCCGAGCAAAGGCAAGTACGCGTCTTGAACAATTCGGTTCACAATCTCCACGCTAAACCTCCACTCGAGTGGCAACACTGAGCCCACAGCTAAATTTCCGCGACCACAGACAACATACTACATATCCTTTAATGAGCACCTAAGAGGAAACAGTATTTAAACAAAAAAAATGTGATAAAAAAACTGTGAAAAAAAACACAAAAAAAAGTGAGTGACAGATCTCAGACGGTGTGTAATCTTAATCTTATATATACCTTAGCCTCAATGGACAGAAATAGTGAAAAAAAAATGTTATTATTTTTAATGGTGACAAATGGACAGTTTTATATTTTTTAAAGTAATAGTCAAATTGCGTTTCGTTTTTATATATTAATAAATTAAGGTACGGTCGAAATAGTTGCTCTTTGATTATTTGTTGACATTTACTCGTGCTGCATAATTATTTAATATTATTATTCTCAACCAATATTTATACAGCGAGTAATTTCATTATTCTTTTAAACTTTTTTTTAAATTATTATCTGACTAAAGACCGTGACGTTATTTCAGATAATATAGGAATAGACTGCGAGCTGTAAATATTTTTGAGATATTGATGGATGAAAAGTAATTAATGTAAAAAAAAAACCGAAATCGATGTATTTTTTCTAAAATTGATGATGAAGTTGGTAGGATGTATGAGAATGCATGTTTGATGAAAAAAAAGTTAAATAATATGCAAAAAATATTTTTGTTCAAACGTTTTAAGCTAAAGGTGTGTTTATCCGTAATTTAATATTAAGGAATAATCAAAATAGTCAAGTCTACGAAACCTACTGTTTTTAATGTTTTATCTTTTTTTAATTAATATATTTGTCTTAATTGTTATGAAAAAAAAAACAAGAAGCTACTTTTTTAATGAAAATGTATGTTATTTATTGAATTAATATTTGTAATTTATTATTTTAAATAGTCAGAATGTATCTCTTATTATTTTATATGCATAATGCCTCACAATAATTATATGTAAGTGTATTTGTATGGTCAACAGCACGTCAGGCTTTGCACTTCACTATATTTTGCTTACTGTCCCCCTATTACATAACTTTGACAGCTTCAATGGCAACCGAGTTTGACATAAGGTGTAAGTACATTGGCTGTTACAGTAAACATCAATATCAACATTATCTGTATAAAGCAGCCATGTACTTTCTCCATATCACCATATGCCAAACTCGATAGCCCACCGAATCTGTGGAATCCGAAAGTTACATAATACGGCTAAAACGAGCTAGTACTGTAAGTTTGCTCCCTCTTGATTGGCTGAATCTAAATCGTGTAAGAAATCCGCTCGCTTGCAATTGGCTGAAGATAATGCGCCTTATTTTCAGCCAATCACGAGCGACCTATTTATCATAGTACTGTAGGCCTAGCATGGCTTTTACCGACGCGATAACTCGATAACGTTTCACTGCCCCGCTCACATCGTAGTGGAGTAAGCAAGACAGCATGATGCGCTATATTATATCGCGTGATATAGCGGTGTTTATGAGATCATAGAGGGGCTGGAGTCGTATTTTTTATTCATTTAAATTACATTCGCATTCGGAATCGCAAGATTCGCATGCGAATTCTTTTGTTTAACACCAAATTCGAATGCGAATCATCGAAATTCGAATTATACAAAAACACCACTCCTAGCTCGTTTCTGTAAAAAGACTATACTAACACCGCCGCTATTACGAGTGACATAAGGGCGTTCTCAAGGTGGAATGAAACTGTATTGCCTGACCTGCTGTCCTCTGTATATCTCATTTCTAGTTGACATATAAAATTGTTCGTTAATATAATTAAATATTACTTGACAAAGGCAAAATTACTCATTATGGGACTAGTTATTAAAGTTCGTCTGGTGATTTGCTCACTTTTTTATTTTATTTCTTGGAAAACTTACAGCTACTGAATACAGTGTTTCTATATGATATGGTTAATCATAAGTCAATTAACAATTTTTTAAATTAGCATTATACCAAACTAAGTTTATCAACGTAATTGCATGGATCACTAAATTTAATTTGATATGGAAACTCATTTATTTAAAAGTATATAATTTACGTTTACATAACGTTATTTAATCTTTACCTAAACCTCAAAGCGATTTGTAGAACTCTTCTACAAATAGTTTTGAGGTTTTGAATAAACATAAAATTATGTTGTATAATCATGTTTACGCTGATCATTGATCATTCTGCTTTGACACTTCCGCGAATATCTTTCTTAGTTTTATGACAATAGCTCTAGACTTCAGAAATAAAGACGCAATTTGAAATCCGTATAAGCTAAAAACCACTCTATTACTTTGCGTGAGAGTTTGTTATGCTGAAACCTATCGTTGTCATTTTAAACTCGACTTATAACTAGTCCCTTATGCCAATAATGTAGTGATAATAACAATTTTGTCAAAATAATTGTTCCTTAGATAAAAACGCGTAGTAAAAAAATACAACTAGATAGTTCTGTGACATACAATGTAATTATAAGTTATTTTAACATTTAACTTGCTTTTCGATTTTGTTTTGACATATATTTTCGAATACCTCATGAATCGAAGAGTTAAGTCCGAAATATATCCGAATATTTTGTAATATAGCTATGTAATATAATAAATAAATCATTATATATTATAAAAAAGCACAACCTTTTTGTTCTGTCATGGTTATTGCTAAACTTAGCATCAATATAATATCAGCGTAAAACCACGCTGATATTATATTGATCAACATATATTCGCATTTAATGCCAGTTTCTATAAAGACTCGAACGGCTTAATCCAGCTTCCTTCATCGTTCAGCATTCGCGTTCGAGTATTTTGAATACCTATATTTATGCACATAGATGCTTAGGGCCGTTTTCACCACATAATAATAAATTCTGGATAGCTTAATTGATTGATCATTTGACAGTTGTGATATGAAAAATATGTCAAATTCAGCCACATGCTATCCAGAACTTATCAATAGTAGTGAAACCGCCCTTTAATCTTGCAAACGCATGCGAACGGATGCAAGCAAGCGAATTACAAACGTCAACACTTAAAATTTTATGCGGACGGATGCTATAAATGCTATGCGCATTTATAGTGCTTAAAGTAACACGTAAAAATGCGAATTTATGATAATATACGTGATTTCATCCTAATTTGACAAAGCAGACGTTGGAGAGTGCGTAGATGTTCAGTTATTCTATACTTGTCTTGTTTAGTAAATAATTTGTGACAGTTCAAGTCTTCTTACCTAAAAGCCTCTTTTAAAATGTGACGTGATATGGCGTCAAATAATAATGGCGGCTTTAAAGTTTGTCGTAATACATTATTTTAAATTATGTATTTACCTAATGGGTCAAGGGGAAAAGGACATTAAACAGCAAATGCGCAAAAATCTCTATTTTTGACAGCTGTCAAATTAATATTCTGAATGAATGGTAGGTACGGCCTTTACAGTCTTTTTCAACTATGATAATTCCTGTGCCGTTTCAAGTTTGACAGTTCTAGAGAAGTCGTATATTGAAATTCCATCGACTTTTCTGTAGATTTTTTTTAAGTGTCAATGTACTTACTTTTAGAGAAATTGCAATATATTTTACAACTATTCAGGCCACGTGGAATCCAGATACATAGCGTAACTAATATCACCCAAAGTAAACATAATAAAGAATAAAAAGTATTGTTGGTGCTAATCTATGTAAAATAAAACATTAAGCTGTCAATGTTAATGTCAGCAAAAAACATTTGATTTGTAGCATCAAAAATCTGCTGAGTTTTGTTTTTGTTAAAATCTAGTATCTACTTTTTCTCTGTAATCGACAAATGAACAGCGGCAGTTGTCGATTCTGTTGTGTCTCATCTCTGCCCTGTTCCGAATCACACATCGCACTACTTTAAAAAGCAAATATTTTTGTATCGTTTTCAATTAAAACGTAATTAATAGACACAGATTTTACTATATATTTTCAGATGTGTAGTTTTAACATTTCTTTTATTATAATGTCAATAAAGGACTATTCAAAAATATTTTGCTGACATGGTATACGCGATACGGACAAACTTTGAAGTATCACATAAATCATCCTAGTTAAAAAAGACAATAGTCATATAAGCAAAAAAGACATTTAGACGTTTAATTTTTTAACCACCTAAAGTAGAATTTAGGGATAATTAATTAGTTACCTCAGGCAAAAAAGTTTTTTTGATTTCCCTAGTTTTGTCACAAAATACACTTGTACATAATTTTTCTATTATTTATTTTTTATATAACTAATAGTCAAGTTTGCATGTTCTCCAATTAATGTGAATTACTCAGTCATTAAAAGGCCTTAACGCTTAACACATCATAACACAACTCTAGCCAAAAAGTACTTATAATAATTTTGGCGGGAAAGTTTGACAGCTGTCAGGCGTGAAACTGGCGACTTTTTAAATTCAATACAGTTATTTACAAAGTCGGTTTTCAATAAGAGCTTAAAGTATCATAATATAGGTAGGTTTTAGCCTGGTTGTGATAAACTTTTGCTGTTAAGGTAATATGACACTTAACACATGAAATTATGAATGAAAATTGATTGCGAACTGCTGCTGATTTTTTCGTATTTATCACTATTTTGTGTTATATCAAAATGGATACGTTTGATGTAATATTAAAGTTTAAAGCAGTTCAATGTTTGACAAAAAAATGTTGTAAGAATAATAATGAGTGGGGAAGATGTCAGTTCATAAAAAATAGTCCTAAAATAAAGTACCTATTCTAAAACGTATTATTATGGAGTTTTTTTTTATGGTAAGACAAAAACTTAATATAGCCCATGCCAAATAAAGGGACATGTTTATTTGGAATGCTTTCAGCATTGTTGTGTTCCGGCAGTTAAAGATAAGATAGCCAGCTCCTCCATGATTGAGGATTCCGGGAAAGGCTCGCTTCCATCTTCAGCCTTATCAATACTCAATAGCAGGTATGATGAAGGCTAAGAGTCTCCCCCTCGTTCATGAAAAAAAAAAAACATAATGTTATTCACTTCTGATTATACAGTGCGTAATAAAGGCTTATAATGAATTTAGCAATAAAGGAAATTATATTGTCGCACGTGCGTTAAGGCCTTGAATGAGCATGACAAAAAATAAAACCAACACCGCCATCTTGTTTTTACGTCAATTTTGGCAGTAACAGCGCCCCCGTCCGCGTTCTTTATAAAACTTGTCGCACTGTACTGTTTTTTTAAAAAAAAACCTCCAGCCGCGCGCGGTTCCCAATACGCTATAAGGTTGCCCGCCAACACACGCTTACTGCGTACAAAACTTTTTCATGTCTCATATTCTGAAAGTAACTCATAACTTGCCTAAAATGCGGGTTGAAAGTGATATGTGGCGGCCCTAGGGCTGTAATAAATTCGAATCAAAGTCAAATCGATATCTGTAATCTCTTTGGTCTTTTATTTACCAAAGGTATGTAGGCAAAGGCACAGAAGCCTATACAGCTTATTTTGCTACATTATAAAATAATTAAAATCGTAAAAACCTTACAATTTTTTTTTAGAATATTCTGTTTGTTTTTACTTTCCTCATATTCAAAATGAAAAGTAGAGTGTTTACTTCGGGTGTATGGACCCATAACAGTCTCGATCTATCGGCGCCCTCACTTCGTTCGGGCGCCAAAACACTCGACTGTTATGGGTGTCATACAGCCCTTGGTAAACAATCTACTATTACAGCGTGGGTGTCGTCGGGTATGAATCGGTAGTCGACCTTTAGTAGAAAGACGGAATACTGTGTATCATAATACTGTGCTACAGTGTAAAATAGCACTCTCTTTTCTCTGTCTCTGTCTCATCGTATGAGGACAGTGGCCACCTCAGCATTACAATTGAGGTACAGTCACGAGCACTGACATGTATACAGTATATAAATACAGTATGTATACCTTATGGCATTGATGCACGCGGAAAATAAGCTCTCTCTGTCGACAAATGTCATTCAATATTGTAATGTGACAAGGTTGCTTACAGTCGTTCCCAATAACTTACCCATACTAACAGATAGGGCTACTATAGTTTTGTTGCTTAGTTATTTCTGTTAAATGATGGCAAATAACAAATATTGCCTAGCAACTCAACCACAGTAGGCTTACCTCTTACTGCGGATAGGTTATTGGGAATGGCAGTTAGTGTTTCTATGTCATTTCACGTGACTGTACCTACGATTATTACTAAACGTTCATAGAAGGAACGCCCTAGGAAGTGAATGCCATTTTCCCTCCTTATGCCATGGACTATAGTAAGAGTTTTATGATGTTGTTTTCCCCATCTTCAATGGAATGTGACGCATGCGCGCGTGTGCTTATTATGAGTATCACCCATTCACGTCGAAAGAGCGACAAAGCGTTACTAGAACAAATTGGTAATATTTGTACTAAGGTTTTCCACAAACAGTTCTTTTCAAAACAATAGGCTATTTGACAGGTTTCTAAATCCATTTTATATTATGTAGTAGACATTAAGGAACCCAGTAAAGGTTGTTTTTTTTTAATTCTGGTAAATATTTGCTGAAAAATATCAAATAAAGAATTCAATATTTAAATAGCGTGCCAACTTTGACAATATGGCGCTGCAATGGGGTCGGTGACGTCACTTGCCTGTATTCTGATATTTCTGATCTGTGGGACATATCATCTAATCCACATGCGTAAATATCAGAAAGGTTTCAACCTGTGAACTCATAAGTTAAAATCGTTTATATTTTACTCTGTGACGACTTTAGTGTACATGCCTTGTGGTTCAACTCTTGGACTTCCGCACATGTTGTCACCGTCGGGGTTTGATTCCCATCCTATACAAAAATATTCCATGATAAATAAAAATGTCTGTGTTGGTCTGAGCGTAAAAAAGGATATACTTAAGTATTAAATCCATTGTCTAGTACCCAATACAGTCCTAAAGTCCCAATAAAGTCTTATTAAGTCCATTCCAATGAAGTCCTATATACCCAATAAAGTCATTATTTGCTAATTTTGACTCTTTTTTAGAAACATTTGAAAAATAATCATAAAACAATACATCTATCTCCTAAACTAAGCAAAACCGCCGAATAATATGGGGGTAATTTGTGGATGCTTTTAACCGCCTCTGTGGTCTAGTGGTACAACCACCGGTATCAGCCTCAGGGGTCCTGGGTTCGATTCCCAGCGTGCGTACATATTGTATTCGGTTTAGTTGGTGGTAGGACTTGTAAGTCCGCCTGGCTAGCTACCATCATCTTATCTTAGTGTGACGCCATAACAACAATGTTTTCAGCATTGTTGTATTCCGGCAGTTACAGATAAGATAGCTAGTTCCTCATTGACTGCGAATTCCGGGAGAGACTCGCTACTATCTTCAGCCTTATCAATACTTAACATCAGGTATGATGAAGGCTAAGAGTCTCCCCGTATTTCATTTAAAAAAAAAGTTTTTGATATATAAGGCATCTAAGTGCATCTAAGTTTGAGTTGTGGACGTCAACTACTTGGCCAGCCTGTATATTACTGCAGCAATACATATTGTATTCGGTTTAGTTGGTGGTAGGACTTGTCGTAAGTCCGCCTGGCTAGCTACCACCATCTTATCTTAGTTTGACGCCATAACAACAATGTTTTCAGCATTGTTGTGTTCCGTCAGTTACAGATAAGATAGCTAGTTCCTCATTGACTGAGGATTCCGGGAGAGGCTCGCTACCATCTTCAGCCTTATCAATACTTAACATCAGGTATGATGAAGGCTAAGAGTCTCCCCGTATTTCATTAAAAAAAAGTTTTTGATGTATAACGCATCTAAGTGCATCTAAGTTTGAGTTGTGGACGTCAACTACTCGGCCAGCCTGTATATTAACTGCAACAATAAAATTATGATATACGCCAACTGTTCGTTATTACAAGCGAACAAAATGTATGGGCGCAAATAAAATAACCCATTGTTTCCAAGTTGATCTTGGCATTGTTCTATGACATCGTCATTGCAAACACTGTTTTCCTTTGTTATAATATTTGTGAACCCATATTTACTTACGAGAGAATGTCGTCACACGCTAACGTAATATTTGTGAAGAAATATTTCCTTCCAATTAAATTTTTATGGAAGTAATACTACGAATGACAATTTCTTTGCTTATGGTAAATTTTAAATAGAAAAATATTGGGAATAATTAACTCGGCCACAAGTGAATTCTCAGACGGGAATCGACCGACAGAGCATTGGACCGGATTTCCAAAGGTCGCGGGTTCGATTCCCGTCTGAGAATTCACTTGTGGCCGAGTTAATTTTTCCTAATATTTTTCTATTTAAAATTTACCATAAGTATTAAAATAGCTTTGAAAAATGCAAAAATTACAAAATCCTAAAAAAAAAAATGCTTTTTAATGTACTCTTTATGTTAGCCTAAAGAGAAAAGCAAAGAAGAATAGAATACTAACTATTACTAGCTTAAGGTCTCTTCCAACTTGAAAATTCATTCGCAAAAAACCTATATTTATTTAGTAAGATTGATAAATGTCGTCCCCATTGTCTACACACTTGCATTAAATACCTACCTTAACAGGTTCACCTAACTTAATACGTTCACTGTCCCCCAAACAAGGGTCATTTTTTTCCTGTCAAGTCCACTCGTATTTAAAATTCATATCTTTACTAAGGCAAGTAAGTCGTAGGATGATTTGATAAATAGAATTTTCGCGAAAATCCTAGGGATATTGCGAAAACACGGATAAATAGACAATGGGGAAGACATTTCTCAACCTTACTGAAAAAAAGAGGTTTTTTGCAAATGAATTTTTAAAATCGGGTTTAGTTCAGTAGTTCCAGATATTACTTTTATTTACCTCTTTATAATAGGTACCAACTTATTAGTGTACAATATCAGCACTTCAGCCACAGACTGATCTTCCGATCTAGGTTGAAACGCGCATACCTAGAAAAAATATTAACCACGGGATCACGGAAATCACCCATGGCCATGCTGGATTGGGATAACGTGTGTTAGCTGCCAGTATTCCAGTGCAGAAAGTAATAAGCCTATCAGTGGACAGGGTATACAGGATCGAAAAAAAGACGGTCACTGGAGGGAAATAACCCTAAATATTAATGTAAGCAAATTTTACCCAAAGTAAACATTCCTTCATTTTCAAAAATAAGTTAAACTGCATTCAAAGAGTTCTGAAAAATTACATACCTGCAGCAGGAATCGAACCGGCTTGTTCAGAAAAAAAACCATGTACTTTTATAGTAGGTACTATTCGATAGTGTTAAGTATAAAGATCAATTTACCTTAAGTAACAATGTCTTAAATTAAAGACAAAGCCAAGAAAGATAAAAAATTACACAGTTCAACAGACCAATATTGAGATAGACGAAAAGAACAGCGCTTCAAACTGTATGATTGAGAACCTAGCGTGTCGAATTTTTCGTACCTACGATGACTTGACGAGCGAGATTTAGTGATGAGGAAATGTTATTGACAAGCTCTTGCAAGAAAGCACTGTACAATTAACCATTTTCTTTCTGAGTGACGCGTGTTTTCATGGCAATGGTCTGGTCTCAAGCGGACTGACTTAGGTCGGAAAACTTTGACCGTGGATCAAACTTTTGACACGCAAGGTACACTTTTACCGTTTATCTCGATATAGGTCTGTGGTTCAATACATTATTCTACCTACCTCTTACTCACACACACTACCTAAAATCAAAAATAAAGTTTACTTTGATTTACTTAGTAGCTCTAAATATGAACCATATGCAGCAATACACTGATGTTTAATCATAGGTTATTGACTTTTTGGACTAATATTCACTAAAATTCCAAACTAAAGGCGACGAGTCAATAGCCAATAACTTTTTTAAATAGGTTTTTTAGAGTAGTGTTTAATTTTAAATACTTACTATTGTACTCACACTAAATTGATCTTTATGATTAAAACTAGCGACTGGTACCATAAAAGTACACGAAGTTCTTTTTTCGGTTCGAACATGGTGCAGGCAAATTATTTTTTCAAAAATTTTTGGAATTTAATAAATTTTTTTTTTGAATGAGGAATGTTTCTTTTGAGTAAAATTTGCTCACATCAATATGTATGGTACTTTCCCTCTAATGGCCGTCTTTTTACCACCCTGTATAGTATTGAAAACTAATATGATAAGGACTGGTATCCGAAAGCAACTTTTAAGACTCCGAGTCTTGAAGAGTGGCTATGAGTGGATGGTAAATCCATTTTACTCTGAAACTACACCTACCCTTGATGCCTTACCAATCCCACAAGGGATTGTTTTATTTCAATTTCCTTAACATAACTTGATAAACGGAATTTCAGATATCTGATTTCAGGAAACGTCAAGGGAGTAAAATGAATCATAAACCGTCATCATTTATTAAAATATCAGCGCAAATACTACGTAAACGTCAGTGTTGTATCTATGTATGTACAGAGTTATCTATATGAGTGGCCTTATATTTTATACGATAAGATGAAAGAATTTTTATCGCGTGGTCAGTCATAAGGCGATAGATAAGGGTAGGATCACACTATCCACAACAACTATTGGCAAATTAATCAAACGCGTATCGAACATCGCAATCTGCCCCCTAATTGTCTAATTTAAAAAATCTATCACAATCCCTTTCAAGGGCATTGTGATTGTGATAGTGATTTATGGAATTGTGTAACTTATAGTCGCAATCCCTTTCGGAACGAATGATGTTTTAAATGACACTTCATTTGACACTTTTCCAGACATTTGAAAGATATTTTCGTCTGCTACTTTGCTTAGACAGTTCAATTTCATTCATTCAATACCTTTCAAAACGCGACCCGATCACAATCCCTATCAAATGTCAAATAGTGAAAAGTATGTAAATATTCTTCAAATGACGAATTGAAAGGGATAGGTAGGTATATATGTTAAAATTAGACAATTAGTTTATTAGTTTTTGGGACACTTCTTATTCCGGCCTATTCCCGTTTCTAATCGGGATTGGACTCTTTCTTCTTACGAACTATACTGACAAAACAGTATCCTATAAACGTTGTTCCTTCTCTTTTATTTTTCACTGCTCACCTCAATAAGTATAGTTATACGAAACCACATAAAAAAAAAAAACTGATCCTCTTATAAAGTAGCTACAAAGCCGCTGAAAAAATTTAAAGTAGGTAATACTTCTTTGCCGGATTACTAAATGCCTAAAAAATATTTAAGCACAAATAAAGCTTTACAAAACAAATAAAATACTTTGATTCTCAAATTACTAGTTGCGTTTATAATAAGCACATCTTAAGTTTCATCGCGTACTGATCATTGAAATAAACTTAGAAATATGCGCACGACCTCAGTATATATTTCGCCGGTAGCATATCAATTTTGGATTTGGAATTTTTCAGGGATTTTTGGTTTCCAGTCGTGACGCGAACCACGGCAGCTGAAAAGGTTCAGAAACATCGGGAAACCAAAAAAAAACAAAAAAAAACTTGTTGCGTATTTCTTTTCTCTTACAACAGTAGTTGAGTAAACGTATGTACGCAGTTACTTACTAAGAGAAAATAATTACGCTACAAGTTTTATATGATAAACGTATGTATGCACATGTGTGTAGAGCCTAAGGTCATATCACTGTATGATATATTGCTAAAACAATCATTGTCTTATATTTTTTTGACAATATCAATAAACTTCATTTCGAACCGATAGTACTCATATGGGTGTAGATAAAACGACAAAACATTCGTCAAACTTCGTGGAAATTACTGTTACTTATAAAACCTATTATGTGAGAATTATAGGTAATTCTCACATAATAGGTTGACTTTTCTATACATACTATACTTTTAACGTAGGCGTTAAAAGTATAGTATGTATAGAAAAGTCAATTCCAAAGAATAGGAGTTTTATGCATTCGTCTATCGTTACTTTAAATATTAACAGTTATCCGTCAGTTTAAAATACTTTCCTTGTTTATTTAGCACAGCTAAGTTATAATAATACTGTAATATTAAAGTAAAGATCTTCAATATTTAATCGATGCTAATTAATACCTCAATTTACCATGAGTTTATAAATTTCATACAACGATTATTATTGAGGTAAGTACGATTAACAGCCAAACATAAGAAATATTCCGGTCCATAAGTTTAGTTATACTGAACGCAGATATACTTATAAAAAAGTTTGATCTAAAAGAAGTAGCCAAAATCTTGTATTTTCTGCTAATTAAAAAGGTTTCAAATTCTGCATCAAGCTTTAATTTTGACCTGTCCAGACGGTCCAGATTTTCGGAAAAACCCTATCTTTTTTCAGTAGAATTGAGAAATGTCAAGATCATTGTCGAATTATTAGTGTTTTCGCAATATCCCTAGAAATATCGCTTAAATTCGATGTATCCAATTATCCTGCGACATGGATATGGGCTTCATTTGACAATAACTTTTTTTTTTTTTTATGAACGACGGGGATGCTCTAAGTCTATATCATACCTGATGTTAAATATTGATAAGGCTGAAGATGGAAGCGAGCCTCTTCCGGAATGTCATCACTGAGGAACTGGCTATCTTATCTCTAACTGCCGGAACACAACAATGCTGAAAACATTGTTGTTATGGCGTCAGGCTTACATAAGATGGTAGTAGCTAGCCAGGCGGACTTACAACGAGTCCTTCCACCAACCAAACCGAATACAATTATGTACCCCCGCTGGGAATCGAACCCGGGACCATGGGTCTGATACCGGTGGTTGTACTACTAGACCACAGGCGGTTGAACCATCATAAATGAGTATGAGGTAGTTTTATGAGCTTCTTCTTAATTCATTTTCTTAAATAAAGTAAGGGTCTTACTTTATTTAGGTAAGTACTTATGTTTTTCTACTAAAATCGTAGTTTATTCTTCAATTAAATTTTCGTCGGTCAGAGTAATTAGCCGTGACATCCAATTATTGCTGTGAGGCGGGTGAGATCAAGATACTACCGCTTAATCCTCACAATTTTAGTGCCCGTTTGAAACAAATTGATTATTATTTTATTTGTAGTCTTTATATTTTTTTTTAAGGTTGACATACCTACCTACATCGTAACCCTCCGTCCACTTGCATTCACTGCGTGTTGATGGATGGATTGATGGATCCTAGCTAGTAACACTTCTTCCCTCCACCTGAGTCCATCATAATAGCAGTCAATCCATTGCATGACTGCATTGATGGATTCCTAGTGTGGGCTAGCCTATATTATATGTGTAGATAAAGTTATGTTATTAGGGCATGAATACCGGAATCTCGGAATATCGTAATATCGGAATCTCGGAACACGAGTTCCGATATTACAATTCCGGTATTGAGTGATCCAATATCGTAATATCGGAATCAGATAAATATTTATATTTGAGTTCTTAAATAGATCCGGAAGCAACACAATGGAGGTAAAATATAGACTTTAAACCTATATATAATATAGCTGTGTGTTGTATAGTATAACGCCGAGCGCGATAATGGGTTCATTATTGATTTAAACAAGTTATTTGGGGTCTTTATGAAAAAAAATATAATTAAGAAAATAATTGTTGTTCTTGACTTTACTGTTTATTGGCATCATCGTCAGCCCGTAGACGTCTACTGCTGGACATGGTTCTCTCCTAAATAATGCCATTGAGCCCGATCCTAAGCTCTTCGCATCCAGCTCCTGCCTGCCATCTTTGGAAGGTCGTCTTTTCAGCTAGTTGCAGGGCACTCTAACGCGGTCTCCGCTCCAGAACTCGTTTGCCCTAACGGCTGTTGGTTCTTTTTGCGATGTGACCAGCAAATTGCCGTAAAAACAGTCAAGGAAAAAGATAACAGACAACTTCTTATCCAGTGAAAACCTTCAGATTGGAAAAGTGATTAGAAGCAATGATACCGGTACAGTGCATGTTGAAAAGCAAGTTGAGGTAAATAACCATCAGAGAGCATATCTTTTTCAATTAGACACAGGAGCACAAATTTGCCTTGTTGGTTATAACACTTGTAAAAAGATCTTGGAGACAAACCATCCAAAATTCTTGCACTCTAAGTCAAAACTTAGCACTATTAGGTGCCTGCTTACTCTTTGAGCTATGTCGTTCACCTTGATTCTCTGTCGAATAACTTCATTTCTAATTATATTTTTCAGAGAATCACCGAGCTTAGCCCTCTCCTTTGCTCGCTGAGCACTATGAATTTGTGGACTAGTCCCACCGTGAGTGTCCATGTTCATGTTTCGGCTCCGTAAGTCATTACGGGTAGGAGGCACTGGTCGAGGACTTTCATCTTTAGGCTTTGTGGTGTCGACGACGAGAAGACATGACGAAGTTTGCTGAATACTGCTCATCTCAGCTAAATGTTTCTATTTGTTTCGATCTCAAAGTTTATTTTAACGTATTGGCACGGTTTGCCCAAGGTAAACCAATTGAACACCATTTACATTAATCGGCAAAAGGAGCCATGTCTCAACTAGACAAGGTGTGGAAGAACAGGGGAATAAGTCTGAAAACGAAAACAAGACTAGTTCGTACCTTGGTCTTCTCTGTTTTTCTCTACAACGCTGAAACATGGACGCTCAAAGCTGCTGATCGTGCACGCATCGATGCTTTTGAGATGTGGTGCTGGAGAAGAATGCTCAGGATACCATGGACAGCACATCGGACCAACTTATCAATACTTCAGCAGCTCAGGATCACCACAAGACTATCTTCCATCTATCGTAAGCGAGTACTTGATTACTTTGGCCACATTGACAGGGAAAGTCGACGGCAAAAGGTCTCGTGGTCGCAGCCCGATGCGTTGGTCCGACCAGATCCGCACCATTCTCGACACGTCAGTCTACGACGCACTGCATGCCCCCGGTGACAGGGGACGATGGAAGGCCATCATCAAAGAAAGACTGCTGGGAGGTGTTGGTCACGACCCTCAGACATGAGGAACACGACGCAAGGAGGAGGAATTACTTATTAAAAGTCATAACTGGCTTTTGACGTTAATTCAGTTTCGATGTCAATGCGATCGCGTCAAGTATAAGGGGGCTGATCGTGATATGTTTGCCTAAGCCGACCTCTCCCACCAATCCTTTCATTCAAAGTCAAAGATTTTTATTCAAATAGACTTATAGATAAGTACTTTCGAATAGTCCAACAATTTGTTTTCCCTACCAGCCTTCAGGACATCTTTTACCTCATAAGAAGAACGGCCGCAAGAAACTTATCAGCTTTAACAGAAACAACAATATTTACAATGGAACATGTTGTTGCCAAACACAAATCTACAATCTTGAAATATATCTATACTAATATTATAAAGCTGAAGAGTTTGTTTGTTTGAACGCGCTAATCTCAGGAACTACTGGACCGATTTAGAAAATTCTTAGACCATTAGAAAGCTACATTTCTCCCGAGTGACATAGGCTATATTTTATCCCGATATTCTCACGGGAACGGATCCGCTAGTTTTTAATAAAAGAGGAAAATTTTCTCATACTCAGTTATTAGAATATTTTCCTCTTACACAATTTACAATAGTTATGTTTTATGTAAGTATCACGTCCATGCATTTTGGTCTTTTAAATATTCATCTACCTTGTAATAACCTTTGCTTAAGAGTGTGTTTTTAACATATATTTTAAATCTATGCAAAGGCAGCTCAATCACTTGTTGTGGAACTTTATTAAAAAAGGCTATGCCTTTCCCCAAAAACGAGCGTCTACATTTTTCAAGACGAAATCTTGGAACTGCAAGCTTATTCTTATTCTTATTCTAGTATTAAAATTATGAACATAGCTATGCTTAATAAATAAGTCATGATGTTTCCTTACATATACTATATTATCATAGATGTATTGTCCCGCCTAAGTTAGTATATTAATCTCTTTAAACAAATACTTAAGAGAATCTCTCCGTCGATGGTTGTAAATGGCGCGCACAGCTCTTTTTTGAAGTATAAAAACAGTTATATATTAGCTGCTGGGCCTACAACAACAAACCATAGGACATTACACTATGAAAATAACTAAAGTAAACTAGTCTTGCCGTTTCAATATCAGTTAAGAGCCTTATTTTTCTTATTGCGAAAGCCGCAGAACTAAGTCTACTCGACAAGGCTTTAATATGTGGATCCCATTGTAGTTTTGAATCCAATGTAATGCCAAGAAATTTTGTACTCTCAACTAAGTCTACTACATCCCCATTCAAATTGGTATGCATATCAACCTGCACTACATTAGGTAATGAGAATTTATCAAACTTGGTTTTAGTAGGGTTAAGAGACAAAATGTTACTGTTGAACTCTTATAACTGCCGCGTACCAAAAAAAACATTTCCGATTTTGTTATTTGACTTTGGTTGAAAAGAAAGAGAAAATATAGCAAAAGTGCTTTTAATGTTTCAATAATTATTAGTTAAGAACACAATCAATTGTTTGAGATCAAAAAAGTTCAATAATAATAAATCTTTTAGTTACAATCAATTTTTTTTTTATTACCACTATGGACTTTTTCTGCCACCAAAATTTAATAATTTAATAATCATAATCATAATCACAACATTTATTTAGTACAGGCGAAGGACATAGAAGTGATATTAACATAATACAATAAAAGAGATACTTAACAAAAAAAAAAAACTTAATTTTAAGTTACAGTATTGAATAAATTGTCCCACGGCTGCACTAAAAGGGACCTAGTTCAGCATTGTGTCAGTATTACACTGACGCTGGTTTTCAACTAGACCGCTTTTAGTTTATTGACACCTAGATGTCATATACATAAAAATGTATAAACAATAGTGCAGATGTGCGATTGTGTGTGTGTGGTTTACATAGGTATGTTTGAATGAGAATGTTTGTGCGTGTATGTGTACGTGTGAATGTGTGTATTCATCTCTGTGCGTGCGTGTGAAAGAGTGTTAATAATAAATACAGAGTACTTTTTGTACTTCACAATTAGAACAATACGAATATCTTTATTAATCAGTTATTTATTTTTGTTTAGAAAGCTAAATTATGCAAATAATAATAAATAAAAAAAATCAATATTGGGACATTTGGGACAGGTAACAGAAAAGGATCGAGAGTAACAAAATCTGAATTGTAAGACCTCATATACATAAATACAAGTTTAAAATGAAACCTGTGATAATAATGTAATTTTAAATTTATTTATTATTAATATTTTACTTTAATATAAAATCTAAATTATCGAGAGTGTAACGGCACATTATAATTTAACTTTTATCTATTAGATCTTATCTTTAGTTTTTTAATCACATTGTTTGTTTTTTAATACCTATACTTTGGCAACAAAGTTCCATTTACAATTAATAACATTTCTTTAATATCAGTTTTGAATCACACAGGTTTAATTTTTGTGCAATTAATAATAACTTAATATGTTAATTATATCATAACACTTTTTTCATAAAAGCTATTAAATTATAACTATTGATAACATTCATTACTATCAATAGGTACCCTGAAACAACTTACAGAATCACTATAATTATATTAAACTTTTAAGGAGCTTTTTAATATTTCATAGGATGAAAGTACCTACTCATCATTAGCAACTTTTATCAAGTATAAAATCTTAAAAAACTCAGCTATCCCATACAAAATGTTAAATTTGTATGTTAAATACTTAATAATAACCCGTAATAAACAACTGAGAGCCTCCTCCTTTTTTGAAGTCCAATTAAATATATATATTGTAAACTAAGCTTTAAATGTCATTCAATATTGTAATGTGACAAGGTTGCTTATTGTTACTATATTATTGCACGAGACTGTACAAGTACAAATTCGTGGCTAGGACGACGACGATGTCGTTGCTCCTGTCGGTTTCGAGCTTTAAAGTTTCTTTCATTTCGCTTCTCGTTTCGTACATAATTCTGCGTACAGAGCGGCCCAACGAATGCCAAACCAACAAACGATATCGACGTTGCCCGCTGCACTTCGTGACCTTCGAAGATCAATCTAAAGCTAAGTAAAGAACATATATCTGGCTGGACGCACCTCTGTGAGCGATTCCAGTTCCCATTCGGGTTTTTCAGATCATCTGATGGAGACAGAGGTGAAAACCGAATCCCTTGGGTGACGTTCGTTAGTCCGGTGTGTTGTGTACACAGCATAGTGTTGTGTACACAGCATAAGAAGTAACACGGTATACTCCTGATGTTCTAATAGTGCCGAAATTAAATTAAAAAGAAAACTGTCTGCTAATCGTCACGTACTCCAAATTATCACTAGTTTCAAATCTATCATATCATTAGCCGTGTTTGTGAACTTATATTTCGACCATAGATAAAGTTTATTAAAATGAATTTCATTTTATTGCATTAATTTGCCAGACGATTATTTAAAGGCTTGCTTTAATTTTTTCCTGTTTGATTACCTACCTACCTAGGTATTTAAGTATTTTCACTGGTAGTTCGTGTGATATATAGCTGAAAATATTCTTTGGACGAAAAACGTCTGGTTAAGTAGGAAGTATAAAATTGGTGACAGGTTATGTATGTCGCAGGATAATTAGATAAATCGATTTTTTGCGAAAATCCTAGGGATATTGCGAAAACACGGATAATTAGACAACGGTGTTGTCATTTCGCAATCCTACTGAAAAAAGATAAGATTTTTGCGAAAAAACTGGTTGCCTTGGTAAGATTACGAAAAGAGTCGCTGGCTATTATGAAAAAAGAACACTGATTGGCTGATCGGACCGTCCAAAACAACATTTTTTCTGATTGGTTGACGTCTTGACGTTTCAAATGTCAATCCATTCTCTCACGTGTAGTAAACTTTCTGTGAACCAATCAGAATAAGAGTGGAGTTTCACCCGAGTTCTTTTCGTAATAACACGTGTTGTGAGACTCCATTTCAATCTACCGTACAATTTCTATAAACATTATTTAATAAAAACTGGATACTGGCGAAATCCAAAAGGGAACCGCCATTAAATATAAGAAGAAGAAGAAGAAGAAGAATAAGAGTTAGCAAGCACAGTCAGAGTAGGTAAATAATATCCACTGTTACTAAAGCAACCCGTATTTTTGCAAAAACCCAATATTTTTTCAGTGAGATTGAGAAATGTCAACACCTTTGTCTAATTACTTATCCGTGTGTTTACAATATCTCTAGGATTTTTACGAAAAATCTATTTATCAAATCCACCTACGACATTATACACGGTGACAATAAAGAAGACTTACGCACGAAATAAATAACCTATCTGTAGATATGGATTGGGCGTCTGAGATAGTTGCCTAGGATATTTCTGTTAATATGACCAAAATAACGACGGTTGCTAGCCAACGAAGCCAGTATCCTAGGCAACTATCTGAGTTAGCCCTATTCGTATCTACAGATAAGTTATTAATTTCGGCCCTTACGTTTAAGTTAAAGTCTCTGTTGTTGTTGATTTGAATCACAGCCTGTCTATAATAGTGATTGTCTTGCTATCAACGCATAGAACGACATTTTAGAACCACTATAGATACAGGATGTCCGAGTGATGACGTATCAAAGCCAAGAATTAGAGACCAATAATAGTTACTTTATAAAGTGCCTACTAGCGGCCGCCTGCGGTTTTCGCGTGGGAGTATCGGGATCAGTGTGACCATTTGTGGCAGATTTCTGCCATTTGGGCAGATTTAGCACCTGAATTTTAAGTGTGGCAGATTATGCCGACGATTTCGAAAAGTGACAGAGTTTGGCAGATTTGAAAGAAATCTTTAAAATACTTAAAATTAATAAAGATTTCCTTCAAATTTGCCAAATTTCTTTCACTGTGTGATTTAAATTTATGACTATGTATAGCAATTAATGTATAATAAGGTTTATTTCGTTATTAATGTTACTGATCATTAGTTTCTTAATAAGTAAATTGTAGTAGGACTCCTTCAAATTCCTTATAAAGAATTTTTTTTTTTTTTAGGACGTTTGATGTGAAATATTGGTTTTCTGGTGATTTGGCAGATTTGGCAGATTTTTGCCCGTGGTTTGGCAGATTCGCCGTTTCTAAGATGGTCACACTGATCGGGATAACAAGACGTATCCTAAGTTTTAAACAAGGCTCTCTAGCTCTACTATCTGTGTGCCGAATTTCATCCAAATCCATTCCGTAGTTTTTTGCGTGAAAGAGCAACAAACATCCAGCCATCCAAACATTCTCACAAACTTTCGCATTCATAATATTAGTAGGATAGGATAGGATTTGTGGTGGAGACTGCAACAACGGCCCCACATTTATATAATCCTGGCGATATGCAGCCGGAAACCGGGGGGGTTTTAGTGGGTATGCCTACCAAAGGAGAGCCCCACATAACCCTATGGCCCACCAGCGATAGGGTATGCATAAGGCGCATTTCCCACTCGAAAAAAAAAAAAAAAAAAAAAGGATAGGATAGGATTTACACTCAGCCCACGGATTCACAGTGGACTGATGAATAACACAATATAAAAAAGATGGGCAAATGGGCAATTGACACAAGCAAGGTCAATAAAGTGGCGTGTTATCTGATAAAATTGTATTGATCAATTCAAAATGTATGTCACACTGCGATGCCAAATGATCTAATAAATATCTAAGTACCTACATAGTTCAAATTATCAGATTAAGTAGATAAACATTACTAAATATGTAGGTACTTACCTACTCAGAATTGTCTTCATAATTTTTGTAAATAAATAAAAGGTGAAATCTATTTTTTTATATACTTACCTAATAAGTAATGTAGGTATGTACTTTTAGTGTATGAGAAGCGTTCCCGTTAGTTTGTGCCGTGGGCTTGGACGATCCAAGGCCGTGGGCCAATTAACAGGTACCGAGGGCTAAAGGTAAGTTAAAATAGTAGGTACTAACTTTGCTTGGGTTTTTGTAAGCCTAAGCTCAGAATAATAACGCCTAAGTAAACTTGTCATCTTTTGAGAACTTTTGTTCCACACATTGAAAGTAAACTTGCCACTACTATGAAATTTATATATAAATTAGACATGTACCATGTAACCGACCGGGTAACGGGTTTGTAAATTCGTCACTCACACAGGTCACAAAGGAAATTATTTTTAAAATGCTACCAAGTTGCGAGTTTACACATAATTTTTTGCAGTTTTTCTGATTTGATGCCGAGTTTACCTTGTAATAACCCCCTTTTTTAAAGTCTTAAAGCTGATTTTAAATCAAATCAAATCAAAATTATTTATTTGCAAAATATGGGTATTAGAACGCCACATTTAACTTTTCACGGTATGCAAATGTATTGTAAAATGGAAGACAAACATTAACGGTCGGTTTCAATAACTTATCTACAGTAAGAGATAGGCTTACTAGAGCTTTGTTGCCTAGATATTTTTGTTATTCAGCCCAAAATAACCCGAAATAACAGCGGTTGCTAAGTAACGTTACCAAGATAGGCCTATCTCTTGTTAGGGATAAATTATTGAAACCGGCCGTAAATCAAATCAGTTAACAGTTAACGTTTGTTATACGGTCGATTTCAATAACCTATTCTCAGTAAGAGATAGGCTTACTACAGCTTTGTTGCCTAGATATTTTTGTTATTCTGCCCAAAATAACAGCGGTTGCTAAGTAGCGTAACCAAGTTAGGCCCATCTGTTGTTAGGGATAGAATATTGAAACCGGCCAATAGTAAATTCAGATAAAAAATAATCCATACTGCCAGATACTTTACGCAGCGGTTACTTTAACCAGACACCTTAAAGCTCCCAAAAAAAAATATAGACTACCTCAAATCTCAAGCTTGTTTTTATCCTGGGTCCTATTGCAGTAGGTACTCTTTGTGGGCCTATTTCAAAACAATAACATTGTAACAGGTAAACGTTGTTGTTATGGCGTCACATTTAGATAAGATGGTGGTAGCTAGCTAGGCGGACTAACAACAAGCCTACCACCAATCAGCTAGCCAGGTTGTTCATTCGCCACCCATCACGTAGTATGAGGACGGACGCAATGAATTTTAGCAGATAGCACAGATCACCCTAAGTAAGTAGCGGCAATATCGTTCATCATCATCATTCAGCCTATTGCATACAGTTCCCTGCTGGGTACGCCACAAGACATGATCTCCCGCCATTTTCATGCAGCCACTACCTGCTTGTCCCCTCTCTCAGGTCGTCGGTCCATCTAGCAATGTCCTACACTACACTTGCCGAGACGTGGTCTCCATTCAAGAACTTGACTGCTTTAACGCTCGTCGTTTCTACGACTAATTGATGTGTCCGGCCGGCCACAGACTTTATCGAGATAGAAGGTGAATGTGTACCTATCTTGCGTGTAAATACATAGTTTAATCCACGGTCAAAGTTTTCCAACCTAAGTCAGTTCGCTTGAGACCATTGCCATAAAAACGCGTAACTCAAAAACGAAAATGGTTAATTTTGCAGTGCCTTCTTGCAAGAGTTCGTCAATAACATTTCCACATCACTAAATCTCGCTCGTGACGACACCGTAGGTAGGTACGAAAAATTCGACACGCCAGTACCTAGCGTGTCGAATTTTTCTCATACAGTTTGAAGCGGTTATTTCGTCTATCTCGATGTAGGTCTGTGTGCTCAGCTTACTACATTGACGGGTTATATCCGTCACTTTGGTCGTGTAATTTCGTTCGTATTGCCCTAATTAGATAATTCCACTAATTCTTTCCACTGTACAGCCTTATCTGACTAACGAAATACAGGTCAAGACATCGAGCCGCTTATTTAATTAGATGATTAGCAATAGAGGGACACATGGCGCGTGTGAAGTAGCACTAAATTAGATTAATTAGTGCCCAGTTGTGCCAGTTAGTGGTACTTGAATTGCTATTAATTGCCCTACGGGATCAAACAATGCTGGACTGGGAGTGAATGAAAAACATAGAATACGCCAGCCGATGGCTTCAGAGCAGCTCCCAAGCAGGAACACCGCTATATCATGTGATATCGCACCTCCAGTCGTAAAGCGGCTCAATCCAAAATTACTGTTTTTTGGGAAATGCAGAAAACGTGTTTCGGTCCTCGACAGTTTTTAGTATATCACACTATAACTTAATGAAATAACGAGCTATTTATAAAATTCAAAGTTCCACATGTTATTTGGTCTAAAGACTACTGATACGGATAACAAAAATCTTTAAAATATTTAATAATATAGGAGTAAATAGATGCTGAAAAAAAACTTCCAATAAAGAGTCAGTTTAGCAATACAAACATTTTTGAACGTTTGACTCTTGTACAACTATGTCTCTTTATTTCTAAGCACTACGTATTATTGGATGACTTATTTACAAATAGTCCCCTTTAATACTTAGCTTCAATATTTTAATGCGGAGGAATATTCAATGATGCAGTTATGTACTAAAATATTTCGACGGTATGAGAAATAAAACAAATTCGAATCACATTCTTTTATTACCTGTTGATATATATTTCATAATTAATCAACGTTCGTAATATTATTTGCTACCAAAGTTAAATTTTGAGCTCTCTGCTGTTTTTAATAAGTATATATTAACGATCTCCCTTACTACGCGAGTAATTTATGTAAGACAGTACTATTTGCAGATGATACATCTTTAACTTTTAAAATTGATAGAGGAAACAATGGTTCTGACGAAGTAAATAGTGCTCTCCCTCAAGTCGCACACTGGTTCAAGAATTACTCTTGAACCAGAGATTTGTCTCCTAACCCTACCAAAACGAAGTTTATTAAATTTTCATTACCTAATGTAGATCAGGTCGATATGCATAGCAATTTGAATGGGGATGAAGTCGAGTTAGTTGAGAGTACTTAATTTCTTTCCACTACATTAGATTCAAAACTACAATGGGATCCACATATTGATACCTTGCCGAGTAGATTTAGTTCTGCGGCTTTCGCAATAAGGAAAATAAGGCTCCTAACTGATATTGAAACGGCAAGACTAATTTACTTTAGTTATTTTCATGGTGTAATGTCCTATGGCCTGTTGTTGTGGGGCTCAGCAGCCAATATAGAAAATATTTTTATACTTCAAAAAAGAGCTGTGCGCGCGATTTACAATCTTCGACGGAGAGATTCTCTAAAAGATTGGTTTAATGAGAATAGTATACTAACTTTGGCATGACAATACTTCTATGATAATATAGTATATGTAAGGAAACGTCACGATTTATTTATTAAGCATGGCGATGTTCTTAATTTTAATACTAGAAACAAGAATAAGCTTGCCGTTCCAAGATTTCGACTTGAAGAAGGTAGACGCTCGTTTTTGGGGAAAGGCATAGCCTTTTTTAATAAAGTTCCACAACAAGTGATTGAGCTGCCATTGCATAAATTCAAATAAATGTTAAACAAAACGCTCTTAAGCAAAGGTTATAACAAGGTAGATGATTATTTGAAAGACCAAAATGTATGGAAGTGATACTAACATAAAACATGACTATTGTAATTGTATAAAAGGAAAATTGAGTATGAGAAAATTTTCCTCTTATATTAAATATGTTTCAAGATTGTAGATTTGTGTTTGGCAACGACACGTTCCTTTGTAAATGTTGTTGCTTCTGTTAAAGCTGATAAGTTTCTTGCGGCTGTTCTTCTTATTAGTTAAAAGATGTCCTGCTGACTTTGACTGATAGTTTGGACGAACTGCTGAATGTGTAGCTGATTTAGCATGCCTTGACTGGTTTGAACTTGATAAACTCTTAGAACTTGACGAACTCTTAGAGCTCGACGATGGTGAACTGGATGAGGAAGAACTAGATGACCACGAACTAGTAGATCTTGATCTGATGGAAGCTTTAACTATTGGAGAAGATATTTCTTGTTCATTTTGAGTCTTTTTTGGATTTTTTTTTACCTAAAAGTAAGATGCATATTAGTAAAAAGCTTGATCACATAGTGGGTTAGCGCGCCGGTCAGCAATCGTTCTAGTCAAGCAGTGTTCGTATGGGCTGGTTACTTTCTATCGGAAACTCCTCTGTGCTTTGGAAGGCACTTTAAGCTGTTGGTCCCGGTTGAAAATGCAGTAAACATCCTCCAATCCGCGCTCGGCCCACGTGGAGTGTTACGGCCCGTCCTTTTTCTTCCATAAGGACCATAAAGGCCATAAGAGCCCCTGTGCAGCGGGTATATAAAAAGGCTGATGATGTTGATGAAAAATCATAATTGTTAAAAACTATTATAATAAAATAAAACGTGTCATAAAATTAATTAGATTACCTACCTCAATTTGACTAGTATCCACTTGCATTTCGGGCGTCTGTGTCAACAGGATTTGGTTTTCAAGTATAGGTCACTACCTAGAACAGCTTACTGACTGTTATAAGCTTTTTCAACATTCTTTACAATCTGGAAATCAAATTGGAATAATAATTTCCAAAAGTCACACCCATTATCTTCCTTATCTACCCATTATATTCCCAAATTAAGATTCTTCAAGATCTTGTCTTATGGACATTACACTGCAAACTGGATATTGTTATTAAATTAAACGTACTTAACTTTCATGAATAGTTATCTGTTTTATAAATAAATCAGTACTAAAAAATCATTGTATGAATCTAGTATTCTAATTTTGCTACGTAGATAGGTACTAAAACGGCTCTGGCGTATTTTTAATAAAAGACGAACTAACGGACAGATCTCTTTCAGTAATCTGCACAAATATTTTTTTATGTTAATAATAACCTCAGGTAAGAATAAATATCAGTTGTTTTAAACACATACTTCAGCCTGCATTTCTCTTTCTGGTGTTGCTCCGATGAATAGTGGACTTTTATTTCCTGTGAAAAAGGTAGTGAAAATTATAGAATGTGTAAACTAAACAGAAAAGACTCGGGGAACCGATTTAGTTGCGTTTAAAGAAATATACATATTAACTAAAATACTGGTGCAATGACACAAGGTACGTCGGGTATTTTATTAAAGAAAACATGCATGTTAAATTGTAACACAGTAGATACTTATCTCGTCTTCTCGCGTAGTCAGTACCAATCCCAAAATATGGTGAACTCTTCTCTTCATTATGCTTATTTAAAACTAACACAAACGAGTTCACTGTTTTATTGCAAAAAAATAGAAATAAACTGTCGTTTGCCTAAATGCAACATCAGAATTTTTGTTATATTTATTCAGAAACGGACCTAAACACCATAAATCCAGAACGTTATAAAAAATAATTAATCAAATACAGACTTAAAATATAAAAAGCCGGTTATTCTGATAAAATATTCAGTAGTAAACGAACCCCATTGGGTTTAGGTCACAAAAATATCTCAGTTTACAGTGATAAAGTGACCCAAAACAAACTTCGGTCACTTTACGATTTAAAATGAATGTAATAAACTTACCCCAAGTTTGTACTACAGTGACACATAAAGGTTTATACCACTTCTCTACTTATTGCGCTGCATGTAACTCAGACGGCTTGTTACGCAATACTAAATACGTCACTTTCGTAATTACGAAAGGCGCAGGATTCGTTGATAAGAAAGAGACGCAAGATTGGGTTTCTCCTTGTCTAGCCTTAATAGGGCAGTTTCTGATTTACTAGGCGATAGAGCGCGCTTTTTTAAATCATTCTGTATACTTAACTCAATTCACCAAAATTTTGGATTGGGTCAGTTTACGAATGGAGGTGCGATATATGAATGATACAGCTACAGCGCACAGACCTATAACGAGCGAGATAGACGGTAAAAGTGTACGTTGCGTGTAAAAAGTTTGATCCACGGTCAAAGTTTTCCCACCCCAGTCAGTCCCCTTGAGATCATTGCCATGAAAACACGCGTCACTCAGAAACGAAAATGATTAATTTTGCAGTGCTTTCTTGCAAGAGCTCGCCAATAACATTTCCACGTCACTTAATCTCGCTTGTGACGTCATGACGAAAAATACGACACGCTAGTTTCTTATACAGTCTAAAGCGCTATTTACGTCTATCCCGATATAGGTCTGTGATACAGCGCATTAATGATGTCTTGCTTACTCCGCTCCGCTACGATGTGAGCGGGACAGGTAAAAGATAAAGATAAAAGATGGTCTACAGATATTAAAATCACATAAAAGCCTATCAACGTATAGGAACATATTCGGAACCTCTGTAGGCGACGACGCAATGACCTGTCAAGTAATCCGACAGAATTGACAGTTATATGAC
This sequence comes from Chrysoteuchia culmella, assembly GCA_910589605.1. NCBI lineage: Eukaryota > Metazoa > Arthropoda > Insecta > Lepidoptera > Crambidae > Chrysoteuchia > Chrysoteuchia culmella. Next base: position 4,861,859 of record OU342663.1, read on the forward strand.
CATAGTATAGGTAATTTTATTAGCTTCAACAGTCAAATGAAGCCCATATCCATATCCATATTTTTACGCTGAGCTGTCACTATTGTTTCGGCACGGCTATTACCTATCTTTGTAACAGCTACGCGACAGCAGAAATTGCGCGATAATTGCTTTACGTCACGTATTGACAGTACGGCCTCTACTAAACAAACGATGAACTACAATGTGCATTCATTTAGTTCCTGTTTTTGCTACCAAATTGTTTTTGTCGCTAGCTATTGTAGTCGTCATAACAACACGCGGCGTCTCACTCTCGCACCTAGGTAGGAGCGCGAGAGTGAGACACCCGCGCCGCTATACAAACCATCAGCGAGCGATTAGCCAGAAATCATATACGTAATACCATTTTAGTTTAGACGTTCCGCAGCGATCGCGCGATATCTGCGCGTTAATTGCAAATTTTTAGGTAATGCCCCGCCGGACAATAACTTAGACCCAACTTAGACAGTGGCGCCGCTAGGCGTCGTCGCGTCGTTGAGACCGCCGACGACGACGGCCTCGTGCTTGTGAGGGCCTCGCAAAAAAAAAAAAAAGTTCCTACTCGCAATATTCACATTCACAGTTCCAATCAGTATAGTTTCCGCTGAGAGAAGCTTCACAAAGTTAAAATTGATTAAGACCTACTTGAAAAGCACGATGAGCCAGGAAAGACTATCTGCGTTATCAGTTCTATAAGCGTAGTCTTAGCTCTATAGCATATAATCCTGAAAAAAATTTGTGAGACTAAAAGCTGAAACGTTCGTCAGTTGTAATCTCGTATTTGTGTAATTTTGTCATCATTTGATTAGCAATAAAACTCGTTTACTTATACATTCGTTTTTAATTCGGCTCAGGTACTTTATGTTTTCTTTTTGACTAGGAAATAAAAGGGGCCTCGCAAACCTGCCCCCTAATTGTCTAATTTCAAAATCTATCATAATCCCTTTGGAAGGTATTGTGATTGTGATAGTGATTTATGGAATTGTGTAACTTATAGTCGCTCGCAACCCCTTTCGGAACGAATGAGGTTTTAAATAACACTGCATTTGACACTTCTCCATACATTTGAAAGATATTTCGTCTGTCACTTTGCTTCGACAGTTCAATTTTGTTCATTCAATATCTTTCAAAACGCTTCCCTATCACAATCCCTTTCAAATGTCATATAGTGACGGCCTGAAGTATGTTAATATCTCTCAAATGACAGTGGGACATTAACTTATTTTCCCGACCAACATCCTACTTTACTATTTATTCTCTATACGAAAATTCATCATAATTTGTTTTATCGATAATGGATACGGGTGAGTGTGATCTGAATAGATAATAGACAACAGTTACTTTCGAAGATATAATATCGGTATAGATAACAGACTTCCGCCATGTGGCGCGTGATTCTATGGCTTAATGAATAATCATACATTCTTCATAATTTGACAGTTCATATCGTATTCAATCGGCTGCAATTTGTATGGAATGACATTTATTATGATACAATATGAACTGTCAAATGAATACGATTGACTTTACGCAATTCCATAGCTGATCCACTCATCCTACCTCAGTTCCCATTATTTCCAGTGGGCCTACCATGAGTTTTTTAAAGGCACTGTACAGATTCGCTTACAAAATATCTCCCGTTTACTGTACAGTAAACGGAAGAAAAACTCATGGTAGGCCCACTGGTTTTGTGACTGCGAAGATATCAAAGAGAACAGTTGAAGTAAACATGGAAATACTAGTGGCTGCCCGTGGTTTCACTCGCGTGGTTCCTGTTTCCGTGGGAATATCGAGGAAGCCTACACACTTTACGACTTTCCAACTTACTCTATGCAAAAAAAGCGATTAAGACTCTTAGTTTCTTATTTAAGGCGTGAAGAAAGGACAAAAAAACACACTTTTTGCATTTATAATATTAGTTAGGATGTTTTTTTGTTATAAAAGTGTATTTTGGTCGATGAGTAAGACCTATGTTTAGCAGAAGATATCTATGTATCATCGTAGATTGATATTATTATACTAGTTTTATTATGCCATGCATGCTATTCGTGGTAACTTATTATTTTTTATTTTCACCGCTTTGTTGGCAGGTCTAAACAAATGTTGGGTTGTATTCTGATATTTTTTTGCGGTAATAGTGACTTTTAATATCGGAATAAATAAATTCCTGGTTGACGCAACATGTGGTTAAAAGTACAATCGGGACAAAGGTCATAAGGTCGGGTTACACACTCGTCTACAACGGCCCTACTTTATTAGATAAACGAGATGACTCAATTATCGTACTGTCCACAGCTTGTTAAGCTTTAGCACGCGCGTTCTTATCATGTAGGTGATAAAAGCTGTTTTCCTACGACTGTACAATCGCGGAAGTTGCTGGCAGTCCAATGCCGAGCAAAATCCCTTGAACGGCTATCAGTGGATGAACGCACGCACGACTGTCCAAATCGAGCGCACCCTAATATCACCGGTCGATAGTTCTTGATACTGTTTTAAAAATTATAAACATAGGGTGATGATGGAATTTCTCTGGAAATGCCCTTGCCACAATCCTTATCAACATTCACAGCATTTATAAACAAGTCAATTTATGGACAAATTTCCTGAGGAATAGAAGGTTGCGGTAGAAGTTTGCGGTTGTCAAACCGCTCCCTAAGACGGCCAGCCTGAGATTCTACTAGAATTTTCGCCTATAAGTCTTCAATTCGTGTCAAATGTGTGTCCAAAGTCTTGGAAAGGGTTGTCTGTGACCAACTTATAAAATACTTAGAAGACTACCTGCCTCACACACAGTCTGGGTTTCGTAGAGACTATGGTACCGCCACAGCCCTGGCAGATGTTGTGATCAGGGAATGGTCAGCGCTATGAGAGACGGTTGTTGGTCCTCAACTACTTACTGAGAAACTAAAGGTATCTATCCTATCTCTTGATTGCCGGAACGCATTAATGGCCTTAACTCACAGAGCCCGATCCGTGCCGCCGATACGATCTGACGATGCGATCTGAAGGCCTAAAGACTGTGCTAAAGACAATACAACACAGCGACAAAAGACAGTAAGTATTAGAGAAAAAGATAGGTTGAGAGAAAAATTCAGCCCTTGAGTTGAGTTGAGTTTGCGAACCGCCTCTGTGGTCTAGTGGTACAACCACCGCGGTATCAGACCCAGAGGTCCCGGGTTCGATTCCCAGCGTTGGTACATAATTGTATGCGGTTTGTTTGGTGGTAGGACTTGTTGTTAGTCCGCCTGGCTAGCTACCACAATCTTATCTAAGTCTGACGCCATAACAACAATGTTTTCAGCATTGTTGCGTTCCGGCAGTTAGAGATAAGATAGCCAGTTCCTCAGTGATTGAGGATTCCAGGAGAGATTGGCTTCTATCTTCAGCCTTATCAATACTTAAGACATCAGGTATGATGAAGGCTAAGACTCTCCCCGTATTCATAAAAAAAAGTTTCTAGACTTTCTAACTGGTTCCTCTCGTTAAAAACTCTACCCTATAGGGTTTGCGAACATGCGATAGCATCAGAATCACAGAACAAGGAAAATCTGTTCTGATCACAGAACACTAAAAGAGGTTTTAGTGTTCCGTGATCAGAACACTCATTTACCAGGTTTTGGATTATACCCAAGCAGCAAAATTTTCCTATAATCGTTGGCTTATAAGATTAAACATCTTATAGCATACTTATACAGGCATAGATTGAGATCACTGATCTTATAAAAGTAGCCTACGGGACGATTTGCTCTACAAGCACATTCAATCCTATTACGTAGTCTTATAAACGCTTACAAGAACATCGTATAAAACTGTTAATGCTACAAGCGCTTTCGATCCTGTTACATAGTCTTGTAAACGTTTAGAGGATTTAATTATATGATTCTTATAAGTACTAGCAGTCTTATAAGTGCATATTATCATGATAATTAGCAGTGCTCCTATAAATACATTGGGTAAGACTATTTAATCTTTTTAACGTTTTGTTTTATTCTTCTATAAGAAAAGTTGTCCTGTAAACGTTTGGGTCTAGGCTACTATAGGTCGAAGATACCATAAGATTGATTTGTCTTTGACGTGACCTCTAATGGATCACTAGCACCGCACTTTCATTCGTGCTGCTAATATAGGTAAGAATTTACTTATACGTCCTGCATATGCTATTACTAGAGTGTTTGGTTGTCCACAGCCATTTTGTTTTCATGCTGTGATGTTTGTTAAGTGTTTCAAAAACTACATGAATGGATTTAAAAAAATGGAAACGATTTAAACGCTGTGGCAGTTATAGAAGAAGAGTTGCGAAAAATGTTTAGAAATGAAATCCAAGTCAGAGTTCGAATCGATAACTTCCAAGATTGAAAAAGAGTCTGGTAAAGTTTGTGATGGTTCCGTACAATATATATAATATGGAAATAGACCCAATAAAAAACTACGACGCTGATTCATCTAAATGTTATAATCAAGAAGATTATAAAAGTGATAGCAGTGATGGCGAATCTGATGACCATAACCGCACTGCACTGACTTTGATGAAAATTCTGAATTGCAGGAAAATATAAAACAATCTGCTGTTAAGAATAATATATCACATTCATCTTTGACGGACTATCTGTGATTTTAAATAAAAGAATAAAATTTGCATTACCAAGGGATGCCCGCACACATCTCAATACTAACAGTAAAAACTATAATTACTAGCGTAAGTTACAACTCACAACTGCTAAAGGACGTTATTTACTTTTATGATTTTTTGCTAATAAACTAAATATTTTATTGATAGAGACCAGAAAAGTTAAATTGTCAATATGGATTTTAACAGAAACCGATTTACGAAAGCATTTCCATGGTCGTTTAAAGGTATAAATTAAGTTATTGATGGAAAAATATAATCAATTATATAAATGCATAACATTAATCTTAATAAAATTTTCAAAGAAATGATATTATGATAAAAATGTTTCAAAGTAGTTTAAGCATTGATAATATTATTCATTTATTACTATAAGTACATCTATTCGCATACGTTTACTTCTGTTGTTTTTCTCATATTGACCCCTAAAACAATAAACAATATGGTGTCCATTATACTCCTATAGTAACATTAACTTTGACTAAACCACATTATAAAGCTCCTGATAAATGCATTACAATATGGAGCCGATCCGATCTGATGACAGCTTGTATTTATTAATAAATTAATGAATAAACAAATAATAACTGTAATTACTTTTGAGGCGCTTAAAAATATGTTTATTGTCATCGATTACTTTATCAATAAAATTTATTTCGCAAGTTCATTTCTTTATATAACAGTGAAAATACAAACAGTATCAACCTATTTTACGATAATGAATAGTAAATAAATTACGTAACTTTTGCAAATATTTTATTTTCTTCTAAATTAATACCAAACGAATGCAAAATTAACGCTCTAGTTATGGCATTACGCTGACCACTGTTGGATCAATTACGCTTGTAGTAGCATACGCCAGATCGTTACAGGACTAATCACGCTGATTCAGTGCATTTACCAGATCTTTATAGGACACCGTGATCTTGTAGATGCACTCAATAAAACAATAATAAAATCAATTTGCACATTACCGGACTGTAACAAAATTACTATAGGACGAAATATCCTATAATGTGCGCCCAAATCCAGCCCTATAAACGTTAATATGATTACTATAGGACTAAAAAATATGTAGTCTTAGGATACTTATAGGATTGGATTTTGCTGCTTGGGTATTGAATAAGCGAACATGGGTTTTGACCTCGGATAAGCCGTAACTTTATAAAGTAGATGTAAACTGAACTCTACGTTATCTTTGACCATGAAGAGTTCTCGGCTGATACGCGCTAAATTGTGTAATAAATGTGTACTGACAATAAAATTTAACTGGAAATTGATTAGCCCAACGTTTAAGTGTTTACCTCAATGTGTTCATTAAGGCTTCGCTCCGTTTTCACCTTTATGGACTAACCTATAAACCTCGGACTAAGGGCCTGCGCAGACGACGGACATTGGAGGACTTTTTGTCCGCGACACGACCTTATTACTAAGAACATAAAGTTGAATATATAACGAAGACTATCGCGTACTTTTTATGGATATACGCGATCTAAGTTCAATCTTATTTGGTTAACAATAAAGACGTGTCGCGGACAAAAATTCCTCCGTTATCCGTCGTCTGCGCTAGCCATTAAAGGTAGTCTTCCGAACATAATAATTAGTAGGTAAGGTATTTACTTAAGCACAATATCATATATATATTTTATATTTTCATGATCATCGATATCATCATCATCTCAGACCCGACACCCACTGCGGGTACCTAATACCTTTAGACTCCCTCAATGATCTTGACAACGCGTGGTCCTGCGGGGTCTGAAGCAGAATGTGCAATTATTGTGCACCTCGCAAAATTTGCACTTTTCTGTTATATTGCTACTAAATGTATTTTTTTTTTGTATATGGTTATTTAAAATAAAATATACACATGAAAGGTTCCGTTATTCACCTAAGGTTGCCTGGAAGAGATTGCTATGTAGCAATAAGGCCGCCTATTGTGTGTTCCTCTTTTTTGTCATTTTCTCTGTATGTGTTTGTTTTGTATCGTGTGCAATAAAGTTTCTATTATTATTATTATTATTATATTAAATACACCTACCCAAATTGCCACTATAATTTTTCGTCTGCATAAATAACTTTGTTTTTCATAGTATATTTGCGATTTTGAAAAATGTGCTATAGAAGCTCTGAAACTGCTTAATATATTTCGGTTAAACTAATTTTCGTTGAAAGTTTTTATAAAGGTACAGCATATTTTTTTTTTAGATTTTTCACTTTCTTATTTTAAAAGTTAGATGGGGGACACTCACATTTTATCACTTTGAAAGTGTATATCATTCAAATGATTGACTTTCAGAAAAAAACTGTTTAAGGAACCTCAGTGTACATTTAATTACGTACGACCTATCTATAGATACCCCACACGTATTTTTTTTTTCATTTTTCATTTTGGGAAATGTGCTATATTTCTAAAACTGCCAACTATATTTCGTTCAAACCAACTTTCGTTGAAAGTTTATATATTTTTTTTACTCTCTTAACCCTAGATAGCTAACGTTGCTGAACTACTCTGATAAGCTAACCATTCGACTTTTTGACGATTTTGATTTAAAATATCAAATATTAACATTTCAATGTTTATTTTTTAATATTTTCTTTACTTTTATTATGTTTATAGAAAATAGGGAATATGAATTAAAGGCTATTTTTACCGACTTCAACAAAAAAGGAGGGAGGTACTCAATGCAACCCGTTTTTTTTTTTGTCCGATGTATGTATACCGATTACTCCGGTGTGTTGGTGATCCGATTTTAATAGTTGTTTTTTTTGTTCGATCGGGTACGTACACTGTCAATTTGGTCCCATATAAGTCTCATTGAGATCCGATGATAATCTTCGGAGATATGGGGCCTAATGTCATGAAAGTCATGAAACAATTATATCATCCGTTATTGTTAGATTCTTGTTCGAGCTGAAGTTTCACGCAATAACTACTGAGCGGATTTTGATAATTTTTTTTTGTTAAATAACTATTGGTCCTCGCCAACATTCCTATAGGCTATAAACCCTCAATAAGTAACGTCCCTGCACCGGGAAATGCAGCTTTGTAAAAGGTAATGAGGAGTTGATATAAGGTTATTAGCGTAGGTACGGGACCTGTTCTACCTTTAAAAATTGTGAAAAAAAAACTTTTTATAAAAAAATTAAAACCGACTTCAAAAAACTAAAAAGCAAAAAATAAACCTTTTGGAGTCGGTGCCAGCCAAGGCAAGAAAAATAAAATAGTAGGACCGCAAAGTAGAATGCTCTTGGCAACATTCTGAATCGTCAGATGGAGCCTTGCCTAGAAATAGCCTATTCACTCGAGCCAGGGTACCAGGTTCATACCAGGGTTATAGCACAGGCAGGGGCGTGCATTGGTTTTCCAGCGTAGTAGGCACTGTAGATCTAACTAGTAACTTTGCACTTATCCTATCCTGCTACCGAATATTATAAGTTTGAAAGTTTGTGAGGATATTTGGATGGAGGAATGTTTATTACTATTTTACTCAAAAACTACTGAACTGATTAAGATGAAACTTTACAGCAATGTAGCTTATATATCCGAAAACCACATTATATGCAAATATTTATAATTATCCTGATATTCCCACGGTAACGGCAACCACGCGGCGAGTGAAACCGAGAGCGGCAGCTAGTCATAAATGATAAGGTTCGTAATACTTAGTAGGAATATTAAAATGCTGACGAGTTTGATTGTTTGAGCACGCTAATCTCCGGAACTACTCGTTCGAATTGAAAAATTATTTTTGTGCTGGATAGTCCATTTATCTCGGAAGGTAATAAGATATTTAATATCACGTTACGATTAATAAGAGCAAAGCATTAATGTAAAACGTTACAGAAACGGGGAAAAAATATTACCTTTGGGAGCTTCCGTTGCGGACGGTGTGTAAACGGTTAAAGTTATGTAAAAATCATGTATGACGAAATTATTCCCCATCAAAAGTTCTAAAAAAAAGTCCGCGACAGCATATGTCTATGTTTTATGGTTAACTCACTATAACCATTTTTCAGATAATAAAATTTATTCTAAACTAATGTATTATTTGAGAAGCTGTTTTCATAAACATGATATTAATCCTTATCTAAATAAATACGTTAATCATCACAAGTATTTAATTCTGAACAAAATTGCCCTTTACATCATTAAATTTTAATAAATATCTTAGGAAATATGATAGTTTTAAAATAACACCTCAACAAAATAATTCGCGACCAAATGCATTCGTCAGGTAGGCATGCTTACTTTATACTGATATATTCCGGAAGTTTAAGCTAGAACGTTACACGTACAAACAGCGCCCTTCTTGCCATGGGCGTTGGGCGGTTTATACTTGAGCAATATTTTTTCTAAATATGTTGTATTCTTGTATGAAACGCTGCTGGCTTCGAGTAGGCAATTTCGAGACTGCCTATCGGTAGGTATTCAGTATTTAGCGTAAGGAATATCTTAGTGGGTGAGTGTTGAATAGAAATTTAAACTAAAATAAAATAACTTTAACACTTATTGTATATTTATTGATATTTTGAATGAGGTAGGCACTGCCTAATTGCCTATATGGAATGCACGCCCCTGAGCACAGGTTAATAAATACTTACTTACTTCGTAAGTTATAGGCTCCCTGGAATACAGATGCAGGCAGAGAGTTCCACTCCCTGAATCACATTCTGCGAAATGTAAATTTTTAGGGGAGTGCTCATTTTGCGAAGTGCACTTCTGCGTCAGATCTGTCCTGCGCTGCCCGCATCCAGCGACTTCCCACGACCTTTACCAGATCGTCGTTTTACCTTGTCCACTGGGCCACGCACGGCCCTTACGGACTCCATGGATCATCATCCGGTGCTCTCGGTCGCCAATCCATAATCTTTCCACCCAAACGACCATCGATCGGTTCAGTTCTTCTCGCTATCTTCAGCTGAACAATCCGTCGAGCTATGTCGGTTACTTAAGTTCTCCTACGGCGACGGATCTCCTCATTTCTGATTCCACCGCATCACCAATATTTTACGTTTTACCATCAAGGTACTAGTATGAAACAACTGTTTTTGGCGATTTCAGGGTTGCTTCCATACAACAAAAAAAATACATCAGAGGGACGAGTTTTCTCTCTGGTTTGGGTAAACAATAGAGGTAGGTACTTTAAGTAGGGCAATTTAATTTTTTTGCACATCGCAAATATAATTCGCTAATGAATATTATGTGGCATATTGTCTCGCGATTTGTTCACCGTCATAATCACTAATCACGTTTGCAACATACCTGGCAGTGATAAGATAATATAACAAGTTAATACCCTATCAGCTGTAAAAAGAAATGGTCAGTAGGTAGACAGTCATCACTCGGCAATCAATCACACAAAAATTTGATGGTTTAAATCAAACCGACTGATAATATCATGTGTCGATCAGATTTATCTTTTGCCAGTCAAAAAGATTGTTTGATAGATTTGTTTTTGGAACTTCCTGTAATTAAAATTTAATCATTATGGATGTTAGGTACTTTAAGATCAGTGGAAAAACAAAATGGACAGTTATTTAAATTTCTGGCAGTACGTAAATTAGGTACCTACTACAGCAGTAAAACATGAATAGTAAGTAATTTAAAAAAAAACTAGCGATTATTTCATCCTACAATGCAGGTTCAAACATCATTTAGCCCTGGAGTGGTCGTGCAGTAAAAAGTTACGTGCTTGTGGTTACGTGACTGGTCGCGTGGAGTACAGGAGTATGCCAGTTAAAAATTAAAATAAAAAAAAACTAAAATATATTTTAGTTTTGCTTGTGTTAAAGTATTATTTAATAAACATAATCAACCCACCCAAACAAAAGGGTACTAATAACAACTTCGTGTTTATGAATAGGTATTAACTAAAAACAAAAAAAAAATTACTAGACAATTCTTAGCTTGGTGTGATAGTAGAGATGAGCCATGCGACAATGAAAGCGGTCTTCCGATGTTATTTTAAAACAAAAATATACATAAGTGATTGGTTATTTTATTCGTATATCACAAGCCTATGGCTATTTATTATGAACTAGCCTTCCGCCCGCGACTTCGTCCGCGAGGAATTAGGTTATCACGCAGATTTAGGATGACCGTGAGCCTTCTTATCAGACCCATAGTTAGCGACCACGTTTCACTACCGTAAGTGTGCCATTTTACAGCATTTATCAGAGTAAAAAGTATTTTATGTCCATCTCCACGGTTCAAGTCATATCCATATCAAATTTCACTAAAATCGATTCAGCGGTTAACGCGTGAAAAAGAACAGCCAGACAGAAGTGCAGTCTTTCTTTAGCATTCATAATATAAGCGTATTGATAAGTGTGAATAGAAAAGTAGTAGAAAATGCTCCAAAGCTATCGCGATCAAAGTCGCTATCTCTATTTTACATTACTTTCTATCCAAAATTTGAACCCTTTTCTTAATCCATTAAGGGATGATTCATGTCCACCGCATCGGACTTCAAAATCGATGACATTTTTGCAATTAACATCCCATAAAACCTCATTAACGACACCCATATCGATTTTAACATTCTTTACCCCTTTTTACCCTCTTAGGGATTAGAGGGATTTTAGGTATTTAAGTTTCAACCATAACCCTATTAAAAAATAACTGACTTACAATGAAAGTAAATGACTTTTCTTACATAACTTCATCCCCCTTTTCGCCTCTTTGGGGGTGGAATTTTCAAAAACGCCGATACAGGTATAAGTTTATTTTCAATCGTCAACCTAAATACGAAATTTGGAGATCCTATCTTTAAAACTAACCGACTTTCATACAAACTTTCATCCCCTATTTGACCCCTTTAGAGATTTATTTTCGAAAAATCTTTTCTTAGTGCACCCCTGCATCTCATAAGGGGCCTATGTGCCAAATTTGGAGTTTCTAGACCCAACGGTTTGGGCTGTGCGTTGATTATCAGCCAATAGGTAAGTCAGTCAGGATATTTAATTTTATATATGTATATATAATATAGATAAGTCGAATTAGAATCGATTAAAAAAAGTCATAAATAAAAATAAATTATCAAAATACTTACGTAATTGGTCGCGTGTCATACACTCGTAGTCCACGGATTTCGCGGAACTCCTGTGACATTATCATACGTGACCGGCGGTTTTTTATTGTTGAAGCTTAGTCTTAACTACTTAACTGTGTATATTACATATGTAATCGGCGCAACCACTCCAGGGTTAAGCAGTGTAAAATTTAAATGGTCAGTAAAATGACGGAATGGGCTGTAAAAATGACTGAATGGGCAGCTCGATAATTAGTTCAGCAGTTCACTGCGAGCGGTAACACTCGAACATTACTTCGGTTGCAAAGAGCGATACGCTGGTTACGTAGTAGGCTAATTAAAAGTGCCGCATTCATGGTTTATTAGGAATTATTTATTAATTATTTATGTTATAAAATTATCCATAAGTTTATGATAAATTTTAAATAGAAAAACATTGGAAAAAATTAACTCGGCCACAAGTGAATTCTCAGACTGGAATCGAACCAGCGACGAATTTCGACGGTGGTTCGCAAGTCTCGGTAGCTCAGCGGTTAGAGCATTGGACCGGATTTCCAAAGGTCGCTGGTTCGATTCCAGTCTGAGAATTCACTTGTGGCCGAGTTAATTTTTTCCAATATTTTTCTATTTAAAATTTATCATAAGTATAAAAATAGCATTGAAAAATGCAAAAATTACAAAATCATAAATTATTGGCAGTTGCATCTTAATCGATCGTTAAACACCTGAAAAGATGTTTCTTTCGAATGCAAGGATATTCCTAGCATTGATGTAACAACGCTGGCCTACAGCGTATTAAAAATATAAAAGTATTGGAGAATTTCGACGGTGGTTCGCAAGTCTCGGTAGCTCAGCGGTTAGAGCATTGGACCGGATTTCCAAAGGTCGCTGGTTCGATTCCAGTCTGAGAATTCACTTGTGGCCGAGTTAATTTTTTCCAATATTTTTCTATTTAAAATTTATCATAAGTATAAAAATAGCATTGAAAAATGCAAAAGTTACAAAATCATAAATTATCCATAAGTGTTACTATTACGGAGGAAAACATTTATATTCACTGTAGATCTCCATCGCAAATAAATTAATCTTTGGTGCCGTTGTTTTATTTGACTCCCGCGACAAGTAAGTAAATCAAAGCAAGAGCTATTCCCTTCATAGTTTAGACATAATATCATAAATCATAACGTCCATACGTAACAAATTATTTTTACTTTTACGCTCAAATAAACAAGAAACCCGGGACCTTGGGTCTGATACCGTTGGTTGTTACTACACTAGACCGCAGAAGCGGTTAAATACATTTAACTGTCTATTTTCTTTAAGAACTGTTAAAATTAGATTTTTTTACAAACCAATTCCGATTTGTTTACTGCCCACTTGTAACTGCCCATTTTAATATTTGTTATTGTTACAAATCATTTCAATTAAGTATACTGCTCAGTTTTTACTGCTGAACTAGTGATTGTACATGCATTTGGTAATTTTTAACTTACCAAAACTACAATATACAACTGCCGTTTGAAATCATAGCCATTTAAATTGGGCAGTCGATTTTTTCATTTTTTTTTTAACAACGTTAAAAAATTTAGGTAAGTACCTATGTTTTAGGATTACGTACATTTAATTGAAATTACCCTAATGTTAACCCTACTACTATACTATTATGAAAGTGGAAGAGACTTGAGTGACTCGAATTCTAGAAGTCCTCAATCACTCAAAAACGGCTAAAATGACTCGGATGGAATTAGGTACACAGATAGTTTACAGCCTGAAGTCATGGGTGGGTACCTAGCTTATATCTATAAATACAGAACCCCTTTTTGCGTAAAAAAAATAATAAATGGCAAAAATCTTCAGAAATCACGGGCTCGTCGTCTAGCTAGAACATGAAATAGTTACTAGATTTCATCGAAGCGAAACATGGCGAAATGTCCTCGTCGCTTTCTAATATTGTTTTTTCATTAGCTGCGCAGTCTTGCCTTTCTGTTTTATCAGCACTTCGTTGTTTGTCAACCTCCCGTCTTCATGAACAAAGTGCTTAGTGTAAGATTTTTCTACTCACGGTCGATCGTATACGCGTCGATTTTTGTTTTACCCGTCCAACACAATTAGGCGCATGACAGCTAAGATAATCTTAAAAAATCTAACTAAAAAACCAATATTTCAAGAAGGGGTAATCAATCAGTTAATCTTTGTAGCACTAATTAATCAGATAATAGGAGAAGTGCGGTGATAGAAGTGGGCTGCAGGTGCCAAACCACATTCCTGTCATGCGCCTTATTGTCTTGGTCGTGTAGTATGAAATCAGCGGCCCGCCATCTAGCGGAGCCACGGACTACACCAACGCCATACAAATACACGGTCGATAGTGAACGCCTAACGCGTTCACTATCGACCGTGAGTAGAAAAAACTCGCACTAAGCATACAGAACACACTCTGTCTTCAAACAATCAGATCCAGATAGATGCCCATCCACCATCTTATCTAAGTTTGTCTCTATAACAACAATATCTGGGGGTCAATTCTGCAAAATTTTTGTCAAAATCGTCATTCAGTGGTGTTTCAATAGTAGTGTTTATTTACACGGTTGTAACAAGAACTGTGTTAAACAGGACTAGCATTGAAACACCATTGGAATACGATTGTGACTAAGCATTAGCAGAATTGGGCCCCAGGTATGATGAAGGCCAACAGCTGCTATAGATAAATGATAACATATAATTGAAATAAAACAACTTTTACGGATATCAAACGCGCTATATTTACACGAACTAAGTTGTAATTGTCCGTATTTTTAGGTTTTTAGGGGTTTTTTGATTTTCCCGACGTTTCGGCACCTTTATAGCTGCCGTGGTCACGTTTGATATCCGTAAAAGTTGTTTTATTTCCATGAACAGTGCGCGCCAAAACATAAGATGAACATATAATTATTAGGAAAAACGGGATTTTTCCATGTTTGTATTTTCTTTTGAGTCCGCGTTATTTCGGCGCAGTTGCGTAAAATTCCCGTTTTCCTAATAATGATAGTGATAGTGACCATGAAAAAGTATAAAGTGTTATAAAATAACATGTTGCTGTAACAGACCAACCCAATTTATGAGATTTTAATTTTTGCATTTTTTTAAGTAAATCAAGGTGGGATTCTCTTGTGGACGAGTTGATTTTTTCCAATATTTTTCTATTTAAAATTTAACATACGGATAACGCAGCTGGTGAAGATACTGTCGATGCCATTGTATTTCTATTTTTTGCTGCATTTAAGCCTATTTTTTATTAACGAAACAAGTTTCATACGTGATGAAATTAATTTCATGATTCTTAAAAAGTATAGTGTTGTAACTTGTAACGTGAAATCTACAGCTGACGCTGTTTAATGGCTATTGAATCAGTAAATGAAGATACTTAGAGCCAATGAGCTTGACTTGAGAGCTATAACACAACATTACATTTTTACCGAGAATTACAAAAATATACAAGATACAATGTCATGGACACATGCTTCCCGCCACAGAACAAGGAAAGATGTTGTGTGCTTCCCGCACAGTAAAAGTAAAACTTCAAATAATCAAATAACGTTACGAGTTACGATATCTAGCAACTGGAAATAATAAACGAAAATAAAAATATATAAATACATTTTATTTCAGTCAAGAAGTATCCATTTCAAAGTTGCTATCATACGAATTCAGAGTGAACGAGCACTTAGTTGGTACCATCATCAACCAAGATAGGTTAGATTGGTGGGTAATTATTTTGATAAAAAGTATTTTGAAATGCTTTTCTGTACGCATTTCCTGTCTATACCCATCTGGTATGTTTGCAGTGTATCCCATGAAATACTCGTCTTCAATCAATCATTCGTCTGATTCATCATCGTGATCTGTCTTTATTAACGTCGTTACTTTTATCCGTTGTCTTCTAACTGTAGCCAAAATCATTTCCTCAGTTTCTAGAGCATATTCCAGTGGAAGCTGACGTAACTGTTGAGCTATGGTTTGTCCAAATAGATCAAATTCATCATGTCCTGCATTAGTAAAGTGCTGAGTAGGAACCACATGTAATACATCAACACCGTTGAGCAGCGGGTCTTTAGTTTTCGCTTTTTTAGTTATTGGTGTGCTTGCTACAGTAAACTCTTCTGTGTCAGATTCTGTAACCGAAGCTTCTTGAGTAAGATTTGATGTCTGAAACAATATTAAATTACAACTTTAATACCAGATTTTTTTCAGATACCAGATACAGAAGATATGGAATTCATGGTTTTAAAAAGTAATGCAATTTCTGTTTGTGTAGTGTAGAGTAGAGCTTAGCAGTTAGCTTATCAGGGAATTATTCCAGGCTACCTACCTCCTCGCATTCGCGTCAGTGATTAACATTTTTTTATTTTTTTTTTATTATTAACGACGGCGATACTCTTAGTCTTCATCATACCTGATGTTAAGTATTGATAAGGCTGAAGATGGAAGCGAGCCTCTCCCGGAATCCTCAACCACTGAGGAACTAGCTATCTTATCTCTAACTGCCGAAACACAACAATGCTGAAAACATTGTTATTATGGCGTCAGACTTAGATAAGATGGTGGTAGCTAGCCAGGCGGACTCACAACAAGTCCTACCACCAACCAAACCGAATACAAATTGTACCCCCGCTGGGAATCGAACCCGGGTTACCACTAGACCACAGAGGCGGTTAAAACATGAGAAAATTAACTTTAAGGTTCTTAAAGAGTGGTTTAAAATGCTGCTAGTCAGCGTAAGAGAGATAAATGGACGATTCTCCGTATCAGTCTGTACAAGTTGGTAACTGAAATTGTTTCGAAGCATGAAAGAAATAGTTTGGAACTTAATTCATTTTGTTAAGTTAAGTATTTGGCAACTAAGTTGTCCAAAATTTGCTTTGTAATCGATGAACTGGCCCTAACGCATAGGCACGAACTTAGTCGATTACGAACCTTAGTCCCTACTACTGCAATTCATTATCGAGTTTATTAAGACACCAATGGTCAGGCTTGTGGAGACGCTTTGTCAAAAGCACCTTCTACATTGAAGAAGCACGCTAGGGCGTATTCCTTGTTTTTTTTTTTTATAAACAACGAGGCGGCTCTTATACAGACGTTACGAAGTCGTAACGTCTGGTATGATGAAGGCTATAAGAGCCATAATAAAGACGTTAAGAAGAAGTTACGACGTAACTATTTATTAATCTCTGGTTAAGTATTGATAAGGCTGAAGATGGAAGCGAGCCTCTCCCGAAATCCTCCATCACTAAGGAACTGGCTATCTTAACTCTTAACTGCCGAAACACAACAATGCTGAAAACATTGTTGTTATGACGTCAGACTAAGATAAGATGGTAGTAGCTAGCCAGGCGGACTTACAACAAGTCTTACAACCAACCAAATTGAATTATTTCATCTTTTGTACTCTGACTGCCATGTTGTGGAGGGCTGTCGACTGGGTAACAGCATTCCACAGAAGACGACTTCTGACTCGAAACGTACTCAACATGATTTAACCGAGTACTCTTGAGTTTCAGTCATGTCATGCAGCGCGTACTGTTTCCTTGTTAATGCGGAGCCACCCATCAGTACCGCATAAATGCTGGCGCAGCTGGTTCTTCTAATAAAGAGTCAGGGATATGACTGATGATACTTTTTCTATGACTGCATTCAATTCACAGACGTTTGAAGTCAGTATTGATCGATTCATTCAATTAATCGATGTTTTGAAATTTATCAATGTCTTCCATGTAACTTTCCTGATGAATTTTCGGAATTGTCCCCACTGGAGACTTCCCAGAACAATAACCAATTTTTGATATTGCCATAACGAGTTCCAAGCTGTTACGAACGATCATACATAGTTGACTCGCAACTCTCGTAAGAGTGGGCTATGACGTTTTACTCTGACGTTGCTATGGTCGTGTAAGCCATGTATCCAAGTGCACTGTGACGATATTACACGGTTTTCACGATTATCATAGTAACGCCAGAGTAAAATGTCATAGTTCACTCTTACAAGTCAACTATGATCGTGAAAACGCGGCTTTAAGCAGGTCACCTCACTATGAAGCTTGAGACACCCTACTTTATAAAGTTCAATGTTATATACCTTACATGGAATAAAATAAAAAACTTACCTCATTTTTTATATTATCACTTAAGTAACCATCAATATTGATTAGAAAATCCATGTGAGGTAACCATGGTATTTTGGAAACGTATTTCTTATTGCTGGCATTAATTTTTTTTGCCTTCATTATTTCATTGTTAAAAGTATTACGTAGTATTCGTATTTTCCCAACAACATCTTTCACAGTGTCCATTTGCATTACTTCCATAATAGCTTTGTAGGCAAATTCTCTGGTTTCTCTATTTTTATATCCAGGGTGTTTGGGGTTCCACAGACACTCATTTCTGTGGTATTCGTCGATAAATTGTATATTTTTATGGGCAGGCCAACGTTGGTTTGACATTTCTAACTTGCACCACGACTAAAAAGCAGACCACTTAGCACTGGCGGTTTCGCGACACTACTTTCACGTCGCGTACATTTTGACGTCGTCGGTCGATGGCATGTCATTTGTTGCGTTATGCATAACATTAGTTTTATCAAGAGATCGCGCGTACGTGACACCTAACTTTTTAAGCCGGTATTATTTTACGAAACTAGTGGCATGAAATCTTATGAAATTATCATGAATGATTAGCGTCGGGTGTTGTATTGTAACATTACATTTATCAATATGAATGACACTGTCCTCAACACCTATCAAAATCAAAAGTTTACAACCGACCAACAATTTCGTTGCATAGTAGTGTAGGTAGAGCAACTAAGGAGGGTAAGATAGTTATTGTATGTTGCTTCTGCCTTATCATAAAAATATAGATAGATAGATTAAGTTACAACAATAATAATTTTACCCTCCTCTGTGGTCTAGTAGTACAACCACCGGTACCAGACCCAGGGGTCCCGCGTTCGACTCCCAGCGGGGGTACATATTGTATTCGGTTTGGTTGGAGGTAGGACTTGTTGTAAGCCCGCCTGGCTAGCTACCACCATCTTATCTAAGCCTGACGCCATAACAACAATGTTTTCAGCATTGTTGTGTTCCGGCAGTTCGAGATAAGATAGACAGTTCCTCAGTGGTTGAGGACTCCGGGAGAGGCTCGCTTCCATCTTCAGCCTTATCAATACTTAACATCATGTATGATGAAGGCTTAGAGTCTCCCCGTCATTCATAAAAAAAAAGAAAAAAAAATTATCAACTTACTTCCTATTGTTTGTCAAACCAATCAAACGTAAACATAAACCATAAATGTAAATAAATAGGTTTTAAATTTACAAAGACTTTGTGAACAATTGTCATCAATTTACTAAGAAAAGAAAAAAAAACAGATTTTCAAGGCCCTCCTCCAATCAACAAATAAATAAAATAAGAAACACAAATGGTATGTTGGTGACAGACAGAGCAAACATCAATGAGGAATACTACCGAATGTTGTTCATCAAGGTCAGAAAAAATACCAGATATTAGTAGTGATGAGATCTGGATCTGGAATGCTCTGTCTAAAATCAAAAGCGGGAAGGCTGGAGGAGAGGATGACATACTACCATAAATGCTCTAAGAAGGAGGCGAACCGCTGATCAAAAAACTGGCAGACCTTTTTAACAATTGCTTGATACAAGGAAAATAGCGAAGAACCGGGAAGCAGTGGTAGTGAAACTACTGTTCAAGAAGGGGTGTAAAGCTGACCTGAATAACTACAGTCTACTCTCGCAAACTTACAAACTTTTGCTCAAAGGTGACCAATCATCTGACTAGAAAACAGTACTTTTACCAATCCAGAAAGAAGACTGGATTTAGACAGTGATACAGTACAGTCGACCACATTTTAACGAAAATGTCGAAACTTGGGCCGTCTTGGAAGCACTACGGAATGCTAAAATAGACAATCGCTACACCAATTTTATAAAACGCAAATCTGATAGTAGTTTATTCCTCAACACACTAAGCCTGTTCAGATCGAAAGAGGCGTCAGGCAGGTGGACACACAGGGGGACTCTATCTTTCCCAAGCTGTTTTCCCTGGTAAGTACTAGAAGACATGTTCAAGAAACTTGACCGGGACAAGAAAGGCCTTAAAATAGCAGGTGCACGCCTATCTAACCTCTGATTTGCCGATGACATAGTGCTATTTGCTAGTGACCCTGACGAACTACAAACTATGGTACACGAACTACAAGAGGCATCTCATAATGTACGACTGGAAATAAACCTCACTAAAAACAAAGTTATGACCACCGTCGCTCGCGGCTAGCACAGCGATAATAACAGTTAACCTCTGGAACAGATCAACAGATATGTCTATCTCGGTCGAGAAATCAAACTTGGAAAAGAAAACCAAGAAGCAGAAATAAGCAGTACATCTAGGTTGAGCTGCCTTTACGGAACTGGACCTTGCTTTCAAGATGAAACTCACTATGTCCAAAAAGTACGTATTTTCACCAGTGCACCCTACCCTACCAATACTTAAATACGAAGCTGAGACTCGGGTGACATGACAATCTCCAGAGACTCAAGTTACTCAAAGAGTGATGGAACGTAGGCTGGTAGGAGTAACTTTGAAAGACCGTAAGAGAAACAAGTGGCTGAGAAAGCAAAGCCCGTGAAGCGGACTCATGGTGCAAGGCTCTGTTAGAATGAAAGCCGTGGGGTTTCCGGAGACCAGTTGGCAGACCACATAGGACGGACGATGTCAAAAAAGTCGAGGCCAAAATTGGATAAGTAAGTATTGACAGCCCAAAACAGAACAAACTTGGTTGAAGAAGGTTTGAGATGATGATGACCTTCCTTGTTCCGATTTTCAAGAGATAAAGGATTTATAATATAATTATTATATGAAAAAAATACGTGGTAAACGCGGTAATGCTGGACGATATAATGGCGATTTAAAAAAAATACATATTTCGAACTTAATTAATTCAGTTAATTTTTGGAAAACCTACCTTCTACCCATACTCATACATATCTAAAGCTTTGCATTGAAAGATAACATTGAAAAATATACTCGACTAGTTATAGACTTCGAATGAATTCCATTTCTCGATGGTAAAGTCGAGAACTTTAATTTTGAAAATTTGTTCAAAAAATCACGTGAAGTCCGCTAAATCTAGCTTCTATCACGACGGTCGACGGAACAAAAAGGGAGGCGAGGAATTTAATTAATTTAAATTTGCGACGATTCTTACCACTTTACCGTGGTAACTTTATGAGTATCAAAAGAACTATGATAGACATTATTTTACTTTCAATTTTACATGGCGATAGTTTTAATGATGTTTAGTATTACAAGAAAAGTTGCACGTTTAACGATGTCCTTTGTCGTAGAGAAAATATTATCTGTAAAATTAAGAAATTTAACAAGTGGTGGTAAGGAAATTTCGTAGGGTTATTGAATATTTTTTTTGTACTTTCGGTTACATTTTGGTAATTTGGAAAAAGGTACCTTCCGCGAAATTCCATTTTGAGTCATGATACCATCCGGTCAAGAATCTTCTATGTGTATTAAAATTTTGAACCGTGAATAGAATTACCGATTTTTTGTAGGACATGCCGTTTGTGTTCATGGGTCAATAATGTTGTGTATGAGACAATTCTAAAACTAATAAGCAGTATATTACATATTTTATTGTTACTAATTTTCTACGAAGTACTATAAAAAGCAAAATAATAAAAAACTAATGTTATAACTAAGTTTACTACCTATCTTAAAAAGAAACGCATGATTCACGCTACCTACCGCATGGTGGTTGTAATTTATACATTGTTATTGTCGGTGGATGTTTTAGAAAACAATTAATCATTAAAATTAGTATTTTTATATATATTTACTCAAAAAATAAATGTAATCTTCAGTTCTCTTAAGCGTTTATTCATAGACGGCGTTGCCCTATTTTAAAGGGCGGTATTGGTTTTGCTCGGGAATGGGACGCACATCCAACAATATTTGAAACTAAACACGCTGTATAATTAATTTAGTAGCAGATTCATCATCACCTTGACCTTATCTCAGTTCTATTAGGGGTCGTCCGGCGCAGTATTAGCAGTAGCAGTACCTACGTACTTACAAGTACATCCTCCTAAGAGCTAGCGCAGACGACGGATAACGGAGAACTTTTTGTCCGCGACACGTCTTTATTGTTAACCAAATAAGATTCAACTTAGATCGCGTATATCCATGAAAAGTACGCGATAGCCCTCGTTATTTATTCAACTTTATGTTCTTAGTAATAAGGTCGTGTCGCGAACAAAAAGTCCTTCAATGTCCGTCGTCTGCGCAGGCCATAAAAATTAAGTGAAATTCTTAACAATATTATTATATTACACATTGTAGAACCATCGCCACGCATCCAGTATGTTCCGTTTCTGACCGTTCATAAATGCCATTAAAACTTTTTTTTCATGGAACTCACTATCATTGATCTACTAGTTACTCCCACTTATACTTACTGAATGCGGTATTAACACTTCAGAGCACTCCAGTGTAGCAATAACTGCATTGCACCGATTATAATTGTCCCTATTTATTGCACAAAAGTTGTTTTACAATTTACAATATAAGCAAGTAGTGTTTTAATGTCAAAATGAACTGAAAGTGATTTCCGCAGTGTCTGGGGGCAAGACAGAAGAATTTTATCGGTCAAGGTCATTACGTCAGGACATGACAAACAATATTTGTGACACAACCACACGACTCACTGGCTTATTGGTTTACGTCACGAAACGTCATGCTTACACATTTACAGGTGTTAACAGTACACTGAACAAAGGAAAACAAACCAGTCTTTATATTAACTGATTCACGTTATTGGACCTGGCTACTGTTAATAACACAACACAAAAGTCACATCACAACACAACGCAAGAAAGAGGTTAGTGTCGCCTTCAAAAACAGGCAGGGCGTGATGTCAAGAAATTCAAAATGGTATAAAGGTGCATGTATAGATAAACTGCATCTGTTTTTCGGCGGGCTAACGCGTGACCAGAAACCTATAAGTATTAAAACTACATATTTTTGTGAACTTTTTGTGAGTACCTTTAAATGGCCATAATTCGTACTATTTATTACTGTTTGTTGCTGTTGGTCTTTCTAGAATTACATAAATAAATAGTATACGTGACAACTGAATTAGTACTCCTAACCTCTTCGTCTTTATAATAGCAAAAAACAACTGTCTCCAAGTCTTCATGTTCTTTGAAGTCAGAGGAAACTCGAACCCGCAACCTTTGAATTTCCGGTCCATTACTCTCCCAATTCTTGTGTTATTTCTTGTGTCATGTCATGTGTGATAAATATAATAAATCAATAATGTTATTACTAGTAATTAATAACAACAAGAGTCAAATGAACTCAGAAGCTCAGACGTTGCTAAGGAATCGCCCATAACCCTTATTGCCTTCACGATAAAGACACGCTCCAATGTAAAACTTGATGTGATGGCCGCAGTACATTTACTTCGATAAACAATTACTGATTGACATACTGTGACAATTAATATGAGTCATGTTCATGTTATACTCGTACTACTTGATACTGATTAACAAATTAATACTATGTATCAGCATGTGCCTTTTCACATGTACGGCGCGCGGATTTTGTTTTGTTACATATTGGTTACACCTTGTATACGCGGCGGAAACTTTTTATTAGTATGGGTCAATTTTAAACTCTTAGTAAAAAGCGAAAAATAAGTAGCTTAATTCCGCAAGAAAAAAGACATGCAAGAAGCACCGCCCACCCAATACGACTTACAACAGTTCCAACCTCCCGAACAAGCCGAGTTCCGAAAAGGCTTTAGCACCATAGACCACATCCATACTCTGCGGCAGGTAATACATATTATTAGTTATATATATAGGAGTATAACCTGCCACTTTGCTTGGCGTCCGTGGACTATGAGAAAGCCTTTAATTCGATTGAGACCTGTGCGGTGCTGCAGTCTCCCTAGAGGTGCCTATAGGTATATCGAGGTGCTGAGATACTTATACGAACATGCCACCATGTCGGTCCGATTACAGAACTAGAGCACAAATCCCATCCAACTGCAGAGAGGTTTGAGACAGGGAGACGTCATTTTTCCGAAACTGTTCACAGCTGCGTTGGAGGACATCCTTAAGCTCCTGGACTGGAAAGGACTCGGCATCAACATTAATGGCCAGTATCTAACACACCTTCGTTTTGCCGATGATATAGTCCTTATGGTTGAGACCTGGAGGACCTGAACACAATGCTCAAAGATCTCCGTAGTGCTTCCCTAAAAGTGGGTCTTAAGATGAACATGGATAAGACAAAAATCATGTCGAATTCCCATCAGAAATGTGGAAACCGCAGAAGAACTAAAGTTACTGACATTGCTCGAAGGATTTCTCAGCTGAAATGGCAGTGGGCGGGACACATAGCGAGGAGAATCGACGGCCGTTGGGGCTTCTAAAGGTTCTAGAATGGTGACCGCGCACTGGACGACGCTCCGTGGGTAGGCCCCCGACAAAGTGTACCGACGATCTGGTGAAGGTATCATGTGGCTCAGACGACGACGACGAGGTAAGTATTATATTATAATAAGACCTTAACATGTTAAAATTACCACATCATGAGTCATGACCTTGTGTCGAAGGACAACACAACACAATTTTGTAATTATGTTACAGAAGACAACAAAACACTCAAATAATTTTAAGCAAGTCATTTTAGGAAACATTAAAAAAAACAGCCCGATGTTTTATAATTGAGCGAGGGACACCTTAATGGCCATATTTGAACAATTTTTAGAATTGCTTCTGTGTTTTACGCAAAATGGCGACGACGCGATGTGGTGTAGTGTGACCGCCAACTTACTACCACCAACCTTTCTTATATTCTGAAGTTATATCAATCAAAATAACAACAGAGTCGTTAATTATCTACAGGTATTTATAGTGAAGGTCAACTATTTCATACGTAACAGGAAAAAAATACAGTAATATCTATTTAAATAGTTATGTAATAGTGGATTGATAATACCTGTAACATTGAATAAGTCAACGACATTTCTACCAAACCAGATTAAGTATCGCGATTATCTGCATTGACACAAAGTTAATAATGATTGACATTTATCCGTTCTTCATCCCCTATTTTTTCGCGATAAAATTATACATAGCCGTACCGCCTATGTCCATCTCAACAAGACAATCTCCAAGTGACTTTAAATCAGAGACACTTCCACGGAGACTACTGTAGGCCAATTTGGTAACTCTAACAACTACAGCTAGGACAACTGAGTTTGGCATATGGTGGAAAGCCCAACCAGACAATTTCAAAGCGCCTTCAAACTTCAAATCAAGAGACTTTCAGGGAGACTACTGTCAGCCGAATCAGTAACCACTAACAGCTCCAGTACTAGGACAACAAGTTTGAAGAAGTAGCGAAGAGAGGGGAGAGAAGAGCAGAGGAAGAGAAGTACATTGCTGCTTTTTATAGAGAATCGTTACATTGATTTTTGGTGTAGCAGTCAAGTCAATGTAGGTAGAGCCGCGTGCACTCACTCGCTTTCCGGGTCTGACGCAGGCACTTCGCAAAATGCGACACTCAACTCAAAATGTACATTTCACAGAAAGTGCATTTCTCACAAGGGGCACTTCTCATAATGTGCATTTCGCAAAATGTGCACTTCGCAAACGTATTTTGCGAAGTGCACATTTTGCGAAATGCTGTGGACTGCGAAGGGCACGTTCTGCGTCAGACCCTCGCTTTCGGACAGTTTTAGTGTCGTACTCGGCTTACAAGCAAGTTACAATGTTGATAAATATTAAACTAGAAAAAAGTAACTAGTCTCATGTCGCGCTGACGGGGTCCCTGACATGACTAGTTGCTTTTCCTAGTATATTTTCTTGTATAATAATATTTATCACATAAAAATAGCATTGTAAAATGCAAAATTAAAAAGTTATAAGTTACAATGTTATATTTCGCTCATTGAGAATTCCTATCCATTCAAGGAATTTTGCGTGGCATGTAGCCTACTGGCATTCAGTCTGGCAACTTCCGCAATTGTAGTTACTTACACCTTATGCCCAACTCGGTTGTCCACTGAAGCTCTCCGAGTACAGAATAGATAGACCAACTGTTTAACAATTATGTGCTACCAGTAATATGTGAAGCAGCAATATATGCTGAGGTATTGCGTCACAGGCTACTACATCACAGTATAGCACGTCAAGAGCAACAGCCCCCATACTATTAACGGAATCGAGATCACATTAGTATCGAATCTACGTCAAAAATCTGTTATTTTGGTACTTTGTAAACGGTTGCTATGGTTTCCATAGTACCGTTTGAACATTATGTCGATCCTGGGGTTTGATTGCGTACGGTAATTGTATTCATTTGGCAGTTCATATCTTATTCAATAAGCTGCAATTTGTATGGAATGACATTTAATATGATACAATATGAACTGTCAAATGAATACGATTGACTTTACGCAATGATGTTAACTTGATTCCGTCAAGAGTAACCCTCTGTTTCTAATGTCTGCATATTATAACTTTATATCCATCATAGACAACTGTAAAACCCCTGCACTGGTACTAAGCCCGCCTTCTGCACCATAGGTCCCAATTTCGATCCCCGGACAAGACAAATGTTTGTGTGCATGAACATGTCTATTTGTCTTGGTCTGGGTGTTTAATATGTATATTATGTATGTATTTTACAACATTAAGATGGTGTAGGAACAAGAGACTGAACCTCAATCAAATCAAAACCAAACTGATGCTGTTCACAAACAAGAGAAAGGTTGATAGAATGATACCAATAATCACTGAGGACGAGGAGCTGGAAACTGTAAAGGAATTCAAATACCTAGGGGTGATCCTGGACAGCACCCTCAGTTTTAGAAACCACATAAAGAAACAAGCAAGAAGGCAATGACAGCCCTCATGCAATGCAGAAGAGTCCTGAAGAAACCTGAAGTAATCCAATGGATCTATAGGTCAATCATACTACCAATAATTTTGCACGGTGCCCTGGTATGGTGGCACAAGGCGCAACTAGAATACAACAGGAAAGAACTCACAAAGGTACAGAGACTAGTCAGCATCATGATATTATGAGCTATGAGAACAACTCCCACGGCCGCCCTAGAAATGATACTAGGCCTCAGTCCAGTAGAATTGGAAATAAAAAAGAGAGCTACAGAACAATGGTTCAACCTGAAAAGCACAAATCTATGGAAAGGAAGAAACAATGACAAAGGTCACGCAGAAATAGGCAAAAACTACAAAGAAAACCTTTCTATGATATTAGCTAATAATGACCTAATAAATAAGGAAAGGATCTTCGACAAAAAACTTAACTTGCGTTACTTTGGGGAACTGGGCGAAATGGTTCCAACTATGGTGACTGATCGCCCGTCTGGCTTTGCCGGTGTCCCTCCTTCCAAATAATAATAATAATAATGTATGTATTTACAAAAAAAAAAGTATATAAGTATGTTTTTCCATTATCTAGTGTCCATAACACAAGTTCTTCATGAAACTTAACGTGGGCTAGATAATTGGTGTGTTTGTATGCAATTATTTATATATTTATTTACTGGCAAGCAGACATAATATTATAATTTAAAACAATAAAAAATCTATTTTGCCTCGTTCATTGCCAGCAAAAGGTATAACTGACTACCTACCGAGAACTTCCGTGTTGTAAGCCTGTTAGCAGAGACGTCTGTCCCTATGACGTCCAGTATTTTTGTTGTAGCGTCAGTAAGATCATTTTGGCTCCCAGCTTCTACCCGGGCCCTTTTCTTCAAGTCTCGCCAAGTCTTAAAATATTTTGAATGTTTATTTGACTGTTATAAATAACAATAACAGATATTGTTTAAATGTTATTTTGTAAGTACAACCATTTTTTTACAAAAGTATTTAGCAATTATTTTATTTTATTTTACTGTTAAAGGTACAATAACAGAATACAAATTATTAAATTGCAATTTACATCAAACATACACTTTTTTAATTTGTCCGAATAAAAATTGTAGACAGCATGGACCCAAAATAACAAATATTTAATTAACTATCTAATTTAAAATTGATTAAAATTGTTTTTATAACTTATTCACTGTAATTTATTAACTTACTGTTCGCCACTGTTCTACAGTTTTATAAGGGCCTAAGTCACAGAGATAAGCCTTCAACCTCTCCCACTCTTTCATATATTGTTTGTACCCCACGGCGCCTGTATATTCACCATTGGCAAATTTTCTGTGGTTACTCATGTAATTTATTAGCGCAGCTAACTGTTTCTGGTTACTTCTGACCCTGAAAACAAAGTATTTTTTTTTTTGTTTAGAAATGAATTAGTTTAACTCTAGAGTACAAATCATCGCCTGGGAGGCCGCGCTCGGACAGTTTTTTCGTTATAATTTCAAAACTCGCGGGCGTTGCTGCTAGCGTGCTCCCCTCTCAACTCAGTGCACCCCGCGACAGGGCGGACAGTGGTCATGCGTCCCGCAGGCTCTTGTCTTTTGCGAGTTATAGAGTGTCGGCAGGGGCGTGCATTCCATATAGGCAATTAGGCAGTGCCTACCTCATTCAAAACCTAAATAAATAGGTATACAATTATTTTATTTTAGTTTACACTTCTATTCAACACTCACCCACTAAGATTTTCCTTACGCTAAATACGGAATACCTACCGGTAGGCAGTCTCCAAATTGCCTACTCGAAACAAGCAGCGTTTCATACAAGAATACAATTTATTTAGAAAAAGTATTGCTCAAGTATAAAATAAACCGCCCACGGCCAGAAGGGCGCTATTTGTAAGTGTAACATTGTAGCTTAAACTTCCGGAATATATCAGTATAAAGTAAGCAAGCTTACCTGACGAATGAATTTGGTCGCGAATTATTTTGTTGAGGAGTTATTTTAAGACTATCATATTTCCTAAGATATTCATTAAAATTAAATGATGAAAAGGACAATTTTGTTCAAAATTAAATATTTGTGATGATTAACGTATTTATTTAGATAAGGATTAATATCATGTTTATGAAAACAGCTTCTCAAATAATACATTAGTTTAGAACAAATTTTATTATCTTAAAAATGGTTATAATAGTAAGTTAACCATAAAACATAGACATTGCTGTCGCAGACTTATTTTTTAACTTTTTATGAGGAACAATTTCGTCATACATGATTTTTACGTAACTTTAACCGTTTACACGCCGTCCGCAACGGAAGCTCCCAAAAGTAATATTTTTTCCCCGTTTTTGCAACGTTTTAAATTAGTGCTCTGCTCTTGTTAATCGTAGCGTGATATTAAATATCTTATTACCTTCCGAGATAGATGGACTATCCAGCACAAAAAAAAATCAATTCGAACTAGTAGTTCCGGAGATTAGCATGCTCAAACAATCAAACTTGTCAGCATTTTAATATTCCTACTAAATATTACGAACCTTATAATTTATGACTAGCGGCCGCGCTCAGTTTCACTCGCCGCGTGGTTACCGTGGGAATATCAGGATAATTATAAATATTTGTTATTACAATGTGGTTTTCTGATGTACAAGTTACATTGCTGTAAAGTTTTATCTTAATCAGTTCAGTAGTTTTTGAGTGAAAGAGTAACAATCATTAATCCATCCTAATATCCTCACAAACTTTCAAACTAATAATATTCGGTAGCAGGATAGGATAATTGAAAGTTACTAGTTAGATCTACAGTGTCTACTACCCTGGAAAACCAATGCACGACCCTGAGTGTCGGGTCGCCTGGGAGGCGAAAAAACACAAATTTTAAAGTTATGTGCCATAAAAATTGAGATACATAGTATTAGTTTTTTATGCTGATCTCAACAGACTGATAATATATTTTTATAAAAATGTTACATTTTTCAAATGTTTGAAAAATATTTCAAATATACTCCGTTTATTTGTTTTACGTTACGTAAGTGTTAAGTAGCAAGTACCATATGAGGCTGTGTTGATTAACATTAGATATTTTTTATTATTGCAATTATAAGGCAGAGATTATGTGATGAGTAGTAGTAAGCAGTAAAAAAATTACATTAGTGTTTTAGAGTTAATGAAAATCGTACACTTGTATATACTTCAGCCATCATATTATGGGAACAATGTTTTGTAAACAAATTCTCCATACTTAACCTCAAAAGTTCTTAGTTATTACATGTTTTAGAAATATGTTCACTTCATTAATAGCTTACATGTATTGTTGTTACGTCTGAAATGTAACGTATTTGTGGAATAATTACGAAGTGTTCAAATATTAGTTTACAAACATTCTTTCCGAAAGATGGCCGGAGTGTACGGTACGTTCGTCTTTTTATGTAACTAGTTTGGTACTTACAATTTTCTTTTCTTAATTGTGTCCGTTTCCATTTTGTTTAAGTATTTAGTATTTTCCCAAACAAACATCAAACAAAAACAACAACAAACAATCACCACCACCAGGGATGTTAGATGACATTGACAACTCAGAAATTATGACATCAGTTTTAACTAAAACCCGTTTCATTCTACGCATCTGCATATCAATCATCAGGAGAAACGACTAGGTATATAATGGTATATATGGTACGTGTACCATAATTATGGTACGTATTATATCCCTGACAATCACTTTATTGCAAGATGTGTCAATGTCAAACTAACTAATGTAAAAAAAATCTCAAGCGGTCGTCGAAGCTTTCTGTACCGTACACTGAACAAGTAATCACTACCTACGTTTTTATGAGACGGCACTTCCATACAAGCAACTAATCTGATTTATGAACGTAATTTCTACTAACCAGAGTTTTTCTAAGAGGTACCAACATAACAGTGTCAGTTGTGTAGGGATGCACCCCTAAACATATTTGTATCGATATCGATAATAAAAATACTAATACATACTTACACCGTTATAATTTTTCACATTCCACTCGGAAGTTATTAGTTACCTATTAGTATAGTATTGCACAAATAAAACAAGGTTTCATGATTTATGGAATTCTGACAAATCTGTAGGTATGTTGGAAGGCAGTATCAGAAGGATGAAGCAGCCACTGATAGAAAGGACAATAGCGGTGAGCTCTTCTTCCGGACTGGATGTTATTCGCCCGGAAACCGGGATCCAACCGGTGGAAGTCTTCGTCCCATGACGGACATCTAAAATATAACAATATCGACAACTATTAACATGACAATGACACAGTACTATGACAATATAGAACAAACACTACGATCAATGATTTCAAAAGGAAGGATGCGCCCATATGAACATCTGACATAAAACTGTTTCATACCAGTAAAATCAGAGCCATCTGTGAACAACTCACTCGAACTTCTTCCATCGCATAGGTGTATTAGAGGTGGGCAAAAAAGATTACAGAAGTGAACGATTTCGTTCAATAGGAGCTATTTTATCTATCACTCATCCAGTTTATTTAGGGACCTAATACTATTTTTAAATATTGTTTAATTAATTTAAAATAAAACAGGCTTGTTTCAAATTAAAATTACATTTTTTGTCCAATCTGTCATCACTGCATTTTTTTTTATATAGAAATAAACGAAAAATATTTTTATAAAGAATATAATCATCTTATAGACGGGCTTTTGGGTAACTTCTCAATATTTTCCATTTAAGTGCATTTTAATGAATAACAACAAACTTTAATGCAATATTAGACGTAGGTAATAGCACCGTAACCCGTGCAATTATCTTGCTATTGATACGCGGCGTTCGTAGCCTACCTATATTTTCGCTTCACTATCGTTTTTTGAGTTAACTAACTATGGAACTAAAGGCGACTATCCAGCCAGCTTTCCATAAAAAGACTTCACTAAAATGCAGCTGTTAAAATGTGAATACTACCGCACAACAAATACTACCGCCACTAGCGGTAATCGGTGGAAGCGACAGAGTTTTCATACTTTAGTTACATTTTGGTCTTAGTTTCTTAGTTTTAGTTCCATTGACAGCCTACAAGTTTTTGCACTGGCGTTATGTCAATAATACGTTCGTTTCATAGTAAAATATTATTTTAAAAATTAATATAAAACATTGGCTAGCATTACAAATTCTATAATTATGCGAGGACATTTGGATTTTTAAGCTTTACTGATTACATCTCTCATTATGCCAGCTGCTTGTCAGGGGAATTTTGAACCGACTCCTTTCATACTAGACTAAAATGATTCATTCATTCAGTTCTTTTGCATCGTTTATAATAATGGCCCATCTCTAGTGCCTTCATCTACTGCCATTAACCCTGCCAGTGGTCGCATGGATTACACATTTGCTCATCCCCGTAGAATAACATCACAATATCACAATTTTCGCATTTTTGCTCACTATACGGGAAAATAGATTAACTTCTTGAAAATGCTTTATCTACAATAGCTTCAAATAATATCAATCGAAAACATTTTATGGTGCTACTCTATGATGTTTATAATATTCTAAAGATATTTATTCCTCGAAGTCAATCTACACTGACGTATATAATGCGCGCGACCCCTTCAATACTCCTTCAAATTAGTGCGTGATTGACACGATGCCAGAGACTGAACTTGGTTTTTCGGAATTTCGGACCCGACATTCAATCCACTGCCCAATCTTGTCTACACATACCCGGTTGGGTATGTGTAGACAAGATTGGGCAGTAAGTCAGACTGCCCGCACAAATTATATTGACTGCCCGAAAATAGACAGCAAGTCAGTGCTGGACTGGACTGGGTTGTATGAAGTGTCAACACGAGCCCAGTAGCGAGAACATTTACAAGAAAACATGTAAAATAAAATGCGGCTGCTAATGGGATAACCAAGCAATGGCTGTCGATAGGAGCTGTCAAATAATGCATTCTCTCAGTGGCCGCTTTATATGTTCACATCATGTTTTCTTGAAAATGTTTCGCCAGTGGAAACGGGGGTCACGTTATTCAAACTTTAATACTTTCTGAATTCAGTACATAGATATTTTGAACTTAGGTTTTTAGTATGACAGTCAATATTATGACAATATTAACTTCGGAAGAATAAGATATTTTTCTCTATTTTCAATTATATTTGGCATATTTACACCTGTATTCCACGCGACCAATCAGGTAGTTTTGTACTCGACCACTCTAGGGTTAAGACTGTCGTCGAACAATTCATAAGCCAGATAATATCGTTTAAATAAAATTGTTAGACATGCAATAAAAATAATGTAAAGCTATTTACGGATGATACGATATTCCACGGACCTTTTTAACTATTGGGTCATAATTTTTGCACCATTTTACTACACAAATTCGTAATTTTTATGAAATGACAGCCAACGTCTTTCAACTTCAGTCTCCCGTAGACAACTGAATCATCGTTGGCCCTAAACTGATATTTTAGGGCCAACGATTTGGCACGCTTTTTAGCACCGTTGGCCGGGTCCTTACGCTAGTAATATATAAGTCAATGACTACGATATTGTAATTTTCATAAAATTATTACTTAAATCCATAATATTTACTGATAATACTATTATTATTGACACTGCTTTTACTCAAATGGACTTTATACAATGTTTTTATTAAAACAATTGATAATATTGTTCAGCTCAAGCGAGAATTTAGCCAAAAATATTACCAAAAGTTCAACATTCTCACTCTACGGACACAACAAATTTCGCAGATTCCCAATGATTTGCCACCCATGTGTCTCTTTGTAATTAATAACATTATTAAAATTGTGTAAAATTAAATGAAAAACTTCTGAGCAATTATCACTAACAGATAAAGTTAAATTTGGCGGCGCGTCACATGCAGGCCAACTTGACGTGATGTATAATGCGGCTAAATTACCGTGTCGTTATATACGATATGACAAAGCGATTAAACTTCCTTTTTCATTAGTCAGGTTTTACCGTAATTTAATGTTGGCACAAAATACGTTCATAAATCCATAATATTTACTGATAATACTATTATTATTGACACTGCTTTTACTCAAATACATATTTTACATTATTGTATGAAGTGGTACCGTAGCGTAGACAACGAGTCCCGACGTATCCCTATGTCAAACTGTGCACGCAACATATATGTCATAAAACCAAGACAAGATAAGGTTTCTCGATCTATGCCCGGCTCTGCATTAGCACTACGAAAACCACACCGCTAATTAGAGCGACGAGACGTAAGGGTGCTCTCAAGGTCAAGTGTAAAGCCGCGCCTGCTGTTGACTGTACATTGTAGTTTTTCCTTCCTATCTTGATAAACCTTCCACGTTGAACTTTTGTGACGAGGTCAAGAACAAAGTCATACGATTTTCTTAGTTCACGTGTCCTTTGGTTGATTTTCATGATAAATTCTTATAAATTACCCTTTTGAAACAATATTTATTTATTTTATTTATTTATTTGGATCACCAACAAGATTACACCAACAAAAAGAAAAAAGAAGACTCACACATATTAACATTGAGAACAAAGTGAAACCTTAATTATAGGTGACACTGACAACGGCATGCATTAAATACAACAAACCAACAGCTTTACAAAAAAAAAATATAAGAAAATTATGTTAAAATTAAAACTATGCAAGTTAAAATGTCACAATGGCTAAGTTATACTTTGCCCAGACAAATAGATTTTAATATTAAAGGTAGGCTAGGTACCTACAGAAGACAATAGATCAGGCTAAAGAGGGTGTAAATGTTTCAGAAAGAAGGGATCAGAGGCATTCAGATGGACGGTATCGCTTACTTATGTTAATTAATAAATAAATTCTCTAACAATAAATTACATCTAGCAAAATCCCAGACCAAGACAAACAGACATGAAAAGTACCTATTTGTCTTGTGCGAGAATCGAACCCTCGACTGAGCGCAGCGCATACACCTTAAAGTAGGTAATTAATTTGAATATTATTAATTAACAAGTCCTGTGCGTCATTTAAGATCTAACAATAGACAAACAATGAATGAACATTACCTTTGCTCTAAGGACGTGATAAGCCATAGCTTTCCTTAAGCTCAGAAGTAGCCATTGTCTTGTCACGACGAATAATGACGAACAGGATATTATTTGCCACTTGTAGGTAATTGGGCGACATAATATAAAAAACCAGTGCGTGTTTACTACGGAATGTGGAGATCGTATATGTTTCCGCAATCCGCACTACAAGCAGGCCGCTACACCGCCGTTGCGGGTCTGCCGTTTGCCGTTGTCTCTTTGCTTAATTTTATCATAAACAAAACCAGCCAGCAACGGCGGTGTAGCGGCCCGCTTGTAGTGCGGAAACATACGACCTCCACAATAACAAGGTACAGTACAGTCAACAGAACGTCATTCTTTACACTTGCACAACCAAAACCACCGCTATTTGAAAGGCCATAAAGGCGCTCTCGAGGTTAAACTGTAAAGCCTAATGCTGTCAGGTATAGAAAATATTTAATAGTACCTACATTATCATCATCGGCATAGAGCAACGCGGCTTCCTCGGTACGGAAGCCGCGGGAACGCTCTATGATCATCTGCAACTTATGTAGGCCTTTAAAAGTGCTAAAAGATGCATCCTACAAATCCACAATTTTGATGTAGCAAGTAGGTAGGTTGTACAATCGAGTTCAATAATATCTGTGCATTTTTGGACTTTGTCGCATTAAGTTTTTTGACATCGTCTTTGACTTTCTGTACAAATTGTCAAAATATAGATATTATTGAACTCGACTGTACCTTATTTAAGGTGTCCATCGATTCAATTCATATTATTCATCAAGTCATGTTTAAGTGTCCTTACTGAGACACCTTCTTACGGGTGGATGAGGATACTGAGCATTGGCCATAACAATACTTGTACTATTTAGTGTTCTGTGCCATAACATAAAGGGGCGATTGACACCACGGTCCCCCAGGAGTCAGAACCCTACGGGGGCGGTGAGAGAGTAAGTAGTGAGGGTACTACCTATATAATTTGTGGTGAGGGTTTAGCTGGTAGTACAGTCAGCGTACAAATTATCGGTGCATCCAAACCTTTGAACCTCCTCCCGGCCTTCCATTAAGCCTTTTGAGGCTGAGTGGGGGGCCGAGAAGCGTCAGGTGAGCCCAGTATAACCGTTTTTGAATTTTCAATGCTATTTTTATACTTAGGTATAATAAAAAATATTAGAAAAAAAACAAATCGACTCACACACAACACAAGTTATTACACATTCCTGACATCATTATTTATAATTTTCCGAATATGCTGCACTTCCGCTTTGATTTAATTTTATTCTGTGACCGTGCGTCGAACGCGAACGCGAGCGGAGGAGGCCATGCGCGCACCCACTGTTTGCAACAAGATTGCCTCAAACAACAAAAAATATAAGTCATTGTATCTTGAATAAAGTGACTAGATATCACAAACCTTATACAGTAATAGTTAGTTATTATTAAGCCTTTGCCTTAGGTGTAACGTAGATTTTGTTTTAATACAACAATGTCCATAATGGACTCCATAATCCCTTAACAAGGGTTTTGCTTTTTAAAAACCGGATGAGTGCGAGTCGGACTTCGCCTACCGAGGGTTCCAAGTAGGTAGGCACCTAAATAATATTATAAATAGTTCAGGAATACTCGCAGTTTTTTTTAATTTTTCCCGAAATTCACTTTCCAAAACTAAAGATTATATTTTTTATGAATTAATTACAAATGTCGGGCTTTCAGTTTTTTTTCTGTACTTGTAAAAGACGATATAACCTGCCAAATGTCAAAGTAACTTATTGTAGTCTTCTTTAACCTAAAAGAAGCAGGATTCGTCTCCAACTGGACGGAAGTCGTGTCGGGCGCGGGCGGCGGGCGGGACACAAGACTACAAGTTATTATATAGGGTGTCCCAAAAAACCTAATTGATTTCTTAATTTCGATAAATTTTCGTTGTATCAAAATGGAACGCGGATATTTTGCAGTGTCATCTGCAAACTTTGAGGTTAATTTATGGAGCGTTTTCTCCACAAAGCTTCCTCAATCTGAAATACTTGCATGCACTGTGAACTGTGTCGACTTTGTACTACTCCTACCAGCCATCAGAGTTTCCCCGGATATGTCCTGATTTCGAGCGCAGACTGCTATCCGTCAATCTCATAGTTTGGCGTGTCATTATATATACATAGGTCTATTAGTGTAGGTTCGTGACGACTTGGTACAGGGTTTGTTTCAAGTTTTCCTTCTCTCGCACAGGTTTTCAATGCATCGAGCCTCTAAGTCGACTTTATCCCAGGCATGTAAGGGAGTGGTGACACTTGTATTCTTAGGCCGTCACCACACGGCACGTATGTATACCTACCTATAATAAGTATGTTTATAAAAAATCCGTATTGTAAAGGGTGACTACGGAGCCCACGCCCACGCCCAGCCCAAGGCACTTGACCTTTTATTAATAAGTGCGGATCAATTATTATGACACATGCAAATCTATACTAATATTATAAAGCTGAAGAGTTTGTTTGTTTGAACGCGCTAATCTCAGGAACTACTGGACTGATTTAGAAAATTCTTAGACCATTTCAAAGCTACATTTCTCCCGAGTGTCTATATTTATACATAGGCTATATTTTATCCCGATATTCCCACGGGAACGGGCACCACGCGGGTAAAATCGCGAGGATCCGCTAGTAAATAAATAATTACACTGGTAACTGTCCTTATACTAGATAACATTTAAGTGTTATTTAAAAAGTCTTTACAAGTGGCCTCGAGCCTAGTCTGACTAGTACTTCCCCGTTTTGAATAAAATAGTTACCTACTCGAACCGACACAGGCACAGGTATTCCAAAATATGGACTAACTATGAAATAAGTAAATACCCAGATACGATTTGTTCGAGATACATTACCAACGAATTTGATTGTAAAAAAACTGCGAATTTGTTGGTATAAAAACTGCGATTACTATTTTATTATTCGAGGAGCCCCGTTAGATAGAAATACATTTATAATGTCGTTGTTGAATTTCGTAAATGTAGGTCCTATAGATAATTATTTTCAACAACAACGAGTTTCAGTTTACCGAGCACTTTTTAATCACCTGAAAAAAGGAGATTATTCGTTCGATCCGTCCGTCCATATACATGTACATAGGCTACCTACCCCTATCGTTCTGTTTACATGCAACAACAAGCATGTGTTAGTTCATGAGCTTATACATTTTATAATCCAATTTGCATATTATGTAGATGAATTTAAAATTAAGGCCTCTCCGCGAGAACAACTTAATTTAATTCTAAGTAAGTATGTTTAGATAGTTCTGGACAACCTTCCATGTAGTATTTCCTAGTTGGTCGATATGTGGTTTACCACAAACGCAGGTAGCGAATTACATAGGTAAGTATTATGGGTCAGATGAATGGATTGCATGCACTGAGTGTTGATAAAGTTGCCCATGCGTACCATGACTAATTTGCTGATAAATCATGTCATGATAAGAAAATTGTTGACACACGTAACATTCCGTGAAAAACAAAGGTACCTACTTACTTAGATGGGAAAATGCGTTATGAAAAAAAAATACCTATCACATTAATTGCAATTTCTTTGAAGTATTTTTAATATGACTACCTAAGTACATTAGTAAAGATAGAGAATGACCTATGCTCTATATCCATCTATATCGACATTTCGACATCATCAGCTATTATATTCGGATTTTGAATTCAATAGAGTAATTAAAACTTTTTAATTTTGCATTTTACAATGCTATTTTTATGCGATAAATATTAAACAAGAAACAATACTAGAAAAAAGTTGCCGTAACGGGACATGAGACAAGTTGCTTTTTCCAGTATATTTTCTTGTTAAATATTTATCTATAGAGTAAGGTGCGATGCCAATGTAAATTTGTAAAAATAATCCTGCTTTAAACTGTTTTTCGCAATAATTTGCACAAATTCAGTTCAAGTTCTCTTTTTTTGAAGTCGGTTAAAAATAACATAGGTGGTTAGCGATTCCCGATCAAAACCCTACTGGTCGATTAGGAACTTCCTCGATTGAATCTAGGTACTAAATTAAATTTCCATTTTAGAACCCATGACCACGCACGACTGGTTAATTTTCCAGTAGGTAACAGTTAATAGTCGTTGTGGTTTCAGATCTGAAATATTATATTCGGTGCACATTACACTAATCTAGTTACCTGTGCCTGTTGCCTATTCAAGCGGTGGCCAGGCTACGCAACTTTGAAATAAAACATCTTTTACGGATATCAAACGCGCTATATTTCCACGAACTAAGTTGTAATTGTCCGTATTTTTAGGTTTTTTAGGGGTTTTTTTGATTTTCCCGACGTTTCGGCACCCGTGACCACGGCAGCTATACAGGATGTTTAAAGCATATTGTAAGCAGGTATAGCCAGGGAACTTCCCGGTTGATCCGGTAGAACTTTTTAAGGGAGATTTATTAAAAAAAGTAATAGATGTATAGAAAACTTACATCACAACTAATAGAACATTCTGTTATTTTACCACAAACAGAAATTAATAAAATACCTACCTACTTGTGAAATATAGTTAATCATGGTGTGTTATTCAATAATGGGTAAAACTAAGATTAAAAAACCGGCCAAGTGCGAGTCGGACTCACGCACCGAGGGTTCCGTACAAACCTGTAGGTATATAAGTAAAAGTTCACCCATCACGACAATCGAGTCACAGTTATGGTATTTTTATTGCAAACAATATTTTTTATTATATGATATAACTAAAAATTTACGGTTTTCTCAATTTTTCCTTTATCTGTATTATAAGACGTTACTTCGTACCAAATTTCAAGATTCTAAGTTTACGGGAAGTACCCTGTAGGTTTTGAATCCCGTGCGAGTTTCGAAAATTTGCGTAAATTTTCGGATTACTTTGGCTTAGAAGTTTGTTTTTTTCACAGCTCCAAGGGACAGTAGACCTGAGTATTAGATATAAATTTCAGTTTGATACCTCCACGCGTTCCTGAGAAAACCGGTCTTGACAGACGGACGGACGGACGGACGGACAACGGAGTGATCCTATAAGGGTTCCGTTTTTTCCTTTTGAGATACGGAACCCTAAAAAGATGAACATTAAAAAATGTATTTAAAATGAAAACATAACCGAACTCAATACCGACAGGTGTCGTCGATACGATAGTACAGTCAACAGCAGCGACGGCTTTACATTTGCACTACGAAACACGCCGTTCGCAAATGTTTATTAGAATTTTAGATAATTAGGGGTGACCTCTGGGTCACCTATCAAAATAAGTAAAAAAAACTATTATTATTGA
This sequence comes from Chrysoteuchia culmella, assembly GCA_910589605.1. Taxonomy (NCBI): domain Eukaryota; kingdom Metazoa; phylum Arthropoda; class Insecta; order Lepidoptera; family Crambidae; genus Chrysoteuchia; species Chrysoteuchia culmella. The sequence continues at coordinate 4,901,851 of OU342663.1, forward strand.
TATATGGGGTTGAAAAGGTATTTGCTTGAGAATGTGTATTCGTGACTTCGTGACAGATCACGTAGGCCATCCATTTTATAGAATTCGTAACAAATAAGGGGGTACTGATGGGGTGCCTTGGACGAATTAACCACTCGTCCAAGTGGGGTGCGTATATAACACTAGAGACCGCGCCACGAAAGAAGTCCCGCGGAATATTAAGGAACTAAAATTATATCCATAGTAATAGAGCCTACACGATATTTATTCTGTGCTAAGTATTATCGCTAACTCTATAGCAGTGTTGGGTTAATTAGTATTAGGGAAAATGCATTTTTGCATGCACACCCAATTCCTAAATTAGGTAAATTGATAACAAATTGATAAGTTGAACCTTGGGGGAAAATAAGTAAGCAATCATGCCTATAAGTCGGCCTGCCAACTGTCCCAGATTTTCCGGGACACTTCGAGGTCAACGGAGGTAACGTTTAAAATTGCCTACTTCATAATATTTCTTATACAGGCTGTCACAAAATGCCTAATTACATTTTATTATATTTAAGCTGTGTAGTGTCGGCTTAGAATAGCACTACTTACGAAGTAACTATTTAGTTATCTGTGGCACTACCCCCTCTTATCCCGTGGGTGTCGTAGAAGGCGACTAAGGGACTCAGCCTTCAGGAGACGGGCAGCAGCGTCTCCTACAAACTTGACCATACTGCGATCGCCAACCCGCCTGCCAAGCGTGGCGATTATGGCAAACCCCCCCTTTGGGCTCCCCCAAAGGGGCCTCCGCCTATACCCAGCAGTGGGTGTTATGTGGCTGAGACGACTACGACGATTATATTTCCAGTCACACCATTATGCCTAGGTAGTCAGAAAGTAAGCACTGTAATCGCCTTAAGTTTAGTTGGAATAACGGCTAGAAACAAATACATAATTATGATAATGAATAATTATGTATTATTCATTATAATAGGTACATAATGAATAATTTGCATCATCATACAAATATTTGCCCGCGCCGGGATTCGAACCCAGTGCCGCCCCCGAATGTTTCCAACCTACTTATTCAAGAATGCATATTGGATCAAAACTGTCGGCACTAGAATTCGACATCTATGAACGTTTTGGGAAAAGTATTTCAAATATATTTTCGTGAATGTCACGGATGTTCTGTGGTCACGGTAAATCCCTCTTTATTGTAGTTGAGCGGCCGACTATTCCGCAAGAATTGGGATATCAAACGCAAAATATTTGAAACACCTACTGGTTATTCTAGCTAGACATTATTAGTTTAAACAATTTGGTTATTAAAACTAGTAATCTCTACAGGAACTCTTCAGTTTTATTTAATAGTAAAAACATGTACATACAGTCAACAGCGAATCAGCATTTACACTTAGACCTTGCGAGAGCCCTGTGTCGCTCAAATAAGTCTGAAGTCTGAAGCCTGGGCACCACAGATTAATAAATATGTAGTTACTTCGTTAGCCTGGGGTGCGATTGCGTAAGGCAGGGATGGCAAACCTTTCAAAGTGCCATTTTTCTAAAGAAATTATTAAAGAAGCCATAATCGTGCCATCAAATAACAAATTTGCCTTTGTGATTATTGGGAAAATAATAATAATAATTACTATCAACTCGATACTATTTATTTACTATCATTCGAGTTCGCCCGTTATTATAATAGGTTTTTGTCACACTTTTTTTCGTAGTGCATAATGAATTTTATGATCTAGGCGATTGTGTAAGGTCAATCGTATTCATTTGACAGTTCATATTGTATCATATTCAATGTTATTCAATCGGCTGCAATTTGTATGGAATAACTTAGCTTAGATACAATATGAACTGTCAAATGAATACGATTGACTTTACGCAATCGCCTGATCGGTGACATGCCCATAGTTTTGTGTCACGGGCGATTGCTATTGGTTCGCAATCCCCGGCGTAAAGTATAATAGTATTCATTTGACAGTTCATACCGTATATTTCTTCTTTTTCTTATATTTAATGGCGGTTCCTTTTTGGATTTCGCCAATATTCAGTTTTTATTAAATAATAATTAAAGACATTGTACGGTAGATTGAATTAAAATGGTGTCTCACAACACGTGTTAATACGAAAAGAACTCAGGTAAAATATCGTATTCAATCGGCTGTTGTATGGAATGACATTTAATATGATACAATATGAACTGACTATGAATACGATTGACTCATGGAAGTAATAAGTACTAGTTGTACATAGTATATATTACATCCAATGGAAGGCATTATAATAATATAGATATGACGTTAAAAACGAATTCGCAGGAAAGGAATAGAGTAGACTAGTAGTAGTTAAAAGAATTCCTATTAAAAAAACCTGATAACAGGGGATCAATTCTGCTAAACTTTTGTCGTAATCGTCTCTCAGTGGTGTTCCAATAGTAGTGTTTATTTAGACTGTTGTAACAAGAACTGTGTCAAACTGCACTACCATTGAAACACCACAGAAATACGATTGTGACTAAGCATTAGCAGAATTGGGCCCCAGGTCTATGAAAAGCCGAGAGATAAGATAAAAAACTTGTTATGACTCAATAATTCTTTTATTTTTCATTATGACTCATGTAATCATGTTATGGATTGGATAAAAAACATAACAATATCATGCTTGCTTGTACTTATATTGGGAGGACATTGGTTGCTTATAACATGCATATTTATGTAACATATAAATGTAATGTCAGTGGTTGCACATAGTTCCTTTCAATGATGGAATAAATAATATTTCTATTACAGAAATTTTACTTATTTCCATCTATGAATTCCACACAAGATTACCACTTTCAGAAGAATTAAGTACTTTAAAATAATAAATTAATATTTCTTCAAAATAAGCTCAGAACTTGAGTATTAACAAATGTCAATGTACTTTGATCTTTATTATTATGGCAGAAAAGTGCATCTTTTCAATAGCAGTTTAAAGCTCTCTACAAATAATATAACATTCAACCAACTTTATAAAGCATGAAACTAAACGCAAAAATGTAGGTGTATCAATGTTATCCATTTGATTCATACCTTTGCAGGTAAACAGATAACATAGCTTGTACAAGATATAATGGGTAAATTTGGACTCCATAACAATAAACCAGTCTTAACATCTCTTTAAACATTAGTATCAAAAACAAAGAGAAATCCAAATTTTGGTCTGCAAATAATTCTTATCACAAAGCAACATGTCACATTGTTTTGGCCCCATATCAGACCTGTTTTATATTACTTTATATCTAACACTATGTCTGATCCCGTCCAAATATACCCATCGAGAATTATTTAATTACATTTTTCAAGAAATATTCACCCTGTGTAATAATTACAATTTACTGTATAAAATAATTCTATTAAAGTTCAAAGTAAAAACATTGGAATAACGTGTATTAGAATGAATAGGTCTTTGTTTAAAAACTTACATAATGGAACTTCACTGTAATTTTGTTGTATGTAATCTTATCACACTGATACTTGAGTTTGTTCCACATAAAGGTGTATATCAGGTTTCATTTGAAATCAGTAATTTGAACAGTGATTCAGATAAGTAATCTTCATCATTTTCACATCCATCAGGCCTTTTTAACCAGAAATAATGTTTCGTTATTATTTAATCATATAGTTTTCACAGCTGCACTTTGAACTTAAATTTAGCATTTTTTTATCATCATCCTCGTCTAAATATAACTATATTAATACTAGACAAATTGAAGTTAATTGGACTTTAGGACTGATAAAAATATTCATTGAAACAAGTAAAAAAATGACTCATTTGTAACAACCTTAGAATTCCCTGATTATCAATATCTAGGGAAATATTATTGTACTCCTCATATTATATGGCATACAACCAACAGTAGTGGTCTTCACCACAAAATTAAATATAAAAGTATAATTTACAATTATTAATGTACATCTTTCTAAAACAAAAGTGTCAAGTTTTGTTCATTTCAAAATTATAAATAGGAATTAAAATAAAACTTATCATAAGAATCACATTCACACACTCTGCAACCATGCAAGCATAATTCAAATAAACTCACAAATTAAAGCTTTTGAGTATGGGGAGGTTTCAGTTCGTGAGCACGGCCACCCCAGTCAAGTCTGTAGGAACGAGTCCGCCACAATATGTCCGGGTTCAGCAGTGCGGCTGCCAAGACAAACGGTGCACAGCACTCACTCCACACCCACCCTACCAGGAATTGCACTTTGGTGAACGGCGGCGACCCATTCTGCACAGACCGTAGCATTAACCAGTCCGATAGAAACCACACTAGCACATGCACCAAAAAGAACGGTAGAGGTTCTGCGTTAAACAACTGTCCCGCTGCCCAGGCGGCGCCCGCGCCGAGCGGCAGGCACTCGCTCAGGGGCTCCAGCAGCGCCGTCGTCGGCACCATGGCTATACGAAGCCGCGCCCACCGCTTCAAGCGCGCCTGAAGCGCACCGACCGACCGAGAACCCGAATTCTGCAGCGCCGGCAGCGATGCTACACGCATCTTCCAACCCCGCGCCAAAACCTCCTTAGCCATAAAGTAGTCCTCCGCCAAGTAATCCGCAAAGGCCGCTAAGCCGCCTGCCTCTTCCAGCGCGCACCGTCGCACCAGCGATGACATCCCAACGTGACAGTTGATGCCCAGGAAGTCAGCACCCATGTACATCCGCGCCTGCGCCGTCCCGAAGTAAACCTTCTCGTACACAGCGGCGAAACCTTCCGCGTCGCACACGAAGGGCATCTGGTGCACTATTGCGACGTTCTCTCGCATGTGCTGCACCATGTCCAGGAGCGAGTCTTCCCTCATTCGGATGCCGGCGTCACTGACTAAAATTAGAGGATATTTCGCTGCGATATAAGCAGGGTGCATATTGTTTATCTTCGGATTAACACCTACTCGCATCCCTCCGATAAAAAGGTGTGCGTCTACGTTTGGATATTTCGGTAAAAGGCTGTGTTTCACCAACATCACAGCGGGGTCTTTTTCGCTCTCCACACAGAAGAGTATTTCGTAAGTCGGGTAGTCCAAGGTGAAAAACGTCTCTAAGTTTGATAACAAGTTCGGGTCCACGCCGGTCAGTGGCTTCAAAATCGAAACACCAGGATACGGCTGCTCCGGTGGTGAACGGTCTACTGTCCTGTGCAATTTCCATTTCGAGTACGAAAGTGCCATTATGTGAATCAACCACAGACAGATCCATGCGATCATAAAAAATATGGCAAAACCATATACTGTATACACCATAGGCATCATAATGGTAAAATTTTCAATTCGTTCTCTCGTTCGGACCTCATAATATCGACTGATCGCAAATGTAGAAGGCGTCTACAAAATTTTGCTATGACGCGAGATAACACTGTGCGAACACGAGCTCGCACCGAGTACTATTCACCATAATGACAACTTATCACTTCCATTTGTCGTCTTAATTATAGAGCAACACAATCGCAACCGTATCCGAATAAATGGATTAAAAAACTACAAAGAGCTGCCTGGCGGTGTCGCGGTCAATCGCTCTTTTGCTTTTTTCAGCTTCTGTTCTGCTGCCTCCCTTCTAAATAGAAACATTTAGCCAAAAGCAACCAATCGTTCAACTTTGATTATAGCGTGTGACCAATTAGAAGTAATAAAGCAAAATTTTGCCAGCTGAAAACACCAATGAGATTAAAATTCCTCCTATTGGTTGCATGCCTGTCAAATTAATAAACGTTCAAAATTCTGCTAAATTCACTACACAATTTTTGTTATGGACAGAATTATTACCTTTAAAAAATTATTTGATTTATGTAGGTAATTTAACATATGATATTCTTTATATTATTATGGTTAAGCGTATTATTATGTAATTGAAATTGTCATGAGTCAAAATAGTATCTTAAATTTTAGAAGGTTTTTAAACAGCTTCTGTGTAAGTGTTGCTAGTCAAAATTATTATAAAATCGTAGCAGTTTTCAGCCTAAACTAAGAGCCACTTACGCCAAGCTAGGATAAAACATTCAACCCAGAGTTAGTGCTATTTTTGCAAATGTTGTGTTGACCTGTTATTGGGTTGCATGCTATATCTATGTTATAAGATTGTCTTGTTCTAATGTGAACATGTTACCTGTAGGCTGTAGGTGTTCCTTATAAATAAATAAATAAATACTTTTGTATGCAGGTTAAATGTTTACCCAGCTTGGCGCAAGTGGGCCTAAAGATGAAATTTTTTACTCTTCTCAAATATTGTAGTGTCCTTGATAATATCGACGGTCACATTATAGTCGCATTATAGCATTATAGCAAACATCTCCGCGACAATAGCGCGATAGTGTGGCCTGCTACGGCCTGCTTGAAAAGTTGTTAAAAGTATACACATGGTGACCAATAATAAGAACTATAATTAACTCTACGGTTGCTATGTCGCACGAAACTAAACTAAACTCGACACATTTTCATGTTTTGTATACGCACTTTGCAACTTCGCACTCACTCACAATGCAACAATATGAGAGCATGAGCAGATCTTTAAAATGTACCGAAAATGTTTTCTTTAATAAATGAGTTTTACCTACTTTACTTTACTTTACCAAGGTGTACAGTCGGGGAACTTCCCGGTGGACCAGTAGAGTTTTTTTAGGGAGCTTTAATAAAAAATTAATAGTTATATAGAAAACGTTTATGTCACAAATAATAGAAGATTAACAAGTATATTATTTGAATAATAAATTATTTCCATAACTTAAGTACTTTCTGAAAAAATAATTTCTAAAATAGCTTTACTGGTCAACCGGGAAGTACCCCGATTGTACCTTACCTACAATAATTTTTTATTATTAATTTTTATCTCCTCCTGACTCTCTATACCTATACTCTGTTACTACCGGGTTTTATATCAAAACAACAATGGAATTTAGTAATAATTGAATTCTCAAATGGGAATAGGACTCGAACCCACACGCTGGCCTACAGCGTATTAAAAAATATTAAAGTATTGGAGAATCGGTGGTCTGCAAGTCTCGGTAGCTCAGTGGTTAGAGCAGTGGGCCGGATTCCCAAAGGTCGTGGATTCGAGTCCCAACTGTTGGATTTCGTAATTTTACAATATTTATTATTGTAGGGTAGAATAATATGCCTTGCAAATACTTGTCATCCTTTCAGTCTCCCATCCCTTTCCCACACGCGCACTTGGACTATTGCCCTTCTTATCATCGGTGCAGCTACAGTACAATGATGTGAGGACACGTCATTCTTACTCGTCTTTCGTCTTCCGCCAGTAAAGTCATCTCGCTACTACTATAGTTTTACGGCTTCTCTTGCGAACGCCTGAACGCAAGTGTATAACGTGATTGAACTTTTGATTGAACAACTATAAAATCTTATGTGTGTCGAACTTTATACACGGCTATTTTAAAACAGTATTTTACATATTTTTACAGGAGAAAGTTGTTTACTTACAGATTCTGAGTCGAACTCAAAAACTCATAGTTACTGCGCATCTTTTGTCTCGCCGCGCGAGTGTCAAGATGTTTACTTAAGTGTTTACGTACGTATACTTAAGAAACTTGGGCTGTCAAGACGAATCTAATGATATCATAATTATAGAAATCCGTCCCACCGTTTGAAAGATAGTTAATAAAGAATATTAAAAACAACCCTTCCTTTGTAGTCGGGTAAAAAGATCCTCAAAAGGTAAAAAAATGCCATCTGTATTTTTTACTTAGAACTTCTTGGAAGTCGGTTTTTTCAAGCATCTATTTTTTTCAATTTCCATAGGTGGTAACACTGAGAAAATTTCTACCATTTCTACTATGCTTTTTTCGTTTGATTGTTTCGCGGGAAACTAAAAATAAATAAATATCCAGTTTTCGAATAGAATAGAATAGTGAATATTGCAAAATGGAAATTGATAAAATGTTAAAACGCGTGAATAATTTAAATGAATACATATCTGTTTCTCAACGAGTTCATGCGATGCCGGCTGATACGAAAATACATTTCAATATGTCTACAGTTCTATCTTTGAAAAAAGTTAGAGCTTTTGAAATTGAGGTAAGATTTGAGAAACACGCTTTTGCTATGTTTTATTTGGCAAGAGTAGGATATAATCCAACGAATAACAACTTTTCTGTAGTATTTCAACAAATGTGAAGGAAGTGGAGCTGCTTTGTTGCTGTTGCAGCAAATGGTTGAACTGCCGCCTTCTAAAACATGGGTGTTACTGGGAAGGGAACTTGTGTCACTACTCCAGTATTGGTTAGACGCTATGAGGAAACATCTGGTAAAGCATAATCATAACTGGTGGAACTTTTTGAAAATCCTTCTAAAATTCATCAAAGTGAGTACCTACCTACCTATTGTGGTACCTAATACTACCTATTTAATTTCATTGTGAGTCCACTTTCTCACTAGTACCTATTTAGTAAAAACTTTATAACATTGACCAAGATCTCAATGATTATCTTTAGGATCTACAAAATTTTTACTGTTTTAGAGATTTACATCTAAACAAATCCAAATAAAATTATAGAGCACAGTTTATCTTCAAATAAGTTAAATTAATTATTGATAAATGTTTATTCCAGTTCATTCGGTTGAAGGACTCTTCTTTACCGAACATCCTCTTGGAATTTACAGCGGAATGTCTCCTTGATTTGGCCACAGGAAGCGAACCAGACATCCAACAGCGACTGGAGATACTGATCTGTCTGAATCTGTGCTGTGGGGAGTCAAGCCGAGACATTAGAATATCACTGCGAGAGAAATTAGATGGTTATCTGTAAGATTTGTTAAATATTTTGACTATACTTACATTATTTTTTTTGATTATCCATTTGCAATTTATTGTAAAAAACACCACTAGTTTACTTTTAATTATTCGCTATATTCACCGAGTTTTTTGGGAGAAATATCCCTTGTATCCTAAGCCACGGTTATAAAATTACAGTAGCAAAGCATATTTTGTGATGTGTATTGAAATAAATCATCAGATAAGTTCTTTGGTTAATAAAAATAATAATTGTCAATAATAAAGACAGGACTGCACTAGCCACTCAGTAGTGTTGTAACATATCAACCTTTTTTTTTCGTTTTTGAACGACGGGGAGACTCTTAGCCTTCATCATACCGGTGGCCTGACCGCCTAACGGTATAGCTTGGCCTATCGCTATAGCTGTCAAACTTCAAACTCCCATCAAACCCTTCATGATAGGGTTTTTGACTAATTCCTGCATATTTCTATTCACCTATTGGATTCACTATTGCATTTTTAGTATGAAAGTGATAGCGTCAGCGAGAGCCCTTGTAGGGGGTTTGAAAAATCAATACCTAGCTATAGCGATAGTACAAGCTATACCGTTAGGCGTGCTGATGTTAAGTATTGATAAGGGTAAAGATGGAACCGAGCCTCTCCCGGAATACTCAGCCACTGAGGAACTGGCTATCTTAACTTAACCTATCACTATTCTTTTTGGACAACATCTTAAACCCAACCAATGCCAAATGCAGCTAACAGAGTACAGAGTGATGATTACATTTTACTTTCAAGCTGAAACTTTTATGCCGTGTCGCTGCTTGCTCCTAATATGTTTTTAATCTACTACAGATCCAAACTCTCCATTATCCTATCAAGTTGCGGTCATTGGCCGACCCAGTACTCTTCCCTGGAGAACCTCATGAGGTGGCTAGTACCTCGTCATGACCCAACCCTCAGGCAGGCTGCTGCAGCTAAATGGGTGCCTGAACGGGTGTTTGGGGAAACAGCGTTCTGTGTGTTTACGGAGAGGGCTTGGCAGAACTTCTATCAGGTAAGCTTAAAAAATATTGAGAGCGGGCTAGCCACACACGAGCAGCACTTTGCTGTCGTCCCAGCTAATTGCAGCTGTCGACAGAACCAGCAGCAGCTGTCGACAGAACCAGCAGCAGCTGTCGACAGAGCTAACGAGCGAGCAGCAGCTGGCATCAGAGCTAACTGCAGCTGTCGACAGAGCCAGCAGCAGCTGTCGACGGAGCTAACAGCTAACTGCAGCTGTAGACAGAGAGAGCAGCAGCTCTGTCGACAGCTGCAGTTGCCTTTGTTTGTAGTGTGTGGCACCTAAGGTTCAAGTTACGAACTTGCGTACCTATATATTTTTTTAAATAATACCTTTCTTACTTTTAAATACTATCCTCCTTTTCAGACTCCAAAACTTTTCGAGATTTTTTAGTTTTATTGACGTGACAACGTCTTCTAATTCGATGAAGCTGGCTGCACGCACGAAAACATGACTCATGCGGCGTTACCTCGCTCTGAGGTGTTCCATTTAAGGCTTGATGTGCAAGCGAGAGCGCGTAACGAGCGACAAAGAGGCACAATCGGCCTCCGCGTTCGGCAGCGTTCGACATCTGTCTCTCTCCTACTCGAGTGAGCGATGCGTCCGCGTGTCATCAGTATTTTCTTATGACGTCACGTTCAACTATCGTCAGTAAAACGACTTTACAGACAACCGTTTTTTTTTTGTTTTAGGATGCCAGAGACTTTTTGAATGCTTACAACGACATTTCAGATCTTGTCGTTTCTGTCCTCTGCCGGAAAGCTTCTGTCGGGAGTGTAGTTCTGGTTTCCGTAAGTTAAACTTTGTTTTGTTTATTATTACCGCTCTGTGCGCCAGCGGAAATTAGCGACAACGTCACAGAATACTAACCTACTTCCTACTAATATTAATTAATGCAAAAGTTTGTGAGGATCTTTGGATGTATGTTTGTTACTCTTTTGCGCAAAAACTACTAAACGGATTTGGTTGAAATTTGGCACACAATAGTAGATAGCTTGGATTAAAAAAAAGCTGCGTTTTATCCCGATATTCCCTCGGGAACGGGAACCACGCGGGTAAAACCTTATTATAAATGCGAAGGTTTGTGAGGATCTTTGTACTGAACGGATTTGGTTGAAATTTGGCACACAGGAGACGTATTTTTGACTACACTCCAGACCTGTCTCCCAGTGACTCATAAGAATTTTTATTTTTACTAAGAAGGAGCTGTGTGCTATAAAAAGGTGGTGGTCAGCTATTTTGACGCGAAGGACAAATGTTTCTTTTTCGATGGTTTTTACAAATTATTTGAGCGATCTGTGGAATTTTATAGGGTTCAGGAGAAATAAATTGAAATGGAAAAATAATTAGGTATTTTGTTTTCACTGTATATACCCCATTCCGCGAACTTAAAAACGTCCTCTCGTACTTTCACATTTATAATACTAGCGGCCGCCTGCGGTTTCATTCGCGTGGTTCCCGTTTCCGTCGGAATATCGGTATAATAATAGGCTATGTTTTAATCAAATCGGTCCAGTAGTTTTGCGTTAAAGAGTAACAAACATCCAAACATCCTCACAAATTTTCGAATTTATAATATTAGTAAGATATGATTAGTAGGATTCCCACGCGCGGAGTGACAAAGCCCTGACAATAGAGTCCGTCTCACAAAAGAAGTTCCCTGGGACTCCCAGGGAACAGGGAGTTAATATTCCGTGCCATCCATGGAAATGTTTTCGTGAGACAGATTCTATCTTTGTAACCATGTTTTTCTCTTTATCTTTACCAGGGCAGGGAGAGAAGAGAATCCTGGCTAGACATAAACCGTGCTGACAGCAGTGTGTCTATGGTAGTGTCGCCTAAAGTGCTGGAGTCGCTCGGGCAGCCCGTGGAGATGTTGGAGACTTTGATCCTGCCCGATGAGAGTATTCACCATGTCCAGATTTCTAAGTGAGTTAGGAAACAATATTGTTTATCCTTAGTGTCTATGAGAGTGTTGCCAAAAGTGCTGGATTCTCTCGGGTAGCCCGTGCAGATGTTGGAAACTTTGATCCTGCCGAAGCCCGAAGGAGCTCGATATAATAAATTGGTCACCCTTCTCGTTACCGACCATTGCGACAGTTGCATAGCCCACAAAATCGCCTCGGCCTGTGATTTTGTCGGCGCGAAACACTGCTCCACTTACCTTGCTTACCATTACTTAGAATGCTTTTTAGGGTTTCGTAGCCTAATGGCAAAAATCGAAACCCTTATAGATTCGTCATGTCCGATGTATGTCACAGCCACTTTATTCCAAAACTATGAGGATAAGACAGTTGAAACTTGGTAGGTAGATGTATTCTGTAAACCGCTTTACGGTTTTACACAAAAATCAAAATATATATATTAAGGTGGTGCTCCCCATACATGGAACTGAAACTGTAAATATTTTTTTTCATCAAACCTATACGTGTGTGGTATCTTTAGATATGTCTTTAAAAATTACATTGAGTTTCCTAAAACAGTTTTTTCTCAAAGTCAACCGTATGAATGATATACACTTTCAAGTGAAAAAATGTGTCCCCCCCCCCTCTAACTTTTAAAACAAGAAAGTTATAAACTTTTAACGAAAATTTGTTTTAACGAAATATATTATGCAGTTTCAGAGCTGTACCACATTTGCCAAAACCGCAAATAAAACTTTGTCATTCATACAGCCACTATGAAAAACAAAGTTATTTTAGCAGGCAAAAAATTATAGTGGCATTTTGGGTAGGTGTATTTAATATAATAATAGAAACTTTATTGCACACGATACAAAAACAAACACATACAGAGATTATGAGAAAAAAGAGGAACACACAATAGGCGGTCTTATTGCTACGTAGCAATCTCTTCCATGCAACCTTGGGTGAGAGACGAAACCTTTCATGTGCGAGTTCGACTTGCACTTGGCCGATTTTTCAGAAATTCTAAATTTTTCCTGAGTTTTATGATTGATCCTTATATCTCAACTTGTAATTCTCAATTCATAAAATGAGGAGCCCGTGGCGCAGTGGTTCGCGCGCTCGGCCTGCGATTGTTGAGGTTAGGCAACTTTCGCAATGGTCGGTCACGGGATGGGTGACCAAAAATTTACCATCCCAAGTTCCTTCGTGCTTCGGAAGGCACGTTAAGCCGTTGGTCCCGGCTGCATTTCCAGTTGTTAAAACCCACCAATCCGCTTTGGGCCCGCGTGGTGGGTCATGGCCCGTTCTCCTTATTCATCCATAAGGAAGGCCAGTGCCCCAGCAGTGGGGACATTAAAAATGGGTAATGACGAAACTATAAATCGTATAATTTCCTAGGGAATCATCCGAGGTGGTAGTATCAGTGGAAGTGACTCAACCCGGTCGCCTGTTCCCCAGCGGGGTTGAGTTGGGAGGCCGGCTGACAGTAGTCGTGGGATCAGCCCAGCTACAAAGACTGGATACCACTTTGAGAAGCATTTATCAACAGCGGTATGAGGTAGGTTATTTTATTTTTACTATAATACTATCAATGGAAATTGACATGGATATTATGGACACATTTATATATGTCGGGGATGGACCGAGATGCGGGTTAATAATATCATCGTCATACATGCGGGCGTTAGAAAATAATTAAACAGTCACTTTAAGATCACAAAACACGTATAATCGGTAAATCGCAATCACCGAAACAAAATAAATTCTTAAACTCCAACTTAACAGTTATTGGTACACAAATCAAAATGTAGGTAGGACGCGGTATTCTCGGAATGCGCGTGCGACACCTGTGAGCGTTCGCCGTCCGTCGTGTCTCCAGCCAGACTGTCCCGCTAGATACCCTCTAGCGTTTTTTTTCGCTGTTGCACCGCACTCCGATTACACCCGAGCGTAGTAAGTTATAATAGCATTCTCCTATGCGCTACGCTCGACGTCCATACATCCCGACCCGACACGGCCATTCTGACCAGTCATGCGTCTCTGCATGACGGTGCTGAACAAGACTAGCAACATGGGTAACTTAGCTGTTCGGCCTTTCTGACCAACAACTTAGCGGGGTCATCAATGAAATTAAGTTTTAGCTAGAAACTAAATTAAGGTCACAGTTACAACATTTCTTTTAACACAAATTGAATCACCATAACTTCACCATCTATCTGAAATTTACAGTTGTAAATAACCTGGCAGTGCTCCACATCTGCAACTTTACAAACGACAGTAAAACTTGATTTTTAGCCACTCTGCAGTCATGCTTAGCTAGCATTCTGCGAACACAACATAACCACCTGCACTAAAACTTAGTGCTTACAACCACTTAACTAGCGGCAGCTAGACGCAGTGCTTAACCAGCACTCCGCAACTACTGCTTAACCAGCTGCAGCAAAATAAGTGCTTAACCAGCTGCAGCAAAATAATTTCTTAACCAGCACTCTGCAACTACCACTTAACCAGCGGCAGCAAAATACAGTGCTTAACCAGCACCCAGCAACTACCACTTAACCAGTGGTAGAAAAATACAGTGCTTAACCAGCACTCTACAACTACCACTTAATCAGCGGTAGTAAAATACAGTGCTTAACCAGCACTCTGCAACTACCACTTAACTAGCAGTAACAAAATACAGTGCTTCACCAGCACTCTGCAACTACCACTTAGCAGCGGCAGCAAAATACAGTGCTTAACCAGCACTCTGCAACTACCACTTAACCAGCGGTAGCAAAATACAGTGCTTAACCAGCACTCTGCAACTACCACTTAACCAGCGGTAGCAAAATACAGTGCTTAACCAGCACTCTGAAACTACCACTTCACCAGCGGTAGCAAAATACAGTGCTTAACCAGCACTCTGCAACTACCACTTAAATAGCAGTAACAAAATACGGTGCTTCACCAGCACTCTGCAACTACCACTTAGCAGCGGCAGCAAAATACAGTGCTTAACCAGCACTCTGCAACTACTACTTAACCAGCGGTAGCAAAATACAGTGCTTAACCAGCACTCTACAACTACCACTTAACCAACGGTAGCAAAATACAGTGCTTAACCAGCACTCTGCAACTACCACTTAATCAGCGGTAGCAAAATACAGTGCTTTACCAGCACTCTACAACTACCTCTTAACCAGCGGTAGCAAAATACAGTGCTTAACCAGCACTCTGAAACTACCACTTAACCAGCGGTAGCAAAATACAGTGCTTAACCAGCACTCTGCAACTACCACTTAGCAGCGGCAGCAAAATACAGTGCTTAACCAGCACTCTGCAACTACCACTTAACCAGCGGTAGCAAAATACAGTGCTTAACCAGCACTCTGCAACTACCACTTAACCAGCGGTAGCAAAATACAGTGCTTAACCAGCACTCTGCAACTAGCGGCAGCGATAGCGATGGTGTTATCGTTCAACTCTCGACAGTCGACTACCATTCGATTCGAGCCGTCCATTTTTAGCCAGGAAAATAGGACTGGCAAAAGGCGAACTGCTCGAGTGAATAACCTTCGCTCGTAAGAGCTCGATTCAATCTTATGATTATTATTTTTTTAAGAAAAAAAATATTGTCTACATATTTTCAAACAGGACTCGAACCTGCGACCTTTGTGTATCCGGCCCACTACCCTAACCACTGAGCTACCGACCATTCAATCTTATCGCTCACTATTTGTCTTTCACTTGGACTCAATCTATAGGGTCGACTACATACTGTTTTATTGGGATCGTTTAGTCTAATCTAGTCTTCGCCATTAAATTAGAAGTACCACTAATAAATTCACTTTTAAACTCGTTGAGTAAAGAAAACAACTGAGGCTGATTTTCAGAAGGACAATCAGTGTCCAATGTAGTAAATAAATAGCAAGAGTCTATTCTACTCACTAATCCTACTTTGGACTTAATAATTGGTGATTTTAGTGACTCTATTTCTAGCTTTATATCCGACTCTACATGTGACTTTACCTAAGTCTCTTCATGTGGCTCTACATGTGGCTCTACATGTGACTCTACATGCGACTCTACTTGCAACTCTACCTTCGACTCTGCCTGTGACTCTACCAGTGACTACCAGTGACTATACCAGTGACTGTACCAGTGACTCTACCAGTAACTCTACCATTGACTTTACCTGTGACTCTAACAGTGACTCTACCTGTGGCTCTACCTGCGACTCTACCAGTAAATCTACCAGTGACTCTACCTGTGACTTTACCACTGACTCTACCAGTGACTCCACCAGTGACTCTACCAGTAACTCCACCAGTGACTACTAGTGACTCTACCAGTGACTCTACCAGTGACTCCACCAGTGACTCTACCAGGTACTCCAATAGTGACTCTACTAGTAACTCTACCAGTGAATCTACTAATGACTCTACCAGTAACTCCACGAGTGACTCTACCAGTGACTCTACCAGTGACTCTACCAGTGTCTCTACCAGTGACTCCACCAGTGACACCACCAGTGACTCTACCATTGACTCTACCATTGACTCTACCTGTGACTCTATGTGACTCTACCAGTGACACCACCAGTGACTCTACCAGTGACTCAACCTGTGACTCTACCTGTGACTCTACCTGTGACTACCTGTGACTCTACCAGTGACTCTACCAGTGACTCTACCAGTTACTCTACCACTGACTCTACCACTGACTCTACCACTGACTCTACCACTGACTCTACCACTGACTCTACTAGTGACTCTACCAGTGACTCCACCAGTGACTCTACCAGTAACTCCACCAGTGACTCTACTAGTGACTCTACCAGTGACTCTACCAGTGACTCTACCAGTGACTCTACCAGTGACTCTACCAGTGACT
Organism: Chrysoteuchia culmella; assembly: GCA_910589605.1. Classification (NCBI taxonomy): domain Eukaryota; kingdom Metazoa; phylum Arthropoda; class Insecta; order Lepidoptera; family Crambidae; genus Chrysoteuchia; species Chrysoteuchia culmella. Next base: position 4,918,437 of record OU342663.1, read on the forward strand.
CTACCACTGATTCTACCAGTGACTCTACCAATAACTCTACCTGTGATTCTACCTGTGACTCTCAAAAGAAAAATGGCAATTTGTTGAAAGTTAGTGACTCATTTGTCATATTTACAACAACGCCTTGCTTAAAACCTCTTAATCATTGTCAGGCAGGCATCACATGAAATTTAATATCAAGAGTAACGCCACTTACATTTCACAAAATTTTATTTTTGCTCTCCACGCTACTCTGACCAATGCCTGTCATAACAACAATATCTTTAAAATGTTTACCGCTTTAGAAGCTATTGACAATTAAATCAATGACCATTCAGCACGAGACTCATAATGAAATACAAGGTACTGACCAGATATCACAAGACGACGACCGGTGGGCGCACTGACCGAGCACACGTCTACTCATTTCCCCGTCGTTGTAGTCCTAAGCTTCCAGCGCCATCATAGCATTCGACCTCTTTTGTTCTCGATCCCACTTCTGATGTCGGGGATGGACCGAGATGCGGGTTAATAATATCATCGTCATACATGCGGGCGTTAGAAAATAATTAAACAGTCACTTTAAGATCACAAAACACGTATAATCGGTAAATCGCAATCACCGAAACAAAATAAATTCTTAAACTCCAACTTAACAGTTATTGGTACACAAATCAAAATGTAGGTAGGACGCGGTATTCTCGGAATGCGCGTGCGACACCTGTGAGCGTTCGCCGTCCGTCGTGTCTCCAGCCAGACTGTCCCGCTAGATACCCTCTAGCGTTTTTTTTCGCTGTTGCACCGCACTCCGATTACACCCGAGCGTAGTAAGTTATAATAGCATTCTCCTATGCGCTACGCTCGACGTCCATACATCCCGACCCGACATATATATATTTCTTTTTTCTGCGACTACGTTTGCGCTGACTTCCTAAAGGAACTCTCCCTTCCTCCTATTTATTCCGTGCGGTCATCAACAAAGTCACCAAGATTATACTAGTGGAACTGAGTCACCCCCAGCGGGGTTGAGTTAGAGGGCCGGTTGAGGGTCGTCGGGTCAGGGCAGCTGCAACGACAGGATACCACTTTGAGAATAACGTTTATCAACAGCGGTATGAGGTAGGGTTAGACAGATATTATATTACTAATAATCTATTATTTCTTTTTTATCTACAACGGAAATTACTTTTTTATCTACAACGGAAAAATGTTTACCTTTTATCGTACCTGATGTTAAGTATAATCCCGGAAACCTTAACAACCGAAAAATTATCTCTAATTGTGGCAATATGATATCTACATTAAATTAGTTAGTTACGACCTGAGGCTATCATTAATCATGAAGACAGACAAATCACAGAGAGGGTAAAATATGCCATGAAACTGTTCAAACCCTGACTTAATCAAAATCACTATGCGGATAAGTCTTGGGCAGTCACTTGATATTTCAGGGTGCTAATTGTCTAATTTTTTAATCTATCGCAATCCCTTAAAATTTTTCATTTGAAAGATATTTACATACTTCAGGCCGTCACTATTTGACATTTGAAAGGGATTGTGATCGGGACGCGTTTTGAAAGGATATGGAATGAACGAAATTAAACTGTCTAAGCAAAGTGAGAGACGAAAATGAAGTGTCTACTTTTATGGTACTATTCAATAGTGTTGAGTATAAAGTTCAATTTAGCTTAAGTAACTTAGGGCCGGTTTCAATAATCTATCCCTAACAAGAGGTAGGCCTATCTTGGTTACGTTACTTAGCAACCGCTGTTATTTTGGGTTATTTTAGGCTGATTAACAAAAATATCTAGGCAACAAAGCTCTAGTAAGCCTATCTCTTACTGAGGATAGGTTATTGAAACTGACCATTAATGTCTTAAATTAAAGATAAAGCCAGGAAAGATAAAAGATTACATAGTTCAATACATTATTCTACCTACCCCTTACTCACCCTAACTAAAATAAAAATGCAGTACACTTTATCTCACTTAGTAGCTCATGGCCGCGCTTGACAGACTGATCGTATTCGATCACGTTTGTTAAGCAAAGTTCGGCCCGGTCAGGTGTCGGATGGGTGACCGTAAAGTGGCATTACAACTGGGCGCTTCCGTGCTTCGGAGGGCACGTTAAACCGTCGGTCCGGCTGTTGTCATTTGATTACAGTCGTTAAGCCAAGTCAGAGGCCTTATAGGCGGCTTGATAAACTCTGACACCACTAATCCTCATTCGATAAGAAGAAGAAAAAGTAGCTCGAAATATGAACCATATGCAGCAATACACTGATTTTTAATATTTGGTTATTTTTTTACCAATATTCACCATAATTCCATACTAAAGGCGTCATGACGCCAGTTCAATCGATGATTAAGTAGGTGTTTTAAGATTTGTTTTTAATTTTAGATACTATTCTATTCTACTCACGCTAAATTGATCTTTATGATTAACACTATCGATTGGTACCATAAAAGTACACGATGTTCTTTTTCTCATTCTGCCGGTTCGATTCCCAGGTATATGACTTTTCAAAAATCTTTGAATGCAGTTTAATCTATTTTTGAAAATGAAGGAAACATTCCTTTAAGTAAAATTTGCTCACATCAATATTTAGGCTACTTTCCCTCAAATGACCGTCTTTTTTATTTATTATATATCGTATTCGATCGGCTGCAATTTGTATGGAATGATATACAATATGCTACAATATGAACTGTCAAATAAATACGATTGGCTTTACGCTATTGCCTAGCTGATTTTTAAAAAGGCAATCACCAGTAGAAAACCAGAGTATTTACGAGTGACATAGTAGGCTATATTTGATTCTAAGATAATTTCATCAAAGTCAAAATGTTTGACGCCCAGCGAAGTGGGGCGGGCACGGGTCAGTATTTTAGGGTGCCGCCAGCGGAAATGGGTCTGCTTAAGTCTGCTTGTCTTAACGTTGTGCTTAGAGCTTAAATATTTTCATCTAAAATAAATTGCTATTGACCTGTATGTTTGTCACAACTTGCAGTACAGTAACCTTTAATGCGAGAAATGTTATAATGCAAGTCCTTCCTTGCGAGTTGAAAATTGTTTACGGTTAGGATAACCATAAAATGTAATATTATAATTAGTATTTTCTTTTTGTGATAAAAATTGACCTAACTGATATGTTAAGCTCTTTTTTCAATTTGACGACTCTGTATGAAATAAAACGGGGAAAAAATAGCCCTTGACGATTTTCTTGCCGTTTCTTCTCGTTACAAGGTCTCCCGCCTTAGGGTTTGTAAACCGATGGCGTCTTCTTTGAGTGTTCATAAGTGCTTGTAACAGCACTGAATAAATGATATTGAATTGAATTGAACTGAATTAGTATTTAATACTAGCGTCCGTTCGCGGTTGGTCTTGTACCCGTGGGAATATCGCGATAAAATTTATCTTATGTTTTAATCCAAGCTATCTTCCATCTATATGCCTTTCATTGAAATCCGTTCAGTAGTTTTTGAAGTAAGTAATAATAACAATGTTATAATTTTTCCAGCTCTTACTAGACTTATCCAAGATAACACATACTTTGTCACCGCAAGACAATATTGATAAGAAAACTGCTGGTGGCTGTACGGTAAGTAGGCCTTTGCTTGTTGATAATAATGAGGGTAGTTGATAACATGTAATATTTATTATAGAAATAACTGTCAAATGTGTAGGTATTGTCTGTGTGTAAGTGTTGTGTTTTGGTTTTAGGAAGAAGATACGCGTTTTTCTCATCCGGTTGAGCCACAGAGACGTAAACATTCAGGTAATTGATTAGTAACATGTAATTATTATTAAATAATAGCAAGAAAAAAGATGACTAAAAGATGACTTTCAATACAGATTTAATTCAGACAAACTTAAAAAGCGAAACCCAGTACCCACGTAGGCGGTTAATAAAAAAAATAAATGATGTTTAAATTCTTATGCCATTGCATGTCATCAATCACAATGATGGACCAATTTGCAAGCTACTATAACAATCGATACAATTCATGAATATATTATATTTCATACTAGTGGAATTGCAGCATTGTTTTAATCTGTTTTTATTGGTTTAACATGTATTTGCTATCACTCTGTTTTGTGTAACAAAATAAAAATAATATATATATATATATATATATATATATATATATATATAAATATAAATATAATATATAAAATATAACACTTTATTGTTTTAGGCTATGTCGTGAGGTCGAGATACCCAGTAGCTTGGAAATCGCCTTCCTCCGTATCAACTAGTTCTTTAGCTCAGGTAAGATTCATTTAGCAATTTCAAACCTTATGCAACCAGATAATAGGGATAAAAAGCAGATTTTAGTACTACCTAAATTATTTCATATCTATATCATTGCTATAGATATTAAAGTACCTAATTTATATGTAAATTTGTCTTTATATGGTTTAAGTATAAATACTTAATGCCTGTCAATTGGGAATATTTTATTTAGTTAGTTTATATGCATATTTCTGCATTTAGAATCTCTTGGTATAATCCACCAGGTTAATTTTACCTTTCGAATGATAAAAATAAATGGTATTATCCGAATAACGAATGTTGATAAAATTATCGCTATATGGCATTAATTAAAATAGTCTTATTATTTATATGTATAGAGGGAAAATTGCTTGTTGTGTATCAACCATCAGTTCATAGTGGCAATTACACCTAATTTCTGCATCGATTTCATTTATTTGAGTTTAAAGTGTTACAGCAAACGTAACATTATTAGATAAATAAATGTATCCCCTCAAACGCTTTTCAGTCTACGCTATAATATAATAGCATATAGCTTATAGCTCATAGCAACGATATCGCTCACCGTACATTTACTTAGATAGCGTATAGTAAGCCAATAACATATATTATTGCTAAGTGTGAATGTGTTCTAAGTAAATGTATGGTGAGCGATATCGTTGTGCTATGAGCTATAAGCTATATGCTATTGAGTATATTAAAGCGTAGTCTGGAAAGCGCTTCAGGGCGTCATGAGACAAGTTGCTTTTTTCTAGTAGGTATATTTTCTTGTTTAATATTTATCAAATGTCCACTTTACATATAGCCCAAAATGAAAGAAAGAAAGAAGAAAGAAAGAAAAAGAAAATCAATTTATTTGGGACAAATTACATGTTAACGAAAGGCAGTAGGTACACACAAAGAACATTAAAATTTGTCCCAAAACGGTCACGACTCAGCATAATGCGTGGTCTTACGACCCGCGCTGGTCTTCCGTCGTGACCGGTATGTAGAAATGGGGAGTAGAACTGTTGAGTGCGTGAGCTGGAATCTTAGTGATTTAATCAGAAAGTTGTACAGGGTGCTTAGGGAGTAAACATACAAAAAATCTCCGCTTCTAGGAGGTGCGCCGGAATCTTGAATGTTTTTCACAAATATATATTTGAAACGATGCGTCGTAGAACAAAATTATCTTGCATGTAAAGAAAGCTCATAAAATTTTCTACAACTATTTTATACACTTATTTCGAATTCCATCCTATTTCAAACTACACATTCTGGAGAATTGAAAATTTTCGGTCAGCTACTTTTATCAAACATTATCTTTTGTCTGCTGCATCGGTCGCATTATTTTGGAATTAGAAGAATAAGTAAGAAAAACGCGCGTAGAAGCGGGACTTTTAGATGTTTACTCCCTAAGCACCCTTATCGACTTTCTGAAGAAATCGCTTAGATTCCAGCTTATACAATACAAATACAAATACAAAATATTTATTCAGCAAGTAACGCTTACGCACTCTACAACTACTTTGATGGGTGTTGAAAAATCTTTCATTGCCTTATTGTTTGCTTTCCATTATAAATTAACTACTATAAACACAAACAAACAAAAACTTCTCTGAGTCCGAATAATTTAGTTTATTTCAAGTGCCAAAACACAAGAAAAATAGGCGCTGTTAATTTAAAAAGTTAAATTTTCTTGCTCTTTTCACAGCTTCATGAAAAGCTAGCTCAGCTTCCTCGTTATGATTTCGAAAAGGAAGCCGTTCATGTCTGCGCTTTACCAGAGCTTTCCACAGTGACAGAGGTCAGCGAGACCGACGACAGACTAAGTCTGGCTTCAGCCACAACTGTCAGGATAAACAGACCTCACGGTGTCTGCCATAAGAATATTAGGAACGAGAAAAACTCACAAAGCGATGGTGAATTACATACAAAGAAAAAAGTAGGAAGATATCTCTCTCCTGCTGCTAAAATAGATGAGAACTCAACTAGTTGCTTACTAGTAGCTACTGTTGGGTCCGACGAATCGGTCATTAATGAAACCATAGAAAGACTCAGTAAGTCTAAAGATTTTCAAGGAGATAATATAGTTGATTTGATAGTCCAAGAAGCTTTGCAAAGAGATTTTCAAAGCAAAGATAAGTTGAGGGACAGTGGTATTAATACGGGTGATAACAGAAAAACTCCGGAACAAGATATGAATAGTGAGGCCATTGAAAACACTCCTATAGAAAACAAACAAATAGAAAGGAAAAATAAACAAGATTGTGAGAAAACTTGCACAGTTATAAGTAATACGACTACCGATGAATCTAATGATGTTGTTTTTGACACTCCTTTGAATTTCGTTAACGTCAGAAAGAGACAAAAAGAAAAAGTTGTTGTTGAGAATGATGTAGAGAAAAGGCCACAATTTGATGTTCAGGAGGTAGAAAACTTTTTCACTCAACATTTGAACGAAAACCAACGCGGCGAAGTTGTGATTAGTCCAACTTTAGCTCGAAAAATAAATGAAACTAGTTCTGAAAGTGAGCATTTTGATGAATGTTTGCTAAACGAAGATGTTTTAAATATTGGTCAACTAGACGATGCTCAAGATGTGGATTTTGTGCACGAAAATAGAAAAAATACTGAAGTTGATGAGACAAATATCCGTGTAAATGAAATACAAATTCGAGATATAGATATCATACAATGTCTTAACAGCATGGTGGATAAAGTTTGCAGTGATCTTGAGAAATGTACTGAATTGTTAAATGATAATTTCAATTTGGATCCACTTCTTGAAGAGGCTCCTAGCGACGCACCGCTCAAAGATACGACAAACATTGATAAAGTAACTACTATTGAAATGGAAAAGCCTTTAAAAAATGTAGTAACCCCAAAGAAGGTGATTAAACTAAAATACCCGGCCAAAAAGACTGTTAAAACGCGTGCCAATGCAAAAAAGAAGAATAAAGCATTAGAACTTGAAACGGTTTCCAAAATGTCTCCCATAGTTGAAACTAAAAATCCAACAGATGATAGTTCTGAGAAAGAAAAGACACCCGAGCGTCCTATTTCGCCTGCAAATAATTCCAACTATTTGGACGTACCAATTATTCAAAGAAGAAAGAGAAAATTATATTCACCGAAAGATGAAAACGCAGACCAAAGACATAACACAATAGTGTTAGACGAAGAAGAAGACAATGATTTTAAAACAACAAAAGTTCGAACTCCTAATTACAAAGCCACTTCTTATAAAGATATCGAAGAAGATCGCAAAAAAAGATTAAGAAAACCGCGCTCAAGGAAATCTCGAGCAAAGTCTGAGCGAACGCCATCACCAAGAACTAAGAAAATTAATGATATGTTCGACCACCTTAAAGATAAGATAGAATCAAACGACTCTGTCATTTTGGCTGATAAGAAACAAGTTCAAGATCTTGCAATATATAATTTTACCAGCGACAGTGAAGACGAAGATTTTAAGAAGAAGAAAATAGAAGTAAATAAAAGATTAAGCTCTACTACCATTGCAAGTGGAGATTCGTCAATGTCCACGCGTCATGGAAGAAATGTCAATAGAGTAAATTATTCTGAAAGCAAATCTTCCGTCGAAGCAAAAACTACGGTTCAGAGACCAAAACGAACGAGACGTAAACGCCAAACTAAAGCGCAAAAAATTAAGATAGATAAGAATCTACAAGACGAGAGAATGAGAGATGCCGCCCCTAATGATCTTAATACTTCAATAATAGTAGAAAAACCTAGCCCTGTTCCAAAACCCAGTATAGACCAACCAGATTTGGTTCTAGTGGAGCCTCCCGAAATGGAAACGATCCCGGAAGTAGAAGTCGAAGTACATAAAGCGCCAAAAAAGACAAAGCAAAGCAAGAAAGCCGACGCCTTATCTCTTAAAAAGTTAAAGTCTACATATAAACAAATGAATTACAAACCTTTGCCGAGAGAAACAGTTGACGATGGCAAAGAAAGTCCACTACCAGGGTTACTAGTTGAAACACTACCAGACAAGCATGATGATTTGAACGACTCTATATCCGTAAACATGCTACAGAAATTGCGGATAATACAGGAAGGAATGGAAACCAGTGTCAATGAGACTAATACAACACAAAACCTTCTATCGGACGTCGAAAGGATCAATTATAGTCCGCCCCTGATGAATATAACTGAGGAGTTTGACAAAATCGAAAATGAAGCTGTTATTGATATCGTCAAAGATAGATCGAGTAAAGAAACTTCGAAAGCACCTAAAGCTAGAAACGATGAAATTATAACTATATTAGAACCTGAAGAAATAAAGAGAACAAGTAATAAAAAGTATCGTTCCAAAAACACAACCCAGAGCCCTAAAGAAAAAGTCATAGAAATTTCTGACGTAAAATCCGATAATTCTATTGTGACAGTTGGCAAGTCACTTATAACAGCACACGGTGACAGTAACGAAGAGCCGCCCGACACCACACATCTGACACAGGACTACAAACACAGAGACATTGAAATCGAAGACTTAGATCAATCATTAAAAGACTATTTTAATAAACTGCGTGATGAAGCAACAACTGTACTGAATACATCCCGCGAATCTGATAAATCCGATGATACAGTTATGATAACAAAAGATATACGGTCAAATTCTAAAGGGAAATCTCCTGTTGTGTCTATACCGAGGTTGTCTATAGATGATATTTCAAAATGGCTACCGTCTAGACGTAATTCAGATACTGATACAAGTTACTCTGAAAAATCAAATGATAACAATAGAAATGAAACCCGAAATACATCACAAATAGAAGTAATTGAAGACAAACGGCATTCCCTTGTTTCAAAGAAAAATAAAGCAATAACAAATGTAAGCGAACCTATTTTAGTAGACGGCATCAAAGATAGTGTGAAATCAAATACACGTAGAAAGAACAAAAGGGAAGTAAAAAACAAATATATAAATAAAGAAGAATCTGATAGTGACGTTCCCATCAAACAACAACATAAAATTAAAAAACGATCAGACAAAATATTGGAAAATGTTCTTGAGAAATATAGGTTCGAGAATCAAAAGGAATTTTCTTCTCACAAGGAGTATAAAACTAAAAGTGAAATACCATCACCACAAGAAAGTCTCGTACAAGAAAAAACTCCAACTAAATCAAAACAAAACGATGCTTCACAAACAAGAAAATCTATAATATCACCTATCAAAGGTTTCGACGATATGTTCCCTACACACGAAGTAGCACATGAATCGTCAGGAGAAGCAAACTCTAGTCGTGAAATCAACATTTCTTCCTCTAAAAAAGAACGAAAACCCGAAAGAATGTCAAAAAAAGAATCTAAAAAGTCTCAAAATAAGAAAGAAATCGTTGAAGATTCGAGTGTCGATTCGAAAATTAGTACCTCGACTAGAATTAAATTAAATGAGAATAGGAAAAGGAAATCCGATAGTCCATTAGAAGAACAGTACGTTAAAAAGAGACGTTTGAAGAAAACCGAAGTGATCTTATCTGGAAGTGATCGTAGCACGTCTAGTGTCAACGAATGGTTTAGGAAAATGGCGCCTGTGGACAGAGGTAAGAAATCTTCATTCATTTCATTATGAAGTTAACAAGTAAGGTTTTTTAAAGGTGGGTCCAGATGGAATGGAATGCGCTGCCTGCTCATGTGTTCCCCGATTCCTACAACCTTGGCCTCTTCAAGGCGAGAGTGAACAGGCATTTCCTGGGCAAGCATGCAACACCTTAGACCACATCCTGTTTATTAAGCACGATGGTGGTCAAATGCCCGTCCGTTCCACCTAGTTACATCGTAGTTACATTAATGTAACTAGTTGGACATTTTTATTCCAAGTAGTTACATTATTTAAAAATATAGTGTACTTGTATGGTTTAAGAGTTTACTTTTATTTGAATACTAGGGATACATAAGTTGGTAAGAGGTTTCATACATTAACGTTATACTTCATAATTTATTTTATTAAACATATTCCAAAGAACATCTCTTACAAACTTATGTACCCCTAGTATTTTTCTATAGTAGGTAACAATATATAGTTCGTACTAAAATCGCCAAGATTTTATCGAGAAAATGATTTATTGTTATATCTCCTAACAATAATTGCAAATGCGATTTTAGTACGAACTATATATTGTTACCAACTATAGAAAAATACTAAGGGTACATAAGTTTGTAAGAGATGCTCTTTGAAAATTAATAAAATAAATTATGAAGGATAAAGTTAATGTATGAAACCTCTTACTAACTTATGTATCCCTAGTATTCAAATTATAGTAAACTCTTAAACCATACAAGTACACTATATTTTTAAATAATGTAACTACTTGGAATAAAAATGTCCAACTAGTTACTTTAAAATAATATTTTTAAATAATGTAACTAATTGGAATAAAAATGTCCAACTAGTTACATTAATGTAACTACGTTGTAACTAGGTGGAACGGACCCAAATGCCTGCCTAGTTATTACAAACAAAAATATATCTTTAGTTCGTACCGTATCTCCGTTGCGATCCAAAAACTTGGACGCAAAGTTGGTCCTTGCGATCATCGCGCGTTCATTTCCTTCGTACGGCGAGAAAAGCCTCGCGATGGATCAGAGCGTACCTGTCGCGCCGTACCAAACCAGGGTCCAGACTAGCGTTCTTGATCGCGACGCTGATACGAAACGGAGGTACGACACGGATATCGGACCCACCTTTAAGGGAAGTAACAAGAACTGTTACGATTGAAATACGATTACGAGTCAATTTTCACTTATTTTCAGCTGAAAGTATCAACGCGTCGCTTACCGAAACTATTCATAATGTCATGGAAAAGTTGGATACTACTTTGTCCGAAATACACCAGAATACTAGTAAAAAGTAAGTTATTTTCTTTCTAAGATACAGTAGATCTAAATGGATAAGTTGACAACCTACATCTTACACTATTGAGATCCCAATCCTACTAATATTATAAATGTGATAGTGGATTTGTTCGTCCTTCGTTCACGCCCTAACTCAGCAACCAATCGACTTGATTTTTGGCATAGAGTTAGTTGAAAGGATACTTTTTCTCCCGATATTTGAACGGGAACCGCGCGGGTGAAACCGCGGGCTGCCGCTTGTATTATAAATGCGAAAGTACTTAGGTCAGTTTGTTTGTTCATTTGTTCCTCTTTCACGCTAAAACTACTGAACGGATTTACATGAAATTTGGTTGGTGGTAGGACTTGTTGTAAGTCCGCCAGGCTAGCTACCACCATATCGTAGCCTGACGCCGTAACAACAATGTTTTCAGCATTGTTGTGTTCCGGCAGTTGGAGATAAGATAGCCAGCTGCCAGTGGCTGAGGATTCCGGGAGAGGCTCGCATCCATCTTCTGTCTTATCAATACTTAACATCAGGTATGATGAAGGCTAAGAGTCTCCCCGTCAATAATAATTTTAAAAAAATGTAGGGACTTCAGGTAGTGGACTAGCACTTGGGCTACTTTTTATCCCAATATTACTACGGGAACGGGAACTAGAAACCGCAGGCGGCCGCTAGTTTGTTATATTTTTCATATTACAACTGCCAAACGATCTGTCTTAGAAGCTATCTAGAACTTACCTCGGTAGGTAGTGAAACCGACCCTAAAAGCGATGAAAGTTTTTCTGATGAAGGATGGCGTCGAGGAACTCGTTCTATATCCTGAAGTTATTCCTTTACCTACTATTATTATGGCCTGCGCAGACGACGGACTTTTAAGGACTTTTTGTCCGCGACACGACCTTATTACTAAGAACATAAAGTTGAATAAATAACGAGGACTATCGCGTACTTTTCGCGGATATACGCGGTCTAAGTTGAATCTTATTTGGTTAACAATAAGGACGTGTCGCGGACAAAAAGTCCTCCGTTATCCGTCGTCTGTGCAAGCTCTTATTGGTTCTATATTGATTAAATTATTTGTACCACAGATTCATCCACATGTTTGTGGACGCACAGAGGCACTTAACTTCAGTAAAGCAAGAGAGGAGGCAAATGTATAGATCAGTTGCAGCGGACATAATAGCGGACGTCGTCAAAATTATTGACACCAAGTTTGCCGACTTGGATAAAAGGTAATCCTTCTAATATTTTAGTAACATAATCTAAAAAGTAAGGTTTGAGTTTATGATTTTTTGTATTTTTGCCTTTTTCAAGGCTATTTTTATAATTATGATAAATTTTAAATAGAAAAATATTGGATAAAGTCAACTCGGCCACAAGTGAATTCTCAGATGGGACGAACCCACGACCTTTGGAAATCCGGTCCAATGCTCTAACCACTGAACTACCGAGACTTGTGGACTACCGTCGAAATTCTCCAATACTTTTATACTTTTAATACGCTGTAGGCCAGTGTTGTCACATCAATGCTAGGAATATCCTTGCATTGGAAAGAAACAACTTTTCAGGTGTTTAACGATCGATTAAGATGCAACAGCCAATAATTTATATTTTTTTTATTTATGCATTTTTCAATGCTATTTTTATACTATCGAGGACAATGACGACAATCAAAACGCCCGTAGATTTACCCGGCCCTAACGCGTAAAATATATTTGGCACGGGTGTGGGCTTTATCTGACAAATGAAGTCCTCAAAATTACCATATATGGTCATTTCAACTGTCAAATGAAGCCCATATACCCATCTTTTTACGCGGTAGCCCGGCTGAATGTAATGGTGCTCCTAAACAAGCTATATTTTTTACTGCAATTTTTGGCCGGTAACTATTGCCGAGACAGCAATATCTGACTTAATACGCTAGAGCAGGGTTTCTCAAGTGGTACGCCTCTAGACTAGACGGTAGATGGTACGGGGCAAGATTTACGTAAGGGCGGCTAACAATTAAATGGTCTAAATTACTTCTCATATCGACTCAAATTGCGACAAGATAACCATAAGTCCTATTATTACTTTTTAACCGACTTCAAAAAAGGAGGAGGTTATCAATTCGACTGTATTTTTTTTAATTTTTTTATGTATGTTCCACCATAACTTCGCCAGTTGTTAACAGATTTTTATAATTCTTTTTTTATCTGAAAGAAGATGGTTTATGTGTGGTCCCATATAATTTTTACGAAGATCTGGCTAGAAGTTTTTTCATAATCTTGAAAAATATCAATCACCTTTTGGCAAGTAGTCGGTTACCCAGATGACATTGTTGTGTATGGGCTGATTTTTAATGTAAGTAACGGCACATGATGTAACTAAAAAATCTGAAATAAAAACATTTTATAAAAAAAATTCAAACCGACTTCAAAAAGTAAAAAATAAAACTTTTGGAGTCGGTGCTAGCTAGCTAAGGCCAAAAAAATATATAGTTAATAGAAGTGCAATGTAGAATGCCCTGGCTGGCACCGACTCCAAAAGTTTTATTTTTTACTTTTTGAAGTCGGTTTGAATTTTTTTTATAAAATGTTTTTTCACACTTCTTTACTTCTATTAAAATAAATAACCGTATTTTCGCTGTCGTCTGGAACCTTCGACAGGGGTACGCAGGCCATACAGTTTGAGTAACCCTGCGCTAGGGCACCTAATAGTGGTCGGCCCAGAGATGTGACATTTTGAAAATACTACTATTTAAAATGCAAAATACTAAATACAAAATACCAATTTCCATTTTGTATTTAAATGCTTTTTTTAGAAAAGCATTTTGTATTTTATTTGAAATTTAGGTCTTTTTAGGACATATTTTGTATTTGCAAAATGCAAAATACTTTTCGACAAATTTTGTCAAAATCGAAAAAATAATGTGAAACTAAGTCGTTATTGTGTCGTTGCTGTGTGTGCTCTAACTAAATTCGTAGGTACTGAACCTTTGGGCCCTTGAAGGAACATGACCGACAGTGCCTTTGAACAAATTTATGAACACCGGGAAGACACTTATTTCACCATACGTGTTGAAGTAATGATAAGGCTGAAGGTGAAATCGCGCCTTTCCCGGAATCCTGAACCACTGAGGAATTGCCTAATTCTGTTATCATATTATTATGGTGTCAGATTTAGATAAGATGGTGGTAGCTAATCAGGCGGACTTACAACAAGTCCTACCACCAACTAAACCGAATACAATATGACCTCTGGGTATGATACCGGTGGTGTTATATACCACTTGATCACAGAGGCGGATAAAAATCTCGGTACCTATTTAAAAATTTCGGTATTGAGTTCATAAGGACCCCGTGGCGCAGTTGTTCGCGCGCACGGCCTGCAATTGTTGAGGTTAAGCAACTTGCGCAATGGTCGGTCACGGGATGGGTGACCAGAACTAGTAAAAAAGAAATTACTAGTAAAGAACAGTTAATAGTAAAAAAAAAACTATGTCGAGGTCCTTCGTGCTTCGGAAGGCACGTTAAGCCGTTGGTCCCGGCTGCATTTGCACTCGTTAAAAACCCACCAATCCGCATTGGGCCAGCAGCGTGGTGGCTCATGACTCATTCTCCATATCCATCCATAAGGAAGGCCAGTGCCCCAGTGGCCCAGTGGGGACATTAAAAATGCCTAATGACGAGTTCATAAAGAATGTCATTATAAACTCGTATAATTAACTTGAACTTTACGATATGAGATTCGGTAATAAAAGTATTTTGAAAATACGTATTTTGCATTTAGTATTTCAAATACAAAATGAGAAACTATTTTGTATTTGAAATAGAAAAATCAAAAAGTATTTGTATTTTCTATTCAAATACATTTTAGAAAGTACGGCCACTCATTTCAGCAAAAATATTGCCCGAATTAGGAGCCTCATTGTGTCGAACTACTACTTACTATTGATTATTTAAAAAAAATACAGCTGCGGTTTGCCTGATTTTTATTCCATGACATATTCTAGTGAATGTGTCAAAACGGCCACCATAGCATGCCTCATTTATTTTAGTTTCTACAGAATTAGACTATTGACAAAGTTTATTATTCCGAAATGTTTATCGATATTAGGTCGCAAGAAATGGATGAAGAATTTGTAAAGAATTTCAAATCGCAAGCGCTAGATCTGATCCGCGAAGACTGCAAGAAGAAGCAAGTTATGGTATCTCTTCTAAGGGAAGATGTGCAAGCCGTTATAGACCATATGGGAAAACGCAATAAGGATAATTATTGAATATTGTGTATGTTATTCCATTAAGCAATATGTATTTTATAAGTTAAGTATCTGCCGAATAATACAATAAATTTGTTATGTTTTTATTAATATAATTGCAAATGTTTATGACGTGTTATTCAAATAATGTCGTTTTTTTTTAATGTTAAAGTGTAATGCATTTTTTTTTCAATACTCATTAGTCAATAGGGTAACCCAATTTTGTAAACTATTATCTCGTTCGTATAAAACATAGTTTTCCTAGTATTATATCAAGATAAAATGTGTCTTAGGAAGATGTCACTACCTATATAATGTTATACGCGACACCTTTTCAAAAAATACTAAGATATTCTTTAGAATGTGATGAAAAAATATTGCGAAATCGAGTAACCTTAATTCGTCTGTGTAAAAAACTGGGCGGAGACCAACCGAGTGGCGGCAAAGATATTGTAATGGCTATAAGTGATAAGAAATCGTCTCGTCAAGTCAAATTCTCTAACGGCCTCTGAGATGCCTAGGATTTTCGTTACCGAGCGTCGTTATTCTGGTCATATTAACAAAAATATCCTAGGCAACTATCGCAGAAAGCCCAATCCATATCTACAGATAGATTATTAATTTAGGGCGTTAAAGGTGAAACGCTAGAGCCGCGAGCTTACCAATTTGAACCATCGTCGTCGTCGTCGTCTCAGCCACATGACACCCACTGCTGGGTATAGGCCTCCCCCAAGGATCTACACAACGATCGGTCCTGCGCAGTCCGCATCCAGCGGCTTCCCGCGACCTTCACCAGATCGTCGGTCCACCTTATCGGAGGCCTACCCACGGAGCGTCGTCCTGTGCGCGGTCGCCATTCCAGAACCTTTCCGCCCCAACGGCCATCGGTTCTTCTCGCTATGTGTCCCCCCCCACTGCCACTTCAGCTGAGCAATCCTTCGAGCGATGTCAGTTACTTTAGTTCTCCTACGGATCTCCGCATTTCTGATTCGATCACGTAGGAAAACGCCGAGCATAGCCCTCTCCATTGCACGCTGGGTGACCTTGAGCTTTCTTATCAGACCCATAGTTAGCGACCACGTTTCACTACCATAAGTCATCACTGGCAACACAAGTCTATGACCAGTGTGTGTTGCCAGTGATGAATTTGAACCATATGTCGAAGCAATTAACGTCTGATTTCAATTGATAGGGATTATAGTATCTTCGCCATTACTACGACCGCGTCAGTCTAGCCTAAGGGATTGTATTAATAACTAATGTTAATAACGTTAATAATAGATGTTTTATTTTAATTTCCTTTGAGTTGGTTTAATATTTTAAAATATAATTGAATCTGTTGTATTGTAGCTAATTTGAAATTCATCTATAATTTTATAATAAAAATGCATTTATTCTAAAACAGGTTTTTTTCTGATCTCATAAGTCTCAATACTCTCAAAAGCAGAATTTTATAAGTGTCCGTTTCGACTGCTCGGCCACAAGAAGAATAATAAGAACTTTATATAATTTCGCCACTTTAAGACTCCATTAACATTCATAGTATACTATAGTTTTATTTATAATTTTTTAATTTTGCATTTTACAATGCTATTTTTGTGTGATAAATATTAAACAAGAAAATATACTAGAAAAATGCAACTAGTCTCATGTCGCCTTGGCGGGATTCGAACCCGCATCCTTGGAAATCCGGCTCAATGCACTAACCAATTATGCCACAGAGACCTGTGAGGACACGTCGAATTTTTCTAGTATATTCACCGTTCTACGGTGTTGGCTACCGTCGTTTCATCAATGAGAGAAATATCCTCGCATTCGAAAGAAACATCTTTACAGATATTTGAATATCGATTCAGATGAAACGGCCATTTTAAATATAATTTTTGAATTTTGTATTTTATAATGCTATTTTTGTGTGATAAATATTAAACAAGAAAATATACTAGAAAAAAGCAACTAGTCTCATGTCGCCCTGACGGGATTCGATCCCGCATCCTTGGAAATGCGGCCCAATGCACTAACCAATTATGCTACAGAGACCTATGAGGACACGTCGAATTATTCTAGTACATTCACCTTTCTACGGTGTTGGCCACCGTCGTTTCATCAATGAGAGAAATATCCTCGACGTGTCCTCATAGGTCTCTGTAGCATAATTGGTTAGTGCATTGGGCCGGATTTCCAAGGATGCGGGATCGAAACCCGTCAGGGCGACATGAGACTAGTTGCTTTTTTCTACTATATTTTCTTGTTTAATATTTATCACACAAAAATAGAATTGTAAAATGCAAAATTAAAAAGTACAAAAAAATCGTTTCCATTCCACCGTAATATAAATTAAGCCTCATTTTGAGCCAGGGTAAGAGGTAGTATAAGATTAAAACACAGGTAAATTGTGTAAAACTTATGTTAATTTAAGTATAGTTTATGTACAATTAAAACAAGTTAATACTTATCCATATTTTCCCGGAGATAAAAATAAATTAAAATAATCGATGCTGCTGTTGCAAAGTTTAACGTTATCGTAGAAATGTGATTTTAAAATTAATAAATAAATTTAATTACTTACTTCACAATTTTTGAGGAAAAAGAAATGGTATGAAACATTTCTCGATAACAAAAATTATACTCGCAGTTTGTCTTAAAATATTCGGCTACTTTAAATAAACTTGTCAGCAAATAAATCGAGCCACTGCATTATTTTCATACAAACATACTGTCTACTGTACACTGTCGTATACAGTCATATAATATCAATTAAAATAATCAAAATGCTGTCAAATTACATTTTTCTGTTTAAATAATTTAGGCCGTTAGGTTGATATTCAAATCGGATCTATGCATTAAAAAAAAACAAATCATTAACATCAAATTATGTGATGATTGCAATTTTTTTTATGAAAACAAAACGAGTTTGTTCAACAATAGTATAAAAACGTACACAATAATAATATATTTGTCAGGAACTATATACATCTTCAAGTAATTTATACTTTAATTTGGTTTCACTATTCTAAGCCTTATCGGGTTAAGTTTAGAGTTCAATTTGCTATCACTATGAGTCGTCTTGGCTGGTAGCCACTTGTGCGAGGAACACCTGCTGTTGCGCCTGATGTTGTGGTTGAGATGAAACCTGGTAAATATTAGTTATGTCATTATTTTGTTTTGGAAACTCTTAGGCCCATATGATCCGGAACGTGGCTCAAGCAGTGATCTTAAGAACAGTTAGAAAGGGACGCGCTTATTCATCGCATGGAGCGGCGTCCTTTTCTAACTGTTCTCAACTGCTTGAGTCACGTTCTGGAATAATTAAACAAATAATTGTCTAGCAATTATCTAGCACACGTAAGTTTCATGAAAAACTTTGGTTATGGTTACTAGATAACGGATAAACATACATAAGTACTTTTTTTTGTAAATACTTACATAATATACATATTAAACACCCAGACTAAGACAGATAGACATGTTCATGCACACAAAAATTTGTCTTGTCCGGGGATCGAACCCGGGACCTCTGGGTCTGGCAGAAGGCGGGCTTAGTATCCCTGAGCCAAACAGGGGGCTAATTGTCTAATTTTAAAATCTATCGCAATCCCTTTCAATTCGTCATTTGAAAGATATTTACATACTTCAGGCCGTCACTAGTTAACATTTGAAAGGGATTGTGATCGGGACGCGTTTAAAAGGTATTGAATGAACGAAATTGAACTGTAAACAAAGTGTCATTTAAAACATCATTTGTTCTGGAAGGGATTGCGACTATAAGTTACACAATTCCATAAATCACTATCACAATCACAATACCTTTGGAAGGGATTGTGATAGATTTTGAAATTAGACAATTATGGTACAGGTCGTCAAAACGTGGAATATGGACCTTAGAGCCCTATTTCATAAGGACACCATGGTTGGACATTCACGGTTGCGCCACTAACAAAATGATTAGAGTTCTGCGCCACTAACAAAATGATTAGAGTTCTGCGCCACTAACAAAATGATTAGAGTTCTGCGCCACTAACAAAATGATTAGAGTTCTGCGCCACTAACAAAATGATTAGAGTTCTGCGCCACTAACAAAATGATTAGAGTTCTGCGCCACTAACAAAATGATTAGAGTTCTGCGCCACTAACAAAATTATTAAAGTTCTGCGCCACTAACAAAATGATTAGAGTTCTGCGCCACTAACAAAATGGGCAGTATCTCACGTGCGGGCTGATTCACAAACCATCGGACACTGAATAGGATACGAATACTATGCTTTGTCTTCTTGGAGTGACAGTGACAAATGCATACATGCTCTCGGGAACGTTTCCGAGGGTTTGTGAATAAGGGGGCTGGTGTCCGTTTGGTTGCGCAACCGAGCTGACACCAGGGCACGTATTCTCTATGACTAGAAAATATCGTTACCAAGTATGACATTGGCGTGGTTTGAGCAAGGAATCGCTAAGCGGTCATATTGAATAAGGGTCCAGCACCGCCTAATTGTATAGCTTGTGGTATCGCTATAGCTATCAAACTTCAAAATCTCATAAAACCCTTTAACGATAGGGTTTTTGCCTAATTCCTACATATTTCTATTCATCTATTGGATTAACTATTGCATTTTTAGTATGAAAGTGATAGCGTCACGAAAGCCCTTGTAGGGGGTTTGAAAAATCAATAGCTATAGCGATACCAAAAGCTATACCGTTAGGCGGTCTGGGTGCTGGTGAGGTACTCTCCTTAGAACGCAACCGTCGATGCGCAACAATCGCGTCATAATGAAATATGGCCTTTGTAGTTACATATGTAACAACGTCATACATCATCATTATCGTCAGCCTGTGGACGTCCACTGCTGGACACAGGCCTCACCTACGCCTATTGTAGCGTTCATAGGAGGTTATTAGCCTACTGCTACGTCATACATGTTTGCATGCTTTTGACTCATCCTAAGAAAATTCATTCCCATGAAGGAGTCTTGTTTGTCTTGCTTGCGTCAGTTGAATCTGTGAGACCGGGCAACTAACAATAATATTATAATATTACCTGTATGATCTGCGGGGACTGCTGCAGCATTTTTTCCTGTATATTCTTATACGGCTTTACATTTGCACTACGAAAACCGCCGCCATTAAGAGCGACGCAAGGTCAAAGAGTAAAGCCGTAACTACTGTTGACTGTACATAAAAAATGCGAATGAGATTCAAAATGACCTTTCGCGAAAATGACCAATTTTTCGCGATGACATTTTGCAAATATGACGTTCTGCGTCAAAACCTTGCAGGCAGATCATGTTGAGTTGCGTCAGTTGAACCTGTTAGTCCGGTCAACCTTAACAATTTTATTATAATATTACCTGTATGATCTGCGGGGACTGTTGCGGTTGTGCTTGTATGATAATGGGCTGCGTGGGGTTGTTCTGCACTTGCAGGCGGATCATGTTGAGTTGGGCTTGCGTCAGATGAATCTATAGTGACACATTAAAATAATTATTTAAATTTTACGCTGTGGGAGGGAATGCGTTCCTGTCATGATTTCGTAGAGTTCATAAACTGACAGGAGCTAATCAGAATTTCTTATATAGAATTTACTGATATTTCAGTGAGCAAATTGTCATTAATTTAAAAAATGGGCAAATAGGGGGCGGCCAAACGTGCATACTTGGGGCGATTATTATCCAAAAATTAGCAATAATCGCGCAGTGATCGCGCGATCGTCGCGGAACGTCAAAATAAAAATGGTGTCACATATGTGATCGCTGGCTGATCGCTCGCTGATGGTTCGTATAGCAGCGTCTCACTCTCTCGCGCTCCTACCTGGGTACGAGAGTAAGACGCCGAGTGTTGTGTTGCTATGACGTAGCGCCAAAAAAATTTGGTAGCAATAACAGTAACTAAATGAATGTATATTGTAGTTCATCGATTGTTCGCTAGAGGCCGCACTGTAATAACAGTGCGGTTGCTATGGTGATACGTGACGTAAAGCAATTATCTTGCAATTTCTGCTATTGCATTAGTGTTGCAAAGATAGGTAATAAACCCGCGGGTCGCTGAGCCAGCGAAGTATGGTCGAGGTACTCACGGGCACCTGCTGCAGCTCGCCGGTGGGCGTGACCACCTGCTGCACATATTCATGTAACTCACGGGCACCTGCTGCAGCTCGCCGGTGGGCGTGACCACCTGCTGCACATACTCATGTAACTCACGGGCACCTGCTGCAGCTCGACGGTGGGCGTGACCACCTGCTGCACATACTCATGTAACTCACGGGCACCTGCTGCAGCTCGCCGGTGGGCGTGACCACCTGCTGCCCATATTCATGTAACTCACGGGCACCTGCTGCAGCTCGCCGGTGGGCGTGACCACCTGCTGCACATACTCATGTAACTCACGGGCACCTGCTGCAGCTCGCCGGTGGGCGTGACCACCTGCTGCACATACTCATGTAACTCACGGGCACCTGCTGCAGCTCGCCGGTGGGCGTGACCACCTGCTGCACATACTCATGTAACTCACGGGCACCTGCTGCAGCTCGCCGGTGGGCGTGACCACCTGCTGCACATACTCATGTAACTCACGGGCACCTGCTGCAGCTCGCCGGTGGGCGTGACCACCTGCTGCACATACTCATGTAACTCACGGGCACCTGCTGCAGCTCGCCGGTGGGCGTGACCACCTGCTGCACATACTCATGTAACTCACGGGCACCTGCTGCAGCTCGCCGGTGGGCGTGACCACCTGCTGCACATACTCATGTAACTCACGGGCACCTGCTGCAGCTCGCCGGTGGGCGTGACCACCTGCTGCACATACTCATGTAACTCACGGGCACCTGCTGCAGCTCGCCGGTGGGCGTGACCACCTGCTGCACATACTCATGTAACTCACGGGCACCTGCTGCAGCTCGCCGGTGGGCGTGACCACCTGCTGCACATACTCATGTAACTCACGGGCACCTGCTGCAGCTCGCCGGTGGGCGTGACCACCTGCTGCACATACTCATGTAACTCACGGGCACCTGCTGCAGCTCGCCGGTGGGCGTGACCACCTGCTGCACATACTCATGTAACTCACGGGCACCTGCTGCAGCTCGCCGGTGGGCGTGACCACCTGCTGCACATACTCATGTAACTCACGGGCACCTGCTGCAGCTCGCCGGTGGGCGTGACCACCTGCTGCACATACTCATGTAACTCACGGGCACCTGCTGCAGCTCGCCGGTGGGCGTGACCACCTGCTGCACATACTCATGTAACTCACGGGCACCTGCTGCAGCTCGCCGGTGGGCGTGACCACCTGCTGCACATACTCATGTAACTCACGGGCACCTGCTGCAGCTCGCCGGTGGGCGTGACCACCTGCTGCACATACTCATGTAACTCACGGGCACCTGCTGCAGCTCGCCGGTGGGCGTGACCACCTGCTGCACATACTCATGTAACTCACGGGCACCTGCTGCAGCTCGCCGGTGGGCGTGACCACCTGCTGCACATACTCATGTAACTCACGGGCACCTGCTGCAGCTCGCCGGTGGGCGTGACCACCTGCTGCACATACTCATGTAACTCACGGGCACCTGCTGCAGCTCGCCGGTGGGCGTGACCACCTGCTGCACATACTCATGTAACTCACGGGCACCTGCTGCAGCTCGCCGGTGGGCGTGACCACCTGCTGCACATACTCATGTAACTCACGGGCACCTGCTGCAGCTCGCCGGTGGGCGTGACCACCTGCTGCACATACTCATGTAACTCACGGGCACCTGCTGCAGCTCGCCGGTGGGCGTGACCACCTGCTGCACATACTCATGTAACTCACGGGCACCTGCTGCAGCTCGCCGGTGGGCGTGACCACCTGCTGCACATACTCATGTAACTCACGGGCACCTGCTGCAGCTCGCCGGTGGGCGTGACCACCTGCTGCACATACTCATGTAACTCACGGGCACCTGCTGCAGCTCGCCGGTGGGCGTGACCACCTGCTGCACATACTCATGTAACTCACGGGCACCTGCTGCAGCTCGCCGGTGGGCGTGACCACCTGCTGCACATACTCATGTAACTCACGGGCACCTGCTGCAGCTCGCCGGTGGGCGTGACCACCTGCTGCACTAGCGCCACGGGCTGCGGGAGCACTCCGCCGCCGCCGCTGCTGGACGCTTGCTGCACATACACATGTTACATTTAAACTCCGCACTATGGTCCAACAGGAAAATCTAGCTGGCCGAAATGGGTTACTGCAATTCTTTATTATTACTAGCAATAATAAAGAATTGTATACTTACTACTTATTTGTATACTTACTAGCAATAATAAAGAATTGTTTTATATCCCGAAGTCACTATACCGGTAATATTTTTTGCATTTACCCTCGAATAATAAATAATTAATTCTTAAATGACATACCGAGCATCAAAAACTTGAAATCATTTGCTTTGTTACGCATGATAAGTATCGACATTTCAAAGTGCATATAAAAGATTATTGAATTTTTAATGATGGATCGTGGATGTTGTTTGTTAGTACTTTTCTTTTAATTATAAATATTGAAAATAAATAGCTATAATGTTAATGCAAATAATGCAGTGGAATGTGATGGATATTGCATTTTTAGCACGAAATTTATGTTTCATGCACCAAAAACTGACCCATCATGTCCCATAGCTGCAACTTTTTTAAATGATAGTCTCATTTATATACTATTATTCAAAATAAATAAGAAAATGCAGACAGCTGCGGTACCTTACTAAAATATTATGACCCTTGTACTTGGGGTTGCCACCTGCCTCTTCCTGACTTAAGGGCAACCAACGTCTAAAATACGGGATTTTGATTTTTTTACGGGAGACATTTAAAACAGTAGTGTTTTAAGAAGATATTTTTCCCCCTTTATACTAATTGTTTAACATGCAAATAGTTTTGTGTATTTGCTGTTTAAAATAAAGAGTGTTTAAAACGGTGTTTATTTAAAAAAAAAATACACATGGCGATTTTCACGTTTGTAATCTAATTACATCTCAGAGGGGTTTCAAACCGCGATTAAACTTGTGTATTATCCCTCAGCTCGTAATCTACTCGAAAGGCCATCGCACTAAGGGTCAATTCACACTAGCGCAGAGTCTAAGCGCATGGAAGCATCAATCGAAATTAGGCGTCGTTTTACGTGAGCGATCTGGATGCGAACGCGGAGCGCGGTGCGGAGTGTAAACAATAAACAGTCGATACCTATTGAAGTGTCCTATTTGACCAAACACAGTTTCTATAGTTGCGGCAAATAACTTGTCACTCGCGCAGCGAAACAAAAGATGCGCAGTAACTACAAAAACTAGTCACTGCGCATCTTCTGTTTCGCCGCGCGTGGGTCAAAATGTTTGATGGTATTTTTTTCGCACTGCACCGCGCCGCTTTGCGTTCGCATACAGTTGCTAACGTAGGAGGCTGCGTTAGATAGTAAATTCACCCTTATCTCCACAACGTAATGCACGCACAAAGGGTTCAACACACTCAGATACGCGAACTCCGTCGAATGCGCGCGATTTCGCGGTCTTCATTTTATCCCAGAAGAAATAGTGTCTCGTTGTGGACATAAAGTCAATTTGCTAAGTAAAGTTTCAGATTGCTGCTTCGAATCTTCTGTACTGTCGGGGAACTTCCTGGTTGACCAGTAGTTATTTAGGGAGCTTTATTTAAAAAAGAAATATATATATTTTTCACACCAATTATCTAGCCCACATTAAGTTTCATGAAGAACTTGTGTTATGGATACTAGATAACGGATAAACATACTTATTTACTTTTTTTTTGTAAATACATAAGATACATATTAAACACCCAGACCAAGACAAATAGACATGTCCATGCACACAAATATTTGTCTTGTCCGGGGATCGAACCCGGGACCTCTGGCAAAGAAGGCGGGTTTAGTACCCCTGCGCCAAACAGGTCGTCAAAAATATTGAAATCGTTTATATCACAAGTAAGTAATAGAAAATTTACAGTAAATTCATTTGCATAATAATTTCTTTAACTTTAGTAGGTACCTACTTTCCGAGAAAACATTTCCCATAACTCCACTGGTCAACCGGGAAATTCCCCGATTGTACCTAACCTTAATAAATAATAATAATGTGTGTATTGTTACTTGTACAACTTGCGCGCATGGCTGCACCACGATCTGCTGCGGCGACGAGGTGTTTTGCAACGTGGCCTGATGCTGTTGCGACAGCTAACAAAGCAATAAAATCATTAATTACGTGCCTCATAATCATAACTCTTTCTTATATTAATATACTTACAAATAAATACAGACAGACAGATTAATAGAACAGTCTTTGCTCTGTGATAATTTTTAATCAAGTAAATATACTAGAAAAATAGCAACTTGTCTCATGTCGCCCTGACGGGACTCGAACCCGCATCCTTGGGAATCCGGCCCAATGCACTGACCAATTATGCTACAGAGACCTACGAGAACACGTTGAAATTCTCTAGTATATTCACCTTTTTCTACGGTGTTGGCCACCGTCGTTTCATCAATGAGAGAAATATCCTCGCATTCGAAAAAAACATCTTTACAGATGTTTGACTATCGATTAAGATGAAACTGCCATCTACTTATAATTGGTCAGTGCATTGGGCCGGATTCCCAAGGATGCGGGTTCGAGTCCCGTCAGGGCGACATGAGACAAGTTGCTTTTTTCTAGTATATTTACTTGATTAAAAATTATCACATAAAAATAGCATTGTAAAATGCAAAATTAAAAAGTTAGAAGTCTTTGCTCTGCTTACAAACGGCCGAAAGACGCACACAGATACGCGCCACTATACGCGCGCACCCTACTCTTTTAGGCTCGGGCTACAGTGACAACCAGTGAGATCCATGTAGCGATAGCGGGCGGCGCGTGTGTGTGTGAATTCGTCATATAGGTATGTCGGCCTAGTGCAGACCCGTCCATCATACGGCCCTCGGGCCACAATGTGGCCCGCATCAGTCCTACATCCGGCCCGCGACGACATCAATAGCTAGGAGAGTGCTAACTTATTCCTTCGCTATTGGGCATTTCATTTGGCCCGCTACGGTTACAAAAATACTAAACCTGGTCCTGTACAAAATTATGTTGGACAGTGTCCTAGTGCAACGATTGTCTTAGGCCTCTTCTTAATTTAACGATTCGTAATGAGGCCAAGAGTATGCCTATTTAATGTAATTCGGTTGGTGGTAGGACTTACAAGAAAACATTGTTGTGTTCCAGCATTTCGAGATAAGATAGCCAGTTCCTCAGTGGCTGAGGATTCCGGAAGAGGCTCGCTTACATCTTCAGCCTTATCAATACTTAACATCAGGTATGATGAAGGCTAAGAGTCTGACCGTCGTTCATAAAAAAAAGTAAAAAAAAAGAAAAAAAAATATATGTTATTTATTATGCTTAGATACTGGAAATACTTAACAGAATAAGCCGCTATTATCCTACCATTAGAGGCTTTTATCGACACTCGTAGCTCTATAACGTGTCATTGTCCGGCTCACACCTTAGCGGGGTAAGCAAGACCGCATCATGGACCATATCATATCGCGTGTTATAGCAGTGTTAATGCTAGGGGTACACTGTCCACTGTCTCTCTCATATCGTATCGGTTAATCACACTGTTCACTGTCTCTCACATCGTATCGGTTCATCACACGGTTTACTGTCTCCCTGAGATCGTATCGGTCTATCGCACGGTTCACTGTCTCTCTAACATCGTATCGGTTCATCACACGGTTCACTGTCTCTCTCACACCGTATCGGTTCATCACACGGTTCACTGTCTCTCTCACACCGTATCGGTTCATCACACGGTTCACTGTCTCTCACATCGTATCGGTCTATCGCACGGTTCACTGTCTCTCTAACATCGTATCGGTTCATCACACGGTTCACTGTCTCTCTCACACCGTATCGGTTCATCACACGGTTCACTGTCTCTCTCACATCGTATCGGTTCATCACACGGTTCACTGTCTCTCTCACACCGTATCGGTTCATCACACGGTTCACTGTCTCTCACATCGTATCGGTCTATCGCACGGTTCACTGTCTCTCTAACATCGTATCGGTTCATCACACGGTTCACTGTCTCTCTCACACCGTATCGGTTCATCACACGGTTCACTGTCTCTCACATCGTATCGGTCTATCGCACGGTTCACTGTCTCTCTAACATCGTATCGGTTCATCACACGGTTCACTGTCTCTCTCACACCGTATCGGTTCATCACACGGTTCACTGTCTCTCACATCGTATCGGTTCATCACACGGTTCACTGTCTCTCACATCGTATCGGTTCATCACACGGTTCACTGTCTCACACATCGTATCGGTTCATCACACTGTTCACTGTGTCCCACATCGTATCGGTTCATCACACGGTTCACCGTCTCTCTCACATCGTATCGGTTCATCACACGGTTCACTGTCTCACACATCGTATCGGTTCATCACACTGTTCACTGTGTCCCACATCGTATCGGTTCATCACACGGTTCACCGTCTATCTCACATCGTATCGGTTCATCACACGGTTCACTGTCTCTCTTACACCGTATCGGTTCATCACACGGTTCACTGTCTCTCACATCGTATCGGTTCATCACACGGTTCACTGTCTCTCACATCGTATCGGTTCATCACACGGTTCACTGTCTCTCTTACACCGTATCGGTTCATCACACGGTTCACTGTCTCTCACATCGTATCGGTTCATCACACGGTTCACTGTCTCTCACATCGTATCGGTTCATCACACGGTTCACTGTCTCTCACATCGTATCGGTTCATCACACGGTTCACTGTCTCTCACATCGTATCGGTTCATCACACGGTTCACTGTCTCTCACATCGTATCGGTTAATCACACGGTTCACTGTCTCCCTCACACCGTATCGGTTCATCACACGGTTCACTGTCTCTCACATCGTATCGGTTCATCACACGGTTCACTCTCTCTCACATCGTATCGGTTCATCACACGGTTCACTGTCTCTCACATCGTATCGGTTCATCACACGGTTCACTCTCTCTCACATCGTATCGGTTCATCACACGGTTCACTGTCTCTCACATCGTATCGGTTCATCACACGGTTCACTCTCTCTCACATCGTATCGGTTCATCACACGGTTCACTGTCTCTCACATCGTATCGGTTCATCACACGGTTCACTGTCTCTCACATCGTATCGGTTCATCACACGGTTCACTGTCTCTAACATCGTATCGGTTCATCACACGGTTCACTGTCTCTAACATCGTATCGGTTCATCACACGGTTCACTGTCTCCCTCACACCGTATCGGTTCATCACACGGTTCACTGTCTCTCACATCGTATCGGTTCATCACACGGTTTACTGTCTCTCTCCAGTTTTACCGTCATATTCCACGTTTCAGACCAAAATATTAGCCTCTCCTTAATTTTGATTATTAGAAGGTAATGTTTATTTGTATATTTGGGTGTAGGTATTATGATTTGAATATGTACGTATTTGAAATAATGATTTTTGACTTTGAATAAACCGAAAATTCCAATTGTTTCCATATCCATTCACCTCCGCCAAGGATCCGCAGGTTAACCTGCGCATCCTTGGAGGTGATACTGTTGCCTCCGCATCCGTCTCCGCCTCCGCTAAAAAGGCCTCCGTTACAAACCCTAATCGGGACCCTATTACTAAGACTCCGCTGTCCGTCCGTCCGTCCGTCTGTCGACAGCTGTATCTCATGAACCGTGTTAGTTAGACAGTTGAAATTTTCACAGATGATGTATTTCTGTTGCCACTATAACAGCAAATACTAAAAAACGGAATAAAATAAATATTTAAGGGGGCTCTTATACAACAGACATGTTTTTTTATAGATAATAGTACCGAACCTTTCGTGCGCGAGTCCGATTCGCACTTGGCCGGTTTTTTTCTAGTATTTTTCTATTAAAATTATCATTCTAGAGATTATTATAAAATGTATTAGGTGAATACCTGTTCCGTAACGGTGCTGGTGCGGTGATGCGTTTCCTCGCGCGGCTTGCTGACCTTGACTTCGTGTCGCGGCACGATGTCTATCAGGAAATCGAATTGGTCAGATTTGGATATCGCCATGGCTATGTCGTTGCGCTGAAACAAATAAATGTTGTAGAGTTTCATACAAAGTGTTACAGAAATACCTGTAAGTATTAAAGGAAAGGGATTCAAAATCCTAACTAATATATTATAAACTAGCGGCCGCTCGCGGTTTCACCCGCGTGGTTCCCGTTCCCGTGGAGATATCGGGATAAAAAGTATCCTATGTTCATAACCAGGCTATCTACTATCTGTGTACCAAATTTCATCCAAATCCGTTCAGTGGTTTCAGAGCCTATTCAATGCAAACAAACAATCAAATCTTTCCTCTTTATAATATTATAGTATAGATTATAGATGTTCTCATCTATTAGTTTGTCCTTTAATTAATTGTATATAGGGGCTATGCAGCTCCAGTTGGAACTGTAGCCTCTGCGACCTATAAGATCTATTGTAATGATTCCTGAGTGATCTGGTACCCATTTCAGAATAATTTTATTCCGTTGCCCCAGCTCATTCAGCGTATCGACGCAGTCCTTCACCAATTTCGAATGTATGAAATTCGAATTTGAGAAAAGCGTTGAGGGCTGCCTTACTATCTGAGAAGATATGAATGGTTTGATTTATGTAGTTTCGTTGGCGGTTGGCCTCCGCGCATTTTATGATGGCGTATACCTCTGCTTGGAATATGGTGGCGTGTTTGCCTAGATTCACACTCTTGCAGAATCGAGGGCTGTCGCCGTATATTCAGCATCCTACATTTTCACCCATTTTGGAGCCGTCTGTGAACCAAACTAAGCTTCCAGCCTTACAGGTATATGGTGATTTGCAGACCACTCTTCCCTGCTAGGTATCTCCACTGAGTAATTTCTGGTGAAGTTGCACAGTGGGAGCATGACATCCGTTGTCATTGCCAAAAGATCGAGTTCAAGTACAGATCCATGTATCGATCTTAGTGCTTGAGAGTGCCAGTTTACTTTTCCATTGATACTAGCTCAAAGAAGCAACAAAGAAGCAACCCTAGCTGCGTCAGAAGGCGAGTTACGCGATAGAAAGAGACGCAAATTGTAGGTGAATAAAATGTTAGGCGTTTAGCTTAGTGCGACGTGAATTGGACTTTATTGCGTCGTGAGCTAGACTAGCAATTTGTTTGATTGAAGTTGCGAAGTGAACATTCTGTACTTGTACTATTAAGTATTCTGTGTCTAAGGTATAGAGTTTATGAAGTTAGGACTTGTAGAGTTAGGGCGTGTAGAGTTAGAAGCTTGGCTAATGAGGTCTGATAACTTTTTGACAGTGAGAACCATATGGTCTCGTATTGGCAACACTTAACATGAACATGTTTTTGGTGGGGATATCCTTTACTCTGATTGCCTTAATTTTTCGCTTTCTAGGCATCTCTTATTCTGATTGTTTCAGAATAAAACTAGGAACCAATCAGCATAAGAGTTGGAGAGCAAGCAAAAATCTAGCCAATCGGAGTTAAGGATATCCAATACTACTATCGCAATTAAATATCCCAAGGATTTTCGAGAAAATTCAATATATAAAATTATCCTACGACATATATTATGTGATTGAAAAATTGTGGCTACTATTTTATTCGAAGTCCCAGCAGGTAGTTAGTATGTGAAATAAGGTACCTGTAGGGTTCTCCTCTTATTGTCTTCAGTATGAGCCCAAGCTCGGAGTGTCAGCTCATGGATGAAGATTTCAGCAGCCTTCGCGAACAACACCGGAGCCTCACCGGATATCATCTTGACCTCCTCATCTAACTTCATGATCTTTTTTATTCTAGCCAATGGTAAAGCTTGGGTTTTGAAGTCTTCCTGTTGTAAATATAATTAAATATTAGGACAACATAAAATAACACACTTGATATTATTCCAAGATATTTGTTATAGCTATACACACCCAACCGATCTGATCAACAATCTAAGAGATGTATGGATATGTTTAAAAATAAACGCGAAAATAGCATAAAATTGTATGAAATTTCTGAAACTGAAAACTCTGATCCTTGCAACTTTTAGAATGTTGATCAGATCAGTTAGGTATGTATAGCAATCTGGATCTCCTCCATTCACTCCCTAGATGGCTTGAATACAGCTCGGTCCATCCTTGGCAGAAAACCAAGGCTCCAGATACCTCGATTGTATGAAAATCAGCTAGTGTCGTTAATTATGTGACCACCACTGTATAGTTACTACAAATTAGATAGTAATGTACAAGTATAGGTAATATAGTTAGGATAGGGTTAAACATACTTGCTGATGTCTAAGTAAAAAAATATTATAGTTATAGTACCATGCCACATAGCAATTTCAAAAAATATCTTTAGGCAGATCTAGAGTACCTTCTAGTCTAGATGAAGAAATCTAAATAGCAGTAATTTAATCTACACATATCGAATGTCTAGGGATCAAGTTAGTTTTAGGGTATCACCGCTACTTAGAGAGGATTATTATTTTAACTTTTTTGGATGATTAATGACTATTTTTTGTTTTCATTACTTCCAGAAGAAGAAGCCAGTCTGAAAGACTACATTTGATAAATATAAATTGGATATTTTTTATAGTTAAAAAAGATCTTGATCGCTATACACTTGATGTGTAGGTATACAAAGTAATCTATAGAATACCTGCTCTTCTGGATTACTTTGTGAGGACTATGTTAAAAAGAGGATTTTTTTTTTATTTTTTTTTATTTTTGTTATAAAACTACTTACAGAAGTTACTTTCTTGATGTCCTCCGTGACCTTAACCCAGAACTGTTGAAGAGATTGCTGGCAGCTGCTCTGAGTGGTTACAATGTCCTCCACCACTTCGGTTTCCACCTCCTCGGTCACATTGGCACCGCTATTGTCTCTGTAAGTGAAGGAAAGAAGAGAGTAAAAACAATTTATAGTTTTAAACATTTACATAAGCAGTTGTACATTTAGTTTTTAAAAATGAAACTTTTTTTTTATAGAAAAAGAACTTAATAATGTAATAATAAAAAATTGTAAAACTTTATTGCACTTATACAAGAAACTGTATAAGAGACACAAAAGGCGGCCTTATTGTTTGTTGACAATTTCTGCCAGTCAACAACAGGCACATGCAACAAAACAAAAGTTTACTGTACCTGGCTTTTAAGTACATAAGTAGTAGAAAAAAAATGCAATTAAATAATTAACAAGGCCTTTACTTATCGGTCGTAAAAATGTTTTTAGGTAGCCTTGTCAAATTAGGTGCAAGGACGAACGAGCGACAAAGTTACAACAACAGCGATAAAGTACAACGTAACAACGGGAACTTACGCAGGCACAAAGAAACACACGGACATCTTGAATTTTCTATCCTCACGAGTGCGTTCTTAGTAAAACACAAGTTTGCGAACAAACAATAACAAAAATAAATCGCCGGCAGTCGAATTAGAAAATAGGTAACCGCGGCGAAACTTTATTTTAGTCCGGTAACCAATAATGAGTGTATTATTTGAGAATCTCCAATCACCAATTACTGAAAATGCGCCACCTCCACGATTCGTCCGCCGATGACCAGTCACAAGCTTGACGTTTCTGTATAATGTTGCCATTATATAGCAACGTATGCGCGGTATAGTTTTTATCAGTTTCGGGACTTATTTTTGAATGATTTATTAAATTGATGGCAGTTTATTGCATGAAATTGTTATTTGATTGGATGTATTCTAATAAAAATGCAAGAAGCTCACAATATTTTGACTTTCGATTATAAATTAATTTGTGCTTGGTATAAAAATGGGACGTCCCTAGTAGCCGGAAACGGACAACTTTTTAGTTTATGCTAAATGTTATGTCATTTGACGTCATCAATCAAATCAATCCAATCTGTCTGTCAAACAAGCGTCTGCTAAAATGGCGGCCGCGGAGATTCAGATAGTAAATACTTCTAATTTACAAAAAATTGAAAGGTAAATATCCTAAAATGTACTGAAAATAGTTCATGTATATAGGATAGAGCTTAACATTCATAAATTCTACTCGTAGTCTCTGTTTTTTAAACATATAAAGTGGTATTTCTGAAAATGTTTTCGTTTCACCTTACAGCTTCCTCAATGATCCTAGTTACAAAGAAATTATCGAAAATTCGTCTACTTTTAATTCAAGACTATGTGCGGAAAGGAGGATGCGAATGCCTTTTATCGACACCCAAACGGGTAAGTCCTTATTGATTTCACAGTTATCGATTTTTCTTTGCGCAGCTTCTGCCGGGATAGGGTTGATGAAGTATGAAGAATTGCGATACCGTACCGCTATCAACACAATGCACGCAATACTTGGTCAATCAATATTCAGTAATCATTCAAGTATCCTAGCTAGGAGGTCAAATAGAAGTCTAGAACAAATTAAGTACTTCTACAAATCTACTTTATACCTCATAGAGGTTGGTTAACCCAGGGCTTTTAATTCTAAGAAATTCAACTATGTATACATTTAAGTTTCAGTGAGTGAGTGCATTGTCAATATTTAAGTGGTTGCTGCTTTCTGTCAGAACAAGCAGTCATGTCTTAAATATTGACAATCGTCTATACTATAAGTTTATATGTTATTTATTTTATGTATAATTATATATAGTATGTATTTATATAAGTTAATTTAGTTTATAATATTTTATAATTTGTGTATAGAAATATTAGTAATTATATTATCTACCTAAAAGTATTATTTTATTATAATTTGTAAATTCCTTCTCTTATTGTTTTTACACTGGTTGTGTACCTAACTATTACTAGTCTCCACATCACCCTAAGGATGACTGGTAGAGATTGCATAAGGCATTACGTCCGCCATTGTACTAATGTGCATGAAGAATAAATAAATAAAATAAATATTATTATGAAATCTAAATGCGATTTTATTTAAAAAAATAGAGTTGGAGTGTTGTAACGTTAGAAAAAAGGACTTAAAAAAAATTGCCCAAAATTATACAAGTCCAAAATTTTTTGGATCAATTTTTTCTTGCCCTGATTTTTTTTTAAGTGCAATTTTTTTTTCTTTTTTCATGTTTTTGGGCTGCCTATAGTGCCCTTAAGACGACAATGACCAAAAATACTATTACTAGACCATGTTGTAGTTTTCGTAATAAATGGGTTGACATTACCTTTTTTATGTCAGAGGATCATTAACATTCCTCTTTATCTTTACTGGTGGAGTGATTTGCTCCACCCCCATCTATATGGATGTAATTGTATTAATTATAGCTAGTTGCCGCCCGTAGTTTCACCTGCATTGTTCTTGTACCCCTGGACTATCAGGATAAAATGTATCCCATTATAACTTTTAAATTTTGCATTTTATAATGCTATTTTTATGTGATAAATATTAAACAAGAAAATATACTAGAAAAAAAAAACCCGTCAGGGCGACATGAGACTAGTTGCTTTTTTCTAGTATATTTTCTTGTTTAATATGTATCCCATGTTTTCATCCAAGCTATAATCTACTTGTAGATGCCAAGTTTAATCCAAATTCGTTATGCCTTTGACATTAATATTATTAATAAGAATTAATTTGAACACTGAATATCACACAGTAAATAAACCAAATGTCTCAATAAAAAGCATATTTCATCTGTTAAAGTTGTTTTGTTTAATATTTCCATTACCACAGAGGTAATTTTAGAAACTCTGAATCTAGTGACTGAAAACTCATTAAAATAAAAATTTAACTTCCCTTGCATTATTGAAATATTAATTTCAATTTTGAAAATTTCTAACAGGTGTCGCTCAGAGCCACTGCAATTTGTTTATGACAAGGAGACAACGTATGCCTGGAGCAAAAGAGGGACAGGTTTACACATATCCTGCACAACGGTAAGATGTAAAACATTAATATATCATGTTTGAACCTATTATTTCTTTAATTTTTATTATGAGGAACTAACTGTTGGTTGAAATTGCTAATATGTTTATCAATATTTTATTTCTATCTCATAAGTGTACCCCTTAATGAAGTAAAATAAGTCTTGTGTGAATCTGATGTTGTTTTTGATATCCTGTTAGGCAGTGAATGTGACGTTTTAAACTAGAGTCTGGCCAATGGAAGCTATCCATAAAAAAGCGCATTATTTTTTCAAATCTTCAGCTGCGATAATCACTAATTTTTTAATGATTCAGACCTTGGTAGTATTTGCAGTACTTACTACTAAGGTTAGTAGTTCCACTAGTATTTCCACTGTATTGATCCACTGACTGATTATTTAAAAGACCAAAATGCATGGAAGTGATACTAACATAAAACATAACTATTATAAATTGGATAAAAGGAAAATATTCTAATAATTGAATATGGGAAAATTTTCCTCTTATATTAAATATATTTCAAAATTGTAAATTTGTGCATGGCAACAACATGTTCCATTGTAAATGTTGTTGTTTCTGTTAAAGCTGATAAGTTTCTTGCGGCCGTTCTTCTTATCAGTTAAAAGATGTCCTGAATGGCTGGTAGGGAAAAAAAAATTTGGACTATTCGAAAGTACTTATCTATAAGTCTATTTGAATAAAAATCTTTGACTTTGACTTTGACTTTGACTGATGTTTTTTTTTGTGAACTACGGGGACTCTTTTAGATTCCATCATACCTGATATTAAGTATTGATAAGGCTGAAGATGGAAGCGAGCCTCTCCCGGAATCCTCAATCACTGAGGAACTGTCTATCTTATGTCTAACTGCCAGAACACAATGCTGCTAATGTTATAGCCTCAGATTTAGTTAAGATGGTGGTAGATAGCCAGGGGGACTTACTACAAATGCTGCTTTTTTATGGACAGCTTTCGTTGGTACAGTTCTAGGTGTAATTTTGCTCACTTTGCCATTTTCTGTCTCCTAGATGGCGCAAAGCACGTCGTCAATATCTAACTATGTCTTCAACTCGATGGGGTTGGAGCGGTGCACAAGATACGGCCGACAATACCGGTGAAGGGGAGAACAGTTCTGGAGTCCCGGGAGAGGTGATGGCCGGGGAAGATAGCAGAGACGGCTCACAGACTGCTACTAAAGATGATCCTAAGGTGAGGGGGTTGTGTATTGTTGTGTTTCTATGTGCTCTTGTAAATTTCAATTTAGGTACAGTTTAATCAAGTGAATAGTTGAGGTGTACCCTAAAAATAGTTTTGCACATATTCTTTATCTTTGCGTCGCACTTGTGACTTGGTAGCTGCCATTCCTCCATCAAAAAATATTTTTTTATTACATTGCGCTTCATAAATAGCTTACAAATATTGTTCAAGTTAGATATGTCATTAGATGTCTGAAATATATAACGTATTTGTGGAATAATTATGAATAGTGTTCAAATGTTGGTTTTGTTTACAAACATTCTTTACGTAAGATGGCTGGAGTATAGTAAAAATATCGGGATAAAATGAATCCTATCTTTCAATTCAGGTTACGAACTGTGTGCCAAATTTCATCCAAATCGGTCCAGCTGTATATGATTTATAAATGGAGTAACTAACCAGACTTTGTTTGATTAGTATGTACCAGTACTTTGTTAACACTCTTGACTGCCGCTGTTCCTATCATTGCCCATTTGTTGACTTAGGGCGGTGCCATTGTATGTAGGCAAAAATGGATTTAAATATGGAACCTAAAGTCTGTTTTTTCTTACTTGTGTTAAAATGTAAACAATCTTTGCATGTCTTTTTACAGGTTTCCTTAGAACATAAAAGAAAGGAAGATATTACAAAATTATCTTTGTACTCAATAGTTGTTTTGTCATGAAAACTATAGATTGACATTAACATGTATTTTTTTTCGTTACAATTGAATAATAAGTCTTGTCAAGATTGTTTACATTTTAAGACAAGTAAGAAAAAACCGACTTTATACTTTCTGTTCACAAGTTTTGCTTAATTTTTCCCTCAGGAATGGTTCTACGACGAGCTAGCGATGGAAGAAATGGAGACCGGCGAAGAGCCCGACCCGGAGTCCGACGAAGACTACTTCCACGACACGTACGCCAACCGGCGGCGCCGCAGGGGGGCGCAGCCCACGGGGCCCGGCTCCAGGGGAGGCCGGACTAGGAAACAACCAGCTGATGATACGCCCCCTAAGAGAGGACGCGCGGTAAGTCATTTTTTATGACAATTCTTGGACTGTCTAGAACACAATTTGACTACATTTGATTTTTGCCTAGAGCTTAAAGTGCTTACTACATAATGGGTCGAACACTCAAATCTCCTAAAGCACAAATTGACCAGTGCATATTTTTCCTACATAACATAGTGACAAGAACCCAAACTGTCTGGACATTCAGGTATAAAATTGAATTCCTATTTTTTTATGTTTACTTGTCTGTTCAAATTTAGTCTGGGAATAAAAAAGTTCGCCACTTTTCGACTATATGACTGTGGTGGTGTTATCCTTTTTCTTCCGCGACTATACTACTTATCTATACTATAATATTATAAAGAGGAAAGATTTGTATTTTTGTATGTAACGAATAAACTACTGAACCGATTTTTACGAAATTTGGTATAGAGAACCCTTAGACCCCAAGTAGTAACATAGGCTATTAATGATCCCAAAATTCCCACGGGAACCACGCGGGTGAAACCGCGCCCGGCCTCTTGTAACATATATATTACACGATGGAGGTGATGTGATGAGACTGATGTGCTAATGAAGATAAGATCACTTAAGATAAGACATAAAGAGAGCATTGAATTAAAGTGTAAACAGAATTTGTTTTGATATCGTGAAGATTGTCCTTAAATTATTTAATTTCTGGAGTGATTTTTCTTTTATTTTAATTTTTATGTGATTAATCTTACTAGAAGCCGTTACAGCGACATGAGGCAAGTTGCTTTTTTCTAGTATATTTTCTTGTTTAAGATTTATCAATTTAATGCCATTTTTAATGCTAAGGCACTGTCCTTTTGGATGGATAGGGAGAATTGTGATTGTCGATGCCAGTCAAAGAATGCTGTAGCAGAGGTCAGTACTGTAACGGGGATGTGCTCTTTTAGAATTAAAACAATGTTTAACTCTGTTTTTATATTCAGTAATTATATTAGAATTTCACAATATTTTATTTGACAAGGCGACCGTCCATATCTACGCACGACTGGCCTCTCTTTCTTAATTTTACTATAAACAAAACCTGCCAGCAATTGCGGTGTAGCGGCCTCCTTGTAGTGCGGAGACATATACCATCTCCACAGTACTATGATTGTAATCACCATGATCATCGGCCATTTTCTACGACATTTTTATTACTGAGCCACTGGCCATCCTTATGGATGAATGGAATATTATGATTGTTGACTACCCATCTTTTAGATGACCCAAACTCTGGTACAGTTGAGGAACTTACCGGTAAACCAGTAGACAGGAGAGTTTTTTTAGAGGATGTTATGGGCTTGCAACCTGTCACTGTTGTTGCTAGACAGACGGACTGCAACTCAACTGCAATCCCGACTGCCAATTGCAGTTCCGATACAGTTTGAATGCAGTTGGCACGACTGGAATGAAACTGCAAGCTAACTGCCCGTCAACGTGCAGTTGCAGTCTGTGTAACTGCACGACGACTGCACACAAACTGCTGGTCGACCGGCAGTTGGCTTGCTGTTTCATAGCAGTTTTGCCAACTGCATTCAACCTGCATCAGAACTGCAATTTGGCAGTCGGATTGCAGTTGAATTGCAGCCCGTCTGTCTAGAGCCTTAGACGCAACCAATGCCAAATGTTACCGCCTCTGTGGTCTAGTGGTACAAACACCGGTATCTGACCCAGGGGTCCCGGGCTCGATTCCTGTAATCGGTTTGGTTGGTGGTAGGACTTGTTGTAAGTCTGCCTGGCTAGCTACCACCATCTTATCTAAGTCTGACGCCATAACAACAATGTTTTCAGCATTGTTGTGTTCCGGCAGTTAAAGATAAGATAGTCAGTTCCTCATTGGGGATTCCGGGAGAGGCTCGCTTCCATCTTCAGCCTTATCAATACTTAACATCAGGTATGATGAGAGCTAAGAGTCTCCTCGTACAACACAAAAAAAAAACTGCATTGTAAAATGAAATTAAAAAGTTACATTTAATTTTGCTAGTAAACCTGCTACATTCTGATGAAATAGCTTAAAGTTATGTGTTTGACCGAATAAACAACTCGCGGTCCTTCTCATTTTCAGACATATACACAGGTTGCAATTTTTTTGCCAGATTACTATCAATTAAATTTTAATCAATACATTCTATTAGTTTCCGTATATCGCTAAAAACATCGCGCATTCCTCGTTTATTAAGTTTACCAGTGCTTAACGAAAACATAATTAACTCGTACAATAATGAATGATATAAATAATATGACCTGGTGGATCGCTTTAGTGAGATTTCTGAAAGGTAATCCGATGGAAATCGGTATGTATGGACCCTTTGCCACTGGTACTTACCATGATTGTAATCACTATGATCGGCAAGGTTTTATGCTTTTTTTATTTCTGGGGCACTGTCGTTATGGAGGGATATGGAGAATAATGATTGACTAGTCAGCTGTTAGACAACCTTAACTCTAGAACAATCGAGGCACTGCCAGGTGGACCAGTAAAGTTTTTAGTGAATGGTTTGAGTTGGATATCAACGCTGTATGCTGTATAGTATACTGACATCTGGTATGGTCATAGACCTATATCGAGATAGACGGTGAAAGTGTACCTACCTTGCGTGCCAAAAGTTTGATCCACGGTCAAAGTTTTACGACCTAAGTCGGTCCGCTTTAGACCATTGCCATGAAAACACGCGTCACTCAGAAACGAAAATGGTTAATTGTGCAGTGTTTTCTTGCAAGAGCTCTCCAATAACATTTACACATCACTAGATCTCGCTCTTGACGTCATCGTAGGTACGAAAAATTCGACACGCTAAGTTCTCATACAGTTTGAAGCGCTCTTTACGTTATGTTATGATAATATAGTATATACTTATGGTAAATTTTAAATAGAAAAATGTTGGAAAAAATTAACTCGGCCACAAGTGAATTCTCAGACGGGAATCGAACCCGCGACCTTTGGAAATCCGGTCCAATGCTCTAACCGCTGAGCTACCGAGACCACCGTCGAAATTCTCCAATACTTTTATATTTTTAATACGCTGTAGGCCAGCGTTGTTACATCAATGCTAGGAATATCTTGCATTCGAAAGAAACATCTTTTCAGATGTTTAACGATCGATTAAGATGCAACTGCCAATAATTTAGATTTTGTAATTTTTGCATTTTTCAATGCTATTTTTATATGAGAACTCACTTGTGGCCGAGTAAATTTTTTCCAATATTTTTCTATTTAAAATTTACCATAAGTATAAAAATAGCATTGAAAAATGCAAAAATTACAAAATCTAAAATATAGTATATGTAAGGAAACATTACGATTTATTTATTAAGCATAGCGATGTTCATAATTTTAATACTAGAAACAAGAATAAGCTTGCCGTTCCAAGATTTCGGCTTGAAAAATGCAGTCGCTCGTTTTTGGGGAAAGGCATAGCCTTTTTCAATAAAGTTCCACAACAAGTGATTGAGCTGCCTTTGCATAAATTTAAAATATATGTTAAAAAAACGCTCTTAGGCAAAGGTTATTACAAGGTAGATGATTATTTGAAAGACCAAATTGCATGGAAGTGATACTAACATAAAAACATGACTATTGTAATTGTATAAAAGGAAAATATTCTAATAACTGAGTATAAGAAAATTTTCCTCTTATATTAAATATGTTTCAAGATTGTAGATTTGTGTTTGGCAACATGTTCCTTTGTAAATGTTGTTGCTTCTGTTAAAGCTGATAAGTTTCTTGCGGCCGTTCTTCTTATCAGTTAAAAGATGTCCTGAATGGCTAGTAGGAAAAAAAATTGGACGATTCGAAAGCACTTATCTATAAGTCTATTTGAATAAAAATCTTTGACTTGACTTGACTTGACTGACGTCTATCTCGATATAGGTCTGTGGGTATGGTAATGTACATCACGCTAACGGACTTTCCTCAGCTACCAACCAATATACCACCTGGGCACCTGAGGCCTTACCATCAACTGTAATGCGATTCATTTTAGGTTGAGAGCGCGGGATGCTGTCATACGCGCATAGCGGCGTCTCACTCTTACT
Source organism: Chrysoteuchia culmella (assembly GCA_910589605.1). Lineage (NCBI taxonomy): Eukaryota > Metazoa > Arthropoda > Insecta > Lepidoptera > Crambidae > Chrysoteuchia > Chrysoteuchia culmella. The sequence goes on from OU342663.1 coordinate 4,959,981, forward strand.
ACCTAAAATAAATCGCAATACAGTTGATGGTGCAGCCTGCAGCGCACTTCTGTTATTATGAGATTAATAAGCGCTACGGTGATTATTGATTTGAAAGTGTTTTTTTTAATTTTTACTTAGATTTGTTTTGTTTTTCTCAGCTGTCATGCACCTAATTGTCTTGGTCAGATAGTATATACAACCACTTGACCATAAAGAACCAGGAATTCACATATACCTTTATTTCCAGGGCCGCGGTAGAAAGCGAGCAAGCGCTCAGGGCGCACTTCCGTATGAAGAGACAGGAGACGCCGAGAAACCTTTCGGATGTGAACGTAAGTCCACTCGACGGAGGCACTAACCCCCGACACTCAGCTCAGGTCCTGTTAGACACCACACACATGACGATAATGTTCTTAAATAAGTCCAACTCGCAAAAAAACTAACTTTTTTAAAACAAATACAAAGATTTCTAAGGCTGGCTTTAGAGTTGTGCTGACTGCACGGTAACCCTCGGCGCTGGCAGCTAAGTTCACACGGCTTGAAACCGGTTTAAAAATCCCGGTTAATAGTGGTTTTTGATTAAGGTTTTTACAAAAACCGCTTCCAACGGAATTGGTATGAGAGCGCTTCAAAAACCTTAATAAAGCTGTTTAATCCAAAGCTGCGATATGTACCTAGTTCAGACGAGGCGATCAGGCTAATCGACCTTCCGTGTGTAGACATACGGCCGAAATTAATAACCTTTCTGTAGATATGGATTGGGCTATCTGAGATTGTTGTCTAGGATACTCGTTGCCTAGCAACCGTCGTTATTTTAGTCATATTAGCAAAAATATCCTAGGCAACTACCTCAGATAGCCCTATCCATATCTACAGATAGGTTATTAATTTCGAGCAATAAGCTCGCTAGTCGACTACCACTCGCACGTTCGCGTTTTAAGGGCGGTATTTCAGGCAAATAGCGAACTTATGTCTACGTATGGAAGGTCACTATTCGCTTTGCCATTCGCGCTTGCGTTGTCCTGTTGTGTTTAGGTACTTATAAAAAGAAAAAAATACCTAGTAATAATAAATCATGGGTTCGATTCCCATCTGAGAATTCACTTGTGGCCGAGTTAATTTTTTTCCAATATTTTTCTATTTAAAATTTATCATAAGAAAATACCTATATAAACAGGTTACTTGATTCAAAGCCCTTTTAATTTTGCTCTTTCATGAAACCGGTATTTTCTCCCTATGTACTTGCTGCTGATTAGGTTTGAATATAAACCGATTACACAAGCCCTGTAAGTTCATACATTTTAACTCTAAAACCAGCCTTAAACGTGTCGCGGCTGCTCAGTTAGAAAAAAATAAATTTAGAAATGATAATAGTGAGTACCCAACGTTGTAACAGCTAACGCCAAATTAACGTGACTGGTTTTAAATTTTAACATTTCCTTGGATTAAGAGGCCGGTCAGTTCCCTATACTAAAATAATGTAATACTGAATTGATTTGCAATTAGAGCATTATTTGCTGTACTTTTAATGTTATTCAGATTAAGACAGTATTTATCTAGGTCGCACTTAAAAAAACAAAATCTATACTAATATTATAAAAGAGGAAAGATTTGTATTTTTGTATGTAACGAATAAACTCAAATACTCTAGACCGATTTTGACGAAATTTGGTATAGAGAATCCCTAAGGAGTCTAAACCCCAAGTAGTAACATAGGCTATAAATGATCCCGAAATTTCCACGGGAACGGGAACCCCGCGGGTGAAACCGCGCCCGGCCTCTAGTGCGAAATAAAATAAATGCCAATTGCAGTTTTGTATGAAAAAATGTAATTGGCACAATTTTTTTATTGGGTAGATATTTTGTCTTTTTTATTTTTAATAGGGACACAGAAAAATACTTAATCCGGATAACTTAAAAAGTACACTCTATCATGCTCCAATTTTAAATATGGGAAACTGCCGTGTCGCGGGCCCTTTAAGATCTTATCAAAAAGTTTAACAACATGATTTAACATTGAAGAATCTTAAGAAAAATTATGATTTACTACAGTAATTTTTTTATGGAATATTTCCATTTAATCGCGATCTAAGTCAAAATTAACGCGAAACCCTCCAAATATTAGGAAGTATCAAATAAACATAACCGTCACAGACTAAATAATAGTACTAACGTTCAGAAGGCGATTAAAGTATGTTTCGTTAAGTTTCTAGTAGATGGGGCCGATAAGTTTAAAGGTGGTCAACAGAATATGAACGCTCGTACAACGCAATACGATTCAATTTAGTTTGTAGGCAGGCAACGGTCGGAAAAGTAGTCTGTTTCATGTTATATTATTACTCTTGGAAGCAGCGCGAATGTCGCCTTCAACATTCGGAAATGAGCTTTATTTCTTTAGAAATAAGTCGGGTTTTAGTTCGAGTAATATTCAATGGGACTTCTTCTATGGAACGTACCAGACCACCTCTTTCCGTGGTAAATTATTGTAATTTCAACTTAATATTAAGGTCATAACGATTCAAAGTTAGTTTCTTTTTTTAACCAGTGCAGACAGCCCTATCTTTGTCTAGAGATGGGTTTTTAATTTCGGCCGTATGTAATATGTATACCGCAAAACATGACTTGTTCGTCAGTCATGCATGCCTCAGCAGTTGTATAAATGTGAATTTGCTCAATAGCTACTAAATAACTGACTAGGACCTGAGCTGTAGAGAGAGAACCATTGCGCTATTCGACAAAGACATGCTGTCAGAAAGTCTTTATCATTATCGTACTCTTCTAAAATCACGTACGTTTTCCAACATAATCATGCAAATTAGGACATCACAAACAAAGACCTTAGCATATTTTCTAGCTTTATTTAAACATTAAAACTCATCTTTTCACATTAAAAGTTAAGTTAGGAAAGCAATAAGATAATGCAAATATGTAGGAGCCTGTACGTATGTCGAAAAAGTAGATATATTGTCTGCAAAGGATATTTTAGCTATGTAGAGTTTTATAAAAGAAATGTTTAAGATGTCACTAAGTTACAAAAGCCATCTCATATAATTATGGTCCATAAACAATTTACAATACAGCGACTGAAAAAAAGCTTATACAATAGCTGTTACCGTAATTTTGTTGTTACTTTTTGTAACTTAGTGGCAAGTATGGCAATAAGCTTTGAATAAGAGTTAATAGAGCGACGAAAGAATATTATAGATACGTCGAATAGCGCAAAATCTCGCTGATATAATAAATATATCATATAATAAGCATCACATAGTGTTACTACAGGGCCAACGGGTACTGTACTATATCTTAGTTGATCTTTGTAAAAGGATCTTTGAGCAATAAGGTTCGTCTTCTCTTGGTAATTTGTTGCTGTGTGTTCACCAGAGTTATTAAAACCGATTTCGTTTATCTGCTATTTTCAATTATGCCCTATTTAAAAAAGTTGTACAGTTAAACACTATTGAATGTCTTGGGCTGTAAAATGATGAAACTACGTTTTGATATTAAATAGAGAACACTAATCAATTGTCATAAGATTGTCAATAAGTAGTTAGAAAGACGTAGCTCATTTACATGCCCTCCCTCGCTCACTTAACTGCATAATCATTCAAATATGAACTTAATGTCGTGTACATTAAGATACACTTTACATTGACTACATATTATAGGAGTCAGCGCACCATAAGCTGCTTGCTAGTTTACGTTGTAATTGTGAAATGTGTTCATAGAGCCTGTATTTGTATGTTTATTCGTTTGCCGTGCATAAGTAGATTTAATTAAATGAGATACGACCTAAAAGTTTGAAATTACAAATAGCAGATGTTTTTTGTTTCCGGTCCACCATTTTGCGAGATGTAACAAAATGGCGAATTTTCGTGTGTAAATATTTTCAAATGTTCAACACACAACAACAATATACCAGTGTCAGCGTATAGAATTACAAAATATGCCTTTTATTGTTGTGTATGTATGTAATTGCATGTGTATAATATTAGTGGAATAAGTGAATCTCCGGTATTTACCGTTTGATTATGAACTATATTATTAATAGATAATTTTTAGGACAATTTTAGGCTTTTACATAGTGACCTGCTAGGAGATATGGCATCGATTCGCTTTTTCGTTTATTAATAAGGTATAAATTTTACATCTTTTTGGAATGGATTAAAATCATTAAAATCGCCGCACATCTTTAATTCAGATAAAAAAGAGTCGGACAAATAATATAAACACAGTTGAAACAGTTACAAATTACTATCTATCCACTACCAGCTTCTATCTGATTGTGATTGTGTTCTTGCCAATATGAATTTGTGTAACAAAAGGTTAGGCCAGTTTTGTATCCGACCTTAGTTCTCTTAACTTTAAAAAGAAAAGATCATAACACAAATCAGAATCGATCGCCTATCGACTAGCAATATATATGTCATCTACAAAATTAATTATTATTAATTTATTATTAGATTTCAAAAAGTAATCATGCATTTAATTCAATAATATGTTTTAAGGCCAAGTGTAATAGTTATAGAATTTGTCACATTTCCTTTAATTCTTCATGGCTCCCGTGCGTTGGTTGAAATCTATGCCTGTCTCAAAATATTTTATATTTAATTCACCTTTCTTCAGCCAATGTGCGTGAACTTCACGTCAATTAAAAAAAACCGAAAGTTCAAAAGTGTAACGTAATCTGAGACACCAATTGAAATCTATAGCACACTGCCAGGATGATATATTTTTAATAATACGTCGGACCATAGTGGTTCTTGTAATGTAGGTTAGTATAGGGATCATTTTTGTTTAAAATTTAGTACAGAACATATTTTTTTATTATTTTTTATAGCAATAAATCATCCCATCATTGTATCAATATCATCAGTATCAATAAATTGAATACAGAACTAATACTAAAAAGACACTGTATTTTGTAAGTTTTCCTAAAGAAAGGGACACTCTTGTAGTAAATTGTTATGGGTAATATTTTGGTTACATCTTAACAAAAATAATTAATAAGTAAATAGTTCTGTACTAAACATATTACAATGATTAGAAGGCTACCTTTGACTTCAACTTTAAGACACCGTTCATATCAGTGGTGGTCACATAATTAACGAGACTAGTCGATTTTCATACAATCGAGGTAACTTTGGACCCTTGGCTCTCTGCCAAGGATTGACCGAGCTGCGATCTGATATCGGCCATCCATGGAAAATATTATTAGCATCCATGAATGGAGAAAATTCAGATTGCTATATCCACCCGACTGATCTGATCAATACTCTAACGGTCGGTTTCAATAACTTATCTACAGTAAGAGATACGCTTACTAGAGCTGTGTTGCCTAGATATTTTTGTTATTCAGCCCAAAATAACCCAAAATAACAGCGGTTGCTAAGTAACGTAACTTAGATAAGCCTACCTCTTGTTAGGGATAGATTATTGAAACCGGCTGTAAAAGATGTAAGGATCAGATTTTTCAGTTTCAGAAATTAAAACCATACATTTTTATGCTAATTTTGCGATTTTTAAAACATATATTTATTACTTTTTAATTTTGCATTTTACAATATTATTTTTATGTGATAAATATTAAACAAGAAAATATACTAGAAAATGCAACTTGTCTCATGTCGCCCTGACGGGTTAGTGCATTGGGCCGGATTCCCAAGGATGCGGGTTCGTATCCCGTCAGGGCGACATGAGACAAGTTGCTTTTTTCTAGTATATTTTCTTGTTTAAATTATATACATACATCTCGTTAAAGTTGATCAGTTGGGTGTGTATAGCAATCTGGATCTCCTAACTGTTTGCAAAAGTTTAGGCTAATTGTTAGTTGCATTATATTGTTTTGAGATTTTAAACGCTTATTTGTTTGACACTACACAACTTTTATTGTGCCTTTTTAATCATGTCGTGGAAGAACTAGTCTAATACGATCTTGTGGTGTTAGGCATGTACTGCTAGGTCTTCTCACGCTGAAATGGTTGAGAGTATTTTAAAAAATAGTGGTCAAAATTGATGTTAATAAATGCTGAATTTTGAGGCAACCATGGCACCATGAGGCAATAACTCGTCAAAAGTTTACGTTACATCTTAAGACAAACTAGAGGGGGCAACAAAAAGCAAGATTGACTCGTAGATGAACCACTGAATATTTTCTCTAATAAATAGTGTTCTGGGTACTTTATTTGCTTATAAATAACATTGTTGGCAGGTTATTTAAAATTAAGGTAATGGTGTACATATTTTATAACTCGGTAAAAATTTTTTTTGTCTTGAAGTCACTGGTAGCCTTACAGTTGCAGTAAACAGGATCTTATGAATTGATCACAATTTTAATAATATTTGTAGCACCATTTATTTTGGATGTGTATGACTCATGTGTCTGTGATAGATTATTTATTTCATCTCATTATGATCGGATTAGTAAATTTCTTTGACAATGACTAAAGTTTTGCTAGATTTTTTAGCTTTTATAATACAAACAACGGTACATCGCGTTAATAATCATTCAATTTTGAATCTTATATCTGTCAAGGTAAGATTAAATTTTGGAATATCCTATTCCACCAATTTGAACGAGCTTGGATAACAAAGTGCTGCTGTTTGCATAATAATAGTCAATAAAGTAACTTGTCGAAAGACATTTCAGAGTAATAGCGAAACAAAATGAATTTATAACATTTTAAGGCAAGAACCTAAGTTTTTAGGCAATTTTCGTTCGTTCCAAATATCTTTTAATTCTTTTTGCTCATGTTACTTTCTCTATGAGGCAAGAGTGTCACCTATTTATATCCAGTATTTATGGTGTCACAAACTGTAGTTCTTCAAAAATAAATAGATAATGTTAAAGAGCAATTAATAATCTTGGTTATAGAAGAAATGGATAATGCATCTAGCGAACGATTAATGTTGAATCCTTATAAATATAATACTAGCGGCCGCTCGTCCACCCGCGTGGTTCCCGTTCCCGTGGGAATATCGGGATAAAAAGTATCCTATGTTCATAAACAGGCTGTCTACTATCTGTGTACCAGATTGCATCCATATACGTTCAGTAGTTTCGGAGCCTATTCAATGCAAACAAACAAACAATCAAATATTTTCTCTTTATAAGATGAGAATAGATTAAAAAAAAACAATAGATTTGGTTTAAACTACCATGAATTAATTTTTTTTTTACAAAAATTTGCTTGAAATTTTTACTCATATTTAATAAAATAATGTAAAATTTTAGTCATTGTACTATTTATACCGTGTTCGGTGTTAACGAAATCATTTATTTATTGTATCGTATTGAACTGGATCAGTGTATGTGAGGTCTTGATGTTATTCTTAGATCCAAACTATTATTAGCACCCAAAGATTGTTATGAATTTATACAAAATATTTATGTTGAATAAGAAATAAAAATCATACAAAGGTGAATACAGTCTGTTCATTCATTGATTGGATTCAAAAGTTTGGATCTCTGTCTGATGCACTGAGAATTTTATAAAAAAATAATGTACTTTGAACCATTCAAATAAAAGTGATTATATTGACACCAGACCAGAATCAATTTTTAAATACTGCTATCAACTAAAAATATCTGCTTTACATGAGTGAATAGAACTCTTGAAGATTTTGGAAAACAAAACACAGCATACTAAAATACCTAGATGTGTAAAATTTTCAGTGTATTCTTAAAAATCTTTGGTAATTGCAATTTGAAATACAGATAACTTTGTATGATAATGGGTATATTGAAAGCAGATCCAATGATTTGAAGTCATCAATCAAAGCACCAGAGGAGCCTGCGTCCACCAGAACAAACCATAGACGTATCACGACGGGCCGGCTATTTAATTACGACTTACGAACGATTAATAAACTTCTAACAAGCGGTTGATTGAGAGAAATTGAATGACAGGTGAACCGCGAAGTCTATCGATTTAACTGATAAAATAATCAAGTTATAAAAAGGTATTGATTGATGACGGATAATTATCGGAATGGCTGCGTCTCATCATTTGCCGTCGTGGTGCCTCCTATGCTCTGTTCTGATGACGTAGGCTCTATTACCCCTTTTGATTATTTATTTGAATTTGAATAAAAAGTCATTTGTGACGTAAGAGTGAATTTACAAAAGCAGATGGAGGCATTACGAGCGGTAAGTAATATTTTCTTATGTTATGTTATGGATAATTCTTATATAAGTCTCTCATCCGGCTCGAAGGACCATTATACATAAATAACCTAAAGTATTAATTTTAGCTACTTTTTCGTGACGTATCATTGATAAGGGAAAGAAGGTTATAAATAATTGTTATAAATGGTCGCGGAACGAATAGCGTTTATCATTTTTCTTAATAGAATCAACTAGTTCTTAAAGATCTCATCAGCTTACTACTTCAAAATTCTCTTTGTAGGTACTACAGGTTCTTTTAATTGAGAAATATTGTGAAATATCAAAGTAATACTAGGTGCAGTCCTAAAATACAGCACGCAAATCGTTGATTTGATGTGCATTTCAGTTTTTTTATTGGTATGCAAGCAAGTTGTTTTGTAGGTCAAGTTAGATTAGTGATCAGTTAAGTCCTTTTTTAATCGTGAAACCATTTTGACTATGCAAAGATATTGTTCCGCCACCGTTGACCGTGCACTGTCCTATGAAAAATAGTTTAAACGTCAAAATGTTATCACCAGTTTGCGGGGCGAAATACAAGACGCGCGCGGGCCTCACTTACCACTTCACGCACACTCACAAGGAACCCGCGGGGGCCGGCGGGCCCCCTGCGGCCGGCAGCGACGGGGACTCGCGCGACTCGCGGGGGGGCGCCCACACCCCCCCGGGCCCCGCCGGGCCCCCCGCCCCCGCCACAGAGTATCAGGATAGCTACGTCACGTTTCTGAATAACCCAGCTGTAGGAGCCGGCGCCGGTGAGTAGTAGTTGGCTTAGTTAGATGCGCTTTTTTTTTTTTGTGGAGTTGTAGGGTTGGTTTAGATTTTGATATTGAAGTGATAAGCTTTATAGGAAAGTTTTAGGTTAAAAATTAAGAGAAGAAAGTTAATATCATACAGTCAAATAGTACGATTGTGTTTTCAAATACTATAACTTAATTTAAACTGCGATCTGTAACAAATTTATCTCAATATTCGTTTCAACAATATTGTTTGTCGTTTTCCGTATTAATTCTTTGAGAATGGACTATGGTATATTGACATTTTTAGCAATTTGGTAAGTAATTGATTTGGGTAAAAATAAATTACTGATTTAAGCGGCATCTTTAGCTGAAATTATATGACAAGACCATAACTATAAAAATTATGATTCTAAAAATATGAATTATAACCCATAGTGCTAAAAATGTTAAAACTCGATTGTGACACCGGTATTATTGTTCTAAAAACTGTTTACTGTGCTTGGCTTGTTTTTATTTCTGAACTCATGATATACATTCTTACAAATAAACAGAAACATTTTATACATTATATTTTAGAATGGTTCCATCTAATTTCAAACTCATATTCTGTTTATGTGTAATACCATTATTATACCATTGTTTTATTAATTATTCATAAACATACATGGATATGCGAGATTCACTTACCCACTGATACTCTGTGAAAAAAGCGGTAAAAAATGGCAAAGATAGGGTGCAGACTTACGAAATACCAGCAAAGTCAAAACTAGGCTTCGTTTTACAGCTAAGTTATACAAAAAGAGGTAAATAATAACATCCCCCTATTTGTCTAATTTCAAAATCTATCACAATCCCTTTCAAAGGTATTGTGATTGTGATTTATGGAATTGTGTAAATTATAGCCGCAATCCCTTTCGGAATGATCGATGTTTTAAGTGACACTTCATTTGACACTTCTCCATAAATTTGAAAGATATTTTCGTGTGTCACTTTGCTTAGACAGTTCAATTTCGTTTGTTCAATACCTTTCAAAACGCGTCCCGATCACAATCCCTATTAAATGTCAAAGTGTGACGGCCTGAAGTATGTTAATATCTTTCAAATGACGAATTGAAAGGGATTGCGTTAGATTTTAAAATTAGACAATTAGCCCCCTCGTTCGTACTTGTCTTCATACTTTTCGGGTTATTTTCACTTTCGTTCTTTATATCACGAACATGAAATTGGCTTGGGATTCATCAATTAAAATTCTACTTAAATGCATTAGCATACCGTTGAAAATCGAAAGCCACAAGAATTAGTTGGGCTGCTTTTCCGTCGGTCTGCGATGAATAACGTCTTTTGGGACAATATTTCTTTGATTTTGGTACACATTCGGAAAAGATTTTGTTACGAGATTTCTGATCCGATTTACGTGATTCTTTTTTGTTCAATGCTTAATATGTAGTTGCCATTTGGTCCCATAAAAATTTGATTCAGTTTGGCCCAGTAGTTTTTATTTTATGAGCATTTTTGTTTACTTGGACGATGTAATTTTCACAATACTTTGTTTATAATGTAACATGTTGCAATAAATGTTATGACTATGACTATGAAAGCTAATCTAATCTAGAAAAATCCTCCTGTAGTTTACAAAACAACCTATAACAGACACTAAAAAGAAAAAAAAATAAAAACTATGTTAAAAGAAACCGAATTCAAAACTTAAAAGCAACAAATAAGTCTTTTGGAGTCGGTGCCAGCCAAGGCATTCTACTTTGAGCTCCGTTTCATTTTTTTGGCTTGGCTGGAACCGACTCCAAAAGGCTTATTTACCTATGTGGGACCAGTAACGTTTTAAAACTGTAGTCTGTGTTTATATTGAATTAACGGCGAATTTATGCCGAATTTTTACGCCGAAAACCGCATACGAAAAAAGACGTGACTCAATAGCAATAGAGGGAAGGACCTCTATTTTTGAATCGCGCGAGTGGCGAGGCGAACGAGGAGGCGATCAGGAGATTAGCGACCTTGCGAGCGTAGACATAGCACGCTTTTCGCTTTGCCCCTCGCGCGTTCGCGTTGGGAGGCGGTAATACAGGCGAATAGCGAAGCTATGTATATACGTGCAAGGTCACTTTTACGGAATACGGATACTCAAACGTCGCACGAAAATCAGTCGAATCCTCGAATCGAATGAATCAAAAATAGAGCCCCAGAGCGTTTTATCACGCGGTTGGTCGTTGGCGCGCGGAATAGGACGGCGGCGTCGTTTTAAAACGTCCCTGGTCTGTCAAAGGTTTATAAAACAAAATAAGACAAGTTTTTGGTTATGCATGTATAATGGCCTAGGGTGGACACTTCTCATTTTAAGTACAGTCTAAAGCAAACTCTACTTGTTGATCTTAAACTGTATGTGCTCTATACTGTACAATACTCATACCATTGTTTTTTTATTTTATGTTGCGCTATTGCTAACTTTGGTGTATCGCTTTTTTATGTTTAACTTAAGTTCAATTATATGTAACAACCAGTGTAAGTACGTGTGGTCTGAACTATTGTTCTGTTTTTTGTTAATAAAAATAATAAATGTTATTGTGCTTTGCTTAGCTCGTGGCAATGCGGGCTATCACGCTTCTATTATAAATAAATAAATAAATAATAATAATAATAATAATTGCATACAATCACTCCTATTATCTGGCCCACGATAAGTTTCATGAAGAACTTGTGTTATGGATACTAGATAACGGATAAACATTCTAAAAATTTCTTTTTGGAAATACATACATAATATACATATTAAATGGGTGTTGAATAACCAAGACAAATAGACATGTTCAGGCACATAAATATTTGTCTGAGGATCGAACCCGGGACCTCTAGCGGAGAAGGCGGGTTTAGTGCCTCTGCGCCAAACAGGTCGTCAAGTATTTACCGTTAGATGCGCTAGAGTAGGGTATATTATTAGCCCCTTCGTTCACAAGTATACTTAAGTCTTCAATACCCGGCGATTTCGGTATCCAAGCGACAACCGCAAAACAAATCCTCAGGGGTTCGTACGCAATCACGCGTCGTTGAATACCGGTATCGTCGGGTATTGGAGACTTAGCCACAGTCTAAACAGGCTTTGCTCTGTCTACAAACGGGCAAAATGACGCACTCACACAGATACGCGCCGCTACACGCGCGCCACCACGCGCTCGCAACTGTTTTACCAGTGAAAAAGTTTTACTGGTAGTGCCCCCCCCTCCCGGTCCCTCATTGAGCCTTTCGAGGCCGAATGGAGGTGGTTGTCCCTCCCTTCTCCCGTCCTCCCGTCAAGTCCCGTTTTTTGAGCCCGAAAGGCTCAAAAAAAAACGGGGCTGCCGGGGTAGCTATAGCGAGCGGCGCGTGTGTGTGGGCGCGTTATATCGACCGAATGCATAGACTGCTTGAGCATCCTTTTGTACGAAGGGGGTTAAATATCGGTTTTTTTTTGTAACATAGCATATCTGTAATTACTAATTAACGAGGACTGTGTAACCTTATTCCATCTCTCCTGTTATGTATAGCGGTGAACGTCCCAGCAACGGTGCCACCACGCCGCCCGTCTCCACCGCCCCGCCCAGCATCAGCCGACACTTCGTCTTCAGATTCAGCCCACGCGCCTCTAGTGCCGCCCGCCCCCGCCCCCGCCCCCGCTTCCGCCCCCGGGGCCAGCACCGCGCCGGTGCTCATGAAGGAGCCCGACACTAAGGTACGGTCGTATGAAGTCATTCCCGCCCGGCTACAGCCGACACTTCGTCAGATCCGATTTTACTTTTTATTTCAAACTTTTTAGAGAGCATAGAGAGATATTATGTACATTGTACTACTTAATAGTACATTATTGCAAAGGCCGTAAAATAGGCAATAGCAGGTCGAGTATGAGTTTGAAGGCCGAGCCGTAGGCGAGGACTTCACTAATATGAGACAGGCAATTGCCATTTCCGTGGAGGCATATATAGTGCTTTTCTCTAAAGAATGCAGGGAATTAAAACCTACTTTTTATATTATACATTTATTATTTACTAAAAGAAAATCAAATTCATTGCAGGAGTGTCTGTTTGAATTTGGAACATTACAGCGCTCCAGCAATGTTGTATGAAACGGCGTCCTGGAGTTGTTATATACTCTTTGTAATGTTCCAAATAAAAAAAAAACGCTCCTGCAATGGATTTAATTTTCTTTGTCCGTAAATTCGATTCTTCGCGTGTTCTTTTATCGAAAATAATGACAACATTACCATGCATGTTTGAGAAAAACCCATTACTGAAAATCGCATCAAAATCAGACTAGTAGTTTTGGTTTTGCTCTAACAAATGTTTAGTGCAGCGCCTCCTGGTGAGTTGTCACCGTAACACTTATCTAAGTACATTCACAAATGAAAAACTGTTATTAACACTGTAATGTTTTGCTTATTGAATAAATTATTTATTTTTAAAAACCCAAACCCATTACTGAAAACCGCATCAAAATCGGACTATTGACTTGGGTTTTGCTCAATCAAATGTTTACTGCAGCGCCCCCTAGTGAGTAGTCACCGTAACACCAATTTAAGATCATTCACCAATCAAACCCGAACCTATCACTGCAAACCGCATCAAAATCGGATTAGAAGTTGGAGATAAATGGTAACATTGGTTTGCACAAACAAACAACCTCTCATCCCAAACGCATATACCGTCTCCGTACCGTCGTTGGTTAAACGATACACTACAATAAAACTCAATTGGTTAAAAATAAACAAAACTTAGCACATAGTGAGGCCAGTGAATCAACAAATATGTCCGCATTCTGGACACAAGCTAAAAATACATTAAGTTATTAAATTAAATGCATCGCACGGGCTGTCGGAGCGTTGATAGTGCCGCGTGCGCAGACATCCTGGAGACGCGAACAATAAATGCCAGCGCCGACCAACTCCTCGCATATAATTTTGCAGTACGTAAAGCCCAATTCGGTCTCTAGCTTCCGGATTATCTACCCTCTTGCGTAGAAGTAAAAAAGACGTAGAAGTATTGTTACATTAGTCTCATCTGAACCGCCTCTGTGGTCTTGTGGTACAACCACCGGTATCAGACCCAGAGGTCCCGGGTTCGATTCCCAGCGGGGGCACATATTGTATTCGGTTTGGTTAGTGGTAGGACTTGTTGCAAGTCCGCATGCTTAGCTACTACCATCTTATCTAACTCTGACGCCATAACATCAATGTTTTCAGCATTGTTGTGTTCCGGCAGTTAGAGATAAGATAGCTAATTCCTCAGTGCCTGACGATTCCTGGAGACCCTCGCTTCCATCTTCAGCCTTATCAATACTTAAAATCAGTATGATGAAGGCTAAGATTCTCCCCGTCGTTTATAAAAAAAATCTCATGTTGCGCTTCCCTATTTTAGCGGCGGAAGCGCCAATGGCGGCGCTTGATACTCTTATCGTATTCGATCACATTTGTTATGCAACGTTCGCTCCGGCCAGGTGTCGGAAGGGGACCGTAAAGTGGCCAACACCAGCCATTACAACAGTCAAGTCAGAGGCCTTATAGGCGACTTGATAAACTCTGACACCAGAGGTGGCCACTAATCCTCATACGATAAGAAAAGAGAGCGGTGAACGTTCCATCAGCATTGCCACGCTGCCCGTCTCCACCGCCCCGCCCAGCTTCAGCTGATTTTAGAAGACATAGAAAATTAGAAGTAACTAATCAATTAAAGTATTTTAATTGATATTATTTCTATCATAGACAGGCCTGTTTCACTCCCCGTGTATGCTCGAAAACATACCTACGCGCGGCGGCCCCTCCGGCGGGGCCAATCTAGTAGGGACTCACGAGCGAGCAGTGACGCACGCGCGAGTTTTGTTTGTCACCTACTTTCCGTAGTTAACTACCTTAAAATTAACTTTTTTTACGCTCCCTAAGGACGATGAAAGGCAAGTTCTACTTTAAAGTGGTTATTATTATTATGAAATTCTCATTCATGTTAGGTTTATTACGTAGGTTTAATATTTAAATAGGTACCTACCTACTTAGGTTACGAAAATAAGTAGGAACGTAGGTTGGTGTAATAATCTTTCACGAGTTTGATAGAATTAAACGAATTTCTGATGTTTGAGACTAACGCTCTGTTTTGTCGTTATAGGTTATAGGTATGTTTGTTTTTTTTTTAACTTTTGGTAGGTACCTATTAACCTTTAATATATCTACCTTTTGATTATACTATGCATATGCCGACACAAAGTCTACCTATAAATAAATGAATCACAAAGAGGCAACCCTAGCTGCGTCAGAAAGAATACGAGTTACGCGATAGAAAGAGACGCAGAATGTAGGTGAATATAATGCTAGGCATTTAGCGCAGCGCGACGTGAATTGGACTTTATTGCGTCGTGAGCTAGACTAGCAATTTATTTGATTGGAGTTGCGAAGTGAACCTTCTGTACTTGTACTATTAAGTATTCTGTGTCATAGACCTATATCGTGAAATACGGGAAAACCTTGCGTGTCAAAAGTTTGATCCACGGTCAACGTTTTACGACCTAAGTCAGTCCTCTTGAGACCATTGCCGTGAAAACACGCGTCACTCAGAAACGAAAATGGTTAATTGTGCAGTGCTTTTTTGCAACAGCTCGTCAATAACATTTCCACATCACTAAATCTTGCTCGTGACGTCGTGGTACATACGAAAAATTCGACACGCTAGGTTCTCATACAGTTTGAAGGGCTTTTTACTTGGGTATGGTAATCTACATCACGCTAACGGACTTTCCTCAGCCACCAACAATATATACAACCATTTGACCATAAAGAAGCGCTCTTTTCGGCTATCTCGATATAAGTCTGTGTTTCTAATCCAACCAATACACCATCATTTTCAATTTTCACAAACTCTTGTTTACAGGCATCGCCGTCACCGTACTGCGACTTCTGCCTAGGCGACGACCGCGAGAACAAGAAAACAGGCACCCCCGAGGAGCTAGTCAGTTGTTCAGACTGCGGACGATCAGGTAAGCGCCGCGGCCGCCCGAGGAACGGGCACACACCATGCTATCACGTCAAGAACAGGGTTTGCGAGAAACACAGACACTTAAAAGACACAGTCAAACTCAACGGAGTTCTAGAAATACTTACTTCCATGTCCTACCCCGCTGATGACTTCGACACGTTCGCAACACAAACTAAACTACTTAGAGACGAGTATGTTGAGTACCCCGTATCCCCACCCTCTTCGAGGCAAAGTCCAGTCATATAAAAAGAATTATTTATTCCCTTTGTCACAAAAGAGGTCATCACAACCTTGGTTTTTATACCAAAGAGGTATATTTTTGTTTTTCTCAATTATAAATGCTCTTTCTCGTTATGCATTCCAATTTAAAAAATTTAAAACTTCAAGGAAGTTTTATTTTCTTTTTCTCTCTAGAATGAACTTTGTGATTTTAGTGTTGCCATGCCTAATCTCTACAATTGTGACGATGGATGCCAAATATTTACGAGTTATCTGTTTTAAGAATTTTATGAATTCACGAAAGTCACGATTTGTAGTTGTCATGACATATCAAGGATATTTAAGAGAATTTATGTGGTTTAATAAGCTATCATCTTAACGATAATAACTTATTGCGTGCCTTATTTTTTCAAGAACAGAATTTGATGAAATAATTAATTATTAAGTTAATATACTTATGTGAAATTTTTTATCATGGATTGTTATAACATTTATAATATTTCATAGCTTTCATCATTGAATATAATCTTACATTTTATGCATCTAAATTATATTTTAGTTCAATATGAACTGAATTGAATAAAGTATGTTATCCACGTTATTTCTTTAGCAAGAGCAAATGAATAGTTCTAGAATTAAGAAAGGAAAAAATTACAGCGTAAATGTCTTAGACATAATTATGACGTCATCATATTCCTATTTTAGGTTAACTGCCACAAAGCCAAAAATTCCCTCACTCTAGCTTATCTAGTCACGCAGTCAGTCATATAGTATACCCTTGAGTTTAGTAATAGCATACAGTTTCGAAAATATTACCTTAACGACTTTTGCACACCGTATCACGCTCAACTGCGAACCGATAAGAACCGCCATAGTCTAGATTACTTGAGTAGCTCGACGCTGGCTAGAAGACATAGCGAAACAGAAATGATTCTGCCATGTCACCGCTTTTTGTTGGAGTTTTTATAGTAAACTGACGTGCACGTTCTACTCCGTTTTGTTACGTAAAACATTACGCACGCAGATTGTTACGTTTTCAAAGTTTTATTTTATGATAAATTTTATTTAAAGGAACATACATACCTACTTCACGCGAATGTAAATGTTAAGTTTATTTTAATTTTCAAATTTATAACGAATACTTGTTTGAAAATTTTAATTTTTTTAACAATAATGTTATTAATAAGTTTTTTTATTAAATTATATAAAAACATATAATATAATGTAGTTACAAGTAGTTATTGGTATTTAAAATATTTTTTTTAAAGTGTGTAACTGTGTATGTTCCAATTCAATTTTGATCTTAAAATGTTGAATTCATATCAATCATAGAGCTTATGACGTGCCTTTAGATGCTTATGCAATTACCTTAACCATTATTCATTTCACAACCCAAAGATTTTAAACGAAAATCCTAAATTTTAAGTTGGATAAGACTAACTCGATGTTATATTAATTATAATCATTGTCATTCCTCTAGATTGTACGTTTTGTTTTATTATTATAAATGTTTAGATTAAAATTTGTTAGTATAAATTTGTTCTTATATCATAGCCGTTATAAATTAAAAATAATAATAATTTGACAAATATATTTTACTTAATTAGGTGGAAATAAACATTGACAAGTTTTTTACAGTTGGAATGTCTATATATTTAATTGATAGATTATTATGATATAAATATTTACATAATATTAGTGTTAGTTACAATATATTAGTGGTAAATGAAATAGATGTTTCGTATATTTAAAAACCTAATATCAAAGAATATCATATTATGTATAGATATGACAGCACTCAAAATAAAAATAAAATGTTACATTCTCATATGAAAGAAAACATTCATTTTCTAACTAATTTTTTGCTTTGGTCATATTATTTCGAATGATAATTTTAAAAGACTAGTTCTGGTTTCTGTTGTCCTGTACGAATTTCGTCACTGAAAATTTAAATATTCTTTATTCAATTGAGCATATTACACGCCTTTTGAATTGTCAGTTTTGCTCTACCACCCGTTTCAGATTCTTTTAGCTGACAAGAAAAAACTAAGTATAAGTGCATAGTCCACTTTATACCCCATAAAGATAATTAAATCTTTTTTATATCACTCTGACCACTGGCAATGTAATAAGTGGAATATTCAACAAACAGGAACATCAATGTTGTGCCTTAACCTGCAATAATTGTTTTTTTTATTTATCTATTTTCTATATATTCTATTGTGTTAAAATTGTATATAGTATAGTTTACCACGCAGCCTTATTCGTTTCATATACGCATACACATTAGTTAATGACCCAGTCATACAAGGACACATATATTGTCACATTGTGTAAAGGTCATGGCTCATTTATACGACCCTACACTACCAATGCATGGGCAATATGGGCATGCAAATACGGAGCTTACGTCGTGCGTAGTAGGTATATTTCACATTGACAAATTTGGACAGTAGACGGCGTTCGGAAAGCTGTTTGCTACATTATATTGTTATAATGTAAATTGTATCTGCAGAGCACGATTCAAAGCCTATATTTGATTGTTTATTCCAAGCAGGAAAATCTTTAACTCATCAATTCTTTTGTCATTCTACGTCATTTTAGTTAAAACTAAAATCGACTCTAAGCCTTTTAAGCGCGTAAAGTCTAGTGCGGTAACCCATAACTCGACATCTATCAGAATCGTTTTTAACAAGATATGATAATGACTGTTATTGCTAATGAATGAAGAAAAAGTTTAGGACCAAAAATCTATTCGTTTAGCTATATTATGCTCTATTTTTAGTGCGCTAAAGCATAGTATTCCTAAACATTATTGTGGAAAGTACAATTTAATCTTTGTTTATTTGTTACGAGGTATAATTTTGATGTTTTTAAGTAGGATATTTAATTCTATTGCGCTATTTTATCGTAATATTATGATTATATAAAATATGTAGCGTGCACCTCTAATAATTTACACACCTGATGTTTAATATGAATTGTATGCACTATAAAATATATCTTATTTTGTAGAGCTGCGTTATCGCAATGTTACGTTTCTATATAAATTGTTTTATTTCATAGTTACCGAGTTTCTCGAATATAATATTTTTTATGAATAATAAAATAAGTCTATTCCAAAGTGTCAAAAATGCTTGTACGGAAGTGCATATTGCATACACCCAAAGATTGTTGATTTTTCTGTTTTGTTGTCGAAATTATATTTGGTTATAGATGGCGCCGTAGGCACACTTTGACGTATATCATTCGCTCATAGGTTTCGAAGTTTGCCTACTGCTAAATATCCCACTGGCTGAAAGTAGGTACATAATTTAATTTTATATACAAGTTTTTTTATAATTTTAACTTCTATGAAGATTTGTTTATTATCAATTCAGCCCGTGGTGATTATTTATAACATGTTCATGCTTAATTCTATTTTTTGTGTACCGTGGACATTTTTTTTGTAATATTAAAAGATTGTATAGCCAAATTTTGTTTCATTATCTGTGCTGAAGAATAGTGAATGTTGTGCACTTCCATGCGACATTATGTGACGCTTATAATTTATTATTAAAATTTACTTTGAATTTGTAAACTGAGTGTCGTTTAAGAGTGTAGTTTTTAATTTATTTTTCACTATTGTTCGGCACATTATATTTTTTACCTTGCCTAGTGTGAATGAAGTTTGACGCTGAATAAAAAATGAGAAGGTAAGAAAAATTATGTGCCTAACAATATGTGAAGTTTAGTTTTTAGTCGCTTGTAAGGTTGTATTTGAACAGGAATAGTTATGACAAAAACATTGAGGAAAAACCAAATATAAAAGTGACCGAAGAAATTTCGAAACGCTTACTTTTTCATTTACGCGTATCTAGTAATTTCGTCTTTTCGTTTTTGAGAAAGACATGAGTTTGGAATAGAGTTTTGAAACTCAATGACACTTATTTTACTTTACGAAACTAAGTCATCACATGTTTTCAATATTTTTTAGACTTTAAAACGTGCCTGTTCATTTGCACCCTCTAAACAATTGCTTTTTATTTTATTTCTTACTCAATTACTTAAATAATAAGTAACTTCTATATTTAGAGTCAAATATACAACTCATTTTATGTTTCCTCATAATCATTTTTAAAATTCCGTATGGGAGGCGAAAATGACACATCTGTTACATACATTTTAGCAGAGATCAAAGTATAAAACAGCCTTTTCTTTTTTATGATTTCTGAATTTTTCAATGCTATTTTTTTTAATACTTATATTATTTTATATACATTACTCTATTACTTTACTTTAAATCCGGTCCAATGCTCTAAACACTGAGCTACTAGACTCAGTGGTTAGAGCATTGCATCGGATTTCCAAAGTACGTGAGTTCTAGTCCCACCTGAGAATTCACTTGTGGCTGAGTTGATTTTTTTTAAATAATTTTCTATTTAAAATTTATCATTAGCATTTTTTTCTTGCGATTTCAAGCTTCCTGGCTTTCATAGAAAAAGTTGATCGTAATGACGAGTTCTACAAATAGTTTTGAGTAAACATAAAATAATATTCTCTTTTCTTTATAATAATTACTTGTTTAAAGTTCGCAGTTATTTGTTACATACCCTAATTTTATTTGTTATTTATTAAAATGCAACAAACATTTCATAATTTGTTATTTTTTAAAAGATTACAATAATTTTAACATTTGTTTCGTTGCCAGGTCATCCCACTTGCCTGCAGTTCACAGAAAACATGATTGTGTCTGTGCGCAAATATCGCTGGCAATGCATTGAATGCAAGTGCTGTTCCGTCTGCGGGACCAGCGATAACGACGTGAGTGTGATTTTGGACCTTATTGTAACAGGATAGAGTTCAAAGTATAACTAATAGGATTGTGTCTCGCCACCCGCGGTTTCACCAGCATGGTTCCCTTTTCCGTGGGTATATCGGGATAAAATGTACCTATCCGATGTTTCAATCCAGGCTTTAAACTATGTGTGTCAAATTTTATCCAAATCAGAGCATCCGTTTTTGCATGATCATCCAAGCATCCAAACCGCCAAACTTTCACTTTAAATAGTAGAAAGTGATTCTGCAGGGTGATTATCTAACTCGCGACCAGTTAAAATTACGGAAAATTTCGCTGTCTTAACACAATTTCTGTTAAATATTATAGTACTGCCTCTAACGAACAAATAAGGGACTAGAACGTTCTGGCCACAGAATACTTTTTCATGTTTTTTATGTTATTAAAAAATACTCTGTGACCAAACAAAACTCTTTTTAATCATTCCCAGTGGCGCTAGTTTGTATAGAAATAGGCAAAGACTATTTAATCATTATGAAATGTTTCCATAGTAACAAGAGACTAAATTAATTTTGCGATCGCATACATAATACCACATCAGTGTGACGATATCGAAATATTTCAGGAACCGCATCTGTCACTCATTTTTCGATAATCAGCCGGCTGGTCTTTGAGGCTGACTCTAAAATTTTTTCTACCATATCCAGGACCAGTTGTTGTTCTGTGACGACTGCGATCGCGGCTACCACATGTACTGCCTGGCGCCGCCACTCGACACGCCGCCCGAGGGCTCCTGGGCCTGCGCCCTCTGTCTGCACGAGTTCCATCGCAAGTGAGCAGGTGACCATCAGCATATACCATCATCATATACCACACACAGCTCCCATATATGCTCGACACGCCGCCCGAGGGCTCCTGGGCCTGCGCCCTCTGTCTGCACGAGTTCCATCGCAAGTGAGCAGGTGACCATCAGCATATACCATCATCATATACCACACACAGCTCCCATATATGCTCGACACGCCGCCCGAGGGCTCCTGGGCCTGCGCCCTCTGTCTGCACGAGTTCCATCGCAAGTGAGCAGGTGACCATCAGCATATACCATCATCATATACCACACAGCTCCCATATATGCTCGACACGCCGCCCGAGGGCTCCTGGGCCTGCGCCCTCTGTCTGCACGAGTTCCATCGCAAGTGAGCAGGTGACCATCATCATATACCATCATCATATACCACACAGCTCCCATATATGCTCGACACGCCGCCCGAGGGCTCCTGGGCCTGCGCCCTCTGTCTGCACGAGTTCCATCGCAAGTGAGCAGGTGACCATCATCATATACCATCATCATATACCACACAGCTCCCATATATGCTCGACACGCCGCCCGAGGGCTCCTGGGCCTGCGCCCTCTGTCTGCACGAGTTCCATCGCTAGTGAGCAGGTGACCATCAGCATATACCATCATCATATACCACACACAGCTCCCATATATGCTCGACACGCCGCCCGAGGGCTCCTGGGCCTGCGCCCTCTGTCTGCACGAGTTCCATCGCAAGTGAGCAGGTGGCCATCATCATATACCATCATCATATACCATACAGCTCCCATATATGCTCGACACGCCGCCCGAGGGCTCCTGGGCCTGCGCCCTCTGTCTGCACGAGTTCCATCGCTAGTGAGCAGGTGACCATCACATCATGCACAGACAATAGAGTTCAAGAGATACTGCTTCAATAAGCTTCAATATAGAAACACAGTCGTTAAAAATTGGTGGGTAAGGGGAGACGTCGGTCAGCTTGTTTTGATTAGCTCTTTTGTAAAAGAAACCCAACTAATTTGATGCGTCAAAATTTACAGAATTTTAACCAAAGGAATGTTTAAAATGTTGTCATTTCTTAGAGCAACCATTCTGTTCTCAAAATGTTTAATGCTCAAAATGGCCGATTCGCAAAATTTCGAAATATCGCAATGTACAATACGCACATTGTAGAACAACCTAAAAATCCAATTTCTAAAATAAACATTTAACAAAATGTGTAACTAATCAAATATCTAGGTTATTTGTGTTTGACTAATATACTCGCAGTTATCTATTTATATCTATCTCGAATTCTCGACTAACGTAACGGAAATCTTTATTATTTTTTTTCAGATAGTGAACAAACGCACGGCAAGACGGGAACTGACGTTTACGTCTATCCAAGTACTAACCGTACGGTCGATGTTTCTTGTCATTCGAGTAAGATAAGTGTACACTGAGTTCATGTAACGTTGCCATAGATTAGATTTCTGAGGCTAAGTACGGACTGACCTTTATGTATAATCGCGGAGGTTCCTGTTAGTCCATTTGACGCGCAAGATCCCTTGAACGGCTACCAGGCGATTCACCCACTGGAGCAGCAGGAGTTGTATTATCGAATTACTTTCCGTATGCAATAGTAAGATTTGAAAGAAAGAATTAAGAAAGAATTTATTCGATTGTTTCAAAAATACAACTCTCTATGACAGATTGCTCCGCGTCTCCGCGCCTGGTGGTGGAATGCGCTAGCGGACCGCGCTCTGGTTTCCGTGTGTTGGACAACGCGGTTTTCTATTCTAATTGATGACACTCGCATACAATATTAAAATCGCCTAAAGTTAATTTGCTGCCTAAAGTGGTCCACCGGGAACTTTCGCGACTGTATATACGACAGCAGTTTAGGCTTTACAGTTTGACCTTATGTCGCTTGTATTAGCGGCGGTTTTCGCAGTGCAAGTGTGGAGCCTGACGTGCTGGTGACTGTACATTGACGCTGTAATTATGCTTACCTTTTTGCTCTATGGTTGTCGAATTCGTAAAGAAATGGAAGGGTGTGATAATGATGGTTCTTATACTTTTAGTTTTAAAGTTAGCTGGTACAAAAATGTTTCCTTTTTTTTTAATTGTGTTTTAATCGACGTTGAAAAAATACCTTTCACTGTTATAAACAAAAGTAGCTAATTAACTGAAAAGTACTATTTACCTCTTTGCTTTATAAGTTTTATTGAATTATGTATTTTTATATACAAATAAGAACAAAAATAAGTTTGACTACTTGAAGTCCGATTAAATATTAAACGTTATACATTTAGTGATTTTGGAAGCTTTAAGAATATTCATATTTTTAACAGTTTTTTTTTAACTAAAAGCCAGTCTGTACTAGGTCTCGGTTGTTTCTGTGTAAATCTGGTGATACTGCTATGCTATTGTAAATGTATACTTTCAAGAGTTTTTACATTTTAACACCATACAGGTTATTCAATTTTGTTTCTTGGCCGATTTTTCAATGCTCAGTTTCGTGGCGAAATTGAGAATAAGAGGCCGATTTCACCACCGACAAATAAGTACTGGATAGTTGAAATGACACTGAAATGGTTCCGAAACGTCGGGAAAATAAAATAAAAACCCTAAAAAACCTAAAAGTTCGGACAATTACAACTTAGTTCGTGAATAGCGCGTTCGATATCCGTAAAAGATGTTTTATTTCAATGAACAGTGCGCGCTAAAACATAAGAGATGAGATGATAACATTTGAAAGTTTAATATGAAAATAAATGACATAATTTATAATGGCAAACACAATTATGTAATTGTTATTATTTTATTGATTAAATTAATAGTTACTCTATTGTATTGGGGTAATCCTGTAATAATAGATGTAAGTGTGGAAATAAATAAAGTAACCTACACAGACAATCAAGGTGGATACATGAAAACGTGTCATTTCCTTCTGCCAAATTTTCTCTTAAACGATTCACTACGGTACGTTGGCGGAAATTCTGTGAAAAAAGGAAGAAAGCATTTCCATAAAAAACCCG
Source organism: Chrysoteuchia culmella (assembly GCA_910589605.1). Classification (NCBI taxonomy): domain Eukaryota; kingdom Metazoa; phylum Arthropoda; class Insecta; order Lepidoptera; family Crambidae; genus Chrysoteuchia; species Chrysoteuchia culmella. Next base: position 4,984,701 of record OU342663.1, read on the forward strand.
ATCTCATCAGCCAGTGGTGAATTCTGCCTCCTTATTGTCTAATTTCAAAATCTATCACAATCCCTTTCAAAGATATTGTGATTGTGATAGTGACTTATGGAATGGTTTAGCAGTCGCAATCCCTTTCGGAACGAATGATGTTTTCAATGACACTTCCATTTGACACTTCTCCATACATTTGAGAGATATTTTGTGTGTCACTTTGTTAGATAGCTCAATTTATTTCCTTCAATACCTTTCAAACCGCGTCCCAATCACAATCCCTATCAAATGACAAATAGTGATAGCCTGAAGTATGTAAATATCTTTCAAATGACGAATTGAAGGGATTGCGATAGATTTTAAAATTAGACAATTAGCCCCCGGATCATAATGTCCTTCATATGTCAAATGTCCCGGCTACACACACCGTCTTACCTGAAAGCATGCCTGCACAAACCGGCGGGGCTACCTTTGCATCTTTGCAACAGCAACGCGACAGCAGAAATTGCGCGATAATTGCTTTAGGTCACGTATCAACAGTGCGGCCTCTACCGAACAAACTATGAACTACAATGTGCATTCATTTAGTTCCTGTTATTGCTACTAAATTGTTGTTGGCGTTAGTTGCTATGACAGCAACACGCGGCGTCTCACTCTCGCACTTAGGCTATACGAACCATCAGCTAGCGATTAGCCAGCTATCACATACGTAATACCATTTTTATATTGACGTTCCGCAGCGATCGCGCGATATCTGCGCGATAATTGCTAATTTTGAGGTAATATTCCCGCGGTTTGCGCAGGTAAGACGTAGTGGATTGTCCCGGCTACACGCCCCGTAAGGCTTTCAGGAAAGACGGAGCGTGTAGTCGCGACATTAAAGTTTCCGAAAGTCATTTGTTTTCGTTGTTTATGTATTTGATTTCGTTGTTTATGTTCGTTGTATAACATACTTTATACCACTGTTAAATAAAAAAAAACCTTTTACGGATATCAAACGCGCTATATTTTCACGAACTAAGTTGTAATTGTCCGTATTTTTAGGTTTTTTAGGGGTTTTTTGATTTTCCCTACGTTTCGGCACCTTTACAGCTGCCGTGGTCACGGGATGACACAACTTAGTTCGTGGAAATATAGCGCGTTTGATATCCGTAAAAGTTGTTTTATTTCAATGAACAGTGCGCGCCAAAACATAAGATGTACGTATAAAAAAAAAACCTATTTTCTATTTCTAGAATCGGTTATTAGGAAAGTAATAATTTACAATAACATAGCAGTATTTGTAATTCTCGTATTTCTCATTACCGCAGCGCAGGCGTGTTTGCATTATTTCTACCTCTACCGGTGCTTGTTTAGAAACTTCTATGTATGCGGTGTGGCGATTAGCAATTAGCATTTTAAAACTTATTTTATTTTAAAAGACAATTTTACAAGCATTATTGTTCGAATCACACAGCGCAGCGCAACGCATTTTACAGTTGCTGAAATCCGTAAAGAAGTCAAGTTCACATATTTGCATGCAATTTCAGTAGCCGCGGCAGCCGGTCGCTCCTCGCGCACGCCCATGCAAATATGGAATTTAATTTCTTTATGAATGTTTCAATTTCCTTCAGCAATTGTAAGCTCAATCAGCAATCCTTCAGCGCGCCGACTCCGCCTGTCCGATGTAAATCATACATAAATAAGGACAGGGAAGTTTTCTGGAGCGAGATGCCGTAAAGTACGATTACTTTCATTGTATATCATATCGTAATAACAATATATCATATCGTATGTAATTGTATGATGGATGACATACAATATCGACTGTCAAATGTATACGATCACTTTATACAATCGGTTGTCTGATTTTGATGTGTCAGACATATTACACAATAGAGATTTGAAAACGTTATTCAAGACTTCCCAAACATATTTTAAGTAAATTTTAAATAGAAAAATATTGGAAAAAACTTAACTCGGCCTTGTCTTACAAACTATTTAACCCGCGACCTTTGGAAATCCGGTCCAATGCTCTTGATGGATTTCCAAAGGTCGCGGGTTCGATTCCCGTCTGAGAATTCACTTGTGGCCGAGTTAAGTTTTTTCCAATATTTTTCTATTTAAAATTTACCATAAGTATAAAAATAGCATTGAAAAATGCAAAAATTACAAAATCATAAAATATTTTAAGTAGTTCCATAAGGTCCAATAGTTGAATAAGATCCTTCTTCAGTCAAGACATAAAGTGAAGGTACTGTACTTAAAAGTATGTAATAAAGTCTTAGTCAATTATTCGTTTTACGCAATTAATTTTATCAGTGATCGCTACACCGCCTCTCAATTTTACCTTCAACGAACCGGCACTGTCTTACAAACTATTTAACTACGGCAATGAAAATGGAACCCAACTTCTAATAAATAACACAACGGACGTTCAGGGGGTCAATTCTGCAATTTTTTTGTCATAATCGTCTCTCAGTGGTGTTTCAATAGTAGTGTTTATTTACACTGTTGTAACAAGAACTGTGTAAAATAGCACTACCATTGAAACACCACTGGAATACGATTGTGACTAAGCATTAGCAGAATTGGGCCCCAGAAGTAATAGGGTGGCGAAGGCAAAATGGCGCCACCACCATTGGTACCTAAAATATCTTGATTGGTTTAAATCAAGTCAAATCTGTGGCCCTCCCGCACAAATGTCACCGGAATCGAAATCGGCTTCATATGACAGATGGATATGACACATTGCTGCTTGTTTTTGACAAATGAAAACTTGCCAAAGACTAAGAGCAATATGTCACATGCATCTGTCAAATGAAGTCGATGTCGATGCCGACGACACTTGCGCGGTAAAGGGTGCTGACATATGTCATTTTGACAAGTAATTGACCAGTCAACAGATTTTTGTACAAACGGGGAACTTTCCGGTAGACCAGTAGAGTTTATTTTGGGAAATGTTATCTCGCAAAGTACTAAGGTTAAAGAAATAATTTAGTATTCAAATGAAATACTTATTAATGTTCTATTGGTTGTGATATAAACGTTTTCTATATATCTATTACGTTTTTAAATAAAACTCCCTTAAAAAGCTACTGGTCAACCGGGATGTTCCCCGACTGTACCAGCGATGGTGGCGCCATTAGTTTTCAGTTTTCTACCCCAGTGGAGAAATATGTTAGTTTTTTAAACCCTTACTTTGGTTGACCGTACGAACATACTAAATAAAGTCTTCATAAAGTTTACATTGTTCAGAATTCAATATTTGTAATGAAAAGTGTCGGTTCGTATAAACCTAATGATAGAGAGATGGGATTGATGTGACGTCACTATTCATAAAAAGCAATTATTGGGGTATGATAACTTGTTTTTGCATCAAAACAAAAAAATGTTACATGCATTTAGTAAAAAGCTGTTATTATAACAAACAGACACCAACTTTATTTCTTTGTGTAGATGACGTCAAATCAACCGTGTCTCTCGCGTTTACCTACTATGCTTGTATCGCTGCATTTAGTAACCCCGTGATAGGCTACCGAGTTTCAATGTGTATTATAAGTACATTAGAGTTAATGCCTTAGTGGTTCTACCAATATATCAATGTGAAACATTGTTAAAAGAAGTTTCTTACGTATCGGACAAAATAAATTCGGACACTTCTGTTCCGAATTGACACTTTTGATTGTTATTAAATTTTTCATGACGATTCGAAACCATGATAAATTTTAAATAAACAAATATTGGAAAGTCAACTCGGTCACAAGTAAATTCTCAGATGAGACTCGAACCCACGACCTTTGGAAATCCGGTCCAATGCTCTAACCACTGAGCTACCGAGACTCGCGGACCACCCAAAATTCTCCAATACATTTCAGAATTCACTTGTGGCCGACTTGACTTTTCTAATATTTTTCTATTTAAAATTTATCATAAGTATAAAAATATCATTAAAAAATGCAAAAATTCAAAAATCATAGATTGGAAACCATTTTATAGTTAAAGCGGTTTTCTACAGTCGGACAAAAATCACAAAGTACAAGTTCAAAACATCTAATCAACTCCTGTAGACCTTTTATAGACTAGATTACTCGATATCGTGTCACTGTCGCGCTCTTATCGTAGCGGAGTAAGCAAGACAGCATGATGCTGATGCGGTATATTATGTCGCGTGATATAGTTGTGTTTATGCTAGAGGGCTGGTTAGTTGGTTATGCAAGCCTGGTACTTTTACATTTTACTTAAGTACTTGTGATAAATATTAAACAAGAAAATATACTAGAAAAAAGCAACTTGTCTCATGTCGCCCTGACGGGATACGAACCCGCATTCTTGAGAATCCGGCCCATAGCCCTAACCAGTTATGCTACAGAGACCTATAAGGACACGTCGAATTTTTCTAGTATATTCCCCTTTCTACGGTGTTGGCCACCGTCGTTTCATCAATGAGAGAATAATATCCTCGCATTCGAAAGAAGCATTTTTACAAATCTTTGACTATCGATTGAGATGAAACAGCCATCTAGTTATAGTTATAATTAGATGGCTGGTATTTGATAATTGGTTAGTGCATTAACCAAAGATGCGGGTTCGAATCCCGTCAGGTTAAGACAAGTTGCTTTTTTCTTGTATATTTTTTGTTTAAAATTAAAAAATTAAGTACGTGTACTTTGTGATTCCTATCAGACCACAAAACCGCTTGAGCTATAATGGTGTCTGTATTGTCAGTGAAAAAGTAATGAGATTAAAAAGTGACAAATCGGACAGTGTTCGAACTTGTTTTGTCCGGTAAAGTCAGTAACTTTATAAAAGTAACTCGATGAAATTAAGATCATTTTTATTTTTATACTAATCCGAAAATATGCTTACTCTCTTGAAGCAGCATTCCATATTTGAATATTTTAAAAATTTGTGATTACTCTTTCTACGTTATTTGTATTGGCAGGTGTGGATAATTACCAGATTTTATTGGTAGATATTTTTCTTTAATGGCGCACAATTTTGCCAGTTTTTTTACTACGAGATTATCGTGTCAGATTATATGACAAATATATTTTGTATATTTTTCAACATTTTATGTTTTAGTCGATTGTCATTTTGTACATTAAATTTTTTATTGTATACGTTTTAATTTTTTGACTGATTTCGCTCTATGCGTCTAGGATGGAAGGTTTATTTCTTTAAAGGAAAAACGACCTTATTTTGTACCCAATAGAGCGGATTCTTTTGCACCCTAAATATAATTTTTAAAGTTGCAGTTTCTATCTCGGGCTACTCTAAGAAATGAAATTATGAAAAAAAAACTCAAATTTGACTTGGTGTCGTTATTGAGCTTGTATGATTCGATAATGTTTACCCTTTATTTTGGTTAAATTTAAGTTTAATGAAATTATAACAACTTCACCTTCAACGTCTTGCCTGATAAGCAGTTGAGTATACTCCATCCATTTTACGGAAAGAATGTAAACAATCAATTTGAGCAATTTTTGTAAATATTTTACAAATACGTAATATTTCAGTTAACTAATACCTTGAATACATAAGTAAGCTATTTATAAAGTGCACATATTTCTAAAATGTGTTATAAAAAAAGCACTTGTATGAGCGGTTTGTTTACAAACATGCTTTCCGTAAAATGGCTGAAGTATAGTTACAATGAATGTTTGTAACTTTTTGATGATTATGTTAATTAAATTGTAACCATATATGAAATAACCGAATGAAATGTAGATATTTTTTATCAAGTAGGTACTAATAAGGATGAATTGTAGAACCGTAAACCATGTTTGTGATGAGAGTTCGAGACGGCTCATAATTGTCTGCAATTTCTGGCTGGCCAGCAACTATTGATGTCTCACACTGACTTTAACGCTAAAGTTAAATACACATAGTTGACGGCCACAATTGAGCAAAAATATGACCCTTTTCTGAGTACCATGAGAGATGGAACTGCAACGCATTAAAATCTGGAAAGACGTAATCGGTAATTCATACGTAACAAAGTGTAAGTGACGCTGTGATCAGTTTAGCAGGTTGTGATGGACTAGGCGGTTAACGCGGTTTGTGCTTTTTTTTTAGCTCTTAGTCATTTTGTACAGACGTGCGACACGCGACTCGTTTTCGATCCGCACTCCGACCGCCTAATGGTATAGCTTGTGCTATCATCTTCAAACTCTCATAAAACCCTTTAACGATAGGGTTTTTGTCTAATTCCTACATATTTCTGTTCATATAATAGATTCACTATTGCATTTTTAGTATGAAAGTGATAGCGTCAGCGAGAGCTCTTGTAGGGGATTTGAAAATTCGATAGCTATAGCAATACCACAATCTATACTGTTAGGCGGTCGGGTGCCGGTGGTATAATGTATTGTTTTATAGTGTACTCACAGCAGTTCCTCCATTGATTAACGACCGAAATTAATAACCTGTCTGTAGATATTGATTGGGCTATCTGAGATTTTCGCCTAGGATACTGGGTTCGTTGCCTAGCAACCGTTGTTATTTTAGACATATTAACAAAAATATCCTAGTCAACTATCTCAGATAGCCCTATACATATCTACAGATAGGTTATTAATTTCGGGCGTAAGTAAATAAAGATTGAATTACATGCTTTGAATTTACATCGATTTCGATCGATCATATTATTTCTTTACAACCAATTGATGAAATATTGTAAACTATATTAACAGGTCCTTTGATTGTTTGTTATTTAAACATTATTGCTGCACAGTGTACTGTGCAGTACAGTACATTACATGTGTACAGTACATTTAAAATACTCTCTTCTATGGATTTACATTAATCACTTTATAATATGCGCGAGACGGGTAAGGCTAAAAGATTCAGAAGCGTTAAATATACGTATGAGAAAAGAAAAAAAAACTTTCTCGAAAGTATAGTAAAGTATAGTCTAGATTTCACGAGAAAACGAGTTGCCGTCAATTATCTTTGTAAATTTTTGTCACAGAACACAAGAAAAAGGTGGAAGGAGTATGTCACGCATTTACACTTTAACTAGTAAACGTGGAGTTTGGAAACACTTGGTTAAAACTGATGCTGTCACTTTTATTTATTCAAAACATCAGATTAACACAAGGTGTAACTATACTCGTTTGTAGAGGTTAGAGTCCGTTTCATATAAAAAGTCTTACGGAATATTACAGGAACTATGAACTTAATATATAATATTCTTATCTCTTAAGAAATAGAGCTCATATTCGAATGTTGAAGGTGACCGAAGCGCCGCTCCTAGGGGTATTGTGCGCTTAGTGCAGCTTTTTCTACTCACGGTTGATAGTGAGCGCGTTGTTTTGTATAATAATAATAATAATTTATTTCATTGACACATTTTTCTTACAAAAATATAGATCAATTTCCTTATCTTAAGTACATCTTAGATCTAGAAATTGACATCTGCAACTGAACTAGTTTACACTGTATCTCAGGTGCAGCGCTCTTTTTTGGATACAAAAATATAGATGTAAACAAAGCATTTCAACCTTAAAAAAAAATAAAAAGTCAAATAATAATATATGTTTAAATCTGCCAAAAAGGTATGTGTGGAGTATGTCCTCTCATGGTGTGTTAACTGAGTGTGTGTGGAGAGGGTGTGTATTATTACATAAAATATTATATTATGGAATTATAGGTTAAATTAGCTACATATGTATGGCATTGGTGTAGTCCGTCCGTGGCGTAATCCGCTAGATGGCGGGTGAGATTTCATACAATAATCGACGCGTTCACGATCGACCGTGAGTAGAAAAACTAGCATTAAGCACTCTGTCGTGAAACGGACTCTAGTACAAAAAAGCGTTGCCTTACAAACAAGCACATGCCATGACAACTTAAGAAATTCAAAATCGATGTTTTTGCATCTGGTAACATTTTACTTCTAACTTATTTCTTGTATTCTGTGGGTTTAGCACTTAGCTTGCGGTATCCGAATTTTACTTTAACAATATCGAACAATTTTATCATGTCAGCTTGTGATGATTATTACATTAGTGTATATATCTTTCAATCATGTTTGTATATATACATTTTTCATTGACCAAGTTCACCGTTTCTTTGCAAAAAATATGTAGAAAAAGTTCTTTATCATCTGTGGTAGGCCTAAAAAGACGAAAAGTGTAATTATTATAAGTTCCAGAAATGTACATGTAAAAAAAGTTGCATTTATTTCTTTATGTATCTGTTGACCTGATTTGATGCCGAATGTACAGCCAAAAGTAGCCACGGCTTAGTGATGGGTTTGTTGTCGAGTCCCCGATATTTCGGCACAGTTCGGGGACTTACGGCCCCGTAACTAATATCACCTTTGGCGACCTCCGTGGTCGAGTGGTGCGTACACCGGTTTCAAGGTGTCGTCTACTCTGAGGTTCCGGGGTCGAATCCCGGTTAGGGCAAATATTTGTATGATGAATACGAGCATTTGCACCCGTGTCATGGACGTTTATATATATTTCTACACATAAATAATTAATATGTATAATTATATGTATTTATATCTGTTACCTTAGTATTCAATAACACAAGCATTGCTTACTTTGGAGCTGGGTTATTTGGTGAGTGTAAGAAATTATTAATAAGGCGCATGCAACTGTGCCGAAATATCGAGGACTTGTAAACAAATACAAATATGTTAAAATCCCGTTTAACGTTATAGTTAAACTCTACTTTCTGTTGACCGCACAGACAAACAGTAGCTTAGGCTTTCCAGTTTGAGAGCGCCCTAATGTCGCGGCGGTTTTCGTAGTGCAAGGGTATGGCCGGTCATGCTGTTTACTGTACATGCAGCATTTGTTTACGTAAAATCTTTATTTGTTGTATTGTTGCATGTAAACGGTGTTACTTGGGAAAATCTCACCAATCTTGCCTGTTTCTATGACTATGAAAAAAAGTAGGGGCACGCTATGACCATTTTGACATCTTTCTTATGCAAAGGAAAAAGTTGCTTTTATATGAGGAATTAAGTCTAATTTTAGTGTTGGCTATAGTAGAAAATGTTCCGACTTTGAAGGTCAAATTCATACTAGCGCAGAGTCGAAGCGCATCGATATCGACTTAACATAGCAAATTCACCCTTAACTCCACAACTTAATGCATATATTCCTTCTGAGATAAAATGATGACGCGAATACGCGCGCATTCTACGGAATTCGCGCGGCTGGACGCGATGAATTTGCGTTTTTTTATGTCATAAGAAATATGTGCACTACGTTGTGGAGATAAGGGAGCATTTGCTGTGTTAAGTGTCAGATTGACGCATTCTCCGGTAGTATGAATTGCCTAAGGAGCTCGTTTCTTTAAGGTGTCAAATAATTAGGTGTCAAAACGGCTATCATAGCATGCGCTACTTCACGTGGTATATATGAGACGATATCTTCGCATTAAATAATAGCGCACTTTAGCATCAAACATACAGAGTTTATTTTGAAAATCTTATGATTTATTGGTCTCAAAGAATACTTGGTATCGCCCAAATAATCGTATTGAATTTGTTAATTATATTGTACATTAAGGTTTCCATACTGTATTGTGTCATACTAATTGTGGTGACGTAATAAATAAAATGGAAATTGTATCATGTTGTTTCATTTTCAAATATTAAAGTAACGGAATAGCTTCATAAGTTCATATCATAACATTACATTTAGGGCAAGCAGAACCGGGTCCCGTTCCAGGATTTCGATACCCGGTTCTAGTAGAAAGAACCGGAGGAACCGGTTCCCCCGGTTCCAGCAGCAAAATTTAAATGTTTCATTAAAATGGAATACATCATAGATAACGTTGACAGGATAAGCAAATATAGCAATATGAAATAAAATTGTTTAAAATGTAGTCGACATTTATACACTCACTGGAATGGAAACTAGGCCACATGTAAATTTTACTATATTTTAAGTTTAATTTATTTTTGACACTGAAAAAAGTGTTTCATCCTTGTAGAACTTGAAATTAACTTGAACTTGAATTCGCGGCAGCTCGAATAGCATCCTGAGCACGTTGAGTAACCGGTGGGATTCCACACTGCTGCGTGCTGCTGCTGCTCCCCACCGCTGGCTGCAACTCCATACGCCTGCCAGTAGCATAAGTATTTGTAGCACAGGAGCCGCATGGTAGCCTATACTTGTACTAACACTAGAATAAGATTTTCATGTTATTCTAGTGTTACACCTATGTATGGATTTTTATGTCCGAAATAAATGTTTAATAATAATAATAATAATTATGCAGGTACCTTAAGTGAGGACAAAAAACAGATGGGTGACCGAAAATAGATGCAATAAAAATTGTGCAGGTACCTTAAGTGAGCTCAAAATTAAGAAGGGTGACCGAAAATAGATGCAATAAAAATTGTGCAGGTACCTTAAGTGAGCTCAAAATTAAGAAGGGTGACCGAAAATAGATGCAATAAAAATTATGCAGGTACCGTGAGTGAGGTCAAAAAGAAGATGGGTTGGGTGGCCGAAATTAGATGCGATAAAAATTGTACAGGTACCCAGAGTGAGGTCAAAATATAGATGGGTGGCTGATATTTGTTGCAACAAATTTCGTTCACCCGTCTTTTGCTTACCCTTCCTCAAGTTACCTGCACTATTTTTATTGAAAAAGTTTCGCTAACCCCATCTGTTTTTCAACGTTGCTCAAGGTACCTGGGGGTCAATTCTGCTAAATTTTTGTATCAATCGTGTATCAATAGTGGTGTTTATTTACACTGTTTTGTAACAAGAGCTGAGTAAAACAATTCTACCATTGAATCACGATTGGAATACGATCGTGACTAGCACTAGTAGAATTGGGCCCCTGCACAATTTAAATTGCAATGAATTGCGGCCACCCATTTGTATGTTAATCTCCCCCGCAAGGTACCTGCACTATATTTTCTCTTAACAATGTTTGGTCACCCATCTGAATTTTTACCTCACCCAAGTACCTGCACAATCTTGATTGTAACTATTTGCAATTTTATTTACTCAAACTTAAACTAGAAATTATAATATCATTTCTAGTTTAATGAATATGCATGTTCGTTCGTATAATATACCTACGAATTATTATGCGTCAGTATAAGTACAATCAGGGAACAAATTTTTTTTAGGAAACGTTTTCTCGGGAAGTACCTTCTAAGGTTAAAGAAATAATTTATTATTCAAATGAAATATCTGTTAATGTTCTATTATTTGTGATATAAAAGTTTTCTATAAGTCTTTTACTTTTTAAATATAGGTTCCTAAAACTATTGGTCAACCTGGGGGTCAATTCTGCAAATTTTTTGTCATAATCGTCTCTCACTGGTGTTTCAATAGTAGTGTTTATTTACACTGTTGTAACAAGAACAGGGGGTCAATTCTGCTAACTTTTTGTCATAATCGTCTCTCAGTGGTGTTTCAATAGTAGTGTTTATTTACACTGTTGTGTCAAGAACTGTGTAAAACAGCATTACCATTGAAACACCACTGGAATACGATTGTGACTTAAGCATTAGCAGAATTGGGCCCCTGTTTAAAACAGCACTACCATTGATACACCACTGGAATACGATTGTGACTAAGCATTAGCAGAATTGGGCCCCTGGAAGGTCCCCGACTGTATTTATAGAAGTTATAAAGTAGGGGTCTCAAGACATAACCCTGTGAGATATCCAAATTTGTCTCGAAGTTTAAAATGTCTATAAAGGAATATTTAAAAAAATAAAAAGCATTTTATAATTATCTAATATTTATTTATTCATTCACTACTTTGTATGATATGAAGCCAAAAACGTTTGGCATTAAACATCGGAACTTGTCTAAATTCTAAAATTGCACATTCTAAGTGATTAATATAACATTTTATATATTAAGCTCTAAATAACTATAATTATTATTTATAACTCTATGCTACATCAACAGACCTGAAAAGACAACGTAAGATAGAATGTAGGTAACAATTTTTAATAAGATCACTTTGCTTCAATAACACTGGAAAATATATTAATAATAATATAAAAATAACAAAAATATTAATATCACTATTTAATAACATTGTGTTCTGGCCGTGTAGTCTTTATGAAATTGAGCAGTTCTTTTTTACTCACGTATTATCTTATATTAAAATTTGAGATTTTATTGCTTTTTTAGTGCGAATAGAAAGCCTTATGTATTATTAAAATATTTAAAAGTCAAAATCAATTACGACTAACAATCATCTATTTGTGTAAGAAACAATTCAATAGTTTGAATTTACTATTAAATTGCAAAATGCCTATGAACATTTCAATAATTAAAATCTTGTGATCTACATTGTGATTTATGTCTACAAGTTGAGACAATGAATGGCTACACTAAAAGGTGAAATCTGACTCAATCTTGCTTAAAAATAAACAAATTTTGTCAACGGATTTTTCAGACTTTTTTTTGATTTTTTTTCTTGGAAAAGTCCTGCTGTTTGTATTCACCAAGATCATGCATTTTTTCTGTAATTTCATGTTTTATATTGAAACATACAAAATATTACATCTTTCTTTATATATATATCCGTTGAAATAATACCTATATTTAAAAAAAATCGTTGGCAAGCGATTATTTTATAGGAATGGCAAGACGCGGTCTCAACATCTATAACAAAACTTCTTCATGAAGTTGTAGATCAAAAATTTACTCAATTGTTTTTATAAGTCATAAAAACAGAGGCGATTGTCATGGTGTGAGACTTAAATTACATTGCTATTTAAAAATATAACAATTATTTAGGTATAACTTTTAATTTTGCATTTTACAATGCTATTTTTATGTGATAAATATTAAACAAGAAAATATACTAGAAAAAAGCAACTTGTCTCATGTCGCCCTGACGGGATCAGTCGGATGACGGGATCCCGTCAGGGCGACATGAGCCAAGTTGCTTTTTTCTAGTATATTTTCTTGTTTAATATTTATAACAATTATTTTTTTCGTGTATTTTCCTTTCATTTACTTATTTTTTCTAATATTTAAACAATTTATTTTTCTTAAAAAATTAAAGTAATTAACACATTTATAAATGTTTACACAAGACTATAAAAAAAACGTAATAATTTAACTTGTAATTATCAATTTTTCGCTAACTTGGATCACACGTTTTTGTGACAAGACTTAAATAAATAAAATTTAAACTATTTTACAACGTTGGAAGACATTTTGATTTTGTTGTTTCTGCCCTAATTATTATTTAATAATAATTTATTATGCCGATAACATATACAATACTAAGTACTAAGAAAATGGAAACAAATGTTTTTGAAGAAAGACAAGAAATACAGATATAAAATCAGTATTTTTTTATTAAAGATTATTTTATTAGGTTCTACCTGTATTAGCTATGGGCGTTTATTTATTATGCTATTAAATTTATAATTATACTACTAATTTAAATATCTAGGAATTAGCAAAGTTAAAATGGTCAGATTTGGTGAAAATTATGAAATAAAATGATTTAATGAGTTGTTTTTTAAAGTCTTTTTTTAAAATAATTTAATGCAGATGAAGATTTAACTGCGAAATGACCTTAAAAGTATCTTTGTGAATACCTAAATTAGATTTATATCAAACCGAATTTAACTTACAAACCTTATACTGGCCATCGATTAATCAAGAAAAACATTCAAATAGAAGAACTTTGTGGAAAAAAGTTCATATAAGTACTTAAATAATAGGATCTAGTCAAATATTGAATCAATTTAAGTAAATAAAACTTTTTCTCCATTTAATTTTAAACCTAAATCCATTAGACGATTTGGTACAAAATCAATTGAGGAAATAAGATATATTTTTTAAAAAGTAACGTGACTTAAATGAGCCTATAATTTCACAGTACAAATACCCAGTTAAAAATCCATAACACACAATTAGTTAAATTCGGCTGTCTAACTTAAAAGTAACAATATTATGATGAGCAACTAAATATGCTACTGAGCACACGACCAATACGCCATTTGAGCAAAGAAAGAACATTAAAATAAGAATTCGTGTCCAACTCAGAAAAACACTTCTTTAATGCTACTCAAAGGTATGGTCACAGATATTTATGTCTATAGGTATCGTCATATGCGGCTACATGACGTCACAGTAAATGTAAAATAGGCTGAATTTGTATACTACAAACTCTTTTTTACTTTGTTTTTTTAAGAGTCCATTAATTTCTTTTACTTTTACCGTGACATGGTAAAAACGCGGTTCCTCTTACATTATGGCATATATTTGTGTATGGTTCTCACAATATATCTACTTTACCATCTAATTGAGCGTTCTTCTTATATGATACTTAGAGCTTATACATACGCTTATCGTAGATAAAAACACGAAAATATATTTGGTTCAAATTCTACAAAATTAAGTAACGAACAGCACCTTAATATCACTGTGTTATCAATTCGATGTATTGAAATATGAAAAAAATATTTTATCTATTAAAAAATATAAAAACATAAAATGTCCGCGATTATTACTAGCTCGAGTCTTTTTTAATGGAGATAAATATCTATTTCAATGAAGATTTAAAATTATATTATTTTCTTTCCATGTGAATGTATCTTTTTTACTTAATTTCAATTTAGATCAAATAATACGTTTTAAATTTGTGTTTACCTAATCGATTTTATAAAGTTAATAAAAATATATATAAAAAAACAAAACAGAATTAATTTATGCAAAATTAAACAAGAATTTAAACATCCTTCGAAGATTTGCTATGAACAATTTAGAAAAAAAACACAACAATAAACTAAAATTACTAATTGTATCAACAACCTAAATTATCTGCATTGATAACAAAATTTCTGAATTACTTTTGATAATAACAAAGGTAAATATTTGTGATTCAATACCTTCTTACAAAAACTCACAACATTATAATAAATAGGTATAAAAAAGCATAATTTTGTTAATATATTGTGATACATAATATCTTTATCAATATCACTATTATTTTGAGCCGTTATCTTGTATACATATAATATTTTGAATATTCGACAATCAAAATATTTATACACTATTCAATATTTGTATTAAAGTCTATACAGCCAACCGCCACACATACAAATAAGTAAAATGTCTCAATCTATTTTGAGCTTAATTTCAAACAAATAAGGTTCTGAATAACCTGGCTGTTGACTGTACATTAAGTCTAATTGTTTTTATAAATTTAGAAATAATCTAAATTGTTTTTTTTATCGCCAATTCGCAAATGTTCAGCGATTATTTTTCTAGTTTACTATGTAAATTGGCCAATCAGGACAGGCGGTAGGGGGTGGAATGGGCAAGGGCGATCCACCGCCGACAGAAACCACTTCCGGTATCTAAAACAAAAAGAAATATAGTTTTCGACGCGTTCTCATAAGGTTCTGTAGGTAGTCTAGTAATGGTTAGAGGGCCAAACACCCAAAGGCTGCGGGTTCGAGTCCCGTCTGAAGGATATGAGACAAGTAGTTTTTTCTAGTAAATTTTCTTGTTTATTTGTCATGTAAAAATCCCATCGAAATTGGTAAATTCGTTGTGGACCGTTACACAGACACACAGACAAACTTCTAGCTCTGCATCTCCTTTTGTTAAATCGCATAGTGCGGCTGATGTGTACTATATATCGGTCAGCCTTATGTACCTATGCTAAGTGCGAGTTTTTTCTACTCACGGTCGATAGTGAGCGCGTTAGATTGTTTTTCAGCTAGGATGATTCCTGTGACACTTCAAATTTGTCCGAATCGCGTATACTATGGCAGCAAAAAATTCAAAAAACAAAGCTATCCTATCTCTTAAGTTGGACCAGACTGCTCACGGTGTGCCAATTTAATTTAAAATCGGTTAAGTAGTTTAGGAGTCCATCGCGGACAAACATCGTGACAGGAGATTTAATATATATTAAGATTATGTCTGGCTGGGATGATATAAGTAACACTTTATAACCGGATTCCACGTGACCGGAAAAGTAGTAAAATATATTGTAATTTTATCTCTCGCACTAAGCACTCGGGAGAAATATTTAACTCTATACCGTCTTTCATATATCAGAATGGTCCTTCGAGACGGACACTTACTCTTTTAAATACAATCAAATCCCATAGCTTAGCGGGTTAAAAACATTATCTAGCTAGTATAATATGACTATCACTACAATTTCTTAACACGTTACTGCCTCGGACCCAGACAATAGACAATCTATTGTTACTACGAGTATACTCGTAGGTTAGGTTGGCAGGCAACGGGTTAATGAAATATGCCTTGGATCTCGCTCACACCTTTAATGGGGTATGCAAGACAGAAGACAGCATCAGTAATATATCAGTACTAGCTGCCGATCGCGGTTTCACCCGCATGTTTCCCGCCCCCATGGAAATATCAGGATACAATGTAGCCATGTTAGTCGGGATAGTGAAGCTTCCCAACGGTGAAAGAACTTTTGAAATCGGTTCAGTAGTTTCGGAGCCTGTTTCATTCAAACAAACAATCAAATCTTTCCTCTAGTAGATAACTCGTAGATAGATACTTACTATAGTTTGAGGGTGATGAGGCGGGTGGTAGTAATGCGCGGGGGACACGGGGGGCGTCGGGTACCCCCAGTAGACGAGCGGGGGCGGCGGCAGGGTTGGGCCCATGGGCGGGTAGTAGTACGTCACTGGGCCTGCGGTGAACGGGATTGTGAGGACGAATTCACGGAAATCATTTTAATATCGCACAAAACAAATGATTTAAAAAAAAATTTTCATATACTGGAATAAGAAGCAAAAATCATAAATTATTAGAATAACTAGATCTTCGCACCTACAGAATAAAAAAGAAAAAAAAACAGATTTATAATAGGTATAACGAGTTCGCTACCACAGGGATTTACGACTACGACTGTAATAATAATTAATTTACAAAAAAAAACTGAATGTTAATAATCCTTCCTAAAGCGTCTTGTAGATGTTTTAATAGAAAGATTTAAGACGCTATACTGAAAAAGTACGTACTTTTTGTTATAAAACTAAAGGACGGTTAGATGTTATAAATCTGGCAATCAGATATTGTATTTCTTCATACCTTTATCTGGGTTTGCAAAGTTTCAGAAACACGATTTTATGATTTTGCCTCGACACTTTTTCTTTTCGAAAGTAAACCCCTAAAAATACGAAATTTCAAGATTATTCTCCTAAAAATACTATAAGAAATTGGTTTAATTAGTGGACATCAAAAATATTTAGCATCGTATAATTTCATTTTCTCTTTAATCGCTATAGTTATTTATTACGAAGTGATTTCTGGGTTTATCGCCTAATCTGCAAAATCGGACTCGCTCCCGCGCGCGTCCTTTTCTCATTACTATCTCGCTTCAGTATAGCGCCTTACCTAATAAGAACTAATTGGTTATTCATATCAGCTAGCTCAATATATAGAACGTCGGATATAATAATATAGGTCTCCTCAATTCGGTGTAATTTATTTTCTTATGTTCCTAAGGTAAATCTGGCGATTATTTCATGATGGCAATCGCATACAAAACTTGATTAAAAATTGCTACTAAGTCACGGTTTTTGAGATATAATAAATATTATCATAAATCAATCATAATAAATTAAAACTTCCCTTGATCTATAAATACATAATGAATTTAGTCTCCCACTTAAGATGGATATATAATTACATGAACATGCTAATAAATAATTACTTATGTTAGTCACAATTTAAATTGAAAAAATAACATATGAAATAATTTACGATACCTTTCATAAATTAAAAATATGTTGAGTGCATAGTTTATTCAATTTTTCCGCACTTTTAATAAAGAGTTGATTATCTAAGATACCTTTTATTACTAGATTTATTTTCTTCAAATTCAATGCTATGACAAAAAAACCATAATCAAATAACTACGATGCAACCCATGTTTAAATAACGTACAATAAAATTGTGTTAATAAGGAATTTTACCATTGATAAAAACTAGTAAGACGTGTTATGCCCCATAAATAATTTGTTTATGGTCAGCTGATTGGTTATTAATGGATTTCAGCTAGCCACATCCAGTGTTTCGATACAAATAGACGTACACAATGTAATGTACAGTAAGATTGTAATAACTTTGTGGGCTCGTGAAGTTAGCGGTTTTCCCCCTTCCAAACCCTTTTTCGCCTGAGTGTCTCTAATTTTCTTCGAGAAGGGACTCACGGACCGACGCATGGTCAGTTAAAATAGCTCAAAAATGTACTAGGTCCCTTCAAGTTCACACCCGCACAGTTATTATAACCTTACTGTAAGTTATAATTAAAAACAAGATGGACACTCACCAGGGTCTGAACGCATTAACAGTCCACCAAAGCAGTGCGCAACTTACACCAATACTCTGTTACACACGCCGTCGACGCCGCCAACCACCAAGCCAGTCTGCGGACTTTAGGTACCAAACTTATGCTCTCCAAGTACCCTCGTACTTAGCACCGTGGTATTACGACCTCAAATTTAAAAACTCAAAGCTGAACATGTGAATTCCAAAGCCGTTAAAAAAGTAGCTGTCAAAAAAGTGCAGATTAAATAGTTCTAACGGACGTTAAAGATTCAAAAATTTAAGGTCGTAACTATTTAAAATGCGATAATCAAGAGTAAGATAGAGCTTTCAATATCATGTGATCCCACAACAAATGATAGATAATACTTACATTTCTTGTTATAATATTGATGATTACTTGGTGAACCACTAAACAGTCACCCGGCTAAGAGGGTGTTAACACCTTAAACCCAAGTATTTTGTCCTCTAAATTAAGCACAAAAACATTTTCTCTACGACACACTAAGCGTTTTATAACCCATTTTACATGTTCATAAATATTTTTCTGTCACCTAAAGTAACCATGCATTCAAAGCAGAATGAAGAAATTTAGTCCTTAAGCATTTGCTTTTTTTTAATTTCGGTTTTGCAAAGTGTAACATGTTTTTCAGACACAAGGACTTCAAGCCAAAGTGCGTAAGTG
The DNA here is from genome assembly GCA_910589605.1 of Chrysoteuchia culmella. Taxonomy (NCBI): domain Eukaryota; kingdom Metazoa; phylum Arthropoda; class Insecta; order Lepidoptera; family Crambidae; genus Chrysoteuchia; species Chrysoteuchia culmella. The sequence goes on from OU342663.1 coordinate 5,003,631, forward strand.
AAATTTCTTTTAGATTTTTTTACATACAAGTATATTGTAGGCGTAAAATACCTGTTTTTTTATTTATGAAACGGACAATAGTTAATAAAGCTAGGTTAGGATATGGGAGTGGGCTTATGATTGTGCTATTTTACCTTTGATCTTGTGAAGGAGGTTAAATAACCACTGACGAAACGGGAATGTGCAGATATGGCGCCATGGCAACGATTTTTTTACATTATGGTAGGTATTTATGGTGCAGGTGACAGAATATCAAACAATTTGACCTTGAGCAAACCTACCAAGCCCCTACCAAATCGAAATAAGGGCTTTTCTTGTTGCGCAACTGGTAGGGTTGATGATTGTCCATACATAGGTACAGTCACGAGCAATGATATGTAAGGGTACACTAAAAAACCTTATTGTATTAGCACACACGGAATCAAAGCTCTATATGTCCACAAATTGTCATTCAATATTGTAATGTGACAAGGTTGCATACTGTCTATATTATTGCACATGTCTGTAACACGGCCAAGACAATTATGCGCATGACAGAAATGCGGTTTTGCACTTTTGGCACCTGCAACCCACTTCCATCATCGTATTTTTCTATTACCTACCTGTTTAATTAGCGCTACAGTGATTAACCGATTGATTACCGCTTCTTGAAATTTTGGTTATTTAGTTACTTAGTTTTTTTTTAAGTTTTCCTCAGCTTTTTATTTTTTTTTCCTTTCTATCTCGCCGCCGTAAGTCATGGGGGCCCATTTTTTGTATTCTCCCCTGTGACCGGCGTCCTGCCCATCTATCTGAGCCTGGTTTCACTACAGTGACAGGAGATGCGCGTAGCGGCGCCTCCGTACACCCACCCGCCTGCGTCGGACCCGATCCGCATGGACATCTTGTTCACGCGCCCGTTCTGCTGCCTCCTTTTGCGAGATGACGTCCTCGCAAAAGGAGACTGCCGCCTTCCAGGATCTGTCGCTGGCCAACATGGCTCTTGCCATGCTGGGCTGCGAGAGATCCCTCCCTATCACCGCAACCAGAGCGCGGCGCTGCGAAGCCCAAAGTTTTCCTCAGCTGTCATGCGCCTAATTGTTTTGGTCATGTACCTAGTACCTACATCGAGGAACTTTTCGCTAGAGCGCTAGACCAGAAGAGATTGTTTAGGGAGCGTTGTTTAAAGATAATAATACGATTTATAGAAAAGGATCTTGAGTACCTACCTACATATGAATATTAAATTATTGCTTTTTAACCTTATAACTTTTTTAAACAACGCTCCCTAAAATATTCTATACGAACGAGACGGGATAGTAAAAAGTTTTTCCATAAACTTTACTTTTCCGTCAGGTAAACACGACAGTTGAAGGTCATACTTTATAATTTGGCCTTAAGCCTTATGTCAGTTATGTCACATGTCACATTTACAAAAAAACACATGTGCTTATTTGTCAAGGACAGAAATGTGAAAACCAAGATGCCATGACCTCATAATGAGTCAAATTGTATGATTGTGCACATCTGTGACTGTGCCGTGGCGCTCATACATTGATACCTACTTAAATATTTGTAATTCATTCACGTGCGTAATATCGACCCGTTTCTTATTAAATACATTAAGTACGTCATCATTCATTTATAGTACTAGATCCTTTAAAATCTCATCAACATTTTAATTATAAAATGTTTTCAATATTTTAATGTAAGTTTAAGAAATTAAATTAGGTATTATTTATGTCGTGGGCCGATCGTTGGATTGGGGCGATCGAGATCTGCCTGGACACATCAAGATGTGCCGGCATAATCGTGATTTGGCCAGTTATTTCATGATGTGCCCAATGTAAAGTTGGACAGATCAATGAGAGCAACCCATTTGTCGATTTGCCCTATTCGTCACTTGGCTAAATCGTGATTTGGCTGGGCACATCGTAATATATAAGTAGTTGCATAGTTCCAATATGACACCCGTTGCACTCTGTCAGCTGATTGCGAGAAAGATGGTGGCGTCGAAACAGCTGTTCTATTTTAATATTTTTCATGTTTTAAAGATTTTATTTAGAGTTTTATTACACATACACTTATGTTATGTTTTAGATTTTAAGATTTTTGAAGGAATTCTTATATATATAAGTGTGCTAATTACATTTTATGTGGTCACCTACGGAAATCGATCTGCCCAAACATGGTTGGGCGAATCATCAAATGTTGTGCTTTGAACGATATAGCGGGTTTAAAACCGGCAAATCAAGAAATGCCGTCGTATCGTGATGTGCCCAGGCAGATATCGATCGGCCCAGATAAACGATCGGCCTACTACGTTTATATTATATAAATGGATAGAACGACGTATTGTTTTTGAAGATTATTTACGGCCGGTTTCAATAATATCCCTAAAAAGAGATAGTTTAGATCTTGGTTGCGTTACTTAACAACCGCTGTTACTTTAGGTTATTTTGGGCTGATTAACAAAAATATCTAGACAACAAAGCTCTAGTAAGTCTATCTCTTACTGAGGATAGGTTATTGAAACCGACCGTTAGGCTAATATTTTTATCCCCTTCGGCCGATCACTCGTGTGCTGTAGTTGAAAACGTTGTAAATATAATTTTTGTGTCCACATGATAAAAAAATTAGGAATTTAAGTTTTTTGACATATTAAGTATATATTTTTTTAAGTGTTAAATATCATAGACAACGACAAATATACATATTTTAGACATAACATATTATGCATCTTATCCCAAATAAAGTACTTTTTCATACATCCTTATTCATTTCCGCGTACCTAACCATAATTACCTACCATACCTACTCATGAGAATGAAACTTAGTTTTCTACATTGGTTCAGTAAGGTTTCGAACCTGAGACCTCATAAGCTTAGAACTGCCGACATCATGAAAACTGTCTTATCATAAAACGTGGTGTCTATCTTTTTTTTTTAATGATAATGTTATAATGCGATTTACTTTTGGTACTTACTTATTTTATGTTCCTAATAGCTAATAAATTATGTATAATTAAATACGCTTATAAAATGTGATATAGAAACAGTTTAAACATTGTTCGTTGGTATTCTACAGCCATGTGAAACCCAGTCACCTCAAGAAACGTGTAATGTAGATAGTAAAGTTAGTACAACATGTAGGACGTAACTTCATAGGCCAGCCAAGTTTGTTAGTATGAACCACTCCTTCACAAGTAAAAGTCACTTAAAAAATAATCTACAAAAAGCTTACGTGGACGAGAAAATAGCACAACCAACCGCGTACCAGTAAAAACGCAATAATCACGATCTAACATTTAGACTATCGATTTATTTAAAGTAATCGCAATAATCTTTCAATTAACCAACTTAATATTATTATATATATATATAAAAAAAACTCATTAAGAATCTAACAAAATGAGACAGTTAAAAAGCATAAAAAGACCAATTTGCGGAATGATAAACTTATAAACTATTTAACTTTTAAAACACTGTCTTGGTTGACACCTTTTGGAAAATAATGGCCAGTATTTTAATCCAATCTTCAAATTATTAAAAACAAATTATATGATCCATAGACAATTTAACAATCAAACTTTTAAAGAGTCTTTTACGTTTTTTATTCTTTATAATTTGACGATTGGACAAAAGATTTTACTGTAGTTTATATAAAACTGATAGTATTTCTTCAATTCCTCACACCACCATCCCCCAGTCACTAAACACGAAAGATATCGATATTTCTATCAAATAACTTTTCTATCCAAAGCTTATACTTCATATTATTTAAACTACAAATTTTTACTTTAATCTAACTTTTAAAAGCTGCCATTATTATCTTATTAGTACCAATTTTATATACGTATATCCTAATTGATCCCAACAAGTGACCAAAAGCATGCGCCGAAGTCATTGAAATCACAACTCGATGTTTATACTTCGATAGTAGAAAAGCGAAGAAGTCTTCGGAAGAAGGAAGAAGCTTGAAAGAGAAGCGTATTAATGACTGGGGGATCCTCGTTTACCCCTGACCATAGAGCACTACGGGACTATGAATAACTTGACAATTTCACAATGTCGAAGACAATATAGAGTTTGGAATGTAATTTGGGTTTAACTATCCGTTATATGACGTGCTAAAATGCAATTTGTTGAAGTGAAATGGCACTAATTTAAAAAGTGGCTTTGCCATTCCACCTCAACCAAAGATAAGCTTTCTTACATCTGTCATTAGGTCTTTTTAAAGAGTTAGTAAGTTAATTGTTAAGTTATTCAAAGTAGAAGCCGCAGTGGTACTGTTAAGCTATTGTGTACACATGTTGAGACGGTAACATACAGTTTTGCGGTAGAATTACTGTATCCGGGCCGCGCTGTGCTCTGGAAAACGTAAGCTGAAGACCCGTACGAAATCTCTGAGCCATGCAAAATTATACCTTATGTCGCAAACTGAAGCGTCCATGCCAAACCCATAGAGTTACTCTTTTCAGAATCGATTCCAATATATTTTAAACACATACTGGCGACACTTACCCCGACCGAAGCATGCATTTTCCATATCACAACCCGTTCGGATACACCATATTATAACACTAACATATTACCATTAATTGACACATTTTAAAGTAAGTATATAATAATTAAATAAGTACCTCTGACTATTTTAAGATAGTGTATTGCCAAAGTTACATTTGTATGACAGAACATAGATTAGCCTTTACACCGAGTGTCCGTGACTAAGCCCCATACCTATATTGGTGAAATTCGAAACAATGGCAACACCAAAATAATGAAGTTTTAAGGGTATTCTATAGGAGTAGGTACCACTACAGAAATCACCCGATTTAGGCCGCGTTTTCTGGTGTTATATCCCATTAATATTTTTGTGTAAAAGCTGCTGAATAAGTAAGTACCAGAAAAAGCGCTCTAAATCTTTTATGTTGCTTTTATACCAAATTATTGCTAAATAACGGTGGTGTGAGGTATATATAACGATGAAGTTAAGCTATGTGATATGCGTTTAGATAGTTAGGTAGTGAAATATACCAACAGTAGTAGATTTAGGACGATGTGGCAAGGGAAGGGGAAAGGTGTCGGCCTAACCTAATCTAACCTAATTACACGATAAAAAGCTGCACTTTGATTAAGAAAAAAAAACGTAAATATCAATTCCTAAAATTACTTCATTTGCAAACGAAATCAACAAACAACTTACTAAAACGTTTAACTTATAAAACATATAATAAAGGACGTGTAAATAAACTAAGAAATTGCATTGTACTCAAAAAAGACAAAAATTAAGTACCTAATTGTATATTTTTAAAATTTAAAGTACTTTTGTAAGTACTAGTTTCAGACTTAATATTTTCAGCCTTAAAAACGGCAATATTTGTCTTTCATCTAATGGAATGTCTGCATTTTTAAATCACAACTTTGTCTAATCACACGAACGTTACAGTTAGACAATTTTTTTAAGTACCTAATAGCTACGTTATTTTAATATAATCTACTTAATTGTCATCGATTAACAACCTCTGGTTTCCTTAATAAATTAAAAATAAAGTGAGAGTTTAACAAAGTTAAAGTCAGTAACAAAAACCTTACCTACGTCGTAGCTTTTAACAAGCTGCCTCACGCGACCTACAAAGCTCCAATAACTATTATAAATTCGTGAAAAACCAAGGCGCTTCCGGTTCTAAACTTTGAGCTTATTGTCATTATTTTTACCCTGTTTCATTTCCGACTACGCCACAATTTTTTATCGTAAAATTGTCAGGTACCGCGTTTTACTTTTGTTTAAACATCGGGTTTACTGACGTGACGTTTCGGACAAAATAAGTTCGGACACTGTCTGAATTGATACTTTTTATTTTTATTATATTTTTCAGTGACGATTCGGACACCGGTTTTACTATGATAGTGAACCTTTACTGAGAACCATAATAAAATTAAAAATTGTCAATTCGTACAAGTCTCCGAAACGTCAGTAACCCAAACGTACCGATTTAGACGCCAGGGTAGTAGGGGTAGGTAGGGAACATGGATAGGGTAGGGAAGGGATTTGCCATAGTAGGGGGGAGGGTAGCGGATAAGGCTGAGCCATACCCAGCCGGTAGAGCGGTGGGTATGCCTCCTTGGAGGCTGTGGTAGGTGGATAGCATTGGGGTAGTGTTCGCGTAGGAGAATATGGGTGTTGATGTTCCGTAGGACAGCATCGGGATGGATAGCGAGGGAGTCATTTGGGGGACGTATTGTCGTTTAGCTGGGGTAGGATCGGGAGTAAAGGCGCGGTCGTATGTTCTCTTTGTGGGGAGAGGTTGTTGAAGGTACTGTGGGACGGGAGGCGGTTGTCTAACCAAGGGTAGTAGGAGAGGAGGTCGGAGTGAAGCTAGAAGGAGGTTCTCGTGTTGTCTGGCTAGCAGGCTTTGTTGCGCGATGTGGTGGGCTAATAGTCTTGGCGCGGGGGCTTGGGGGACTAACGTACCGGGGGATAGCACCTTGGGTGAGGTGGCGGGGGTCACTCCGCCGGTTAGAACCAGGTTCATGTCATCGCCACTGCACTGGAACACCTGTGGGGACATTGGGATACATTGGACCATATTTTGGACGACCACTGCAACACATATTAGAAGCACATTTAAGTATGTCAGTGGCGAGGGGTCGAAATATCGGGAAGGTCCACTGCTGGACATAAGCCTCTCCTACCTCACGCCTATTGTGGCGTTCATAGGAGGCTATTAGCCTACTGCTACCACGCTGGCCAGACGGGTTGGTAGAGGGTTTGTTTCAAGTTTTCCTTCTCTCGCACAGGTTTTCAATGCGTCGAGCCTCTTGGTCGACCTAAGGGTACCAGGCATGTAAGGGAGTGGTGACACTTGTATTCTTAGGCCGTCACCACGCGGCACCACATACATATAACTAACTGGTGACAATTATTAATGACATAATTATTATTGTCTGCATGGCATGGTGGATCACTGGTATGGGATCTCTAAAAGGGAAGCCGATGGGAATCGGTATGTATAGACCCGTCGCCACTGGTACCTATATAGGTTCATTTGTGCTGAAAAAAATGCAAAATTAATAGTAAATTTTGCTGTAAGTACAGTTTTAACGATGACTTTTATCCTTATTTATTTTTACGCCAATCTCAATAAAAAAAAAATATCCTAGGAGTCAATACTTCTAATGTTTAGTCATGATCACATTCTACTTAACACACACACACACACGTGTGTGTGTTCTTACTGTGTAAAAAAGTAAAATGAAAAATATATAGCGACGACCTGTATGGCGCAGGGGTACTTAACCCGCCTTCTGCGCCGGAGTCCCGGGTTCAATCCCCTGATAAGACAAATATTTGTGTGCATGAACTTGTTTATTTGTCTTGGTCTGGGTGTTTAAAATGTATATTATGTATGTATTTACAAAAAGTATATAAGTATGTTTATCCGTTATCTAGTATCCATAACTAAAGTTCTTCATGAAACAACTTATATTTATTTATTTTTTAATTACCTCGATATATCGCTGCTTCTTCCCGTAGGTCATGTAGCGGTGATGCTTCTGCTGCGCGCAGAGGAACGCGCTCGCTTCGCTGTCCATCTGGATGAACGCTTCGCCGCTGGGGTGACCCTGCGAGAGGATGGAATTAAGGGAATATTAATTTAATACTACTTTTGGTTCTCACAAATATAATAGTAAATAGGAAAAAGAAGAGCATTTATCCTCGTCGTCGTCGTCGTCTCAGCCACATAACACACTTCCCCAAGGATCTCCACGACGATCGGTCCTACGGCTTACCGCGACCTTCACCATATCGTCGGTCCACCTTGTTGGGGGCCTACCCACGGAGCGTTGCCTGGCGTTTAGGCTGGGAATACACGTCAGATTTTTCTCTTCGATAGTCTGACAGCAATAGGAAGGCGCTCGTGTCATACATTTGTTTGGACACTCAATACATATTCGATGCGATAGTCGGATCGGAAGTAAGTTAATAAATGCGAAAGTGTGTTTGTTTATGATTTTTTAAATCTTTGCATTTTTCAATGCTATTTTTATATTGAAAATATTGAAAAAAATAACTCGGCCACAAGTGAATTCTCAGATGGGACTCGAACCTACGACCATTGGAAATCCGGTTCAATGCTCTAACCACTGAGCTACCGAGACTTGTGTTTGTTTGTTATTCCTTGATGCCCTAATTTAGCAACCAATCGACTTGATTTTTGGCATAGAGTTAGTTGAAAGGACTAAGAGTACCTAACAATAGGCTTTTCATCCCGATATTCAACGCCCGGATGAAACCGTGGGCAGAAGCTTCCTTCCTTCATCAGCCTGTGGACGTCCACTGCTGGACAGAAGCCTCTCCTAGCTAACGCCTATTGTGGCCTTCATAGGAGGCTATTAGCCTACTGCTACCACGCTGGCCAGACGGGTTGGTAGAGGGTTTGTTTCAAGTTTTCCTTCTCTCGCACAGGTGTTCAATGCGTCGAGCCTCTTAGTGGACTCTTACGACATCCCAGGCATGTAAGGGAGTGGTGACACTTGTATTCTTAGGCCGTCACCACACGGCAGAAGCTAGTTTTCTATAATTAAAAAAAATCTTTGTCTAACAATTACAAACACGATTTTTTTTTTAACCGCCACAATGGTCTGGTGGAAACACTAACGGTATCAGAGTCAGGAATTTGATTCCAGTGGAGATTGGATACGAATTGTCTTTGGTTTGGTTGATGGCAGGACTTGTTGTAAGGTTGCCTGGCCAGCTACTACCATCTTTTATGATTTTGTAATTTTTTTTGCATTTTTCAATGCTATTTTTATACTTATGGTAAATTTTAAATAGAAAAATATTGAAAAAAAATTAACTCGGTCCAAGAGAATTCTTAGACGGGAATCGAACCCGCGACCTTTGGAAATCCGGTCCAATGCTGCTCGATTCGATTTTTTCCAATATTTTTGTAATTAAAATTTACCACCATCTTATTTAAGCCTGACGCCATGCTGAAAACAACAGTTGTTTTGTTCCGGCAATTGGAGATAAGATAGTCAGTTTCCAAGTTGTTGAGGATTTCGGTAAAGGCGCACTTCTATGTTCAGTCTTATCCACAGACCTATATCAATCCAGATAGACGAAAAGAGCGCTTCAAACTGTATGAGAACCAAGCGTATCGAGTTTTTCGTACCTACGATGACGACACGAGCGAGATTTAGTGATGTGTAAATGTTATTGACAGCTCTTGCAAGAAAGCACTGCACAATTAACCATTTTCGTTTCTGAGTGACGCATGTTTTCATGGCAATGGTCTCAAGCGGACTGACTAACGGTCGGTTTCAATAACCTATCCTCAGTAAGAGATAGGCTTACTAGAGCTTTGTTGCCTAGATATTTTGTTAATCAGCCCAAAATAACCCAAAATAACAGCGGTTGCTAAGTAACGTAACTAAGATAAGCCTACCTCTTGTTAGGGATAGATTATTGAAACCGGCTGTTACGGCCGGTTTCAATAATCTATCCCTTACAACAGATAGGTCTATCTTGGTTACGTTACTTAGCAACCGCTGTTATTTTGGGTTATTTTGGGCTGATTAACAAAAATATCTAGGCAACAAAGCTCTAGTAAGCCTATCTCTTACAGCAGTTAGGTTATTGAAACCGACGGTTAGATCGTAAAACTTTGACCGTGGATCAAAATTTTGACACGCAAGGTAGGTACACTTTTACCGTCTATCTCGATATAGGTCTGTGGTCTCATCATTATGTAACATCAGGTATGATGAAGGCTAAGTGTCTCCGAGTTGTTCATAAAGTAAACATTAAGAAAAAATCCTCACACCCCCACCTAGGGCCGGTTTCAATAATCTATCCCTAACAAGAGGTAGGCCTATCTTGGTAACGTTACTTAGCAACCGCTGCTATTTTGGGTTTTAGGCTGATTAACAAAAATATCTAGGCAACAAAGCTCTAGTAAGCCTATCTCTTACTGAGGATAGGTTATTGAAACCGACCATTAAAGTTGTTTACTATAACTTTCAGTTGTCTGATACCTACCACAGTTTGTTGACTTACCTGGGCATTGAACACCATGTGTACTCCTTGAACGACTATATTTTTGGCAAACTCGTCCAGGAATGTCAGGATATGTTCCACCTGAAACGACAGATTAGGTTAAAGGTTGTAAAAACATAAAGTATATTAAAACTAGCGGTTGCCCGCGGTTTCATCCGCGTGGTTCCCGTTCCCGTAGTAGTATAACAAACAAACTGACAAACTTTTCTATTTGTAATATGAGTAAGCAGGATTTTGATATTTTTCCAATAGTTATATTCTACTAAAATAGCGTTTATGGAATCAATTCCAACATTAATATGGATGATATTTTCAAAAATCTCAATATTTTATTACTTACTTACCGATTTCAGCCTTTAATTTTTTATCCCGTAAGCTTGTAAGAAAAGCATTTTTTATAAGTGGAGTCGTGTTTCATAGGTACATTGAGTTTTGGTAGACATACATTTCGTTTTCATAAATTACGATTATTCATAATTATAAAGAGAGGCATACAAATCAAAATAAAAAAAAACAAAAGTTAAAGAGTCAACTAGAACATTCTCATATAATTATTCAACGCTTACCTTTTTTATAGATCAAAGGCACAAAGACCTTTCAATTACACGCATTCTTAACCGTACTCTTGGACGAATGTGGTTAATTCGTCCAAGACCGTACTTGACTTGATAATATCGCAGCAATGTCCTTGCTGAAGAGACCGTGAGTGAAACCCTTCAAACGTATTTGCACTACAGTGTATTTAAATGTCCTCGAGGCTTCGATACCAGCGCGACTATATAGCTGCGAACCAGTTGAAGACCAAGTCACACCTGCTCATCAGAATGCTGGCTTTTTCAACCAAGTCCTACGGTCTGATGATTAGCCAGCATTTCTACGCCCACGACCTTCACCAGATTGTCGGTCCACCTACCCACGGGGCTATGTCCGGTGCGCCATTCCAGAGCCTTTCCGTCGGTTCTTCTCGCTATGTCCCGACCACGCCACTTCAACTGAGCAATCATTCGTGGGATTCGATGTCGGTTACTTAGGTTCTTCTACGGCTCTGCTCAATTCTAATACATACCAATTTTTTTCAACGTACCTGAGTTTCGTAAGGCAGGCCCTTTAACCGGACGCAGTCCTTAGCAGTCCCTGACGTGATAAAATGTTGTGGAACCCAAGAACTGGCAGCAAAATTTCTAAAGACCTAGATCACCATCGATCGCCAGAACGCAGGCTTTTCAACCAAGTCCTTTAGCCTGATGATCTGCGAGCATTACATACCTGAGCTTCGTAATGCAGTCCCCTCAACCTGAACCAATACAACTGGCAGGTTTCTCTGACGTCTGATGTGGACCTAATTGTCTCGTCTAGATCGTCAGAACGCAGAATTTAGACCGGGCGCCATGACCAGCAAAAATACTTAAGATAACCTGATGATATGTAAGCAATACTTCTGAAGAAACTACAGTAATTTTTTCGACATACCTGAGCTTCGTAGGGCAATCCCCTCAACCGCACACAGTCCTTAGCCGTTCCTGACGTGATGACGTGTTGTGGAACCAATGCGACTGGTAGCAAACTCTCTGATGGTGCGGGAGCAGTTGATGGCGTGCTGGCTGTACTCGTGCGGGTCTCTAATGATCGGTTCAGGACCTGGGAGCAAACGAACAGTTCAAGATCAGGGGGCTAATTAAGCTAGACTGCATGGAAGTTTTTTTTCAAGACTTGACAAAATAGATATTTCAATGTTGTGAGACCGCCAGCAGTCTTGCACTGCTTTTGAATTATGGGTAGGTACGTAGTCACGAGACGACTTAGCCAAAAGTTTACCTTCGACAGTTAATTTGTTTTAGATTGGCAGTTTATCGTAATATTTACGTAAGTATGTAAATTATTACAAAGTTTGAAACAACGCTCCTTAAAAACCTTACTGGTCAACCGGGAAGTTACTCGATTGGATAGTGTACAATTGTGTAGTTTGAAGAATATGTTTCCGCACTGCAAGCAGGATGGTAGTAGCTAGCCAGGCGGACTTACAAAAAGTCCTACCACCAACCAAACCGAATACAATATGTACCCCCGCTGGGAATCAAACCCGGGATCCCTGGGTGTGATACCGGTGGTTGTACCACTAGACCACAGAGGCGGTTAAAAAGTATCCTATGTTCAAAACCAGGCTATCTACTATCTGTAAGTATACCAAATTTCATCCAAATTCTTTCAGTAGTTACGTTATCTTTCCTTTTTATAATATTAGTATAGATAACGATAATAACAATCCAAGCGATCGTGCTTATTTACATCTTGATTTACGTCCGCGCTACAGTACCAACCACTACCCACCATTCAGCTTTTTTTGTGTGGTTACTTTATATCTGCTAATGTTGACTAAACACGTATCAACATAGTTAGAAATTCTTATCATTCCTACACTTTTAACCTAGTTGTAATGCGGTTGTAATCAAACTAAGTATTTAGTCCTTCAAAGGTTCATCGCGTCACGTCTCGGTCGCGTCTTGACGACGGGTCATTATCATTACTCATATCATAATAAAACGAATGCTTACTAAGGTTTACCTTTTGTCATGGTTGTAACTTAACAATGGGTTAATTTAACTGCATGTGCATGACTCTCCACGGCTTTACATATCTGTCAAATTTCTCCAATCGACTTTGAACTTTAAGCCAGATGCCGTTAAGTTCAGATTTGTCTGTAGCTTTTTGACATTTTGTATATTAAACAGTAATTGCTGTTGACCGTATAAGACTGCATTTGTTTCATAAACGTTACTCCAAAACACAAACAGACAAATTGTTGTAGTACCGGCAATTTTTGTAAGGTTGTGTTTAGATATTGAATCATGTTGTTGTGGGCTCGATTCCCACTGGACACAAATAATTGTATGTGATGGATAGAGACGAGAGTTGGAGCATCCATCTTGGCAACTATTGAGATGAGTAGATTTAAAGACTTGGTAGCTCAATAGGAACAGCTTTTTGGTTGGTGGTAGGACTTGTTGTAAGTCCGCCTGGCCAGCTACCACCATCTTATCTAAGTCAGACGCCATAACAACAATGTTTTCAGCATTGTTGTGTTCCGACAGTTAGAGATAAGATAGCCAGTTCCTCACTGATGAGGATTACGGGAGAGGCTCGCTTCCATCTTCAGCCTTATCAATACTTAACAACAGGTATGATAAAGGCTAGCCTCACCTCGTTTATAAAAAAAAGCTAAAAAGCGGGTAGCCAAAGTTTGCAGGTTCGAATCCCCTCTGTGCAACTTGTGAGACGATAAACTTTTTCCTAGTATGATTTTTCTAATAAAACCACTTTTACGGATATCAAACGCGCTATATTTCACGAACTAAGTTGTAATTGTCCTATTTTTAGGTTTTTGTTTTTTGTTCAAAAATCAAAAAACATCAAAAAACCTAAAAATACGGACAATTACAAATTAGTTTGTGAAATATAGCGCGTTTGATATCCGTAAAAGTTGTTTTATTTCAATGAACAGTGCGCGCCAAAACATAAGATGTACCTACGTATAATTTTTCTAGTGAAAAATTATCAAATAACCTTGATTTTTTTAGCGAAAATAAATAATTTAGTAAATATCCACTTTATTGTTCGCATAGTCGTAAGTCTCGGTGGTCGGTAATAGAATTTTACTGTTCCTGATAACATTGTTTTCAGTAAAACTCCAGCGAAATGCGCAGTTGCTATCGATATTTACGATTGTATTTTTGTAAGAAAATGTAGGTACTTTATTTCGTTTGTGATTGTCGCTATGGAAAAAAAATACTTTGATTTATTCGTAGGTAGGTATGCAAGTTTGAATGCAATCCAGAGTGAATAAAATGTTTTTTGAATATACTTAGGCAATATAATTATGTTATTACATAGTTTGATTTCCCACAAATGACTGTAATAAAAAAACTTACTAAGCCTTAACATGAAATACGGACAGGCCGCTTAAAGCCTGTTATTATTAAAAAACGTAGGTTAGTTTTATCCCAATTAAATGTGACATTAGGATTTTTCTAATTTACACGCGGGCAAAGTCGTTGGCAGAACTCTAGCAAAATATTTATGAAATTTGCCACACAGATACTTTAAAGCATGGGTAAAAATGAAAAATAGTTTTTATCCCAGTCAAAACTCAGCCACCAACGTCAGCCATCAGCAAAGCACTCCAATGACCTTGTAGAGATCCTCGCGTGTACAGGTTGACAAGCAGGGCAGGGTAATAGTGTGCCACTGTCTGGGGAAATATATCGATTAGACAACGCTCTCTGAGCTGTAACCCCAGTGATTCCTACTTTTTCTTCTTGTGGGTTTCTTCTCTGGAGGTTCACCTTTAGCTCAGCGAATTTATCCCTGTCTTGCGCTAAGTCGAAAAGTTGTTCAACGCTGGCAATCTTCGTCCACTCTTGGTTTCGTAGTCAAGACTTCTTTCTACTGCAAACGCGTCGCTTTCCCACTAATTTTCTCCATCATTATGAACTGGAGTAACTAGTATCTCTCATGTCTTAATGATCCCATAGTGATCTCTAAAGACCCCATATAATCGGGAGCACGATATATAACCTAACTCTACAGGCAAAACATTAGTTAAAAAAAAAAACATTTTCACCTGCTGCACCTCAGCCGTGGTAGACCGGAACAGCCCTATATATGTGGCCTCGATCAGCTTCCCATGTCTGGACAGCGATTTGGGCGCGTCCTCCTTCTCAAATAGCACGAAGGCATCTCCCTTAGGCATCCATCCATAAGGAAGGTCAGTGCCCCAGCAGTGGGGACATTAAAAATGATCTCTTCTACTTGGCGTGTCGACTGTTGACTCTGGCTTTTATTTTTACGAGGACTAAAACTCAACCACCGGCGTCATAGCATAGCACTGTCAGGGACCTTTTGATCAAAGATCTTCTGAATGTGAATCCATGAATGAGCCACTGTTTGGGGGAATATTATGTCACATAGACAACTGTTCTCTGAGCTGTAACCCTAGTGATCCCTTATGACACCATATGCAATCACACTTCAGTAAAAAATAAAGAACACAATTACCTGCTGCACTTCAGCCGTGGTAGACCGGAACAGCTCTATATATCTGGCGCCGATCAACTTC
Source organism: Chrysoteuchia culmella (assembly GCA_910589605.1). Classification (NCBI taxonomy): domain Eukaryota; kingdom Metazoa; phylum Arthropoda; class Insecta; order Lepidoptera; family Crambidae; genus Chrysoteuchia; species Chrysoteuchia culmella. The sequence goes on from OU342663.1 coordinate 5,018,785, forward strand.
CTATGTCTGGACAGCGCTTTGGGCGCGTCTTCCTCCTTCTCAAATAGCACGAAGGCATCTCCCGTGGCGCGCCCGTCTGCTCTCCGCACGAAGAGTACGCCTTCAGCCCCGTCTAGGACTTGGACTGGATCGTCACCCGTTGAGAAGAAATCCAGCTGTGTCAAAGAAATATTCAATCTTTATAAAGTATGAATGATTTAAACCGAATATTTGCTGAAGGAAATGGAAATAACGCAGCTTAGAAGCCGCTTGGACTTCGCAGCCGCAGGCTCAGTTCAATAATGTAGGATTAGCTTTTTCGAGATAGTATAGAGGACGTATCAAGCCTGACGTAACAATTAAAATATATAGGAAAATGTAGTTAATTGCCCTTGCGTTCTATACAATTGGTGAGAATGGTGAGACACGCGAGTCTACGCTTACCAAGATGGAGTTTCTAAGCGTCAAACTCAGTACATCCAAGTCAACTCAGCACGTCCGAACACACCGGACTAGGCGGGGAGACAGTGATACCGAATGTTCTCGGAAGAGGTGACTACTCTACTAAAGCCGACTTGTGATGCCAGTTACTCAGTGGTTGAGGATTCCTGGAGAAGTCCGATTCCACCTTCAGCCTGACCATTACTTTCTATCAGGTATGAATAAGCCTAAGTGCTTTCCCTTCTTGTGGGTAAAAAAAGAAGTGTCGAAACCTACAGGAAGTCCTCATCATATCCTACAGGTGTATATTTACTTTATTCTCAGTCTCACACAAACAATTGGTTACTCTGAAGTATGATACCGAACTTCACTCATGTAATTTGTTTGAGATGAAAAAATAAAGATTATTTATTTATTTTATTATTATTATTATACTCACCACTTGTTGCGGCAGAGCGTCGTAGGGCAGTCCTCGCATACGCACGATGACCTGCGCGCCGCGTGATAGGAACGCGGCTGCTTCGCACGTCGCGCCACCCGCTACAGATAGGAAGTCTTCACCACTCGCGCGGTACACCTGACATATCAATTTTAATATAACTAAATAAATTCCATACAATCACACACACATATTTTAGCACAAGGTAGTTTTCTTTTAAGAACTTGTATAATGGATATTAGATTCCGAAGCAGGACCCGTGCATCGGAAGACTCGTCTAGCCGTTGGTCGTGGCTGTATTTGTCGTGGTCAAAACCCCCCAATCTGCGTGGCGCCCGCGTGGTGGGTTGGCAATTCTCCTTATTCATCCATAAGGAAGGCAAGCAGTGTTCCAACAGTGGGGACATTAAAATACCTGATAATGATGATGGTGATGATCCGTTCCTTAGTAGTTGATTGAGGAATCCGATAGAAGCGCGATTCTACGCGGCTTCTTATAAGGCTGACAGCCTTATAATTCTTTACATCAGGTATGGTGAAGCCTAGCGTTTCCCATTGCATATAAAAAAAACCGGCCAAGTGCGAGTCGGACTCGCGCACCGAGGGTTACGTTTAAAATTTTCAAAAATATTTATTATATGATGTAACTAAAAATCTACGGTTTTCGCAATTTTTCCTTTATCTGTACTATAAGACGTTATTTCGTACCAAATTTCGAAATTCTAAGTTCACGGGAAGTACCCTGTAGGTTTTGATTCCCGTGCGAGTTTCGAAAATTTTCGGAAATTTGCGGTATAAACGGCTGTATCATTTGATTGCTTTGACTTAGAAGTTTGATTTTTTCACAGCTCCAAGGGACAGTAGACCTGAGTATTAGATATAAATTTCAGTTTGATACCTCCACGCGTTCCTGAGAAAAACGGTCTTGACAGACGGACGGACGGACGGACGGACAACGAAGTGATCCTATAAGGATTCCGTTTTTTCCTTTTGAGGTACGGAACCCTAAAAAACAGACCTCCAATGCTACTTACCTCGATGTACCGCGGTCCGATGTGGTGTTTATGCCGCTTGAGCGCCATGTCGCGGTGCTCCTGGGATACGAACCGTACCAGCGCCTCTCCGTTCCGCCGACCCTGGGGCGACAGGCACAGGGCTACTCCGCCCCTGCACCACAAAAAAAAAAATTTGTTTTTTTAGGGGCTTGTAAACGGCCTCCATAAATTGCGTCTTATTGGATATCTTTGCTTTTGGGGCCCTTCCGGCAACATTTAAGTAAAGAGACACACACTGTCTATAACTAATCTAAATAATACTATAATAGCAGAATCTATTATTGTGATATTATGATAAACTATGTTAGCAATATCGAAGTAATATTGTGAGTGAGATGGCGCTGTACGCCGTCCGTTTAATTGATATTATTTTAAAATTGCGGTAGCAACTGGTGATAAAGGCATCCCTTTTAACATCAGAGTACTAGGGTAAATCAACATTTTATTTAATCATTTTATATTTCTACCCATGTGGTATCCCACAAGGTAGTGTGTTAGGTCCGTTTTTGTTCTTATTGGACATAAATGGTGTGATCTCATCAAAGTTAAAAATGATAACTATGTATTTAATTACTAAACAAACCTAGACAGTGAATACCTATATGAAATCTAAAATGGTCATTATTATTTAATTTTTCTCCTACTTTGAAAACATTTATTGAAAGAAAGAAAAAAAGAATATTATTTTTATTGACACAACATAAATACAAGGACTATTAAACATAATATTTTGAGCAATTAACACAAATACATTGTCTCAAAACGGTCTGGGCTCAACATAATGCATGTTCTACCAGCGCTGATCTTCCGCGAGACCGGTTTGTTAACTCCGCGACACGTAGACTCACAGGTAAACAAACAAAGTAACACAAAAAAGAGCAATAAAATCAACGATAAAAAAATGAGAAATGAATATTGCGAGCTCAGAGATGGCGACACTAAGAAAATCGATGTTCAGAACTAGACTATTGGGGTCAATGAAGTTGCTAATAAGTTTGAGAATCTACTTACTTGGCAACATTTAGTCCTCTGAAGAATTTAGCGATATCTTGATCCGATGACTGCCACGGCAAACCACGTGCTCTCACTATACAATTCCCGTCTATTTCATCGTCTTTTGAGCTAAAACAATAGAGAATCAATATTTAACATTATATAGTTTTTTTTTATTTTTTTTTTATGGACGACGGGGAGACTCTTAGCCTTCATCATACCTGATGTTAAGTATTGATAAGGCTGAAGATGGAAGCGAGCCTCTCCCGGAATCCTCAATCACTGAGGAACTGGCTATCTTATCTCTAACTGCCGGAACACAACAATGCTGAAAACATTGTTGTTATGGCGGCAGACTTAGATAAGATGGTGGTAGCTAGCCAGGCAGACTTACTACAAGTCCTACCACCAACCAAACCGAATACAATATGTACCCCCGCTGGGAATCGAACCCGGGACCCCTGGGTCTGATACCGGTGGTTGTACCACTAGACCACAGAGGCGGTTGTTTTGCTACTGAAACAATAAAGGTTTCAAAACCGATTCCGTTTCTTGAAAGGAAAAAGGGACATAGGTTCCGTCACCCGTTATCGCTACATTATCTGTCTATTCTTTAAAATATATACAATAGGTAAATGGTTCTTATAAACTGAATAAATAATATTCTTGCTACTTATTTGATAAGATAAAGTTTCATACCAGAAAAAAGTTGAGTCCCATCGTACTCATCAATATGGAAATTCGTTGTTTTGTTTTCTAGTATAACAAACACTCAAAAAAAAAACTGCAAATTTTCACTCTCAAATAAATCTCATTAAATAAGTACCTAGAGTCATGAATTTTAGCAGAAATCAAAATATCAGACACCTAAACTCGTAGGTATACTCTTTTAAATAAAAATACCTATGGCATTGCATAGCACCTAATTGATTTAATACTTTTACGACCACAAAATCCAAATGCTTCAGCATTACGTAAATATATCTTGCAGTAATGTATTTGTTGCTACCGTAATCAAATTAGTTATCATTGATTCGTGATATATTACAATCGAAGAAATGATAGATAACAGTACGATTATTAACTTAAATTCTTAGTCATGTGTAATACCTATGGACGAGATCATCAATAAAGCTCAGCCTAAAAAATATGGATATGGATATGGGCTTCATTTGACAGTTGAAGCTCATAAAATTACCTGATATGGTCATTTAACTGTCAAATGAAGCCCATGTCCATATCCATATTTTTTACGCGGTAGGGGGGCTGAGCTTTATTGATGATCTCGTTTCCTAAATTCTACTGGTTTCCTAAATCTTTTAATTAATTATGAGTATTTTTACAGAGTACACTAAAGAAGGTATGAAGATATTTTATAGTATTGAAAAGAACACCGACGCGTATTTGTTCCCTGACCTTACTTATTTAGTAATAGGATGCAAAATGGTGTCTTTCTTATCATCATCGTTATTCTTTCTCGTGGTAGCGGCTCATATTCCCAGTGCATGTTTATATCATCAACATGATTTAGTGACATTTGAGTACATTCACAGCAGTCAGACAGTAGTTTTAGTAATACAATTTTTGGTTACTTTCAGCTATCCTACGACAACTGGGACTATGAGATAGTGATAGGTACTTCTTTGGTAATATAAACTAGTAAAACAATACCGTGACTAATTAAGAGACAAGAGACAACGCACAGTCCAAATGGCTGAACCGATTAAGCTGTTTTGTATACATTTCCTTTAACGATGTAGACGAGCACTAAGAAAAGATATTCCCACGGGAACGGGAACCACGTGGGTGAGGCCACGGGCGGCCGCTAGAAAGTAAATACAATTTTATTGTAGTTTTGGTGTTAGGTTATTAGAATCTCCCGCTAACTGGCAATTGATTCAGACAATTTGGGCTCTTTTGTATATTGCCTATAAACGTGTCGTAATACAAACAAAATGATAAATTCTTTCTTTCTTTCTTTCTTAGATAAAGAGGATTTTATTGTTTGTTTGTTTGCATTGAATAGGCTCCGAAACTACTGAACGGATTTGGATGAAATTTGGTACAGAGATAGTAGATAGCTTGGTTATGAACATAGGATACTTTTCATCCCGATATTCCCATTGGAACGGGAACCACGCGGGTGAAACCGCGAGCGGCCGCTAGTCTATTAGACAACATCATTAGTCCCGGCCGGCAGCATTCGTAGTCTTTTACTTACACGAACCAATCTATCTTGGGACCTAGAGGGTGATGACAAGTACCGATAAACGTCAGTTCTCAAGTGCCTTGGAAGTTATGAATTAGTTTCGGGTCGATATAAAAATAAACATTTGAGTGCGTGGCGAGTGTCCCATGAACACAATGCCCATTATGCTCGAAGGTATCAAAACATTATGACATTGTGCAAAGGCGACGATCATTGGTAGCTTGTGATTTTTCAGCTTTAAATGTTTGACACGAGTCATCGATTGTTATTTTTAATACTAGCTGTACCAGACATGTGTTGCATTGCCACTTAAATTATAAACAAATTTAACTAACTATAGATTTTTTGGGCCAGGAACCCCAGGATACCCTTGAATAACCTACCAAAGTTTCATCATAATCAGATCAATAATTTGGTGCGCATAGTGGACAAACACACAAAAATTGATTTTTATTTATATAGATGGTAGATCAAGTAAAGGTTCTGAATTGAGAATTTCAAGTCTGGGACTGTCTCAAACCTCACTCGTGCATGATTTTGTATGAACATTTTGCTTTCAGTTAGACTTTATAAAGCTGACATTCTCGAAACAGACCATAAATGAGTGTAAGTTTGTTTAATACTAAGCTTGACCCTGTGCAAAATTAGAAATAACAAGAAATAATATCTAGAATTGAAAATCTTAACGCAAACGCGACTGTAACTTGAGCCTATTTCGATTTTTATATGAAAAAAACTAAGAAACATTTAATTTCTTATTATTTATTTACTTGGTACTATAGCGGTGTAATTTACTTGTAAAAGTTGGGGATGAAACTGTTTAAAATGAAAAAAAAAAAACAAATTCTTCTGAAATTATTACAATTTCAGAAGAATTTGTTTTTTTTCCGAAGAAGCTCATATAAACTTATACAAGAGATACAGATTGAGAAGTTATGAATTAGTTAACTATTACACAACTTTTATCAATATAATATCGTCACGGAGTAATTTTCTGTTCAATAACAAATGCAAGGTTGGATAAAGGACAAAACTTCCTATAGAGATAAAGATATAATAAGGAGAGAAGTTAGACCTTATGAAAATGACTTGTAGAACGTTATCAATGAATGTTGACGTTTTATTTCTATAAATAAGTTGTATTAGAGCGACTTCGCACTGGTCGATCGATACGAATCGGTAAAAATTGTATACCCAAACAAACTTTAAAATTTATCCTTCTTAGATGCCTGGGATGTCGTAAAAGTCGACTAAGAGGCTCGACGCATTGAACACCTGTGCGAGAGAAGGAAAACTTGAAACAAACCCTCTACCAACCCAACCTCTGGCCAGCGTGGTAGCAGTAGGCTAATAGCCTCCTATGAACGCCACAATAGGAGTGAGCTAGGAGAGGCATATGTCCAGCAGTGGACGTCCACAGACTGTTGATGGATGTCATGTGGTCCTAGCTAGGTCCTGCTGCTTGGTCCCGGCTGTATTTGTAGTCGTTAAAACCCACCAATCAGCATTGGGCCCGCGGGACAAACATTATAATGTATCCTTTGTCATGTGGTCCTAGCTAGGTATACCTATCTGCGGGCTTAGTGTGAGTTTGCCAATGTCCAAACGTTACGCGTGTAAGTAAAATTTTGACAGATAGCCTTAATACAATGAAGGTTGACAATTAAACTGTATTCGCAAACTGCGGCGTAAGCGAGTACAGTGAGAAAACTCTCACTAAGAACTCAGTAGGCAAAATGTCATCCAAATGCGTTCAGTCCAGGTACCTACTTACCTATACACGTGTTTGAGTGACATAAATAAACTTAAGAAACTTTTCTATTGTTTTTTAAACATTACAAAGATTTTTACACACGCGATATAAAAGTTTAAAATGTTTTGTGTGGTTATTAATTTGTATATTTTTGTATCTGTAACTTTCCTTTAATTTTCTTCGACTATTTAAAAAATTTCTACCTACTGAAAAGCGTTCGTGAGGATTTTTGAACTAGTTTCTTTTTTTAAATTCACATGTGAAGGAATCACATAATGCTATAATCTAAAAAGGCGTTATTATTCCCACACGGAACTCGATCCAGAATTTTAGCCTTTAGGCATGTAACTTAAATAAACAACAACGAACTGTGCTTTGCAGAATTTTAAGTTTCGCAACGAACAAAACGCACGTTTACAGCAACTTAGACAGAGTTTACAGTTTGCCCTAAAAAACATCCTTATTACGCTAGAAATAGAGGTGAATATAGGAAAGCAAGTGTGAAATCTGATGCACTGTGGACTGTACTTTACCGTCAGCATTAATAGCCGTGTTGACGTTAGCGATTCCGTTGTTCCAACGAACACTTCAGCCAGACAAATAATTTTTAACCCTATTGAAAGAGTGACAGGGTTTATTTTGCTGTTGAAATTGTTTTTTGCACTCGAAAGCGTTGTAATTGGAGATACAACGTTGTTAGGCATCAGTTTTCATTTGTTTCGAAAAATAATCAAAGGTTTCAGCAATTTTAATTTAATAGCACTTTATTCTCTTTTAAGGCTCAGCCAGACTATAAGTCTGGCATCATTGTATCATTGTCATCATCACCATCGTCATTCATCATCAGCTATTTTTGAGTCCAAAATGCACAAAGACTCCTTGTGGATCGACAATAGCTACTTCGTAGGTATTTTTACCTTAAGAAAAAAAAAGAGCGTGTCAATCTTGAAATAAGTTCTAGAAATATAATTGAGGGTTTAATTTTTTTGGTAGTATTAGATATTTTACATGTGTGCGAAATTTCATCCAAATTCGTTCAGTTTGAGTAAGCGCCATTGAGTAACTTTACATGATTCCTAATTTCAGTCGGATAAAGAGGATTGGGCCATAAACCATTTGGAGATTAAATAGTTGATCACCAATTCAATGACTGACCAAAGCCGCTGTATTCGTAATCCCTAATATAGATAAGAAAGATCTACTTTTAATTTTCTTAGACTATTAATATTATTACACAAACGAAAGGAAAATAGCTTTTTTTTAATACATATAAAATAGGCGGAACATAATAACCTAGTAAACAATTGGAAGATAAACAATAACTGTTAGTTATTTGTACAGAAACATTACATTATACAATTATAATATACAGGTTGGAAATTAAATTGAAAACCGTGAAAATCTACAATAAATTTAGAAGAAAATCTGTGATAAAACACAGTGTCATTAGAAATACTTCCAAAGTCGTAAGTTTCGTAAAGACTTAAAAGATTTGTATTCATTCATCACTTTGTAGCAAGACACCGGTGTCCAGAGAACAATGGTTGGTGGTGTAACAAAAACAAATGGTATTTGCTTTTGATTTTTTTTCATGCGTTTTGTTTTGTTTGTTTAAGTTTTTCATTTTTTTTGTTGCTTTGTGTACGTGTTATGTGTTGCCAAATAAATGACTATTCTATTCTATTCTAATGGAATATCTAATTGTACGAAAATATGTCAGTCTGTTTCTTTGTATTCATCGATTTTGGTGTGCACACACAATCTTTATGTGAATTTACATTTTATTTTTTAGTAACAACCTAGATTTATATTTAATATTCCTGTAGCTCAGGTTTCTACTGCTGAAACCTTTTTCAGGCAGCAGTACATCACTGGTATAGGAGATGAGTTATACATACCTATTTAGCACTAGTTGATTGTAAGAACCCTATATTTGTGATGGAAAAATAAAGTTATTTATATTTATTTTAATATATCTAATTATTTTGTACAAACAAAACATTGTCAATCTAAATTTTTATAAGTAAACATTAGGTTAGATAGAACTGTGACAAAAAAAAGATTATGAAATATTAGACGATTAATTTAAAATAGACGAAACGGTTAAACACACTAAAATCTTGAAGGGTCACCCCTATTTATCATGTTCACAAAGATGATAAAAATTCCGAAGTGACTATGCGGAAATGGAAAAGATATGAGGATAAAATCGTACCTAGTAGAAAACGAAAAATATGTAGCATAATTCCGCAACAAAATCTCTTAAAAATCTTAGAAGAAAATGTTGCGGAATTATGCTACATATTTTTCGTTTTCTACTAAGATATGGATTTCCGCCAAGTACCGCCTGATTCTATCAAATAGTAATTACCTAGTTACACTAAGTACTTTAAAGACGTAAAGTTTGTAAGTTTGTGAGTTTGTTTGTAGGAAGGGATATCTGGAACTACGGAACCGATTTTGAAAAATTTTTCACAAGTAGAAAGCACATTTTTCCTTAGTTTGATCCTAATCCTAAACTAATACCATAAATGCGAAAGTGTGTTTGTTTGTCATTTCTTCACGCCATAACTAAGCAACCAATGACTTGATTTTTGGCCTAGAGTTAGTTGAGAAGACGGAGAGTAACATACGCTATTTTTTATCCTGTTATTCCCACGGGAGCGGGAATCACATGAAACCGAAGCTAGTAGGCTTTATTTGATTGTAAGATAATTTCATTGAAATATGTCTAATTCGACATTTTTCAATCCATTATTTCTTTGTTGAAAATGTAATTAAATCTCTACTACTGTCGAAATCCTTTAGATTCAATGATCTTTGACAATCCTATAATTTCGAAGATTGTTTTCAGTGAGTTTTAATACCGAGTTGTGGCTCCAAAAAATGTCGAACTCGAGATGTCGAAGGCGCGAGAATCCCCTGTGTTACTTATTTCAGAACTAACGAAAGTTTTAGAAACAATATACGCATGTGTAACACCCAAACACAGAACAAACAAGGGATTCGAACTTAAGACACGAACCGAAACGCAAGATCAATGTCACTGCGCCTTTTGGCCCACCACCGTTCTAGAAATAAACGTATGTTGCTATAAAATCTACGTTTGAACGTTATGACATGACATGCTCGATTTTCTCATAACTTAAGTAAGTTAATGTATAACTCAGCTATTCTTAACAATACAAGCCATTAAATTTTCCAACGTAGACGTAAGTTTTAGGTAGTACCTAACAGAGGAAAATTATGATTATTTATTAATCTGTGCTACTGGGCCGATGCCGCAGTGACTATACTCATCTCTACTGAGCTAGGGGTCGTTCGATACCACAAGAATATACATTCATGTGATGAAAATAACATACAGACTTAAAAAACTTAGTAACCTACCACACTTCCACTTTTCACCACTTTTCCTCTGTGGTCTAGTGGTACAACCACCGGTATCGGACCCAGGGGTTTGATTCCCAGCGGGGGTACATATTGTATTCGGGTTTGGTTGGTGGTAGGACTTGTTGTAAATCCGCCCGGATAGCTTCTTATCTAATTCTGACGCCATAACAACAATGTTTTCAGCATTGTTGTGTTCCGGCAGTTCGAGATAAGATAGCCAGTTCCTCAGTGGCTGAGGATTCCGGGAGCGGCTCGCTTCCATCTTCAACCTTATCAATCCTTAACATCAGGTATGATGAGGGCAAAGTGTCTCCCCGTACTTAATAAAAAAAAAACTTCTAAAATTGCAATTTTTCCATTTAAAAACTATTACTTTTGTGCGGGATTTCCATGTTTTCTAAGTGCTGCACGGTGGCTTCACCCTAACCAAAAGTTTTGAAATTAAAATCGTTTTATAAAAAACACACAATTAAATTTTCTTAGAAGCTATAGTGCAGTACTGGTTTTTAATGGGCAGTGTATTTACTCTTTGGGTATAGGTAGGTGTTCCTTTTCATTGTTATTTCCGGTTTTAATAACAACCAAAACACAAGTATTTTGGGATCAGAGAAGAATATCTATTATTTCTTAGTTTTGCACTTTAAGAGAGTTTGTATTCCAACCTTACAAAGTTGAGTGCATTGAATAAATCAAAATTTAAGTGTGTTCTAAGATTCTTAAGTTGGCCATAAGTATTATTTTTTCTCTATTCTAAGATATTTTTTTATTATTAACACAATGCGTCTCTTCCGCTTTCGATACCGTCGTTAACTCAATTCGTTCTAAGTTTTACCGATATCTCAAGTTACGACGAAATACAGCAAAAACTGCTTATAAAACCATTTCGTTTGCCGAGCTAACAAAACTGCGGCCGTCTGCAAATATTGTTGTACGCGTGTCGCTATGACCGACCTAAGTTTCAGCCACGTTACTAGGACACACATAGGTCGTGCAATTCTAAATAATCTTAGTATAATACTTAAAGATACTCCATCGCACCGAGACGATGTAATTATCGACAAAAGCTATCAACACCACTCACCTCCTTATCTTAAGTTGCTGCCGAAGACCGATAAGCTTCAAAAGCGACACACAAAACACGAAAGCGTACCACGTTTATCAACACAATTTTTATAACACTATATGCTTCTTCAAAACTTGCATGGAGATAAGCTGTTATTTCTTTGTAATATTTTTAGGACGCAACGTAACACGCGTCTTTCTCGCGCGGCGGTCGGACACGGAATGCGCTTAGTGACACTCCGACCTGCGCGTGAGTCGATTTGGCTTGTACTATAGTACATAGTTTGTGCGATAAAATTCAAAAGAAGGTATGAATGAGTAAATTGCATTTGTTAATTAAACAGAACTGCGGTTAAATCAGTTTTATGGAATTTATGAGGCAGTCATTGACAATAAACTTGGAAATATTGAATTGTGGAACTTTTTTTGTTGTGACGCTTTGTTATTTTATTACATGACTAATAAACTGCTTTGTAAGCAATTATTTATTTAAGTTCTTTAAATAGCTTCTTTAATAGTGATTGTTGAGCCTAAAAATAAAAATATATATATTTTTTTTTTATTTTATATTCACTAAGGTGAATACAAACACCAAAAAACAGAATACCATTAACAGATTCACACTAATGAAAAATTTAATTCAACATTTACGAGTTAAATATATTTTTTTAAGTTATGCATTTACATGGTACCTACATAAGGTACCTAATCAAATTAATATCTGTTGTTGGTATATAGTAAGATAACCTTAATTGATTAAATACTAATCAGACACCAAGATTTTTATTATTTAGTACAACTTTTGTTGATAAAAAAGACTTAGATAATATTCGGTCACGAACTAAATTATGATAAACGAGTAAATAAAAATATATTTAAGCGGTTTTTATTGGAACGATTTTTTTTGTGCAAACAGAAAAAATATATTTTAAAAAAATTAGGGAAGTTTGTTTGAAAACGCTAGTTTCTGAGATATATCTAAATGGATATCGCAGAGTTCTTTTTATGAAGAAAAAAATAACATGGGAAGTTGATGTAAAGCTTTTATACTTTGGTACTTTTATACCCCACTTATGGACATTCGCAAAAAGATGAAATATTGTTCTCGTTAGAAGGTTTCTTGACAAAACTTCTTACAGATTTTCTTTATATTTTTTAAAATGTAACTAAAACTTAGAACTTGACTATAAAAATGGCTTCCGCACTAAAATTACCATTTGCTCTTAAACAAAACATTTTCATCTCAACAAACGAAGGGGTAAAAACCAGCTAAAATTAACCAAATAACACTCTGTTAAAAACGACAGACTAACGACCAATTTGTTAAGTGCACCATAGTACGGGGTCAAACAAGCCCCGCGTCACAACGCAAGGGGCAAGGCGGTACGTTTCCGATTCCTTTGCCTCGACGTTCGCAGAAAAACAAACTGTAAACTTCGCACTTCGCGATTGACGCGTCAATTTTTTTCAAGGTTTAAAATTGTGGGTTCTTTTTTTGTAGTTTTGTTTTGTACATGAGTACCATCGAATCAATATGTCAATGCATCGAATGAAAGATAAATGTTTTTGAGAAATCTAGTAAGTACCGCATTTTGTATGAAAAACTCATTTTATTCATACGTACATCTTATTTTTTGGCGTGCACTGTTCATTGAAACGCACTATATTTTCACTAACTATGTTGTAATTGTCCGTATTTTTAGGTTTTTTAGGGGTTTTTTTTTATTTTCCCGACGTTTCGGCACCTTTACAGCTGCCGTGGTCACGGGATGACATCCCAGGATCATCCGTAAAAGTTGTTTTATCTCATTTTATTCTTTAGTAAAATTATAAAAAAAATATTTAGCCTAATAAACATTGAGCATAATAAAGATCATTATGAATAAAAATAAAAACAGTAATTACTCGTACATACCTTTCCGTACAAATCGGGAGTCCTACTAATATAAGTAATATAGTCAAGTTTTTTATTTCACTTCACACGCAAGAATAGGTTTGTCACTGCCTTGCCTGTGTGTTTGGATCTGGCTGTGTTTCTCCGCGCGAAACTCGATACTAGAATTTATTTCTTTCATCGGATAACGTGGAAGTGTTTTAAAATTAGAACCTTTCTATTCAAAGAAAATTACACGTGGTACGTTCCGCATCTTAGGTTACATTTTATTCTTACTTATTTTAAATAACTTTAAATTATCTATAATAATAATAAAAACTTGCTTTTATACAATTTAGTGTTTTTAATTATTTTAGTTGCTTCAATCATAAACACATCAAATATATTTAGATTAATCTATTTGTTAAAAGAATTTTCAATTTACGTTGGGTGAGCTTTTAATAGACAGAGTCAGAGACCGCGAAAAAAACTTCAAAATTGTTTATATTTTTTTCTTTTTTTATTGAGTTTCACGGCACTGAGTAGGTTAGATACTAAGCATTGGATGCATGCCATTAGACTAAGACTAGGCTTCCAATTATTTGTATCGGTATATTGGCCAGTACCGGGATCCCGGACTTTCTTAGACATTTTAAATACCGGTATTGAAATGTCAAATACCGGGATCCCGGTATTAGTAATTTTATTTTATTTTTAGCATAAGTAAAACTCATTTCAATAGACAATCACTGCCGCACATGAACGTTTATAGCTGTTTATATTATTTTGAAATATTTCAAATCGTTATTTCAATTATTTAACGACTTGCATTAATTATAAAATAATAAAAGCTAGAATTTAAAAGCAGATTATGGTGGACATGATGGTTACTTAAATAAATTTAGGCTCCTTGTGTATTTTCTTTTAAATAGAGAGAGATTCGATTCTAGTAGACGATAACAAAGTTCCTAAGGGAAGACCCCAATAGTAAGTTAAGTATAAGAAAAGCTGATTATGGCCGGAATTTTGGTCATAATGTTTTTAACAAATTATTGTATAAAATGAAGACTGATTTGTCTGAGACGTAATAACTACTGTTAACTTTGATTTATTTTTTGTCTTTTCCATAAATTATTTTTATCGAATGAGTTATGCAAAAAGTAAAAAAAAACTTATGATTTGGAAAAATTATACATCACATGAATCTTTTCCAAGGTCTGATTAAAACCCTAAAATTAAAACACCTTGTATAAATAAATGATTTTGCAAAACCTATTTGTTTTATTTTGCGGAGAAAACAGCTTCTACAGAAATACATACATCCAAAAATAATTATACGTATCTCGAAAAAAGGTTAGGTTTTTTAAATACTATTATCCCGGGATATTGAGAAAAAACTTTCGGTATTATTACCGGTATTGAGAAAAATCCGGTATTCGGAAGCCCTAACTAACACCCTTTTATTCTCAGGACAGTTATTAATTTACCATTTTATTTAGGCTGTTTTTCCTGCACCAGAAAATTTTCTGCCTAATTTTTTTTCGGAACGGGAACGGGAACCATGAGGGATGGTAAAACTGTGTGCAGCTAGGAACTCATAAATATTTCTGTTTGGATAAAATCACTTGTTTACCAAAAATATGTTTACAACGTTAAGCATACTTTGTAAGTTTGAACTTAGTGTAATCAGCTCTGATAGCGTGCAGTTTATATTGCATCGCGTGACCATCAAAACAAATCCACCAGAAGTCATTACCTACGGCAATCTTCATAAGTTAGAATAACAATACTGTAATAGGGTAAATTTGCCTAGTCATTTCTTACTAATTTGATCATAAACTATTAAATATTTGATCCACTTGCACATATTTGGCTCTAAAATGAACCTTATATATTTGTCTTTAAATGTTTAAAAAAATGCGGCGATCATAGTTCATTTGATAACAGTAGCGAAGGATCCTCTGACCCGCGCAAACGTGTGGTAATTCGGACCATTCTGTAGTCAAAATTGACGTTATTGAAGTTACAGGTTAATTGTTTTCTACTTATCTATTAGGTTTAAACAGTCAATTTTTTTTTGTATTTGTAGAGGAGATTACAACGCAGCATTTTGTGTTTTTTATTTTTTTTATTATTTGGACCACCAGGGAAAATTCCATGAAAACTTACAAATATTACAAATTATGGAGATCAATTCAAATGTAAAATTCTTTTAAAGGTCACATTATGCATTTAAAGTCACTAAAATAAAAATACAATTGAATTACTTACTTAAAATAAAGATAAAAAAATTATAAAAATAAAATTTTAATTACAAATATGTTACTTTATCTATATTTTAATAAAAATACCATGGGCGGCTTTAGTATTTATTATTTTATGAAAATCTTGATACCGGCCATTACAAATGGAGATGGCCTATACAAGGCAAATCAAAATCTTGATATCGGCCACCAAACATTATCTCATGGACGATACAAGCATACAAGGCAAGATGATTCCCAATATTGGCCGCCTAATTAAAATAAAAGGAAATATCAAAAAGGAGAAAAATATGAGGATTTAACAGATATATCCGACGATGCTTTAAATCTTTCAAATGAAATTGCCCAAAATTCTCAAAATTGTGTCGTCACCCATCAAGATTATGTTTACTTAAAAGACTAGGAGAAAAACTGGATTGCCCATTGGAAGAGTCTAAAGAGAGTGCTTTTATTTTAGATTTGAACAATTCTGTATTTCATTTTGAATACTCAGATCAAGACCAGACTCTCCGGAACTTCCTGCCCAAATAGTAACTGCTTGTGCCCAAATAAATTACAGAGATAACTCTGTAACTGTATCAAAACATTTTGATTTTTCCCTACCAACATCACCGTCACCCAGTTTAACTGTTCAATTCAATTCAAGTTCAACATCAAGAATGTTGATAACTTCTCCGGCCTTTAGTCTTCACGCCTAATTACTTTAAGAGATAAGGACAATACGATCTTAAACCAATAATCATACAAACCATATTACCATAATATGAATACCATAATAAAAAAATACATATACTACGTACCTAGATACTTATTATCTTAAAGTGTAGGTACAGTAACGCGTTTGCGCTACATTAATAATAAAAACGACTTTATCTCAATACTGTTCTTATATTCAATCAAATTCAAATTTTACAATTTTATAATTTATTTTTATCTGACAAGGCGACCGTCCATGTCTACGCACGACGGGTCTCCCTTGTCTTCAATTGTATCATAAACAAAACCAGCCAGCAACGGCGGTGTAGCGGCCTCCTCGTAGTGCGCAGACATTACGATCTCCACAGTACTAACTGCTTTTTTTATTTTAATGATCCATGCATGTTCCTATTTTAATTTACATTTAATGTGGAAACTGTAACATTAAATTCATAGTAATTTGATATATTGATTAATTTAATTTCCTCTAAAATAAAGGTTACAATATTTTTTTCACCTCACACGCTCGAAAAAGGCGGTTTTCTTATTCAATATCTGCGCTGAAAATCGCTTTTCCCACAATCCTAGGATCCTTCGTTTGCTCAGGTTTCAATAGAGGTAAATAAATTTCAGCTTTCCAGCCTTGCATAACAAATGAATTTAACCGACTTCTAAATGTATTTGGTAATAGTATTGTTAACATAAGGGTATGGTTCCTACCGTTACACCTAGGCTGATATAAGGCAAATCAGTGGCCGATTTATGGAAGCAGGTGACCGAGCTTAGGGAAATCGGGTATATTCAAACAAAGAATCCTATAAAAAAAGTTAATTAAATACTATACATGTTTCTACACCATAGTAAAGCCAAATACATACAATTTAGTGAAAAATACCAATCAAAAAGATAGGCCCTTAAACGTTAGAAGCAACTATGGCCAATATAAGGGCTACCCTACCTAAACTTTCCTATACAGTTAAGGTAAACTCTGCAAATGTTAAATCATAATTGTAAGTATTTCAATCGTGTTTCAACAAAATTGTAGTGCTTGTTGCACAGTTTTAACCCACTTGCAAAAAGGAGGTTCTCAATTCAGTTGGTATGTTTTTATGTATGTACACCGATTACGCTGAGATTTCTGATCCGATTAACATGATTATTTTTTGTCCGATGCGGAATAGTTGCAATTTGGTTTCAGAAAAATTTGATTCAGTTTGGCTCGGTAATTTTTATTTTACGAGATTTTTTGTTAACTTGGACGATGTAATTTTCACGATACTTTTTCCTTTGACCGGTAGAGTTTTTTTGGGAAACGTTTTATCGAAAAGTACTAAGGTTAAAGAAATAATCAATTATTCAAATGAAATACCTATTAATCGTCTATTATTAATTTGTGATAGAAACGTTTTCTGGATAACTGTTACTTTTTTAAATAAAGCTCAACCGCCTCTGTGGTCTAGTGGTACAATCACCGGTATCAGACCCAGGGGTCCCGGGTTCGATTCCCAGCGGGGGTACATATTGTATTCGGTTTGGTTGGTGGTAGGACTTGTTTTAAGTTCGCCTGGCAAGCTACCACCATCTTATCAAAGTCTGACGCAATAACAACAATGTTTTCAGCATTGTTGTGTTCCGGCAGTTAAAGATAAGATGACCAGTTCCTCAGTGATTGGGGATTCCGGGAGAGGCTCGCTTCCATCTTCATGAAGGCTAAGAGTCTCCCCGTAGTTCATAAATAAAATAAAAAAAGCTCTCTAAAATTTCTCTACTGGGCATCCGGAAAGTTCCATGACTGTACCTAAAACCTCCTACTGTAGTTTACAAAACAACCTATACTATAAAGTAAAAAAAAAACTACGTTAAAAAAAGTATTCTACTTTACAGCTTTATATTTCTTGCCTTGTCTTCGACTGTAAAAGGCTTATTTTTTGTTTTTCAGTTTTTGAAGTCGGTTTTTTACCGTAGTTTCTTTTTTACTAAATACAGTATAAGAAACTACAAATTTAAACACAATGACTAACCTAATGATATCAGAATTGAGCAGGGGCTCAATTCTGATGGTTGAAGATCTTCTGTTATGGTTGAAGATTACCACAGAAAGCGCTATATATCTATACTAATATTATAAAGCTGAAGAGTTTAATGTTTGAACGCGCTAATCTCAGGAACTACTGGACCGATTTAGAAAATTCTTAGACTATTAGAAAGCTACATTTTTCCCGAGTGACATAGGCTATATTTTATCCCGATATTCTCACGGAAACGGGTACCACGCGGGCAAAACCGCGAGGATCCGCTAGTATATAATACAACCACAACATAACACAAGAAAGACTTTCAAAGTAGTAAGATGACGAGTCGACATAGGTCTGTGATTCTATAATATGTCAATAGATAGCCATCTATCTGTCTATTGTCATTTTACTTAATATTCCCATTGCCTGGGTAGGTACTTTATTTTAATGGGGGGAATGCATTTATTTCACATACCAATAGGTTATGCTCGGCTCACCTGACGCCTCTCGGCTTCAAAAGGTCAATGGAGGGCCGGCAGGAGGTACCGCATACTACTACCGCATAGGTACTACCCACCCTCCCATAGAGTCCTAAGGCTCGATGGGGGGATGGGAGAATTTTACCTTAATAAAATAGCAAAATAAAAAATAAAAAAGTGCTTTGCATTTTTTACTATCAATCGCACTAACTTCGCTCAATTGATAATTTCTGAGAACCAACAAACTTACGAACGTTCACTTGTTTCGATCCCAAATTTGAATTATTTCGAATAAATTATTTACACATGCGGATGTTTTTTACGCGCGTGAACTATGCGTTCCCATTGAGGGACCACGTGGAATTTTGAGCTTATATTGCGTCAACCGTTCAATTAAGACGCTGAATTAAGACGGCTGCCATTCGTTCATTCATTCATCATTTGTAAAAGCAGATATTCAAAGGATCTAATCGATTTAAGTGGTCCCTCAATCGTGCATGACAGGAGTTCACATCTCAAAATCTAGATAAAATTTACGACTGCTATAAATGGCAACTCTTAGAAGAACACTTGTAAAACTTTTATATGAGATATCAGCTCTCTCCATTCAGTGAATAAAAAGAATTCGAGTGCAGAAGGTGGACACCCAATAAGAACTTTGATCGATTGAGGGAGCAACCCCAGGGTCCGTCAATGGGAACGGAAACTTTATGTACGATTAACAAGAATATGGCACCAGGAGTTTTGTATTTTTTTTACGAGGGAAAAATCAAATTTTGAACGTTTTACGTATGGAAACTATTTTTCGATTGCACGAGAATCGGATCCCTGGCTTTTCTTGGATGATTGTTCGTATCTTTTATTAATTGACTTAACAACAATATAAAAAATAACTTACCAAATTCCAGTTTCTAAAACTAGGTCGATTGTTTCTGGGAGTTCTAACCGGTAGCCTGCGGATAAATAAAAATAATAAATAAATTAAATCAATAATAGCGAATAAGTTTTCTCAAAACTATACCAATTTTCTTTTCATTGTAATGGCAAAATACAAAACAAATATGTTAAGTTTCATAACAGTTTTCTTTTTAGTTTATACCAGTAAGCACAACTATTTTTTGAAAAAGTATGAATCGTTACGTCTAAAAAATTGGGTTTAGTTCTGTTCACTTTCGGTAGGAAAGGTGCTTAATGTTTGTTGACGATGCTTTGTCAAAAGTTTTTCGTGTTAACCGCATAGAGCACAAGAAAGTTCCATCTCCAAATCAGGCATAATACTACAGCAACGTGAAAAAAAAAACGTACAAAGGGAAACGATGGACTACTTCTGCGTTTTGCGGAAAAAGGTGGCGACGCATAATACTTATGACATCTTCTCTCTTCTTGCGTTTCTGTGGTTTTTATTACATTATTTACTTTAACATGTTTTGCTTACCGTCGGCAATTATCCTTTGGATGATGCTTGCCATGTCTTTGGCTTCTGCTATGTAGAAATTCTCCCCAGAGTAAGGAGCTATACCTAAATCTGTGCATAAATTGTTAAGAATATTATTAGAGAGGTATATAGGTCATATATTTTTAGAAATCATTACACTGTGATGATCTTTACTTTCATTTACTGTCGGTGTAGTAAGTAATTTATTTCCTAAAATTGTTTAATTTTCTTTCTGATCATCTTCTGTCACGTTCTTCTTATTCAAATTAAGCTCACAATTTATCGATCTTTTTACAATGTTAATCCTTTTCAAGCTCATGTCCATTATTATATTACCTAACATACCAATCTTCTCATCTCATGGTACCTGCTATTACCTACTTGAATTTATGATGGTTTCCTTTTTTGTCAACATAATGTACATTTGTAAAAATGTTTCTTTCGAATGCAAGGATATTCATCGCTGGTCTACTGCGAAGAAAAAAGTTAAAAGTAATAGAAAATTTTGACGGGTTCTCCCAAAGGTTGGTAGCTCAATTGGGAGAGCAGTAGATCGGACATCCAGGTTGCGGTTTCAAGTCCTGCCTGAGACAAACTTGTGAGCCATGTCGATTTTTGTAGTATTTTGCTATCAAAATTTATCATCACTCCCAAGGCCATTCTTCATTGAAACCACACACACAGGACACGTTATCCCGACACGGGAATGGGTATTACGCGGTTACTACTTAGTAACCGACTTCAAAAAAAGAAGAAAGTTATCAATTCGTCGCTTATATATATATTTTTATCTATGTTCATCGATTACTCGAATATGGCTGAGCCGATTGCAATAATTCAAACGTTATAACATCTGGGTTGTACCCAAGCTAGTCCCATTTTTTTTTTAATTTTGAAATTGATTTAGTAATTTTCAGGAAATTTTGAAAAAACAGTCGTTGTCATAACTTGTCGGTACCTAGACGAAGATTAGTAAATAGTTACTTCGTAGCAGATAAACCACTCTCTAAGGAATATTGGTACCTACTTGCATTTTATAATAGCCTAGTCTTTACGGCTGCGCGCGAAAATATACCGTATTTTTCGGGCGTAAGCCTGCTATCGCTTCACAGACCCGCGTGGTCGCATGGCTTTAAACCAATCTCAAGTTCTCAACCCTACATTTGGATATCCGAATGTCCGCCGGCCGGTAGGTAATAAGTAGGTAAGTACATGGAGTGAACTAGGCCTAGCCTAGATGGCAAATGATTTGTTAACAAAAGGATACAGTTGAGCATGTCAAGCAGCGAGGTCGGGTGGTCGGGCGGCGGCGGGGGCGGCTGCGCGCGCGCCGGCGCCACCGCGCGCAGCGTGTACGCGCGCACGTACTCTTTGCGCAGGTCGTGGAACCGCGCGTAGTACGCCGGCAGGGTTAGCTCTTTGCTGCACGCCTCGGGGTGCATGCATTGTCTGTGGACAGGGAGATGATGTGATAAGTACCTATTAAAACAAGTATGGACTAGGAAAATTCATCTTCTTTCAGTGCCTCTCCATACAGAGTTGACCGATAGGCAAATCCCTTTCGTTTTTTCCCCCAAGCTTAATAGTTCTCTAGTAGGAAAATGCCTAAAAATCAGACTAATACCGACGTAGAGACAACCGTCTTCAAAAAGTAAAAAATAAAACCCCTTTGGAGTCCGTGCTAGCAAAGGCAAGGAAAGTAAAATGCACCATGGATTCCTGAGCTGGCACCGACCGACTGCTACGCAAGGAGTACGCGCACAGCGTGTACGCCAGCAAGGTTAAGCATTTGCTGCACGCTTCGGGGTGCATGCATTGTCTGTGGACACGCGGGTTGAAAACTTAGAAAAAAAGGATGATCCTACTACTAGTTTTGCAAACTTGACATTTACATAAAAAAGTGAGTTACATTCCTACGAAGGTATACTAGTATTATTAATCTGTGGTACTTTCAACTTTACCCATAATATACAAAAACCAATTACGGAGCAAATTACAAACTCATATCGTAATGATTATCAATATTATACATAAAATAATCACAGCATCAATAGGTGACCTTCATAGATAAGAACATTTACAATACCTAAATAATGATGAGTGCTCTTTATAATGATTCATAATCATAATGCATAATGGCAGCGTTCATTGATTGAATGAGACCTTATCTTATATGTTTGGGAAAATCTCTCGGTTTTTGTACATTAATTTCCGGTTAATTTAAGGTTAATTTATAGAAGCTTTTTTGGCCAGATTACGTAGTTTGAGTTTTTATTTACCCGACCGCGTTAACGTACCTAAACTTTATTTTGTAATAAATGATTAGCCACACAGAGAACTCAAGGAGGATGTTTGAAGTTGGCTATCATGCGTCAGCACTCTTTTGCGCAGAATACAAAAGCAGTCCAAAGTTTGGACTGCAAACATTGTTCTTTGTCCATAAAGGAGATCATTCTTTTTGGCTCTTTTTCTAAAAGTGCCGACCAACAAAAAATTGGTACGTATGTATGGTTGTAGTGTCGTTTGTAGCAATAGTTAATATCGCACAAAAGTTGTGGGATTACTCAAGGTAAGTATACAAGGTATATGTATAGTTTTGTTTCGCAATGACTTTGAATCATTAGTTTTAGCAATATGTATAAATATTTTAAATACTTAGCATTTTTAGAAATGAAGGAATGTAATGAAAATGACGAATCTTTGACTTTGGGTAATCCTACAACATTTGTGCCATATCAACTATTGTTTAACGCCCGAAATTAATAACCTATCTGTAGACATGGATTAGGCTATCTGAGATTGTTGCCTAGGATACTGGGTTCGTTGCCTAGCAACCGTCGTTATTTTGTTCATATTAACAAAAATATCCTAGACAACTATCTCAGATAGCCCTATCCATATCTACAGATAGGTTATTAATTTCGGGCGTAAAATGACTACTTGTATGTAACTATACGTAGGTTTTTTTTGTTAGCCAGCACTTTCAGAAAAGGTCCAAAAATGTATGGGCGTGAATGATCTCCTTTGAATGTTTTCATGTAGTCATGGCAACGTGCAGCTTTCTAGGCGACTATTCTTTCAGTACGGACTATTTTTAGCTACTTCTGTTATCCTCTTCCTTGTGTTTTATAGGATTATTGAACACGTACAACCAGGGAACTTCCTTTTTGACCAGTAGAGTATTTTTTAAACGTTTATTCGAAAAGTAATAAGGTAAATTTTAAATAGAAAAATATTGGAAAAAATTAACTCGGCCACAAGTGAATTCTCAGACGGGAATCGAACCCGCGACCTTTGGAAATCCGGTCCAATGCTCTAACCGCTGAGCTACCGAGACTTGCGAACCACCGTCGAAATTCTCCAATACTTTTATTTTTTTTTTAATACGCTGTAAAAATGTAAAAATATTGGAAAAAATTAACTCGGCCACAAGTGAATTCTCATCTAAATCTAATTTTTTAATCAATTCTAATTTTTTCCAATATTTTTCTATTTAAAATTTACCATAAGTATAAAAATAGCATTGAAAAATGCAAAAATTACAAAATCATAAATTATTGGCAGTTGCATCTTAATCGATCGTTAAACACCTGAAAAGATGTTTCTTTCGAATGCAAGGATATTCCTAGCATTGATGAGGCAACGCTGGCCTACAGCGTATTAAAAAAATATAAAAGTATTGGAGAATTTCGACGGTGGTTCGCAAGTCTCGGCAGCTCAGCGGTTAGAGCATTGGACCGGATTTCCAAAGGTCGCGGGTTCGATTCCCGTCTGAGAATTCACTTGTGGCCGAGTTAATTTTTTCCAATATTTTTCTATTTAAAATTTACCATAAGTATAAAAATAGCATTGAAAAATGCAAAAATTACAAAATCATAAAGTAATAAGGTAATAGTAATAATTTATTATTCAAATGAAATACTTATTAATGACCTATTTATGATATAAACGTTTTCTATAAATCTATTACTTTTTAAAATGAAGCTTCCTAAAGGGATAATGCCTTAAAGTGTCAGGTTAGTGAGATAATTGGAGTTAAAGATACAAAAGTGATCTTTGGGTCGGCATTATTAATTTTTAATTCTATTTATCTGGCTAACGTGACACTTTGAGGTATTATTATATGATAACATTTTTTGTTCCTCTGTGTGTGTCCTCTGTTCATTTATATAGGTATTATCGTGCGACGTCATATTGAAAAAAAAACAAAATGGCGTCTCATACTACGGATTTGGACGAGGCCAGCCTACATACGAAAAAGTTCAAACTCCTTAGAAATGAAAAGCCATTCTAAGGGATGGAACCATAAAAAAATATTTAAATAACATCGATAACCCATGCCTTAAAATACAACAAACGCGATCAAGATCTATTGTTAATTTAAAATTCCAAACCATTCAATCCATACAATATTTACATAAACAGGATATGCAATTATGCACCGATTCAACCGGGTATCGAATTTGTGATCTGACCTCTACGGTTCCGAGGGTTACCAGATGGGATCGTACCGTTCAAATTACGTATTCATTTTATTTTAAAATAAAACAGTTGTACCTAATCAAAGTATAGAAATCCCCTAAAAAGAAACTTAAAAGTTAGATTGAATGCTAATAAAGTCTAATTTTATGTGATACTTAATTGCTATATTGTGAGCAAAAATATAGAATATGATAGTGTGTGTAGTGTAGTGACTTAATATTTTTGATCAAGGTCAAAGTGTAAAGCCGTAGCTTTACTGGTGACTGTGCAATAATAAGCTTGTTTTGATCAATATTAAACAGTAAAATATACTAGAAAAAAGCAACCTGTCTCATGTCGCCCTGACGGGATGAGACAGGACAGGTTGGTTTTTTTTGCATACTAATATTATAAAGAGGAAAGATTTGATTGTTTGTATGTTTGTTTGTGCCGTGTGGTGACGGCCTGAGAATACAAGTGTCACCACTCTCTTATATGCCTGGGATGTCGTAAGAGGCTCGACGCATTGAACACCTGTGCGAGAGAAGGAAAACTTGAAACAAACCCTCTACCAACCCGTCTGACCAGCGTGGTAGCAGTAGGCTAATAGCCTCCTATGAACGCCACAATAGACGTGAGCTAGGAGAGGCCTATGTCCAGCAGTAGACGTCCACAGGCTGATGATGGATGATGTTTGTTTGCATTGAATAGGCTCCGAAACTACTGAACGGATTTGGATGAAATTTGTTACACAGATAGTAGATAGCCTGGGTATGAACATAAGATCTTTTTATCCCGATATTCCCACGGGAACGGGAACTACGCGGGTGAATCCGCGAGCGGCCGCTAGTCTAGTATATTTTCTTGTTTAATATTTAGCACATAAAATAGCATTGTAGGATGCAAAATTTAAAATTATAATTGTTTTGATCATTTATTGCTTATTGTTTGTAGTGAGGGCGAAGCGTTCAATTGAATCAAACATTTGCATTTATTTTTTTTTACTTTTATTGAGTTTTAAGTAGCGTTCAAACGAAACGAAAGTTCGAAATTTGGCTACGGGGACTTATAACAAGAAAACACTTAAAAATATACTTAGAATTAATAACCTGACTGCAAATAAGGAATACGATTGTCATGTCATGTATGATATTTAAACATTTAAAAAAGATAAATATGATACAGTAGGTAATCATAAAATTCTAGGTCACGGCCACACAGTAGGTCACAGTTGCATCGAAAATATGGAAAATTACTGCACCCATAAAAGTTAAAGTTGTAACCGTTTTCTGAAACAATCTAAAACTGGTTTTATGCTTTCTCTTCGCAGTTCAGTTTAATTAAGAGTGAGGACGTGAAATTACGATTTACGGCGAGGATCCGGATTTTTAACACACAGGTGATAAAAAAATCAACAAGCCAGGTGGTAATTGCTACTCAAATACTTCTACTCTCTGGTAATCGATAATCTGAGGTTCAAACTCGAGAAGATGACAGTCCTCCAGATACGAGTGATAAGATTTTTTTTGGATTTTTACGTTAGTAAAGACTCTCTTATTTTTATTATTATACCTCCTTAAATTTCGGCCAAGTTGGTGTAAGCAAGTGCAGGCGAGCCGTTTCCGAAGCACAAGAGAATGAGATCATACATTTTTGGCTAACTATCCCGTAACTGAACATTACGAGAGCTTAATTACTATACCACCAGAATCGCCCTGCACTACCATGATCCTCTAAACGTTGCTGTATTGCATATTCATCTAAATATATCGTATATCCAGCAGCACGTTTTATTTAAATGTGGGATATAAGGGCTATGCAACTCCAGTGGAAACTGTAGTCACTCCGACTTAAAAGATTTTAGTAAGTACCTATGGTAACTCGTCTCCTAGTTATAGTATATCTTTTAGCCTGAAGGCTTCCAGTAAGTCCAAAATCTTCCAAGTTAGAGATTTTAGTTCCTTTGGTCACATTATGCGCTTAGGCTTTTGTGCGCTCTCAAGGTCAAAATGTAAAGCTTTAGTGTGTACTAATCAAGGAACTTCCTGGTCTACCAAGGAAAGGAACCAGACCTAGAGTTTTTTAATGAGATTTTAAAAAGTAGGGTAGAATACAGTTATATTACAATAGATTATATTACATTTGAGAAATAAATTATTGCTTGTTATTACATAACGGAAACATATTCCCCGAAAATCTCTACTGTTCGACCGGAAACCTCGATTGTACATTGGCAATATTATCAATATATCATTATATTGTACAGTCAGCAGCAAGTCAGTCTTTGTCCTTGAGAACGTTTATGCTCGTAATAGCAGTGGTTTTCGTAGTGCAAGTGTAAGCCTGTCGTGCTATTGACCGTACACACGTCGGGGTCAGTAAATGTGGTGAAAGGTCATAAGGATGTTTATACCATACCTTAACGGGGGCTGTCCGTCTGTGACGAGCCTGAAGAGGGGGGAGTGGGGGTCCACCTGCAGCGACCGAACGAAGTCGTCGAACTGAAACATAAGAGGGTAAACACGTTAGAAATACAGGCTGTTTTTATTTTAAGTGCCCAGAGTTTGTGTTGTGCCGTTAGAACAAAATTAGGCGATTTTTTAAATAACTTATTGTTTTGATCGTAGCGCCGCGATCAGCTGTTGTAGCCGAGCCGAGCTTGGTGCACGCTCAATAGTTATTTTAACAATTATTAATATTATTTTAAGTTTGTTTTCTTTGTTTTTCATGGCAGGTAGGATTAATATTTCTAATTAATCGACGCTAACACTTGAAGTGAAAAAACATAAAAAAATCTTGTATTTTTTTTCTAAACACGTAACACAAGCTCCCCCGTAACTTTGGGCACAAAGAAAATAAACACGTCATATAGAAGAGAAATGAGTATAATTATGTTGATAAATGTTAAAGAAGAAAATATACTAGAAAAAAGCAACTTGTCTCAAGTCGCTCTGACCAAATACTATAGACACTCTAGCGCGTTCTCTGACGGATCTCATGATGACATGAGACAAGTTGCTTTTTTGTAGTACATTTTCTTGTTTAATATTATCACATAAAAATAGTATGCAAAATTAATAAGTTATAATAAAAAAAAGAGTATTTGTTGTTTGAAAAGGATACCGGCTTTCGTTTTTTTACCTACAACGGCGATGCGGTTAGCCTTCATCCTACACGATGTTAAGTAATGATATGGCTGAAGGAGAAATCGCGCCTCTTCCGGAATCCTCAACCACTGAGGAACTGGCTATCTTAGAATTAGAACACAACAACGCTGTTGCTATTGCATGGAATAAGTGACTGACTATTAGACGATTAATCTGGAGAAGTCACAATATCGAAACAGACGAAAAGAGCGCTTCAAACTGTATGACGCCACTAGCGAGATTTACTGATGTGACTAATTTTCGACGAGCTCTTGCAAGAAAGCACTGCACAATTAACCATTTTCGTTTCCGAGCGACGCGTCTTTTCGTGGTTATGGTCTCTAGCGGACTTTTGACCGTGGATCAAACTTTTGACACGCAAGGTAGGTACTATCTCGATATAGGTCTGGGATAGAAGTCAATTCAATCCATGACCTTAGGATTGATGTCATATTTAACGTGTAAGGTTTTGATTCATACCAAATTGAACTGATTAGACTGATTTTACCTACGTATTGTGCAGATAATCAGATTTTTGTCATCAATGGTGACCTTCATTTTTGCGTAGGTATAATAATAACTTTGCTTAAATATAAGTAATTATATTATCCATAATAGTAATACTCTTATATTACTATTATGGATTTGATTGATGGTGTGTAATGTTATCGGTGTAGCGACTAGCTAACTGTGGTGATGATTTAATAACCTACCCACAATTTTGTTAAAAGTAGTGTTTGTGTCTTTCCACAAGCTGTTGCAAATGTTGATGTTGAGATGTTTCGATGTTTGTTACTTTTTCACGCAAAACTACTGAAACGATTTGGATGAAATTTGGCACATAGATAGAAGATTGACTGGATTAAAACATAGGCTACTTTTTATCCCGATATTCCCACGGGATCGGGAACCACGTAGCCGCTTGTTTTTGCACCAATATTTTGGAAACTGAATATAATTAACAGACATCAACAACTGCTTATTAATCAGTAAGTACGCTTTTCTAGACTTTCGTTTTGTAATCACGATGATAATACTAGAAATAGCAGTTAACTAATATTTATTATCCACACATATAGTCATATCATACCGCATCCAGCAACAGTGAAAAGCTCTACAATTTGCAAAGGATAATTATTTCTTTTAAAAAAAAAGGTCGGTATAATTAATGTTGGCGCTCCAATGATGGACTGTGGAACCTGTTTGTAACTGTATCCCGGGTTGCGTAACAGGGTTCGACGCCCGGGACGAACCGTATCTGTGCCATATCTTTATCACAGAGAGATATGTCTGACTACATCATTAGGTTCTTTTGATTCCATATGTAGGTTTAGTTTATTACTAGTGCCGCGGATTCACTCGCGTGGTTCCCGTTCCCGTGGGTCTACTTGAAGTCCCAAACCAAATGTCATCCAAATCCATTGAGTAGTTTTTGCGTAAAAGAGGAATAACCAAACTGACATACTTCCGCATTTATAATAAAATATTAGTAGGTTATACCGAGTACTAAAAATTTTCGGTTTATTTGAGGTCTTTTGGTTTCCCGACGATTCGGCACCTTTTCAGTTGCGGCGGTCACGGGTTGACTGAAACTAAAAACCTTAAATAAACCGAAAAATAGTACGAAATATATATTTCGGGTAAATAAATCGCATTAAATATTCCGCAAAAGTTGTTTTATTTCGTATAGGATACTTGCTATCCCGATATTCCTACGAGAACGGGAACCACGTGGAGGAAACCGCGGGCGGCCGCTAGTTTAATAAATGCGAAAGTTTGTCTGTTTGTTTGTTACTTTTTCACGCTAAAAGTACTGATCGGATTTTGATTTTTGGCACTAAGATAGAAGATAATGGTTAGTCTGGATTAACACCAGGATACTTATGTACTTCTTAAGTTTTGGCGCGCACTGTTCATTTAATATCTGGACAAGTTATTTTATTTCAACATAGGATACTTGTTCTCCCGATATTCCCACGGGAACGGGAAACACGTGGGTTTCACGGGAGGACGCTAGTTTGAATTAAATTCCTAATATCATTTAAATTAAATCCAAGGAGAATTAATTTTCAATGCTCAACCTCTTATTAATCTAAAACATTTCAGTTCTTTCGTATCTAGACGATGCCTCAGATTTGCAAGATCGGGCGAGAACGAGCTTTTTCTTTTTTTTTAAGTACAGTTATGGAACTGGAATGAGATCGGATGATAATGAAGGGCGTAAGGATGGCCATACACAGAAATAAATTGCACATAATTGGGATCGAAAATCGTGTAAGTCGTAGAAATAGTGAAGTACACAAAAAAGTAATTTTAAACTAAACTCTCTTTATTAGTATTAGTTAGAGATCATAATATAAAATTTGCCATTTTATAATTACATACAAATTAAAGTTTTTTTTTTATCTCATTTGTAGTCCTTTTTATATTTAGCTACATACATACCCGTTTTTATAACGTGTGAGCCAAGTCGAGTTTTGTTGTAGTTTTGCATTAAAAAAATCCATGGTAGCATTAAAAATACAAACTTTAAAAATCATAAATTATAATATTTACATACGTAAACACATCATAAATTATAATAGGCGTAAAGGACAAAATGTCATCTTGGAAAAAGCAAAAAAAAATGCAAAAACAAACAATGAAGTCCTGCATTAGTTGCTGCTAAAGTGAATGTTACAAAAACACTTAAGCAAAAACTAAGTAACACTTAAGTGTGAATAACGACTGCAACATAAAATTTAAACGTGTCAACTAAACTATTAATGAGTTGGCTTCTCATTAAAGTTAAGTGTTAATGAGAAAACCACGTAATTACCTTAAGTTTTTAAAATATTTGTAGGTATTTTCAAAAGATAATTTAATATTTTTTATACCTATTATAGTGAAAAGCTAGGTCTAAAGCTAAGTCGACGTGGAGATCCTTGGGGACCTATACCCAGCAGTGGGTGTCAGTCATGTGGCCGATAAAATGAGTGCAGAGCTCGAAAGTGCTGACTGCAGTGGCTATGTGCGTTCGGCCTGCGATTGCAGCGGTTTAATAACTATCACTAACATCACTATGCTCACTATGGTCGGTATAACGAACTCATATGCTTCGAAACAATTGCTGCCGTTGGTCTCAGTTACATTTGTATCCTTAAAAACCAAACAACATTGAATCCACTTTATCAATTTATCATCCAGAAATAAACATCAAATAACTAGGCTGAAAAACGTTGGTTTCTCTTGTTGAACGGAGATTTATGGTATCACAATCTATAGACTACGATGCATTTAGACTATATTTTAGAATTGCATTAGCCTTTTTTGCCTAGCAGCGGCTTCCCGGGAGTCGTTTATTGTAAATCACTTAAATTCAAGCTTTTTACAAAGAATAAAGCAAGTGTCGTCTCAGTTCGTGTACTACATAGTGTGCAGTCAACCTAAAACGGGATCAAGTACCAGTAAAAAATAAAGCAGGTTTTCGTTCACGACTCCGAATCGATTCTGCGATTTTCGGCCACACAGGGTAATTTGCGAAATGCGACCATGGGAAACATTGAAGAACCCCTGATCATACCTTTATGGATAAGCACTTAAAGGAGAATCTTGTTGAAAAAAGTGGTTTAAAATGTCACTTATTAGATTTTTTAAAATATTTTATGATAGAAATTTTCGTTGATTTTTCGTAGAAATAGATCATCTTAATTTTGTGTTACCTATTTCGTTTCTTGGATTATGACAAATTAGGAATTGTGATAGAAACTATAAGTGGAATTTCTGTGCTGGTTCCTTCCCATCAATAGTGTTTCAACCACGACTTTAGACAAAAAGTACGAGTAAACTTTGTTCTTATCTAGGTGAAGGTCTTTGATATTTCTATCTCTATGTCAAATGACATCAAAATTAGTTCATTGACTTTAGGCGTGAATAAAACTTTCAAACTTAAGGATTGATTTTCCGACTGTTTCCCGATATTTAATAAAGTAAGAAAATATTTCGTATTCATAGCGGACAGTTTATACAATTTTGCAGAACGAGTGACACTCGCAATTATTTGGGTTTTATAAATCGTACTAATTTCTTACTCATAATATTATAAATGTGAAAGTATGTCGGTTTGTTTGTTTGTTTGGTATTCTTTGACGCAAAAATAACTGAACGGATTTGGATAACATTTTATACACTGATAGTAGATAGCCTGGATTAAAGCATAGGGTACTTTTTATCCCGATATACCCACGGGAACGAGAACCACGCGGGTAAAACCGCGGGCGTCCGCTAGTATTTTCATAACGCAATGTCTAAAAAGTATATTTTACATGAAGCATTGAAAAACTTTTAATTAAATCTATGTGAAACAAAACAAATGAATGGGGAAAGTTTTGAGGTTATAAAAGTAACAATGTCTTTGTTTACGTAACAAAGCGTAAACTAATCTGATGTTTCCGTGCTTTTGACTGTAAATTAATTAGTTGTAATAACTTTTAAGCTCTTCTTTTAGTATATTTTGTAATAGTTCCTGTGCTGTAGAAAGTGAAATTTAGATTAAAAACACACTCAAAACATTTGGACCGCGCTAATTTTGACGAAAAGTTGTCATTGGAGTTTTATTTACAAAAAAATCTATATCGGTCGTATACTAGCTACGTATAATAACTGAAATATTTTCAATGAAGTTATTCTTGCATTTTTTTTGACATATTAAACATCGTGGGCATTACAGTTAGTAGTTAGTCATTAGGCGTCTTAGACATCATATATATCAACGGTTTAATGATAATTTCTTTATTGTCAAATTGGACAATTACCAAATAAATTATTTGAAAAAATACCAGTATTTTTAAGTAAACATAAAAGAGACGGTAAATTTTTAGACTTGACATGTTTAATCATTTAATCTAATGTTTGCCATTGAAACCCAGAACCTATAGTAAAACTGCCATGTCTCTTTGATTCATAGCAAAGCAATAAATAATTAATTCAACATAATAGTAAAACCTCAAAAACAACTTGTTTACGCGTAACATTGACAATTAATATTTAACCATTAATTTCTTAAGTCACGTTTAACAAGTTTGAATTGCAAATTAATGGGATATGACATATTATAGCTATTATGAGAAACAGAAAATTTTTGAATTGTATATTTACCGAGTTTTATTTATTTTTGGCCAAATTTAAGGGGGAGGTTGTGTCATGTGTGTTTAGGTGTGGAGGTTGTGTCAAGAACATGATTCAAATCTTTGTTTTTCTTTTTTTTTATCAAGTGTTATTGTCATTCATTAAACCTAAGCAATGAAGATTTTATTTTTATTTTTTATTATTATTCAAGACGGGGAGACTCTTAGCCTTCACCATACCTGATGTTAAGTATTGATAAGGCTGAAGATGGAAGCGAGCCTCTCCCGGAATCCTCAACCACTGAGGAACTGGCTATCTTATCTGTAACTGCCGGAACACAACAATGCTGAAAACATTGTTGTTATGGCGTCAGACTTAGATAAGATGGTGGTAGCTAGCAACAAGTCCTACCACCAACCAAACCGAATACAATATGTACCCCCGCTGGGAATCGAACCCGGGACCCCTGGGTCTGATACCGGTGGTTGTACCACTAGACCACAGAGGCGGTTGAAAAAGGCAAAATAAACTTAAAATGAGAAAAATAACGATTGAGCGCCCAAGCAGTGGCTCGGCGGCTCAGCTGAGCGCTACGATGAAGGAAAAAAAACTAATTTTGTTCTAGCCCTAATTGCGTGCCCAACGGGGTCCATAACAATGGTCTTACATTATTTTATAACATCTACATGTACATTATGGTTTTGCAATAAACTATTGAGTATTAAACATATGACACAACCTCCCCTTAACTTTGGGCACAAAGTAAAAACACTGTATATAGAAAATTGTGGTGTTGTCGGTATTTGAGCGGCTGTAATGACGCAAATGCGGTTCAAAGGTCACGGTTGGAAGTGCCAGATACAAGGAAAACGGCGACACGGCGCCAGTAAGGGCGAATTCCGAAATCTGGATTGTTCTTCTTATTCTAGAAGATCTATTGTTTTGTTGAAAATAGGGTATCGCAGTAATTACAGTTATAGTGCTCCCGATTGGGGTGTAGCGTCAGAGGCACTATGGGAAAAAGGACTACCTAAGAAAAATTTTGTCGAAAATTGAAAAAATAAATGACTGACGACCCCCGCTTTTTTTTATCTTATTCAATTAAGAGTACCTAGAGGAGCAATTTACGTTTTATAATTCTTTTGCCTAAAGTGCATATTTACAGACTTATTATTAATTTTAAAAAGTTGGGACAACTTTTTCGGCAATTTTTTTCAATGCTTGTTTGAGCCCCCCCTTTTTTGGGTTCTACGTGTTGGCATTATGGTCTCCATAAATTTATTTTATATACATGATATACCTCCGTTATACATGATATATTTAAAAACAAAAATCTGAAAAAACTTTAAAAAGGTAAAAAAACTCGAAAAATATCAACCGCAGGAAAAAAACATTTCTACAAAACTTGCTTGTATTAATTGTCTTAATAAGAAAGGAATGAAAAAAGTAGGTGTAATTGGAGAAACGGAACCTTCGAAAATTTTCTTTTTAATTTGAGCACAAAAACCGGAGGTTGTCTCCAAACGGAAATTTTGTCAGTGTGTTATATACCACCCTTCGGTTTTTCTATACAAATCATGATTAAGCTTCAATTGAGCGTTTCACATTCTAACAGGTGACACTGGCGAATCTACATATTAAAAAGCAGGAGTGTGCTGTTCGCCACTGATTGGTGATCATGACGTATATAGAACAAGAGAATGATCCGTAATCCCCGTGTCTATCTGTGTTATCGCTTCACGTCTTCTTCTTTCTTAATAAATGGCGTGCTCGCGTTAAATACGCGAATTTTGCCAATGTTAAGTAAATATATTTTGTAATATATAGAAATTGTACGGTAGATTGAGTTAAAAATGGAGCCTCACAACACGTGTTATTACGAAAAGAACACGGGTGAAACTCTCGCTTCACGTCGCATTCTCGATAACAAGTGTGACGCAGACCAACTTGACAGACGTCGTTACACAGACTAGCCCTGT
Organism: Chrysoteuchia culmella; assembly: GCA_910589605.1. Taxonomy (NCBI): domain Eukaryota; kingdom Metazoa; phylum Arthropoda; class Insecta; order Lepidoptera; family Crambidae; genus Chrysoteuchia; species Chrysoteuchia culmella. The sequence goes on from OU342663.1 coordinate 5,053,563, forward strand.
TGTCATTCATTAAGGCAGAATGGCACAGGCTTGCATCGCACACCACCGATGCGGAATAGAAATGGAAAAGTTTTCTCCAAAATAAACTGATTGCGAATAAATTCGGTGCAATAGAATTTAAACGTGACAGCTGTAGGATTTTATTATATTCTTAATTTCATTTATTACCTAACTAATACGATTTTGAAACGCACTCGAAACCAGTCGTCATTGGACGGCAACTTTTTTTATAGACCGACACTCAAAAAATTGCAATTAACTTTATATGACCGCTGTTAGAATTTCCTCTATAACGTAGTGTATTTCTAGTTTTATGTGGAAGCTTCCTTAAAACCTGCTATGACACATACCTAAATAAAATAATATAAATTATGAAATCGGTTTCTGCAAGTATGCTTTCAGGTAAGACGTTGCGTATGGCCGGCACATAAAGGCGCTCCATCGCGGTCGCGGAGCGCGGGCGTCGCCTTACTGTACCCCATTTTGATTTATAAGCCGCACCGTTTTGTCCATATAGGTACCTAAAAGCTGTGCCCCTACCGCGCAAGTGTCGTCGACATCGACATCGACTTCATTTGACCGATGGATGTGACATATTGCTCTTAGTCTTTGGTAAGTTTTCATTTGTGTCAAAAAGAAGCAGCAATGTGTCACATCCATCTGTCAAATGAAGACGATTTCGATACCTACGCCACTTGCGCAGTACGGGCCCTGATTTTGCAAGCCCAAATATAGATACTAGCTTCCGCTCGAGGTTTCACCCGTGTGGCTCTAGTTCCCGCGGGAATATCGGGATGAAAAATAGCCTATGTAACTCTCCGTCCTTTCAACTAATTCTATGATAAATATTAAACAAGAAAATGTACTAGAAAAAAAGCAACCAGTCTCATGTCGACCTGGCGGGATTCGAACCCGCATCCTTGGGAATCCAGCCCAATGCACTAACCAATTATGCTACAGAGACACGTCGATTTTTTCTAGTATTCACCTTTCTACGGTGTTGGCCACCGTCGTTTCATTAATGAGAGAAATATCCTCGCATTCGAAAGAAACATCTTTACAAATGTTTGACTATCGATTAAGATAAAATGGCCAATTAATTATAATTTTTTAATTTTGCATTTTACAATGCTATTTTGATATTAAACAAGAAAATATACTACAAAAAAGCAACCAGTCTCATGTCGACCTGGCGGGATTCAAACCCGCATCCTTGGGAATCCGGCCCAATGCACTAACCAATTATGCTACAGAGACCTATGAGGACACGTCGATTTTTTCTAGTATATTAACCTTTCTACGGTGTTGGCCACCGTCGTTGCATCAATGAGAGAAATATCCTCGCATTCATCATTCATAGAAACATCTTTACAAATGTTTGACTATCGATTAAGATGAAACGGCCATCTAATTATATTTTTTTAATTTCGCATTTTAAAATGCTATTTTCTATTTAAAAAAATATAAACCTTCCTTTGCAGTCCGGTAAATCGATTGGTTGCTTAGTTATGGCGTCAAGGGAAAACAAACAAAGGCACTTTCGCATTTATAAAATTAGTTAGGATAACATCCAGACACAGAACAAACATAAAGTTCATTACATAAATGTATGTCCCATGCAGGAATATGCCGACGTTTCTTTTGAATCTCATAAAAGTTCATGTTTAGGATGTTACTAAAACATAAAGCTTAAACACATAAAAATTAATTAAAATAAAAAAAACCTAATTAATAAATGGAGCAACTTTGCACGGAAGTCATTTTATGTCACTATTACATTTGGGAACATAACGTAATATCCGATTACTAAATAATTGAGGAACACTGACCTACTTTAAAAATGAATAAAATATTAAAAAAAACCTGCTAGTTGATTATCTAACTCTGTTGCAAACAGATTTTGATTGATATAGAATAAAAGTGCAGATACATTGCTGCTTTAGTAAGATAGTTGTCACATTGATTTTTACTAAAGCAGCAATGTGACTGCACTTTCAATCAAACGTTAATAGAAACAAGTTACATAATCAGGGGGCTGATGTAATTATCTGCAGTTTCAATGAGGGTAATGTAGATCATAGACAACGGATAAACGTACATACTTTTTGTAAATACATGCATATGCATAATGCTTATATGTAACTATAGGTACCTATAGTTACATATAAGCACCAATTCCAAGACAAATAGACATATTCATACACATAATTTGTCTTGTTCGGGAATTAAACTCGGGACCTCTGCGGAAAAGGTCCCATATGAATAGGTACCTACACTACCAACAGCTACGCTTAAAAAAGTCGTTAAAAACAAATACATCTGAAAACAACACAAAAAACTAATTTCCCAGTCTCCAAGTGGCTTAGGCGGGACTCAATTTGGAGATTTGTTGGTTTTTTAACCGACTTAAAAAAAGGAGGAGGTTCTCAATTCGGTTGGTATATATTTTTTATTTTTTTTTATTTGTCTAACAAATTAAATTAATTATTATTATTAAAAATAAAGGGTCTTCCCAATTTTCACAATGCGAGCTCGTATGACTTATCTGCTTGTTGTACACACGTCATATCATAATTATCATTGTCACAAAGTAAAAAATTACTATAGAATGTGCCTTTCGCGACCTAGACAATTTTTTTTATGAAGTACGGTAAGACTCTTACAACCATATTCAAAGTCGTTCCTCCAAAACTTTTAACACTCCACTCAACCTCGTCGTGGGTAAAAATGGTAGTGTGCGCTAGGCCTAACACGGAGTGGCTACGTACTCTTTGGCTCCTCCAGGTCCTTACGGAGTTATGACTTAGAATCGGTATTTCGAGGAGTATTTCGAAGAAGTTTTCAATGAGGTTTCGTTAAGTCAAGGACGAGTAAGTTTTGGAGAAACGACTTAGAATATGGGTGTTAGTCTTCATTATACCTGGGGGTCAATTCTACTAAATTTTTGCCATAATCGTCTCTCAGTGGAGTTTCAATAGTAGTGTTTATTTACACTGGTGTAACAAGAACTGTGTAAAACAGCACTACCATTGAAACACCACTGGAATACCATTGTGACTAAGCATTAGCAGATAGTAGCAGTAGCCCCTGATGTTAAGTATTGATAAGGCTGAAGATGGAAGCGAGCCTCTCCCGGAATCCCCAATCACTGAGGAACTGGCTATCTTATCTTTAACTGCCGGAACACAACAATGCTGAAAACATTGTTGTTATGGCGTCAGACTTTGATAAGATGTGGTAGCTAGCCAGGCGGACTTACAACAAGTCCTACCACCAACCAAACCGAATACAATATGTCGCTGGTAACTATATTCGCTGAGAATCGAACCCGGGACCCCTGGGTCTGATACCGGTGGTTGTACCACTTGACCACAGAGGGGGTTACTTACTATTAAATAAGTAAGATTTAGTAATTCCAAGCTTAAAATCAATAAATAAGTATTCATAATTTTTTGAGATTCGTATATGACAATAGAAAAGACATCAACGCGTTTTGAAAATTGTGACCAAATTATACAAATATTTTTAATTTAATTTATGGAAATAATTTCTTTATTGTTATAGGTAAGTTACTGATTATATAAAAGTTTATTTAATTTGTTTTTGAAGCTATTGCATAGCTTTTATCGCGGGCTTTGAGCGCGGCGACCGAAACAAGAAATTCCGTTGTCGCGGAAAAAATGCGGTAACTAAGCAACCAAAATCTATGAAAAAAATGCTATGCAATAGCTTTACCGCGGCAGTCCCCGAGTGCCACACGTATTTTATTTTATTAAAAGCTCAGTAGCAAGTGTATAGTATACACGAACTGTTTGAGTATTACGTTCGTTATGCTGAAAGTTTTTAGTGAGCGCAGAAGTGATTCAGTAATAATAATGAAACTTTATTTCTATGCTGTTTACGTATCTGCTAGTGTTTAAATCGTCGTCAAAATCTTCAACCTTATACAATTTCGAGTATTTTGTTCTCAAACAAAAAGTTTTTTACATTTTCGCAGTATAAAACGTAAATTGCATTTTACTATCATTAAAACGTTTTTAGGTTAAATTACTTATTTAAAATGTTGTCAGTTCGAAATTAAGTAATTAATAATCGTGATGACATTCGATTAAGTAATTAGATTTATAGGCGCCAAATATTCAAGGCCGACTAGATTGTATGGAATATCAAAATTTAATATATTAGATATTCTGGTTTCGACCAATATTTTGACCTATATTTTGTGTGTAATTTTTTAAATGTATATGTAACAGGGTTGAACAGACGAAGTTATGTTAGTTTTTGTTATTTAAGAATTTACAATTTTATGATAAAATGTATCTTATTAGAAAATATTTGCCTGCATATCGCTCAGACTCGAACCCGCAACGATTGGGGGTTAGAGTCTGATTTGGGTAGAGCTTTGAGCCGGACACTTGTAGGTTGCGAGTGCGAGACCCTTTTTTTTTCCCTCTCGCCGCCTTAAGTCATGGGGACCCATTTTTTGTACTCTCCCCTGCGAGTGCGAGACCCGTAAGAGTATTAGGACTAGGACTATGTATCATATTGACACTAACGTATCCCTTGATTTTCCTATACGTTTCACGAAAACTTAAAGCCTCTTTTCGCATACTTACTTGTTGTACAATTATTTCTAAAGGTTGGCCAGTCTGCAGTTCTTCAGAATGCCGCCTCGTCGGCCTGACTGCATATTCTCTCTCTCCTATTATCTGTAACAAAAAAATACAATAACATAAATTTTTGTAAAAACTTTGTATAGCAAAGTGTATTTAACAATGCCCGCGCCCACACGTATCAGAAAAATATTCATTCCACCCACAAACAAATGACTGAGCACCAATAAAAGAAATATTATTATTGTTTCCGGACATCATTACTCGTAGATAGACCCACCAGTGCCAAATGTGGTGATGTTGAGTTTTATACATTTCACTCTCAAGTTGCTCCTTAAATGAAATGACAACTGCGAAAGCGAATGGTGTGAGGGTATGTTTTTATATAATAAATATTTCTTACATTCACACCCATTACCGAGGAGCCGTGGCGCAGGGGTACGCGCGCTCGGGCTGCGATTGTTGAGGTTAAACAACTTTCGCTATGGTCGGTCACGGGATGGGTAACCATAAATTAACTATGTTGAGCTCCTCCGTGCTTCGGAAGGCACGTTAAGCCGTTGGTCCCGGTTGCATTTGCAGTCGTTAAAACCCACCAATCCGCATTGGGCCCGCGTGGTGGGTCATGACTCATTCTCCTTATCCATCCATAAAGAAGGCCCAGTGCCCCAGCAGTGGGGACATTCAAAATGGCTGATGACGACACTCACACCAACTAACCTAGTCCCAAAGTAAGCACTGTAAGAGCTAGCGCAGACGACGGATAACGGAGGACTTTTTGTCCGCGACACGTTTTTATTGTTAACCAAATAAGATTCAACTTAGACCACGTATATCCGCGAAAAGTACGCGATAGTCCTCGTTATTTATTCAACTTTATGTTCTTAGTAATAAGGTCGTGTCGCGGACAAAAAGTCCTTCAATGTCCGTCGTCTGCGCAGGCCATAAGGCTTGTTTTATGGGATACTGGAGTAACGGATATAAATACATATAATTATACATATATAAGTATTTATGTGTAGTTATATTTATATAAACGTCCATGCCTCAAGTACAAATGTTCATATTCATCATACAAACATTTGTCCCTACCGGGATTCGAAACCAGGACCTCAGAATAGGCGACATTTTGAAACCGGTGTACGTACCAATCTACCACAAAGGTCGACATATCTTGTTTTTCCTATCTGCATATTATTTTATTGTGATTTTGTTTTCCTTTTATTTTTGATAACGTTAAGACAAGTAATGTAGGTCTTTGGTTATGATTATGAATTACGGTATAAAGTCAATGCAAAGTCAACAGCAACTACTTACAGTTTATAAAATCTATCAGAATATAAGTGTCAGAATATCAGTGCTTCTAGGTTATTCTGACCATCACGAATGAACTAGAAGTTAATTTTTTTTTGTCTAAATTCATCATTTTGGTTGTTTAGCTACCTAGATATAATTTTTAGCTGCTTATTTTTTTAGCGTACTTACTTGTCACATTGTTATTATATTAATGTTTTTTGTGTGCTGATAATAAATGATTTCTATTCTATGACAACCCGTTTGGCGCAGGGGTACTAACCTCGCCTTCTGTGCCAGAGGTCTCGGGTTCGATCCCAGGACAAGACAAATATTTGTATGCATGAACATGCCTATTTGTCTTTAAGTATGTATTTACAAAAAAAGTATATAAGCATGTTTATCCGTTATCTAGTATCTATAAAACAAGTTCTTTATAAAACTTAACGTTAATTGGTGTGATTGTATGCAAATATTTATTTATATTTTTACTATTCTAAAATGTCAATTTTCGACATATAATCCAAAGTTAACGGGTTACATTACATCTTAAAGTTCATCCAGATCAGACCATCCCAAAATGAAAATGCATGCTATAATTTTATGCAATTGTATATGCCTGCGTAGCCTAAACACGATTCTATATCGTGAAACAGCCAAAGGGGTCAGGTTTCGAAACAACTCGACCTTATGAATATTAAACTCAGGCTTATTAATTGCCAATCACGCACACAAACTTTAAATTATTCTTTTATGAGTTTATGATCAAAACTAGTGGCCGACCGCATTTTTGTCTACGTGGACGAAATCTTCTGCTTAAGTAAAATTTTCTGTATTTCGGCTATCGAAATCAGATATGAATTAACACTGGCCTAAAGTTTAAAACACACTATGTGCCTTCTTGTGTTTTATTTAAGCCAGTTTTTAAATTACTAAGGAATATTAATAACGTAACGAATACGTTAGTCACGGGCATGACTAGTAAAATATATCGATGTTTGTCCGAAAAACTAATAGACACACAGACAACATTGAAATAAAACAACTTTTACGTATATCAAACGCGATATATTTCACGATTTTAAGTTGTTATTGTCCGTATTTTTAGGTTTTTTATTTTCCCGACGTTTCGGCACCTTTTCAGCTGCCGTGGTCACGAGATGACTAAAATCTGTAAAAGTTGTTTTATTTCAATGAACAGTGCGTGGCAAAACATAAGATGTACGAACACAGACAACATTTTTATTAACTAAACATTATTACAGTGTCTATTCTACATACAAGCGAGGAACTATACGTTCGGTTGACCAGTACAGTTTATTTACTCATTTATTTACTAGGAAACTTACATAGGATTATATTCTAAATTGTATATATTTATACCAATTTCTATTATAGAAAGTTTATTACAAGCTCTCACAAATAAGTAAACATCACTGTTATGTATAAGTACTCATAAAAATTACTTAAACAAAAAGAAAAACAATAGAACAATAAATCAAGCATGCATAATTTAAAAAGAACAAAATAAGATTTGTTAACAAGAAAAGAATCCTCTTGCGATGGTTTGTTTGATGGATGCTATACCTGTAGAAAATAAATCAAAGTTGTGCTCAGAATTAGACCTATATTTTTTTCTCGACCGAAGTGAAGCAGTGGGCGCTGCCTGATCCCCAAGTTGTTGGTCCGGAGACCGATCATGTTCAATAGGTCGGGGCAATCTATCAACCCATTGGCGATTTTGGATACGTAGCATACATCACCACTATTTCGACGTAGTTCAAGTGGCAGGAAATGATACCTTCTGCAGCGATGTTCATAACAAACGGAATATTGTTTTGCTTTGAAATCTAGAAAACGCAGGAACCTTTTTGTATGTTTTCTAAGCGTGTTATATACTTGATATTAGGGTACTTGATTTTGGTCAGTTTCGTCCAGTTATTCAAATAAAAATACCTATTAATGTGCTATTATTTGTGATATTAGGATCAATCTCCAAAACGGGCGTATTCGTGTGATCGCTCTGGTGCTTTTCAGATATTGATATTTAATAGTAATTATGTATCTCATTAAAAAGAATGATATTCAAATAGTACATTTTTACTATTGGCCTTCACTTTACACAAACAGTTATGGAAATATTTAAGTTCAAAAAATTTCGCGACCAGAGCAATCATAATTGGTGCCAGAGCGATCATAAATGGTGAAACCAGTGAAACAAAAAAACAAAAATTGATAAAATATTATTTATTTAGTCATATTCAGTATACGTGTAACAAGATTATATGTTTTTTTTTTATGAAGTACGGTGAGACTCTTAGCCTTCATCATACCTGATGTTAAGTATTGATAAGGCTGAAGATGGAAGCGAGCCTCTCCCGGAATCCCCAATCACTGAGGAACTGGCTATCTTATCTTTAACTGCTAGAACACAACAATGCTGAAAACGTTGTTGTTATGGCGTCAGACTCAGATAAGATGGTGGTAGCTAGCCAGGCGGACTTACAACAAGTCCTACCACCAACCAAACCGAATACAATATGTACCCCCGCTGGGAATCGAACCCGAGACCCCTGGGTCTGATACCGGTGGTTGTACCTCTTGACCACAGAGGCGGATGTAAGAGTAATGTATTATTTTAGAAAAATCAGTCATGCATTTCAAAAATACGGAATATGTTATATAAATATCAACTTTTGGCTTAATTTCATTTATTTGGACTTAATTAAATAACTGCTAGGTATGTAAATGAGACAAAATTAAAAACCTTTTGAAATCAACCATTAATACCTACAGTCTTATAGTTATAAAATGACTTAGACTCATTAAATATTAGTTTTTAAAACGTTATTAAAGAAAACTAACGTTTATAAAGAACAAGATAAAATACTTAAAACTAAAAATGTATAAACGTAACTATTTGTAATCATATTGCTTAATAGGACTTAGAATCATGACTAAAATAACAGTTTTTTCAAGATTATCTAAGAGATTTGTAATAATTACATTTCTTTCTTCTTACATTCCTTAACTATATCTTTAGTGGAAAGTAAAGAATTAAAAAGAACAGATAGATGATCAGATCAGATTAAAATATTATTGCAAATTATAATGATACAAATTTTAACACCAAGTAAAAAAAAATACAATTTCTATAAGGCTTAGTTGATCAACAAACTAAGAAAATAAGGTTTATTGGAAGCTCAGAAAATTGAATAGTCATCGGAGTCGGAGTCGGGTAAATCTTCTGCTGCAGCAACCTTTGCCAAGGTGTAATCGTTTTGCATCGAAGATAAAACTAAAAATAAAACCTCGGAAATATTCAATAGATGGGACTACATCCCAAAAACTGTCCGGCAGGTCCGAGTTGTATAATGATTGTTGACTTTGATTTGCAGTTATACTGTCTATTATTTAGCATTTGTGGGAGCTGAATTTGCTTCTCCAGATTGCATTGTTTTGAACGCTTAACCAGCGAAGGTCGGCTTGTCTTCCTTGATGCCCGTGACATGTTTGTCTTTGAGGTGTTTTGGTTCGAGTTGCTATTAATTTGGTAATAGCCTAAGTGTTTGCCGTGCGGACATTGTACAGCCTCTTGTGAGCAGTTGTCTAAATCGCAGCTTAGTCGCCTCATAGCCAAAACGTTTTTAGTATTTGCTGACCAAATTACCTGGTGTACCATCATAGTAGGCACCCTGAAATTCTTTTATTTCTTGTGGTACATTTCTTTTTCTGATATGGCAAATTCTGCAACTTCTTCCATGATAATTCCTGACACATTTGTTTTGAGAAAACGTTTTCGTATCAGGTATATTTAATCCATGAGTCACCATTTTATCGGCAGTCCTCTTAAGCGTTCCTCCAGCACCATCAGGAGCACCTTTACAGTGACTCTTTTCCGAATAGTTCCATATAAGTTCGTTCGAGTCCCGTCAGGGCGACATGAGACAAGTTGCTTTTTTCTAGTATATTTTCTTGATTAAAAAAAGTTCCATATAACTTTACGTAGAATTAATACACTGGCAGTGTAGTTTTGATATAGGTAATCTGTTTATGGGTTTAGGTTACCCAAAGAAACCCAGGAAAGGTTATAGGCATAGGTCATTGTTTGTCATTGTTACAGTCCGGTACTAAGTACTACTTAAAATAGATTTATAACGTACAATTAATGCAAAATATCATCGCTCTGGTCTTTTTGGACAGAGTAATCACAGCCATAGCGATCACAAAAAGCCATAAAATCATAAATATAGCCGAATTTAAAAGCAGTAGAAAGTTGTGATTACGTCTCATAAAAAACATCATAACGATCACTTAATTCACATAACAACACATTTACAAGCTAACTATTTAATTTAAATAACGTGCCATAGCAATCATAAAATTCGAGAACCAAATCCAGAGCAATCATGAACTTACCTTCGTAATGTTGGAGCGCAGGAACATGGCACACAGGTATCCTCCTCAGCGGTTAGACCACTACTGGCATTGCCCCGCGGGAGGGGAATAGAGTGTCTATAACGCGTAACTAGGGATGAGCGCGATGTTTTACCTCAGCGCAGAGCGATGAGATAAAATGCCCGGTCACGATTTTAAATTCAAATTGTGGCAAAAGTATTGTTAATATAACTAAAAATATTTCATTACTATGAAGATTAACTAATTGTTATGTAATCTAAATAAGTTGTTTCATACGAACCTTCTCATTAAAAAGTTAAAGAATATTTTTTTCATTCAATCGGGAGTTGGGTCAACCCAGAGCGATCAGGATTTTGGGGTTTAAGATTTTTTTTTAAATATTTAAAATAATCTTATTTGTTATATTAGCCTTGTATCACGTAGATTAGACACCGAACTACAAATAAAAAAATATTTTAAAAACGTTATTCGATTTTAAAATGGGTTTATCCAGCCCGACACGAAAAAAAATGCCTCTGGAGATCGACCCATTAACTTTTGTTATAAATCTAATTCTTTTTTAAACAACTCTTAATACTTGGAAGTTCCTCGATAGTACCATCAACAGCTTAAATCCCGGGTACTACACTCTAAATTTCGTTTATTCGGACCGAAAAAAGAACAGACAGACAAACATTCAACTAAGTAACAGTATTACAGCATCCATACATTTTAATTACAATTCTAAGCAATATTTGGCTAAATAATACTTCATGTACGTACAGATTTTACCATTTTATTTTATTATAATATGTTTAGAAGAAGACACTGCGCATATGAATACTCATAATTCATAGACGCTTTATAAATCTTCGACAATCCGACAAGCATGATTGATGTTACTCATTATTAAATTTTTGTATAAATTAAAAGCTCGTTTTCAAACTAAGCCTAATAAAATGCAGTTTTCGGAATTATAAACAACTTTGGTATGTGATGTAAACAAATTGTGGCCTTACGTCAATGGAAACAGGAAATGATAAAGTCGTTCTTTACTCTTTCTTTCTTAATAAATCAATAACAAACTTAAGATACGTTTTTAATAAAAAAAAACTATTGGAAAAAATCGACTTGGCCACAAGTTATTCTCAGACAGAACCCGAACCTGCGACCATTGGATATCCGGCCCACTGCTCAAACCACTGAGCTACCGAGCCTTGCTAACGACCGATGAAATTTTTCCAATACTTTTTACCTTTTTAATACGCTGTAGACCAGCGTCGTTACATCACGAGGAAACCCTGGCATTCGAAAGAAACATTTTTTCAAATGTTTAAGGATCGATTAAGATGCAACAGCCTATTAATTTAAGTTCATAAACAAAACTAAGTTTTTAAACTCTGTCCCAGATAAATTACTTTGGTTTACGTACGCATCTTTGTTTATACTTAATATTATAAATAGGAAAGGTTTGATTGTTTGTTTCTTTGTTTGAAGCGAATAAAATCGAAAACTACTGAACGGATTTGGATGAAATTTGGTACACAGATTGTAGATAGCCTGGTGATAAACATATTATGATAATTTATATCCCGATATTATCACGGGAACGGGAGCCACGCGGGTGAAACCGCGAGCAGCCGCTAGTAAATCAATAAAGTTTGCAGGTAATCATGACTACAGGAAACAGTGTTCGTAGGTGTGATCCTTGTCCAACATGCGTAGCATGAGCACGTCGACAAAGCTTTCTCGACACTTTTCTCTCGCGCGAGCGTATTATCTGTCCCGCTTACACCGTACTGATATGAGCGGGACAGACATCGCGAGATAAGCGTCGACAGCGAGTCGCGGTGCACATGCTACGCTGGCTGGAATCATAATATTACTTATCTTCGTCAGCCATTTTTAATGTCTCCACTGCTGGGGCACTGGCCTTCCTTATGGATAGATAGGGGGAAAATGGATGGATTAGAGAGGAGGAGGAGAATCCTACTAATATTATAAATGCAAAAATTTGTGAGGATGTTTGGATGTTTGGGTGGATGGATGTTTGTTGCTCTTTCACACAAAAACTACTAAACCAATTTGGATGAAATTTGGCACACAGATAGAAGATAGTCTGAATTAAAACATTAATTACTTTCTAGACACGGGTGAACCCGCGGGCGGCCGCTAGTCATATTATTCTTAAATTAATAGGTAATTTGACTTCGTTCCATGATTGGTTGTTATAATTTATAGTGGTGACCACATATTTAAGATACCAGTCGATTTTCATACAAGCGAGGTAGGTTTGAAGGTTCTTTTGGTTCTCCGCCAAGGATTGACCGAGCCGTGATTTGATGATGGCCATCCAGGGAGTGTATGGAGGAAATCCACCTTGCTAATATACATACACACAACTGGGGGTCTTGACGGGATCGCGTTGAGTTCGAGATTCAATATCAAAAATTATTACTAATGTTGACGTTGATTCGATTTTGATTGGCGCTTAAATTTCAAGTATTTATTCCTAGTTATCCCGCGTTCTTTTTTTACGCGTGTTGTACGGTTGAACGTCTCGAACAGGACAGGCCTTGCCAGAATACCAGCGCTGTTGCGGTGTTGAGTTATCGTTCTCACATCGTAACAGCATTTTAGCTGAGGCAGGGTCCTGATTGACCCGTCACACTTATTGTTTTAGCTTAATTCAAAGTCAAAGCCAAAGTCAAAGATTTTTATTCAAATAGACTTATAGATAAGAACTTTCGAATAGCCCAACATTTTTTTCCCTACCAGCCATTCAGGACATCTTTTAACTGATAAGAAGAACGGCCGCAAGAAACTTATCTTATAATTGATTTTATATGTTTGTATTTTTATTCTTATTTTGTTTATAATTAGGTAGGTACTTAGTAGTTTTTTACATAATATTTTTGTTTGGTGCCCTGTGACGTGCAAATAAAAACTTTTTCTTTCTTTCTTTCTTTTATTCCTAGTTTAATTAAATCACTAATTATTATACATAATTATTAATTACTTTTGACATTAATTCAATCCCGCTAGTTGATTATCTAACTCTGTTGCTAATTGATATTGATTGAAATTGATCGAAAGTGCAGTTACATTGCTGCTTTAGTAAGATAGTTGTCACATTGATTTTTACTAAAGCAGCAATGTGACGGCACTTTCAATCAAACGATGATAGAAACAAGTTACATAATCAGGGGTTCGATGTCAATGCGATCGCGTTAAGGGCCCGCTATAGGCCAACGCAAATCAGATTGTTTTACATGATCGTGTAATATCAATATTAATGAAAAACTGAATTTCAAATTAAGATGCAGCAAACTACAGGACTAACACTAGTGACTATGTTACTCAAAAACTCGATTGCATAAAATTTTCTCGATAGAAAAAAATTGCGAAGTTGCCTCCAAATCACTATAATTAACACGATAAACTGCTAGTATTCAAGTAATACATTAAAATAAAGCTTGGAATTTTTTAGTATAATTACACTATAGATAAGGCAGGGCTTATGTTATATTATTTTGTAAATAACCTTTAAATATCCGTTAAAAAGAATTTCCTTCATTTCTTCATTCCGGACCGGCCGAATGGGGCCGGAGAATTATATAGTATATGCTGCCTTATTTCTCATAGAAATAAGGCAGCATTTACATTGCAGTTCGCCGTTGCAGTTATTACTTTTGCTTTTGGCCTAGAGCGCGCCCTTAAGCGTACGGGGCACGCCTACCGCTTAGTTTTAGAGACCATCATGTCGTAAGAACATTTTGTTTTCCTTTGTTTCAATAGTGTTTCAATTCGTACCGCAAACTCCATAAAGTATTTTTTTTACATTACTGCCAGCAGATCTGAGGGGTTAAAAAAGGATGCAAAAGCAATATTGCTAGTAAATTCACTGACAATTCATTTTTTTGTTTATTTCCTATGGAATTTGCTTTTAGTAAGTTTCTTGCCTTCAAAAAATTAAAAGCAAATTCTTCTACACTGGCACTGACACAGTTCTTAACTCCATAGAAGATGAACAATTAAATGAACTGTCAGTGAATTCACTTAGCAATATTGCGTTTGCGTCCTTTTTAACCCCCCTGATCAACATACCATTTCGTCTGCGAAAAAAGCAAAACATTCAATCAAGTTATCCTTTGATTATGTTGCTCAGTATTTACTCGTAAGATCTTACCGGCACTGGCACTTTACCCTCAGAACTTGCTTTTGCCCAGTAGCCGTAAAAAACAAATTAAAAAAATTGCATCACTTTCTTTTTTTTCTCGTTTCCTCGCATTCCTACGCGTGTTCTCTTTGACACGTGCTTGCCTAGTGATGTGTCGAAAGTTGGACACTAACCGGTTTCTAGCGAAGTGAAGGGCTTGACCGCTCTTCTTGTTTCAAATAAGTTGCCTAATTTGTTGTTAACTTAAATATGTTCAAAACTAGTGACCGCAGTTGGACCGCAGGAACTATTGGAATCATGTGTAGCCTATGTTTCAATCTAGGCTATGAACTATTCGTGTATCAAAGGACAACAAACATTTTAAATGTCCGTTAATTTGTATTAGATTTTAATACAGTAAAAACAATTGACAGCAGACTCTGCTTAATATTTAATACACTTTTAAAAGTACTTTAATTCATAATACCATGAAATTGCCATCTTAAAAGACAGCTGTTGTCATTTGCATCGATAGTCGGTTCAGTTACTTATTGATATTAAACACGAAAATATCGATATTGGCGTCAATTTTAAAATTTTGTAACAATTTATTACTCAGAAAACATTGATGTCGTGCAAGTTTTTTTTTTATGCCTATTTTAGTATTTTTTTTGTAAATGTCAACGGAACCGGAACTAGCTCGTCGCGTGCGGCGAATTGAAGGCGAGTGTACGGTACGTAGAGATAAAAATGGCCTTTCGACGATGACGCTCGCCGTAACGCGCGAGAGTTCTTCGCTCTGGTTGGCCGTTTTAACTTCATAGTGGTGTTGCGGCGTCATAGAGCGTTTTAATTGGTGGAAATGAATATGAAATTTTAAAAAACATAACCTCCAAATCTTATCCTTTCTTGGGGTTTCGAACCCAAAAGAAAAAAAACGGAGCCCTAAAGGATCAATCACTATTTGTTGTCCGTCTGTCCGTTTTCGTCTCGATCTCGGGAACGCGTGGAGGTATCGAGTTGAAATTAAAACCATATAACAGTCTGTTGACGGTGAAAAAATCAAACTTTTACATTCACGTGTTAAAAAACGTATAGTTCGACACTTCCCGTTGACCTAGAACTATGAAAGGCAAGTAATATCGTCTTTTACTACGAATACAGGAAAAAGTCTAAATAATATACATTTGTAATTCAATCACAAATATATTGTCTTTAGTTTCGGAAACTGAATTTCAGGAAAAACTCAGGAACAAAAAACCATATATTATTATATATATACGTCAACAATCTCTTGAAACTGATTGGCCTATATTTTGACACTCTCAAGGGAATCAAAATGGATAAGGTACTTTCCGTTGACCTAGAACTATGAAATTTGGCAAGTAATAACGTCTTTTACTACAAGTAGGTACAAGAAAAAAACTGAAATCTAGACATTTGTTATTAAATCATGAAAAATTTAGTCTTTAGTTTCGGAAACTGATTTTCGGGGAAACTTCGGAAAAAACGGCGAGATTCAATTTCTGACCTATTTATAATATTATGTACCTACAAATATGTGCGGAATCCTCGGTGGGCGAGTCCGACTCGCAACTTGTCCGGTTTTTTATAATATACTTAAAAATATTCTCAACAGCGTCCGTAGAAAAACTTTGTTCTTAATTAGCCTTAAAGAACGGACTCTGTTCTATTACAAGAAAATTAATTTCCGACTGCTGTTGGTTCCTAGGCTAACAATGTATGGGCGAGGAACATTGTCCTTTCATCCAGTTTAGTTCAGACTTTTTGCGGCTTGAGTACCTACTATTTACATCTTTGCATTTTTTACAATGTTTTGAGCATTGTTGTCTTCCGACAGTTATAAATAGGTCCTCAGTGGTTAAGGATCCGGGAGAGGCGCGCTTCAATCATTAAATTATTATTAACATAGGTACAAACACATTTAAACTTAAAGTATGATTTACCTGAGCAAATCAAAAACTTGTTTTTTTCTCTTATAATCTTTTGACAAGACTTAATTTTCATTGTAAGTAAATGGACGGCTCTGAGTATTGCAGCTAGAGCCATTTTCACCACCGACTATAAGTTTTGTGTAGCTTATTATCTGGCAGATAATTTGACATATTTTTAACCGACTTCAAAAAGGAGGAGGTTCTCAATTCGGCTGTATATTTTTTATTTATTTTTTTATGGATGTTTTAATATAACGTCGTCAGTTGTCAACCGATTTTAATAATTCTTTTTTTATCTGAAAGAACATACCTTCTTAGTTCAAGTGTAGTTCCAAATTTTTTTACGAAGATCTGGCTAGTAGTTTATTCATAATCCTGAAAAATATCAATTACGTTTTTCCAAATAGTCGTTACCTAGATGACATCATTGTTGTGCATGGGCTGATTTTTAGTTTAAGTAACGGGACATAATGTAACTAAAAACTTGTAAAATAAAAAAACTTTGTATAATAAAAAAACAAATAAAACTTTTGGAGTTGGTGCCAGCCAAGGCATTCTACATTGTACTAATTTTATTAACTATATTTTTATTGCCTTGGCTGGCACCGACTCTAAAAGTTTTATTTTTCCGGTTGTTCATATTACAGCTATAAAATTACCTGCCAGACAAGCTATCCAGAACATATCTGTCGG
The DNA here is from genome assembly GCA_910589605.1 of Chrysoteuchia culmella. Lineage (NCBI taxonomy): Eukaryota > Metazoa > Arthropoda > Insecta > Lepidoptera > Crambidae > Chrysoteuchia > Chrysoteuchia culmella. The sequence continues at coordinate 5,070,674 of OU342663.1, forward strand.
TGGTAAAACCAGCCCTAAGTATCATAGGTACAGTCAGTTCACCATACGATGTCCCCTGCCTTGGGAATTGGCAGCATTGCCTACGGTCTTGCCAACATTATAAATAAATAATAAATAAATAATAAATATTTCCATACAATCACACCAATTATCTAGCCCATGTTAAGTATCATGAAGAACTTGTGTTATGGATACTAGATAACGGATAAACATACTTATATACTTTTTTTTTGTAAATACATACATAATATACATATTAAACACCCAGACCAAGACAAATAGACATGTTCATGCACACAAATATTTGTCTTGTCCGGGGATCGAACCCGGGACCTCTGGCGCAGAAGGTGGGGTTAGTACCCCTGCGCCAAACAGGTCGTAATATACGTAATATATATTATATACGTGTACTCCATTATCTAAACTTGTATGTACCCACCACAGATTAAATTTACTTGCATTATTTAAATATATATCTAATAAAGTTTAAATAATAACATCAGGCCAGGGTACATCTTTCGGTGAACGGACTGTACTAACCTATTTGATAACGACCTCCATTTGTAAACGCCCATTGCGGTAAATATCGTGCAATTTTTCTGATACCACAAAACCAATTATTAAGTTCATTTAGAGTTTGCGCGAAGATCGTTTACCATTTGTAAGACACGATCTCCATTACATACAAACCTACCTATGATGAAAGGTTTTAGCTATATTTCGTCAAAAGTATACACAAATATTTTTGTAACTAAGCAAAGTTTCATCATCACGAAAAGTCGTTGTCATATTTTCTAGTCCAAATTTAGGTTTAGAAATTTATTTCTCTAAAAGAATACAATTATTATTAAAAGTAGCAAATGCACTTAAAACAAAATTTTAACACTAAAAGCCTTTGCACAATATATCTTACTAATATTAAAAATTATTTTAATTTAAAAAGTGTACATAAAAAGGCACCTGTGAACTGCATTTGTTGATTGAACAGGGGGTCAATTCTGCAAAAATTTTTTGTCATAATCGTCTCTCAGTGGTGTTTCAATAGTAGTATTTATTTAGACTGTTGTAACAAGAACTGTGTAAAACAGCACTACCATTGAAACACCACTGGAATACCATTGTGACTAAGCATCAGCAGAATTGGGCCCCTGGCCAAAAACATTAAACTTTCAACACATTTAGTCACTCACTACTCACTGTTTTACAGTTTATTGTAAGAGTTTTTAGTGTCTTGTACCTTTGAAATCTCTCAGTAAATACTGGAAAATATTTAAATAATAGGGGTTAAAGTATGAAATTGTCAATTTTTTTTTTACACTTCTAGAGAACCTCACTACTTCTGTGATTGAAAGGTACATCTATTGCTTGATTTTATGTTAAATTAAGAGCATAAATCTCATGGTTATTTTTAAAATTGTGGCATTAGCACTTGCGGTAGTAACTATAACAAAAATTGTTAGTATGGAAAACGAACTTTCTTTAAAAATCTTAATACAAATCGGCAATTTCATAGTTAAAGACCTAATACTAGTTTAACCCGCATGGTTCCCGTTCCCATGGGAACATCGGGATTAAAAAGTATCTCATGTTTTCATCATCATCATCATCATCATCAGCCTGTCGCAGTCCACTGCTGGACATAGGCCTCTCCAAGTCCATGTTTTAATCCAGGCTATCTACTATCAACAAATGTGACAAATTTCAACCAAATCGGTTCGGTATTTTTGGGTGAAAAAGTAACAAACATCCATTTATCCAAACATCCTCACAAACTTTCACATTTATAATATTAGTAGGATGAGATAGGATTGGAGAGGCTTATGTTTGTGGTTAATGAAAAGGCAAGATTTTGTTTCTATTAAAAAATATAATTTCGCTTTTCTTATCCTACAATATTATAACGTCAAAATAGTTTAAATTCATGTTGGATTGCTCCATTTCATTTTAAGCTGTACTTACTTATTCTGCCACTTCAGGTCGGAAAATCTTGGGAAAATGTATAGGATTTGACACCTTTGTCAGCAACCAATCTGTTTAAGTAAAACTTTTAAACTTAATTTTATGATTATTATTTCGTTTTTGCATTTTCCAATGTTATTTTTATACTTATGATATTTTTTAATAGAAAAATAGTAGAAAAATTTACTCGGATACAAGTTATTCTCTGATAGGACTTCAACCTGCAACCTTAGGTATCCGGCCCACTGCTTTAACCACTAAGCTACCGAGCCTTGCTTGCTACAGCGTATTGAATAAGTAAAAATTATTAGAAAATTTCGACGGGTGGTCGCAAAACTCGGTAGCTCAGTGGTTAGAGCAGCGGGCCGCTTACACAAAGGTCGCAGGTTCGAGTCCTGTCTGGGAATAACTTGTGGCCGATTTTTTCTAATATTTTTCTATTAAAAAATTATCATAAACTTAAAGTTAACTAAGGGCTTCCAAAAGTTAAAAAAATCACCAAGCTAACAAAAGCCAATCGCCTTAATGCCAATTTACGAACAACATAATCTGTGATGGATGCCAGCCCAGATGGTTCCAATTTCAAACTGCAAGTGGCAATCGACGAATGAGCGCGCGTTTAGGCATGTTGTTCCGACCAATCGGAGCAAAGCGTCCATTGTAAACAATAACATGGCGTGTGGCTTACTGCCAAAGTGCTACTGTATTGTTAGTTACACAGTAATTTCATCGTGATTAATGTTTCTGAAATGTATAATAACTAGTTCTATGAACTGTTTCTAAATTGAGAATTTCAACTTGAGAATGTTTTAAACTGAACTCAAACCATAAATATTTAAAGATAAATAATTGCATACAATCACAAAAATATAGCCCACAGCCACGTTAAGTTTCATCAAGAACTTGTGTAATGGAACGGATATACATACTTACATACTTTTTTTGTAAATACATACATAATCTAAATATTAAACACTAAGACAGACACATCGACAAGTTCATGCACACAAATATTTGTCTTGTCCGGGGATCGAACCCGGGATCTCTGTTTCGAGTTGAGTTGGAGATGTTCATAACTTGAGGTACTCAACTCATACCGACGATAATAGGTTGGTTACTCATTATAATTGTGCAGGTAGCAAAGACAGGCTGTTTGTTTCTAATGTTCAAAGCTTCATTTTGGTCAGCAAGCTTATGAAAACGAAAATGTCTCGTCTATTCGATTTTCACACTAAAACTACGGTGAATATAATGATCAGGAAAATGCATTCCATGTTAGGAAATCTAATATTCGCAGACTACCTACAAAAAAAAATTAAACTGTGTTTTTCTCGAAAGTTTTTCGTGTTAAGCCTACTGATATTGGTGAGTACTTATTCCAAATATAATAGAGGCGGCGCCGGCGGCGTAGGCGTACTTCATAATATACAGTTAGTACCTATGTCGTAGGATAATTTGATAATGAGGATTTTCGCAAAAATCCTAGAGATATTGCAAAAACACGGATAATTAGACAATAGTGTTGACATTTCTCAATCTTACTGAAAAAATATAAGTTAGTGTTTTTGCAAAAATACAGGTTGCTTTAGTAACATTGGATATTCTTTATTCTGATTGGCTTAATTTTTGCTTGCTTGCTAACTCTTATTCTGATTGGTTCACAGAAAGCTAACTACACGTGAGGGAATGGATTGACATTTGAAACGTCAAGTCGTCAACCAATCAGAGAAGATGTTGTTTTGGACGATTCTTATTTCATAATAGCCAGCGATTCGTTTCGCAATCTTACTAAGGCAACCAGCTTTTTCACATCTTTTTCAATCAAAGCATTTTTCAGTAGGATTGAGAAATTACAACACCATTGTCTAATTATGAGTGTTTTCGCAATATCCCTAGGACTTTCGCAAAAAAAAACGATTTATCTAATTATCCTGCGACACATACATATAGATTACCCACTCTAAAATAGGTACTCTTGTTGTTACATTCTGCAAAACATAATGCAAAATACAGGACCTAGTTCTATTCGCTTCAGTCGTTTCTGCTACCATTGTGGATTTCGTTTAACTATTACGAGTCGTCACATTATGCGTATTTATTGAGTAATAGAGGGTAAAACAAAGTACATCTCTCAACTCACATTAAACTTCGTACTTATTGCTAATTCAATGACTTAAGCTGTAAAACAATTGAACTATCACATAAAAATAGCATTGTAAAATGCAAAATTATAAAGTTACTAGGGCGGTTAAAACCCGATACTCGGGTTCGTCGATCGACGAAAAATTCCAAATTATGCGAAAATCTTTAATTGCAGTTTGTGATCATCACGTTTAACATTTTGTATATTTTATAGTTGTCGGAACAAATAGACTCGAGTACCTTTAATTTGATACCTTACTCGGCCGCGTACTACGCGCCAAAGTCCCTATCGAGTCGTCACAAATTTAGAGATTAAATATATATATTAAATATATACAAATATATAGATAATTAAATGGCTGTTTCATCTTAATCGATAGTCAAACATCTGTAAAGATGTTTCTTTCGAATGCGAGGATATTTCTCTCTCAATGATGAAACAACAGTGGCCAACACCGTAGAAAAAGGTGAATATACTAGAGAATTTCAACGTGTTCTCATAGGTCTCTGTAACATAATTGGTCAGTGCATTGGGCCGGATTCCCAAGAATGCGAGTTCGAGTCCCGTCAGGGCCACATGAGACAAGTTGCTTTGCAAGTATATTTACTTGTTTAAAAATTACATAAAAATTGCATTGTGAAATGCAAAATTAAAAAGTTATAACAATGGAATTGTTTAATGAGTCAGTTGTAAATTAGACTACCTATATGCTTACAGGTAAAGCTATATATATATATATATATATATAGTTTATTTTATATATAGTTTCGCAGAATGTGACATATAACTATTGTGTGTGTGTGACAGTTTCATATCTTTTGAGAGTCAAATCATTTGTTGAAAATATTTTCGAAATCGTACGCAGCTCTATATTATAATTTTGCTTAACATTTTCACAATAATAGTAACTTTTTATGACTTTTTGCGACTTTTTAATAACAAGCTAAAAAGTTTTCAAATTTAATTTCCCTTTTTTCAATTGCGCTTCATCTATCACACACAGATGTCTACTACTTACTATTAAAAAAACTTACATACAATCACATATGAACATAAATGTACTCATGCACTTTTTTTCGGGCAGTCGTGTTAAAATGAAACCATACCAACTCAAGAAAGCAGGTTACATTATTAATAGTAAAATACAAATGCCACAGATTGGCATTTCGTCAACAGTCAATTGTCTAAAACATCCTATTTCTTTTAGAAACACAAACGTATTGTACAAAACAGTAAAATTTTCGAATTTCGAACATTGTATGCAAATGCGCGGGTCGCGACATCCATTGCGCATGCGACGGTCAAATGTCAACAACGACAATGGCGGCGCGTTGCGACGCTCTTGCCATAAACATACTTTATAATTATTTCAGTTTTTATTTAAAACTTGTCTTAAAATTGGTTGAGTTTGTTGAGAAACTATCAACGTTATGAAAAGAAAAACAGGTAAGTATCTAACTATCTAGCGTAATTCTGCAAGTTTTTTCTTCTTGAGGAATTAAGCTGTATATTTTAATTTTCATGTTTAGATACGGATTTCCGCTAAGTAACGCCTGATTCTATCAAAAACTATAGAACGTTATCTTATGTTTACTCAAAACCTTATAGAATTCTCATCATTACGAACAAAATCAACTTTTGTATGGAAGCAATCCTAAAATCGCGAAAAAAACAGCTGTTATATACAATACTAGCTTCCGCCCGCGGTTTCAATCGCGTTATTTCCGTTCCTATAAGAATATTGGAATAAAAAGTAGTCTGCGTTACTGTCCGCCCTTTCAACTAATTCTACGACAAAAATTAAGTCGATTGACTGCTTAGTTAGGGTTAGTAATAGTTAGTACTTATTCTTTTGTTAAGGGCTTGACGAAAGAACAAACAAACATACTTTCGCATCTATAAAATTAGTTAGGTTTTTATAGGACCTCCGCTAAATTATGAAAAAGCAGTTTTTTTGCGATTTCAGGCTTGTTCCCTTACAAAGAGTTATTTTGTAATTTATGATTTTTACAAATGGCTTTAAGGTTTTGCCCCAATTTCATTAACACGTAGAAATCTTACATTTTCGCGCTTTGAAAGAGTTTTACTTAAAAGGAGCTTTAAGATAAACAGCTAGTCATCCCGTGATCACGATTTTTAGAAAGGTGTCGAAACTTGGCGCACTCCAAAAAAACATACAATAAAAAAACTCATTTTAATACGTTAAAGTATTTTAAACAAATTTATGAAGGCAAAATCAGTCAGTATAAGCTTGCGTATTTGTTATCCTATTCCTGCGTTTTCTAAACAACTTATCAATCTGAGCAAACTACAAAATTCATATACTTATGTAGGTAGTACATAGACATCAGTTAGAGCTTCTGAAATCGATCGAAAACCGTGCCAGGAAACTCATTGGAAACTCAGCATTGGCCACGACGGAACTTCAGAGCCTCAGTCACCGCCGCAAACTTGCATGTTTATCGCGGTCTTTTATAGGATACAGTTTGGAGAGTGTGCGAGAGAACTGCACGACCTTGTTTTTCCAGCCCCTTTCCATCATCGGGGTACCAGACGCAGGTTAGCTTATCACCCGTACTCGTTGACATTCCAGCGATCCATACCGAGCACTTTGCTGACACATTTCTAATGCGAACCGCTAAAGAATGGAATGCGCTGCCTTGTCATGTGTTTCCCGATTCCTACAACCTTGCTCTCTTCAAGGCGAGAGTGAATAAGCATTTCCTTGGCAAGGATCTTACACTAGACCACATCCTGTTAACCAAGCACGATGGTGGTCAAATGCCTGCCCAGTTACTTGTAAAATAAGCATACCTAATATAAGCCACTATAATCAGGATTGGTTTTCCCTTTGAAGTCTAAATAAAGAAATCCACACGCTATATCTACTTAATTAATTTTAATCGCGAACTTGTAAAACTGCATTAGTTTCTTTCTAGTTCAATTGTTATAGTACCAGCAGTATCATCGTGTATCGTTTCAATCTAGGCTGTTTGGTAACCGATGCCTTCGCCTGTCGGAAATGACGAAGCACCGCACGCAATGGCCGCCTACTCGCATGCGCTCTGTAGTTATGTTACAAGGTATGTACAGTCAACAGCACGTCTAGCTTTAGACTTTGAGTTTGAGAGCCTTCTGAAGCTCGAAATAGTGGTGGTATCCATAGTGCAAGTGTAAATCTTGTGCTGCTGCCATCTTATGCTACTAATATTATAAATGCAAAAGTATGTAAGTTTGTTTGTCGCTCTTTCACGGTAAAACTACTGAACGGATTTAGATGAAATTTGGCACAGAGATAGTAGATAGCCTGGATTAAAACATAAAATACTTTTTATCCCGATATTCCTATGGGAACGGGACCACGCGGGTGAAACCGCGGGCGGCCGCTTGTGTATCCATAATCTAGGTATGTTTTTTAAGTTTTTTTTTTTGCTTTGTCTTAGCAATCCAATACAGCAAAGAGTTTTAACTTCACTGTTAACTATTAATATTTTGATAATCAAAGTTTGTATAAACCCATTAAGTAAGAAGTTAAATGTTATGCGTTTCTAGTAACTTAATAAAATAAACTAATATTTAGTTACAAATTCTTAGATTATTCTTAGACTATGTAATAAAATTTAAAATAGCAATTTATGTTTTATAAAAATTAAATGAGTCAAGTTAATGTAATAACAATTCAATTTATTTCTAAGGGCATCTTAATAATGAATCACAGAAGTTAGTTAATGAACATAAATACAGAGTTATGTGATTTCCGTTTACATAACCATGATACTTATTATCATTGTTAATACTTATCTTATTCATGGAAGGCATTACTGGTTGAATAACCTGAATAAACTACTATAACTTGACCATAACGAAGAATGAACAGTCGCGTGAATCGGAATTTTAGTCTATTCAATGTTATTGTATGGTCATTTTGTTCTAGCGGCCGACCGCGGTTTCACCCGCGTGGTTCCCGTGGGAATATCGGGATAGATTATAGCCTACGTGTTATTCTGACGTATAAGCTAAAATTTTTACTGTAAATTATAAATATGAAATTACTGTAAAATTTCATCTAAATCTGTTCAGTGGTTTTTACGTGAAAGAATAACAAACAAACATCCAGTCTGCCTGGCTAGCTACCACCATCTTATCTAAGCCTGACGCCATAACAACAATGTTTTCAGCATTGTTGTGTTCCGGCTGTTCGAGATAAGATAGCCAATTCCTCAGTGGCTGAGGATTCCGGGAGAGGCTCGCTTCTATCTTTCAGCCTTATCAATACTTAACACCAGGTATGATGAAGGCTAAGAGGCTTAGATAAGATGGTGGTAGCTAGCCAGGCGGGCTTACAACAAGTCCTACCACCAACCAAACCAAATACAATATGTACCCCCGCTGGGAATCGAACCCGGGACCCCTGGGTCTGATACTGGTGGTTGTACCACTAGACCACAGAGGCGGTTGAAATTAAAAAGTATATCCTTTCGAACAAAAAATAAATATTGAAATCGGTTCATAAATGACCGAGTACTGCGGTAACAAACATAAAAAAAAACAAACGCACGAGTTGATAACCTCCTCCTTTTTTAGAAGTTGGTTAAAAAGTGCTAATTTTACTTACTTGCATTGTTGTAGCTTTGACTTATAGTGCATTTGCTTTTGTATGCTTACAAACATTTGTCGCTAGCGGGATACCAATATGTAACCGTTGTTTTAGCGTGAAGGTCACTAACCGTTAGACTGTTATGCATTATTTATTTTTCTCTAGCTTTCTCTTATTAACTTATTAGATTTTTCGACGCCATACAAACGTGGAATATACGTGGAACGTGTATTAAGCTGCATGGAATGTAATTTTGAACGATAAAATTAAACAGAATTGTTTTTTATAAGATTTCTTTTTTACTTTTGACTTATTTGTTTTTTGAAGCCAGAAATCTGTATTAAAAACTCACTGAAAACAATCTTCAACGTCATAGGATTGACGAAAATCGTTGAAACTATAGCGGCCAGCAAAAGAGGCGTTGATGGACGAACGTGTAAATACGTCCATCAATGCCTAGTTATGGCCAAGGCTTGTACAGTAATTTTATCAAATAATGCGCGGAAATTAAAACTAAGTACTTAGTATATACCTATAATTATAGGCAGTACTTCTTATTTAAATAGTACATTCCCGCGTTAAAGTGTTAATTTGTGTTTTTTTTTCAATAAACAACTTTCTATTTGCAAGCCAGTTCGAAATTTAAATTAAATCTTTGATAAGTTACCTCCTAAGTTGCCATGTTTCAGAGTAAAATATCGTTCATTTTTAAATTACACTACAGATAAGAGATAAATGTATTTTAGTTATGGATTTGCATACAACTTTTGCGGGCCGCTGCTCGCATGTATTTGGCCTGTACAGCAATTTCAATTTATCTCGAAGAATGTTTTTGAGAAAAAGGATTTTTACAGCAGTACAAATTTCACCTAACTACTTAAATTTATCAAACCATAATGTCTTTATTAAAAATGTAAGTTAAATCTCTAATACTGTCAAAATCATTTAGTTTCAATGATCTTCAACAATCCTATAATGTAGAAGATCGTGTTCAGTAGACTTTTAATACAGATTACTGGCTTCAAACACTTTCGAATTCGACATTATTCTATCCATGATTTCTTTATTAAAGATGTACCTAAGTGAAGTCACTTCTATCGTTTCAATCGTAGCTTGTTTCAGTAAAATTTTATTAGGTAGGTACTGATTTCTGGCTTCAATAATTGACGAGTTCGCCATATCTCAGCGCGAGAATCTCGCGGCTTCGACATCTTGAATTCAACATTTTTATATCCTTAATTTCTTTATTAAAAATGTAAGTAAAATCTCTACTACTGTCAAAATCCTTTAGTTTCAATTATCTTTGATAATCCTGTAATGTTTTAACCGCCTCTGTGGTCTAGTGGTACAACCACCGGTATCAGACCCAGGGGTCCTGGGTTCGATTCCCAGCGGGGGTACATATTGTATTCGGTTTGGTTGGTGGTAGGACTTGTTGTAAGTCTGCCTGGCTAGCTACCGCCATCTTATCTAAGTCTGACGCCATTATAACAATGTTTTCAGCATTGTTGTGTTCCGGCAGTTAGAGATAAGATCGCCAGTTCCTCAGTGATTGAGGATTCCGGGAGAGGCTCGCTTCCATCTTTAGCCTTATCGATACTTAACATCATGTATGATGAAGGCTAAGATTCTCACCGTCGTCCATAAAAAAAAAATGTCGAAGATTGCTTTCAGTGAGCTTATAATACAGATTTTTGACTCCAAAAAATTACTTTTGCACTAAGAAAACCGTAGTTAAAACGATTGACCTATGGCTCTTAAGGCCTCGTGTGGACCATTATGACATATTATTTAATTCCGCCATTGTAGTCGATAAAAATACCAATTAAAGTTAAAAAATAATTGTATTAACATCTTTTAGTTATAATGGACGTGGTTCTTGACTCCGCAGTATAATGACTAGGAAAACCACAGCGTGTGACGACGGAATTGAACTAAGTAAAGGTTAGTATACACTGCTCTTTTAGATTTATTTTTACATTATAATTTTTTGAGGCCTTGGACTACCTGCATAGCTCCTATGCTGGATTGGGAGCGAAAGAAAATCTTAAAATGTGCCAGCTGTTTCCAATGCAGTAATGCAATGCTGAGGGCCTATTGAACTAAGTATGCTTACCCCCATATTCTAAGTCGTTCCTCCAAATCTTTTTACACTCCACTCAACCTCGTCGTGGTTAAAAATGGTAGTGTGCGCTAGGCCTAACACGGAGTGGCTACGTACTCTTTGGCTCCTCCAGGTCCTTACGGAGTTATGACTTAGTATACCGATTTCGAGGAGTATTTCGAAGAGGTTTTCAATGAGGTTTCGTTAAGTCGAGGACGAGTTAGTTTTGGAGGAACGACTTAGAATAATGGGTGTTAGTATACACTGCTCTTTTAGATTTATTTTTACATTATAATTTTTTGGTCTAGTCTTTTAAGCCTTGACTACCTGCATAGGTCCTATGCTGGATTGGGAGCGAAAGAAAATCATAAAATGCGCCAGCTGTTTCCAATGCAGATAATAATGCAATGCTGAGGGCCTAGTGTGAGCTTGCAAATGTCCAAACGTTACCATCGCGTGAGAGTAAAATTTTGACAGATAGCCTTAATGCAATGGGAATAAGGTTGAGAATTAAACTCTAGTCGCAAACTTCGGCGTATGTGAGTAAGGTGAGAAAACTCAACAAAGCACTTAAATAATACCCTCCGTCCAGTTCGATCCACCGGGGGATCGATGGATACAATTTTTTCCTCTTCGATCCACAGGTGGATCCACGGATAATTTTTATTACTCGCTGATCCACCGGTGGATCCATAGAAAATTTAAAGCCTATCAACGGACAAAGTATATTCAAAAACGTTTGCTGCCGATGGACTGCCAGCCTATCACTATTGTTTTCTCTTTATTACGTTCCGTATACTTCTTCCTTGTAATTTGTTTCATTTGTTGTTTGTGTTATTTGTTCAATGATGTTTTCAGCATAATTGTGTTATGCAGTAAGTAAGAGAAAAGATAGCCAGTAGTGATAAATATTAAACAAGAAAATATACTAGGAAAAAGCAACCCGTCAGGGCGACATGAGACTAGTTGCTTTTTCTAGTATATTTTCTTATTTAATATTTATCACATAAAAATCGCATTGTCAAATGCAAAATTAAAAAGTTATAAATAGCCAGTAGAGTTTGCACTAATAACTTTCGAGTAAGTATATTGAGCAGCGCTCCTACCGGACGTAAACGGAACTACAATTCCTATACATTTTTTGACATTACGTGCTCGATACTTACTCGATAGTTTTTCGTGCTTGCCCTACACTTCCTCAGTAATATAATAAAATAATGTTACTCTTCAAATTCATATGGAATAAGTGATGTTTTCTTTTCCAAATAAGTATTTATTTATTTATTTATGTATTGCATGTCACAAAGTTTACAAGGATGTTACAAGTACAGTTACACATACAAGTACAAAGTACAGGTCATGTGACACCCTGTAAGGGTGTAGCAATTGCAATAGAGAGGGCTTATCTATTATTTAGAAAGTTATGACATAAAAAAACCAAAGTAACAAGTCCATCTGACTTGAAATGAAAAAAGATAATAATATTCAAACTCAGAAGAAATGATCTTGAATGTATACTACGCGTTATACATGAGAACTGCTTTAGACTTTGACTTGGATATGGTTTCATAACACATCAGCCAGATGACCGGTTAGAACCGTGTTTCAACAACACGGAAATGGAGTTTTTAACACAAATTAATTATGCATACCCTTGGTTCATTTGAAATGCAGCTTTCTGTTCCAAAAATAAACCTTATTTTAGCAGCTAGGTGTTAAATTTAGCAGAACTGAATAATAAATAAAAATGTTACATGTCGCAAGATTGAAAAACAAAGTGCTTTTTAAGATAGCACTGAAAAATTATAAAATTGCAAATCACAAACAAAGAAAAACTGTTTCTGTTAGCAAAAATTAATTATAAATATTGCTTATTAAACCTTTGGATCATGATGATAGAAAAAAAATCCTAAATCGTGATCAGGTATTTTTTAATAACCTAAGTACTAAAAAACACGTGGCAATGAGCATAAATATGGGAAGCAACATTCGCAAAACAATTCAAAACAAAAATGCTATGAAAAGTATCTAGGAATAAGTATTTTTTATTATGTATAGGTAAACGCTTGACCGCTATCTCGCCTGTTGGTAAGCGATGATGATCTAGGATGAAACGCGCTTGCCTAGAAGATACCTATTTACACCTGACTTGAAGGCCCCCAAATTGTAAGTATTAGGAAACACAGACTCAGGGCAAAGATTTCCACTCTCTGGCGGTACGGATGATAAAATTTTACGCAAAACGTTTCAATGGACTCAAGCGTCTGGAGCTGGTAATGGGCGTAACCGTCCCAAAGATGAGAACAGTGCTCTATTTACGATCGAACTTACACTTGGTATAGATTGAGCAACTGTTTCGGTGTGAAGTACTGTCTCACCTTTGCAAGAACGCCAAGCTTTTTGATGCTAATTGAGCTTTATTCTCAATGAATGACCCAAAAAGAATGACCTAAACAATTTAATTCCGAGAAGCTCAAGATGGTCAGTAATCGACACGGATACACCTCGAAAAGAAGGTTTCAGGTTGAAAGGACTCCTTCTTACGGAAAAAAGACACGTCTGGGTCTTTGAGGGTTTAAACCTGACTAGATTGGCATGGCCCCATTCGGAGACTGCCTGCAGGGATAGGTTCATGCGACCGATCATCGCCTCCCTATGACACTGGACATGTTCAGCGCTGGCTCGTGCATCAGACATATAACTCTCTACAACGGTGCTATCATCTGCGTACCCCAAAATACCGGGCATAAGCAGGTCGTTAATATATGTAGCAGAAAAAGTGTTGCAGAGAGTACCAACCCCTGAGGGACCCCGGCATTGACAGCAAATTGGTCGGACGAGCAACCATCAATGACAACTCGAATCGACCGATCCCTCAGAAAATCCGATATCCAGACACATAAACCAGCGGGACGTCCATATGAAGGAAGCTTGTGCATAAGGTTTTTTATGCCACACCCAGTCAAAAGCGTTCGAAATATCAAGAGAGATAGCGAGCGCCTCACCATATTTCTCGATGGCTTCGCTTCGTAAGTAGGTGGCGTATGCTAGAAGATCTCCAGTGGGCCCGTTGCGGCGAAACCCATATTGACGGTCGCTGAGGAGTTTTGCTTCTAGATACGAAAGGAGCCTATGGTTCAGTCAATATTTTTTGTAGAACTTTTAACTAATAAATATAATTATAGTAATGTAATTTTACCATAATCCCTGCTCACAAAGAGCATGGTAACTAATCAAAACACAATCTTGCTATGACCATGGCGCTTCAAAATGTCAGGAAGTAATAAAAACAAGTAAATTGAATTGATATTTTGAAATAAGTTTAACAAATATAATGTAGGTACTTACGGAAGTGAAACGTGGTCGCTAACTATGGGTCTGATAAGGAGGCTCAAGGTAACTCAGCGTGCAATGGAGAGAGCTATGCTCTGCGTTTCCCTGCGTGATCGAATCAGAAACGGGGAGATCCGCAGGAGAAGTAAGTTACTGACATGGCTCGAAGGATTACTCAGCTGATGTGGCAGTGGGCGGGACACATAGCGAGAAGAACCGATGGTCGTTGGGGCGGAAATGGTCTGGAATGGCGACCGCGTACCGGACCACGCTCCGTGGGTAGGCCCTCCACAAGGTGGACCGACGATCTGGTGAAGGTCGCGGGAAGCACACGACCCATGTGCTCCAGATAGTTTAGTCGGTCGTGTGCTGCCTGGATGTGGGCAGCACTCGACCGATCGTCTTGGAGATCCTTGGGCGAGGCCATATACACAGCAGTGGGTGTCATGTGGCTGAGACGAACGGCCGAATGTAGGTACTTATTTAGGTAATCTATCTGGAGCACATTGGTTTGTTAAAAATACCGAGATTTACCAATACCTGGAGAAATACCAATAACTGTTAAAGAGGAAGTCAGCAAATGCAGCAAAAGATATAAACACAGATTAAACTCACATATAAATGAATTGGCCATAAAACTCCTCAATGAAACAGGAAACATAAAATGCCTAAAGAGATGGCAAATTCTGGACCTAGATCAAAGAAGTTGATCCTACAAACTTTACAGTGCCAGCTAATGAGATGGCACTTACAATCTGACTACTTTGGAACCTATCTGGTTATGGCTGGGAAGCCGATTGCAGATCTAAAGAGAACACAAAAAAAAAATTAGGTAAACACAAATAAAATAAAATTGAAGCGCTTTTCTTCTTTTAGCTTCACGTACGTACTGGAACCGCATCTTAAATGCTCTCAGCAAAACCCCAAGAATACTTTACAGGTAGGTATAGTATACTTGGGTAATACCTAGGCATTACTTTGTGTCAAAACAACGTATTATTTCACAAACAAAACGGCATCCTTCACACGTGATGTCATACAAAACATTTAAGAGGTTTTTGCTCTGGTTCAATGCCAGTTTATTTCTATAAAATTTACGAGATGTTTTGGAACATTGTCATAACTCCGTTTGTATTCATGTGCAGGAAAATAACGTTAAGTAAAGTTTTTGACAGTAAAAATTAATAAATTATTCTATACCATCAGATATGAATTATTAGTTACTTTAAATAATAAAACTAAATATTATCTTTACTTTTATGTTGGAAATTGGAATGCATTTTCAACTTATCTTCCCAACTAGGTACAGATGGGGAACTTCCCGGTTGACCAGTAGGGTTTTTAGGGGGCTTTATTTAAAAAAGTAATAGATATACTTATAGGAAACGTTAATATAACAAATAATAGAACGTAAACAAGTATTTCATTTGAATAATCAAATTATTTCTTAGACCTAAGTACTTCCCAAGAAAACGTTTCCCAAAAAAATTTACTGGTCAACCGAATTCCACTGTACAGTCAACAGCACGTACGGCTTCACATTTGCACTACGAAAACCGCCGCTATTACGAGCCGTAGATGCTGTTGACTGTACCTACCACTCGGATCCACAGAACGAATCTCTTGTCACGAAATCGCATGAAAATCTATTCCATTTGATAACTACGCTTGAAAACGCTTTTTCATTTCGAGGAGTTTCTTAAACACATTCATTGATTATAACTTATAACTTTTTAATTTTGCATTTTACAATGCTATTTTTATGAGATAAATATTAAACAAGAAAATATACTAGAAAAAAGCAACTATCTCATGTCGCCCTGACGGGATTCGAACCAGCATCCTTGGGAGTCCGGCCCAATGCACTAACCAATTATGCTACAGACACCTATGAGGACACGTCAAATTATTCCAGTATATTCACCGTTCTACGGTGTTGGCCACCGTCGTCGTTTCAATGAGAGAAATGTCCTAGCATTCGAAAGAAACATCTTTACAGATGTATGACTATCGATTAAGATGAAACAGCCATCTAATTATAACTTTTTAATTTTGCATTTTACAATGCTATTTTTATGTTCATTGAGTTTAATTATGAAAGAGACATCATGATTTGTAAATACTTTTTGCTTTTAAATTTTTAAGCATAAAGTAAGTAAAGTGGCTTTAGTAGGTAACTTAGTATCAACACTTAAATTATTATGACAGTGTCTGATGTAGGTGTGCTATTATGGGGCAAAGGTGATGTCAAAATGTCGGGGCTTAACTATTGGTTTTAACACGGAAACTGAATAAAACACTAAAGCCTTTTTATTAACAGATTGAAGTTGTAAAAATGTTATGCAATTAACAAACACCTACGCGTAAAAAAATCGATTTGTCTATTGATTGACTGGCAAAGGTGCATACCAGAACGTTTTAATATCGGTATCGATATTGTATGATATCTTCGTAAAACTTATAAGTTTTCAAGGGACCTATACACAACGAGATAAGTCGAATTCAACGTTGTAAAATGCAAAATTTAAAAACTAATAATTGTCTATCCTAGTTTTTTTTAATATAACTGAAATTAGGTACTTACAGTCAAAATGTTTTAGTTTTAATGATCGACAGTCCTATAATCCTGAATCTTATTATTATTATTTGTAGGATATATGGGCTATGCAGCTTCAGTCGGAAACTCGGAACGTAGCCCCTGCGACCTAAAAGATCTATTGTAACTCGCTTCCTTGTTATCAGAATATCGAGATTGACGGTAAAAGTGTACCTACCTTGTGTGTGAAAGGTTTGATCCACTATCAAAGTTTTACGATCTTGTCAGTCCGCTTGAGATCATTGCCATGAAAACACACGTCGCACACGCAGTGCTTTCTTGCAAGAGCTCATCAATAACATTTACACATCACTAAATCTCGCTCGTGACGTCATCGTAGGTACAAAAAATTCGACATGCTAGGTTCTCATACAGTTTTAAACGCTCTTTTCATCTATCTCGATATAGATCTATGCTTGTTATAGTATCTCTTTCAGCCTGGCAGCCTCCAGGAACTCTAAAATCTTCCTAGCTCTGAAAGATTTTAGTTTCTCTGGCCGAATTATATGCCGGCCCAGGTGGGTGTGATGACTATGATGAAGCTTGTTTTCTGTGATTTTTAGGGTTTCGTAGCCTAAAGGCAAAAAACGAAACCCTTATAGATTCGGCCAAAGCGATGTATGTCACACCCTTTTTATTCCATAACTATGAGGATTACACAGTTGAAACTTGGTAGGTAGATGTATTCTGTAACCCGCTTTACGGTTTTTACACAAAAATAAAAAAAATATTAATATATATATAGAATTAAGGGGGGGCTTCCCATACATGGAACTGACACTGAAAAATTTTTTTTTTCATCAAACCTATACCTGTGGGGTATCTATAGATAGGTCTTTAAAAATTACATTAAAGTTTCCATTACAGTTTTTTCTCAAAATCAAAAAAATATGATGTAGATCTTTATAAAAACTTTTAACGAAAATTGGTTTGAACAAAATTTATTTAGTAGTTTCAGAGCTATAGCACATTTTCCAAAACCGCAAATATAACTATGTCATTCATACAAACACTATGAAAAACAAACTTGTTTTTGCAGACGAAAAATTATAATGGCATTTTGGCAATAATAATAATAGAAACTTTATTGCACACGATACAAAAACAAACACATACAGAGAAAATGTCAAAAAAGAGGAACACACAATAGGCGGCCTTATAGCTACGTAGCAGTCTCTTCCAGGCAATCTTGGGTGAGAGCCGAAACCCTTCATGTGCGAGTTCGACTCGCACTTGGCCGATTTTTTTTATACAGATTTGTGGTTTCAAAAAGGAGAATTCGAGGTTTTGCAGCGCGAGAATAGCCCTGATACAGATTTGTAGCTCCAGAAAATGTCGAATCAGATATTGGCAGCGCGATCCTCACATACCCCGTCATTCGTATCATACTGCAGTGATCAAGCTAGGGGTTACAAGAACTAAAAGTCCTAGGTACACGCTCTATATTAAGGAAATCTATAATGGTATAAGGTAATGTCACATAAAAATTATTTCACCTTGAACATTTCAAGTGACGCCGCTAAATATATGTCATTTGGTTAATAGCGGTAAGAATACATTTGTGCTTTTCTCACGAGACATAAAAGAATTATCGTTAGTCGCGTCCGTGACTTCTGTGACATGAAGAAAAAAATTGTACTTGCGTGTCTAACTAACAGCAGTTATTTTAAATACCTATGTAATAATTACTCAATTTTGAAGACGATCATACTAATCTATAGTTCCGCGTTCCTATGACAAGCGCCAATCTAGATATTTTGTAATAAAGAACATAAATACACACAAAATAATAACATCAAATACAGATCTGTCTGAGATAAGCATTTGTTGAAATAAAACTACTTTTACGGATATCAAACTCGCTATATTTCACGAACTAAGTTGTAATTGTCAGTATTTTTAGGTATTTTCAATTACAACTTAGTACGTGAAATATAGCGCGTTTGATGTCCGTAAAAGTTGTTTTATTTCAACAAAAAAAATGAACAGTGCGCGCCAAAACATAAGATGTACGTATAATAAGCATTTGTGCTATTGAGCATTTGTGCTACGGATAAGAGAATCAACTAAGTATATAAGGTGTTACAAATATATGATGTTTCAAACGAGTAAGTTACCTACTCTGTCTCTTACCATTACCATTACCATTTTCACATCTAATTCATAATAATCCTAATGTTTTATCCCGATATTCCCACGTGAAGCGGAAGCTAGTCATTACTAGCTTTGATGAATTTTGGCATTGATTTTTACATGTCGTTGGAGAAGGACATATACTTTTTGTCGCAATGAAATGATGAGCTCATTATAAATAACACCCGCCGGATAAAGAAATAACACAAAGAGAAAAATCATAAAAGAAACAAGTTCACCTAAATGATAGTCCCAGAGAAAATTAAATAATACTAGTATTTTATTTAGAATTTAACAATTTTGATTAGATAACATATTCCTAAAAATTTATTTTGGTACTGATGTATGAGAACTAGGCTTGCAACAAATAGTATATTCGGCCATCCGCCGATTACCGAATATTCGGCGAGGTCCCAGGTCGAATAGCCGAATATTCGGCTAAAAGTATTCGGCCAGTGCAAAAATTTATATCGACGTTATTTTTCGCGCTTTATTGCTACTAGGGAATGCAAACAGCTAGATTTCGGACCAATTTTGCGAGATAAGTTAAGATCGAACGAAATCTAGCGAGTTTTACGAGATTGCACCGGATCTTAAATACATGATTATTTTCGAAGCGCTCTGGCGCGCAATTCTGGTAGCCGACGACTGTGAACGATACTTCAGATACGATACAAAATCTAATATTTTGTAGACTAACGTTTTTTAAGAACAACGGTGAGACGTTTGGTCTTTATCATACCTGATTGATGTTAAGTATTGATAAGGCTGAAGATGGAAGCGTGCTTCTCCCGGAATCCTCATATACTGAGTACCTGACTGGCAATCTTATCTCTAGCTGCCGGTACAACAATACTGAAAACAATGTTGTTATAGCGTCAAACTTAGATAAGGTGGTGGTAGCTAGCCAGGCGGAGTGTTGCCTAAACAAGTAGCTTGGGTACCTACCTACTTTGTATTATCGAAATGACGAAATCATAAACAATTATTAGGGTAAGTACCAAAAACACCCGAACCAGAGATACGAGTATATAATATATAGGACAGACAACACCGAAACTTTTCCTGTTTACTGTGTTCATGTGGTTAAAAAATTGCGCAAATTATTGAAAAAGTATATTTATTTTTTCTCTAACTGCCCAATTGACGTCATACCTATACGGAACTTTAAAAAAAGTTCAAGAAAATTTCTCGTCGTCCAAAGATTAAAACTAATGTATTATACGCCATCTTTGTAATACCGCCTGGCCATGTAATTTAGTTAGCTCATTAATATTTTATTAGGTAACAAGGCAAGACTGGTTTTGGGTGAAATCCTTGATTTAGGGATTTTTAATCGCAAGTTTATTAATAGAGATATTTTAGGTAATTTACAGATATCGCACCTCCGCTCAAATAGTGTATTAACTCACTTTTTTTGAGAAACGGGTTTATTACAGCTTTCGAACCACAATCGTCCAAACTTTAATCTCTAATAGTGTCATATTAGTAGTTTTAGATATTTAAGATAGATGGCGGCAGTGCCATGGTATTGTCTAGCGAGTACGCGGTCGGCCGACGCACAGACAGTGTCGTATGACAGCTTGCTTCAGGTGGTTGTATATCCAGTGCAAAAATTTGTTGACTTTGTCGACTCATGCCACTTTTTTTGAACAACTGAAGTAAGCATTTCTGTTTATGTTTAAGTAATAGTGTATTTTGTAGACTTATGACACTATATTCGAACAAGGTAAGTGCAAATTATAGTTTCAATTTATAATCAGGTCCAATTTACGTCCTCAGTCAATATGTGCAGATCATTAAAGAAGCTAAGAAAACTGGAGAACCATTGAGAGTAAATGAGATGTCACATAAAGATTTTATTTCATTAAAAGCTTTAACAGATGAAATGGGTGTAACAACTCTTGGTAAAGTAAAGATTTCTGACATAAAAAATAATGGTAATCTCCAAAGATAGACCAACTACTTTAATGTATAAAACCTCGTATATAGACATCGAATAGTCCGAGAGTAATTTATTAGCTCGAAATAAAAAGGCGAATGTTCCCGAAACCAAAACAGCGTATTCCAATAAACTGGTAATCAAAGAAAATAAGAAGACTGATTTAATGACTTTGTTAAGAAACAATCACATTCCTAGCTTTTATTCTGATTTTTATAATAACTTATAGACTAACTTCTGTTTTGGACTTAGTCTGTATTCTATTGTTGCATTTTGTGTTGATTTTCAATTTATTTTCTACCGATGCCGGCGACGAGTCAGCGAAATTTAGCCTCCCACAGAGACGAAATACCAAAATAATTAAAAAATTTAGCTTTTCTTTCTGTACTTGGGATGTTATTCCGATTAAGACAGATTTATCAAGGTTCCTATCAAAATAAAAAAAACAAAATACCTACTTACCCATTTAAAAATAAATGCGAATTGCAGTTTTGTATAAAAAAAATATAATTAGCTTAATTTTTTTATTGGGTAGATATTTTGGATTTTTATTTCAATAGCAACCTAGATAAATAACTACTGTCTTAATCCAAATAATATCACAAGTACAGTCAATCATGTTCAAATTTTTAATTATTTTGGTATTACGTTTGTACGGGAGACTGACGCGTCGCAGGCCACTTAAGTTTATTTTTATACTACTTGAGAATTTTATTTTTGTTTAATTTTAATCGTCATTCATGATAATGTAACGCATATTTGGCGTCTGAATTATTTCTTAGAGGTATTTTTCTAATTATTTTTGTCATAAAGAATTCCTATTTCTTGTTAATAATGCCTTGTTGTGATTTTTCTTTTTAAGTTTTGATGGTTTTGAGTGTGCCATAGTTAGAATAAAAAATTTGGTTATTAAGATAATGATTATATGGGTGCGTAAATTCATACAACAAAGATAATTCTTAAAAAAAAACTAGATTACAGTAGTTTATTGAGAAAGTGATTTTGACAGATTTATTGGAAGTTTTTTTATTGCCTACTAGAAAATCAGTGGAAACCGTTATGTTATTAGGAGCTAATTATTGACTATTGTTTTTTAAGTCTTGATTGTACACATTAAATATTTTTTTCATGAAAACTGGAAGAATTTTGTTTTCAAATGTCTTAATAAAAACAAAATTTCTTAAAACTTGCATTTTCTTTAACCTTATACTGTCATAACTCAAAATCCTAGATTTTATTTTTCATTATTTCAAGATACCGAGTATACAATTTTGTAGGACATGGAATGCTTTTAAATATCCTACAAGGGTTTTCATCAATTCGGATTACTTTTTAAGTTATTAACCGATTAGTGAAAAAAATTGTCAAGTCCAACTTCTTTTGCCTGTTTCTCAACAATGTGATTTTATGAGTTAATACACTATTTGAGCGGAGGTGCGATATGTTCATTTGTAAATGTCGTTATTTCTAATAAAAATTATAAGTTTCTTTCCCCAGTTCTTTTTGTCAGCTAACGGTCGGTTTCAATAACCTATCCGCAGTAAGAGACAGGCTTACTAGAGCTTTGTTGCCTAGATATTTTTGTTAATCAACCAAAAATAACCCAAAATAACAGCAGTTGCTAAGTAACGTAACCAAGATAGGCCTACCTCTTGTTAGGGATAGATTATTGAAACCGGCCCTAAAACTTGTCCTGTATTAGTATTATTCGAAAGTACTTATTTTAAATAAGTTTATTTGAAAAAAAAATTTAACCGGTAAATTAAAGGCCAGTTTCACAAGTGCCGTTAAAATGCAAAATAACTTTATATTATCTTACTGTGAAAAGAAAAAAATGTTTTGACATATCGCTCAATTCTTAAAAGAGATTAAGTATGTACGTAAGTTTAAGTTTTCTACACTGTTTACATTAAATAAAATACATAAATAAAAAAAAATAAAAAAAATATATTGAATTGGAATCATGCGCGGCACATAAGTACCCGCATACTACGAGACCAAACTACAATCAGTTTCTTTTTTCATCATTTCGGAAATAAGTTGTGTGTTTCATAAAGTACAATCGACCCTTATCAAGTGTAAACTTGTTTTAATTCTCTCATTCAAGGACACATCCTTGAAACTAATTAAATTATTTATATGCTGATAGGTACTCACTTCTGCTTTTATTTAAAAACTAGCAGCCGCCCGACGTCCGCGTGGTTCCCGTTCCCGTCGGAATATCAGGATAAAAATACCATAAGTTTTCAATCCGGGCTTTCTGTGTGTCAATTTTCATCCGAATTCGTTAATTTTTTGCTTGAAATAGTAACAAACAAACTGACATACTTTCGCATTTATAATATTAGTAGGATAGGAGGTACCACATTTTTTATAAAATTTATTCTCAAATAAATTAATTCGAACTTCATCGGACTTTGTGAAACAGGCCTAATGTAGTGTCACTGTCTAATAACCTTTTTGAATGCATAGGTATCCTTGGCAACGCGTAATCTATTTATTTGTTTAGTTTTTATCAGTCAGTTAACGAAAACAAAAGAACAAGACGTATGTAAACAAGACGAAGACGCGCATGAGTGACGTCGGACTTACGTCAGAAGCGAATCGAGAAATGTATGAAAAACCTGTACCTATCATTGCGAGGTTTTTGTATGAACAACGGGGAAGCTCTTAGCCTTCATCTTACCTGATGTTAAGTATTGACAAGGCTGAAGATGGAAGCGAGCCTCTCCCGGAATCCTCAACTACTGAGGAACTGGCTATCTCTCTAACTGCCTATAGGTAGGTATATGAATGTAATAAAGTTCTTGGCATGCTGTTTATATTATCGGTGATGAGAGTTTTTGTTGTCAAAGGCAACCCCTGGCAACCCCAAAGCTCCAAATCATACATTTTTTTAATTTAATCCAGTTAAAATACATTAAAAACATCAGAGCTTAGCAGTGTCCTATAAGATAAATTATAAACAACAAAATATACAACAAAAAAGCAACTTATCTCATGTCGCCCTGACGGGATTCGAAGCCGCGTCCCTGGGAATCCGGCCCAATGCCCAATACATTTTTTTCTAGTTTCTTGTTTAATATTTTATCACATAAAAATAGCATTGGAAAATGCAACATTAAAAAGTTATAGTTTCATTTATATTTCACGATACACAATAAAACCGACACCTTATAACATAGACCTGAAAATATCGCCTTATTTGAACCTGGAGATCTTCGCTCAACACCGTATTCGTATGCGAATCTTGCGGTTCCGTAAGCGAATAGTAATTGGAATGATTCAAAAATACGTCTCTAAATTTCGTTCCTTACCCCAAAATATTTGTGAATGTTTATTCACGTGATGAATTTTGGTACCTAGTATATTGTAATTCCTATATTTAATTTTGTAATACCTTCGTTCGTTCTGATAACCGTTCATAAACAAAGGCTTGTAGCTCTTTGTCTTGGAATCAGATCATATTGACGCTGACTATTCCTATGCTATGTAGGTACATATGCGATGTTTTTCTCAC